>OU565285.1:9820186-11191529 GCA_913789915.3 Sphecodes monilicornis | reverse complement strand
ACAAGTTTAATGCTGGTGCACAATGTAAAAAAGATACATAGAATAAAAATGTTCTAGGTTGAAAGAAATATCTTGTTTATGGAATTAAAATTGCTTCGAGTGCAAAGGGTTAATATCAATCTCACCTAATCATTGAGAATGAAAATATGACTAGTTGTAAATCTTGATTAATATAGATTTAATTTCAGATAGTAATAATGAAAATTTTAATCTGTATGTCTAAGATGACACTAGCTTAACTTGTACGCTGAGCGCAGTTGAATCATGCCGCTGTAGACACCTATCACCAAGCTACGAGCGGCGAGAATTATTCGAGCAATCCATATAAGTATCTTCCTCTTCTTTCTCGTGTTACAGAACAACAAATCAATCCACTGATTTCGATCGAACACATTTACAAATATTTCATACGTGTATTCAAGTACTTCGAACGGAAATATTGATTTTACTTCTTTCGCTAATAGCTGTCTGACCACAATCGCAACATATCTACTGATTCTTTGACACGATAGCGTCTCACGCGTGTCCTGTGTTTTATCTTCAATCGCCCATAGGTTAAAACACAGTATACCCAATGTATTGAACAACACGGTTACCAATTTGTACGAAATACACCATCGCCTGTCCCATTTTCCAACAATTTCATTATACAAGCATAAAACTAAATTGTTAGGTGTACAAATTAATTCGTGGTCCTCACACAACTTTTAACTCGAATTTTTTACCAATTATTAAAAGAAGCAAATTACTCATTATAACTCATATAACTATTGTACAATTATAATATCCGGATATCCGGATACCTTATTTCGGACATTCGGATTTGGATCCCAATCTGGAGTTCGAGTTATAGTAAGTGATCCGACTAGTAGGAGCCCTAACAGAAAGTGACGGAAATTATTTTCAAAATTAGAAATGTATCTTAACTGTTTGCAAATGATCAACGTATACGCAAAGCAAAGGGCAACAAAGTAATTTACACACCCGATATTTGATGTTATATCAATATCTGGAATTAAAGGAGCATATTCGACCGCAAAGGATTAGTAATTAGAACTACAGAATATTTTACGCGGTATCAAGTAGAGATAGAAAATAGAAGAATGAGGAAGGATAACGAGGGTTCCGCAACCGGTGGCGATGTTTCCTCGGAAACTTCCTATTTCCATTGTAAACGCGCCGAAACTCAAAGACGAGAAGTCGGTTGACGCGCATCAGCGTCAATATTTGTCGTCCAGGACCGACCCGGCGAGCTTCGCTCCCGGAATCCTTTGGCAAGTGCATCCTGGCGCAGCAGCGGCATTGGCGCCACGTGCCTCTAATATAAACCAGGAGGTCGTATATCCTCCCTGCGCGTCGCTCGTTAATTTGCCGTTGAGCCAGTACGTATAGGGCCAGTGGGCGCACAAGGTGCACCCCACACGTGGCCACACGTACACTCCCGTCCATAAGTCACTGAGATACTTGCCTTCGCAAAACGAATCACTCGCGACAACAATTCACCTAAGCACTTTCTTCTCATCTACCACGATGCTCCAGTCCTTTACTCAACACTTTATTCACTATCACGGTCAACTGTAGTAGCAAGAGGTCGAGGAATAGTGTGTACACGATGTAAGCGACATTTTGGTCCCGAAGTTTGCACGTTTATGAACACGTTACTGTATTTACAAATTTTCGTGACACAATCTATGTACTTTAAAAATCAGACTACACAGCTAGGAAATGAACCCTTACATAGGACATAATAAATTTCCTGTTCCACTAGTTTAATAATTTATAAACAGATTGCGGATTTCATGTATTTATGGTAAAAATGAGTAGGTGAAATTCGAAGCAGGAGAAAGATTTATGGGAATTATGAATGAATACTGGGTGACCCAAAAATGTTGTACTTCCTTGAAATGAGTGATTCGAAGTCATTCGAAGTAATTTTTTCCTTTGAGAAAATATTCTCCGCGGCTTTGCTAAGAAGTTATTCATGAAAAACACGGACCAATCAGAGCGCGACTACAACAGACGGATTCCGACTCGGCCAATGCCAACGTCACGCTCAGCGGAACCTGTCGCCGAGTCGGAATTAGACCGATGTAGCCGCGCTCTGATTGGTCCCTGTTTTTCGTGAATAACTCTTTATCAAAGCCGTGGAGAATATTTTCTCAAAGGAAAAAATTACTTCGAATGACTTGAGGAATCACCCCTTATAAGGAAGTAGAACATTTTTGGGACATCCTGCATACAACTTTCAACATGGTAAAACTATTAATGGAAGAAAGAAATTTCAATCTGGCCCCTGTTTGTTGCAACTAATAAAGAAAATTTTTATTTTGCATAAATATCTGCAGCCTATTTACAAAAATTGCATCTGATGAGGATGTGCATGAAATCAGTTGTGCATGAAACTGAGTTAGAAAGGATTAAATTTCTCGACATGTTTTTGCGACGATATGTAAAATTCGCAGTCAGATTATGGGACTTCGACTATCGTCCGAAGCAGCAAAGTGTCCGGTGACTTATGAACGACAGTGTACACAAACACGGGGACGGTCTGGTCTGCCCATCCAGCCCACGGTGGCCACGTAGCAGCCGCATGGCAGGGCCGCCGGTAAATAGGCATACACGAAAGAGCGCGCGCGTGGTTCTCGTCATTAGGTACGTAGCCTCGTTAGGATGAGTTTTTCCGCCGCTAATGAGGTGGCCTGCAAGTTGTCTCTGCGCGGCGTGCAGACGGTCCGGCGCGGAACGAAGCGGCGCGGAGCGGTGCGGAGCGGTGCGGAGCGGTGCGGAACGGATCACCTGGACGCATTCCGGCTTCCCTATGACGTCCACGCGAATCTGGAGACCTGGACACTATTTTTAATCTACTCCACCGGGACGCGGACTTGGCGGAATTAAAATGCATGTCCGCGGACGTTTGCTTATATCTCCGACGCGGACCGTATATTTCTCCCTTAGCGAGCCACCCTATGCTCTCGCGAAATAATCCGCGTCCTTCACGGCTGCTACACTGTTCCAGAGATTTTTCTCTTTACGTTTGACGGCCACGTTGTGCACTGTGTCGGGCATATTTTGCATTAGCACTCTGATCCTCGGTTGCGACTTTAAAAATAAAAAATTTTATTACTGTTTTATTCCTGTACATGCTATTCATATAGTCTTATGACGAAGAGCTTGGATAATACGTCTGTACTATTTACTTAACTCTAAATGACTAAACTATATATAGCCACTTTGCTTTTGTCAAAAGAATTTAAACAGTGAAATAAAATTTTTTGTTTTGGTTCTTATAAAATGATGAAGAAAAATTCGGATTTACACAAATATCTGCAATCTCCTTAACTAGAATTATTTCTAAACGATAATGTCTGTGACATTTATTCAAACAAAATTGCTAGGCACTTTTGTCGTTCCTCGTTTCATATTCCTGATACTTATAATATATCTAACCATATTCTGTGCAAACCCTTTATTTTACGTTTGCTTTAGCTGGTGCTCTTATTGGAGTCCTACCAAGAATTAACTTAAGAGTACTGTCTACATTAATTGTTAAAATGATTTTCTTTTGAGTCATGGATAATATCTGTACCATTCGTTGGCACAAGCGACAGTCGATAAATGTTGAATAATTTATTTGGTTTAGATTTATTCATTAGAATAGTTTGTCTACTTTAAGTTTTTTAAAAATGATATTCAAGAGAAAATATTTCGAGAGAAATCATAAAACTAGGATGGTACATTTAAACAGTACAATTGAAATATCAAAGTAATCATGAAAAATGAAAAAACACTTCGTTCTTTATAAACACGCTTCCTCAAGCTCTCATTTACCTATCAGGGAAGAATGAAGCATCAGCAAGACCCTAACCGATAAAAATTATATAAATCACAATTATTATAATTCTGAAGGCAGAATTACAAATCAACGAGGATCGTTGATCATCCTCGAGCATCGCTGATCCTTCAGAGTATGTTCCGTAGAAAAAACAGTCCATTACAATCGAGACAGGACTCGTCACACGTCACCGTTAGCAACATATCCACAAACTATGTACGGGAAGTGATATTAAGCGCGTAGAGACTGGCAGGGTACGCGTGTTCCGCATTATTCTCGAAAAGCCGGCCAGCGGGGCCATTAAATTTACGAGCCGTCGCGGTAACTTGCAAAGAATAATAACGGATATGCTCGAAATAATCCGTCCACGGCATTACTCACTATATGGAAATAGCGTTTGAAGAGAGCTCGATGTCAAAGCTACCCGCCAGCGGACATAACTCAACGTTTAAATGTCGCGGAGATAGCGTTTTGGATTTAAAAAACGCGGTCTTTATATTTTACTCACGTTACATTTTATCCCACTTTGTTTCCCGACGCGTAGAATTAACCTGGCGAATCGAGTAAAATTAAAAACATATTTATCCTGCCTTTTTACACGCTGCTTCTGCAAACTTTTGCAAAATAAATCCTTTCTCTCGCGTTTCATTCATCCTATCCTTTATTATTATTTCCTCTTGAACGCTTAGGAATTATTTTTTAACTCCTATTCCTTTAAAATTGTATTCTAACTGTAATCTACATCGCTCAAAAAAACAATCCCTAAGAAAATTTCAATATGCCTTTTCTAACATTTAATTTAATTCCACCTATTGTATTCAATTTCAGTCATCCAAGCATCTAACCCTAACTTTACCGAACTTATTTCTGTTAGTGGCTTTTGAATCCTTCATGATCAACCCTTGAATATGTGGAAACAACCCTTGAACGCCGTAGGATCACAAAAACCTGAAGAATTTCGGGCTTCGTGTTTTCCCTCTTTGGTCGCAAGATTTGTGCAATTACTTCTCGAATGTTCGTTCTCGTTTCGATCGATCGACTATTGAACCATCCTTGAAACGTCACAGTCGATCTGAACCAGAGCCAAGAATCCGACTGGTCCGCGCCAGTTCCGGTGCAGATTTTTTCCTCCCGACGACTTCAGCGTGATCCTCCAAGTAATTCGAGCTCCGGCGACGATCCTCGACTTGGTCTTTCTGGCGTGTTCCACCGCGAACCGTTCTCTCTCTCTCTCTCTCTCTCTCTCTCTCTCTCTCTCTCTCTCTCTCTGCTCCTCTCCCCGCATCCCCCGTCCGGTGCACCACCCGGTGATCGACTGCTCTCAAAGTGCTCCTCCTCTCGAGTGCTGTCCGACGTCGCCATTCATCCAGCTTGTTCCGGTTGACGTAGCCGGGTGCCGTTGCTTAATTCGCGAATATTTCACCGGCCTCTCTGAAAATACGCTACAGCTGCTCGCGTCGTGTCTACAACCGGGCCACCGTCGCGATTTTTCCGAAATATTCGCGACCAACCTACGGAGACTCAACTCAACCCGTAAATTTCCGTTCGTTGCGTATTTTTACGCCGCTTCTCCTCTCCGCGATCGTGTCTTCACCTTTTCACTGATTTGTTTGCTTCTGGTCGTTTTATGCCGGTGACAAAAGAGTTGATCGCTTCAGGATGGTCACCCTGTATGTTTTCTTCGTTCTTCCGAGATTCGTTTTCTGGTAGTCGCTTTGGTTGTGTCAGGAGTTTTGTATTAACGATGGGAGAATTGATTATTTATTTGTTATTACTTTAAACCAAGTGATTTAGATAGCAAGTCTAATATTATTACATTTGGCTTACATGAGAATTGATTATGTTAGATATGTTTTCAATCGTTGTACTACTGACGAATCTTCTAGCTGGTCATTTTCCTCTGGACAAAACGTTACAATATTTGTCAGAAATAAAATCTTTTGTTAAGAAACATCCAAAGAAGAACTGGATGGTATCATTTACCGAGGAAAGGATGATTTATCACATTGAATGTTGTTCTTTGTGTTGCAGACTGCTTTACACTGGGCCGCGAAGCATGGCGACGAGAACATCGTTAAGCTGATCGCGGGCACGTACAAGGACTACATCAAGAGCGTCAACGAGACTACGGTAGCGACTTAAAAATATCAATTTTTTAATAGTTATTTAACTTTTTTGTACGGAAATATGGAACTTGAATTTGGAATGGCATTAATATACTGAAACTAGAATATCTACATTTCTACAGTAAAATGTGTCAAAACTGAGATAAATTGAATTCATTTCATTTTGAAAGTTCATTTGTATTTATTTATATGTATTATAGCTTCTCTACATAAAAAGTAATATACAAATCAATAAAGTTCTATAATGTTTTTCAAAGATCGAACCAAATAGATCAATTCACTCTGACGTCTGTTCCATGTATTCCTCGCAACTGCTAGAGCCAGTATATCTTTTTGCAAATACATTATGCGAAGGTTAGGCGTATAGAGAGCAGCCATGGATTTTTTAGCACCATATGGTGCCGTCTCCGCAGGAGGGAATAAGTTTACGACCCGCATAATACCGCTCGATTCAGATATACGATCAAATATTTTGAAATTTATTGAGTTTCTACCTTCGATAAACCAAAATCGCGACCCTTTCTGATCTTCTTTATCTCCTTTATTTTCCGGTGCCGCTGCCATCCTGGGGTCCGCAGAATGGGGTAAGTGACAACTTGCTGAAACAATTTCAAATAACGAAATAATTAGCGTGTAACATAACCTTGTAATTTATAAACCATTGAAATCGTAACTCAAAACAGAATTATCACAAATTAGTTAGGAACAATTACAAAATTTTAGTATCTATGAACCACAGTTGAAAAACAATAATGATATATTTTTCAGAAAATATTTTCTTCTACGGTGAGTAAAGGAAGTATTGACATACCCTTTAAAAATTAATAACATTTTAAAAATTGGACCAACCGGATTAACTTTCTTGAGATGTTAAAAGGATTAGTTTACAAGGTAATGTATAAAGAATCATTTAAAAATTACCATTGGTCGAAATTGCAAAGAAAACAGTAATCGTTGTGATTTTTAGCTTTTTTATCTGTGCTTATAATGAAACTTTAAAATCTGACTTTTGTTGAACCGTACAAATTCGTTGACGGATAAAAAAGCTATAGACATTGAAAGCCGTAAGAATCTTTGAATTTCGGGCTTACAATTTATATAAATGTTTCTCACCATTTTTACCATATTTAATTATATATGGTTCATAGCAACCTTTATCGATTTTTCTGAAATTTTGTTCATGTACATAACTTACTTAGATCTACAAAAGTCTTATTTTAAATTTTTATTATAAGCGCTGATAGAGAAGTCCAAAATCATGATTATTACTTTTTCCTTCGCTATTTCGACGAATGGTAATTTTTATATAATTTCTTTTATAAATTATCTAGTAAACCATCTCAAACAAAAACTCAATCCGTTTGGTCCAATTTTAAAAAAGCTAATCGTTTTTATAGGGTGTGCCAATACTTTTTTTGCCCACTTTTTATACCAATACACTCAATCTTTTCAAATCTTGCAAATAGTCCGAAATGAATTGGGAACCATTGTACTACCATTCACAGACTTTAAATTACCAATTCAAGATGTGCTAATACCATAGCTAAAAAAGGAAACACTTTGTCTTGTCTAAGTATCAATGTGTAGACTTACAAGTAAGTCCCTCATCGAAATACGCGGTTAAATTTTGTAATCCCCCAAATTACGCAAGGTGTAATTGAAATTTAACTGATGGAGGAAGGAACCAACTACCATAAGAACGAATAATAACGTCAAACAGTGGTCGAGACGCGACTGGAGAGGGAGTGGGGAGGGGTCCGATAATCTGGAAGCGAGGCAGTGGGTTTAACCGGTGAAAATAAATTGCGAGCGAGTATCGCGACGGTATCGAGCGTAATCTCTAAGTGGCCGGCGTGCGAAAGGAGCGCAGGACGCGCATTCGAGCGGGGTCCACGGGGCCCCATGGGCCCGCGCGCGTCTCCCATACGAGCAGGGGACCCCGTGGCTCGTCCTCGTGGCGCGGGAAAGAGGAAAAGAGAAGGAAAGGTAGGCGCAGCGCGCCGAGAGAAGCCTCCCCAGATAGGATCGGATGTGTGTGGTCCGCCGCTTTGCTCTTTATAAGACTTATATAAGCCGGAGTGGTGCCCTTGCGGGGGGAAACCGAACAGGTAGAGGAGGGGGACACCTTGCTCGTTAGCGGCTCGCGACAAACACCGCTGAACTACCCGCGGACGTTCCAGATGGATGTCCTGCCACTGGAAAAAGAAAAGTCGGCCCACCAAACACCGATGGTACCGTTTCTCTAATGCAAACTCTAACTTCGTTCCAATGGCGAGCACATCAACAAATGTGACCTTCATTTGACCTTCATTTGTCTTTGATTCTTTCACCAATATTTTTTGTGTACGGGATTTACATCATATCGATCCTCTAGGTCATTAACAACGACTTGATCGATTGATATCATTTGAATCCGTCAAAAATTTTCCTGACCATTTTTGTCACTTATTTCTTTTTTATTGTGTAGCTCATTATTATTCATGTTATACTTCATTTATTTGCTACTATAATTCTATTCATCTAGCCTGTATATTTCATTGTAGATGTTGGTTCCCTTCAGAAATTTCATAGTTTCATTAAGATGAAACTATGGAAATCTAAAATCTATCGTTTTCGGATAGTACGTGATTTATTGCTAGAATTTAATTGCATACAGTAAGGAGCATAACTGAACCAATAACCATATGTTTTGTATAAATCATTATTTATTGCTAGGAATATAGAAGAATAACAAAAAATTAATATTATAAGTATTTTTGTCATAGTTAGAAGTAACATGAGAAATTTTTTTCAATAATTAATTTGTACAAAACTTGTGGTTATTGGTTCAGTTATGCTCATTACTGTATATTGCAGGGAGGAGGATCGGTCTTTTTAACAAGGTGGATGTGGACGAGTCTGTACAGAAAAATAATCGCAGAGAAAACATTTCTTTGAGTTCTTTCAAACATTTGAATTTCGTAACCTTAATCTGCACACCTAAAAATCTCTAAATAAATTATTATAGAATTTTTGCAATGAACCCAGTCTTAAGAAACATCACCGTCGCAGCGTTTAGAAAATATCGCTATTATGAAAATCGTTGTCGATATCAGCGCTTTCGGTGGCCAACGCGTCGAATGAATAATTCCCTGAAATTCAAATGATAGCAACACCTTCCTCCTTTTTTAAAAAATATATACGAACACCGGTTGTCTCGAGAGATGAAAAAGGTGTCACGGTGACGACAGGTCGGTTCAGGTTACGCCGCGAAGACAAACGATCTTACCGTTCTTGAGAACGCGAGGCGGACGCACACGAATCTGCTCCGTGAAATTTATAAGATTTGCCGACTGGCGAATATGATCGCGATTAGATCCGATCTGTGGCCATTAAGTCTCTAATCTCCTTAATTGCGATCTCCGATGCGCATAGCGGACGGAAGAATCTTGTGCAATTCAATGAAACTGTAAACGATAGGATACGATAAAAATGAAAATGATGCCTATACGCGATCACGAGTTGCCTTTACACTGGTTGAACATTGCCTATGTGCTAAGATCTACTTCCCAAAGTGGGAAACAAAGTTATAATTTTGTTAGATGAAGGATTTGTATTACCATAAGAATCCCAGTTAGGCAATTCTATTTCGTTTACGATATTTGAAACTGCTCGAGATATTTTTACTTCACTAGGAGGTTAGATTAGAAAGGACACTACGATTTAAAACAAAATTAAGGAATTATTACGGTGCTATAAATACCGTAGTGCTCAGTTAAATGTACACAGATCGGCCCCACTCTTCTCCTGCAATTCACTTGTCAGTGCCTTTAGCTCTACCTCAATAGACAAGTATAGTGAACTTAATACAATGTCCTGTTCGCGAGAATTTAATTGCCGAGCTGATGTAAATTTGCCTATGTGCTAACATCTAATTCCCGAAGTGGGAAACAAAGTTATAATTTTGTTAGATGAAGGATTTGTATTACCATAAGAATCCCAGTTAGGCAATTCTATTTCGTTTACGATATTTGAAACTGCTCGAGATATTCCGACTTCACTAGGACGTTACATTAAAATGGACACTACGATTGAAAAAGAAATTAATCAATTATTACGGTGCTATAAATACAGTAGTGCTCGGTTAAATGTACACAGATCAGCCACACTCTTCTACTACAATTCACTTGTCAGTGTCTTTAGCTCTACCTCAATAGACAAGGAAAGTGAACTTAATACGATGTAAAGAAAATAAACAAAAACGATGTCCTGTTCGCGAGAATTTAATTGCCGAACTGATGTAACCGAGCACTATTGTACAGTAGAACTTCGTTTACATGAACCTGTCGGCAGACAAATTGGTTCACATAATCGGGTGGTTCGTATAATAGGAGTCCACCTGCCTCCCACTACTGACTACGATTTTCTGTTCATTGAATAGGAGTTCACGTCCATATAAGAGGATTTCGTTTAGCTAGAGTTCATTTAACCCTTCTGTAGGCAGCCGTGTACCCATTTCCATTTTTCCTTTAGTAACCTTTTAACACTAAACCTACCGACCATTAAAAGTGACTATCCTGTCCTCTCTTGTAAAAATGGCACGATTGAATTTATTTAGATTTTGTGGCATTTTTATCATAATCTATACTTGAATAATAAATGTGTGCATAAGTATTTCCAGTGGAAGCATCTTTGTAACTTCAATAATTGTAAAATAAAAAACCTACAAACAGTCATTTGATCGGCGTCGGTAGGTTTAGTGTTAATGTTCCTGACAAAATATTGCAAAACCCTTCCGGATCCTCATTCTATGTACAATTTCACGTAGATTAACGTTCAGTGAAAAAAATAACAGTAAAATTATTGCTACCCTGGTTGGCCAACAACAGTGAACATTTTGGTTGCCTACGCAAGGGTTAATGTACTCCAACTTCTACGACCGAAGACAAGCCACGAACAATCGGGACAATAAAATAAAAAGTTACACGACCAATTAATTACAAAGTTGACTTACGGTAATTTTTATTTGCAGCCCCGCACAGGATTTGAAATCGCAAGTGGCAGAATCGGAGCACACCGTTTCTCGAAAATGGTAGGAAAAACGAGAAAGCACGTAGGATAAATTGAGCGGGTGGAATGACGCGGAGGGGTAATCCTAAGTTAGCCGACTCGGAGAGGAATCACGGGGACAGGTTAAATTCTTTTAAAACACGGCTCCCGTTCCCCCAGGACACTCGCCAGACTCTCTGTTTTCGGGGATTAGTGCTCGATTTAATAAATACGCGTGTATCCGTGTAGGTACCAACATCGTCGGCCAGGGGCTAATCCACTTCGGGAACGGATCCATCCTCTCTCGGCGTTTTTTTCCTTGCTGCGGCTTTGCCGAGGCAGACGGTGGGTCGTAATCTGTCACAGCCACCACTCCCGGCCATAGTTTTCTACGGCTTATCCGTCGGCCACCGACGCCGACGCCGACGCCGACGTCGACGGTCGCGTTAATGCCTTCCCCCTGCTCGCGTCGAATGAAAAAGGAGGGAGAAAAATTATTCGCGAGCTCACTCAAAGTTCTACCGCGTGTCTTTCTCGGTCAGACGCCGCGATTTTACACCGTGTAATATCCGCCTGTTCCGTGTAATCGTCCCGAATCGAATAGAATCCCGTGCCCCGATATTTTTTCCCGTGCCAACTACACGCGGCATCCGGCACGCTGTTTCTTCTCGCCACACCACCATCGCTTCTTGTACTACAAAGTGCTCCTGAGCTTCTCTTTGTTGCGAATTGGAGTCGGTCCCGTTTTTTACGCGACGCGGGTGGACGAACGTACTGAAGCTGTAATAATGTTTTATCTTGTGGTTACGGCGCGATTGGAACTTCTTCGTTGTTCATACCGTCCTGGAACATAAAAACGGAAATGTATGACTATTATATAGCTGTGTCTGATGGTTTGATATTCACAACAACAAAGAACAAGATGTTCTTAGTGTTATCTACGGGATACTTGGAAAAGAAATTTTATGTCTACAGTGTACTTATGTGTTCGCTAATGTTTAACACATCCACGACAAGTACAATCTATCGTCTTGTAAAATATGGAAAAAGACATTGTCACAGAAAAGTTACAAGTTGTTTGAACATCGATGGATTTTGTTCGTATGATATAGAAAATCGTGATTGTCAGACATACTTGGTGTTCTATTAACTCTGTTATAAAGCGACATCTCCGTTATTTTGCCTGTTACGCGAAATGTCAAAAGGACAAATTATTTGGTACGAGGGGGCACAATAACTTTTCCTGAAGGTAACTTTTTTCGTATGCAGGTCGTATGAAGGTAACTTTTTCGTATACATATTTTTATTACTATGGCGTGATAGCTGAGATCAAGACGAAACCTTATAATCTCTTGAACGTCGTGTGATCTTAAAGACGTCTGGAATTTACGTCGTTTAGACGTCTTTAGGACGTTCCAAAACGACGTCTTGAAGACGTCTGGAATTTACGTCGTTTAGACGTCTTTAGGACGTTCCAAAACGACGTCTTAAAGACGTCTGGAATTTACGTCGTTTAGACGTCTCTAGGACGTTCCAAAACGACGTCTTAAAGACGTCTGGAATTTACGTCGTTTAGACGTCTTTAGGACGTTCCAAAACGACGTCTTAAAGACGTCTGGAATTTACGTCGTTTAGACGTCTCTAGGACGTTCCAAAACGACGTCTTAAAGACGTCTGGAATTTACGTCGTTTAGACGTCTCTAGGACGTTCCAAAACGACGTCTTAAAGACGTCTGGAATTTATGTCGTTTAGACGTCTTTAGGACGTTCCAAAACGATGTCTTAAGTAAGAAAAATTTACGAATTTTTGTGACTTGATGTGAATGATAAAATAGCTGCAACAAAGTGATTCTGCAAAAAGAATTTATTATGATAAATGTTGAAAATGATTTCCGTTGTCTTCTAAACATTTATTAATACGATTATGAAAGATGCGTCGTCCATCAGTGTGTCTGCACATTTGTGGTGTCGCAGCAGTATTAGGTTTTAGTGTGTTTAGGCTATGTGTGAACACTAGAACTATGGAGCTACAGGATAGTTTGTTCCAGTAGTCAGCTCTCTTAAGCTTTACTATTATTAATATACTATTTTCTATTTTTTATATTTACACAAGAGGCTATACATCGGAAGTAAAGAAGAGGCTAACCATTGTAGGATCATTAAAATATACAGGGTGGGGCAATAACTATGTCCACCTTGAATATCTCCATTATTTGTAATAATGTGGAAAAATGTTATGAACAAAATTTGCACGATACAGAGGGGGACAGGCACCACAAATATTTTCTGCATGGGTGGGGGCATAGAGGAGATTTCAAGAACATTTCTATTTTTTTAACGGAATGCTATGTTTTTTTATCACTATATGATAGCCGGTGTTGAGACGACTTCAGCGATCTATCATTGAAGGTCATGCAAGGTCAAATGTGGTAGTAAAATAAACTTTCTTACATTGCAGGAGATGCTCGAAGTGGTGACCGTTTGCGTCCATGCAAAGTTGCAATTTTCGTATCGCTGTATCATGTGTCTGTCTTATCGTTTTTGAACTTTTGAACGTGCATTTCTTAATTTCAAGCAATTTATTCTCATGAAGGCTGACTACCCGCGTAGAGGTCGAAATAAGACACATTTACCCGGACACAATTGTTCTATAATGATGATAATGTTTTATTTATTCAATCCTCTTACGATTTCGATTATAATATGTTTATACAAAATGTCTCCTCTAAACATCATTATAATTCCAATAATTACAATAAGAAAAATCAGAAAGAAATCATATCGACTCGTCTGATAGATTTAGTGCTAATATGCAAACAATGCTCTATGCAAACAAGTAGAATACAAGAAACCTGAACAGTTTCTGAACTTCATTGCAAACATTGAAAACAAGAAACCTGAACAGTTTCTGAACTTCATTGCAAACTAGAGAACTTTGCAATAAAACAAATATTTTCACCACAAAAATTGATTTTCCAATCAAACGCACTGAAGGATTTTCTACAATACGGTCAATCTAAACCAACTCGACATAAAATTAAAATTTTCTGAAGGCCAGGGGCGCAAGAAAAGGGCACGACGAAGTGCATCCTTGCCACGCATCACTCTCAGACTGCGCTGCATCGGTGTGCCTCGTTTGCGGACCGATAGACACATCACGCAGAAATTCGTCGCGGTGTTTCTTCTCGCGGAGCGAATCTTACAGCAGGTTTCGGCGGTGTTAGAGATCGTTCGTGTAAAGAAAGGTACAAGGAATGAGAGAGACGGAAAGAACTCGCGAGGACGCGCAGAGTATAACGTCGCAGACGGTGGATCGGAGCCCCGAGCGTAATCTGTCACCGGTACCGCTTCCACCGTAGTTTTCTACGGCTTATCGCGGCATCGGCTCGCATTTAATCCCTGCAAAAAACGGTGCCCGTTCCCCATGGGGACCGTAAGCCGCCCGTGTGGCGCCTGCATCCTTGCCGGGCGTACGACAGCCCAACGACAATGGCGATCCCACCGGTGGACCCTCGAGACACCGGCGGAATCTGTTCCAGGTACATCGGGTGACCCGTTTCGAACGCATCCCAGAAAGAAACTGGATCACCCGATGCTAGAAATCCAGCTTTCATTCCCCTTAGAATTTCTTAAAGTTCTTTGGTAATTGGCTTCCGTGACCTTGCCGACAAACATTTCACCAACACGATTTCATCGACACTGAATTTCGCCAACAGTACCTGCTCATCGACACGTTGAGATCGCCAATAATGTTTTCACCGACACCAAGTTCCGTCGACGATGTCAACATTCACATCGGTTGGTCGACTTCTACCGAGTATAATGAAAACACTGTCGTCAAAACATTTTCGGTGATCTCAAGATGTCCCTGCGTAGATACTGTCGGCGAATTGTGGTGTCGGTGAAATGATTGTCGGCGAGGTCAAGATCACCTGTGGCAATTAACTACCAAAGGCACCACCCCCCGATTTGTATTTGTGGAAGGTACCACCCCTCGATTTGATTATATGGAAGGCACCACCCCGATTTTTTTGTAGAAAATAACCTTGCTTTTAATTGAAGACAAGCCACGATTAAGAGCCACAATACAAGAGGTTACACGTCCCAATTTGTTTTTATAACAAGTACCACCCTCCGATTTGCTGTTATTGGAGGTACCACCCCCCGATTTGTCTTTACAGAAGGTACCACCCCCCGATTTCTTTTCGTAAAAAGTAGCAACCTCACATTTAATTGTTTAATTTTTTTTGTAGAAAATAACCTTGCATTTAATTGAAGACATGCCACGATTAAGAGCCACAATACAAGAGATTACACGTCCCAATTTGTTTTTATAGTAAGTACTATTCCCCGATGTGCTTTACTACGAAGCTCCACCTCCATATTTAATTCGGTATCGAGCCACGATCAAAAACCACAATACAAGAGTTTGCATATCTCGATTGTATTTTATAGAAGGTACCATCAACCGACTTGTTCTTCTATCTATTCTAGTTTTATCTATCACATCTAGTTTCCTTGAATTATTTATTGATGATATAGCCCTCCATAATTGAAAAATATAGGGAGAAGTTTCGCTTTTCAAAGTGAGTCTCGAGTAGAAAAATCTGTGGAAAGGATGTTCACAACAGGGGTCATTCTATTTGCAACAGCGTATAAATCGATGTTGACTGCGTCGTTTCGAGAGCACACAATTAACAACAGATTAAAACCAAAAACTACTCGTTGGATCCACGAGCCACACTCGAAGGAAGACAAACGATCCCATTCTCCCCTCGCACAGTAACCCAATACAAGTCCACCTCGGTACACCGATGCCCTTAAAACCCGGATCTTCCCGGAAACCGCAGGACTAAATCCAAACAAAGTCCTCGAGGAATCAAGAGACACCCGAGACGCGGCTAGTCAAGAACACACCTACGAACCAACGGAAACAGATATACCGCGTTCTCGTTGTTAAAAGCATCATTTCTAAAACCGTGTGATTCACTACTAAGTATTTATTTCAATAGGGACAGCAATTTTATTTTCTATAAGAAAAATGGAAAAGAAACTTACTTAAATTACCTATTATTTATCAGTCTATTAACGCTTTAAATATTTGTCGTTCCGACGATTAAAATGGGAACTTCAACACCTCCTCTAGAATTTTCAAAATCTTTTTGAGAGCCTAGAACAGAAAGAAAAATTAGTCTTCAACATAAACAATCCAGTATGCCGACGACGTCGATAAAAATAAGTTTGCAGACAGAGGGTAAAACGGCGAATTTATTCTATGCAAAGTAAAAATGTTTCAACTCCATAGCAAGAAATAGAAGTTAAATAAAAACGAATTTCATTTTCCACTAATTGCAACAAGTCTAAAACAATACAGCATACTGAAATTCTAACACAAAATTTGTTAATAATGCATGAAACCGTGGATCCATTGATTATTTAAAAAGTTCTGGCGGTTCACGATCGTGTAGGTCCGCGGGTTTCTGATTTCAATATCGCAGGACGTGATCGAAACACAAAACGTTCGAGGAATCTGCGACCCGCCGAAACCTTTATGATTTAGCGGCTCGTAAAGGCGGGTCCGATGTAGGAAAATATTAAAATTGAAAATCCTCAACGGTGATATACGCGTGCGTGATATTGGTGGCCGGCAGCTGTCCCGTTCCCGAACGTTGCTCGTCGCGGAAGAAGGGAAACGGAGTGGGTCGCGTGGGTGGCATAGGAAGAGTAGATCCTGGGAAAAGTGTGAAAAGGGGGGTGACCCCAGGGGGGAGGGAAGGGTTCGGCAACGGTTAGGGGATGGCGCGCGATATTGTCTCGAGGCGCGGCGGTGACTCCGCGTGTCGGGACATTGCTACTTTAAAATATATTGTCGAAAGTATAAAGGGACCGTACGGGGGGTTGGTGCGGGATGGGATCGCGGCACCGCGTAACGTCGGCTACGACGAGCACGAGGAAATAGAAAAGGGGGTGAAAGGGGCCAGAGAGGGTGAGCATGCGTGAAGGAAAAGGGTGTCGCGCCACTTGTCGCGAGGACACACGTGTCGCACGCTATTGGAGTTGGAAAAGGGTGCCCCGGCACCCCATACGCGCCGTTGCTATACGGCCGACTTTCGCCCACCTATACGCTGGGACTTTAAAGTGAAATAAATTGGAGCCGACGCGAGCCAGATCATTCTCCCTCTTTCTCCCTTTCTGTTCTTCGTCCTTCTCGTTCTTGTCCGAACATTGCATCACTGGCAACCCCTTTCGCAGAGAGACCGTCAAGCGACCCTCGGTAACGACGAACGTTGTGATCGCGGCTTCGACGCATTTGTCACCGCGTTTATTGAGCGTCGCGTTATTGGCAACGGGATCTGTGACGCAGAATGCCGTCACGATTTCGTGCGACCTCTTTTTGGTAATTGGTTGCTTCAGGTTTTCCCAAATTTTAGTTGTTTCAACGCTCCGCTCTGCCGGCAATATGAATCTCTGAGTAACAATTCCTATTTCTTTGTCATTTTTCGTCGGAATTTTACTTTTATTGCAAGAAATTTTAAACATTTCACTGGGATATCACTTGTACACGACATTAAAGACTTCGATAAGTAACACAGAATTTTTTAAGACTTTTCAAGAGCAAAAATAAGAGGAAATTAAAAAATGAAAGACCCGTTATGCAGACCATGGCATTTTTTAATGAAAAATCATATTGCCCGCGGACGATTATATTGCTCGTGACACATTTCTGGTTGAATCGACACTAAACACGACACGATTTGGATCGTATTTACTATTTAATCCCCGATACAGTAGAATCTTAATTATCTGAGACTCAATAATCAGTGGAATATGAGGATTCCAGCAAAATAGAACAGTTGCCTGACTATAGTGATAGATTAAATCCTTACTGATTTGTAAGATTGTTTTAGATTGAAGGTCGATTGAAGGTTGATTAGAATGAAGGTTCTATTCAATTGCCAATTGACCAAAGAATTTGTCTTATTTTAAACATAAAAATGTCACGAATATGTTGTTAAAAGTTTCATACAAAACAAAAGTATTTTCTCATTGAATCCTTATTGTCTCACCCATGTATCTAAACCTGCACCATATTTCACGCACATTTGTCACATAGATACATATATCGAGACATCACTTCGCAGCCACGTGACATAATTGCACGTTACCATCGGAACGTTGACGAGGTAGACAGAATCAAATTTCATATTTATAGAACGAATCCACAAAAATTCGTAAGTGAAATTCCGTGGACCGTTTTTAAGTTTCCGAGTGCATGATCGATGGAGCAGAACGATCGAACAGCTCGAATCAAAAAGCCCGGTTTTCTCTTGAGCTTGATGATCGTCGATCGAGAGAGCGCGCGTCAATGTCGATGGATCGAGGGCGCGATCGACGACGCGGTCTTGCGGATCGGCCGCGTTTTCACCTCCGCCGTATAATGACCGGTGCACGCACACGATTACGCGCAATTTGTCGCACTTATCGAGACCGGCATCATGCTCCGAGTCCCTCTGGACCCGCTTTCGTGGGTACCGGTTCGACCCGGGCCACCATCGCGGAGTTTCCACTTTGCATACGATACCTCAAGGTCCGGCAATTTCGTCCGACCACACGGATCGATCTGCTCTCGATCGGAGATTAAGTCCACGGACTTGTGCCGGTTTAACGTTCCACGACCGGGAAAGATTGAGCAATAAAACGATCATCGTGGAATTAATGCCGATTTTACACCGATCCCTCACCGAGGCTCTTGTAAAACGGACCGATATGTCCTCACCGATTTTTCCCCTCGTCTAATCGCCGGCGATCTGCACCGAGCAAATTGTACACCGGCATAAAACTGACTAAACGGTGTTAATTAACGAGTGCGCGTCGCGGATGTTCATTAGCGTTCTACCAACAAGCCCGCGCTGCCATTTATCTGCGTTAACGATAACGCAGAATTGTAATACTATCAGCACAACTCACGGGGATTTCTTCGAGTATGTAAAATGTTATCGTGACGAAGACTAATTGTGATAAAAAGGCGAACGATTACTGTGATTTGCGGTACTACGGTACACGATCCATTAATTTAGATGTCTGACGTGGTTACCGTTTTTCGCGATGAAGATAGTTTCGGATTTAGTGCTAACTACGAGCATCGCGCGGCTTGACAGTCGTTTTGTTATCACGATTCTTACGATAATTGCGTACTAATTATTTACGCAGTCTGATCATTATCTCTATCCATCGAAACTATAAAACAATAATGTGTAAAAAGAATGAATTAACCTACGTGTAATAGCAATTACAATTAAAATGGAGTTGCCATTCTTTACAATAAAGCTGATCGTAGTTTCTAGATTTTCAAATTATGCTGATCAAAGTCTGAATTCTTTCATCAAAAAATGCACTATTTGCTTATCAAAACACGCGTATTATACAGTATATTATCAGCATAATTTTTTATCAAATAGTACAGTATATTTTCTATTTGAACGCTAAATACAATTACTATTTGTTTTATACAAGATAATCAAATATTTCAATATACAAAAATTGTACGTTTTATTGTAAAAAAGGGAAGAAATAATAAACAGCAGGTGCTGTTATTTTCTGCGAGGGAGAAGGAGCAAATAACAAGAGCAGGTGCGATAGCTTTTCGTAATAAGGAAAAAACAATAACGGCCACGTTCGGCTGGTAAAGGTCGCAGCGTATCGTCCATTAATTACAAGAACAAGCGTGGGACAAGCCGAAACGCTACGTCGCCGGCGTATCCACCGTAAAGAAGGATTAAACCACTCGTCCCTGCCTCCTCTGACAATGTAATCCCTCATCGCGCTCTAATAACACGCTCTTTGTCCGTATACATATAACACCGGCAGTCGCCATAAGACACGCGATTATGATGCAAACGACGCGGAAGAAACACCTCGACCTACTCCCGCGCTGCCTGGGTCGTTTGTGACCTGGTGAAAAACTACCTTGCAGAGCATAATTATAAAGATAATAATTCAAGCGACAAATAATAAATATAATATAAAGTTCAAGAATTGTACAGCAATTTTCCTTTTTCGTTGATTATTTCTAGTCTGTGGATTTTATGCATTTTTAAAAATAATGCTGTATTATTTACAGCCTATTAAATATATTAAAAAAGAAAATAACCTTCCATTTCACCCCATATTGTCGCAATTCAGGTAGACAATTTTTATTTTGCAAAGATCCGTAGTCGAATTATTTCATATAATAACAGAGTAAAAAGAGTTACGTTTTGTATAAATTAGTACTAGTTTAATGTTTTATATGAATGATGGGCAGCATTTTCTCACATATTCCATTTATTTGACCTTTTTTCTTTTAATCATTATTAGATTTTGTTATTTTGTTATTAACGCATTATCTATCAAC
Organism: Sphecodes monilicornis; assembly: GCA_913789915.3. Lineage (NCBI taxonomy): Eukaryota > Metazoa > Arthropoda > Insecta > Hymenoptera > Halictidae > Sphecodes > Sphecodes monilicornis. The sequence goes on along the minus strand of OU565285.1, from coordinate 11,171,149 downwards.
GATTATTCCATAACGAAAATAGAAATTTCAATTATGAACCAACAACTTGCCCTCAATAACGTAATCTAATAATTTCGTTTGGAATTATTGTGCAACAGAAGATTTTTAGGCTTCCATTTGGTACAACACAAATATTGAAAATCCTATTAATAGGCTTCTGGTAGGTAAAGTGTTAACATAATCATATGTTCTCTTACCAACTTCAATACACTAGTTTTGAAAAGCTACGATAATATCCAGTGAAATAAAAATGTGTTTGTTGAGAAGAGAGACTTTGCATCTGGGTCACTCCCGACCCGGTCACTGCCAGGCACGTCCACATTCCTCGAGCAAAAGGCATTCAACGCTGATAAAGAACGGCATGAGACAGCTAATATTGCAGAAATCGATGAAGCGGTATAGAAACCGTATAGCAGCGAACGAAATGCCCGAGTGACGTTATCTCGCAATTAGTATCATACCAAAGACGACAGGTGAGAGAGGCGTCCGCTTTTCCACCGTCAGGAAACATCTGCCTGCGTTCCTTGCGCTCTTACCAGAGATACTACTATACTATACAGTATATCGTGACCGGCTCGATCGTCTGGCCAATAACGCCTATAATAATTAATAATTCAGCAGCTCGGTATTAAGATGCGATCTTCCTGTATAATTTCGTCGATCGAGGACGCGTGGTGTCCGTAACAGCTCCGTGTTATCCTACGAGAGACCCCGGAAACATGGCGGTATGAAATATGGCGGATTATTAACGCTCTCGTAATCGGTTATTTTCGCACATTTGTATAATTGGATAGGGAGCCCGGTAAATTAAACTCGTTAATTTCCGTCTACTGGGTTGTCTCGGTGATGGGCCTAACGAACGTGCCGATTATTTACATATTAGATTGGAGACGTTTTTAATTAACGCGGACGCCGCCGTTCGACGACCGATTTTTGTCAAAAGAAAATCAAATTTATTTTATTCAGATACAGATACATCTATCTCCGTTTCTATTCTATAGAATTATAGTAACTTCAAGGGTTGTTTTCATCTCTTCAACGTACATATTAACGTATAACACTAAACCTATCAACGCCGGTCAAATTACCGCTTTTCGACTTTTTATTTTACTATTACTGAAGTTATAGAGATGCTTCCACTGGAAATAATTATGCATACTTTTTTATTTAAGTACACATTGTAATAAAAAATGGTACAACATCAAAATTAATGAAATCGTGCCATTTTTATAGGGGAGTACGTACTAGTCACTGTTAATGGTTGGTAGGTTTATGTTAAAAAAATACATGTCAAATATTTTTCAGAAAACTATATTTTAATTACATTAAATTAGTGATTGGCGCTTGAGTACGTTTCCATGTGGATGATTCATGATTCACTATAGACTTTATGCATTTACGATGAAAATGAGTAACTAAAATTTGAAACCGTGAACTGTGTTCTACTATTCTCGACTCACTGAAATTCTTAAAACAAAAATTAACTGAGACAATTTACATAAAGATCCACAGTTTACTGTCGGAATAAATTCTGCGGGGCATTGTTATCAGTTTGAGGAGGAAATTTCCGCGGGAAAACCGTCGTGAAAATTGTTAACGGTGAGTTCCTAGGAGCCGGGATTCGCAATGGCCGGATGAAAGTCGGAAAGTTCATACGCTTGTCGATCTATCGCACGCGAGGTTCGTTTTCGCGGGATCGCGTTTCAATCTTGCCCGAGCACGCACACACTCGGTCCCCGGGCGATAATATTGTTGTCGCGGAAACGCGAATTCGCACGCTCCGAGTGATATTCATAATGGGCCGCCATTAATTCCTCATTGTCCCCGCGGGGTCCGACGCGACGTCTATTTTTTTCTTTTTCTTCCTTTTCACCTCTTCCACCCCCACCGCCTTTCCGGCGGTCTTTTGCAAAGTAGAAAAAAATGAGTGAGCGAAGATACGATAAGACGCCGATGATGTGATATATTCGCGGAGTGGCTCCTTTTTTTCCTCGCTCGTTGCTTTAAGAATTCCCTTATGTTACAATCGAAGGCGTTATTGTTGATCCTGGCTCCGTGGGAACAGCGAGGGAGCGAAATCGCGATCTCCGATTAGTAATAATTAGACTGTGAACCTTTATGGAAATGTCCCTTTTAAAATTGCTTACTATCGCGTGGAGGTTTGTTCGTAATAGGTGCAAATGATTATTAGCTGATTAAATAGCCGCACTGTAATGTAAAATTAAAATTATACCATCGCATCTTATCAGCAACAAACATTTTTGACGAAGTGTGTGATGGTTTCGGCGCACAGGTTCGATCATCATCGCCGAAACCATCATACATTTATTCTAAAATTTCGATCGATAAACATATCAAATTTATTTTTGAAGAAGATACGAAATTTTTTGATATACGAAAAATTCACATAATAGAAATTTTTATTATATTTCATTAATTCTATGTGAATTATAAATTCCTTTAACAAATGGGACAGTTTACATAATATACATTTACTATGTTGTGATTAAAAAATCGCATCTTATCAGCAACAAACATTTTTGACGAAGTGTGTGATGGTTTCGGCGCACAGGTTCGATTATCATCGCCGAAACCATCACACATTTATTCTAAAATTTCGATCGAAAAACATATCAAATTTATTTTTGAAGAAGATACGAAATTTTTCGATATACGAAAAATTCACATAATAGAAATTTTTATTATATTTCATTAATTCTATGTGAATTATAAATTCCTTTAACAAATGGGACAGTTTACATAATATACATTTACTATGTTGTGATTAAAAAATAAATCTAATTGTTGGATGTTGCAGGGATACACACCGCTGCACATTGCGATGCAATTCGATCACGAGAACGTTTTCAATCTTCTAGTCCAAGTATACGGTGAGTCGGGGACTTAATTCAGTACATTATCTGCGAATTAACAGTGTTATTGGTAAAATTTAGTGTCACTGAATACGTATGAACCGTGTAGGTGCAAATCAGGAAATTCGTGACTACAGTGGAAAGAAAGCGAGACAATATCTGGTCTCACAGGAGGCCGCCGTCAGTCAGGACACCTTCCGCAGTAAGTATTATACCCTTTTCATCCGAACCACGATCTTAATTTGAATTAATCTTTAAACCACGTTCTTAGCTTCGTAAAATCAAAATTTAAACTAACTTTAGGATCCAGTTCAAAGTTTGTTAGATAAGTTTCGTTTTATTCGAAAGTATAAGTCCAATTCAAAACAAAGCTGAAACCTTACACATTTTCATTCTTACATTACTGAAATTTATTTTATAATCGATGAACGGTGCATTTATAATTATATTTTTGTACTTCAAGCATACTATGGCGTCGATAGACTGCGGAAAATGCAAATTCACAATTTTGTACATAAATTTAGAACAACTGAAATTAAATAAAATTTTATGAATCTTTTGTTGGAATATTTTAACCATTTGCACTCGAAGCAATTTTAATTGCAAAATCAATCGTTTTTGTTTTATGCACCTGAAATTAAACCTGCTTTCTCACACAACAGTTGAATTTCTAGAAATGTATAGAATAAAGACGAATTTAATAATACGAAATTGTTTTGAATAATGATATGGCAATTTCTACTGGTGACTCAGAGTCACCATTCGAGTGCAAAGGGTTAATAGTTCCAATTTTAGAAGAGTTTTAATTTGATCAGATCATAGGAAATTACAAATAACGGAGGCATAAATACCCGCAGTCTAGCGATTTTATCAATTGAGTGGCTGTCAAAGCGTCGACACGAGAAAGAGCTGTAAATAATCGCCGTAAAAGTTTCTCGATGTTTACGCAATTCGATCTGCAAGCAAATTACACCCCGTCGCTGTATTTATAATGTCCCCTACTCCATTCCGTAGCGGGAGAAGTTACAGAAGAGAATCATTGTCTCCCCGTTATCGTTCGTGCGATCGCGTCGTTCCATTAATTTTCACATTAATCGCGAGCCTGAGAAAAACGGGGCGAGCTGGGGACGTGCATTTAAACGGCTGAACAATAGCATTGTCACCGAACGCTCGCGATTATAGTTGTGTAACGTTAAGAAGCGAACATTCGAACGGGGAAAGTCTGTTCCCGCATGATCTCGTGAAACGGAACAGGAATTACTCGGTAAATCATACCTTTTCCAAAACAACGATGCGAAATTTCTATTGGATAAATTCGGCAAACGTATTAATTTCAATACTTTCGTAATGGCGGAGTAAAATATTTGCTTGAATACAATTTAAATACAACAATCAAACACAATTGCATTTTCTTTTACATTGGTTTCGGTGTACTAAAAATAAAATTTGAGACTACGTTACATTAAAAAATATTACAACATTCAAATTTTTAATACCAGAATTAGAAATGAATTTTCAATTTGATTTACTAAACGAGGTTATGATTTGAAAAATGCAAGAAGGTTGAAAGAGTACTCAGTATCACACATCTCAATCTTTTAATTTTTGTTTTGTTCACTAAATAAATAAAGTGTTAAATAATAATGCAACCAATAGCTTCATAAACTATATAACATAATACTGGAATAATAATTTTACTGTTTTAATAATAATAAATTCGGGTGAATCAAATAAAAATCATAAACGATGTCTTTTAAGCACCAAGAATTTTCTTCAATTGATAAAAATAAATTAAAATTGCGAGAATGGTAATTATGCTTTTAAATCAATCGTTGTGCGGAAAAGGAAGTTTTTTCTCGTGGAAATCAACTCCGGTCGACGGAAAGAGTGCGCGGCAATCGATGCAATAAATTAGATCGGAATAGAAGCCGAGTGGTCGTGTAGAATCGATGCTGAAACAGCACGATAAAGCAATTATAAGTTACGGTCCCAGATACACCGCAGTTTGCACCGCTTTCATGCGCTTGGCTCTGGTTCGGCCTCCATCTTGTTCGCTTATTTTCACTGTCGACTCTCTTTCGCTCGCGTGCATGTATCCGGTCGTTCGTCTCGACGACGTTCGCTTGCTGTGTCCTTTGACGTTGCCCGCCTCCTATTTTCCTGAATTTTCGATAAAACATCGCAAATCATGCCGTAGAAAATATCAATATTTATTCTGGGTCGTCGATATTCTATAAATAATGTCCTAAACACGTTCCAAGTCGCAGAGGCAATATAGTTTTAATAGTTTAATACCGTGTTACTAGTTGGTTTAAGAAACCTTCTCTTCATTTTTCTAAAGTTAAACTCTAATCTCCAAAAACGAAAAAGATGTTAAAATTAATTTAATACTAAACTATTCAAGATTATTAGCTAATATAAACTTCCACACTCTTTTTTCAATACAAAATCAAATTCAAAGACGAAAGTGACATAAGAAGCCTCCCACTAAATTTTTCTAGAGTTACACTAGTCTTTCTAAACATCATGAAAACATAAATTCAATCCTGGACTATTCAAGATTACTACACAAAATGATGTATAACTGTATGATTATTAACTTCCAACGTCTTTTTTAAATACAAAATCAAATTCAAAGACGAAAGTGACTTGAGAAACCTCCCATTAAATTTCTCGAGGGTTCAACACTAGTATCTATCTAGAAAACATGGCACAATGAATTCAATCTTGAACAACTCAAGATTATTACACAACATGGTGTATAGTAGTGTGATTATTAACTTCCATGCTCTTTTTTAAATATAAAATCAATTTCAAAGACAGAAGTGACTTGAGAAACCTCCCATTAAATTTCTCGAGGGTTCAACACTAGTATCTATCTAGAAAACATGGCACAATGAAGTCAATCTTGAACTATTCAAGATCATTACACAACATGGTATCTAACTGTACGATTATTAAGTTACATACTCTTTTTTTAAAATACGAAAGCGACTTGAGAAATCTCCTATTAAATTCTTGTGGGGTTAAACACTAGAGTTCGTCTAAAAAAATATTAAAAAATAAATCTAATCCGAAACGATTCAAGATTGTGGAACAGACAATTACTATACATATTCATCATATTGTGAGTCTACAAAAATCCTAAGACAAAAATCCTACACCTCCCAGCTAAACTCTTTTATTCTAAGCCTTCCAATCACTCGTTCCGATCAGTCGCTCTCACTTCTCGCAAGATCTCTTGTCCTCGATCATCCAGCAATTCGCTAGAACCCATGACTGCATCAGCATGCACCGGCGAGCTTGATCATCCTCGATAGGTAACGAGGCAAGGTGTCCAGGTGTGGAACAACGAATCACGGTGGATATATTACATCGTGAGGATGGATAATGGTTTCGGGTGGTGAAATGGATAAAATGGTTCTCCCCTCTCTGTCCTTTTCTGTTCTCTTCTGGTGAGTATCGGGCCTCTGGAAGTATTCTTCTGTTGTAGGGATTACTGCTGCCGCTACGCACAGGCAAGTTCAGAAGCACACCTCTGCTAAAGTAGTAAAGCGCTTGTGTCGCAAGATTAAAGTAGCCGCACCTTAAAAACGTAACGTATGACTGTCACTTTCGTCGACGCTGACGTGAGTATTCCATGGAGAATCCGCGGGTCCATCTTCGCGTTATAACGACCATCTTGCCGACGGGTTGTTGCACAGAACATTGCGGATTTTTCAGGATAACGCGCGAACTATCAAGAAATTGATTTTATCGAATGCCTGACACAGAATTCTTCGATGCGCCTTGGAATCTATGTTACACTTTGAAAGGTTTCAAGAAATTTTATTAAAAATATTTTAGGGACTCGAATTCTCTGTGAAATTCTGATGATGACTTGAAACTTGTTTTTTTTTTCGTGGAAATGGGTCTCGAAGTTTGAAAAATTATTTATTTATAATTTCCGACGTGCCTTGCAATGCTAAATCTTTTTAAGAAATTTTATGGGAAAATGTAGGCTCTCGAATTCTTTGTGAAATTTTTTAACGATGGACTTGGAACTTATTTTCTTCGTGGAAATGTGTTTCGAAGTCTATAAAATGTTTTAGTGATAATTCCTTTTGGAAATAAGATTCAGTAATTATATTGAAGTATGCAAGTCGTGTTTGTAAGGATAGTATAACAATTTATTTCCACGAGGTTCCATTATAAATAGATTCAATTTTAATATATCTCAATGCTCGTATAAATTAATTTGTCAATATCCGTGGACTTGAATAAATTTGGTCCTTATTCATTAAAATGATTCTTCATCTCGGAATATTTTGTATTTGTTTATTATCCAGCGAAAGTATCGAAAAGCTTGTAAAGTCTGCCGTTCCGTGTGCAACAAACTCGTTACGTTTTTACATTGATCGACGCACATGTGGACCCGTTCATTCCCGAAGTTCTAAAGGGAAATTGTGTACGTCTTGTACTTGTGATCTCCGCTTGATCAACGTTGAGTTTCACGAACTAGTGCTCTTGTAACATTCTCTACTTTGTCAAACGTTGTCAGCACTGTGAACGCTTACGAAGACGCGTCAAAATGTCTTTATCATTGTGATCGCGGATAATCATTTCGATCGTCCAGCTACATGCGTGTCCCGTGCTAAAACTGCTAACCGAGAAAATGATTTTCAAAGATAAAAGTAACTATTATTCACTGTAATATAGAGTTTGTTTATTGTTGTAACTGGAACACGGCTACGAGACACACGAGAGAAAAGATTTTATCTTTTGTCCAAAAAAGATCGAATAAACGTTCTGATCAAATTTGACGGACTCAAAGTGGCAGTAGTACCTAGTGACTTAGTCCCCTAGCACCGTAGATGATGTGAGCTAACCCTCTAGCCGGCGATGCGAACTATTAATTGCTGTAGCAAAACTTCATTTTATTATATAAGTTATTCGAATTTTTCCTCGTAGAAATTGGAAGCTTGTATTTTGGAATGTTCTCATTGGTGAATTAGCTCCCTACAGATTGTTTGAGGATTCAAATTTAAAAATGGATTGGAAAATAATTGAATAAAAAATAGAAAGCAGAATAAAAGAGCAACAGAGCTACGACGTAAGAATAGTAAATTCGTCGGTTTTGACAGTGAGTTAAGTAAGATAGTAGAAAATGGAAGACAAAAACTAGGACACTAAGAAGAACATCAATTTTAACACACTATACATTTCCTAGATTCTGTCTTTTATGATGAAAATGTACAATTTTGTCCTCACGCTACGAATAAAATTGAATAAATTGTTATAAATAAAGTACCTGTAAAAAGTAAAGATTATTTCGCATCGCCGTCCAATAATTGTTAGTGCCATCTCTGTCATCACTGTTACGAGATAATAAAGCATGCACAAGTGAGCATGAGAAACGCATAATCGGCACCGACCACATTCCCTGATCCCTAACGATTCGCCGTGACTCGAAAAACAGGCTTAATTTGAAAATCTCGATTAACACATCCGACCACATCCTATTTCGAAACATTTATTTAAAACAGACGGAGTCTAATTCTTCACCGATGTCTGCACTCTTCTTCTCGAGAAATCGACACTCGTTGAAGATTCGAATTTCGCGATCGCTCGCGTTAATAACACGCGACTTTTATTTTTAACAAGATTAACAATCTCGAGTGCACTCTCTTCGTGCAACTCCTCCACGACGACGAACCTAACATTCCGTTATACCGGTTATTTCTTTACCAAACAATTATGCCTGTTAATACTTTTTTATTAAAGGATTTACCTGGTCGTTGTTGAGCAGCTTTAAAAATTACTACATTATTTATCAACTTAAGGAGACTGTGTACCTTTATGCATTTATGGTATTTGCAAATTTATGAAATTACAGGGAAATGTGTGCAGTAAAATGTTTTAGTGAATATGATTTTTACTATAAATAATCTCTTACTGAATAGTCCTTACTGAAAGAAATTTTTCGCTTATTCTGATCTTGTGGTAACGATTTTAGGAATTTGCATAAACGATTATAATGTGTTACCAAGTGACCATAATTAGTAGACTGCGGATTTTATGCATTCATGGTAAAAATGAATAGATGTAATTTGAAACGGTAAAATCATTAGAAAAATTAAAAATTACAACCGTATACTGTAAAATAACTTTCTATTTCGCTTCAGTTTGTTGTAATTAAGGTGCAAAATTTTTATTTTGCGTAAAGATTCGCAGTCTAGTAAAGAGTCTTAAATTTTATCAGGTAATTACAGCAGAAAATGGAATCGTAATACTGCTCAGCACTGACCGCTAAAACTCTTCTGTCATTAACCGATAGCGACGATTTGCGATACTGCGCAACAACAGTCGCTCTAACAAGATAATAATCTAACCAGTATGACTAATACGTTTACATCTGAATCTTGATAAACCTAAATGACTCTTCCGATCATCTCCTGCGACGCCCGCGTGCTGCGGCTCCAGCGAGACAGTCTCAAATGATTTTCTATTTTCTTTCAGAAATAAAAGCAAGGAAAAAGCATGCAGGTAAGAAGTAATCCGCATGAAGCGTTCGCTAATTACAATGGAGCTACACGTACATGTAATGCATGGTAGAATTAATACATATCGCAACGGAAAATTTGTTTTCCCGTTTGCAATTCGGTTTAGTGGAAATTCGGGAGAATTCGTATAAACGAAAAAGTATCGTTTGCTTCTCCAAAAATTCTTATGAATTTTCAGGAGTTATTATGAGCAATGGGAATAGAACATACTTCTCTTCTATGCAGATCAAATCGAGTACTATTTCAATTTTCGAAGAGAATACTGTTCTATTCCATTTAGAGTTACTCTAGATTCCAGCTGATTCTCGAGTTTCAAGTTCAAGCAAAATTTTTAGCAAACCTAATTTGTTCTACTTGTAATATATTTCTATCATCCCCACCGTAAGTGGTACTTCCAATCCATTTTCTTTATAATTTGCATTCTCTATTCTCCTTTCCTTAATGAACTATCTATGAAATGCTCCATTTTAATCTAAAAATGAAACTACCTAATATCTGGGTCAATCGTAACACAGTCTAATTCATACTAGGCTTAATCTAGAACTTATTATATTTTAAGTAACTCGCAACACTAACTTTTATCTCGCTAACGTTACATTAACCTCTCCATCCTAACAATACTCAAAACTTCTGTTTCCATCTTTTATTCTCCTCGGACGTCCAATAACTTAGCATCCCCAAATCCATTTCCGGTTTCCCAAATGTGCATGCAATCAATCTCTTCCAAAATAGCGAACGTACGAAGTGTTCGGAGAGCAAAGATTTCCGGAGATTCTACTGCTTTGCAATGTCGCAGAACAACGACGATCAACCTGTTAATTACATATCCAAAGAAACAAAGACTTCATCGAATAATTCAACAGCAATAGCAAGTTTATTCCTAATACAAGAAGTTATCTCAAGCAACACAGTACAGACACTATGATTAAGATTATTCTTTAAAAGAATATAATTAAGCATCTTGTTAAATACAACTGAGCCTTTAGAGAGTCTATTGATATACTTCTGATGATTAAAGTGTTAAAAATGAATATCAACGAGATTTATACAATTTCAAGGGCTTAGAGTTAAGAGTTTAATAATTAGAAGTGTTGATGGTAACAATGAACTGTCTTAACAGGATTTTAGCATACGAATCAAGGCCAGTACGAACGAATAAATTCAAGAAACAGATGTTTGAAAAATTATTGGAAAAATTCCAAATGTCGCGAATTAGTAAACGGTCAGTCCCGAGTCAAATGTTCTTGCGATACAATAAGAGGGTGACTCGTCGTTGTTGTGTAAGAGCACGACCGCCGGAAACCGCTGCTTTCGAGGACAAGCAGATAAGGGTGTCAGTACTTGCGATCGCGAGTTCGCAACAGGCACAGCTAACACGATCATTGGTTGACCACGCAGAGAAAGATCTTGGTTTCCTGCGTATTGGCTCGCTGAACGAGCGCGTGAAACGTACGACGGAAGCATTCAGCCAGTTCCTGGGTGTGGCAACTAGCAGCAGCGCCAGCAGCAACAGCAACCACGAGAAGATACACAAGAGCTGGGGCTCGGCGGATAATGTGCAGGTAGACCACCGAACCCCGTTCCACCTCGAAATTGCCGTCTAGATATACAGGGTGAGCCTGACAGTCTCACCTGATACATCTCCCGTCCTACTCGACCCTCGCCTCGATCTCCAAAAGTCTTTACAACGTTCGATGTCATTCACAGTCGGTAGACTTCATAGTTTCACTGCATATTTTGAAACTTCAAATGTAAATTGATTTATAATAATCCAAGACAGTAAAAATCTTACAAATCTGTCAACAAGAACATACAGTAGGATCTCGACTATCCGAACATCTGATATTAGAAGTCCCTGGCATACCAACGTGCTTCAAGTTTAAATAGCTCAATCCAATGCGATCTATAGGCAACGCTATTTATTGTGGAAACCCATAAAGATTGAATCTAGCATTGTAACTGTTCTATTACATGAACTCTCGTGTTTCCTTGCTTACTTCAGATAATCTTTGCATCACAAACAATTTGAAAAACAGATTGAAAGTAGATGGGCAACCAGATATTGACATGAAGGTTAATGATACGAGAAAGTGTGTATGACAAAAAGGTTTTCTTCGCGGCGACAATAACTTGCATTATAAAGAAGATTATTGCCTTCATATTCTTTTGAGAAAATAATGTTTCAAAAAAATTACTTTATCATTTTCGTACAAGTTACGCTTTTTTATAATTGCCCGAAGGTCATCTGAAGGTCAACGTATTACACATGCTTAAATTTGTCATTCCATTGCAGCAATTAAAATACGTTGTCCCATTTTAAAAAGCGACGATTTAATATCCGAAAATAGGACCTTGAGAAGAAAGTCTGTATTAGGATGATTGTCGCACCTAAGTGAACATTCTTTTTCCCCGCACGTTTTCCAGTATCGTTTATTTCAGGTGAGAATCTCAGGTGACTCACCCTGTACACTCGGACGGGCCGCTTTGCTTTTGACCCTATATAATTATTCAACCCCTGGCCGGCTCCGGCGATTATGCGACGAATACGCGAACTCGTTTTTAATATTAACGCGCGCTTTCCCCGACGGTGAATGATGCGGGGGAAATTACCGTGCACGAGAGTCCTCCCCGGCCTTCATCGGAAGAGGAACGAGGCGGCCAGCCATTTCGTCCCACGATTTTAATCGAAAATCGTTACTTTGCGTCGGGAGATGATTACATTGGATCGCGGTCGCTGCTCTGTGCATTCTCGCGAGTGTACCGGGTGCTAGCGAAGCTGACTGGGAGCAAAATTGCACAGGAATCGAGCGAAAGACCTTCGACTTCAAGGTTTGGCCTCTCCGGTCATTTTGTTCAACTTTGATGAATTTTCTGCTGCTCCGTCGATGATAGGAAAGACCGGCGACCCGACGAGAGTTACAATCCAGGCTGAATTAACGTAATTTCTAGAACCTTTGCCTTTTAACCCTTTACCCAATGGTTTCTGAACTTTTCTATCCTTCATCATTTCTTAAAAGAAAAAGAATTGGGTATTTTGTTTCGATGCAAAAGAATCGAATATTGTTCACATTTAGTATGTCTAAGTGTATGTACAAACAAATGTGTACTATTATAGACCTGTTCTGTCAATTGAACATCTAGCTGTAAAAATTCTCTTCGCTCATAGATGTTTTAGAGCCATTTTGCTGTTAGGGCTTTGGGGTGTAAACCGTGTCCTTGTGGACTGTCTGTAATTGTCACCAATTAAAAGATCTCCCTTTTGATTGGCAAGCAATGAGCCGGAGTATGAGCTAGATCTACCATACTAGTGGGTCACCACAAAACAGATGGCAGTATTAGTGTGCCTTCTTCCCAATTAGGATTCCTGGTGAACCTAGTAAGTCTGCATTCGGGTTTACATCCAAATGATCTCAACAGTTAAATCTGTGTGATGGCGTACCGTGAAATCCTTAAATCTCTGATGGAGCCTTTCTATTCGTGTATCCTCTATCGCACCGTAAGCGTCGTCCAGGGGTTGCTAAGGTCGCAGGATGCAAGGATGTAGATTAATCTTTACTGTTCTCTCAGTTTGACCAGAAGATGATGCCACCTCCAAAATACGCGGCCATCAAGAAGAGGAGGAGTCGAAGGGCACAGGATTTTGGATCGTCGCGGGACCACACGGCCAGCCAGCCCAACACCCCTTTGTTACAGGGCAAAGTGTCCCGATCTAGTCAACATCGGCGACCAACGTCCACCACAGTCGTCACCACCACCAGATCGCAGCATAACAATGATTCCGATTCCGACACCGCTTGTGGCTTCGATTCCACGTGGCGAGGATCGGCGCAATTGTAGAGAAATTATTTATTCCGTCGTGAACACAGCGCAGAGGCTTTATCCGAACAGGATGTATACGAGATCGGTCAACCCTCCTTCCGCCATTATTATCGGCAGACAGCAAATTCTAATGCGACTTTCTGCAAATTCTAATTTTCACGGATTATTCTGCCAAAATCGGACCAATGGAGAAATTGTTCTATCAACTAGACAATTGTCTAGTTTCTATAATGCAGGGATTGGAACCAGTTAATTGTAATTTTTATGTTACTTCGAGTACACTGAAATTTTGTATACAAATAATAATAAGATTCTATTTATATCGACCTACACACATTTGCTTTCAAAAATGGAAAATCGCTGGAACATTCGTGATCTATCAATAGGCTGTGAACGATAAATATTTATAGCCTAATTCACGGAAACTGAAATGAAATAATAATTGCATTGAACTTCAGTCAATCCTATACATTGCTACATTTTTTATAATTGTGGATGCAATTTAAGCATAAAATCTGCAGACTGATTCTCAAAATGATGTAAATTGTCTGCACTTGCAGGGAATTTTGAAACAACAGAAAAGGAAGATTTTAATGTATTCGTTATTGTCATTTGATTATGGAATATAGCGTTCAGTAGCGGAAGGAAGTTCAAAAACGAATGCAATTTCCGAGATCGACCAAACTTATCGAGCTTTTGGAATAATTGATTTTACTCAAAGTTCGCACAATACTTTGTAATTGCCAGATTGTCAAAGAAATGATATTTTTCTACGTTGCTGCTGTACTGTAACTTTTGTAAGTGCCTTAATTTAGCAGTCCGTCGCAACGGTTTACGTTCACCATTGTCACTTTGTTCAGGGCAACCAAACAAGTCGTCCCTAGTTGACTCAATAATGAGATTACTACATTTCTATACAGGGTGTACCGTGCACAATTATTTTGTAAGATACTTTACGATGTAAACACAAATTTTAACATAATTAAAGAATAATCTTGTCTGTGGTATTTATCATGTTAATATTGGATGAATTAAATTTTTAAATGTAGATTTTCTAAGTGAAATGTATAAATGATGATATCGTGTAAGAATAAATGATTAATTAATGAATCGTCCAACAAGTGTATTTTAGATCTTTATATAAAAAGCATTTTCCTTTGTCGATTTTATAATTTTAATGATGTATGCACTAATTGTTACAATATATATTTTATAAATTAGTCGTTTGAATGATGTTAAACATTTATCCGAAAAAAATCAGTTTAAATTGTTATGATGTTTTTTTGCCATCTATATACAAACCACTGAAACCACTTGAAACAAGAACTGATTCAGTTTTCGTATAGATGTCGCAACGTGTTTATTCCAGGCGGGCCGTACACAGTCCAATGGGTTTGACCACCGACGAGATACTGTTAAAGACAGCCAGCCCCCGTGTATTCGGTGTCGCCGAGAAGTGGGCTCTGATGGGCTCTCAAACCGGTCGGTAACGGGTCCGATGGCATCGCCGGTGGTTTCGTGGAATGGATAAACTAGACCTATGAAGTTCCACGCTGCTAAAAGTTCCGCGCTCTCTACTTAAGCCTAGGGATTTTTTTTTTAATAAATACAATAATTCCTGGTGGGCCGTAAATCAGAAGTGTTCTTATCGATTACTGATAATCGATAGCTGTTTGTACAATTAATGACCTCACTTATCGATAACCGATAATAGTATCGATTTTTTTGTACTTGTCGATAATTGTACTAATTGTCGCTAGTTGTATCGATTGTCGCTAGTTGTACCGGTTGTCGGTAGTTGTATCGATTGTCGGTAGTTGTACCGATTGTCGATAGTTGTACCGATTGTCGATAGTTGTACCGATTGTCGATAGTTGTACCGATTGTCGATAGTTGTACCACCGACGAGATATACATCACAAACACAGACCTAAGACTACTACAGACATTGCATCTTATGGGCTTTTCTGTCTAGGGCTCGGGGGGCCACAGTGGCCCCCGTACCATTTCGGTGTCGCGCTCAATATTACCGATAGTTCACGAATTTAGCCGTATTAACAAGAACTGAGTATTCCGTATACTTTATTTTTACTACGGGTGTTTTCGAGGCTACTAATGCATACGGCGCGTGTACTTGAACAGTGAAAATAATATTTTTGAAGAATGTATTACAAAAATACGATTGTCGTAAAACTAATTTGGTTTCTATACGTAATATTATTTTTATTACTCGTATCACTAATGAATGTATATTATAATAGTTTTGTACACTTTAAACCAATAGTTTACTTTCTTTACATTTAAAATCAATACAAATTCTATGCAGTTGATGAGTGCGTACACATTACACATATAGTCACTATGCATGTGTTTTCTTGTTTTTGAAATAAGTAGGCCAAGGAAGCTTTAAATAATCCTTGGACTATCCTAAGCTAGCTAAAGGTAGGCCATGATAAACCATTGCAGGCCATTGGTAGAGGACCCATAGTCAACCGGCTGAAGGTAAGCAGAGATAGGCTAGGGTAGCTCTGGATGACCACTGGATGACCACTGGATGACCACTGGATGACCACTGGATGACCACTGGATGACCACTGGATGACCACTGGATGACCACTGGATGACCACTGGATGACCACTGGATGACCACTGGATGACCACTGGATGACCACTGGATGACCACTGGATGACCACTGGATGACCACTGGATGACCACTGGATGACCACTGGATGACCACTGGATGACCACTGGATGACCACTGGATGACCACTGGATGACCACTGGATGACCACTGGATGACCACTGGATGACCACTGGATGACCACTGGATGACCACTGGATGACCACTGGATGACCACTGGATGTCCACTGGATGACCACTGGATGACCACTGGATGACCACTGGATGACCACTGGATGACCACTGGATGACCACTGGATGACCACTGGATGACCACTGGATGACCACTGGATGACCACTGGATGACCACTGGATGACCACTGGATGACCACTGGATGACCACTGGATGACCACTGGATGACCACTGGATGACCACTGGATGACCACTGGATGACCACTGGATGACCACTGGATGACCACTGGATGTCCACTGGATGTCCACTGGATGTCCAGTGGACGACCAGTGGACGACCAGTGGACGACCACTGGATGACCACTGGATGACCACTGGATGGCCACTGGTGGAGGACCCTTGGTCCACCCTAAGCCAGCTGAAGGTAGGCAAGGGTAGCTCTTGAGGACCACTGGTCATCCCCAAGGTAGGCAGGAGAGGCCAGGGTACCGCTGGAAGACCCTCCTGGTCCTGGAGCCCATCCGCTCCTGCCGGATGGCCCGGCCCTACTGATTGACTGAGCGCGCTCCGCGAGCTTAGGTAGCCAGTGATGCGCAGCGAAGCGCAACGCTCCCCACCCCATCTAATTTTGGTAGATCTCGATTGCCGTGATAATAATTATTGATAAATCTATTATGTCTGGCTGTTTAATGTTTATAACAATTCCTTTTGCCAACGATGTCGACAAGCATCCCCTTATCTATCTACCAACTAATTTTTTAGTAAAAATTGCTAATCGTACTCGAGGTACAGAACAACTTTTAAACCGTGAATATTCATACGCATTAATTTCTTCAACACAACTCACTGATAAATGTATTGTTTCTAGCTAGTTAATATTTATAACCATCTTTTTGCTAATGATGCCAACAAGCATTCTCTTTACTATCTACCATCTTATTTTTAAGTAAAAATTGCTAATAGTACTCGAGATACAGAGTAACTTTTAACACATGAATATTACCAAGCAATATTATATCAAGCAAATGTAATTAATAAAGTTACTATCTCTGGCTGTTTAACGTTTATAACAATTCCTTTTTGCTAATTATGTCGATAAGCACTCCCTCGACTATCTGACCATCTAATTTTTCAGTAAAAATATGTAATGGAACTCGAGATATTGAATATCTTCTGACACATGAATATTCGCGTGCATTAATTTATCGAACACAATTCACTCATAAATTTATCAGTTCCTCACAAGTGTGTTACTAATAAATTTTCTGTCGAGTGTGCACAGTGTTCAGCAGCTCTGTGTCTGTCTTTCTTTCTCTTCGTAGATTTGCATAATTTCGTCCTTGTTGGATACTAACTTCGTTATAATGTTCGCCAAATTTTTACCAGGAGATTTAAAGTCCTGTATAAAAGTAGGCGGCACGAGTGAATAATACGTGGTGCTACATCTGCATCCATCCGGGCTGATGGAAGTATTATGTATTCGCAATAATTGAATATTATACAATTGAACAATTGAATATTTTGGCCGTAGCCAAAAGTATGAAAAGAATTGGAGATAGTGTTGAAGATAATACCTGATTATTAAACTAATGTCCAGGATAGTCGCTCTTGAGCTTCAATGTGAAATCTATATTTTTCGAACTTACCTGGGGTTTCACATTTTTTACAACTAGAATTTGCAACTGAAAAATCTGAAAAAATTAACATACTTGTCATTATACTTAATATTGTACTTAATCTATTATTAGTTACCTATTTTATATAAAATATAGTTACCTATTTATATAAAACATTTAAACTGTAGGTTCTGATGCAGGCCAAAGATGATGTAGGTTCTGAGATGTACGATACATATTGCATATTGATCCGTTATTAAAACATTATTTTAAATTTAAATTGAACGATTGGTGGAAGCTAGTTCTGATTCGGGCGTTAGACGGGGGCCAAAAGTTGAGATGGGTTCTGTTCCAGGCTAGATGTTGTCCAGGGGGCAGCAGTGTACCGTGCACGGCATTCATTGCATTGAAAAAAGTATTTCAATGCTCTTGTTGAAATGTTTTAACATTTTCAAGCTGTTTATAATAGACACTTTTATCATTATAGAAGAATTCATAATATAAATAAATTGATAAGTCCCATTCGATAGCTCGCAAAAGAATTATTCGATTTTAGAAGTTCATTTTAACTTGATTTTTGAATATATTTCTGCAGAAACTGTTAAACTTTTAAGGGCTTAAATTAAAGATAAAAGATGGTAATTTACGGTAGTGATACTTTGGTTTAAAATGGAATACGAGATCATGTCAAAACGTCCGTCCGTCCAATGAAAATTGAACCGATTTTGACGAGAATTTTTGAGTTAATTTTGAAAAGTATCTTCGTAGCAGTTTTCCAATTTTTTAGGTTTCAAATTAATGATGGAAGATAGTATTTTATAAGTATACTTGGGTTATAAAATATTTATGCGAGATCATGTGGAAGAATCGATAAAACCCGACCGCAAGCTTGGTCGAACTTTTAGAATGTATTGAGTATAAAATGATGTTAGTCTTACCTATTATATTTTTAATTCCTCTTATGTTTTGCTTTTAACCAGTTAAGTGTGTTTGACGACTATACCCGTCATGGAGATGTGGCAGAATTTTGTGTCATGACGACTATATCCGTCATGCGTAAAATTTTGTTACAATTTGATATTTAAATTGTAATTTTGGCGAAAACTAAATTATATTCGTAAATTTTAATATGTTTAAAATGTTTAGAGGTCAAGACAAAATGAAACAAGCAAATAAAAAAAATACTCTGTGTTTGACGACTATACCCGTAATCGCTTGATTATCGCGACACACACTAATGCGCGCTTTGCAAAAAGATCGCCACAGTTAGCTGGTTAAATAGAACAATGTTCACCCGCTCTTGTTTACGATCGCAACCGGATGAAAACGGTGTATCAACGCAGTAGTCACGTATCGTATTAAGAAACGCCAAAGTAACCATCCTGTACTCGCGATGCATTACGGCTGAGGTAATTACGTTTGCGAACGTGTATCCATAGGGATTCGATTAGCCGGAGATTTTTTTAAATACACCCGAGTAATGTGCAATTGGAGAAGCTGATCAAGTCCATCCTGATTAACGTTTCCATCGCATGACTGTTAACCTCCGGAACAACCATGAATAGCGTTACGTAGCAAACTGCTTGAGCCCATCTTCTCCGTTCACCATATTCCGGTGATCGTTAAACGACATAATCCCTCGCAAACTAATGAGAACTGATTACACCTCGTAACGAGTCCGCCATTACGCGCATTCCGGACGCGGGTCACTGTAATAATTCTCGGCGATCGGCGCATTAGAAACGGCAAGTGTGAACTAGTTAGCGATTCGATACGGTGCTACTCGGCTCCAATAAATCTTAATTAATTTGCGATAGAACCGACCGATTGTGATTTCGAAAAAAAAACTTCGCAAGATGAGAGGTAAGGGAAACCAGTTGCGAATAATTTTCCCCGTCCTTCGTGCCACGAGCGCGAGCTGGCCACGTACACTCGTTTCGGTTTTATCATGCGGACAAGTGTAACGAGAAACGAGTTTCGCCGCAGCCGAAACACGAATACACCGGATCGAGACAGGAATCGCTTTCGGACAATCGGTCGGTATTGGCGTGATTTCGTGCCATTAATCTTGCCCTCGACAATTAACCGGCTGCGGGCCTAACGCAATAACCGGCTATTAATTACAATCAACGCTATCTCACGCACCGGACCGATACGACGTTTAATCTTGAGCCCGGGGAATTCGATCGAGGCCCGAATTCGTATCGGTATTATTCCCGAACCTTGTCAAAACCTCGTCCTGGAAATGTTACTCCTTGCTGATCGAATTATCGCCGGTAACGCATGAACGCCGTCGTTGCTCGGTCATCGACTTCCTTTGACAATCGCGTGCCCTGTTTCAGAAAAAATGATAAAAATAAACCATGCTTGGTAGACTCATTCGCTTATCAACTTTCGAGTTCGTGTTCAATAGTTCTAACTTGCCCATGGCCGAAACAGATTTCAGTACATGTTTCCTCTTGTGCCTCAGAGATGGAGCTATCAGGATGATTCTTTGTAGCGTTGATATTTTTAAATTTTGTTTGAACTGTTGAGAGGAATTTTTAAGCAATCTTGGTTCATATATTTATTTACTGGTATTTATTGACTGAAATACGGTATAATATATTATATTGTACTGTAAACAGTTCGTGCACATTATTTCGTTTCTTGGCTTCTAATTTAGACAAGGTTTCCTGTTTTTTGGAGTGTTAGTTAGTTTCTGCGATCCTCAGTTTGTTGTTCAAGGACCAATTCAAAAGACTATGCAAAGTACATTATAAAATAAAGAACAGTATATTGTCAACTGTTCTATTATGTCTTAATTACTGTGCA
This sequence comes from Sphecodes monilicornis, assembly GCA_913789915.3. Lineage (NCBI taxonomy): Eukaryota > Metazoa > Arthropoda > Insecta > Hymenoptera > Halictidae > Sphecodes > Sphecodes monilicornis. The sequence goes on along the minus strand of OU565285.1, from coordinate 11,150,671 downwards.
ACGATCTAGAACACTATGACTGTCCTCGGCGAAGAATGTTGAAACAGTGAAATATCAAAAATTAAAAAGCTGCGATAAAATGTTCCCGATACGAGATGAATTTTAAATAAAAAAAAGATTCGAAAACGTGTTATAAACGTGTCCACTTTTTCGTGATATAAGTATAGCGTTTCGATCACCGTTTCCGGAGATACGATCAGCGATACGATGGGCTTGCTCAAAGTATTTGTCACACAGTGCACGCACACCGGCTCAGTTATTATGAATTACGACTCCCGTTCTGTGAGACCCGGCACCATATATTTGATTTAATGAGGTAACAAGTGTACTGCGACTTATAGCAAGAATCCAAACGAGTGATTAATCTCATCCTGATTTCTACCTGTGGTTAGCTTGGACGGATGCTACTTCATTTAAAACGACATCTATTTCGGGTGTCTGTCATCATTCATTATTTATGTCTCTTTTATACGTCGAACATAAAATATTTTTCTTCTCGCATCCTTTAAAAATTACTCTGATCCATCGAAAATTCTTAATTCCATCTAGGCAGTAGTTCATCGATGTCGAACGAATTTTTAAAGCTTTAGTTTAAAACAGCAGGGGTTGAGTAGTCAGACGATGCCACAGAAAAGTTGTGCAAAAATGGCTTCGGACTTTACCATCAAGAGTCAATGGCTGCAGTACATCTGTGAACAATATACTTTAAAATTTGCTGCATCATAAAGAAGCATATCACTAATTTTTAATGGTACTTTATTCAAACTCCTCGTTCTTATTGCAATCAATTGGAACTCATCACTAGGATCTGAGTAGCTAGATGGTGCTTTTGAAATGTTCGATGAGAATGTTTATACCCATTTTGGCGATAGTCTGTCAAATTTCTAGGCGTATATTTGCAAGTATTTTACCTAGACTCGTTGATCTTATCGCAACCAATGAAACAGCTTCCAATTGAGTCCTCAAGATTTATCTAGCCGGAGAATGCCCTTAAAATGCTGTGACAAAATGGATCCAGGATCTACCATGTTAACCCTCCGTCTGCATACTGGGTCGTTTATGTTCACGAAGAATTCGTTTACTATTCTAGGATTTAAAAAACTCTAACAAATTCTAGAATACGTATCGGTGTCTTTATTTGAGTCGTTGGAACGTCACATGTTTGAAGCATTAATAGGAAGAAATAAATATTGGAAAGAAAGAAATTCACGAGTTAACTGCTAAATCTCCGAACAATTGACATTAGAAATTAGTACATAGAAAAGAGCCTTACATATCACGAATCAAAATCGAAGCATTTTTTGCCACGAATCCCATGCAAAAATCTCGGTAGGCCGAGGAGCCTAAATTAACACGGCGTGAGTATGTACAACTTAATCCAGCATCGTAGTGGCAATCCGCATCGATTCCGAGGAGAGGCGAGCGTGCTCCGAGCCCTAGTATACATAACGAGGTCCGAAGCCGTCGCCTGATTTGTTTTTCCTTCTATCTACATTTTTCTGGTCGGGTCCCCGGCGGCCAGTCTCTTCTTTTTGGGGGATTAATCACGCGCGTAGAATACGCCGTGGCTGCCGAACTGAACGAGCCCAATCGCGGCCAATTGATTCACGGCCGGGACACCGTTCCAGGCCCCGGGAACCAGGAAGGATAAAAGGTAGAAAGTGGCGAAAGAAAAGAGAAAGAGGAACACCGTGCCGGCATCGCGAAGGGGAGCACAAGTCCACTCGCTAATGCACGCGTTGGTAGCCGGGAGAGGACCGATCGAAGGGCGAACTGACGGGGCTGGGAGGGGGTCCGGTTCGTTGATTAGCGGATATCTTAATTACTGATTGGCCGCGCGGACTAATTAAATCGTAACTCAATCAGGACCCCACCCCTTCCTGCGCGCCGCGCCATACCGCTGCGATTTTACGACGACGCTCCCCAGGCCGAGTGGTTTAGGATCTCGCATACACGCATGTCCTGGAGTTGTTGCATAAACGATTCGAACGCATCGGATATTGCACCGGGGACCGTTCCATCCGCTCTCGGTGCCCTACCCCCCTCGGCCGTCTTCTTTTTACTCCTACACCAGCCCCTTTTTCTTCGGACACGATGCACCGAAGCTGTCCCGACCGGGCATTATGTCTGGACCGAATAAAAAGTACAGTAATTAGTAGTACCTACCACGGAGCCTTGTGATCGATGTCTGGATCCTCCCACTTTCTAGCTCCATTTCATCAGAGAGATTTGAATTTTTCATCTCCGAGGAAATTCGTCTTCGAGACAATTATTGCTGTGTATGTACTACTATGTACAATATGGTGGTTCATAGCTGTAGCAGTCTAAAACTTTTTTGAGATTTCTTTGGTCTTAAGGAAATTTGTATTTATTGCATGTCTATGTATTTTCCAATGTTGTGTATGTACTACTATGTACAGTATGGTGGTTTTTAGCTGTGGCAGTCTAAAACTTTTTGAGATTTCTTTGGTCTTAAGGAAGTTTGTATTTATTGCATGTCTATGCATTTTCCAATGTTGTGTATGTACTATTATGTACAGTATGGTGGTTCTTAGCTGTAGCGGTCTAAAACTTTTTTGAGATTTCTTTGGTCTTAAGGAAGTTTGTATTTATTGCATGTCTATTTATTTTCCAATGATTATATGGTCATATAATGGTCATATCTTGACAACAACATCGTGGAATTATATCTCGATTTAAAAGAAATTAATAACATACTCCATATTATAGTGCGAGTGGTTAATGTGTTCAGACATGTAATTCAGTACAATAAATGCGCGCTACAAAATTCAATGCAATACGATAAAGTCGAAATTAATGCAACAGAATAAAATCGCGTTGTAAAATCCAATAGAATTCAAAACGCATTAAAACCGGGAACAAGAAAGAAGAGGTAGGAAAGTAAAAAGGGGTATGATTATGAGTATCAGCGGGCGAGAAAGGTCTTGTCCGACGGCAGTCGGGAAAGGCTGCCAAAAGATGAGTTCGTAGAGGGGGAGGATCGGATGACGTTTTAATTCCGTGAACGTTTTGAAAGTCAAATGCGTACGACAGGCGCTTTATGTCGAGCCGAATGTCGACGGCTGGAATTATGTCATTAGATCCATAATCGGTCACCGGTGTATAAATTATGTACTCGGGACGCGTCATCGAGATAATACAGAAAAATGGCTTCACCTCGGAAGCCGTGGCTACAAGAGATGAAGACGTTGCCGTGCTGCCCGTCGTTATTGGTGTGTCTTCCAGCCGCAGCAGAGCCCGTTTCTATCTCCTTCTTCCTTTCTCCCCCCACCTCTCTCTCGCTCTGTCCGATCCACGTAACGCACATTCGTTAGCATGGATAATGAATCACCGGCGTGTCCTCATGCTCCTGTCGCGAGTACCGACGAAGAATTCGCTGGTGGGTCAGCGACGACAACGCGAGGAGCCCTCTTGCTACGGCCCTGGCCGTTTCGAATACGAATCGAGAAAGAGAAAAAGAGGGACGAGGCTGGAGCCATTAAAACCAGCAGGTACCAGTTCGCCACTCGCATCTTTCTCTCTTTCCATCTTTTTCTCGGCTTTCTTTCTCTTGCCTTCTGTCTTTCGCGCATTCTTCCCAACAGATTTTCGGCACCGTCCTCCTCGATGAAGTTTTGACTCTGTAATTGTTGTAATGAATCACCGACGATTATTTCCTACCCCGCGTGTCCGCAAAAACCAGGCCTCGCGCCGTACCCCGAATAAATTCTTCCCGCGATTTACATAGCGCCGGAACGTCGTCGAATCGTTATTGCACTTATGCAGGACCCAGTGTAATTTGCGGCACTGTCCGAGAGGTGTTTTATTCCGAGGCACTCGTGTCTGTTGAATCGAAAATTTAAGCAGAGTCGTGTTGACTCTTCTGCGTTCCAATTTACATGGTTCGTCGGTGATTAATGCGAGTGCCAGATTTTATTCAGTATGTCCAGTTTCCCGTAAACAATCGCTACTTCTTCTAATTCGTCGTATCAAGTCACTTCGACCTTTAGAGGACAGGTATATTTCTATCGAAAACTTTTCGTATTTTGCCTATTACAAGTACAAATGTATTTTATATATTTATTACATATATATTTATATGCATATACATATATAACCAAAACATTGTTTGAACAGAATTGAAAAGAGTGATTCCTGAGGTCGTTCCGAGCATTTTTTTTGTGAAACGCTTTGTTTTCGAATTATTGACGAAAAACACGGACAAATCGGAGCGCGGCAACGGTGAACGGATTCTCGACACTGCCTCGATTTTTAACGCATTTTCGGTCCCGCTTCGTGTAACGAGCGAGTTTCTACAGTAAGTCCGCGATCTAAGTCCAACAGAACATTGCGATCTATGTACCTTCGTCTACTCCTTCCACTGCGGGGTATCCCCGGAGGGGCCAAGAAGCTTGGGCTGCCTCGGTCGCGTAGTAGTGTATACATGCCGCGTTATTTGATCCTGGGTCGGGTATATCGGTGTGAATTACTACTAATCCAATTACAAAACTTATTTATTTTTCATTATTTTTTTATGGAACTTTCACCAACTTATTTCTGGCATTTTTCTGATTAAAATGACACTAAACACTAAATAATTTCAACTGTATTTAGTTGTTTAATTGACGATATGTACAGTGACCTTCGGACGTAGACGAGGATAGCGGTCCGTGTTTACATGCTGTCCTTTTCTACGTTCGGCGAGGTCGACGCGGCCACAAAAGAATAGTTTCCGTCTCGATCTAAGTCCCGGCAGAGAACCGAAAAAGTACTTAGATCGCGGTCTTATCTTATCTTAGATCGCAATTACCTTTGCGAAATTTAATTCGATTTTATTTGAACAGATATTTATGTTCTCCGTGTACTTTATAAATAAAGTCTTAAGTATAAAATAATGCGGCAAATAGGAAAACGTGACTAAATTAATAGTTTCCAGTCTCGATCTAAGTCCCAGCAGAGAACCGAAAAAGGACTTAGATCGAGGAATTACTGTACTACACTTCTTCTCAGGAGTAGCTAACCGAGCACCACGTTTGCCATATTTTTAAGCTACATCGCTGTCGGCCAAGACCTCCTCGTAGAAGCATACTTGACAAACAATCTTCAATGGTGGCGTCGAAAGCGTCGGCGCTTAAACGTCTTAATTAATGTTCCGTCTGACAGAGACGAAAGACCGGTATCGGCGCGCCGCGAATTTCATAACAGATTGGCGTATCGTTGACGGTCGCGGCCTCGAAACTGACGTTCTTTCTGATTATAATAGCGATCGTTTCATCATCCGGATCGCCTTCGGCGGGACGTTTAACCGTCTCGCGCACCGGTTAATTAATTACTGATGTTCTGCATTAATCTCGGCAAATTGGCCGAAATTATATTATAACGCTCGTCTATTCGTCGACTCGTGCCGAAATCGATTTATAAAACGACGCAGATGTTTTACAGACGATGCTCGCGCCTTGTGGTTTCATTAAAATGCGATTCAAACTTCGGGTTTCCATGAATCCCACTAACTGATGCCAGCAGACCCATAAAGCGATTCGCGATGGCATCATCGGGTCGGTTGCGCCTTGCGAAACACAAAATCGCGCGCGTCTGTGATGTGCAAAATTCAGAAACAGAGCCCCAATTTTTGTGATTAGAGCTCGAACCAATTTGAAGAAATTTTTTGGCAAAAATGTTTATAAAGCACGTAGTATTTTTAAAAATACAATTGAATGAATGTCTGAAAAAAACTTTTCCGCGTATTGAGTGTACAAATTAAATGTACAAATTACTTTGGCATAGTTTCTAGTACTCAACAATAGCACTAGAGGTGTCATATTATAATTAGAATGTTACCCTAGCTAAATTTCACAAAACGTAACATACGCCCATTCAATTATATTTTGAACTATTTCTTCGTAAAATGTATTTTTTTTACGTTTTTATCTGAGATGAGTGTTGATTCTGTTATTGAAAATATTCTTTTCCTTTTCTTATGACTTCCAGTTTTGAAATTAATTTCATAAAGATACTTTTGTCAAAAATGATTATATATATTCCATTTATTTGTGTACATAATAAGAAAAACACAGTACAATTATTCAAAGGATGAGGACCTAAAGCGTTTTCGACATTTCTCAAGAGGAACACGATTATAATTTTAGACACAGGTTAGAATACAAGTTCGAAATAAATTGGTTGATAAAACAAGGGTTGAAATAAATCATTGTCATTGGAGGGCCTGAAGAATAGGTCTCTGCGCCTCGTAGATCGCTCGACAAGATGCCTCCGTGAGTTCCTGTTCCTCCGGTGTGTAAGGATGACGTAGGAACGATTGTATACCGTTCCTGCCGACTATGCAGGGCAAGGACATGTACACGTCCTTTTCTAAACCGTGTCGGCAACCCTGCAAGATGGCCGACGAGGGTACAAACTTGATACACGTGTAGAAATACCGTTCAGATAAACAAAAGTGGTAGCAAACGTAATAAAACAAAATGTTTTTGAATTTTATTCTTCAAAAACTCTATAGTAAAAATAAAATCTGAGGTGCCTCGAATAGACTACAGATTTTTATGTGGAATAAAAATTGTTGCCATTAATTGCAGAGCACGGGAACCATGCGATAGTTTATTCCTCTCCTTTATAACTTTACTAAGTTTTAAACAACGCGTTGATACTCTCAAATTCTTTTGTTCTTTCTCCTGTTTCAAATAACACCCACCCGTTTCTGTCATGAATATATCAAATCCGCAATCGAGTCATTAATATATTATACAAACAATTTCTCATATTTTGCAAACCTGTAACGAGCGTAAGCGCATAAAAAGCTGCAGTCTTCTAGCGGTAATTCATATGTACCGGTGATTATTATTAAAGTGAAGTAAGTCATGTTTTATCTCTCCGAGATATTTTTAGACTTTTGCGTCTGATTTGATAACAAAATATTTTACCATGATCTGTGATATATATAATATATAATTTTTCAATTCACTATTATAATTATTAGTAGAATAAATCAACGTAATACAAAACAAGCAAAAATTTTCATAATCACCAGGACATATTAAAAATAAAATCTATACCGTGCTGCTTATATTTATAGACAAACCAAATTAGCTCGGATACATGGTTGGCCAAAAAAAATAAACACATGAAAATAACCACGAGAACCATGTAAAGAAAAAAATAGATTAGACTAGGTCAGGCCACGATCTCGACTAAGGTTTAACCTACGATTCAAGAGGCTTTAGGAAATTTGAAAAAAAATCGGAAGGGCACCACGGTAGAGTCGCAGCTGGTCAGTTAACAAATCTCGAGATCGTGTAACCCGTTTTTTCGGGTCCTCCAATCTTCCAAACAAACCCACAAAAATCTCGAATAAAAAAATGAAAACATGATTCCGTGTCACCTTTAGATAAGCCGACACAGTGATGCAGATACACGTGTTCCGGACAACGGCGTCCACAACTTCGGCAGCGCAGACACCAATGCCCCAACTGCGATAACCTTTCCTGGCGATAAGATCGCTGTCGGAATCGAGAACTTTGGTGTGTAGGTCGCCCCAGGACTCGGGGTCCGCTTTGCTACCAATGTCCTTGTTGATGTCCTTCAGCTTGATCCCCATCACCGACACCGCGGACCAAACTGGCACTGTCGATCAAATGCACAGTCAGAACCTCAGAGCCAATCCCTGCGTCCTTTAATATCTACCTATCTGGTCAATTATTTTTCACGTTATATTGTATTAATAATTTACCTACTGGCAGTTATTTAATAATCCTTTAACACTAGGTCTACATTACTTTACAAGAATAAAAGGATGTATCTATTAAAATTTTCAGCTATTTTTTTTAAATTTGTCAAGTAATTGCTCACAGATGCATCATTACGATTTTCTTATTTTGACGGGTCCCGTAAACCTAGTGATAAAATCAAAGAATGTTTTTCAGTGAATTGTTTAACAGAATTATTCTTTTTTAAAGGGTGGGCTGACTTGTCGCTATTTTACTTCAGATTAGTGTCGCCTGACAGCAAAAATGACTCCTAAATGTAAAATATAATAAAATATTTAAAAAATTTAAGTCGTTTGCCACGATTTAAAGATTGATCTTATTGAAGCAATGAAAACTTAATCGTCAGTATCTCGGAAGCTATTGAGTATCTGTCCCTATAATGGTATATATTCGTAAACAGAAGAACGAAATCTATAAGTGTGCAATGCTTCAACAAAATCGGCGTCTCCAAGGTTTTGCAGCCTCCTTGTTAATCTGGCGATGCTGCTTCAGATATCGAAGGTTCGGATAATCGAGATCCTATTGTAATAGAATTTTTTACCAGACGTTGGTCCATTCTCACAGATCACCGAAGCTTGCACCGCGCTCGCCGAAATTCCAAGCTTCTGAGCGACCAAATACTGAAGCCTGCAGCTGTCTAAAAATGTGCCCAAGCCGATCACTCGTTGCGGAGGGAAACCTGAAAGCTTCATCGCCGCGTACGACAGTATATCCACTGGAATGCATCAATGGCATCGTTACTTCGACGTGTGCCGATCGACATCGATAGGAAATCTGCAGTGAGGATAAATACCGGGTGTGGTTACGATCAGCAGGACGCTGTTCGGCGCGAATTTGCACACGTTGGGTATGATTTCCTTGAAGATATTAAAATTTCGTTCCAACAATGAGTCCTCATCCGACTCCTGCGTGTTCTTGTCGCCAACCGTGAACACGCACACTGTCGCGTCTCTTGCCATTGAATAGTCTAACCAATTTAATATAACGCAATTATTAATCAGAAAAGAGCAACTGTCTCGCGTTGATTCCGAATAGATTTTAGCGTGATATAGTGCTCCAAAAATGTTCAACGCGTATCTTTTTATATATATTTATTCCTAAAACTACTGGACCAGTGAAAATGACCGGTTTCTAATTTTTTCTTTTACCAATATTGAAATTATAAGTATGTTTTCGGGAGTCATTTTTTAGTAAACTTCTCCATTGAAGTACATATTTAAATAAAAATTATACGAAATTTTGTATAAATGCAATTTTGTCGAAATTATAAGGCAATATACGCTAGTCGCGTTTAGTGCTCGGCAGTTGTAGTGTTATTTGTTCAATTTCGAGTGGTGAAAATGTTCCTCAATGTTTGAGATTAGAAATATGTTACACGTCGACATTATTTCTACCAAAGGTGACGGAAGTAACCATTTTTAATTTTAAAAATAGATAAAAAGAAATGTATTGAGACAGCAGAAGTCACCATTTTAAATTTTAAAAAGAAGTAAAAAGAAATGTATTGAGACAGCAAAGATGCATTAATACTCGGTTTTCAGGAGCCGTCAAAATTATGGGTTCTAATATTTTTAATGTTGAATTATTGAGATTGTAAGAGTGCATCCATCCTTGTTGTGCACTGCTCAATAGACAATACTCGTGTATCAGTTGTTCAGTTAAAAAACATATGAGGGAAAAACATGCATATACATACTGTCTGGTTGATTGTACAATTTTCCACATAAGATGCTTGCGCTAAAACAAGTTTAACAAGTATATTACGAAATTATAATTGAAGTTGCGAATGAAATGTAATTTCTAATTGCAACTTCTTGCCGCGGCAACTAACACCCGAGATATTTAATTTTTCATCAAATATTTATCTTCACAATATGAAATTGGACGAGCGGGAATATTAAATAACGCACGAATATTTCCCTGAGCACTATTTTTCTTAAAAATCCATGAAATTCCCTCGTAAATCGATCGTCGAAACCATCTAATTATAAATAAATTTCTTGCGACCTTGATTTCCTAAATCGGTTTGCATAAAGGTCCATGATCGGTTAACGACTATTATCAGTTTACTAGTGGATAAATATTATTATCCGAGAACTAATATCACGACTGTATACTTCAGGTTCAGAATCACCTTTCGTTCCAATGATTCTCGGATTGCCGAGGAACGCAGCAGCGTGGCCGATGTCTTCCGCTTCTGCTTTCGCCAGGTCCTCATTCAGATCTATGAACACCAGCTCGGATGCCAGACGCTGCAGCAAATTCATAGAAAGAGACAAATAGATAGATAGAGAGAGAGAGAGAGAGAGAGAGAGAGAGAGAAATGGCGTTTATAAAGGGTAATTAACGGGAAATGGCCGCCGCGCCGGCTTCAGGCACAGGTTATTACGCACTTGGAATCGTTACGCAATCAAGACCCCCAGGAATCGCATTAAGGATCTACGGGCGCGCAATCGATCGCGCCATTCGAGCGATCCCTTAATGCGAAGGGTCGTTAGGATTTGATCGCCTCCGTTCGCGAGCGCGAGAGATGACTTCACGTGCCCTCGTTGCGCGCCATCAAACGCCGACCAAAAAACCGTCTCGATTTTTCATGCGATTCAGGTTTAATTTAGTAAAGGCGCATTCAGCTCCGCGCTCGTTAACGAAAGGAGAATTAAACTTTTAATAACAACCCACATATATTATACCCGCGCACTTCAAGTGTTTATGCTCCGACGCGGCGCGAGCACTATACAAATTTTTAATTCGCTTTTTACGCCACCGCCGCGCCACCGGGGCAGAAATAGTTTTTCGTTTATAACGAACGCTTCTCTACCTCTGTTCGCCGTGTACACTTTATCATTTCACCTTATTAACTGCTTATGGACATTGCTTTCTTTCGCCGAAACATCAAGAATGTTATACCTTCCCACCGAGTCGACGGTGATCGTTACTTGCGTGAGCGCGTCGAGGTGCTTGCGCGTTTATGGCGGTTTCGATCTTCCGGAACTCGGTGTGCAGAAATGCTTACGGTAATTTAATAAAGTCTTTATCGACGTTGAAAAACGTATAATGAGCTGAATAATGTTTTTTGAGGCTCCGTTTTTTTTTGTGAATTGAACTCGGAAACATTAAACAAGTAAACTAAGGGGAGAGTTTCTACAGGTTCCTTGTAGTCGAAATAAAGTCTGCACTTTATATTGTTTGTACTAAATATGTCATAACTGAAGACAACAATTTTTAAAAAAATCAGCATCAAAGGAAACGGAAGAGGATTAAAGGAGGATTGGTCAGGAAACATTAGAATTTTTACCAACAGACCATCATAATTAGCTTAAGCTCGATTATGTCTATAAAGCGGATTTTTTGCATTCACGACAAAAATGAGTACGTCAAATGCAAAATAGTGAAAACATGTAAAAAATTTAAAGATACTGTTGTATTATTTTCGACACAATCAAATGGCTAAGAAAATAAACAAATGTCTATGTAGATCTTCTATCTTGCAATTAATACGGAAAAATTTTCATTCTGCATAAAAATCCGTTGTTTAGTTATTTCAAAATATAATTACGATATTAATAAAAACAACGTTTAAGATTAATTGCAACATAAAAGAAAGTTGAAGCAGTTTATCAATTACTTTTGAGCACCACAATTTGTGAGATTTCAAGAGGTCAATTCTGTTTTATTTTACGTCCACTGAAATTTAATTTATGGACGGGGGTGTAGGTATGTAGCGTATTCTGTATAGCGTAGCATGACTTTCCGTTGCTCGCAATCTGCTTCCATCATCGAGGATCTATCATACTCCCAGACGTTTTTTCTGTGACACAGATCTCGGATCGGTAATCACTCATAATCACGGTCTAATTGGACCGGTGAAAAATAATACGGTATCCTTTCTCCGTGTGCCACGTGGGCCGACGTATCCATAGCGAATAGCTATAATAGTGACGCGCACGCCACTCCCGCGTGAGCAGCTGGACACATTTTTCTTTGACAGATGGCGGTTTCACACGTTAAGACAAACCAGCGGCTACCTAACAGAAACGGCTTCTTAATATATTACGTTACGCCCTTGTGCTTCCAATCTGTTATTGTACACCGCTTAATCACCATACTTCATCAAGCATGACTTCCGCAGCATGCATAATATCCCAGCTGATGAAGTTTCTTCGCAGCCCCCTGCATGCCTCCTTTTTTCCCTATTTTTTTCTCTCATCCCCTTCCTCCCCTCTCTCTCTCTCTCTCTCTCTCTCTCTCTCTTTCGTGTCTCCCCGTAATGCCTTACGCGTATCTCGCGACGATATTGAGCGGTAATTAACTGGCAAACTCTCGGTATATACTTTATAACGAGATTTTTTAATGACGCGTAACCGACGATAACGGCGCGCCGGAGAAAGTGATGCCCACGGAATTTTCAATAGCTGAGATCCACGGTACTCCGATCTGCCCGTGTTACGTAATGTTCGTAATTTCTACTTTATCCGATCGATGGTGCATAGTAGCCACAACGATCTTTCGAACTGCACAAAAGTGGAAATTTGAAAGTGCTTACCAGGATTTACTCTCTCGATCATGATTTCGTAATTAAAATATGGTGTCAAGTTTTATTCAGTGAATCTATAGTTTAATTAAGACTTAATACTTTAATTAATGTTTATGAATAAACAATGTATCTACCTATATACTTTAACCCCTTGTCCTACAACAACAAGTGAGACTCGTGGTAACAAATTTGGGCCAAAAACAATAAGGACGACCCTGACTCGTGATACTTCGTTCGGACTAAACGTAAACAACACGAGCCTGGCTCGTTGTACTTCGTTCGAACCAAACGTAAACAACACGAGCCTGGCTCGTTGTATTAGGTCGTCCCATAAGTTCGTGCCGTTTACTGTTTTACTATTTAAATTAATATTTGAAACATACTTTCAAAGTCAACGAAAAAATATAACCACCTTCTTTACAACCTCTTCCCACTTTTGTGGTAAAGATATTATACCGTCACTATAAAATTTCTGTGGTTTTTCATTAAAATACTTTTCAATCCGCGGCACGAACCTATGGGACAACCTAATACTTCGTTCGAACCAAACGTAAACAACACGAGCCTAGCTCATTGTACTTCGTTCGAACCAAACGTAAACAACACGAGCCTGGCTCGTGGTACCAGTGTCGGCCGATCCACCCAAAACTGGCTGGATTTTCTTCTCCTCCTTTTCCCCTTCCACTATCCCATTCCACTACCACGAGCACACGCCAACGTCCCCCACTAAGACCGTAGACTGGTCACGTGACGTGCCGCGCAACGTGTTACATATTACTCTAGTCCTCAGAGAGGTGGTAAACTGTATTCCCCTCGATTTAACCGATCTAGCGATACTGCGTGGTACTTCGTTCGGACCAAACGTGAACAACACTAACACGAAGATTACTAATTTTCTACGAGTTTTCTCAAAACATTATTAATTTAAATTACGTATTAATTTACAAATTGTTACTGATACATTATCCACTTTCAAATTATAAATCATTTTTGTTCACTGACGAATTAATCATAATTACTTCCCAGACATCTTAAAAGTATTAGTTGTGCCCAAACGTGTTTATTATTTCACAATTCCTTTCGTTGCGCCGATATATACATGTCATAAGACGCATACATTTTGCGCAAGTTCGAACATACGGCTAAACAGCTAAATGGCTCGACACGTGACCGACCTTCTTGTTTATTATGGCCCGAGCAATTGGGAGTTAGCGGATAGGACAAGGCGTTAATTCTCCCTATCAAAGCCGCAGAGAACATTTTCGCAAAGGAAACAGTTACTTTAAATGACCTCAGGAATCAACCCTTTCAAGGAAGTACAACATTTTCGGGACATTCTGTATATTTTCTGATAATCGACCACTATTAACCTTTTGCACTCTAAGCAATTTTAATTCTAAAATCAAGATATTTCTTTCACCCTAGAATATTTTTATTCTATGTATCCTTCTTACATTGTGCACTTGAAATTAAACCTACAAGTGGTTAAGTATAAGAAATTTGGCTCTCGGAACAAATCATAATCGTTGTACTGTTGATATTTGACTCTGTTGACTAATGAGTTTGCCGACCACTGGTACAGCTGATAGTTTCCCGCCGAGAAAGAAAATTGAACGTGTCCATTTGCGAGTTTCAACTTGCTGCTCGCTCTCCGAGGTTTTTTCGCGCAGCTCTTTGCTGGCACTCTCAATACCGTGTACACCGACATATTTGACTTTCGAGAGTAACTCGCGATTATTTTACTCTCAAATGGACACTTACTTTTACTCTATGTTTCCATCGAGTAAATGTATGCGTTCAGTTGGATGAAATAGTTTTGTCCATCTAGGAAGCAGATTTTGACCACTACGGGACGGTGTATCGTGTAGATCCTAGCCGTCTCCCATGCGGTTCTAGTTACCTAGCTGTAGTTTACCCTTGGTTAGCCCCGTCCTTTCCACCTCATAGAGCCGCAGACGATCACAGGACACCGAGGCTAAGCGACACTCGATCTGTCGCGCGTTTTATTATTCCCTCGGTGGACTGTCTTTGATATTCTATAAGTGTCTCAATCCACCCGCAAGATATTGTGTTCTGTACACTTGCTCGACACGAGGGAAGCAATTAGTCGAGCGAGTCGAACAGGATTGGATGTCTTTTTACGCGTGGTACGCTCGGAACCTGTTCGCAAGTGCACCGGTGCAATTAGCTGCGAGAGACTCCGCACCGTGAGTTTTAGAATTTTTCGTTCGACCGCGTTTTTCCGATACTTTTGACAATTTCTTTTCACAATTTTTATTTTTCTATGTTCACTAATCGGAAGAGTTTTAATATACACCTGTTGAATCTAAAATGTTCTATTTCTTTGAATCCATTTTTGTTTTTTTTAGTTTATTCTGATCAGTCTGTGGATTTTATGCAATCATGACAAAAACGAGTATGTGAAATTTAAAGCACTGGGCAGATTAAAAGGATTTAAAAATATTAATCTTTCCGTTTGAGCTAATTAAGAACATTAGAAAATTAATGAGATTTTTATTTGGTACCTACGTTCTAGAATTTATGCAGATAATTTTTATTTTGCATAAATATCCGCTGTCTAATTGTTACTGTATAAAATCTTTTAGCCAAGCCCAGAAAATTGTTGCTCATATATTACCTATTCTCATTTTCTGCGATATTTAAGTAGATAGTCTTTTATTTCACTCTTCTGGCCTTTAGGCTTATTTTTCATCCAAAATGGCATTTTTGTGAATTGAAATAAAATAGAAGCATGAAACTGTCATTTCACTGGCAGTCGCTATTAACGTATCTTTGAAAAACATTTTAAAAATAGTTGAATATTGCGCATGTCGACCTGAATCTAATGCTCTCTCTAAACAAATATTTTCATTAATGAACAACATGTAGGCCAGCGAAAAAACCTAATTAAAAAATGAAAGCATGGATTTATACTAAATGCAACTTGTAACTTTATGCAGTTTTACAAACTTATAAAACACAAGCCTCATTCGTTAGAAAAAGTCCATTCTTGCAAAAAATATCAAAATTAAATATTTTTTAAACATGAGACAATTCCTGAATTGTCCTTTATTTACTCCAAGAAAATATGGTCAACGTAACGATAGCAGACTCAATAGACTTGTGTCAAACATTTTTGTTATGTCCCATATAAATTGATAGAAAAGCGACCTATACAAGTCGAATAAGTTCCTTTGCGAGACAACCTATTAATTTTCCAGAGACACGATAACAACACACAACTTTATCGATATTTGATTGCTAGCCACACGGCCTCGCAGTTTTTTGTCAAGCGATCGCCACACTTCGAACCACCATGTCTTCAACACGAAATTGTCCTCATTTGTCGGCACAAAATTGCAAGCGCAGAGGCGCGCGTCAAATGAGAGGAGCAGAAAGAGAACTGAAAAATAAAGTGGGCTATCTCGGGACGAGATTTGGAGCAGGAAGCGGTGGACGGAAGACCCTTCATCGTCAGTGCCGACCTGCGAGAGATGGTTTGTACGATTTAATGCGGCCCGACGGACATGACATGTTACAACGGGTCGAGGAACGACGAGAACAAGAAGAAGATGAACGTCTTATGCAAGTACTACCGAGAGAAGAATCTGGGCGTAGTAGGTCTCTCTGCAAGGTGGACAGTGGAGTCTTTGGAGATGGTACTGGAACGCTGGTGTGCCTCGCGATCATCTCGTTGATGCGATCTGCCAACTGCTGGGACGAGGAGAGCAACAGCATGGTTCACTACCCCGTCTTCCTTTTCCTTCTCACCTCCTTTTCCTTGTTCTTCATCAACCGTCTTCTTCGTTTTCGGCTGCGGTTCCAGGCCATCTATGCCGCTTATTGGCACCGGCGGACATTTTAGGGTCGTTTAATGAGTTCGATGACTCCTCGATATGGCTCCCTGATATTTTTAATATTCTTCACGTCCTCTCAAACTTCTCTTCACATTTTCCTCCCTTATTTCTTGTATCAACACTTTGTCTACCGAGAGACTATCAACAGGATTTTCAATAATTGTGCTGCACTAACCACTTCCGGATTATAACTTTTAGAGGTTCTAAACACTTAAATGATCTCGAGGCCCCCTTATACCACCTTATTAATAAGGAACTTAACGCTAGAACTACCAAATAATAATGAATGTGACTGATGTATATTGCTTTGTAATAATGACAAAACTGCATCTATTCAAATTTTTATTGCAATATGTGAATCAATAAAGAACTTCATTCGAGAGTTTTTGATGAAAACATTTTTGTAATTTCAGTAATTGTGTAAGAAAAAATTAGGAACCACTCATTCTTGACTGATTCGGTAGTTATAGTATTAAATATCACTATCTATCTATATAATAATCCCAAACAAAATTATTGGATTATATCATCGGAGGTTTATGATTCAAATTGCTATTGCTGTCGAATGATCTGTTGCAGGCAGTTCCAACCAGTAGCTCCGAAACTATTTGAGGCACCTTCCCCGCTTAGGATTTTCCCCCACTCTTAGACTTCATCGTTATAATGTATAGTAGTGGGAAGCTCCTACCATAAGAGCCGCGGCGGCGCGCGCAGCACTCACTAATTCTACGGCTGGACGTATAGTGGGGAGAGGTTCGATGGTGGGGACCTTGCAGTTCTCGGAAGGGAATAAGTTGTAACTCCCTGATCTATTGCAACAGGGATGGGCATTTTTGTCTCAATCGATACACACTGTCCCCTCCATAGCGTCCACTGTTTCCTACCAGCATCCGCCGTTACTATAAAGCAGGGATGGGCAATTTTGCCTCAATTGAGGCAAAACCGTCCACACCGTAGCGCCCTTTGTCCCCTTCCATCAAGCGCGGTACAATGGGGAAATGAAGACACGAAACATCAGCGTACGCAACGAACGTGTGCGCTGCATGAAAGAGAGGTTGGTGGGAGAAGCAGGCGTTTGAGGGGCTCCACCCGTGCCCACCACTGCTATACAGTATAAAGGAAGTGCTTCGCCCGTCGCGAAGATACGCCTCGCGTATGTAAGAGAGATTGGTGGGAGAAGCAGGAATTTGAGGGGCCCCTACAGTGCCCATCACGGTATTACAACATCCTGAGGTATAGATCATAGACGTTCAAAAATTATGAGATAATCGGCGGTAGACAAAGTGTTAATAACGGTGATAATTTGTTTCGATCGGCCGCACGATTGTTAACCCTTAAGCATTTAATACTTTTGGGATTGGGTATGTGAGATCTATGAATTGTATTTGCTTAATATGATTTTGAAATTCCTCATTGAATTTTTCGGTTTACTATGAGTGGTTTTATGCATTATCACGACAATAGCATTATGTAAGAAAAACTCTGAATATTTAGAACAAATGTAAACGAAAGAACGGATACTTTCTATCCGTGTGCAGGAAGGTTACATAAGAATTGCGACCACATCAGTAATCCTGTCGCGATTGCACCAAAAAGTTCAAAGCAAAAAAATTGAGGTTTTGGTTTTGCAGAAATGAGGAAGCAAGTTTTTTAACAAAAATCTGTGGGCTTGGATTGCTACTTCCTGAAAGAAGCTGGGTCGCACGCACGAAAAAAGCAAGGTTCGGATGAGCGAACGCGATAAGGACAGGGTGTCCCTGCGGACGGGTATGGATTTCAGCTTTCCTCCATGGTGACTAACATAAATCAGTCCCGGAACGATCCTGCGGGGGCGTCCTACGTGTAAATGCTCGCGTTACGATCCGATAACGAGCGAGAAGAAGCACGTTCCTCTTCTACTCCTGTCCCCTCCATTCTTCCTGTTCCTTTTACGTCCTGATCCTTTGCCTGTCCCCGTAGCCGAATTCCCTCTTCTGGTCTTTCGTGGATCATTTGCATAATAGCTTTTTTCATCCAACACACCCAACCAGCAAACCGCGGACACGGAGTGTCCACATTGAGTGCCGAGGTCTTTGGGGAACACACATGTACGAATTCTTTCCGCTTCTAGTCCTTTGTCGAGCATAATTTTAGGGTCCCTTGAAATTCATAAACTGAGGTATCCTCCTGTATCCTCTTTGGATACATGTCTCTCACGTGCTTCGCTCGTCTATATTTTGTTGTTCAAAATTGTTTGGAAAACAACTCTAATCTCAGTGTAATAAATCACTTGCTGTCTAGAAAGGAGAATAGCCACGCAATGAATCTGAACTCTTTGAGCTGTTCTCCCTTGGAACTTTCTTCAGAAGTTCCTAAGCAGTTCTTGAGAAGCTTCTTTTATGATTTTTCACCCCCTTTTACGATTTCCCATTCTTGATGATTTTTAGGTAATTTTATTTTGATGTATTAATTGTATTGTCCATTAAAAATCGCTCATTTTACTTCTAGTTTGATTACTATTGTTTAAACCTGATTCCGATTATTTAGTTCGGTTTATTATTATTTTTATTGAAACCTTAGTCGAGTCTTCTCGATTTTATTTCTTTAAAACTCTATGATAAGCCTGAATAGTGCAAAGTTTAACGGAGCTATAAAATCTTATCTAAGAATAAAAAGCAACAGCTTTGGATAACAATATCAAGATTGTAGAATTTCATACTAATTCACATTGCTACAGATAAAGCCAATGAACTAAGAATTACAGTGAAACTCATTTTTCTTTACTAATGGGTAGACTGCGGATTTTATGCATTTATGACAACACCGAGTGGATGAAAATTATAATAATGAAGATATTCCACGAATCTAAAGATACTGTCTTATTATCTTGAATTTATTAAAATGATTAAGAAAATAAATAATTGTATATATAAGTTTTGTATGTCGTAACGAATGCAGACAATTTTTACTTTGCATATAAATCCGCAGTCTATTAATGGGTCTTTGGTAGTTTAATTGTTTGAGTGGCGCAGAGACCCCAGTCTAGCACCAACCCCTATTGTTAGTTTCCTTTTGAATTACATTGTGATCTAAATTAGTGCGATTTAAACTACAATTGTAATTTGAAAGAATTTAAAAGAGTATTCAGGATTAGGATACTCTATGTCTCGCGAGTTGGGTTAACGATCGGAGAAGAGGTTAGGGACAGAACTGACATTATCCACGAACCTTGAAGAGGATTGCAATCCCGACAGCAACGCCGGTATAACCGCTGCCGACGATTACGATTTTCACGCGATGGCTGTCCGTGAAATCCTCCGCTTGTTTCGTCAGCAAAAACTTTGCGGTATTCCCGGGAGTGTCGTGGAGCTTCTTCTTCACTACAGACATCGTCAACGACTCCAATCCTCAGAATCGAGCGGGCGCATCCCGAGAAACTGAAGAACCAGAATCTCGACAAAACAATTTGAAATTTCCTATGCTATTTTGAAAATTTGGACTTCATGAAATCGAATAACCAAAGCAAAGGTTCGAACATCATCAGTTTCAGCGTTTGAAATTATCTGCGAATGGAGATACACAGGGTGTTCGCATTGTCGCTAGCATTTTCCTCCAAAATGTTACAAAATATTAAGAACCGTAACAATTTTTATATCTATTAGGTGTACCAGTTAATTCGAGGTTCCAAAAATTCATTAGTAGTAGTACTAACATTATTTTACATTCAAATTTTTTATCCACCAAATTGGAGATTTACTAGTTTATTATAAATATACATACAATGATGAAGATTATAGAAGAATCTATTTTTATTAGTAGAAAGAATCAATAAATTGAAGAATAGAGGAACTAATTTGTACACCTAATAGCACATTCTTTAAAAAACGATAGGACTGTTCAAATTTTATTGACAGAATACTGTATAGTTTTCAGATATACAGTATAACCTCCATTATCCGATCGAATTAAGGGGCTCATTGTTGTACGGATAATAGAACACTCACTCAGTTACTAGATTACGTCTTCACGATTTGTATAATATATCGTGATTCCTGTGATTGAGGTCTTATTCTCAGCGCTAGAATAACTTTTCACTGATTTGTACAATATATGATGCTGTCTATTAAGTGTCTGACCATACGTAACACGTATTTGGATAATAGAGAATTTAGAGAACGAAAGTTCGCCTAATCGAGTTTCCACTGTGGCACGAAAGCGACTATCGAATCGAATTTAACAAACTGTGACGCAACGAAAGTCACAGTTTGCACATTACCATATTCTTGATCGAGCTTCGCAGAGGTAAATGTCAATGAAACTATAGCGCTTTTATTTCGTATAATACGATCGACCACGTGGAATCGGCACGCAGCTGTCGAAATCGCGCAGGTGGTACAGATCGCGGCCGAACGCTCACTCGAATTTCAATTTCCGGTTACGTAGGGGGAGCTTTCGCTATGATCGCTTAAGATCCGCTTACTCGTAACACCGATCTAGCTATGAACATTAAATTGCCGCCAATTTGCCATCACCTATCTGCTTAACTTCTTCCGAGACGTGTCATTATCGAGCACATTTGGCTACACAGTATGTAATTACGGAAATGTCCGGTCTCGGGTAACAGATTAAATAAAGTAATCGAACCGATTAGACCTAATTCGGGTAGGGTCAATGGCGATGGTGGCGGCTGATGGCGAATCTAACTACAAATTGGTTGGAGGACAAAGTCCATGGAATCCCACAATCTTTACAAAGTTATAATCTTTGTAGTTTAACCCTTAGCACTCGAGTGGCGCCATTAAAAATTGCTGTCATTGTTCAAAATATTTTTTACATCATTTCGTTTATATTTGATAAATTACTAGACACTTAAGTATAGTATAAACAAATTACATCAGTTTCGTAAAATGACAAAAATCATGTAGATAGTATTCTAGGTCAGCAGAAAGGTTTGGTTTTCGAGTGAAAACATTAGTTCATTACATAGACTATTTTCCATTCACAACAAAAATTCAGGCTAAGGTCGAAGAACAGGTAAAAGTGTTAATTGAGCTTGCAGCCATTACCCTCTACCCGCTGCGCGCTGATTCGAGAAACATAGCGGGCCAGTGCATCGCGTTATCGCACACGTCGAAGATCTATGAGTCGGGTCTGGGAACGGCGCATAATATCACGCGGAATGGACGGACAGTGATTCGCGATGGTTTTCTAGGAAGTCGATTCCGAGGTGTCATTTATTACGGCGATCGAAGGCTCGGCGCGGGGAACCGGTCGCCAGGTGCGTCGCTCGTTATTGATGAAGACGCCTTTCTAAAATGCTGCTTCCTCTCCCTCCATCTCCGGTGGCCGCAATTTCCGGTAGTACTTCTCCGTCCCTCCTCTCCTCTCCTCTCCTCCGGTTCTATCGTGGTGGCTCACTCCTCGGTATCGTTTTGCGACTCCTGGAGAATCCCGCATTCCCGTAGTACGCTTCGGATGTTGTCGGCGCACGTCTGCACAGCGGACTTCTCCGGCTCGGACAGTTTCTGCCTAACAGTGCAATACACGCCTTCCCGGCCGATCACACACGGCACCGACATGTACACGTCCTTGTCCGTCCCGTGGGCGCAGCTCTACCCACAAACATCGATTAAACGCGAGCGGAAATCGGTGCACTCCCCGACCGCATCGGCGATGCACCTTTCATCGCGAGTGATTCGGTACAGAGCCCTTGGTACACAGTTGCTGTCATTTTGCTCTGCAAAATTGTCTTACCCCCGTGCACCGTTCAATTTGCGTAGGAAATACAAATTTTTTATTTTAGTTACGTTTGTTGCGACAAGGTGCTTTTTTAAATGAAATGGTCACTTCGATTAGATTCAATTTGATTCAGCAATTTTTGATGCGATTGTTGCTTGAACGGTGCTCGAGGGTTGTCTGGCTGTGGATAGGGAAGAATTGCTTGGAGTTTCTGGTTTTATGAGTGTTTTGTTTGTTGAACCATCGGTAATTGGATTGATGATTTCGGTGTCAAATATAATAAGATTGTGGTGTTGAAAGTGACTGAGGTGGTGGAAGGTGTTAATATGCACTATTAGGAAACTTCTGTGTAACTCTTATCTGTTGTTTATCGTAGATGTTAAGAGACAATTTTGAAGCCTCGACAGGTTTTTACCTATCAGATTCAAATATCAGAATGCCAAAAGTGTTTAGGTGTTTCTGTTTAACGAAATGTGTGAAAAATTTGTGATGCAGTTTGCGATGATGTTATGAAGTGAAAATTTCGTCATTGCCACGATCGATGATGAAATATAGTCTTACGTGTATGTGTGTTGACGCCGGCAGGACAACTTTCGTGTTCCTGACAATGGCGTCGACAATTTCGGCAGTGCAAAGCGCATGTCCCCAACAGTTCAACCCCTTCTTTTCATCCAGCTGTTTGCCACTGGAACGTTAACATTTTATTTATTAATTATTGTAGTTCTTGAACAATTTCTAGTAACGCGGTAAAATATGAAAGCGTGAGATTTAAATATAGTAGCACTAATTGTAAAAGATTGTTTGATCACTGTCAAAGTTTTTGAGCAAAGATTGCATTATTTAAGACAGTTCTTAGCTGTAATGTTAGTAAAATATTGGTGTGATTGTTAGAAGGAAATACTACGTGCACCCGAGAATCTTTACAATGGTGACTGTAAGATGATACTCAAGTGAACTACACAGGACAAGATTACTAACCTGTTTTTTACAGCCTCGTTAATTTCGTACCATTTTTCGGGGTCATCTTGCTCCCCAATCCTGGGGTTTATGTCACGGAGTTTCATGCCCCCTACGTGGATGCTTGACCATACAGGGACTATAAAATAATGCTTTCCCTTTACACTCTAATAATTGACAGATACAGAAATGAGAGAAACAATCCTTACACTTATAAACTAACGTATAAGAGAGTGATAACAATGGTGCTACGAAAAACGAGATTCAGTGATTTTAATGGCTTTTGTACCTCACACTGATACAATTTGCTGTAATTTTAATATTTAATAATTCTACTTTGTCGATCATTCCCAATAAATTATTTCCTGCTTCTGTGAAAAATAGCATCTGTACCTTAATTGTCACTTGATATAAGGCACAACCAATACTGAAAACGCCATGTAGCACAAATGGACTTTGTTGTCAACATCAAATTTTTTCACATTAATTTAAAGAAAGTTCGAGAGCGTAAATTTTTTAAAAATAAACTTGAACCAATCATGTATTGTTCATGACTAGGCTACAGCTCTTTATGCATTTATAGCATGTACATATTTTTAACAATTTGTAATCGCATGGTGATTCTAATAAGGCACCAGTAAAAATTGCCATAACGTTATTCAAAACAGTTTTTATATTATTAAATTCTTCTGTATTCTATAAATTGCTAAAACTTCAAATGTTGTATGAGAAAACAGGTTCATTTTCATGCACACAATGCAAGAAAGATTACATACAATGAAAATGTTCCTAAATTAAAATTAAATTAAAATTTTTAATTTAAAACTTTTTAAATGAAAATAAAATGGAATTCAAATTTTTCCCGAGTGCAAAGGGTTACAATACAAGAAAACATGTATAGTAAGAAATCTGTACTCAGAAGTTTTAAAGTTAATAACGTATTAACATATTTAGAATTTGCAATGAGATTGGCAGCCTACTCATGACAGAAACGTCATTTTAGAGAAAGAACAAGTAGATTTCTCGATCAACCTCATGGAATACCTGCCATATCCCCTTGAGCCCCAATCGCCATGCAGTTAACAGAGCTTCTTGCAATGTTCAGCCTCCGACTGACAATATCCTGGAACCTAGCGCAGTCAATCAGTGTCCCCGTGCCCAGAACACGATTAGACGGAAAACCCGAAAGTTTCCAAGTAATGTAGGACATCACATCTGTCGGCTGTGTTACAACCAACAGCACAGACTTGCAGGCGAATCTTGCAACGCCTGGGACGATGGTCTTGAACGTCTTAATATTGTGCTTTACGTTTGGTTCTTCACCGGGCGCTGGTTCGCATGCGCTGATTATCACTACGGCGGATTCCTTCACCATACTAATATCTTTCATAATAAAATTAAAAATTACTTTCAAAAATCTAGGAAAAATCACTTGCACAAAATAGAAATTTCGAGAAATGGTCATGAATAGACTGCGGATCTTTATGATAAATAAAAATTTGTTTGCGTCAACCGGGACAAACAAGATCCAAATAAAAATTGCTTTTATCCCTTCAAAATCTTCATAAGTAATACATTTATGTTCCTAAATTTTTTAAATCTGTCTACTGCTTTAACACTAGTTTCATGGATCACTAAAAGTGATTATTTTGCATTAAATTATTCACTAAATTACATTATTCATCTAAATTTTTCGACACTTTTTTAATAATATATATCCAAAGAAATAAATTTTTTGAATAATTACTCATAGATACATTTTTTCATCTGATGTTAAATTGTACCCACCCAATATTGTCATTAACACAAAATCCGCAGTATAGTCATGCAACTGTATATTCGCAGGCATTTGGATAAAGAGCAAGTTTTCTAGGTCTCAAGAATTAAATGTAAAACTTAAAAACCTGGATTTATAATACAATTTATATGTAAACTTAATAATTCGCTTTATGTTAAATGTTTAGTGTCTTTTCCGTGGCACTATTGGAAAAACTTCAGACGCAATAAGACCTCAAGTGGGTTCCAAGAGAGGAATAAATGTAATTAATACATAAATTAACGGATTAGTGTAAATAATTTAATGTTATCGATAAAACACAATAAGTGGAAAATCCTCATGGTATATGATGATACAGCGGATCTTTATGCAAAATAAAAATTTTCTACGTGAATTGCAACAGGCTGGAGTGAAATGGAAATTTATTTTCTTTCTTAATATGTTTAGTAGATTAAAAATAATATAACAGTATTTTTAAATTCTTCTAAAGTTTTTACTGTTTTAAATTATACCTACCCATTTTTGTCATAAATGCATGAAATCCGCTATCTAATGATGAATTATAGGGTACTTTAAGGAATACAAAAAATTACTTTGTATTGAAAAACGTAGAAACCAAAAGTGTAATTTCTGTGTTTAAAAAGATCCGCCAACAGCCTTAGCACTAGAATGGCCACTCTAAGGCGCCACTAAAAATGGTCATACTATTATTTAAAACAATTTCTACATCACCATGTTTAGCTATATCCAGAAAACTGACAAAAATTTAACTGTTTCGTGTAAGTCCCTACGTGTAACAGTAATAAACGTCATATGCATGAAAGGAAATAAATCATAAACAATGGAAATATATAAGATCAGAAGAAATATCGTGGTTTTAGATTGCATACGATTAATTGCATCTAGTTGCGTGATTTCTTATTTGTGCAAGCGCCCGGAGCCCCATAGATCAAAGAAGAAAACGATGTCAGCGAATATTTATGCGGTCCACGTACTCCGAGGAAAGGGTACTCGGAAAATTGTTAAGAATCAGTTGCCTCGAACACCTTCGTCCGGATGATGAAATCATCGGAAGAAGCTGATGGAATACAAAGCACCGGATAGGATCAAATGCGCCGGTTCCACCGAATTCCGTTTCGTTTTTCTCTTTCACGGGGTAAGATTCGACGATAAGGGCGCGAAGAGTCTGACCAACACAAACGACGGTGACTACCACAAACAGTCCCGGTAGGATAAAAACCGGAGATTTTACTTAACGCCTTTATAAACGGCGTGTAACCCATGCAAGCGCAGCTGCACCGACCGCGAGATTCTCCCTCTTCATCTCTTTCTCTTTCTCTCTCTTTATCTGCTCTCCAGCTTGGGTAGCGATGATGTTCGAGATAAATTAGGCGGTAAAAAGTCGACTCTGTCCTACTTGTTCCGGTAATTGCTACCTCGGATGGGCTCAGATTAAAGGGGTGCAGGCCTGGTGTTACACGAACGCCAGCGTTACAAACGTAGGAACGAGTGTACGAATTACGAAATTACACAACAAACATAATGCGCGCGGCTGCATCCAGCGGAAATCTGGGCAAATAATTCTCCCTGAACATCAATTTCCAGGGATCGCTGGGGAGATGATCGGATACATCGAACAGATTTATTGGCCGGGCGAAAAGCCCGTAAATTTCACGGCATCGTTCGAGATGAAGCGCAATCAGACGAAATCGAGCAATACACCGCGATTATCCCGCTTAATCGGAAGATAAAGGATCGCGGTATATTAAAAGCATGTATTAAAAACGTGAAATATTAACATATTAGAGGACAGTGTCCTGTGCGCGAAGTAATCACGTTCTGGGACGTAAAGAAAATCAAAGAAATTTTATATACATCGCTTTCTCGAATTATAATGAACAGGGTGAGAGGCAATTTATTCGAAATTACAATGTTCGATTCTCGAAACCTTATATTATGAAACAATATTGACGATGTTTCAGCGGGTTCGAGATTTCGAAGAAATTTTCGATCAGAACTTTTAATACAGAAAGATCTGTTTGTGTACTTGTTAATAATGAAAAATAGTGTTGCATATATGCTAGAAAAATGTGATATTATAGAACGATATCTATGAAAGATATTAAAAATGAAATGATAAATGTTCTCGTTTTCTTTACCAAATATAAAATAATGTCTATTCTTTCCTGAAAATTATAAAAACAAAATTCATTAAATGTAATAATGAATTAAAATACTTTCTAATGATTCAGACGATGAAGGTTGAGATATTCAAAACAATTTTCTCAGCGCCACGAAACGATACTTTGTTTTCTGTTCTTCTGTTTTTACCATTCCTTATGTAACATAAAATGATCGACATGAAGGAGTAGTAAAAAAACAGTTTGATATAAAAAAGAAAAAATAGTATGACAACAGCACGCGGTGTTCCCAGGCGGTCACCCATCCAAGTACTAACCACGCTCAACACTGTTTAACTTCGATGATCGGACGAGAATCGGTTTTTTCAGTGTGATATGGCCGTTGCCTTTAGAATTACTCCAAGCAAACATGATATAGAATTTAGTTTTCACAATACCGAACGTAAAAAACACAAAATTTATGAAGGATCTAACTAATACATTAGTTTTCAGAATCATCTGAAATCGCAGAGAATCGTCGAAACTCCACGAGATTCACTTACAAGTTACGGCTACTACGAGTCACAAGCTTAAAAAACGCCATTCTACAAAGCTTAACAGAAATTAAGGATTAGAGAAAGGTACTCGTCGACCGCAACTTTATTGTGAATTAAAATAGGAGATTCTTCATAGGAGATTCAGTAACGACTTGTAAGATGAAGTAAATGCATAGAAAAGGATGGAGATTATTTAGCAGAGTAGACTGCATCTCAGTTATTTATAAATAATATTTGTACCTACCGAATTATTAGATTGCGAATTTTTTGCATTCATGGCAAAAATTCATGCAACTGAAAGCAATAGACAGATTGGTAAAATTAAGAATGTCGATATGTCAGTTTCAGCTCATTGGAATCAATAAAACAAGAAGTAAAATTCCTATTTGCCTTCTATTTTTTGGAAATGATGCAATAGATTTTTACTTTATATGAAGATTCGCAGTGCACTAATAATATTATGCGAAACCTACTGCAGATGGAACTGTAAATGAAAGAGGCATCACATTTTCCAAGTCCCTAGCATACCATTTTTTAGTTAATTCTCCAAAATCGTCGTGGACCCGCGAGATTGTCTTTCAAGACACGGCTTGGAGTCGTATGACCGCGAAAGGGCCGAGCAAGCATCCTTTTGTTCCCGAATTCCCGAGCAAGGTGGTATATCTTTTACAAGCGGCCATTTTACAAGGCCGGGGACAAGGACCGCAGAGAGACAGTGGACGCCGAGAAAGCCGGAGAAAAAAAATGTATCTCGCGGAGTCGATCACGGCCGAGATAAATAAGAACGCGACAAAATTTACGAGCCTGCCGGTGGAAAGCTCGGGGAAACGCTGGTTGCCCCGCGTGTAAGCACGCGGCGTTGTAGATGAGCGCCGAGATTAGAGGACAGACAGGGGCCTCGAGGAAGGATCCGGATCTCGGAACTCGCTCCTAACCCAAAACTCATCGTTCCCTCTTTTGCGAGCGTTCTTTCTGACCCATTGCACGTCCGCAGAGATCCCTGTCCTTCCCTTGGAGCCCGATGCGATGCGACGGCTCATCCTTTAAAACGGTCCCCAATGGAACCCAACGATCATCGATCGATGCTCGCCGGACTCATCAGTCCGAACGTATCAATCCACGGTTTTTCGGACTACGCCTACCAGATCGTGATCGCTCGATCCTGGATCACGCGGATGGAATCGTTTCGGTGGCCCTAAATCATCGCTTCTCGGCACCCTTTTTCACGATAAGTAGACTGTGACCGAACAAACGCGTGACTCACATCTGTCGTACTTTGCCTACGGGCCCTTGTACTTCCGGTATTTTACTCGGGGTTCACGGGTTGTTTGTTGCCTGGTACATCGAACCGGAAATCGGCTTCATTGCAGTACGCGAGCAAAGTTTAGACAGCGGTGTGTGAAATTAATCCCAACCATTTTTGATACTCTTACTGGTGTGTTTAATTTTACTGTGAATATAAATGGTACCGATAGAATACATTGTACTTTTGTATGAAGAGATTTAGTAAAAGTTAGTTATTCTCGTCTGTTCCCCAATCCAACCTGATACAGAATTAATTTGGGACTTTTAGTAAGTCTAATTTATTCATGGAAAATATTGTAAGATTATGTAAAGTATTGTCAAATACAATACTATACAATTATTTAAATTAATAATCTTGAAAGAAATATTCAAGGTACATTACTAAGGATGACTTGTTGGTTCACGACAGAAATTGCTGATGAAAAAATGGATTAAGAAATTAACCGTCATCTGTATGAACCATTCTTTACATTATATTATCAGCTGCGAACGACGAGAATAATCACATTGAAACTTGTCCCAACTCATCTTAGGGTTTCATTCTCACAGACGTGATTTACAATGTCAATTATTTATGTTTTCAACACACTAATGTTTTACGAATATGTTAGTTTGTCAACAAGGGACAGAATACCCTATAAAAATCAAGGATGGTTAAGTAGGTTAACAATCCATCTCTTGTTACGACAAAATGATTTTGTTTGCATGTTTGGCAAGCGAGTACTCGAACGAGTGGCATTCTTTGGATGAAAAATGTTTTTGAAAAAAGTCTTGCGAGGAGTGTCGAATTGAGATATAATGAATGAAGTACCTGATGTGCCAGTTACCAGGGGACTTCCCAAAAAGACGCCAACGTGCCGGATGTCTTCGGCCTCGCCGGAAGCCTTGTTGACGTCGTGGTCGATCAGACAGACCTCGCTCGCCAACCTCTGAAGATCACAGGGAATCAAACGGTTGATCGAGCATTGCGATCTGCGTGCCTGGCTGCTATTCGCGGCTATACTAACTTTCATCAGGATCGCAATGGCGCAGGCCACTCCGATCTTCCCTACGCCCACGATCGATACTTTGACGCGATGCGGATAGACGTCGCACGGGGCCAACTGAGTTGTTATCAAGGCGTTCTTCGTGGTGGTCGTGAGCGGTGGTTTCTCCTCCTGAATTGTGGACGTATTCTCAGTACGGGGTTGAGGTTATCCGAAATTTCGGGTGTTTTACGTAGTAGTAAATTCTCAGCCTTTTCAAACAATTTTTGTATGTGTACTGTACAGTTACCTCCACGTAAAATATATTGTACATACAGTTTTTGAAGTGAAACTTCTTTAGGCACATTAGGCGTAAAACCTCGCCGCGGTAGGAGTAAAACCGATCTGGCGATGAAAAGATGAAACGATGAAACGATGAAACGATGAAACGATGAAACGATGAAACGATGAAACAATGAAACGAAATTCTATTCTATTAGCATATATGATTGAGGGTTCGGCATTTCTTAATAAAGATTACGATAAATTTCCGATGATACTAAGTGGAGATTTCAACGTGATCTTTGCATCGGAACAATCAAAATTATTAATAGAATTTTTAATAGAATTTTTTAGAAGTAAATTAAGATTGGAAATGGTAAATAATCCTAATAAAGCGACAACAAGATCAGGAACAACTCTCGATGCAGTATTTGCAAGACATTTAGACAAAATTGAATCAAGAATATTTATATCATATTTTAGCTATCACAAGCCAATTGTTTCAATAATAGAATCATAGAAAATCAAATGTCATAAAGTGTTAATAAAAATTCGAAAAAAATTAAAGAAAGAAGTTTCACTTCAGTCATTTGGTCTAAACACACACCAATTTTTTTCAAGCAGTGTTTAGTTTTTCAGTCTTTTAGTACTGGATCAGTATCATTGTATTTTCCGACACAGAATCAAAAGTTACGATTCACAATCGCTAGTGTTCTATCTACAATATTATTATGGTGTTACTACTGAATTATACATACAGAGGATTCAGAAAGTACTCGATCACTAAATTTCGAATTCTGGATTAATCGTCGATATTTAAGCTGTGATAGTTTCGTTGAAAATAATACTACAACAATGAACCTAGTATCGTTATAAAGTTTACTGCTTCTGCGTTCGCACACCATTTTTCAGTTTCTGCTAAAATATTACTACATGATGTAACAGATGAAAACTCGAAGACTCGTTTTTCCTCAAAAATGCTCAATTGAAGCGTCGTTAAAAACATTGACAAATTTTTGTAATGTTTTCGCAGAGGTTTCGCTGTATAGCATTTTTTAGGAAAAACAGGTGTTCAGTTTCTCATCTGGTACATTTCTGTATTACATCTGTACAGCTGAAACAGTTTTGTATTATTTCCATTCCATTAAAATGATTAAAGAATGATATTAATGTCTATGCAGCTCTCGTATCTTGCACTTATATCAGACAATTTCTATTTTGCTAAAAAAATCCGCGGTCTACTAATGATCGTTTAGTTCTCT
This sequence comes from Sphecodes monilicornis, assembly GCA_913789915.3. Classification (NCBI taxonomy): domain Eukaryota; kingdom Metazoa; phylum Arthropoda; class Insecta; order Hymenoptera; family Halictidae; genus Sphecodes; species Sphecodes monilicornis. The sequence continues at coordinate 11,119,559 of OU565285.1, read as the reverse complement.
ATCACCTTTCACAGATATGAACCAAAAATCTTATTACTCGCAGAGCGGTCGGACACAATCGAGACAATATTGAATGAAATAAAAAAGTGACTGAACCGAAACAACAGAGAGCGAGCTCGAAAAAAACTCCAAAACCGGCAGTAATTATAGCAGTGTGCAATCGCGTGGCCGAATGAAGCACTAAAAGCAAGCTTTCAGTAATTTACTTCGCACGGGTCGCTGTCGACGTCGGATTCGTTCTTCCTCTCTAGTGCCTGCTCGTTGTCGTCCATACTGCCGGTCCTGGAACGATAAGTTCGTTAACTTCACGGTACCATCGGGGCAATTCGATTACCGAATTTAAGTCTCGCGCGCGAACCTTTTAGGGCGCTAATTGGGAGCTTGAAATGGAGACGTTCCACGGGTTCGAGGTCCTCCCGGGGCCGTTCTGGAGGGTTTCGTCAAGGTGGTCGCCTGTTCCTCGGCATTCGGTTGAAACAGGCGGCAGGTAGATGCGCTTCGGTGTGCTTCGCTCTTATGCAGATCCGGATCGACCTACGCAACAACGGGCCTCTCTCGTTCGTGAACGGAGCCGAGTACTTCAGGCTAATCGAGCACCCCGTTAGGGGATCCGGCGAGGAGACGACGAGCGGGAAATTCGACGGGACCTGGAGAATAACGACGGAAGTTATCCGCAAGGTTCGCTGTAAATTAGCCGCAGGTAGTCGCTCCAGGAGCGCAGGTATATCGCGCCGGATTGTTCATATATTTCTGGTTGTACCCACGCGAGCCAACGCGTGTGAAATACATTATTTTCGTGCGTCGGTGCTGATGGAGGACGATGTTCCCACCGCTTTTGCGATTATGCCGTTTCCTTCGTGTTCGCGAATTGCGAATGATTTGGCTGATCAAAAAATGTCGTGTAGCCAAATAGGATAACATATTATCGTAACTATTATTTTTCAAATAATTTATTTCGATAATGCCCAAGTCGCCTAGTGAAATCTCCATAAATCTGGAAACGTGAAAATATTTCGTGGGAGGAATTTAATAACAATTTCAGAAGGAAGAACGGATAAACGCCTCGTAGCGGAACTTTTTTATTTGCCGGGGAGTAATACGATGAATTACGGCTTATGGTTGCGTGGCGAGGCGTTCCCAGCTGTTCTTGTACCGTGTACGTTTAATACACATCGAAGATGTATCTTCCTCCCGAAAGGAAGGAAGACGTCCCTCGTTTTCGCGCGAGCGACAACGACGTGGTCCCCGTACACGCTCCCGCGTACACACGCATTCAATTTGAACGTTAATAATCGCCGGAAAAAATGACGGGCTTAAATGCGGCCATTAATCAGGTCCGATCGATATTGCGAATGCGGCTTAACGACGGAGCGATAGCATCGGCCGTCCCGGCCCGGAGTTATTGAATCGCGTCAAAGAATATACGAGCCAATAATGTATGAATAGTCCTGCAATTATGGCTGGCCGATCGTATCTAAGGGTGCGTTGTAATTTAGTAATCGTTCATTCTGCGGCGGCGCGGGCGGCGATCCGGCGCGTGTGTACGCGGTTTCGTTTATTTTGCAATCGAACGTGCAATGTCGGTGTCTCGCGAATTCTTGCTGCTCGTTTCCCGACTACGACCAGGCGGATCGCGCGAATTTGCTACGCGATAGTCCTTAGTCCCGCCCCGCGAGCTTTTTAATTGGATACGGGCGGTTTCTATCGAACATAACAGCTGGATGTACACCGAAGTTATCGGGGCGTTTATATTATTTCTCCAACTGTTCGTGTTAACCCTTCGCGTGACGCAGCAGGCGAATGCGGGGCCATTTTGAAGTATAGCTGTCGTTATACTTCGGTTTTGTACAAAATTGTACGAATACATTACTGGACTTTTACCGAGGTGTTCTCGAATTTGCATACCACAAATGTTCGCCGCAGTTGGTCAAATAAATTTATACGTTGTAACGCAAAATTATGGACTTTGAAATTATTTTTCTTTTTAGCCTTGCAGGCGGAAACGATAATGGTGAATCCTTGTCCAAACTCTAGTTTGTATAGGTTATTCAGAAAGTGTTAGAATAAGAGAAATGGTTCATCTGTTGGCTGAAAGACATTGAATCAAAGATGTTCAATTTGTTGTAACTACGCGAAAAATAATCGAATAACAGTCTACTCGGGCTTATTTTGAAGTGTGAAGCCTATAGTTTTAGCCACTTGGATTGTTTTTCTTGAAAGATGTTTTTTCTTTAGGTAGTTCGACAAAATAATGAAGGTGGCGCTTGTTCCTTAGAAAATGTACAAATTCAAACGAACGTCTTCGGCACACTTTTCACTTAAAGTGTAATAAAACGGCAACAGAAAGTCGTACAGAAAAATTTGATGGAGTTTATCGCAAAGATGAGACTTTATTTCATAAATTCGTGGTAATTTGAACCGTGACAAAAATTTGTTGAGTTCCATGGAGACCTTTGAATCTGTAATATTTTTGAAAAAGAAGACAAACGTGTCTCTTATTCGTCTACAACCTACTACAAAAATATTTTTAGAAAAATAGTTCAGGCAAATCTGAAAAAGATGGCACTACCCTGCGAAATGTGGTTGGGAAGATTTTTGTACGATTTTTTTTTTCGCGAAGCTACGGCAGCTTGCACATCGCTAGTTTTTCAGCCAATGTTTAGTGCTCGGTTGGTTTTTATGTGCACTTGTAATTTCATGTTTTATTTATGTTAGAACTATTGCATCCAGCCGAAGCTTTTATTGCTCCTTAAAGGAGTAGGATTTATAGCGGCGTGCAGTCTTTCGTTTCGTGACATTAAACGTGTCGATGGTCCTTTCGTTTCGACGCAAATTCCTCGCGGCTAAAAAAGTCCACCCTCCCGCGAGCATTTCAATTGGATAATACGTCTTGGGTGGTTTTTTTTTCGCCGCCGCGACGGTACTAATCATCATTCATATGACTAGTTGAAATCGGTATCTATGAATTAAACGATTCCTCAGCGAAGGATCGCCAGCTGTACGATCATCGGCCGAGGCGAGGAAGTAATTTAAACTCCGACGTTTATAGTTAACCGCGGCAAGTGGGAACGAAACGACCTGCTCCTAGATAATTAATTTTCCGCTTTAATTAATCATCCCCACGATTTTATCGGCCGGGCTCGGGTCAAGTAACAATAACGATCGCGTAAAGCCCGGCCCCTTATCGGTTATCCCGTCGGCGCGAGAACGAGCGCTCGCTTTGATTTACTAGCGGGCCCTGCCAATTAATGAAACGTCGATTCCCGCGGTACAGTGCTAAAGAATTGCGCGCGCCTGATCGTCTTTCACTAATTCGCGTTTTCGTATACGCTCGCGTCCAACACCGACGTTGCAAATAACGTACCGTAAACGATGTTAACGTAATCGACTACCGAAACCGGAAATTGAAAAAACTCAATCTTAGAATATATAGCGCATTATAGGTATGTATGACGAGATTTTTGTTGCTGCCCAAAGTTCACTTTAAGGGAGTGAAATCGAGTCATGAAAATTCGGCTATTTTTCGTTTTGTTTTCTACGTATATACAGAATTGATAATAGTCCTTATTAAAAATTATAACTTTTGTCTGGAAACTTTTCTCCTATACCTTATAAATTGCGCATAATAACATAAAATCGAAAAATAGCCAAATGTCAGGGGTCGATTTCACCCCCTTAAAGTGAATTTGAGCAGCAACATCTGCAATCGAATAGAAAAATTTATAGAAGCCTATTAATGCGTGGACGTTACCACCCTTTCGTACAACCAAGACGGCGGTACTCAGCCAGCCAGCTGTAGGTCGAACACTGAGTACGGCGAAATTTCCTGACAGCGTGAATTTCTCATTGGAAAGTAAACGCCTATAGGCGTTTAACGTTTCAGCGGCCCGAAGTGTGTTAATCGCTTATAGGCACCAACAGTACCACGAAACCAAATTTTAAAAGCGTCTATAAACACTAATAGCAGCCAAAGAGTTAAAAAAGTCATAAAAAAAATACATAAAATTCTTAACTCGATCGGTCGAACGGTCACCGAGAGAAAAAGGAACACAAAGTCGACTAATTTTCTATGTACCGTAGAAATATCTCCTGTTTTCATTAGATCGTTTCAAATTAAAGAATCTTGCAACTCGCGAACGATCTCTCGATCGCGTGCAAACCGACAGGGAACAGCAACCAATTACTTCAGGCAAGAACAAACCAATTCGGTGCTGGTGCAGCTGATTAAGAGAAGAAAAGAAGGAAAGGAGAGAACGCAGGTTGCATGAATGTATGATTGATCGAAACCGAAACGGTAACCGTTTCGCGGATGCTTTTTTAATTAGTAAACCTCCCCGGGCCGGGACAGCTGGTGCAGAGGGGGTGGTCGAGGGTTGACGAGTACGAATCGTCCCGCGATAAACTCGCGATCGTTCGATAACGATGTCTCTCGGGTAGGGCGAGCAGATTCAGCTGAAGCGAAAGAACGAACGAACCGAACCGAACTGTGCAAACGAGTCGGCGCATGCTCGCCGCTTGAGATAGTCCTTGAAGGTTGGTCGTAAGCAACCGATCTTCTGGTACCCCGGCTGGCCAGTCAACCGATCCAGACACCGGCTCGCGCGCATGCCTCCGGTGCACAATGGTTGGTAGTACTGCAGCTGATACAAGTATGTTCGCCGTGCAACCGGAATTTTAATTGGCTATTTGTTTGTCCGCTACACTTCGCGGCGCTGCTATTGTCCGGCTCGCTGCAGAAGAACGATCACCGTTCGCCCCCTACCCCAAACCCCACACCAGCGTCGGGCATTATTCGAATAAAATTTTATTCGAATAGGAGCAAGGAATAAATAATTGTTCGTTACTCGAGTATTTAGCATTCCAGTTGTTCACTCTTTCCATTCCTCGTTATTCATTTCGGATAGTTTTTATTGGTTATTTGTCATTCATCGTTAGACTGCGGATTTTATACATTTATGAGAAAAATGGGTAAGTGTAATTCCAAGCAGTGAACAAATGAAAAGTATCTAGAAATATAGCTGATGAAAACCATTAAAGAAAAAAATTAAAGGACTATTTGGCTGTTGTTGCGTATAGTTTATGCAGATCATTTTCATTTTGCATAAAAATCTGCAGTCCAGTGATATAATTTACGCGACTTGTTCACATAATAGAATAATTATTTGGTCCTAATACTAGACAAATTCTGCTGCATATGGATCATCTACGTTTAATAGTTCAAATGTGAAACATATTAGGGTAGTAGAAAATTCAGACATAGGAGGTTCGGATAGTCGAGGTTTCACTATACTTCATTCTCTAGTAAAGAGTATTTATTTATTGAAATGCGTAGTGCAACTGTAAAATAAATCATAGAACGAACGGTTCTAATTCAAGATGTCTAACATACTTTTCCCAACGTTTCGAGCTAGTATTTAAGAAAGAGGATTCCAATCATGTACTCTAGGATTCCTAGAGTATATAGTAACATTATGTAGTAACGCCATCGTCGAACGCTTAGCATAAACGTGCGAATAAAATACTGAATGCGTAAGACGAGTGTAAAGTATAGGATTTGAAAGACAAGGAAGAGGACATTCCATAGGAAAGTGCATTATCGAACAGATCATTGATATTTCTATTTCATTATTAAACAGAGGATGTTCATTAATATCTTCCGCGATCATAAACAGGTGTGGGGTTATTGTCTACGACGCGACGGTACGCGTATGAATTTACTGTCATTAGAAAGAGGAAGTCCTAATGTTTATGCTTAGTTCAACCTTCTCTAAGAATTTATTGAGCCATTTTATGATCATCTTGCCTCTTCATACCTTATAATAATACATCCGTTCGAAGGCTGCTTGAGACTTTCAATCTCGAGACTGACAGTCGTCTCGAGATGGCCCTAAGAGTCTCGGGACCCATTACTATTGAAGGCACGTTGCACAGTCACTACACTATTTGTCTTTGCAAATTCCTCACCGCAACGGTTACATTGTTGCGGGACTACTATTTCGCAATGAGGCGTACCAGAATAGTCAAGATAGCAGTTCCACGGGCCGCTCATCCCAGGAGTTCTCGTGAGATGAGAATCCTCTTCGTTAACGGTTACTGTCCAATTCAGAGTAAAATTCAGTGTCGCCAGATCAACCCAAAACTGGGTTGATTTTCCTCTCCTCCTTTTCCAGGACATTCACGACTTCCAAGACGACCAAGACTTTCAAGAGTTTTCAGTTTCGAATCAGTTTCGAAGTAATTCGAGTTCGTACTATGGTATACGATGAGGAGATTCGAAGCGTGTCAAATATCATTAGTACCTTAACCCTTTCAGAAGGAGAGAGAAGCATTCTCCTGCATGAACGTGAGAGAACTTGGCTCGCGTCGAGGCGGCTGCCTAGCGCCTCGAGTGCATTATGATTTTTCGATGGCCAGTCTTCGGTACCGATCCGGCTGAGATTAAGACTCGGTGAAATTGCAGTGATTACGTTGGGGAACTGTACCGGATCGCGGTGTACAGGCTCATGTATAATCCGTGGCGTGGTCGCGACGCGTATCGTTCCGCGGTACCACTTATCGAGTCATTAAGTATGATGCGGTGTAATTGCGCGGACTTTTTACCGGGACGGTTTCTCCGACCTGCGCGGCGGAGGACATTAATCATCGATACCATCTTCTGTCGACGCCGCCATTTGCGAATGTCTCAATTTACTCGAACGGGGCCTCGGCCATCGTGTACAACGCCGCGCGGGCCCGGTCCTCCTCCCCGGATTTATCTCCGTCGAATCGAATTTCGGGCCGGGTTTCGGGCCCTGCGAATTTAATTCAACGGGGTTCGATTCTGCGTTCGGTAACGTGGCCTAATAAATTAGGAAGCGACAGGGCCCGCGATTCGTTTTAATCGCCGAACCACGCCGATCCGCAAGAACCGAGCTTGTTCCGGACCCGTTTGTGCAAAAATCCCGCGGACTGCCCGAAGCGGGCCAAGGAACGCCGAACGATCCCGATCGGTTCTTTGTCTGTCTCTCTCTTCCTCTCTCCATCTCTCTCTTTCTTGCGCGCGCGGCCCACCCGTTTTTGCGCACTCTGCACAACTTATTCCAATTAAAATCGTACCTCTATTTTAGGTCAGCTCGCGCTCCGGGTTCAAATTAAACCGGCCCCGGCTCCGGGCCCGCAACCCAGCCATTCCCTAAATGAGCAGCCGTGCGCGAAACATGCGACGGTTATGCAACGAGTGTCGCGATCGCGAGCCGACGCTTTTTGTGACAGTTAAGGAGTATTATGGTTTTTCTGAAAAAAGTGCTGGTCCTTCTGAAAGAATCGGTAATGTGACTTCAAAATGCTACCATTTTGTATACAATCCAGATTTTCAATTTCCTTTAATTCAGACTACAACTATATTCATACTGCATAACCGTTCAGGGACGACGATGGATTGTTAGTTTGCTTCTGTACGATCAACGTTAAATGATGTTACAGATGTTACAATAATCTCTTGGTGATATAGATTTTTTAATATTTTTCCAGGATATCGTCAAATTCTAAAAAGCAAACAATGATGAAAAACACAATCAGAGCCAGTACGATGTACTGATGTCATGGTTAATAAGCACCTTCATTGTTTTGTTTGATATCCGACTCACAATTAATTTCTATTCCATTAAAAAAACATATTACTCATTTTGATTATTTTTACTTTTGAAAAATCACACATGTTCATCAAATACCAACAAATATGCATGGAAAATTCCAATGCTAAAGGTTCAATAGTTTTTCTGAAATAAAATCCCTAAGAATTCCGTGCAAACAAAACCTCGAAAAACAGAATACTGAATGATTGTCGTAAAGTTAATGTCATTAAATATTAATTTATCAATATTGAAATTTAATAGATTAAACTTGCGTATAGAAAAGCATAAAATTCGCATTGACATGACGTCGGTTGATTACCGCTGACAGTCAAACTAACAGATGGACGACAGCGGATACTATTCTGATCTAATATTTATCGGGTTTCAAGCATGAAACGAGCAAAGTTAGTGTTACCTGTACGCCTTGCTGGTACTCTACGCACAAGTTGATAGAGTATGCGAGGTTTGCCATAACGAAACAGTACGTCGTATATATCAGCATGCACTTAACCCGCGCTGCACTCTAACAAAAAATTGTCAGCATTGTGCAGCGTGGTATTCGCATGGCAGTCGCAGAGGCTGGCTTGTGACGCATCGTTATGCTTATTGTCAGCGAATTGTATTTTTGAAAGAACATATTGAAACAGTTCGTGGTATTCTGTTACTCGATCGGTTGCTATTGGACGTGCGTTCGATAGTCTATGCGCATACATGCATACTGGGCAAGGCACTTAAAACAGGACATCTGAGTAATAGATGCGGATTTTATGCATTTTTTGACAAGAATGGAGAGGTCAAATATAAATCTGTAAAGACATTAAATTAATTGAATGCTGTTGCTACATCATTCTCGACCTATAAAAATTATCAATTTACAAGAGGCGATGCATTTTCATTTAACGTCTGTTTCTTACAATTCACTCAGAATTTACGAGTGAATTTTATTTCTTTTATTTTGCATAAAGATCCGCAGTCTAGTAATAGAGAAAAGTGCATTATATTGTTGCATTTCAGTGCGAACGTAATCGAAAGCTAATAGTTTTGTCAATTTTATTTTTCTAACATAATTATAAATTTCTTCATTTATTTGCTTTGTAATAAGGTCCAGACAATATGGCTGAAGTATTATGAAACGCATATTCCGTGTTGGTAATTAAATACGCATTTAGAACCAGATGTTGGTATTATCGCCGCTTACTAAAACACTCTACCATCGTTCATAAATGATATAATTACCTGCAATTAAGCAATCTCCACTGGCAATCAGAATGAATTAACTGAACCCTTCGTAACTAGGACAAGAGAACTTCCAGTCCATTGTTCCGCTAAGTCTAAGAATTCAATCCAAGTAATCAAAGTCGATTTTCCCGAAAACAAAGCCTCAAATGAACAAAATTTATTCTGCATTTACGGCTCGCATATTTTCCCATGTAGAAACACTTCCTCCACGGTTTACTATCAATACTGGAACACTCTGTATATCAAACTTTCACCAAAACATCAAATACAACCTGAACAGGAAGTTGGGCAAAAATGGCTCCGCACTAGACGTGTGCGAGATTTCGAAAATGTCGGGTCGAGAGGGGTCAGGCGGAGAATTTTATTCAAGATTGGCATGGGTTCTTGAAAAGGAATTCCCGAGCACTAGGGGAGTGCGAGTACTAGAAATTTCGGGTTCGGGTCGGGTCGGGTCGGGAAATTTATTCGGGATCGGGTCGGGATTAAAGTTAGGGAAAGTCTGCGGTCAAATCAGCAATAAATAACTCTGTGATTTTCTGCATATTAAGACGTCCAATCATCGGTTGTAATAATATTTCGATTTGTAGTAAACACTATTTATGAAACAGTGCTCTTATACGAACAGTGTGCGGACGAAGAGTCCTTGTCTTGTAAGAACAGTGTTTACTAGAAACAGAAACGTCCTTTATGTACATTCTTTCACATAAGGTATTCTAAGATATTTTTTTATATAAATACAACTTTAACTTCGAGTACCCGAATATTGCAAACTTTCGGGACCTCGATCCGACCCGAACCGACTACCATTTCGGGTACCCGAAATCGCGAGTAACCGAAGTTTATAAACTTTCGTGATCCCGAACCGACCCGATCATTGTCCAACTCAACCCGAGGCTCGGGTACCCGCATACCCCTACCGAGCGCATTCAGGATTTTGAGAGTATCGGAATTGTCGACAATTTTCGAGATTATTCCCGAGAATATTCGAGGTTCCCGTGTATATTACAGTTCTGTGTATATGAATACACCAGTCGTTCGATAAGAATTCCGATGTGTTCATTAAAATTTTCCGATTAAAAACGGAAGGTTCTTGAGTAATTATCGCAACACGTCGAAATAGAACAAACGGTCCATATAATAACAAGAAAAAAAAAACGAAAACCGCAAAAGAATCGCGAAAACAATACCCAGGAACGATCTCCTTAACCCTCCCCCGGCTAGAGCCTTCGCGACTCCGATCGTGCTGATTCTGGTGCGTGCGCTCGCGCGCGTACTCGCCCATAATTGCAGCGTTTACCTCGATGCTAAAAAATCGCGATACTCGCCGTCGTCGTTGTGGATCTCTCCCTCTCTCTCCCTCTCACTCTTTCTCTCTGTTTCTCTTTCACTCGGGAGCGGCCGAGACCTTGGAGCACAATCGTAGGAGGTCGGCCTCGGCCTAGCATATAGCGGCGACCCCTGTGGCTCGCTGAAATATCGCGCGGACGCCGCTTCATTTCGATATTCCTGGGCCTGGGGCCTCGATGAGGAGTAACTCCTCGAGATCGAAACGACGCAGGAAAGAAGGCACGACCAACAGAATAAAGAAGAGAATCCCGGTGTGTACGGGGGAGGTCGGTGGCGAGGAGAGGAGGGGAATGGCGGAAGGGGATGGAGAGGATGGCAGCGAGAGAGATCTCTCTCTCGTTTTATTACATCGTATCGGGAAGGGGCGAGGCCGATGCGCAATTGTTTATGCTCGTGTCCCGCCCTATTGGACGCATCGGATACGCTCTCCGAATACCTACCACGTATACGCGAAGATCGGACGTGCCGGGGAACGTCATGCGTGCCCTCCAAACCTCCTGTACCCTCTGTAACGTCTCGCACTGGTACCCTCCTCCGCTTTGTTTCTCCGTTCGGGCTAAGATTATTAATGGCGTGGGTCCGGGCCCCGGTGCCGGCTCGAAGTGTCAGTTCCCTGACAATGACGAAGTTTGCACCTCGGGTACAGCCCCCGAACTCCCCACCTCCACATTCGAGAGGGACCCGTTGCGTCGCGCGTTCGTGCGAATTCTCCGGTCCCTTCGATCGCTTGTCGAAATTGAGGTAAATGACCCTCGCGCCACCTCTGTAAGAGAATGCTGCTCCCCCGTGGGCGTTATTTATTGATATCTTTGCCGATGACTCGGTTCTAGAAGTCACCCGTCTCGTTATTCATTTCAGTGCACTCTGAATCTTGCAATGGATTTCTCTGCATCGTGTGCGAGAAGTAGAAGGTTATTTCTTTTCTTAGCTGTTCCAATGGGTTCAGAATGATGCAGGGTCGTGCCAATTCAGTGTCACATCTTTACATTGAGATAAGACGCAAGTGATGGTGCGAGATTCGCCTGGTTATTTGATTGTAAAGCCTGTGACTAGAGTGCGGATTTGATGCATTTGCGACAGAGATAAGGTGGGAGAAATAGGAAACCGTGAACAGATCACAACTATTAACACGTTAAACGCCATGGGGGTAATTGGTGACCAACACTATGGAATTACTTAACCAGAGTGAAATTTCTTTCTTTCCAATATTTATTTTTCCTCATCAATGTTTTAAACATTTGTCCTTGCATCTGGCACGCGGATAAGACGGAGTTATATTGATGGTCTTCTAAATCACAGGATCGGGAATAAAAGTGTCCAATCTTGCAGGAGAGCCTCGTTTTAGCGTCGGTAAAATAAAGATGTGCGTATGTATGTATTTGGTTTATTTCAGCCTTACAGCCAAGAAATGTGACTTGGTTTACATTAACCTAACAGTACAAATCTATTTTATTTCACGCATTCGAGCCATACCTTCTCTCACACTTTTTCTTTGTCTCACTCCTTCCTACACTGATCTACTCTGGTAGTCTCCTAATTTCTACTAACCCAATCATTGCATCCTTCCCCATTCCCTAACATTTGTTCATTGGTTTGGTATATTCTTTGGTATAGTCATGCTCTCTTTTCTCTCTTTCTCCTCAACTTCTCCAACCACTCTTCGACATTTCTATCTTTCCTCCCACTCACTACATCCTCGATCCTGATCATTTCTCCCATTACCCTGCATTCTCTTGTTGAATGTTCTAGGCTTCCATACTTGTCCCCACATAGGTCGCATCCTCTTGCCTCGTCCCCCAGCCAATATTTGTTCCAGTTTTCTGTATTTCCGCATCTTGCCCGTGTTATGAGCTTTTGACTGCGCCTCTACCCTCCTTACTTAAATATTCCGGTAATTCTGACACTCTTATGTACTTGTACCTTTTATTGTATTTGGACTGCTCTATCCGCGTACGCTGTTCTTGCGATTGTACTTCGCTATCCCTATCCTTTAACCTCTCCGTTATCTCTCTCTTGTCTTCTCATCTCTTCCACCCCTGCTTGGCTCCAACCGTTTCTCTTTAAATATTCCTCCCTTTCTATTCCGCTTTCGCCCTGCACACTACCGGATTCCTTTTCCTTCAGACACTCCTTAACTATCTTCCTCCCTTTGTTCTCTCTTACTCCTTCCGTGTATTTCCAGGCCCTAATTCCTGTCTCTACTCTGAGCTTTGATCTTTTTGTTTCTTTCAGAACCAAATATCCTGGCGTAATCATGTCTAAACCTAGTGTCCACTTTAAGTATTTCAGCTGTATTCTTTCTACTTCCACTCTTAATGAAGATGTAGAAATGATAGTTTTGATAAACAATCCGATAACGTCAATGTTCGAATCCGACCGAAGAGGTTTCGCCAGATAGATATCTCACACGCGACTTTGGTCATAAGTCACGCCAACGCAGAATAATTACAGCGTGTAAACCCTGTCGGAGTTGAATTAACCAGTTCACGCAGTATCCTTTTTACGCGATTAAATGGACGTCCAGGTAGAGCCGATGCCCGACTCGTTTCCACGGAGCAATCACTCGTTCGCGGCTACCGGTCTTCCAAGCACCTCGAACCAGAAAAACGATCGCGATGCAAATGGCAAGGTAGAGAGCGGAATCATTACTCGCGAATAGTGTGTATTAAAGGGGTGCGCGAACGTCAGCGTGGTATCATAATAAAGCGTTATAATGGAGAGATAAATAAGTCATGGGAAAACGTTGATTACGCGACCGTCCGGTAAAAAGCGACGATACAAAACCAACGACCAAGCAGATGTTTCTAAGCCGACCTCTATAGAAGCTGGTTTAGAGACGCAGGTGCTTCGCGCCGACTATCTGATCCAATACTGGACTGATTCGGACGCGATAGTCATCTACGGGTAACGTCTTTCTCGAAGCTGTTTCCATATAGAAATGTCTGTAATTTCGTGTCCGGTACGTCGAGGTCTCCGTAGGACCTCCCGCGTGAACGCAGCAGTTCTCGGTTACCGAACTTTTTCAGATTAAAATCAGCTGCGCGTCACGAAATGAAGATTGTGCGATGCGCGTGTGTGGAAAATTTTGTCTGCCGACTACTGTCTTACACATGTATCTGCACAAGGGTTGGATGAATAAATCGAAACATCTCGCGCGTTAAGAAAATTCTTTGCCGAAGCACGGGAGCTGTGGTATTCAATATAGCATGAATTCTTTTAGGAAAGTAAACAGCGTTTAACAGTTTCATGTGCTCCATGTATGGATCATGAAGATTTTCAAACAGAAAGGGACAAAATAATGGAAATGTCTCACGCACGAGTTAAGTACATGTAGATATAATACGTCAGGCAGTTCCAACCAGTAGCTCCGGAGCTATTCGAGGCACCTTCCCGCTTAGGTTCTTCCCCCACTCTTAGACTTCATTGTTATAATGTATAGCAGTGGGAAGCTCCCACCACGAGAGCCGCGCGGCGCACGCAGCGCTCACTAACTCTACGGCTGTACGTAGTAGTGGGAAGAGGTTCGATGGTGGGGACCTTGCAGTTCTCGGAGGGGAATACGTTGGAACTCCCTGTAATACGTTATATGCACGTATCGACAAATTAAAAATAATTTAATCTGTAGATAAAATGTAAAAGTATATACACAATAAACAGATATATAAGTAAATATATAGTAACATTTAATTATTTATATATGTGAATTAAAAAAGCCCTCTCTTGAGGCGTTCAAAAATGTGCAAGCTTTCGAAGCACATTGGGCGAGCAGAGCGCCGTGCTGAATGTGTTAACACATTCGAGATGAACGATTAACAACAAAATTAACAATCGAGCGCCGTCGCCGAAGGATTAACATACATGAAGTTATTGTCGTGATAACATAGTACAAGAGTCGTATATCTTCTGAATCATGCTGTACTTATACGCATACATCAGCTTCTTCCTCAACCTAGTTTCGTTTTTCCGACCATCAAGATCCGGCGAAGACCGTTAACGGTCACTAAAATTTTTCCACACAGGCAAATCGAAAAACGAACACGACCAGCCAGCTCGGTCCCGTTTCTAGACCATCCTCCGCTGGACCTAGTAGTTTCCCGGGTCGTTAGCGGAACGAATCCGGCTTCCCGTCAGAACGGCGCCGTTAATTGGCGCGATAGGGGCGGCTGACAGGGGTGAATGGGCCGATGAAAGACTAGGAAGTAAAGCGGCGTTCCTCACCGGCGATAATTAATACCGCGATTCGAGAATATGGCGGCGTATAGACCGCTGCTGGCGAGAAGAGGGCCGTGCGCGGAGGTGAGAAGAGAAGGCGAAAAGGCAGTAGGAGGTGACGGTGAGACGAACGAGTCGGTTCTGGGGAAGGTGGGGGTTGTATGTACGGAGGAGTGATAAAATCGCACGAGCGAGAACGCGGCGCGCGGCTATCTCGCCATTTGCCGGCGCCGCACAGTGATCCTAATCGAAGAATCAGCTGTTTATTTGTTAAAAAAACATCAACTCCACATATCGATTTTTATCAAATGTATTTTATAAATATTTGTATAATTGAATTGTGAAAATCAGTGCAGGAGAGTTAAAGGAAATTATGAACACAGCTGAGACCAACTCTGTGGTTATCAGGAAGAACGCCGCATGTCACATATTTTCACTTTCGAGATATTGTCGATTAAAGTTTTGATCACTTATGTTTTGACATAGGACAGCGGTTAAATTGCATTACTTTTTGAGGATTTAGAAATTGTTTTCATGACTTTTTTTCTGGTAAATACGTAAATCCTATAGTATAAAGCTCAATTAATGCATAAACTCAAATATTTTGAGATTGTGACTCAAATAAATTTTAATTGTGTCATGGGGCGTTTTTCCTTGCAACCACAAAACTGTCGTCGAAACCATGAAGCAATCGCGTACGGTATGAAACCACATAAAATCGTTCACACATTGCGAAAAGAGCTTCGAGCTTCTATTACCCCTCGATACGTTTTGTCTAATTACAGACGCGGCAACGATGTGTCGTTATCGGGCCTCGTTCCCCGCGAGACTAGCTACAGGTATCGTCGGTAATAAAGACAAACGAGACGTCAATTACGCAGATTGTACAGCAGAGCGTTCGGTGGCCCGACCCGATCCGGGTTTACGATACACTCGGAGGCCGTGTTTCTGCTTGACATGGTTTTAAGCGTAATGACAAGGTGCTCGGCGCGCGATCAACAGCGAAAAGACATCCTCTCTCGTTGCACGCGTGATTACGGTCGTGAAACTATTTTCACCGGGGCCTTGTACATCGGATGCATTCTACGTTTATTTGCGGCTCGTTAGGAACGGCAGCTCTCGTCGTTGTTACAGTAAATGCCATAACAGCTGAAACCGGATCGAGTCAGGCGCGCCGCAAGAAATTGTGCCAATGGATTGCTCAGCGCATCTTGTTGTACTGTTCCTCGGGTAGCAATCAGGTAGCAATGCCAGGATCGTCTTTACCGATAGATACGTTCAGCACGTTGCACCTGGCTTGCACTGATTTTCAGCCTATGCACGTGTCGATGCACGTTCGAGTGCATTAATAGTAGTATAGACTGTCTGAGCTCTTCATCTTCATACGTCTCTCTTTCGATTTTAACCCTTTGCACTCGAATAGTGGCTCTGAGTCGCCAGTAAAAATTTAATATTATTAAATTCGACTCTATTCTATAAATTGATAAAAATTCAACTATTGTATAAAAACACAGGTTTAATTTCGGGTGCACAATGTAAGCAGGATACATAGAATAAAAATATTCTAGGGTGAAAGAAATATCTTGATTTTGGAATTGAAATTGCTTAGAGTGCAAAGGGTTAATAGTGGTCGATTATCAGAAAATACAGGGTGAGGCATTTATCCTGGCCACCCGGAATATCTCAAAAACTAAATTCCGAAGAAAAAAATATTTCAAATAAAAAGATTAAATCAAGGATGGGCTGATGTAGCAGTCATATCCATTTTTAATTTTCATCATGTTTTCAAGGTCATTCCAAGGTCAACTT
This sequence comes from Sphecodes monilicornis, assembly GCA_913789915.3. NCBI lineage: Eukaryota > Metazoa > Arthropoda > Insecta > Hymenoptera > Halictidae > Sphecodes > Sphecodes monilicornis. The sequence goes on along the minus strand of OU565285.1, from coordinate 11,103,339 downwards.
TATTTTTTCAAATGGAAACATATATATTTCATTACAGATTCTTAATCCACGACTTGAAACAAATAACTTTTATTTGAAACGTTTTTTTCTCCGGAATTTAGTTTTCGAGATATTCCAGGTGGCCAGGATAAATGCCTCACCTTGTATACAGAATGTCCCGAAAATGTTGTACTTCCTTGAAAGGGTTGATTCCTGGGGTCATTAAAAGTAACTGTTTCCTTTGCAAAAAGGTTCTCCGCGGCTTTGTTAGGGAGAATTAACGAGAATTAACCCCTTGTCCTATCCGCTAACTCCCGATTGCTCGGACCATAATAAACAACAAGGTCGGTCACGCGTCGAGTCATTTAGCTGTTTAGCCGTGTGCTCGAACTTGCGCAAAATGTATGCGTCTTATGACATGTATATTTCGGCGCAACGAAAGGAATTGTGAAATAATAAACACGTTTGGGCACAACTAATACTTTTAAGATGCCTGGGAAATAATTATGATCAAGTCATCGGTGAACAAAAATGATTTATAATTTGAAAGTGGATAATGTATCAGTAACAATTTGTAAATAAATACTTAATTTAAATTAATAATGTTTTGAGAAAACTCGTAGAAAATTAGGGTAAATATTTACATTAGAGGCTTCCTCACCGATTTTGATGACGTTGAAATATGTTGTCAAGGTCATCATTCTAAACAACTTTTTCCTATACATGTTACCGCCGCTCTGCTTCAGTTTCCCAGATATTCGCAAAAAAGTTTCAACATCTCGAAAAGTGATCGGAGTAGGTCTGGATTAGATTTGAAATTGTGGCCGCCGATAACGCGGCCACGGTCACAACTTAAAACGACTTCAATCAGAGACCCACTGTCTTGTCTATTTATGTTTACGAACTGAAACGTGAAATGAATCGTGTCGAATGAGAAACTCATTTCATTGTCAGCTGTGTTAGCATACAGAGTATTAAGCATGAAACTATACGAATTCTTGGATATCTGCAACAATCAAGAAAATATATAATAACCTAGTATATAAATATACAAATATATAAATAATATATAAATAACCCAGACCTAACCCATACCTACTCCGATCACTTTTTGAGATGTTGAAACTTTTTTGCGAATATCTCGGAAACTAAAGCTGAGCGGCGGTAACATGTATAGGAAAAAGTTGTTCAGAATGATGACCTTGACAACATATTTCAACGTCATCAAAATCGGTAAGGAAGCCCCTAATGTAAATAATTACCAAAATTAGTAATCTTCGGGTTAGTGTTGTTTACGTTGGTCACGAATGAAGTACAACGAGCCAGGCTCGTGTTGTTCACGTTTGGTTCGAACGAAGTACCAGGAGCCAGGCTCGTGTTGTTTACGTTTGGTTCGAACGAAGTACCACGAGCCAGGCTCGTGTTGTTTACGTTTGGTCCGAACGAAGTACCACGAGTCTGGCTCGTCCTTATTGTTTTTGGCCCAAATTTCTTACCACGAGTCTCACTCGTTGTTATAGAACACGGGGTTAACTTGTTAACGAAAAACACAGGCCAATCAGAGCGCGGCAACAGCAGCGTCAAATACAAATCACATGAAAGAGAAGGCATAGGAATGGTTGACGGAAAATTCCTTGGAATGTTCGGAGCTTGCAAATACCTACTATGATCTGCTTATTCTGAAACAGGAATATTTCTGGAATGACTGTTGATTCTCAATGATCGCTCTGTATGGGATCACCGGATGGACAGGTTCGATATTAATTACGTGCATCGACGTTACGGATGCTAAACTGTTCTGAGCTGTTGTTTTACAAACCGTCGGGCGAGTTAATAAGATAACCGTAAGAGGAAATACCGATGCATTGGACTCTGTGTGGTTTCGCGAGATGGATTTCATATTACATATCCGGCCGTTGGATATTGCTTTGTGTATCGTTGTTTTCTCGCTCTCTATCATTTCCTCCTCTTGGAGGGCAGAGGAACCGATCGAAAACCGCTGTTCTGTCGCCAGAGAAATCGTACTAAGAACATAATATGTCCATTTTATACTAAGCCTTGAACGTTCTTCATTGTTTCGTTTTTCTACAATGAGTTAACTTGCCATAAGAATTACTGAATTCATTCAGGTTCTCTTGTCGCAATTGTAACGTGCCAAAATATGACTGTATGATATGAAAATTGTTAATTCTTTGGACAGAGGTTTTCGAAAGTTCACTTCTCAGTAAATTTAATTCAAATTCAATCCAACGTAGTAAAGCTATTAAGAATTTAAAATTCGATTTAACCCCTTACTCGACGATTTAATTTATGGTTGCAGTGATTACAACTATTTTGTCATTCGAAATATCCTAGAAGAAGACACAATGTGTATTTATTGTATAATGACAACAACAAAATAGAATTTTATTTAGGTTTCAAGGAAATTAATAACTTTAGTATATGTCGCTCTTGATGTCGATAATGCCAGTTTCTTGGAATCGAAGTAGAAAATTGTTGTACAGCAGGAACTGGAGGATGCAAGGATCAGGACAGGAGAAGATTCTGGTTGAGGTATTGAGAATCCTAACATATCGCGCGTTATAATACAGAGAATATCCTGATTGAGCTGAGATAAAAATTGTCGGCCGTCGAAAGGATTAACGAATCTAACTGATTTCATTATGGAACCCGTCCGGTAGCTCCCTTGCAATCGCCGTAAATTCCGCTAACGACAATACGGCTTTCCTGGTCGAAATTAGCATGAGCAGATCGCGTAACCGCGGCCGGCTGGCAAAAGACAATTAATCTGACATGTAACAACCACGGCGACCGGTCGGCCGGCTAACGCGAAAAATAAAGGAACTGTCGTCCGATAATCATCCGGCCGGGAATACTACTGAATATGCAAGGATCGTTACTGCCAGAACGAGATAGAGGGATAGTTTAATTGGCAAGAAACGCTCGAACCTCTTCGGGCACGAAATTTGTTGCTCGCAGATCGGGCACACACAGGGTCTACGTCTCATTTTCCGCAAAAGATCCCCACATGCCGGCAATCAAACGAGAGGCTCCCGACCTCTAATTGTTTTTGTATTTTAATATTACATAAGGCGAACGGTAAGGGGCCACGTGACGAATTCTGATTACGTTAACATTGTTCGAAATTGAACCAACTCGTGTTGTGCCATGAATGAGTAAAAGCCGCAGTCTAATAATGACTTATGATTAAACGAATGTAAAAATATAGGCGTATGTTACAAATTTTCGGTGATGAACTTTTCCATGCAAACTTTTTGGTACTCCACAATGGCGTTACAGGTTCTGTATTGTAGTATTTTACACTCGCTTTTATTGCTATAGGCAGCAACGAATATTTTTACGTCTTCTTGTTTTACAAAATGCAACGTACGCTCTTTTACTAGACACCCATGTAATTATGATGGTTATAATTAGATTGTGGATTTTATGCATTTATAACAACAATTAATAAGCACAGTTTAAAGCAGTGTAGAGATTAAAAGAATTTATGAATATCAATTTATCAGTATCAGCTTATTTAAATCAGAAAGCAAGAAAGAAATTTCTATTTGGTCCCTGCATCTTGCAATTGATGCAAACAATTTTTATTTTATTATTAGAATAATAATTCAAATGTAGGACGCGATGAATTTTTCCGATTAGGATATTCCGCATAGCGATCTTCTATCTTTGTAGCATTTCCTAAATACTCACTATGAACTAATAGGTCGTCCCACAAGTTCGTGCCGCGGATACGTGTAATTTACGTATAGTGAGTTTCCGCGGATACGTGTAATTTACGTATAGTGGATTTCCGCGGATACGGAAATTTTATAGTCACGGTAAGTTCACGTAAAATTGCGGGTCTAAGAGGTTCACCATTTTCGCAATGATACCCTGAAAATTGTTTTTCTTGTGTTGCGTCACTTCAGCAGCGAGGATTCGACGTGTCGATTCGAGGACCCCGCATCTCGGAACTCGGTTAATCGGTCGATCGTTTCTAAAAATCGATCAACCGGTTCGATTGTGGAACCGCGAGCTTGCGAGGACGATGTTACGCGTTGAGTCCGACTGGGAAGTGACCGAGGTGGATCTAGTCGGGCCCCATCATTCCGTAATTTACGTCGCGACGTCGAGGCCTATTCCGAAAGCCACTTTGCATTTATATGAGCGCGTCTTGCGGTCGGTGCACGCGTGCGTTCCATCGCCGAGACATAGGCTGCTCGACGCGTACGTTTTCTCCATCGGAGAGAGCAAACCGAGAGGAGATCGAGAAAAAGAGAGAAAGATAAAGAGAGCGAGAGAGAGAGAGAGAGAGAGAGAGAGAGAGAGAGTGAGACGGAGAGGTAAAGTGGAAGAGGACAACGTGAGGGCACGATGCACGAAGAGCATCGTCGTTTCATCGCGGTTATAGGAACTCCTAAGTCGTTGATTCGCTCGCGGAAAAGGGTGGAAGGAACGCCGAGAGAAAGGTTACGAGACGAGGAGGAGGGAAGCCGAACAAGCGGAAGAAACGGCGATGCTGGAGGAGGACCGACGCATGTAGTATCTCTCGGAAGAGAGAGGTCGCGAGAACCTGAGAGTAGATGAATTATGTTAAACGCCTGTTTAAATACATGTACGCCTAGGGATACACACAGCGCGCGCGAGTCAAGGAGGCCGCGCGCGCCATTCGTCTTCTCGATTTATATTAAATCGCCTCTCGAATGACCCGACAACGTGCCCGCTCGCTTTCTCCGATCCGAACCGCGCCAGTTCGCGTTACTCTGTTCGCTCTTTTTTTCGGCACGATTACGACAACTCCGCGCCTCGTCACACGGAACCCAAACCGGTGCACAGTGGGCCGTTTCTATAAAACAGGTGGAATTAATTCCAAAATCTTCATGTCATGAAATAGGTCGAAACTTGCTCTTTTTGTAAGCTGATACTTGATTGAGATAAGCTGAAGAGGACACAGACTTATACCTAATCCCATATGTCGAAGAAATAATAGTCAAGCTCAAGTCTCTTGGAGCAATACGTGAATCAAGAATGTGAATAAAGAATGTTCGTCCCGAACGTTTGTTGCGAGATGTTTCCCGAATGTTCAGAAAAAGAAGAATTTAAAACTAAAACTATCGAGCCCGTCAAAATCATGCATTTTATATTTTTTCTTTTACATTTATTCGAGTACATGTTACCATAAAATCCTACGAAATCTGAATAAATTCAATCCTGTTATTATTATAAAGGAATGTACCGTCTGTCCATCAGGAGATGGCAGTGATTTTCGACAGTGGAGTGCACAGGGACTTCGAGACCCCACTCTAGACGCCAGGCTGATGACCCCACTCTAACGCTTACGTTCTGGCGGGAACGGTCGGCATTGGCGCTCAGCGTCACTACATCTCACTGTTCCAGTCGCACTAATACGCGCGTTTCCGTCTTTGTCGCGCGATTCGGCTAAGAGCGGTAGACGTGGGGCGCGCAGAAGGGAGATCACGTGGTACCTACAAGTTTCTCACTGCCATCTTCTGATTGACGGACGGTACATCAGTCTCGTTTATGGATCGGTAGTTCTATTATTGAAGAGAAGTGGAGGAAATCAAAGAATACAGTAAAGGCAACAGTAGGGTTAAGGTGCTTAGAATGTTAGTATTAGAAAAGGATAAATAGTGGAATGAGGTATTTTTGGGTATTAGTATAGGTAATTATTGCACTATTAATATTAAAAGATAGGGAATAAGGGATGCTGAGCGATATGGAAGAATGAGTGATAGAAGATGAATAATGTAATCAATTCCCATTTCTGGACCGAGAGTTTGAAATTGAATAAATTAAATACAGTTACTCAAATAATTGATCACATACAATTTTGTATCAGTATAACTTTTTTATGAATGGACCAAACGATTTCAGTTTCTCTGTAAGGCTAGAAGGATTAGTTTAGTAATTGACGTCTAACAATAAACATGTTGAGAAAATGCATTTGGTCGGAATTGTGAAAAAAAATAATAAAAGTGATTATTACAACTTTTTTCTCTGGGTCAATATGGAAAATTTAAAAAATGTGCTTTGTAGATTCATATAAGTTATATGCGTGCTGCAAATGTCATCGAAATTGGATTATTGGTTTACGAGTTATAAAAAATGAAATGTAGTAAACATTGCAATTTTTCACGATTTTCGACCTATAACTGCAATTTTTACCACATTTAATTGTTTATGACCCGTAAACCAATAAACCAATTTCGATGAAATTTGCAGCATGCATATAACTTATATGAATCAACAAAACACATTTTTTTAATTTTCGGTATTGGCCCAGATAAAAAAGTTGTAATAATCACTTTTATTACTTTTCTTTCACAATTCCGACCAAATGCATTTTCTCAACATGTTTATTGTTAGACGTCAATTACTAAACTAATCCTTCTAGCCTTACAGAGAAACTGAAATCGTTTGGTCCATTCATAAAAAAGTTATACTAATGTAAATTGTATGTGACCAATTATTTGAGTAACTGTAATGTTGAATTCAGTTCCAAAAACCTTACTTCATTCACAAAACAGAATCGGATCTCCAAATCTCATTAGCTTCGAAACTTTACTATGCTTCGAATCCAAATTTCAGGAACGTAGAAGCAAGATTGGAACCTACCCATAAATTATTCCAGTTTCCAAGCTTTGCGAGGAACGCTGGGCAGACGCCGATTTCTTGACACACAGCGGGACGATGAGAAAATCGCGGAATGAGGTGTTGGAATTTTTACAAGCACTGTAAATGCAAATCACGGAGTCGCTGCGCTTGCTGTTATGTTAATAGCGTTCGGACGCTATTTAAGAATCGATCTCGCGTTGATAAGCGTGCGAACATAACGCCCTATATGGACGGCCGTCGCCGGAGAAGTCCATTACAAATGTGTTTGCCTCTGCGTGACCTTGACCCTGGGACCAACTCGCGGCTCGATGGACCCCGATACACCCTGGAGAACGGTTCAAAGGTCACGGGGAGACAATAGCATCACCGGTTTTCCTTGGAGACTTTTACCCAAGGACAGTCCACCTTCAATCTTAAGGATTAGCCGAGACCTGGCTGGGTCCACGGTGCTGTTGTCTCTCTAGACGCTTCTGCGGACCCCAGCGACCGTGTCGCGATAATTATCGTGGGTGTTTCGAGGTTTGATCGCTATCGTCGGCGAAGGGGGCCTTGTTGAACTGGAACTTGGCCTGCACGGTGTTGGCAGTATGGAATCTTTCATCTAATAACATTGGAAAATAATAAAAATCATTGCGAAGGCAACTAGGTGTTCAATGAAGGTTTATTATACTTCCAGCATGTTACCTAATTTTTTAGTTTCTGAGGGGGTTAAGCGGTTATGTTGGAAAGCCTGGTTCGAAAGGCTGGTTCAGCGTGTCCTCGGAGCAGGTTACATGGAGCACAGACGTTCCTTATGGAGGACGTTCGATTCTGACTCGATCCACAGCCACTCGATCATAACTGATTTACTTTATGACTCTACCTGCGCTGGCAACGGTATACACACCGTGCATCCCCGCGAGTGATCGCGGCAGATATACATTCAGGTGTAAAAGCGGCTCGGTCGGACGTTCGCGGAAGAGGAAACCTGTAAGGTTAGCCACGGAGCATCCTCGACAATGTTACACACCGGGCTCCAGTCCTGTTGCAGGTGCGCACACTCAAGCAATGCCGCGGGATCCTGCCGCGATTCCCCGCCGTTTCTCCTGGTTAAATTGAAATACCATACTTAGGACTTCGGGGAACGCTTTTCTGAACTGTCCGAACACGATTTCTTTGATTCGCGCGGATATCTGCCGGGGAACGATCAATCCGATTCGAAATCCTTGCTCAAGGATGTTCGATCGTGCGGAGGAGTAACCATGAACCATTACAATTCGCAGCGCCAACGATAGTGCCGGATTAAGACCTTTAAAGGCCCTAAGCACTTAACAGATTTTGAGGCTCCCTTTATACACGATTACATTAACGCAGCCTTTCTCAAACTGTGGCGCATGCACCACTAATGGTAAGTTACGTTATTTTTGGTGGAACAATTTTTACAGTTGCATTCCTACTTTCCTGAAAATTTAGAAAATGAAAGTTAAATAAGAGATCCGTTTTCTTTTTCAGATACTGTGCAAAATAATTTTTCAATTCAAGAAAGCAATCGTGCAATCGTTGCATCCTCGGTCATCGATCATCGAATACAGTAATGCCGCGAAAAGTGCGACGACTTCGGGTCCGAAACATTGCTTTCTAGGGGCGGGACACGATTCCCGAGGTTCCTTTATGTTTTGTATATCTCATCGATATACCTGATTCCTATCATGTTACAATTTCTCGGCCGAGCCGAGCTGACGAGCTTCTCTGCCTCTCGAGGGGTATACCCCGCAGTAGGAGGGATATTGTTATCGCACCTAGCGTAAGCCGCTTTATTGCTTTCTTCGTGGCATTACTGCATTTTCGAATCCCCGTGAGCCGTGATGTTCAGCCGTCGATCCGAGATAGGACGCACAATGCCGACTCGCTATTACTAGTTCTAATTAGGCGATACATCCCGCGGACTTGTCTCGATGTACGGTTGTACGAGGGAACGGCGGCTAGATAAGAATCAAGAAACCTGTGCCGATTCGCGCGATTCATCTCCGCGGAATCGCGCGCGCGCGCGAACTCCGCTTCGCTCGGAACGGCTCCGCGCGTTGCGAGTGCGACGGGACAAGGGGCCTAGCACGCTAACAACGGCAACAGCAACAACAACAACAATAATGAATAGACCGAGGCGATCGGGTGCAGCGGTGGTGAATCGTCGGCGAAGAGGGCCGGTCCGTTACACGTCCGCGGGATATCGTCGGCCCGGGCAAATAAACGATAAATATTAATTGAAATCGGCGAGATAAAACAAATGAATCCTTTTGCCACCGGGACGAACGCCGGTCACGAGCCAGCGCTCCCATCTCGAAAAAAAAGACCGAGGAGAGAGCGTTATACCAGCGCGGTGTGGCGGGGTAAGAAGATGATGAAGAAGAGGATGGAGAAGAGAAGGCGGTGGAGGAGGCGGAGGAGGAAGTGGAGGAGGAGGACGAACGGAAGGATAAAAGGGACGAGGCAAGGAATCGAGGAAACGCAAGCGAGAATCGTGGCTCGAATCGCGAAGATGAAAGCGCCGGGAGGGAGGAGAAGAGTTACATACGCGCTCACACACATACAATATACACACCGATGGGGAGAGGAAAATAAGCGAAAAAGAGGGTGGGAGAGGGAGAGAGAGAGCGACCGGCTTCGTCCGGTGATTTATATAGAATCATATCTCCATCTGAATGTCTTCATTTTTAACGCACGGCCGCGCGATCGTTCCCTCCCGCCGAATCTTTGCGCGCGGCAGCCTCCGCTCAGCTCGGCTCGTCTCGAGCCGAAGACACGCGGGAAAAAGAACAACGAGACCAGATGCTCGAGCACCGAGCTTCGAGCCTGGCAAATTTCACCGACGCCCGCTCGGTGGTCCTCACGACCACGGTTTAATTTCTCCGGGCGCTCTCTCTCTCTCTCTCTTTCTCTCTCTTTCTTTTTTTCTTTACCTCTCGTTCTCTTCTTCCTTCCGACAACAGGCTACGCTTCTTCAACTACTCGGATGCGTTGCACGCGTATGACGGTCATGACAACTCGGCCACGTGGAAATTTCTTTGCGCCCGTTCCGCGCGGAACGCCGATCGAACGAGAGCCGAATGCCAACGGATACGCTCGTAACCATCGATTTCGCGCGAACCCGCGCGTGAAGAATCGCTCCGTTACTTTTGGGAACGCTCTCGAGCTTCAAGAGCGTATAGTCTCATGCAGATAAAAATATTTTTTTTAATGTATTTTTTAATATAGAATATGACAGAAATGTCCATAACTATACAGGATATTCCATTTTAATCAATAAGTGCGATTATCTCCAGAACTATCCGTTATTTGAAAAAATGTTTCAGACGAAACTTTTTCTGTTTTGAGGAGGACGTAATTCAGTGTCACTATTTTATTTGTAAGTGTACGCATGAAGGTCATCTTTATTCTTTTTAATGGAATCATAACTTTTTATGCACTATTCAATGCATCTCGGTGTTTTGAATAAAAATATATTAACCTACTTTGTGTCAAAAAACTTGCTTTGGGAGATATTCGAATTTTAATATTACAAATCACTATTATTAAATACATCATTTTAAACACGAGCATAGTGTTTAATGAAACTGGCATTTTTGTAATTTGGGTGTAGAGGATAATGATATAATTGCAACAACTTATATCTTGCAAGATTTTATTTACAAAAAACTGAAAACAGTCGAACAGCAAACATCGAATACATTTGTTGAGACATTAATACGTATGTATTCAATGTCTGCTGCTTTATAAAAGTTCGCTGCTTTATTACTTTATAAAAATAACAAGAATGTGTCTATCCCCATTATTAGCCATTTTTTAAAATAATATATACCCGCAGAAATAAATGTGCTGACTAATTTTATAATCTCAAAAAACGTAAGTTAAAAATGTTAGAACTTGTCATTTTGACGGGTCCCATAAAACTAGAGTTAAGTTTACACAAAATCTCGCAGTACACCATTCACTCGAAGAAAGTTCGTAAAAATTGCTCAACGCGGCCGTTTAATCAGGCGAAGCAGGGTCACTCGAAGCGGACATCGCCGCGATGTCGACGACCGACGCAGTGGTATTTTTGGGTGGTAGTTTGAATGAATTAAATTCGGCTCGGTGTAAGCCCGATCTTGTCCAGATTCTTGATCTTGTCGGGATAATGAAAGAGGAAACTCGAGGAAGTGTGGCATGGCTTTCGTTTCATCGCCACCTGTAGAATACCTTGAGAGAGAAATTGAGTACCAGTTTTAATTCTCGAGTTTCTTAATTGGGTTATAAACCTAAGAATCTCTTCCAGTGTTCGGTAATCATGGAAGATAAAATCGGTTTCTTAGAGATTGACAAATTTTGTCGGAAATCTTTTTCATAACAGTTTATAATATAGACTTTTCTGATAATTGAAGTCTCTATGGTTGCCTGGAAAAAATTACATTTTCCTTGAAATGGATATACTTTTTTTTATTACATTTAAATGCGGATACGAGGTAACATTAAATCTAATTATGCAGCGTTAAAGGGCATCTTTTCAAACTTATGAAATATACGCTTTTGTCAATTTAATTTAATTAAAGCGAAAAAACAATAAAATAGAAGTTTACAAAAGCGTATATTTCATAAGCCTGGAAAGATGAAATTTAAGCGAAGTCTCGATGAATTTTGCATCAGAGTACTCGATAGACTTTACATAAAGTAGCGGAATAAAAATTTCCTGGAATTACTTGCAATTGTGGAAGTTATAGTGACATATTTGAGTTAACAAGAGGTATGGCCACAACTTGGTTAAAACAGTCGATGTAATTGAGAGGTGTTGGATACGGTAAAATTTGAGGCTATTCCCTATCGTCTAGGTGTGTATGTGTGCAAAATGTTGGTATGCCTGCGACTTCGTTAGAGGTGCGTATGCCGGTCGATAGATTTGAAATCGATCGAGCCCCAGTCGATCGAAGTCGGTTAAGACAAACGGTCACGATTTTGTACGAGTTATCGAGCGCGTAGAGACAATAGAATTGTACACCCTGCGTTTCGCTATTTCGGTGAAGTTATATTAAATACTTCCTTTTTCGTTCACTTCCAAAAACCTTTCGGGTTTTCATTATCCAACCTTTACAAGAGGTTATAAAAGCACAATTCTTAAAATTTAATTGCAAATAAAGAATACTTCAAATAGAAAACAAGAAGACAATTTTTTTGCAATAGTCCAAATTGTAAAACACCATCTATAGTATTTCACCGGTAATTGTCCCAAATGTCTCCGACAGAATTGTCCCTGAGATGTCCCCACTAGTGCGGGGTGTACCCCCTTGAGGGGCCGTGAAGCTCGAGAGGCCTCGGTCGCCGAGAAATATGACACCGTGCGGCTCGGGTATATCGGTGAGACCACACTAATCCGAATTTCCAACTTCTTTATTATTCATTACTTTTTATGGACTTCGAGGACCATATTTGTGGCATTTTTCTAATAAAAATGATACCAAATATGATATAATTCCGATGATATCCTTCCCCGCGCCCGAAACTTTAATCGTCGATTACACAAGTAAATATCATCGGAATTATAACATATTTGGTATCATTTTTATTAGAAAAATGCCACAAATATGGTCATCGAAGTCCCATAAAAAAATAATGATTAATAAAGAAGTTGGAAATTCGGATTAGTTCTCCACGTTCGGCAAACCTCAAACAATGATATCCCTCTGGCATAATTGTCCCTCCGCAGACCCGTGTTGTGGACAATTATCGATGAAATACTGTACTAAGGTAGTTTTTTATCCTAGTTTAAATGGAGAAGATTCTACGACTCCAGAAGCTACTAGAACTATTCTGTTGGTGATGAATAGACTGTAGATGTTTATGTAAAATAAAAATGTTCTGCATCCGTTGCAAAGAAACGGGAGCAACATAGAAATTTCTTTTCTTCTTCAGATTGAAAATAATGTATCAATATTCTTTAAACTTTTCCGTTTAATGATGAAAAATAATGATTAACAGAGATACGAATTTTGTCCAACTTCACCTTGATTCGGGCACACTCTGTCGGCGCAAGGTCTCCTCTTTCAGAGTACAGACTATGGTTTATGACGTCTGGAGGCTGTATTAGCAGAGCCAGGGTGCGATAGCGGCCACGGTAGGCGATGTTTGGTAGCATGGAAAGCCTGGCCGATTAGTCATCGCGAAACTATCGAGGGGACCATGAATTCTCGTAACGATTACCATTCGTAACGAACGTCCCCGACGAGAGAAGCTACGGGGCAGGTACAAATAGCTGCGGCTCCGTTCTTCTTCGTCTTGTTTATGCGCGCGCGTTTCACGTTATCTTAGCAAGCGTCGCGTTTCCTCCCGGCGAAATTTCCTATCTTGACAAGCGAACTGTCTGGAAATATTCCGCTGCAGTCGTAACGAGTGACGTAGCCGCTTTTCATGGGGCCCCGTGCGCGCGCGCGTTATTTCAAGTCGCGCATCACGTCGTATATGTGTTCCAAGAGATTAACGGCGCTAACCGGCGAGTACGTCGAACCGAGCATTCGAACAGCGAAGTACCATTAGCTCGGTTGGAAAAGTCTGCTTTTAATATGCCCCTCCTAGCGAAGAAATCGCCAGGGGAAAAACTTTTTCCTCATCCGAAGTTTCTAGCGCCATCGAAGTGTATACCGAACTGACTAATTGCAGACCTGACCGACCTGTTCGGACGAAACGCGTTAGGGGACTTGAAGAATTTACAGGGCAGATTAGACACGGCTAATGTTCGCAATTTTTGTTGTTGTCTGCATTATATTAACCATCGCACGGTCCTCTGAAATAGTTGTGGGAAACATGTTAGACTCAACCTTCTTCGCTCCATTGTTTAAAATTATAAATGAAACATCAGCTTTAATTTAATTTAGTTAATTTCGTAAAGAAGTATTGTACATGTTCATTTGAGAATTTCTTTCGACAGCTACTCTTGGAAATACTCTCAAATTGTGTGTCCATGTATGAATTACATGCATGTAGCTCTCAGATGAATTTCAATAGTTATAAGAATACTGCCGAACAGAATGGATTTACCACAGAGACAAAACATAATTACACAATTTCCCAAAGAAATGTGAGAGAGGAATTTAAAGAATATTTTACGACACCACTTGGAGGAATTGAATGGCAATACAGACACATTTTACAGTAATAATAACAAAAATACTGTATAGAATATATGTATGCGTGGTACATGTAAAAATTAGTTCAATTATGAAGAAACGCAAACAAAATTCTAATCATTTTAGTATTTACTAACAACAGAATAATCCGGATTCCGGCTTTGCGGCTGATTCTACTGAGGGGTAGCGTTGTTGTCGAGCCGTGCTCGAATCGTGAACAATATAATGGAGTCAGCATACGTGCGATTATTGTGCGGTGTTAGATAAAAATAATTCAGTATTGCCGTATAGGAGGATTCGAAGCAGCAAGTGCATGCACACTCTCTTTAGTGTTCTGATAGCTGCAGTTTGTGTAAAATGTTGTTGATTTCAACACTTTGTTTGGACAATATTCAAATATTCAAATATTGAAGTTGAGAATTATGTATACTGTAGTAATTGCGACTTTATACGACAACAGTGGTTTATTCTGACTAGAAAGATTAGTGTCCTAGAATCCAGTACACTTATTTTTGATAACCATTATCTTTACATTATTGAGAGGTTTTAAGAGCTTTTCACAACGTGAAAACGGTGTGCATTAAGTTGTTATTTCCTCATTCGATGAAGGAATGTTTTATACAAAATGTATTCTAACTGAGAAGGATACCATAGGATACCATACTGACATTCTGTATGCCAGGCACCAGATATTTAGTATAGCGTGCTTTCCCTGTTCGGAGAAAATGGTGGGAGCAATAACGAGTCACGAACCTCGGCGAAACCTAGACGTGGTTGGATTGCTACGGTATCAATCGAGTGATAGTTTGAGGGTATCCATCACGATCAGTCTTGCTCACATTTTGTCTCGAGGGTACTTGTAACGGACCCTGAAATGTCGGTCCGTGACGACTTCTTTCGAACGATGACCAGCGATTCTCGGGCCGGCTGTGTGCTGACGATTGCCTTCGATCACTTTTCCGGCACACCCTCGCTCCGTTACGAGATGATATCCATCCGCTGTACCCAGGGATCATCGATGATGTATGCTCTCGAGGATTGCCGGCGGTGTTCGAGACAACCGGAGCAACAGTGTCCTGCTCTGACACAGGAATCGTGGAGAAAATACCAGATCGATCGCTCGCTAGATAGAAACGGAGGCTTTCTCCGGTGATACAGCACCTTTTGTGTCCACGCGGTATTCATACAATGCTGCTCCAATAACGTTTTCTTCGACCTATCCCAGGATTTTCGTGAAAAACTTGTTACACATTGTTCAAAAATCATATGCAACAACCTAATACATTTTAAATAAAACAAGACATGCGAGAACAGTAAAGTAGTCATACATTTTAAATTTATTAGTCGCGACCGAATGCGGAAGCTTAAGTGGTAAAGTGACTTAGCTGAAGAAAGGAGTTCAGTTCGAGGTCCTGTTTTTTAATAATTGAGAGATATAACAGCGGACGTGTTAAGAATAACTATAAATTGTATTGATAAAGTATAGGATGCGATTCACCGATTTGAATGTAATGTACACGTAATGTACACGTAGTGTACACGTACACTATATCTAAACACGTAAACAGATGCGTGACATCTGTCGCCTCAAGACTGAGGCACTTGCCTCGGTTTTTTATATATGTCTATATGTATATAAACTCCTGTTGAACGTGAAAAGTGTATTATAAGAGAGACAAGAGAAATCTGTTGAACAGAATACGACCAATAAAACCTACTCTTAAAAACGAACAAGCTGTTAATTAAAATAAAACAAAATAATAAGTTATCAGGCCGCTCAAGCGTGGACTGCTGTAACATGATAGAAGATCGTTGGGACTAAAAACGAACAAAAATCCAGAGTGCAAAGGGTTAACGTCGATGTTCGAAGGTATCCTTGTAAAACGAAGCTGCCTGTTCAACAAAAATTGTTTTCCCGACTAGAGAACACAACGTGCTATTTTACGATTCGCAGGAGACATGTTCCTTTGCAATTAGGAGATGTTCTGTTGCTTCGAGCTGGTCATCACAGTCGGGACACTTGTTTCCGCCGCGAAAGGCGATGGAATTCGGTTGACCCGTGTACCCGACACTCGTAACATCCACTTCGCAGCAGTTTCGTCCCTCGCAGCCCTCTCCTTTTGTTTTCATCACCGCGATATCAGGCACCCGACAATAACGCACGTCGCTGGAGAGCGACGGCAAGGTGCAGGACACAGGGCCCGTTGACTGAACGCGCTGCAGTTTTGCTTTACGGCGCGGTTGAGTGACATTTAATACCGAACAGCGCCCTTTAGCGCCTTTACCAGGCCCCGAGAGAGCCAGGGCCCATCACGCGGGGCCCAGCTACATACCGGCGCGACTGGCCGTTGCTAATTTTCCGAGAGTTTCGCCGCGAGTGTAAAGCCGCTCCGGAGTTTCGACCTCTGCCACCCGTGGTCGATGAACGAAATCGAAGAAAGTAACGGGGGTCGGTTGGGTAACGGTACCCGACGTCCCAAAAGGACGATGGAATCGACCAGACTGCCAGGACCGACGATAGCGAATCCAGTCGAACGATCCGAACGTATGCGTGAGCATTCTTTGTTAGAGGTGCGCGAGATTACGTCAGTTTTACGATACGTATTCTCATTACACTCCGCTATTTTTCACTGTCTCGCTCGGGTCATTGTTTGACTGTGCTAATACGCAATTAAAAGTCTATAGGTCCCTGGCATTTATTTATCCGACCCTCGCGATTCCTCAACTTCTTGCTGTCTTACGATCAAAGTCGGTACGTCGCTGTTAGAATAATTCTTTGGTAGAAAAAAGTAGTGTAATTGTATCTATGAGGACGATAGTCAACCCCCCAACCGGCGGGGACTAGTTAACCCACCGTGAACAACCTGGAAGGAGCACAACCCGGACAGTCCGGAGCGAAATATCACTCTTGAATTTTGTTTTTAATAGAAAATCTCATAAGAGATTGATTTTAACAATATATAGAATTCAAAGTAAAAATAAAAAACAATGGAAATTTCCACATAACAAGAATACACACCGTTTCAACGATAATATGTTAAAATAGGGACTTCCATAGATATACTAGAATTTTTTAGATTTGTTTAAAACCTAGAGCAGTAAAAAAAATTTTGTCGTTGAGGTAAAGACCCAGGTTGCCTACGGAAAGTGTAAAAAACGTGCATGATCACTGTATCATCTTTCATGAGCTTTCTTTGTAAAAAATAATTGAGAAATCTATGAATGATCTGCGTACCTTCAACAGCTCGGCACACAAAATCGTTTATCATTTATCTGAAAAATTTGTTATTAGCGTCGATAGATTCATAAATGCAGTATAACCTCGCTCATAGCAACCTCGCTTATTGCACGGAGTCCCCGTTGGTTGAATACAGCGTTGCCACAAAAATCTTCACTGCAGCAATATATGATGTCACGTTCCGAGAACTGTGTCACCAACGCACCAATGGAGGGGGTAACTAGTGACGTCACGACCACTACTGTAGGATCATGATAGGATCTCCACCTTCAGCACGAATCGCGACGTCACTATCTCAGTTATACTACAATATCGATTCGTGGCGTCACCAAGGTTCTGACTATAATCATTTCCCCCACGCGCGAATGTTCCGGGTGGGAATCGCCTAATAAATATACAATACAATATGCGAAAACTGTTCTTAGACCAGGGATGGGCATTTCTGTCCCAATTGAGACAAAACCGTCCCCACCATAGCGCCTACTGTCCCCCACCAGCATCCACCGTAACCATAGAGTCTAGAGGAAAGGAGTTCTTCGCCCGTCGCGAACAGTGCGCAGGCCTCGCGCATGAAGGAGATGTTGGTGGGGGAAGCAGGCGTTTGAGGGGCTCCACCCGTGCCCATGCCTGTCTTGCAATTGACCACTATTGCCCAGAGGTCTGGGCAGTGGAAGTTAAAGATATCTTTTTTATTTCTATAAGCTTGACGACTCGGATAAAAATGAAACTAATTTTCTTTTACTGTACGAACAAATGAATAATTAAAGTTTATGAAACGTGTCTTGAAATATATATTTCACCGCATATTTTAATCTTATTACAATTACTGCTTCAGTGACCATCATTACCTCATTCCAGCGTATTACTGTACTTGGATGACGATGATTTCAAAGGGACCGTTTGCAGAATTTGGACAAACATGACATTCGGTATATAGTGTGAGCTCCACGTATCAAGTATCGGGAGATCCTGACCGAGCAAATTAGTGTATGAAGCGACGACTTGCTCGAGCAAAACAATGGTCGCCTCTAAATACAACCGTTTTTCTGAATCAGCATTCCGCCTGAAGAAATATGGCGGCCGTTAACCGGGACGTTTACTGCGCCGTGAACAGAGCTACATCGGCGAGATTTGCAAACATCTCGCGCGGAAGGGCGTGACCACGGTCCCGCGATATTGCACTCTCGATCGCAAAACACTTTCGGCCGCGTTTTACGTCCCGGCGATATACAGGTATCGAGTCAGCGGTCTCCAACCGGCTTCATGCTCGCCGAGAGGATACCTTCCGAGCACCTGACATCGTTCCGGGGATCCTCCGCCGTCTCCCCACGGCGCTGAGCATTTATTAAACACGATTAAGCGTTATTTATTCGCCAGTTACCAGCGCGAACGTCGCCGCGGCTGCTTGCTACTTTGTACCGAGCTCATCCCGCGTTCTAAAAAATTTCACGGCCATACTATTGTCCGTTTTCGTATCTTTATGACAGCCCTTTCGCCTAATTTGCACGCGGCCGGACGCAGGTGCACA
Organism: Sphecodes monilicornis; assembly: GCA_913789915.3. NCBI lineage: Eukaryota > Metazoa > Arthropoda > Insecta > Hymenoptera > Halictidae > Sphecodes > Sphecodes monilicornis. The sequence goes on along the minus strand of OU565285.1, from coordinate 11,084,825 downwards.
GGTCATTCGAAGGTGAACAGCGAAATTGTCGCCTTTTATGCTCTTTATTGATATTTCTTCCTCTTTTGCACTCCGGGAATTACGTACGACCTTAAATCATTCTGCACGCGCATGATCTTCTTGATTGGCAAGGTCTCTCGAACATTTCTGTTTACAAATAATTGATCGGTGTTATGGTTGATTAAATGTTCGATCAGAATTGAAAGACCATTAACTTTCAGGTGAGAAACTATAGCCTGTGCTGTCACCAGCGGTGCATCTTGCATTCAAAGTGCAATAACATGACAAGGAAAAATCCAACGTAAAATTTTGTGAGTTCATTGTAAAGAGGAAACTTTATTCATTAAGACAAGTTCAGATAGATAGTTGTTCGATTATTTTTCACAAAATTATAATAGAAAATTGCCGGTAGAAAACCAACATATTATGTCACCAGCGGTGCATCTTGCATTCAAAGTGCAATAACATGGCAAGGAAAGGTCGTACGTAAAATGAGGCAGATTCGTTGTAAAGGGGAGACTTCAATCTGAACGACAGGTTTAGTTAATCTTTAGTCCGATTATTTTTTAAGAAGTTTAATAGTTCAAACATGACACTTGTCACCACAGTTTGCACTTCCAATTTCTTTGACGAAAATGGAAAAAAGGAGAACTCTAATAATTTAAATGTGTACAAATATTCACAGGCCAGTCATAATAATACTTCTCAGTTTACTTTTTGTTGCTTCAAACACCTCTCATACATACATAGATAATAATATGGTATCGTGCTAGCAGCCCAAACGTGTTTCAAGCGAAGACAGCCATGAGTTTCTAGCGTAATTAGAAAAACAGCAGGGGAGTAATAGACAAATTACTTAAAGCGGTGAGCGCTCGTGGACGGGATAATACTCGCGCGTTCGAGAGTCTGTAGGCATTCCGTGCCGTAAACTAATCAGAATCGATTTTAATTACGATGACGTCTATGGTCCCTTATAATCGTATTCCCGGTGATAGCGAGCCGTTGAGTTATCGGACGTTTACGGCCGTGTCCGTTATACGATTTTACACTAGGAATGAATGCTAATAACAAATATGGTGCTAAAGGTGGCCGGTGTCGTTACGGACTATCCGTAACCTTTGGTTCTACGCTCGCAGACTCGCGCGAGGTCGATGGAAAACGCATGCTGCACGGGAATCGACTAATCGATACGTCTCGACGTGTGACAAAGTGATCACCCGTCGCTGGGACTGGTCGTAGAATAATTCATAAATCAGCTAAGTGTTCGTGAAATACGATGAGACGTCTCGGACGACTAACTCTTTTATGGCTCTGCGGGTAATTGACCATGGTTACCATGAACTATGCTGCTACACCATCGCTCTTTCGATGGACCATTTACTGGATCTCTTTACAAAATAAAATTTATTTGCATCAACTGCAACGTACAAGATCTAAATGCCTGTCATCCGTTAAAAATGCTAGTAAGCTGCAATTAATACATCGATGCTCTTAATTTTTTTTATAAATCTATCTACTGCCTTAAATTGCACCTACTTTTGTTAGATTTACATGCATAGAATCCGCAGTACACTTATCAGTCATGACTAGACTGTGTATTTTTATGCGAAATAAAATATATTTGCATTGATTGCAAGACACAGGAGCTAAATAAAACATGTTTCATACTTATTTCATTAAGCTGAAACTAATACACTGACGTCCTTAAATGTGTTTCATATGATCATTGCTTTAAAGTGTGCGCACATATTTTTACGCATTTATGACGAAAATGAGTAGATCAAACGTAAAACAGTGAAAACATTTAAAGAATTGAAGAATACTATTGTACTATTTCCAACTCATTAAAATTGTTCAAGAAATACATGTTTGTGTAGCCCCTGTATCGAAATTAATGCAGACAATGTTTATTCTGCATAAAAATCTAGTCGTAATACTAGACATTTGCTGCGATGTGTTTGCACAACCGGCACCCGAAAGACAAAATGGTATTCCATTCTCGACTACTTCTCTCAAGATTTCCTAAAAGTACTAAACAGAGAATCGCATTTTCTACAATTGTATTTTATTTCTACAACTGTACTAATACATTTGTTCATTACTGTATTTATCTTTGTAAATCGGAAGGGAAAAATCGTGACGAAGTATCAGTGGATCGTGGTCGGTCGCGATCGGTCGTGAAATTTCCCATGGCCGGGCGGCGCTAACGAGCCCGTGAGTGATCATAAAGGCCGGGCGTCGATAAATTTCGATTGGTGATCGTGGTCCGTGGTTCCCGCGGCGGCCTCGTGCGTCCTATTCCGTATAAATTAAACAAACCGGCGTCTTTCACGGGCGCGGGACGTTGTCGTTTATCGACGACAAGGCTCGCTTTGCATCTATCGTACCGAAGAACGTGGCCGGTTGATCGAGGAATTCCAGGGATTCCCATGTTGGGCTGCAGGTGCACGTTCCCCGTTGTGTCCCGGACTCTACGTAGGAAACGTGCGCGACGATCATTGCGTGCCCGGGAAGCCCCACGGCACTCTAACGTTGGTCCCGCAGCCCGAGCTCGTACTTTCGCCGGTACAAAAAGGACAAGTACCGACATATTTCGAAAATGTCGTTACTCACCGACGTAGACGACCCTAGGAGGACGGCGACGGCCATCCTTCTATCGCTCTCTATCTTTCTCTCTCTTCTGTCGTGAAGCAACGAACGACCAGTCGGCGAGTCCAAAGGGCTTCGATGAATTTAAACGAGCTTGCTTTATGAGTTATCTGCGGGACGAACTCGTACGTCGCGAGAAACACCGACGAGTAGAGAGATCCGCGATTCGGAACCACTCGACCCACCTGTCCACGTAAATTTTCTGTCCATGGCCCGGTGAAACGCTTAGGAAGAATGGCACTAATGCCCCACACCTGTCTGCTCCCTAAATGTTGAGATCGCGATCTGGCAGCTACTGTGTCCGAGTTTTATAGACGTTCCGGGTCTCCAGAGATTCGGCTGGTTTTATTAGTTAGTTTGTAATGGACACGCCTTCCAAGGGGCTTTGCTTTATGTGTATACACATGGTGAGTCGATAACTATTACCACCTGAAATAAGTCATTATTTAGTCACTTTATCAAGATATGTTTGAAATTAAATGTATTATGTCGGAGGGGCGTGGTGTAACGTCTTATATTTTCCGAGATATCAAGGTGACCTTGAGCTTTTCAAATGGCATCGTATATATTTTTTGCTACTACATCGTAGTCCCCAAAGAGACGAATTCGAGGACCTATAACAAAGTACCTCCAAATGACCTTGAACCTCAAAACGAAGCGAAAATATATAAAGAAGGTGGAAATTATAAAGCGTTACAGACGAATATCTTCAAAATATTGATTATACGCAAGAAAGTTTCAAATGAAAGTTGTTCACTACCGAGGGGGGATATCATGTGGTGGGACTTTTATTTTTTCCGGTGGACACTCCAAGGTGAGATGAAGGTCAACTTTCTGTTTTTAAATGGAATGATATGTTTCTTTATCCACCATCAAATAGTGCGTTTTAAGATGAGTTCAATTACCTATAAATTACCTATAAAGATTATTAAAGGTTAAACTTGCAGGGAAATGCAGAAAAGGTGTAATTTTTGCGTATGATCAATATTTTTGAAGATATTCGTCAGTAACGCTTTATAATTTACACCCTGTATATGTAGAGAGAATTGTTTTGATGCAGCCTGTTTTTGAAAAAATAGAATCCTATTCTTTGAAGTATACGAATGTCTACTTTGCCCCAATTACTCCAGACTTGACCTACTTATCCTTTTCATCTAGAAGACATATTTTGGACTTATTACATAGGTCCATAAGCAGGCTTCGTACATAATTATTACGCTACGTATTTTCTCTAATTTATGACACATACGTATCTGTAAAGAGCAACAATATATTAACACATTCTCTACCGGCGATTATTTCCTAATGTTTGAGAGTCTATGGTCCATGGTTAAGGATTTTTTAATAACTCCTTCAACAGCTATAGCAATTTCGAAATGTAATCTAATAGTTTTGCTCAAGATTACTATATAAATTATGATTTTTAAAAATTCTATCAATAGAACTATCGATTTTGAACGTTTTATTTATTAATTTATTTAATTTATTTATTAATAAAAGCATTTGGAACAACTGCACTCTGCAGAGATCCTCTGAATGTATTAAAAGTTAGTTACGCAGGGTCAAGTGGCACGGTGTAGTCGCGAATGTTTGAATACGTGGGTGGACAGAATCGTGACTGTAATTTGAGTTTGTAGTTTTCTCTTCTGGAAGCAAGTGACTTTCGCACCGAGGTACAGTTCTCATACATATCGAAATCCCGTTGGGAAACTGTACCTACATACGTGAAGATAGAATGTGCACCTGCGATCCACTACGAACCCTCTACATGGAATTCCATTGGTGACAAACGGCTAAGCGCGAGAGCAGCGTCACGTTGTAAATTATAATTGCCCTTCCGGAAACAAGGCGCGTAGAAATTGTCTGGACCGGGTCGAGAACTTTCCATTAATAACTGTATTGACCGTCTTGTGCAGCTTGAGAACAAAATTTCAACAGTTGATCTTAAAGAAATCTCTTTGATTATAATAATGTATTAATATATAATTATAATAATAATAGAACATAGGGATAGTACAAGGGACAGTGGTACGACTTATTAAAAGTGTAGGACATTTTACGCAGAGATGTAACTAATTATTAAATTAGTGCATATGCTAGTTTATACAATACTTACATTTTGTGTTCAATTGTTTAGAGAAAAATATTAAGACTAGCATTTCAATGTCTCTCGGGACAAGTAAGAACCTGTGTAAGTCAAGCTAATCGTGGTTCATCTAATTGTCTTTTCTTTACATCACAATACTATCAGAATATTGTTCCGTTATATTTTTTTATAAAGAATTGCATGCAGATTTATCCACTTTAAAGTTACAGATTGCTAAAGATGGGAAAGTAGATTTAAATCCTTTGATGTTAGGACACCCATTACGCAAATTGTATATACAAAATAAATATTTTTTTCTAAATCAATAGTGATAACCATAAATTAAATGAAAATGTATCTCTTCTTTTGAGCATTACAGTAACAGGATTCCTCAATCCTTTTAATGTCTTTAGTATTTTGAATTTCACCTCATTTATTGTCGTCATAAATGCATAAAATCCGCAGTCTACGTATCAGTGACTAAGAAGTGAAACTCGTTGACACCTGTACCCGTCTATGTTTGTAGTTACATTTTCTATATGTTTAAAAAATTGATGAACAAAGCTTATGAACGGTCCTAAGGACCAGTAATTGCATACTTCTCGTCTAAGATGTTAGTCACAATCTGAGACGTTTGAAGTTTACGAAGAGTCGGTTCAAAAAATGAAGGTTCATAGACTCCAGATGAAGGATTCAAATCTAAGAACACCCTAAACAAGACATTGTTTTCGGCAATAGCTTCCCGTTGCCTATTCGTATATGTAAATGCCAGAAAACGTCTCGGTCGAAGGGCTATCGCGAACTCGGATCATCACGCTATCCTACAGGGCCTGGGTCACCGATGTCGTTCATAAATCATTACCTCGAAACAATCTCCAATCAGCTCCCGGTAGTCGAACGTAACACAGTCGCCGCAGACCTTGATAAAGGATCCCCTTTTTCGTGTATTCAATTTCACGTGTGTGTCGTCCAGGGTGACCCATATCAATATCTGATGGGACGCGGGGCTCCGATGCTCAAGACAAATGATCGCCGCGGCTCGGCGCGCTCCACGTTTAAGGACTCTCGATCGGAGCACGTCGTCCGTCGCGTTTCCATGGGGTCGACCACCGTGCAGAACGAGCAGCCGTTTCTCCACACTCGTGGAAATAATGTCCGGTTTGGAATTCCAGAGATAAGATAAAATACGGGCGCGGATAATCTAACACGCTCCTTCTCGTATTCCGATGGTTTAATTTCTCCGTTGTCGCGCGCGGTACACGCTCGATCACACTGGTTCCGGTTACTCGCTTAGCGTACTTGTACAGGCGGCTCCATAACACGAAAACCGAGTTTTCCAGATATTAGGCGAGTTCCCCTAGCGCCGGACACTCAACACATTATCTGACGCGGTAGATACCACACGATGTCTTCAAGGCGTCCATTTTACGTCCATTTTAGGTCTGAACGTATTACGACCTAAAATGGACTTCTTAAAGACGTCCCGAAGTGGACATTGTAACGATGTCTGGAATTGACATCTTTAAGACGTCCCGCAGTGTACGTTGTTACGATGTCTGGAATTGACTTCTTTAAGACGTCCCGAAGCGGACGTTGTTACGATGTCTGGAATTGACGTATTTAAGACGTCTCGTAGTGGACGTTGTTACGATGTCGGAAATTGACGTCTTCAAGACGTCCCGAAGTAGACGTTGTTACGATGTCTGGAATTGACGTCTTTAAGACGTCCCGAAGCGGACGTTGTTACGATGTCTGGAATTGACGTCTTTAAGACTTCCCGAAGTGGACGTTGTTACGATGTCTGGAATTGACGTCTTTAAGACGTCTTAAATGTGTTCAAAGTGGACGTCGTTACAACATCTGACGTCCTTAAGACGTGTCTCAAAGACTCAAAACTAAAAGGATCAAATGACACGATTGAAATATGCAAAGTATAGAAATTTTTATATTTCTATGGTCCATAGCTGAGGATTTGTTTAATAAACCCTCCAACGGCTACCGAAACTTCAATCAGAGACCAACAACTCATCCTCGATAACGTTATCTATTCAGTTCGTTTAGAATCACTGTGTGAAAAAAGATTTTTAAGCTTCCATTTGGTACAGTACAATTTTTGAAAAGTGAACCATTTATTATGGAACGTGCTGTAGCCGAGTGAATCGCATGGTATCACGAATGGATCGGGAATGCGTTTCGGCGAGTGTTTCGTCGTCGAAAAAGGAATTCCGCGGGGCGGAGGCGCGTGTGGGAGTGAAAACGGCCGATTGCGAAACGAAACGATAGGACATTAGAGTTGTCGCTTTGCCGGGTAACGTTTAAGCGAGGTGGCAACGTGTCCGCCTCTTAACTGATATCCGATACCGGCTTCTGCGAACGTAGTCTTGCGCCGCTCGACAGAAAGAAAGTCAGGTGTTTAACGTTAAGTAGCCGGGGTAACGGTCTCCTTGGATCGCGGAACGCCGATGATCCACCGATTACTGACCAGCCGAATGCCTCCTGTATCGGTTCCTATTCATTTTTTATCTGGAAAGTGTAACTGAAAGGAACCACTTGCCCCTGATCGTTATCGAGACAGATGCCGACGCTCTTCACCGTGCGATATCCCGGCCGCGATACCTGCCTGATTTTATATCGAGAGAACGAGCTCTGGCCCCATCAACAGTCGGCACGCATCTCAAACAGAACGTGAATGACTATTTGAAATGAGAAGTAGGGCGAGAAACGGGTTCACGAAAATTTGACACTGTCGTAATGACAATCATAGTTTAATGAAACGCCTATTTTCTTGGACAACGAGAAGCCATTTTATTTTAACACTAACTCTACCGAACATTTAAGGTGACTAGTTTGTGTTGATTTATAAAAATGGCACGATTGAATTTATTTAGATTTTGTGCGATTTTCATTAGATTTTGTACATTAATAAAGGAGCGTGTATTTATAATTTTCCTCTTGCCTCGGAAAATTAAGATAGACTAGTGATGCGTTTACTGTATGTGAACTTCATCTGTTTCTTTTAAACCGAAATAATGTTGATATTATTGATGATTAAATAGCTGAGAGCAAACCCGAATTCACAATGACTTACAATCATTTATAACTATATGTAGATGAGGATGAAGTTCATTGCTTTCAATAATCTAGTACTTTGTAAAAAAAAAACGAATTTTAAAGATGATGTAATTCTTATGGAGTCGTGATGATAACTAAACGACGAGGAGATGAATTATGTAGCATAGTTAATGTTGGTATACCGGAAACATAACGATAATAATAATTTCTATTATTTATTATCAGAGATCAGGATTAATGGATTTAATTTTAGAACAAAATGGATAATATTAGCAGTAATGGCGTCCTTTCTTCATGCAAGAGATAAAAGAAACAAGAAAGTGGTCATATATTACATGTATATTACATACTAGTAGTACACATGAAGGTAATATTATGTACAAGAACAAAGTTCAATGATTGAGCACCTAATACAATCTACGGTGAAGATACAGTCACGAATCCGAAGACATCGACGCGTGGCAAGCGCGGTGATGCTCGGTGATTTCAACGCATGGTAGACGATGATAGCGCTCGGAGACTTCGATGCGTGGCAAACGCTAATATCGCTCGGTAATTTCCATGTTTCGTATTGTCTAAGGGAAATGAATAATTAGGGAACAGTCAGTAGACAAGGAAAGAAGAAATGTCATAGGAAGAGAGTAAATGACTACAGAGAGGATATCCGTCCCCGTTTACCGATTCCACTGAAATGACTTATCGTGCTTGGTCGAACTGCTTTATCATTATTGTTGGCAACTGAAAAGAAGTCTCCCGAGACGGCACAGGGGCAAGGGAGAACAAATCTGAACCTAAAATTTCTAATCAGTTTAAAAAGTTGAATCAAAACTATCAATATGTTCATCCAAAACCATACAATATTCATTTGAACAATTTTTGCATGTCTTCAGTAGCTATCGAGTAATCACGCTTGAAACTAATACAATGGGTGCCTCGAATTATAGAAAATAATTTATCAACGACAGAGGCAGCTATAGGCAGCTAATTCTATTAAATACTGAATTTTAGGAGTACCAACCAGTGATGCCAGTCCTTCCACTATCCCATTCCACTTCCTGAGCACACTCCAACGTCCCCCACTAAGACCGTAGACTGGTCACGTGACGTGCCGCGCAACTTATCACATATTACTCTGGTCGTCAGAGAGGTGGTAAACTGTATCTCCCCCGATTCAACCGTTCTGGCATCACTGGTGCCAACTACAAGCCTGAACAAGACTCTTAGCATGATATTGTAGGATCCACAATTTTAGCTTTGCATCTTTAATATCAATGTAGACCAAGTTTCTGGAACAGCATCCATTTTGTAGAATTAACATTAATATTGTCACTTCAAAATTTTTCACTTTGAGCTGAGCAGTCTAAGAGCGCTGTTCACGACACGAAAAACTCCGTAACGATTGAAGGCCATATTTAAACTCTTACTATTTTGCAAGTAACCATCTCAGTTTTTCAATAGATCTATTATCCGAGTACCCAATCATACAACGGCCATACCTCCAGCGAGAAATTCATTTTTGAAGTTTTGGCCACGTTTTAGCGATTTGGGACCACTGTGGCGTCGCATCAAAAACCGATCTCGATGCCCTAAAGACCAGCAATCAGGCGAGACAATAGAAATTCTCGCAATATGACGTCAACGCGAAGCACGCTGCCAACGTGGTAGAGACGCGGCGTCGAGCAACCAGTCTCGCTGACATCGAACCTGAAGCGACTGAACTGCTGATCGGTTGGCGGCGACGCGACGGGGAGAAAGACACGCTGCCCGGCGCAGTGGCGGACCTTAGAATCGTTAGCGCGTAAGTCGCTGAAAAATCCCGTCGACAATGATGACATCCCACGAGCCATCAAACAAAGCACGGCTGGCAGCACAAAGGCTTCACGATAAACCGTGTAAGCATGCACGGGGCCCGGCAGCCATTCAACCATCGACAGATGCACTCGCTGCGTCGAGTGGCGGCCGTCGAAGGGAACGGACAGGTTTCCAGAGGCGATGCGGTGCGGTGCATCTCCGGCGAATCCCTTGGGTGCCCAAGGATTCTCGGAATAGCTCTGGCCGAACGATAACGGTAGGGTCGCGGTTGACCCGCGGGACACGCGGCTGCATTGTGTCCGGTAGCGGAAACCGGCTGTGCGCGTTGTTGTGACAATGGGCTTCGTCTAGAATCCTCGAACGAGTTGCCTACTAGCTGGCGGAGGGTCTCGGGCTGCGAGTGCATCTCGCGCGCCACAATACCGGCGAATAGATAATACCCAATCACAGTGGTGGCTGAATGCCAGGGCCAGCCATAATAGCCCTAATGCATCCGGTGAATAGGCCTCGTTGCTTGCGCAACAGACGTGTTCACTTATTCCCGCTTCCCCAAACCCCGTGTCCTCCGTCCGGGGCTTGTGTGTACATATTTCTCGGTGAATCTTTTCTTCCTCCCCTCGGCTACATCCGCGTTTCCCCTTCTCTTCCTCCTCTCTCTTTCTCTCTGACGGTATATATCCCTCATCATTGAAAGTGTCCGAGAGGTCTGAACCTCGTTGGTTCATCTCGATCCGTGCTAGTCGAACGACGCATGCGGCTTTCCCAACGTTCCGCGTCCTTCTGAACGCTCCTCCGCAACGAGGATCGTCCGAGGTATAGTTAGAGGCCGATTGTTGAGCCGCGGTCGCGGCCGCGGATCAGCGCATTGTCGGTCCCTGCATTTTTGTTTCTCGTAATGAACTATTGATCGCGCAGCCCCGGCGATCCTTTCACGCCGCCATAGCATTGGGGCCGGTTGCTACAGCCATGGTTAAGGTCCTCGACGAGCCCAGGCGGCGGGAAGATCGCCATCCTTGGCTTGGATCATGGACTAGAACGACCGAGGGGACAAGGGGGCCAACGGGGCTGAAGGGGGCGAAGAGAGTGGGCGCACGTATTCACGGATCATTACGCGACAGTGACGAATTATAACGACGCGACCGTAATGCGTCTCCTTGTACAGCCGGGGCAGCGTTTTTGCCACCGAGACACTGGAATCGATAGAAGATCGAGAGAGAGAGAGAGAGAGAGAGAGAGAGAGAGAGAGAGAGAGAGAGAGAAAGCGAGGGGGGGAGATAGACAGAGAAGAAAGGGTGGCGGACACGGGGACAGGGGGGCCCCATGATGCGGATACCGAAAGGGGAGAACAGCCAGCAGCCCCACGATGCTCTTCGGTGCATCCTGCCTCGTAAACCTGTTCCCTCTTTTCGCCGCTCGGGAACCGCTTTTATTTACGAGTGTCTCGCGTGCCGCGGAATTTCGAATTCGTTCACGGCTACCGATCCGCGAGGCGGTGGTTCTAGCAGCTCCGGGGGCCCCGAAACTGGGCGTGTCGTAACGGGTGGCCCCGGCTTCCAGTAATGCCCCCCACCCCACCCCGGGCTTCCCGAAGCCCCGAACTCGTGCATTTCGAGCTTTCGACGCGTGCACGGAAGCCGAACGATTAAATGATTGCACTGTTCTCGCTGTAATTTATGGGAATTAAAATCGTACGCTGGCCTGGCCAGTTTTAGGCGGTCCCCCTTTCGTTGCATCTAAAATGAGGCGAAAGGCTTAACTCCTCTAAAGGCTTACAATAATTAGGACTTCTGAAAGTCTGTTGTAATTTTTTAAAAAGGTATGGAAATTTTTTATTTATTTTACAACTATATTTACTTCAATGCGTCGGTTACTGCGAATTTTTAAGCAAAATGAAAATTGTTTACATCGATTGCTACGAAATGGAGTTACCTGGGAATATCTTTCTTTCTTTATAATTTTCAACGGTCGGAAATAATGTGACTTTTATTTGTGTTAATCATTTTTATTGTTTCAAATTACAGCTACTCATTTCTATCATAAAAATATTTTGCAGTCTATTGATTACTAAAGAACAGAATTTTATTTCGATCTACTTGTGAGAGAGAGAAGGGACAATATTTATATTTAGTAAAGCTGCGTGAAATCTTCTTCGCGAGTCTGACTTGTTATTATAGGACTGATTCCTTGCAGTATGATTAAGGTTAGAACTTGATAAAAAGTTTCCTATATGAAAAAAAATGTTTATCTAACGTGAGTCTGCATGTACGTTAATATACATGTATGCTGTATCTTTCTGGAAGTTTGATTAAATTCCTTTTACGTTTTATGAAACCTAAAGAGACATGAAATTGTGTCTTCTTTTATCAAAGCTCGTTGAAATAAATTATGATTTTTGTTATACAAAGTTACCACTAATAAAGTATGTTATCGATTTTATTATAGGTATAAAATTATGTGGAAATCTCTTTAAAATTCATGAAACGGCCCCTCTCATGCCGGAGTTAAGGCCATTGTGTATTTTACGAGCGTATAAAGTTCACATCTATTGTAGCATCATGAGAAGTTCAGTTTGCCTGTCGTGAGAAAATCAATTACGCGTTTTCTGAACCCAGCATTATTAATGTAAATCGCGATCGGTAATTAGAAAAATGGTGAGAATTATGAGTATAATTCAACACTGTCTTGTTTCAAACCAGATGAATACTTCACAATCTTAACATTAATCTAGATGTTATAAGCGGTCTGTAAATTTTATATATTTCCAGTAGATGGAATTATTTAGAAAAATGTATCGTAGATCAGTGTAATTGAACGTTTAAAATAATCTCGTCACGATTTTATCTTGCAATTAGTACGATACTGCCGTCATCCGTAATAACAGTGTTTATAATAATAAGTGCAAGTTCAGTATTTTGCACGTTGGAAGATATTGTAACCAATTACCCGAGGTATAAAAATATCCGAGTAGAAAAAGTGTAGCCTAATGCAATTACGAAGACTGAAGAGTTTGTGTGTGGGAGATCGTGTGAATGAGAGTAAACGACTCTCATCGACCTTTACACCACTCCACGGTATTCTATGAATCATTTTCTTTCATTCAACCGTGACCCACACCTTCGCCAGCCGTGAACATCAATGAAAACCGCCTTGCGTGGGTTTGCCAGACGATATTTACGATTGTTGATAGGTAAATGGTACAAATGTTATGTCACTTCTACTACCTACTACTGCAATCTATATTCTAATGCACCAACTGTCTCGCAACTCACGGTACGCACAATCACGACATAACTAATAACCCTCAACCAGCGGACTATGAATCCATTTCGTCACGTCGTACATTCAATGTAATCATAGTAAAACATCAATTTCCAAAACCGAACATTAAGAATAAATGGGAAAGAATTTGATAAAAAAATTTGTATACACTAATTGAAGCTTGAGATAATGAAGTTGACATTTGCATGATCATTGATATGTAAAAGAAACATTAATTGCTTCCAATGAACTACTTCGTTAGAAAAGAAAATTTAACACGTAGGTATATTGACAAGATACCTCTTGTCCGTGATATCTAAAAATCATTTGTGGCATTTTTAAGGGTCTTCTCGCTTTCAATCTGTGCAAAATGGTCCCTGCGCGCAAAACGATTCCAATTCGATCTGAATAAAAATCATGTACCTTTTATCACAGAGGACGTCAGCTATTAGTATAAAACGATGGATAGAAGCTACTGAAAACAATTGTGAACAAGAAAGAAAAATTCATCGACCCATTTGCTCCCGCTCAACAATGATGCTCAGTATTAAAATCAAGTCGATTATTTCGAGTATTAAATCAGAAAGTGATGTTCGTGTCTCATACAGTGCTCCAAGAGGTTGTCAAGCCCTTCGGAACGTCGAAGTATTCGTGCGGTTTGCTCGCTGATGGTTTTGACGCTAAGTAACCGCGGAATTACGTGATCGATAAGGCCCGAGGTCGCGGAGGATCATAAATTATCGTTGCTTATCCGCTGTCGGAGTCTGCGGTTCCCACGTGGTAATGAGACAAGCGTCCATCTCTCTCGCCCTCTCCCTTTTTCTTTCTCAGGATTTCAACGGCGGTTTTTCTCGGCGCTCGCGCAACAAGCCGAACGATTTCGTTCTAGCCAGGCGGCAGTCGGTGAAACGAGCGATAATATATTACCGGTTGATTCGATCGTTGCTGTCATTTGCGCCAGACAGCTCGGGGATTAATTAGCTCGACCAATGGTTCGAGATCTCATTCGGGGCGACTCCTGCGCCCCGATACTTTCTTCTTCTTCCTACTCCTCTCGGCGTCGTCCTCCTCCTCTTCTTTCGCGATCCTCTGTTCCTCTTGTCCTTGTTCTTCTCGGCGAGGCCTGCTATCCTTCGGGCCGAGGAGACTGCCTCGATCTCGTCTCGACATATCGGAACGTCCGCGCGCTGGAACGCGCGTGCCTGATCGTCGTTTAGATTCGCCGTTCCTCTTCGACTGTTCGACCGCACCGTTTCCGCGCGCGGATGACAAAGAAAGGGCCGACGCGCAGCTAACAGAGGCGCACGCTCGTAACTCAGTTTACTTGCAGTCGTCACGCCGTGATTTGCGGCCCGGCCGACGAAGAAACGCGTATCAAAGGGACCTTGGCCCGCGGATCGTCTCTTGCCGCTCGCCAGCCCGGAAAATGGCAGCCGATCCGATCCCGAACGAACGCGCAGTTTGACGAAATTTGAGCCAACGAAAATAATTCTTTGCGATAAAAAGTTTGTGGTAAATGTATAGTAAGTGTGTTTGGATTCTTTAACTTGGAAAAATTTGATTTGAAACTGTTTTAGTTCACTGATTTCCAGAAAATGGCCCTCGATCCGATCCTGAGCAAACACGCAGTTTGACGAAATTTGTGCAAACTAACGAAAATAATTCTTTGCATAACAGTTTCTCCGAAAGGTAAGGGCCCTTATGTTCTATATCTTCAAGAAATTAAATTTGAAACGGTTTAAGTTGACTCGTGTACAGAAAATGGCCATCGATTCGATTCCGAGCAAACTTGCAGTTCTTCAGAGATTGAAACAAACAACGAAAATATTTCTTTGCGTAAAGGTTTGTGATAAATTTATACACAGTAAGTGTCTTTGAATACTTTAGCTTGGAAAAATTGGATTTGAAAACAGTTTAAGTTAATTACTTGGCCAGAAAATGGCCCCCGATTCAATTTTGAACGAAGTTTAACCAAATTTGATAAAATAAGGAGAGCAATTCTAATTACGTAAAAAGAAATAATAAATACGTAGAATGTGTCCTCAAACTTATTGTTTTCTGAAATTTTAATTTTAAATACTTAAATTTTGAAAACTTGCCCACGAATAACCTTACAACCTATCAAGTTATAATTTTACGCTATAATGTAATACAAAAGAAAAATTAGAGGGAAATGTGTCATAGACAGATTTGTTCGGAAGAATGTGGGATTTGAAAATGTTTATAATTTTTAAGAAAGACTGGCATCTCGGGAAGATGGATTTAGGATCCATTAACACCCTACTTATAGTTTGACAGAATTTCAGAGAAACAAATGAAATGATAAATGTCGATAAATCTTTTTAAAAGTTTTGTTTTCGAGAAAAAAGAATTGAAACTTCTTCAAGTATAAAAACGACATCAATGATGATGTAAACGATAATAACAATAATAATTATCAAACATGTTCAGGACTAGTGTGTCTGTCTAACGCTTGCCGTTTCTACAGGCCAACTCTTGTACTTAATGAGAAACTTTGATACATTCAGATACATTCGAAAAATGTCAAAGTTTAATTGGCGCGCTCCTTTGATATCTTGTTCGTCATTTAATTATAACTAGCCAGGAAGGCCCGTAAGTACTGGTCCACCCACACGGAGTTCACATTATGCCGAAGTCCGAACCTGTCAGCGTTTCTTCGACAAGTCAATAACAGTCTTCCCATTGTCAGTGTTTCTGCTCCGCCTACAAGCTCTTCTATTAGTCACGATATTGGCTACGTTCATTCTAACGATAACTAATCTCTATAATTACCAGCGATTATATTGCCGAGTTCTTCGTGTTTTTTACATGGTGTACATCATAGAAATCCTATAATGCTAACGACGCATACATCTTGCAAACTGCTCCAATAAATATCTCATTAACAAAATTTATTACCTTCCTTCTCATTTTATTACTTTGTTAATCAGCAAATAAACGTCTAAGACATTTGTGTTTTATTTTCATCGAACCCACTACTTTGTAATAACTAAACAACATTACTGTTCACAATTATTATGAAATTAATCGAACAGTGACCTCATAAAGAAATGAATTCTTTCTAGATCTATTGAAATTCTTGCGTAGCAATCTTATTTTACATGTTCTACACCCTACTTCATTAATCCTAGACAATTGAACTTAAATCAGCGTTACTCTGTAAACTAATCATTCGATTCGTAGACTACGAATTGAAAACTTGAATTTTTATATTTATTAAAGTAGCACAACTTAAGATACATGTTATTAGTTTTTAATTAAAAAGTAGGAAAACATTCAAAATTAACTTTTGAATTAACTTGATTTAACTAGACGCGCTACGCGATCATCTCGAATTCGCAAAAGTAGACTACGGATAAGATTAACGTCTGAGTCCTCTTACTGGACCTAGTGGTACAAGTAAATAATCATTGCGAAGCGAGGACTAGAAAGTTTAGATGAAACTTTTGTAAGTCCGAGTCAAAATGTACCAAAGTCCTGCCATCCGAGCTGAATCCTAATTTTCTAGAAAATTAGACGGTATGAGAACACTGTCGAAACACGTCTGAAATTGTAGATAGCCGACGGAATTATAATAACCAGCATCGAGTGGGTTTGTTGGTCTTGTAGGAGGTTATTTTCAGCAGCAAGAATCCTGCAGCTTCCCAGAAAATCCATCTTATTCGAATGGCACGACAGAATAAAATCACCCCGCAATCTTCGGCTCGCAGATCTCGAGCGGCCGCTGCGGAGGTTCCCTCTTGGGCACGATCTAGGCGCCGATTCTCACACGTTCCTCGAATAATCTCGATCCTCGGTGTTCCCCGTCCATCCTGGCAGGACAGCCAGCCCGCACTCGTCCGGCTCGACTGCCCGGATTCGAGGGGGTCTCTCACTCGACGACAAACGTACCGGCTAAAGTTACCGGCTGCCGAGCCGTTAATTCGTCTCGATCGAGTGCTTAGATAAATCGACACGTCCTCTCGTGGACGCGGTCGAGCGTGGCCGGGGACCTTCTCTCTCTTCTCTCTCTCTCTCTCCTCTCTTTCTTCCTTTCTCTCCTCTCCGTATTCTGCGGCTCGGCCTGCACCCACTCATCCCCCTTCGTTCCCTCTAAGCTCAGCCTATATTGCCTGGGCTGCCTGGCGACCGGAGAACGTCGTTCGAGATAAGCCATCTGATATCCGGTTAATGCCGAAGATAAATAACAATTATTTTATAATTAAGCAGCTAACCAAGTGGGTAGTAAATACACGTCCATGTGGTGAAACACCTCCCCGCAACCTGACACCGCTTGTTGCCGCTCATTCATAAGACGTGAGAGCGGCATCGATCAACCGCGGGCTGCCTCGGATCAGACGCCATGAGCTGGATTACGATCCTCATAGATCCACCGTGCGCATCCCGTGATGCTCTCGCTAAGAACAGACGCGAAAACTTGGGCTGCTCGCTCGCGAATAGCATCGAGACTAAATCACAATATGTTGGACGAACATTTTCGACATTCTTCGATCTCTACAATGGTTGTATACGTTCGTAAAAGTTGCAGACTATTTTATGGCATGCATATGCTGCTATAAAGTGCACATATCCGTTCTCGTCATAAATGCGCAATATGCGTAGTCTATTTAGCCGTATTGGGTCTACTTAACTATATTCATGAATATGGATTCAGATGCAAGTTTGTGGAAATTTATTGACAACGAATTTCTGTACCAGTTCCAGAAAAACTGCATTTTCTCTGGAACTAGGATAATTAGGATAGCAGTGGACAGATTAAAAGAATTAAAAAATATCAACTTATTAGCTTAGTAAAATCAATAACTGTCGAAAGAAATCTTTATGCGGCCCCTGTTTTCTGCAATTGATGAAAACCGTTTTTATTTTGCATAAAGATCCGCTGTCTAAGAATAACAGTTAACCTAAGTATAACTACATAGCGTTGAGGAGCGTCTTTTCGACTATATGTCCATGTAATTTCAAAGCGATAAACTTATTACAATCCTTTGTAGGATTTCTATTTTAATCCGTATATCACGCGAGGGTATAAGATAGACTTTACTTAAAGTAGTTGCAAATATAATACAAATATTTGGAAGAAAAGAATTTATTTATTCTGGATCACTGTGCGAATGTCGATTGCACGACGGAACAGTTGTTGCGTGAAAACTGTGTAGAAACTGCTCACAAATATCAAGGTTCAAATTGTAATTAATGGGGTAGTCAATCAGCTGTACGAGACCTCCCAGTCGTAACCTGTTCTCCACTGTATACTGCTCGTACATTTACACGTTACCTAATACATTACAAGCACGCGTTATTTATAGTGACTAGACCGGGTGTGTTTGTACCAATTCTTATTTTTACAAGTAAACTTTTAAGGTACAGGAGTAAGATTTTATTTTGTGTAGTAAAACAGTTGCAATGGATAACATTTGGAATCTAAAACTGAATTCAATTGAACCACTTTAGCACTTTAGTAGCCATAAATGCATATATATCCACAGCAAAACAAGAATCAACAGATTTATTTACAAGCATCGAAAATTAAAGGTTTATATCGAAGTTGAAGACTTTAATATTCTATTAAATTACTCGCGCATCTTCGTGTTGTACCCATTGCCATAAATCTAAGCTTATCGTGCTTAGAGTAAGACCAAACTCCGTCTTCCTTTTTGATTTTATATCACTATCATCACCACGTATATACAAATGGCAAAGCTCATGTGTAAAACGATTTGACTTCTGTTCAATAGTTCCACAATATATGACCAATTATTCTGTATAATATTTTTCTAAAAATTAATTGGACTTCAGAAATCAAATTGATTTTAATGTAGCTTTTTCGATGCCCTTATACCCATTCTAATTTTACAAATTGAGAACAAAGATGATAGAAACGAATACATCAACGAATGTTTATTTTTTTATTCAATTCCAATTTGTTCATTTCTGATCAACAATGAGAGCCTTTTAAAATACGAAAAAATTGCTGCAAATTCGCGACACAACAAAATGAAATGCAAATTAGTAGTAGGTACATATCTTAGTTACAAGATGCAGATCATCGACGTAATTTGTACATATTCTCCCTTTCAGAATCAGCAACGACAACAAAATACCAAAACCGTCTACCAGCTTCCACATAACCAGAGAATGTAACTATCGGACGAATTCGGCTGGTCGTTTACGGAGCAATATAAAAATGAATCCATAGAAGTTTTAATCACCCTATTAGCAGCACGCCGCGCCGGTCATCCGGGGGACTTCCAAATTAAACATCGAGCTAAGTAGCCCCGTGTCTGCCGCCGCTGCACAATAAATATCGGGAGATATTTATCGGCGGCGTTGGTCCACGATTTTCAAAGAGGCCCCGAACACCGCAACGGTTTTCGCGTGGCTCGCCATTAAACGTCTTCCCGTTGGTCGCGGACGGTCCATTCCGGAAATATTCGAGGAATCTGCGGTCGCCTGGCCCGACGCGCCACCATTCCTGCAAGGTTTAAGGGGTTAGGCCACCCTGATTAAAAATACCATTCTTTTTCATTCCCATTTGATAGTTTGTAACTCCGAGTATAATATCCTCGATGGAAAATTCTCGCCACTTTATGAATTTATGAACGTAACGAAATAAAATCTTTTTCTTTCAAAACGAGAGTTTTGAGCCGCGTAAATGTACTCTACAATTTATATCCGTTGAAATTATTTTAATTTTACCAATTTTAATATTATTAAGTACCTCTCAATACTTTCGGCTCCAACTTTCGACACAATCTTGTACTTTGCATAATCTAGCGGAAGAATATTCAAATCTTCATTTCATTTTTGAGAAAATAGATAAATCCACGCTGTCCCATAGGAATCGGATGGCGCGTCTGACCACGACATGGCAATTCTACTTCTTGTAAACGGTGATTCGTGAGGACGATTTTTGAAAGCCAATTTTCTTTGAAATGAAATCTCGTTTCAACAGATTTTATTCTAGTGGATGATTATGAATGTTCGAACCTCATTTTACCTTGCGATTTTAACGAAAAAGGAACCCACCAGTTTATAAACAATTCTAAAAAATTGTGGTCACTGTAGGATCGACTAATAAAACTCTTATCTTAAAATGTAACGTAATAAATATGTTTTGTTACGTTATTATTTTAGAAATAATTTATATCATATAATATTATATTATTTTAGTTGAACTCGATTTTCTCGGAAATGAGTCATCAAATGAAAAAATTTTGTTGCATATTTATTTTTTGACGTAATCCAATTGTACCACTACTTCCATGACACCCTATATATAAAGACATTTCCAACAAAAAGTATGCGTGTTGCAGGTGAAAATGCCTGGGGGTTGTAAAACGCCGTGTGTGACTTCCCGGATAGCTGCCCCAGGTTTAACCTCTTAAGAGCGCATTTCCGGGAGGTTCCGCGTAGTGGCCGCGTTGTTCGTTAACAGTTCTCGCCAAGATTCGTGCGTGGATTTCACGCTATTCGCGAGCATGCTCGGATTTCTTGTCGGCACGGCGTTTTCCTCGGCGGTCGTGGCCGGGTGGTTTCTCTTTCCCTCGGAGCGTCCGCTCTCTCGTCCAGGTGAAATAAGGCCCGGCGGGGTCGTAAAGCGGGCCTCCCGTCGTAAGTTATGTCCGGTGTGTACGCATAAAGCCATTATATACCTTATACTGTCCTGTAATACGCTATAAAATCCCGCGTTGTATATCTAGGCGCGATATCATCTGGGTTAGGAGCACCCGTAGAGCACACACTCTGTTAGCGCTCGATCTCTTCTCCTCCTCAACCTTCCCTCTTCCTCTTCCCACTGTCTCTCCCTATCTTTCGTCCTCTCGCTCTCTATTTCCCCCTCCGTTCCGCGTCGTACGGCTTCCACGATGCTGGTAGAACGACCTTCCACGCTAGGAGCGTACAACGTCCAAGTACGTACTTACCGGCGCTGTCTCTTTTACTTCGATCGGGATGCCCATTATTTTCGCCCTCGATGGTGAAACCTTTCCGACGGCAAGAAACTCCGCACCGGCCATACGTCTCCGACGCCGCGCTCGTGTGTGAAACAACCACCGAGTTCGCCACAACCGAGAACCAACTCTCTTTCCCTCTCTCTTTTCCTTTCTTCTTTCCTCTCTTTCTCTTTTTTTTCTTTTCGAATATCTCGCTGGTGTTTTTGCACGTTGATAATAGCGTTCCCCTTCGATCGCCCTGACAGCACCAACCCCCTCCCTCAACGCGCGTCCGATCGCAACGATCGACGTTTTTTGCGATTGTAATTATTTTGTTGGTCCAATTCTTTTTTTCCATCGATCGAATTTCCGACCCGTTATCCCGCCGGATCTTAATTGCTTCCGAACGTACCGCGTTACGTTTACCGTATGCTATTATCGAACGCGTCCCGACTTGTACGCACCTTGTAATCGCGATGCTGAACAGCCGCAGGGCGACGATTTGTTGGTATTACCGCCGAGTGATTTCTTTTAATGGATTTCGTTGACGGTTTCCGCGGCGATGATTGAGCTATCCAGCTGCACTGTTTTGGTTACCGTTTGCGGTGAACCACCATAGGAGGTCCGCGGCGATAAACGTGCAGAGGGGTTCGGTCTACTTCACCGACAGTGACTTCCTCGACAATGTTTACATCATCACTATTTTCCCAGTACTTATACAATCCCGAAAAGTTTCAATCACCCCTTTCAGTTATGTTCAGATTCCTGAGGTGGTTCTCAGCACCTTTTCCCTTTGCAAATTCGCGTTGAAAGGTTTTGTTTTCGAGTATAATTGTGATTTCTATCGATCGAATTTTGAATTATGTTAGAGAAGATGTTGTTGGCGCAATGTTCGATCTTCCGCTTTTCGAGTTATAGGAATAGCGCGAAGAGTGCGACAAAGAGGCTCGTGCTAAGTGCGAAGGTAATATCCCTCCTACTGCGGGATACACCATCCAAGGGGCCGAGGAACTCGATCGTTCGACTCGGTCGAGAATTTGTAACATGATACGGATTAGGTATATCGGGGAACCAATACTAATGCAATGACAAAACTTTTCTGTTTTTTACTATTTTTGCATGAAATTTCTATCAATACATTCATCATATTTTTCTGATTAAAATGATAACAAACACATGATATAATTTTGATTATACTTACATCTTTACTTCGTCAAATCAGTCAATTTTTTCCTAAAGGCCAAAAAATATTTAAAAAATTGCTAATATGACTTCAAAATATTGCAGCTTTTAAATAGTCAAATTTGTTTATTTCTTGCGGCTCGGACCATAACTACATTCATACTGATTAATAAACAACCTCATTTTTTTGTCCCCAACCAGTAGAAAGACTGGAATCGTGGGAATCGTGGACCCAAGTTTTTCGGAACATACTATATAAAAAAAAATGTACAACACACGTAATTTTGATCATTTTGTATTTTAAAAAATCACACAGATACTTCAAATTCCAATAAATATGTGTGGAAATTTCATAATGCAGTAGATTTAATAGTTTTTCTGAAAAAAATTTAAAAGTTCGTGCAAAAACGGCCTCGAGAACCGGTATACCTTCATAAGTACCCAGGGTTAGGTCTTTGCGGACGCGTGTCTGCTGACAGTTGCGCAAGCTTCTTAACCGTTCTACGACTGCGAATAATTTTTAAAGAAATTACTACTTTCAAAAAGTATCAAACAAATTTGTACTGAACACAACAGATTTTCTTTCATTTAATTGATATACTCAACTCTTCAGTACACAATTTTTTTTCACATGAAAAATATATTCGACCCATCAAAAAGTAAGCTAAAAATAATTCTCGTCCGCTCAGGGTTAATTAGATGATGATCTACAAGATTAAAAGAGTATCATCTTTTCATCAAGAAAATTTGTCTGTATCTTCACAAAATTAGTGAGTAAAGATTCGAACACACTCAAACACAGCCGTCCGCGCAGCTATCAAAAACGTCCTCCCAACAAGCGTTGAACGTCACTCTTGGGTACAGGCGCGGCGCGGCCAATAAAATCCTCCGCGCAGAGACCCGAATAAATAAGGCCATCTTTTGCGTAAATTACGCGAGCGGACAAGCGAGCCGACCGCTGAAAAGGACACCGCGTTCCATCGAATGGTCCGCGACCCGGCACGTTTTGCATTCATCGCGTGGATCTCGCCGTGGATTCGGTTACTCGCGGCGCGTAAGCGTACCGTCCTCGCTTCCTGCGCGCGGGACAACGCTTGTCTCGCAGTTCTCTTCCACCGCGATGAGCTACGGCAGGCCACAGGACAGCGACCAAGGTGTTACATTACAAAACTCCCGCGGGTACGCGGATTTTACGGGATACGGAAGCCTCGTAGTCGACGGCTACCGAAACCCTCTCGCGTATTTCCACGATAGCGATGCACGAGCGCGCGTGCACTCGCTCGAGCAAGTATCGTGAGTGGTATACCATTACGGGGTATAACATGACTCGCGTCGTCTCCCAAACCATCCACGCATCGCACGGTACATCGGTTCAATAGAATCCGAGGACGAAAATCATGTTTCAGATTTTTACGGCAATCTGTCGGTAAAGCCGTGTTTTTATTAAGCAACTTTTGGTTGGTCGATTTAGTCGATCAACCTCAAGCTGTTTAATTGGCACTAACCGTACCGAGCATAAAATGTGACTTGTATATGTTGGTTTATAATAATTGCAAAACTGAATTTATTTAGACTTCGCATGAAAATCTGCAGTCAAGTTATGAGCGATGTGATTTCAACACGATTGTGGCTCGTTTAACCTTATAATCTTCGTTTCAAGAGTCTTGAAAGTTTATCAGTACCAACAAGAAAGTTGGATTTTCATTTTTATCCTGTAGACAACGCGCTGTACTATGCCGATGGCGATTCATGCTCGACCTCTCCTTGTTAATGGCCGATCCTCCAGTCGAGGGCTTCCAAGAAAATCGGGTTCGACCGGCATCAACGTTGTCCGCGGATTTTTTGTCCACTCGGAACCTGTTTAAATCTTGCATCTAGAGAAGCAATGTTGCACAATACGGCGGAAGCTGGATCGCCCTCGGATGTAGTAGACTTTTATGAAACGATTATTGGTGGTTAATCGTTGCGCCGATCTAGTGCTTGTTAATTTCGAATCCTCTTCCTCCCAATATGCACATTTACACTGTTATAACTGTGTTTCCTTTGTTGTTGTTGTTCGATGGAAAAGAATCGGTCTTGACCGGTTCGCTGCCGAGCGTTATGGCTTGCAGGAAACTTCAACCGAATGAGTTTGCTTGGGATGAATAGCTGGCATAAATAACTGAAAACTTAGGTCGGAGATTATTATCGCTCCTTTCTAGGCAAAGATGAACGAGAGAAATCGTGAGAATGACTTCTGCAGCGTTAACCGGGGATAAAGATGTGCTAACGTGCATCGACGTGAATGCGAAAAAACGTGAAAACCGTTTCTCCATTTTCAGGAATTCGGCAACACTTTCACGCAACGTTTTCGTCCAGTGTATAGAAGTGAGCAAATGCTCGTTAACAGACTGCGGATTTTTATGCGAGATACAAATTGTCTGCATTGCAAGACATTGCAAGACATTTATTTATTTTCTTAATAATTCTAATCAGACGAAAATAATACAACAGCATTTTTGAATTCATTAAACGTTTCTTCTATTTTACATTTGACCTATTCATGTTTATTATAAATGCATAAAATCCGCCATCCACTCATTAAGTATAAGTAAAGGGTACCGCATTTCTAGTTTCTAGTATATACATAAATAGTGAAAACACAGGCAACCTTTGAGTAACATTTTTTGAATAACACGGTACTTTAACCCTTTGCGGACGCGTGTCTGCTGACAGTCGCGAAAGAAATTTTACCGTTCTGCGACTGCGAATAATTTTTAAAGAAATTAATACTCCCGAAAAATATAAAACGAATTTTTACTGAACACAACATGGTTCCCTTCATTTAATTTCTAAACCAAATTCCTCGGCAAACAATTTTGTTTCACAGAGAAAATTTATTCGACCCATCAAGAAGTATGTTAAAAATAATCTTCGTCCGTTAAGGGTTAATTGCACAGTTTTTAAGTTTCCTTTGTCACAATACAAGTAATGAATGATTATTTTCCAAATAAAGTATTCGACAAACAAGAATCTATTCCAATAATGCCCTACTCTGTTCTCAGATAATCCCGGCACCAATTAACCGTGTTATTAACCATGTTATTCGGCGGTTGCTGAACGTTTAAAATTAATTTCCAGCAAAACAGACAATTTAACGAAGACCCGGCATTAAGCGCTTCGGGTTTAAAACGGAAGTGATCGATTACCGTGCAGAGATCCCGTGAATCGCTCGTGTACCCGTGACACCTGATAATCGAAGATAGTCGTCGGCGGACCACCATGAGCTTGGGTGTACGTCCCAAGGGGGAATTTCGCTGGAAGGTTAGCAACGATCGATCCACGCACCGTAGCGTAGCGGGATCGTTTAATTTGCGGTAACGCGGATCCATTCTGTTCGCGCTCGAACTTTCCAGCGGCGGGTTTCCGCGAACATCGGAGCAATTATACCTGACAGATAATCGTTAGCCGTCTATTAGCAACGCGGCCGTATACCCTCGGACACGCAACTAATACTTCGCGCAACATATCACAGTTTACGAGGTACACCTGTAAACCGTTAACCCGAAGGACCGGATGGGTCGGGTAAGTCATTAAGTAACCACGAACTTATTATCGCGCGGTTTCTAGCGGCTCTTGTTCATTATCGACCACCCTGCGCAGTCCGCAAAAGATGAACGCACGTTACCCAAGAATTTATGCTGTTTCTCGGGTCCTGGAAACACCGGCAGATTAAGATTTATCGATTATGGGTCGCCGGTTAACCTATTATCGTTCTAGATCGCTTCAGGATCGTTGTACATTTTTGTGCTGTTTGACGTACCGCGTACTGAGAGCGTAACTTAAATGATTTGACGTTTAAGAGGCGGTACAAAACCTCCTGCTTGTTAATTACAAATAGACTGTCGATTTTATACATTTATGGGAAAAAATGTGCAATAGAAATTAAAAGAAACATTGAAGATGTTATACTGGAACTACCGAATAACAAATGCGACTGATGTGTATTGCTTTGTAATAATGACAAGACTGCAGTTTGTATTGTAATACGTGCTTCAATAAAGAAGTTTATTGGAATATTTCTAATGTGATCAGTTCGATAGTTCTAGTGTTGTGAGTAGACTGCGGGTCTTCATGCAAAATAAAAATTCTCCCAGTCAATCGTAAGAAACGGAAGTTAAATAAAAGTGTATTTTGTCTTCGAGTAATTTGAATAAGTGGAGAATAATGCGCTAACATTATTTGATTCTTGTAATGTTTTTACAGTTTTGTATTTGACCACTCCATTTTTGTCATAAATGAGTAAAGTTCGCAGTCCAGTTATGAGCTTGAACATACGGATCCCAACATATTAAAATTATTAAACGAACAAAGAAACAATTCCGACTAAATACAGTATCCTCATTTTTAACCCTTTGCATTCGAGGCTATGTCAACTTCAGAATTCTGACGTATTCTCTGATCTAGAATATTTTTGTTACATCTTTTTCATTTTGTCCATACAATGTCGAGTATATTTTACTTTTTGCCATACTCGAACATATAGCAATTTCTTAAACACGAAGCCATTTAGTAATGTAGAAATTGTTCTGGATTATAATTTAGCCATTTTTAGTGGTTTCTCAGAGGTGCCAGTCGAGTACAAAGAGTTAAAAGACAAATCAGACACTTCCATGTACCTACCAAGAAATTCCAAGAAAACCGAACAGGATCGGAAGATTGCTAGCTTCTTCACAGATTCCTTGAGCCCCGCCCAAAGAACGGATACTTAAAAACGAAAATACCTCGTTCTTCTTAAAACAAATGGCAAGCTATCTGGTAATAAGACAGCCGGTCGCTGGTCGCGGCGTTCTCTTCGCAATAAAACCGTTCCCGTCGAAACGTATCTCACGGGTCGGCGGTACAAACAGCGTAACATCTCTCGCGCTAAAACCAGCATGCTCTTTAATACCGGCCATCAATGAGCGTCTCCGCCGAATGACACGAGGCTCCTTCGCGACTTGACGCATCGTGCGCATCGCGAGCGGTAATAGTCGGCGATCGTACGACCATTTAATTTGTAGTACGTCGCCCACGTGAATCGGTGTACGTATTGTACAATGGGGGCCCCGGACTCCGTGTCGGTTCGCGTGTGCACGCCACGGGGAAACGTAGGAACGGAATAGATGCGGATAGTTGATTGCCAACAACCGGAGAACGTATAGTTACAACGCGGATACTGCGCGTTGCCGCGGCGTGTAGCGATCGCTCATCGACCAGAGGAAGACCACCGTGCGTCACGCGCACACCAAACCCTCTGTGTAATCTCGCGAAAGACTCTCCTCGTCGCGACACTTCGCGGTCCCCCGACAAATTGCCCCGATCCGACCCGGGCCCCCTCGGGCCACCCTCTTGGACCACCCCACCCCCCTCCCGTTCCACGCCAACGCTGCGAATACGGCCGGTAATCCAATTTGTACGCGATGCGGTCGCGCAGCGGGAAACCCATTGACGCGAGGCTTAAACCCTCGCGGACCCAGGGAATTTGCTCGCCGGCAACAAGTCCGTCGCCATTCACCGGGATCCTGTTCGAAAATCAATCACATCGATCGCGACCGACGCGGATGCGCCAGCTACTTAGGCTGCTGATACCACCCGGCACAATGCACGGCCATCCGTAACGGGACAATCGGACCCCGGACGTGAATGGCCCCCGTTAAGAATTCGTAAATGTGATTTAGCTCGTTCTGCTCATGGGAGAGAGCTCTGTTCGCGGTAGCCCGAGCTCGCGATGCTGTGTGCGTCTTGTCTGCTCGGGACAAATGCGCGTATGGTTGTGAACGCGGTCTGAGACGGGGATCTCTAGAAGTATTTACTGTCTTGAGATTGGTTCTAGTGGAATATATTTTTTCAAAGTGTAGGGCGTCGTCGAAATCGTGGTACAATACAGGATGGGGCTTTTAAATGGAAACACCTAAATATGTCCGTTATTATTAATCGTATGGAAAAATTCCAGATAAATTTGCACTGTCTCAAGGGGCTAACTATTTCTAGCTCTACTACTTACGCTAAAGCACGCAAACTCGTCGGATCTTCAAGCTCATTTTCTCGAAAACATAGAAGACGTTTTACACAACACAATTTATAGAATATTACAACGCGCTTTATATTATGCATTAACAAGTTGTGTTCCATGTATAATCTCAAATTTGAACATGTTAAATTCTACGAGAGTCGTCAATGACCCCGGCGCTATGCAATTATTTAACCCCTTGCCGTATTTTAAAGTCTAAGAAAGATGAAAGTTATACCTTTATTTTCAGACGAAATAAAATTTTACTTTTGTGTAATCAATATTTAAGCATTGAAGTAAATGTAGTCATACAAAAATATAAATTTTCTTTCTTCTTCTGTGACATTTTTGGGGGCAAAGACGTTCAAATTATTGTAACCGTAAAGAAAATGGTATGGCAAGGGGTTAAGAATGACAAATGAAAGCAATTTACTAATGTTACAATTACCTACATTATAATTTAAGGTGAGAACTTAATTATGAAGTAGCATTATTAATAATAACTAAACTGCTGGCATTTATGCAAAATAGAAATTGTCCACTTCAATTGCAACAAACTTGAATGTAATAAAAATTGATTTCCCTTCTCAATAGTTTTAACAGGTTGTAACAATGCTCCTACTCATTTTGATAATAAATGCATAAAATCCACAGTCCATTAACCTTAGGAATATTATTAATTCATCGATGTTTGAGCGACCGTGAACATTTTGTCCAACGTTTACGGAATCGTTTCCCTCGAACTCCAAGTGACACCACCGTAATTAATTGATATAATTGGTTACTAAGTCGACGATGAGTCGTTTCTCGTTGGATAAAACGTCGCTTGTTCTCCCGGGCGAGCGGGCTTCGGCTAATTTTTCTCTCTCTCCGTTTTCCGTGGTCACCGATGTCCTTTCTTCTTCTCCTTTCCTTCTCTATGGGGGGTTCGCTGAAGCAAGGTACCTACCTGCCACACCATCGTTCACCATACATAGCCCCTCTGTCTACTCGTGGCCGAAGCGCACGGGGGCCCTCCATTGTACTACATCGCAGAGTTATTTTCATCGTGAATTGTTCGTTATGGATACGACCGACACCTCTACACGGTCCTCGCGCGCTCTGAAATCGAGCCGACCTTACGAGCTGACGGAACCACGGTTTGCTATCGGCCTGATCAACGAATCAGCAACACGTTAGGTCCATGTAAACTCGGAACGAAGAGTTTAGGAACATTTTGTCGAAAATTAGTCCGCTTCCTCAATTTTAACGAACGAATACAAGGAAACCAAACGACCACACAACTTTCAACCATGAAAAATGAAAGCAATCTTTGGCAGTTTTTCCTGGTCAAACCAGGAAGTGAATAGAAATTATGTTAGAACCTCTGTATTGTACATGCAAGTATCTTTTTAGTTTATTTTTTCAACTGAATGGTTACGCCGGATATTTTATAAGGAATGGTATCGATTGCATGGTCAATCATTAATGATACCTTATTGTCACCTTAGTATTTCTCTTCGTTTTTCTTTAGAAATTACTTTTGTGTGCATGCACTGTAATTACACGAATTCCAAGATACCAATATTCTATTCTATATGCTATTTTATCCAGCTGGATACAACAGTATTTTGAAATTCTTTAAATGTTTCCACTGATTTGCACTCCGTGTAGTCTTTTTTGAAGAGTCGCTAGTCAGCCAGATTTTATACACTACGCACCGTAAGTGATATCAAAGTAACTAATGTCATAAAAAAAAAAGCATAAACAGTAAAAGAAGAACAGTGTCACAAAAAAGGCTGCCTATAATTTTCTGTGAATCCGATAGAGAATTTTTCGGACATGTCCCTCAAACTATAAAGTGAAAAATGCCTTTATACATCCCATAAAATTACAAACGACTATCTTAGAACATTTTCCAAAGGTTTCATCTGATATGTTTTACTTTTCGAAGGTTCCATCAAAATGTCCGAGAATTCTCCGATCGAGCGTCGGCTACCCGTTTCCCCTGCATTGTTCGAAATTAATTTAGAATTGGCCGTCCGTGAGAAAATTGTGGGTCGTACGCCCCGGAGATCAGCCGCGAGATTATCTACCGTGCAGCATCTCGGATACCACAGATTTTTAAGTGTTCTCCGTTCCGTGGCGCAGGAATAAGTCAATTCCACGTGCACCGGCCCGATCCGCCTCGCTCCACTCCGCACCACACCGCTCCGCTCTGTTCAGCACCGCGCGCGTTCCTCCGGATACCCGCTGCGATTTTTATACTACGACGTACGTCCCTACCGAGAGAGAAACTCGCCCGGGAGTTTACAACGCTTGCGTTCGGAGATATCACGGTGTCCTACCGCGACATGCGCAAAATTCTGTCGGGAGCGTTATCACGATTCGACACGAGCACCGGGCTGCTCGATTATTATCCTGGCCGAAGGCACATAAAACTTTTTTCCTTTTTCTTCCGTTGGAGAAGCGGAGAACACGCGGGCGAGATCTGCGAATTGGACTATACCCGATTTTCTGTAAAAAGTTCCAGCAGCTTCAAGCTGTTCTTTCGAACAGGAATGTTACTCTATTGGAAGGGAACAACTATCTATTTAATACATTATTTACCAGCGACAGTTTCATAATTTTTTACAGTCTGTGATACATACCTAATGATTTTTTTACGCTTTGCACTCGAATCGTGACTCTGAGTCACCAGTAAAAAATTGTCATAGCATTATTCAAAACAGTTTTCATATTGTTAAATTTGTCTCTATTCCATAGAATACTAACGATTCAACCGTTGTGTGAGAAAACAGATTTAATTTCGGGTGCGCAATGTAAAAAAGATACATAGAATAAAAATATTCTAGGTTGAAAGAAATATCGTGGTTTTGGAATTAAAATTGCTTCGAATGCAAAGGGTTAATGGATCTTTCAACAGCTATAGCAATCTCAATCGTGAACAAATATGTCACCCTCAGTAAAGTAATCTACTTATTTCGTTGGGGATTATTATATAAAAGACGATTTTTAAGCTTCCTTTTAGTACATCAAAATTATTAAAAAGCCTATTAACCCTTTGACGCAATTTTAATCCCTAAATATAGGTATTTCTTTCAATCTAGAACATTTTTATTCTATGTCTATATTCTATTCTATATCTTTTTACATTGTGAACCTGAAAGTAAATCTGTTTTCTCATACAATTGAATTTTTAGCAATTTATAGAATACAGACGAATTTAATAATATGAGAACTGTTTTGGATAATGGTATGGCAATTTGTTACTGGTGACTTAGAGTCACCATTTCAGTGCAATATCAAAACAAGTATTCTAGGCAAATGCGATTCTTTAACAACAAAAATGTGACACATATTAATTATTTTCGCATTGACCCACAAAACATTGAAATTGTCCCCCAATGATGCGTGCGCCGCACATTGAGAAAAACTGATATAATGACCTATATATATGTATAATGGTATATTTAATAAAATATGATATAATGGCCGGTAGAAAATCTGTTAAGATCGTTGAGCTTTATAAAATTAATTTATACATACTTTCTTTCGGTAGTTTTTCGGTGGCGTAAAGTAACAATCGGAAGATTCACGACGTTCGCCAAAATGGCTACTGTCGAGAGAAGAGATTGGCGGGTGGCAACACCGTGCGACGCTGAACATCGTTATCCCCGAATTGGCGAGCCGTGGAGCGAGGTTGGGCACTCGCCACCCTTGTTAATGAGTTCCCGATGAGTTGTATTGTGCGCGATAAACGCTGATCCGATCTGATCCTCTGGCGAGGAAAGTCTCGCGCGGAGATTGATCGGTTGAATGAAATCGTTAAACAGCTCCCTCCCCGATCGAAATGGCTGGTCGTCGAGGCGAGACCGGGGCAAAGGCGTTGCGAAACTTCTCCTATCGGCTCCTGGCACCCAGCTCCCGGCTCTGGTAGACAAGTCCAGTTGCACCGGGTTACTCGCATTTATCAACCTGTATGACAGTCTGTGTACACTGGGGGGATCGCGCCCCGACTAAACGCTACACAAGCTGCACAGGCTACACGGTGCAGCGAGAGAATTCAGGTGCCGAGGCGCGACAGGATTCTCTTACCTAATTCCTCTCTCGGATAGATACAACGCTTTTCAATTACGGAAATCGATACTTATCGAAATTCAGGTACAAGACTTCGCCGCGACCACCTGCGACGCGATACACCCGACGAATGAATAGAGGACCTGGATACTGTTTGCACCATAGACTTCTATGGTTTGCACGGACGGTTATCCTTAAAGGCTTGCTCCGCGTTGATCTCAGTTCGCCGAGATTTTATAGCTTTGCCCGGGATCTGAGCTGTTTATTTATGAATAACGCGAGCCACCCGGTGCACGATCGTTGCACGCCATTGCCATTTCGATGACATCCGAACCTAGGAAGACTGTGCGTCGAGAAGAAGCGAAATTGTTGTTTTTTTGCTGAAATCGACGCGATCGTACGGTGTCGTTTATTGCGGATTTAAGTGGCAATAAATCTTCCTTAAACTTTTTAACAACGTCCGAAGGCTCCGCTGCACAAGGAAAAAGATCGCTTTCGCTGTACTGTTAATCGTAATAATTCCTGAGTGCTGTTTTTAATTTTGTATACAGATGTTTTCAGGTTACCTTACACGAATGGAAGAATTCGATTACACCTACTAGACGGTGGATCTTTATGCAAAATAAAAATCGTCTGCATTAATTTCAATCTACAGGAGCCACCTATACGGTTATTTCTTTTCTTAATAATTGTAATAAGCTGTAAATAATACAACAGTATTCTTAAATTGATAAAATGTTTTTACTGTTTTGCATTTGGTCTACTCTGCTATAAATGCATAAAATCCGCAGTCTAATACCTACAGTACTCTCTTCCAATAGCTTGGCATACCGGGCTAGAGGAGAATATTTTTCAGGAATATTTTTCGCGGATCTCATTGCGCGGTTGTCTTTATTTTTTTTAAAGTTGCTTTACTTAAGGTTGCATCAACATCTCAGATTATTAGCGACCGCGTTATAATACAATATATTACCTTATGTACTCAGAAAAGTACATAATCAGGAATGGAGACCCGCAAGGATCTGCCATGAGCGCGGTTGTCTTGTTGTAAAGTCTCTGCTTCCCCACTCGGTCACTCAAACAACATAAATTTTCATATGTCAGGAGACAAATGATTTGTAATCCGTATCGTCTTAAGCGCGAGTAGGGGATTAGCCAATGAACGAGTTCTGTTGTGTCATGTGCACAGATAAAGCCTTAAACTCGTTATTTATCGCATACCTTCTTATTTGATGTAAGGGTTAACTAATCGTCTCCCGGATCCCTAGATCTGGTAACGCTGCGCACAGAATACTTAATGGCGCTTATGGTGCCGGGTCCACGTCCGACCACGAAGTGGAACATGTTGAATCGACGGGTGAACGAGCGGCGACCTTGAACGAGCACATCAATTCTCACGCGCGGGTAGCCCCGAGTCACAGCTCTCGCCAGAATACACACTCGGCGCGTCACGAAATTCGCGAAATGGGATATGAGGGACGAGAGGAGGGTGACGCCCCCGGAGGGGTTGGTGAGGGGTTGGCCAGCGGGACGATCGGGGCGCGATGCGGCCGCGCGCTGACTATAATATCGAATATATTGGATAATGATAAAGCCGCGAGCACGTATACCCTCCGCGGATGGGTGATTGGTTATTAGTTTTGGGCCCGCGATACGATCTTAATGGGAATACTTAGGTGGGAGGCTCCGAGACATTGAAGATGATCTATACTCTGGTCCGCGTGCAGGTATCAGGGCCGGCTGATAGATCGACCAGGGCCCTATTCGCCAGAGCCCTACCGTACTTTCCATCCCTCCCTCATGTCCTGCGCCCTACCAACCCCCTTTCCTTCTCCCCGTTTGGCCGTCGACCAAAACACACGCACGCAACATCGTGTAACGCACACCGAAAGGACGCTTGCTCGGTATGTACGACTGTGGTGCGGCAACGGCAACAGCAACGGCAACCCGGCAACAACACAATGCAGCGAACACAGGGACCGATAAGATCGGGATCCGAACTGCTATGTCGAGAACGCCCGCTGGGACCCACGCCTTTTTTGCACGCAACCTCCCGACCGTGGTGCGTACATATATCTGTTCCCTCTCCGTCCTTCCTACGCCGGGCACCGTTGTTATTATTAGGATGAACGAGCCCCCCCTCGAGCCCCCCCCCCCCTCCTCAGCCTTTTCTCGCAGCCCCGGAAGAAGGCCTCCTGATACCGAGGAGTCAACGCCACGGAGCCAACGCAGAGTCACTTCCTACCGGACATCTGCTCTGATCCTCTCGCAGTTCATGATCCCCTTTCACGCTCCTATCAGCGATTTCACAACCCTTTCTTCAGCAATTAGCTTTTTTCCCACTCAGCAGCTGTGCTACGGACCGCGCTGAAGTTGGCGTTAGAAATACGTAGCCTGCAGCAGGCTCGGGTATTATCGAAAGAAATTATTCGAAGAATAATCGTTAAGATTATTATTATTATTATTATTATTATTATTATTATTATTATTATTATTATTATTATTATTATTATTATTATTATTATTATTATTATTATTATTATTATTATTATTATTATTATTATTATTATTATTATTATTATTATTATTATTATTATTATTATTATTATTATTATTATTATTATTATTATTATTATTATTATTATTATTATTATTATTATTATCCTATTTGGCTACATGTCATTTGAAATACTTATCCGTTAGTTCATTTGAACAGAAAAATCTATTTTTTTAATTATTTCATTATTCGAATTTATAATGAATTTCCATAATTTTTATTTATTCCGTGTACTAAAGACCACTTTTAGACAATTGAACTACGAAAATTAGCATATATTTTTGCATATCAAGGCAGACAAAGTGTTATATGGTGACATAGATGACGATAAGGACGAACATAAAGATTTTCAGGGGCAATCAAAGAGAGAGTATTATTTCTCGGACCCTTGTTCCGCGGAGTTTCATATTTCAGCGTCTTGATTGGAAGTACTGTACGATTTCAGGGTAAAAATATGGGAGGACGGTCGGTATTGGCCGAGCACGGTTTTTGCGACGCCTCGTTCCTGCCGGGGCTCGGCGAAATTAGATTAGGTTACTTATGACAGCGACGTAACTAAATCACATTCTTCGCGTGTTCGAGTTCTTTGCATGCACCTTTTCCCGTCGTTTGGTTTGATTTATAGGCTCGAGAGGTAGCCTGCTCCCCATAAGCGGCGCTCTGGAAACCAGTTGCTTCTTTCGGCCCGAAGCCCACCGGTAACGACGCCGAAAATAACGTTCTCTCCCGTACTGTCCGCCGAAAACTTTGCTGTATCAAACAGTGTCATCCGTTGCTAATTTCGATCGTCGAAAACCGCCTCGTAAACACGCAACGTCATTTTCGTCCAATCAACCGTCGACCGTTTCATTTTGTAATACTCGTTTATGGGGCAGCAAAATGTTATTTAATTCACCGTTCTTGTAACGTGTACTGTTTAATCTTAGTAATTTTCATACTTTTCATCTGTATCTACAACATTTAAGAATTTCTCAAAACTTTGTTTTCTTCAAAAATAAGTGTTCCATTCAATTTTTTAAAAGTGAGTGGCTTATTTACCAAAGGTTAACATTTTGAATACTTTACTGGTATTAACCCTTAGCACTCGAGTGGTGACTCCGAGGAACCATTAAAAATTGCTCTACCATTATTTAAAATATTGTTCACATTACTAAATTCGTATTTAATAAATTAGGTACTAAACATTTAAAAGTTGTACAAGGCATTATATCAGTTTCATATTTACAAAATGAAAAGATCATATAAAATGGAAATATTCTTGGTCGGATAAAAGGTTTGGTTTTGTAGTTAAAATAGCTCCGACTGCAAAGGGTTAATTTACTATCTGCTAGTCTTCCGTTAACAGCAAGTATCAAGAAAAATAAATTTGAGGAAGAATTAGCATAAGTATTTACAGAAGCAACTAGCATCGATGCAATCTCAAATTATAACTAAATCAAATCAAATAATTTTAAAATACTAAGAAGATGTCGTCATACAAACAATTTCTCCACAAAATCGGTTTTAGCGTTTTCTGCTATAATTTAACCATCAGTACATTTATATAGTATACAAATTTCGAGATATATGTGTAAGTTCCAGGAATCGCGTAAAAGAGACTACAAATGCTGGAACTCTTTTATTAGCCCGTAAACCACGCCTACGAATTATTGTCTACCAATAACAGTCCTTCAGCAACATCCCCAACAACTGTCAAAGGAATCCCACTGTATTTAGGAACCAGAGAAATATTTTCGATGGAAAACCTATATCAAAAACCCTATGTATCACAAAAATGAAGGTGAATCGGATCAGCGTAATCCCGATAACGCGTTTTATTCTAGTACCTCCATTTTCACTGCTATCCCCGCGACTCTTAAGCTCCGGTCATTGTAAAATTCGCCTGTAAACCAGGCATACAAATTCTTGTCTACCAATAACAGTCTTTCAGCAACATCCCCAACAACTGCCAGAGGAATCCAATTGTATTTAGGGACCAGAGAAATATTTTCGATGCAAAACCTATATCAAAACCCCAAAATTCGCGAAAACGGAGGTGAATCGGATCAGCGTAATCCCGATAACGCGTTTTATTTTATTTATTTTTTTTTTTTTATTTGTTATTTAACGTCGCATCAACTGCCAAGGTTATTAGCGACGGGGGTGGAACAATGAGATTTGGTACTGTAATCGGTGAGTGTACGATGGGTGTGTGTGTGTGTGTATGGACGTGTGCGTGAAGAACCTACAAGCTTATAAAGGTGGGCTCCGAACCACCTTCGGCAACGCAGTATAATATCACATAGAAGAATTTCCAGAGGTGACGGCGGTGGGATTCGAGCTCACGACCACAGTGTTCGTAGTCGCGCGCTCTATCCACTGAGCCACTGCGCGCCCTGCATTTTATTTTAGTCCCTCCATTTTCACTGCTCCCCCAGCGACCCTATTAAGGTCCAGTCATTGCAAAATTCGCCTATAACCAGGCATACAAATTATTGTCAATCACTAACAGTCCATTAGCAACGTCCCCAGAAATTTCCAAAGGAATCCCACTTCATTCGAATGCCAGAGAGATGTTTTCGATGCAAAATCTGTATCGAAAACCCTGCAGAATCGTAAAAATGGTAGATTAGAGGCGAGTCGGATCGGCAAGCCCGGTAACGCGTTTCGTCCTTGTATCTCCAATTTAATTGCTGCCCGCGACTCCATTAAGCTCCGATCATCGTATTTTCGTCCCGGCGGTGACAGGGACGCGGGACATTTATCCGGGAAGCCAACTTCATAAGGCGACCCCAGTTTATAGCGCATCTGCATGTAAATGCAAGGGCCGATGTCGTCGAAACGACTACGCGGCGGCGCGGAGAGCCGGGACGGATGGAGCCGGAGATATGCAGATTGACGATTACCATTTTTCACCGGCGACGTTTATAGTTCATGCACGCATCAATGTGTCACGCGTACGCGTAGATTACCCGGCCACCCTTACCCCCGAGGAGTTCGCGACGCGGACAAAGCGCGGACCCGCTTGCGCTCACTCTCTCTCTCTCTCTCTCTCTCTCTCTCTCTCCCTCTCTGTGTGTGTTTCTCTGTCTCGCTGTCTCTCTGTCTCTCCCTCGGCGCGTGTAAATAATTTCGGGACGTTTGTCAGCCCGGGAGATTGCAAGCGTCACAGGACCCTGTACACCTACGTGGCAGAGCGT
This sequence comes from Sphecodes monilicornis, assembly GCA_913789915.3. Lineage (NCBI taxonomy): Eukaryota > Metazoa > Arthropoda > Insecta > Hymenoptera > Halictidae > Sphecodes > Sphecodes monilicornis. The sequence continues at coordinate 11,046,988 of OU565285.1, read as the reverse complement.
AATGCTCGTTTTACGATTCGTGGAGCTCGTGGTGCCGCTACCGTCCCATCGGCGAACATTGTTCCTCTTGGAATCGCTTCATGGGAACGCGTATTTATTGCCGCATTACAATGTACCCTCTTGTACTCGCTGCTCTTGCGCGCAGCCGGCTAGAGAAAGTCCACTTTCTTTAACGACTTCGGCCACCGGACTTTTTATCGCGGCTTCCACTGAAGTTCCGGCTACAAGCTATAACCGAGGGTGAAACTTTTTTCGAGCTCCATAAAATCTTGTCTTATTACGATTTTTAATGCGACTGCAATCGAGATACCGCGGCGCGATTTGCAAATTAAGATCTCCACGATGGTTACAGAGTTTCTGTGTCGGGAATTTGTTTGAGGAATTGATACTGCGAGATTGTTTGTTTGAGCTTGGTTTTTTGTGGCAGTTCTTGTGACAAATGCATCTCTGTACAATTGCAGGCAATCGTGATGACTAGACTGCGGATTTTATGCATTTCTAATCGAAATGATTTGCAGGAACATAAAACACTAGAAAGATAAAAGGAACTCAAGAGTGTTGGTACGTTGTCAACCTTTTAAAATAATTTAAGGAAGAAACAAACTTTGTATTTCGTTCCAGTACCTTTTAGTTAATATAAAACAGTTTTATTTGTATAAAGATCCGCTGTTTAGCAATGACCATTGTTCTTTGATTATCGATTGGAAAGATAGGTCTGTAATACAAAAAGGCTTTTATTATAAAAGCAACAATGTTTCTTTTGTCTTCGTATCCCAACTCTTTCGATTTGTTATCAGACATTACGAAATACTGCTTTTAAAAATGGATGAGTGACAACCACCTTTAGGATACAATTGTTATACTCTGTATAACTGCACAATACAAAGTGGAAACAGAACGTTGGAAAGGCAAGAGCTCCGCCACACTACAACACCGCTAATTTATATGGTCCAAAGAAAAATGGTGCAATTGTCTTACACTGTCTAATGTACCATGATAAATAACACTTAGATGTAAAGCATAAACTAGCATTGTACAACTGAACAGTAGTTGAGTAACACTCGACCGTTTATATTGCACAATGCCGCCGAACGTGGTCGCTGTTATTGATGAACAAAGCTAACATTATATGTATACTAGCCTTCTTTTAATTTCGTTTCTATGCGATACAATTACTAGAATTTGAATTGGAATATGAAAAATATTCTACTATCCCTTCAAAACAGTTTCCATTTAAAATTTAAATAATGTAAAATGATCTACAAACGTACACAGGATATTTGGTAATTTGCTCTTACCAGAGTTTGCATTAAATGTTTCAATATTCTACCGCAATAAACACGTAAAATACTAAACACAAAATCAAAATTGTGAATATTTAAAAATCAACAAAAGTGTAAAAATTTCATCTCTGGGACGTTGAACGAAGATTGGGAATCTGAAAAATCGGGACATTAAGTGTGTGGAGATTAAGTTTTATATTCATTGTTAAGGAGATCGGAGGATAGGTGGCGCACCGGTATGAGTGTGAGGATGAAGGTGGGGTATAAGAAAACGTGCGAGATTGTACACATGCGGGAATTAAGTTTATATAATTGTGGGATTGGAAGGTTTGACAAGAACAAGCTTCTACGTAACGTATTTATTTAACAAAACTTATAACTAATCTAATGTTCTACGCGGTACGACTTTATCTCGCACGGTATACACTACTTCTACGCTAGACTTCGCTATTTTTGACTTCACTGTCCGACTTCACTGTCCTAACTCCAAACCCGGAATGCCTCGACTTCGCTGCTTGTACTCCCCACTTGCACCTCACACTCTCTCTCTCTCTCTCACTCCTTCGCTGTCTCTTTCTTTCTTGACCACAGCGTTACGCGAAAAGGTAAACAAACACGGAGGCTTGTATCGGGCCACCTGCAGACGCTCGTGAACTCGCTGAACACCTGCGAATCAGGCGATCCTACATAATAATGTTAGAACATTAAGTACTATTATAGCTCAATTATATTTCTTATATTACAATAAACAGTTTTTTCTAAAAACCAAATGTGGCCTCACAAAGTGTCTATACCATTTAAAATTTAACAGCGAGCAAACATGAGACAATAAACGAAGGCTAAAAACTTCGAATATTTGAAAATCGAGAATAGCATGAAAAATCTATTTTGGGGACATGGAACGAAAAATAGGTATAAAACCCGAAAAGTAAGGACGTCTGGTCATATCCTATTTTCATAGTTTGCGTCAAGTGTCTATGTAACTTAAAATTCCAAATTCAAGGCTCATAATTTCGAATATTTGAAAGTAGAGAATGATCTCTAAAATAGCCGTTGGAGACATCGACCGAAAAATAAGAAGAAAACCCGTAAAATGGGGACGGTGCGGTGAATCTGCACTTATCTCGGCGAGTGCACGCGCTCTTGTTCATCAGAGATTTCTCGGAAAACGGCTCGATTATCCTGCGAGGTAGGTGCAATTTGCGAACGAATCGAAAAGCGGCGCAGCTCGGGGCCATGGGGGCCATGGGGACTGCGAGGTGGGAACCACGAGAGTCAGGTTAGGGGTGCGGAAGAGGGTCCAGGGAGGTAGCGGCGTAGCAGCTTGAAGGACGTGATGAATCCTCGCGATTAACACGTCACCGTGGAAGAGCGTGTTTAATCAACGCGCGGAGAAGACGCTGCGGGGCGTCCGCATTCGGACCGCGTCTCGGCCCTGTCGTTGCACCCCTTTCACGGCTGCTGCAACACCCCGCCATAAATAACGGGGCGTTCTGGAGCCACGGGGGGATGATGACGATGGTAATTGTGAGTTACGTCGCTGGCCCCGTTGGAACCCGAGCGGGGGACCCGGTGTCCACGAAATCAGCGACGGTAACGAGACTGATCAAAAGCTGCCCTCCCGTCCCCTCCCTCTCTTTCTTCTTCCTTTTTCTATTTTTGTTTTCTTTGCGACGGGCCGACCGCACTCCATTTTGATTCTTAAACGGCCCCCAGGTTCTGAATGAACTCTCGCACGCGATCCGCCGCGCGCCGATGCGATTTATGAACTGACCGGAAGATGATTTTTTGCCTGGCGTTGTTGATGCCTGGACGATCAAAGTCAGATCTTTATCGGCGTGATCGAAGCCACGATTGCCGCGTTTAGGCCCTCGTTTGCGAGCTATTAGACGTCAGTAAACTTACCTGGAATACTGAAAACAAGATTTTATTTGATTCCACTTTTCTACAATTCGTCTACAAAATTTGCCAATTGTATAAATATCCGCAGTCCACTGATCATTAGGTCATTTAATACAATTTCAAAATTATTTCAAATAATTATAAAATAAACCAACGTGTTATTTCATATCACGTTCCGACCAATGTTATTTCAAAAGTGTTCACAGGCGTGTAAGTAACTATCAAATAAAATAATATTCTATTTCAAATAATGTAATTTCAGAACTGCCTCTACTTCAATTCACGGAAATCGTAGTTTACAATTTCGAACGGTTTGGAAACGTAGTGCTCTTAGAAAAGACATCGAAGGCGAGAATCTATAATGCGAAACGCTAGGCAGTTAAGATGTTAACATCTTCACGGAATTCTAGTTACACGGACAGTTCCACCGGCTCCTGAATCGACAATAGAATTCAGCGATCTCTATCCGGCGGAAAGCTCGTCGTTTAACCCGACGATTGTCAGCGAGTCAGAAGCGAAGCAGGTGATACAATCGCGGCAGGGGATCGAACGTTTCACTCGATCGGCTCGCGAAAATCGTGGTCGTGCAGGTGAAAGTTTCCACGGTAGTCGGTAGAGCTCGGACTTGTGGTGACTGGCTCGGGTATATAGTATACCAACATACGGCAACCGAATCTCTTGAATTGAATAGGTGGGGAATGCAGTCGCGTGGAACGGTACAGAGACAAGAGGAGTCGAACAACGGATAATACCGAGGTATGCAACGCTTTCGTCGTAAAAAGACGCCGAAGAAACGAGAACGAAAGACGGGACAACGAGATAGTCGATAGTCGATAGTTTCTCGCGAGGCCGCAAGAAGAAGCTCGGTTCCAAGGTAGCTGCTGAATCATGGGACGGGAGTATCCCCGGTCAAGGTCGTCGTGACGATACAGAAATCACGGGCTTATTACGCTTTTTAGTGGCCGAAAAAATCGCGCGCAATGCCGGATAAACTGGACGGCGATGGTCGTGTCGATGTGTTCGTCGACCGTCGTGGGATTTCAGATTTCTTGCCGAGAGACCGCCGAAGGTGATCATGTGTTTCATTATTTTTGCTGTATAGCCATGATTATTTCTTTACCGAAGAAATTTCGTATTCCTCGTATTGTAGAGGTTCGATGTCTATGCTTTCAGCGTGAGTCATTTTGATTATTTTTAAATACTAGTGAGTAGCCGATGCGATTCGACTCGATCGCTTCATACGAAAATGTCGGGTTAGGTCGGGACGGGTCGGGAAGGTTCGGATCGAGATGAGTTAGGTGCTAGAAAATGTTGGGATCCTCAAATACATTGGGATGTCCGCAATTTTTCCGAGAAATCCGATACATTCAAGAACCTGAGAATATGCTCGCGGACAGTAAAAATTTTATCGAGCTGCGAAAGAGACAGATGATTTATTTCTAATTTTGCACTTCTAATTTGCTCAATACTCGATAGAACAGTTAGCTATTACAGTGAAGCGCATAATACTTTCAAAAATTCACGCATATAAAAACTGGAATGTCGATAATGCGGTTTGTGAATTTGAATGGTATAGCATCACAAAAATGAATGCTATACATAGCATTCACGTCCGCAAACGTGTTAACCCCTTGACATACGAATTAAATGAAATTCGATGTGATCAGAGCTAGCATTTATTGTTTAACTTATCATTCGTGTAAGCTTAATAATGATTTTCATATAAATTCAAAATTAACATGCTCCTGAGATGATAACAGACATGTTGCTGGTAATATCTACTGTTAATATTGTGTAATATTTTGCTTCAATGTGCACAATGCCATAAGAAATATATGACGTGTCTGAAACGTCTTTGTACGTCAAGGGGTTAATATACTCGGGAAATTTTCAAGAATCCGTCCCGACCCGACATTTTCGAGATCTCGCACACATTTTCAACTTCCCGCATCTCCCTGGGCGATAACAAATTAGAACTGTACAACGGGGACACCCAACGACTTTATAACGATCGCTTTGTATTGCCATGCGTTGTCAGTCATAAACGAGAAGCGACTGATGTTGCACCCGACCGGGTGCGCGTTTGAACCCTGATTTTCTACGGACTATCGGTTGCCTGGTGGCGAACGGCGGGATTGTTTACGGCTACCATAAAAGCGGACGACGCAGGCGGAAAAGTTGTCCCACGTTTATTAACATCGGGGACAGATCGAATTTAAAGTATCGATCTTCCATAATAGGACGCGGCGCGGCAGCGGCAGCTAGCCTACCGAGACCGGTAACAATAGCCTATTCTCCCCTGTACGCTGAACGAAAGTTTCTTCCCTTATGGGTATTACCGGTGGCTGGATACCGTGCACGTTAATTAATCGCGCAGCCTTACCGGCCCGAGCAGAAACGCCGTGGAATACGCCATGGACGAAACGGGGGCAGTCGCGGTGATTCTGCATTCTAAGTCCGCCGGCGCGTTCTGTCCGCGCCATTGTCCACCTCCCCTCGGACCAATAAAAATAACGGGACGTTATTAACACATTATCTACCGGCGATCATTCCGTAATTTTTGGAAGTTTTTTAGCGCATAGCTGAGCATTTTTGAATAGATCCTCCAACAGCGGCGAAAACTTCATTTATGAACCTAAAACTCATCCGCAATAGCGTGATCTAATCATTTTGTTTGGAATTATTAGGTAATAGAATAATTTTAAGCTTCCATTTGATACAGCAGAATTATTGAAAATCCTATTAAACTTTTTCGCTGGAAATTAGTTGACAGATGCCCATCTGAAACTCGTACAGAGCAACTTGAAGCTAGTTGTGATTTGAAGTTAATTCTATAAAAGTTTTAAAGTGATTGAGTGGAAATAGTCACGTTATTAAAATAAATAAGGATAACATTAACAATAAATTACAGCACTTTATTAGTAATTCTGTACAGTATGATACAGCTGAAAACAGTCTGGCACGTGGTATGCAACGAGACATTTCTTGCATTCTGAGGTAGTTTCACTGCACTTACTGTGCTTCGCACATACCGTTTGAGGTCTTTGTTTGCTTTCAGTAGGTGGAATGTGAGTAAGAAAATGTCGCCACCGTTTTGTTCGTAGACGCAGTGAAGTATCTTCTACAGACGCCTTTCTGCGCGTACGATAAAAATCAGTCGGCGTGCATAGCACGTCATTCCCACTTTAGAAGTAAATAACACAGACTTCCGGTAGATAAAGTGTTAACACATTACTTACCGGCAACTAGTCTATAGATTTTGAACGTATTAATAAAAACATTTGGAACAACTGTAATCTACGGATATCTCCTGATTGTATTAAAAGTTAGTTATGCAGGGTCAAGTTCTTAACATCGCGTCAAAGTCGTGGTGAAGGTATTGAACAGAATTTGCTAAATATGTATGTTAGTAATTTCTTGTAATCTACAATAAAATTTTATTTTGTTATCAAAATATAGTCATTGGAAAATACACAGTAATACGATGCACGCAAATTTTCTTCTTCATCAAGGAAATTATGAACGACAAAAAAGTTCTAATCACTGGAACTGTTAAATAGATCGTTTCACAAGGGGTTAATGTCTATGGCCCATGGTTATGGATCCTCGGAGATCCGTCAAAGTCTCTACTGCATTTTCTAATATAGTCTTCGTTCTTCAACACTTGTAAATATTAAATGCATATCTTCGCAGGATATTATTTAATTGTATTGTGAAGTTCTTGAGCGGTTTGCGGTCACTTGCAAAGAGTGTTTGCAATTTTTCTGGATGTGACGTCACGTCGTAGCGCAAGGGTTAACATCAAACCCTAACATGACAGTAAAAGAAGAAGGGAATCAAAGTAGCGAAGCGTGCAACTCGTAATCTTCAATTCCCCAATTAATTCAGTTACTTGAGTAACACCTTGATCGCCAACGCAGTGTCCCCTATTTCCTAAGCTCTTCCGTCAGCAACCTGCAACACCTACACCTCCTACTCTGACCGAACGAAACTGAAACCGACCAATAACAGGCCTGCTCTCGTTTCAGGGAAACTTTGGAGGGTAGAAGAATCTTAAGGCGGCTGGTATTCTCCCCTGTACGATGAACGAACGTTTCTTCTCTTATGGGTATTACCGGTGGCCGGGGCACGGTGCTCGTTAATTAATCGCGCAACCTTACCGGCCCAGGCAAAAACGCTGTGGAATACGCCATGGGCGAAAGGGAGCAACTCGCGGTCATACTGCATTCTAAGTCCGGGGCACTCTGTCCGCGCTACCGTTCGCCTTTCCCACCGCACCCCTCGACCAATGAAACTAGCGGGGACATTATTAATTAATCGACAGAGTCGTTCCTTGGGCCCCTGAACCCTTCGTGTCCGCCGGTCGATGGAACGACGGGAAAGGGGGCCCTCGGAGCAATATCTCCGCGATGAAACCGCGCGGTGGCCCTTCGGGACCACCGATCATCTCTGGGGCGAGCAGTCCCCTCGGCCTGAGCCCGAGAGTCCACCGGTAAAAACCGGGCGCTACGCAACACCGGACCCATAAACAGCTTTTTAGGCGATCGGCTAACGCTTGAATATTCAACGTGTATGCCGCGCCGCGACGGGCTGCATCGGCACCGGCACCGGTCGCGGACCGAGCCGCGGCAATTAATATTGATTTTATTAAATCGCACTTTTTGCAAGACCTCCGGGCCAACTGTCGCGACTTCGGCCGCGGATGCCGAAAGTACACCGGACCCGCATGCCGGCCGAGACCCGCCACCGTTTTTCCGTTCCCCTTCGCGGATATGGTGCGTCGGGGTGGCGACCTGAAAATCACCCTCTCCTCTCTTGTAGATGTACCCCGTGCCCCCCGATTTACATCGCTGATTCGGAGATACTGCTGTTTTTCGACGATCCTGCCATTCACCATTCGGTAACGAGCCTGATACACAGTCGTAACGATCAGAGAATCGGGTTCTTGGACGCATTCCTCGTGGAGGGGTTAAAAGGTTAAACCTTTCTGATCCTGCGCCGATTTCAAGGTTGATTTCGACTTTTGCAAATATTGTTATTTATTTCACTGATTTATCCCTTGTGTCGAGAACCGGGTATCCATTTTTTATTTCATTTTAGAATATCTTTAATAGTTTTGTTGATAAACAACAGAATTATTGTAGACTCATATGTTCTTGCGAATATGCATCCAAGAACATTAATTAAAGACGAATTAACATGTTCGCTACCATTTAGTGTCAAAATGTTTTATTAAATGCAACATACCTCTTCTATGAAATATTCAAACAATTTAGCAGAAGAAAGTCGTGGAATCACTGAATATTATTCTGTGCACTATGACTTTAGACAACAAAGTGTTCGAAATTAATTTGGCTATCCTTAAATGTACTACAATATTGTAAAGGTTACCTATGTGTGATAGAGATAGCAAACGTGTTAATACCAACAGGAAGAGAATGGTACATGATCTGAAAACTAATATGTACAAGCGAATTTTTTATCCATCGATAATATAGTGAAGCAGCTTACGATAACATATATATTGTTAATTAAAACTCAAATAGGACGTCAAAGAAATCGTGGTTGAAAGTAACAATTTGACTTTGGACTACGATTTTAGATGAACCAGTTTTCTACAATTTCCTTCAATGGACAGGAAAAAATATTTCATGGTACTAGTTAACCTACTCTCGATGTTGGCTATAAGATTGATATAAAGAATTCTAGATTCATTTTCTAAAAAGTGGAGGTGACTTCGAAAACTTTTCAAATTAGCAACTGCAAGGACTTATTCGGAAAAGTACTATATGAGTATTTTATAATAATACGACGTTTCCACAATTTCCTGAAAAACTATTTCTTGGCAATCTTTCTACGAGTCATTGTTCTTCGTCGGTCAACTCAAAGGAATTTAAAACAGTTCACAAAGTTTATAGCGGCTCGTAAAATAAGTGGGCGGTTCAATGTTTACGTTTTGTATTTCTTCTGGAAAGTCGCAGTCAATTTGTAGTTTACATTGCAATATTTGCATTTATCTGTTGGCTGTTTTCTATGAGATCTTTAAGAAAACCTTTATTCAAACTTTATAATATTTTTGAAAAAAAAAGAATTGCCTTTGTATTTCTCTTATTCACAAAGTGATTGAAAAAAATTGTACACGATTAGATGGATCATAAGATAAGATATCAGCGAATACGGTGACTACAATAAGAATTTATGGACTGTGTGAATGAAATGAATGCACCGTAAGTACGGTCATCCGGGAGACTTCAATGCCTGAAGAGTAGTGGAACTTCGGTGATTTCAACGCGCGATAAGCGGCACCTCGAACTTTCATGTTCTCTAACCTATCTGTTTCACGCTAACAAAAAGTAACTCGTAAAACACGCATTTCGCAACATTTGCACAACGTTTATGTTTCCTGTGTTTATTTCATTCTTTCGACAAGTCGGATATGCGCTGATAATTAACAGCAGCCCTTAAAATGTTACATCACGAACGCGGACGCATTCCTCCGTAGATCCACGTAGAACAAAATAACAGATCTCCCACCTGTTACATCGAATCTGTAGGAAGATCACGTCACGGTTCTTCTTTCCCAGAATAGGGTGTCAAGTTATTGCATCGCTTATCCGGCTTTTATTGCCGCCTCTATTATGGGCGCTGACGTTTCCACGATCGTGCGGAGGAACTGTTCGCTTTAGAACGCCGTAAATCAGACTCGTTAGCTCTGCAGGAACTGAACCCTTCGCTTCGGAATCTTGAGGAGCTGATCTAATTACGCACCGAAATCTTGGGAAAGAAAACGACGTGTCTCGTGACGGAACGCAACGAACAAGAATCGAAACAGACCAGTATATCAATTCCAATCCCAGTGTATTTTGTGGAATCTGTATATTCATATAATACTGTTTACGTAATGAGTGGCCTGCGAATTTTGTGAATTTATGGCAGAAATGGTTATATGCAATTTGAAACAGTAGACAACTATTTCGCTACTGTCTCTTGCATTTAACGTAGGCAATGTTTATTTTGGCGAAAATGAGTAGGCGGAACACAACATAGAAGAAAAATTGAATACATTTAATATTAGGTACTGTATATTGGTTCTAAAAACCTGTTGACTTAACAATGGAACTGCTAGGGAACAATTTATTGAGAAATTCTCAACTCTTGATCTTTATACAGTCTTTGTAAGTAAAAGTGTTAACATCAAACCCTACAGCAGCGGTCTAAATATATAATTATACAGGTCTTTATTATTGTATTACATTAGCTGTAAGTTGCTCTCATAATGTACATGCTTGTCCTGCGAAACTACTTTTTGTTGTCATTGTTATATTGGACTTTATATATTGTTGATATAAATCTCGTATGAGATTTTCTAAAATAAAAAAAAACCCTACAGCAAGGATGCAAGAAGGTGGTCAGGATAGCCAAGCCCACAGCCGACAATCTGCAATTCCCCAATTAATCCATCCTACCTTAATCACCAGGGTCCCCTATCTCCTTCTAAGGTCCTCCATTTGCAGCCCGCAACACCTACACCGAACGAAACTGAAACCGACCAACAATGGCTCGGACTCGCGATAATTCGTTTCAAGGAAGATTCGGAGCGACAGAGGGGTCTCGGGGCACGGGTGCCCGGTATCAAAGAATTCATTACGACGCGGACAAAGCGGGAACAAGCGTGAATCTCCCACGGCGAGGTTGCTCCTCGGTCCTCCTACCGATCGTCCTCGGAAATTTATTTCGCCGTGTCCCGGGGGCCGGCGATGATATCCGGCCGGGTGAAACCTGGAAAAAGGAATGGCGAGGGGCACCGGGGAGGAAGATCGGTGGCAGATGCCGGGGTCCCAGTGGGACGCCAGGCGCCCCGGGAGTGAAGACGTTCGAGTAATTGGCCCTCTGCTTCGATTCCGACTGCTGCGGCGAACGGAGGCCCCCGATTCAGCCGAACCAGTCCTCTCTCTCGCTCTATCTCTCGCGGTCCTCTCCTGGTCCTCTCTCGTTACAGCGCGAGCGTCCCTGGTGTCGGCGGGGAGCTACTGATTACAGAGTTGCCCGCATCTCGCTCTTCCACCCCCTTCGGCATCCTTCGGCCCCCTTCGGCCTCTGTTGAGGCCCACGCCGAGGCGGGGAACCGGGTCTCCTCGCGTCTTTAGCCGCGATCCAAAGAGTTGCCATCACCTTGTACTCGGTACACGTGTTACCTGCCGCGCATAATAAGGCCAACCCGAAGTGCTACGCCACCGTGCCCCCCCCTCTCCCCCCAATCTCCCTGTCCCCTGTCCTCGCCAAGATACTCCCGTTTTCCCGTCCATCCACCGCGTCCAGCTGCTCCCTTTTTTCTTCCCGTTGTTGGCGTTGTACTCCGCCTCGGAACGATCGAACCGATTCATTCAGTTCTCGGAACCTACTGACCGGAGCAGCGAGCGCGAGATCTCTGCTCGCGGGGGCCGGCGCGTCATTGTTTACAGGGGAACGAGGCTGATTCTCACGATCCGCCATCGACGAGCTCACGTTTGCACCGGGTTGCCGATTGTTTTTGTTGCCGCCGGTGGTGGCATTCGATGAATAGAAAGTTTTGTTTCTACGCGGCCTTCGCTTCTAGTTTCCAAGAGTAGGAAACACACTCGGAAAATGTCATTCAACCCCCTTGCGCAGCGAACAGAATCTGACGAACGAGTCATTCATTCTGGGAAACAACCAATCAACGATGAACCTTTATTTTGACGGAGACGATGGAAGAATAAAGTTTAGAACATCTACTTGTTGAACGTATAGGTCCGCGGCTAGAGCAGATGGATTTTGGATCGGCCAACGACAACGCCACGGTCAGCGGAACCTGCTACTGAACCAGAATATGTTTTCTATAGCCACGGTTTGATCGGTCCGTGTTTTTCGATAATAACTCCTTAAAAAAGCCGAGATGAAAATTTTCGCTATTGAAGAAATTACTTTAAATAACCTCAGGGACCGCCTATTTCAAGGATTTTCAACATATTTGGAACACTCTGTATAGTAGATTTAGTCATCAACAAAATTTTCTATCGCTTTTAGAGATGTTTCAATATGCAGCATCCTCGAGAGAAAACGTAAGTGAGTCCACAATATAACCGCTTGTGTTTTACTTTCAAATTGCGCGTAATCTCTTGCAGTCATCTAATAGTCTAATAGTCACGTTTATCGTACATGTGGATCCGCGAGCCAATTCCTCAGCCCTCATGTCAGCAACCAAATAAGTAAGTAATTTTAACCCTTTACTATTTACGACTTCGTGGCTAAATCTTGATCGTTTGAGCCGTCAGTACAAGTAATAGAATCCAAAGTATGTACATCTAGAGCGATTTTATTTTTAGGAGAACGTAGAAAATGTTTAAAGTAATTATAGTGGAAGGGTACCTGGATACCCGGTTGCCAACATAAAAGTTAAAATTGCGTTACCTGCATCACGATCCTTTTTTCGGTGCAAAAGCTATCGACCTTGTGTACAAAGGAGTGTCGTGCAGGGAATCGTTAAACAATTCGCACTCGGCTCGTTAAAATGGCGACTCACTCGGCCCGGAATGCTGACTTGCGGCCGCGGCAGGCGTGTACTGTCGCGCTCGTACCCGAGGAAGACAATGACGCGGTGAAAACGATCGAACCCCGTTCGAATGCTACCCGATCTCGTCCCCGAGGGAAACGCAAAAGGACGAAAGAAAAGCTCGATCCCGCGTTCTTTTCCTCCCCGTCCTGCCTCTCACCTGCCTCAGATTGTCCCGTCGAGTTGCTCGTTTTCGCGAGTTTGTCGCGTCCCGCGGCGGAATGGTATCGGCCGTTCGGTTAATTGCGAGTAACCCGTTTCTTGCTGACTCGGCCTCACAATGTGTTAATTTATAATAGCTTGCGTTACAGAAGGCGTGGACGTTGTCACGCCTAGACGAGAGGAACGCGATGACGACGGCGAAATCCTTGGGCCTAACGATCCTATCTGCGTCTCGCGGACTCGACGTCGCGTTTCCTTTTGCCTCGCCTGGGTCTGCACGGCGAGACGGTGGTTGTCGATTTTTCGCGGAGACGTAATCACGCGTTTCTAGAGCGAATCTTGTCCTCGAAGCCCTGCATACAAAGGATGGAGGCGTGCGAGAGGCCTGCAAGGTAGGTTTCGATTGTCTTCCTCGAGGTGTCGGACTCTGGTTACTTCTCTTAAATCACGCTTCTTGTACCGACGATTGACATCTGATGCTTTTGTATTTGTTATCGTGGAGTTGTGTCGCAGCGTTTGGACTTGAAATGTTGTGTTGAATTACGTCAAAGGATGATTCATCGTGCGTGTGTTACAATCACATATTCGCTGCATTACACACGATTCGATATTAGCTGTAATTCGTAAAAATATTGGGATATCTGGTTCTGTAAAGGTTTTCCACCGGAGGATACTATCAAGGAAAACAGCACAAGAAAAAATTATCATTAGACGGCGGATGTTATGCAATTGATGACAAAATAGTGTAGTTACAATTGAAAATGATAGAAAGATTAGAAGAATGGAGAAGTATGGATGTACTGCTTTCGACTGATTAGAATTATTACAATAAAACGAACATTTTTGCACCTGGTTGTTACAACAGATGCCAGTAATTATTTTTGGTACAGCAGTTATTTTACAATCATCTTGACAAATTTAGAAGAATATAAAAGCTCGCACTTAACAGGGAGAATGAGTCGACAGGATTGACACTTATCGAATGAAAAAGACCTCAATGACGATGGCCAGGCGTTCGAGCATCACAATACGCTGACTGTCAGTCAACCACCCCTGGCAATCTCCCCTCGGAACCTGCTTCAAGCTGCGTATGCCACAATAGTTATTTAAGAACAATATTTCCACACAGTACACACGAAACATTACTCTCGACGCACAATGCATCCAATCGAACTTAAAGAGTCGAATGATTAAACGTGGGCGGACCACGCTAAACCACTTTGTACCGGCGGTTATCGCACAATGCATCGCGATTAGGAGCGTGGGATGAATGACACACTTCAATACGTACGGAATGCACGTTCGGCTGATCACCCATAGTCCCTTTCGTTTGGCTTATTCTTGTAATCGATGGTATTCAATACTTTGTATACGCGCCCGGCTTCTTCGTAACGATCTTCATAGATCACTTGCTTGGTTTACCAGCGCCCGTGAAGTCTTTACTTGGGATATTCTCACTAAACCGTGGCGAATGTTTTATCAAAACTGGACTACTGGAACGATTCACCTAACAACGATTGTTTCCAGCTTCTACCTACACACTTTGTATTGTAAATCATACGTGCCACTATGTAAGGATCTTTATACCACTGTGTACATGCTATATAGCTGAGTGCAAGCGTGTATGCGGTGATTAATCATATGTTTGCTCATTGTGTTTATCGATTGACACACGTTGCATTGTCTTTTGAACGCCATGAAAGAATTCCCTGCGAGCGATTGAACGAACCGTACGGCCGATGTCAAGTCTACGTGTAGACCATCCTTATAACTAGTAGACTGCGGATCTTTATGTAAAATAAAAAATGTTTGCATTGATTGCGAGACGCAGAAACCAAATAGAATTTTATTTTTTCTTTTAATTATGGTATTAATATATTCATATGTTTATTATAATACGCTGATCTCGTTAAATCTTTTCAATATCTCCACTGCTTTAAATTGCATGTACTCATTTTTGTCATAAATACCGAAAATCCAGAGTCTAGTAATTAGAATGCAGATCTCAACGCAAAATGAACATTTTATTAACATTCTACCTGGATCGCAACAAACGGGTGTCAAACAGAAATTAATTTCTTTTCGTAGCTGGAATAATAAGTCGAACGTAATACGACGCTATTTTTGACTTTGTGCATGTAGATAACTTACTTCATATAAATCATATCTTAAATTTTCATTGTAGGCGCAGATAAAAAAAGTTAGAAATCATAGCCATTACTTTTTCTTTGCAATTTCACCTAATGGTAATTATTAAGTAATTTTTGTATGAATTACCTAGTAAACTACTCATTCTAGCATCTCAAATAAACTCAATCCATTTGGTCCAATTTCAACACTTTGACGCTCACTCTGAAATCGGTGACGGACGACAAAAGCAACTTTTATTTCTTAATTATTTGATTCTTGGGGAGTTCGTCGAACTTACAGAATAAAATTATTATTTTTTCTAACCAATTTTCCTAGAAATTGGCGGACGTCCATAGCCGCCATTTGCATCTACAATCCCAAGCAATGGACGTCTATAGACGGCATTTACATCAACGTATTAAAAAAGTTATTCGTTTTTAAAGGGTGTGCCAATACCTTTTTTACCCACTGTATGGTAAGCCTGTAGACTAATAATAGTATTTGTTGATCAAAAATCTCCATCACATTTGCATTCTAAAACCAGACATTTCGTATGCACTTAATACGCAACATAATAATAATTCGCAAGATGCGATTCAGATTATCAGTACGCGATCGGCAACTTTCCACAGGTTACGTGTAAAATTAGCATGGTTTAATTTTCTTGTAAAAGGACGCGAACGAATTTCTTGCACAAGCTCCGCTCGATATTCATAGATCACTGCCGGCTGGTTGTATCCGCGGCAGATCTCTCTGTTCGAGGATTTGTGGCTCGTCATCGTTTGCTCGGTGAAAGAAAAAGAAGTTTCTGTTGGATGAACACGTTCCGCGGCGGACGTTTCGACACTCGGAGGATCGTTTTTCGAGAAATCGGGGGCTAGCAGATGGTTTCGCGGGGTCCCCGCGTGTTCCCCGGTAGCGATAGCATCTGAGCCACTAATTTCCGACGATAGCGAAAGTGACGAGCACCGCTCGTAAATTTGCGCCGGTGCGGTGGCCTAGCGATTCCGTCGGGACTGGTTCGCTCGCTCTCGTGACTTATCCAGCATCCACGGTGTCCCAGGAGCTTAACGGAGAGGCCCCGTGTAGACAATGGGGCCCGCGAAGTTGCCACACCGGCCATTGTTTTTGCGCCAGTACCGTCCCGTCACCCCGCGGTTTTTACGGGCATTTACGCGAATTGATTTCACGTGAAACTGGCAGCCCACCGCGGCTCTCGCAACCGGGAACACTGTCCCACAAAAATTCGGCGTTCGTGCATCATGTGGGCAGAATTTAAATGGACGTGTTCCCAGAAGAGGAAATTGTTTTGTCGCAATAGAGAACAATGGACTGTCTCTCCGGAACGGTTCGTGACGGTAAGTGAGATTCATTATCTGGTTATTACGTGACGGATGTCCCAGCGTACTCCCTAGCTTTATGAATTGTTTTAACAGAACATTTTGTACTAGCAATTTTCCCTTTTCATTTCAATCCCTTGCGCTACGATTTATATTGCACGAGACCTACAGTTTGCGACGAAAACACACCATACCACCAAAACCTAAAAATATGAATGTAGTTATTATTTATTTCTTGGTGTTAAGCCCTGCCTTACGACTTAGAATGACTTCCGGTTTCGTAATTGAATGGGCGCTTCGCAGAGGGAAATAAAGAAATGGAGAAGCAAAGAGGGGAGAAGGCTCGAACGCGTTACCGGCATAACAAATATAATTAATAGACTCCGTATGTTTATGCGCGATAAATATGTAAGAAACATATGCGATTTATGCCCGAAAAATATGCAAGTATGCATACAACATTAACAATACATTTTACAATTATTGTGACATATTGTAATTCGAGTTACAGTAAATGACAAGCATTTTTGCCACATTGGATGGTGTTAATTGACGACGCTTTGTACATATGTATGTATAACTTACTTAGTCCTACGAAAGGTGTCTTTGATATTTTCATTACAGACACAGACGAAAAAGTTAAAAATTGTGATCTTTACTTTTTTCGTCCCCATTCCTACCAATAACAATTTATAGAAACAATGATTTACACGCTACCTAGTAAACTAATCCTTCTAACATCTTAAAAAAAATTGAAGTCGTTTGACCCAATGTTAAAGAAGTTATTCCATTTTTAAGGGTGTACGAATACTTTTTACACCCAACGTAAGTATTAATGATGGTGATTAAATAGCAAAACTTTCAAGGCGGAATAGTATGTGTGCAGAAAATGAGTATGCTCGCAGGCAAAGAAACCAGTGCAACGAATACATCATTATCGGTATCCCGCAGGAATAATTACAATAAATATCAGAAGTCAAGAAATAACAAGGCACGTACTCCGTGCGGAGCGTTCCGTTGAAACAGAAGAAGAAGTCGGTCTAGCGAGATGCTAATTGTCCAGGATGATTAGTGTACGGTCGTGCAACGGGGAACGGTCGGCAGAAGAAGATCACGTAAATCAATCAACGGGGTCTACACGCGTTTCGACGACGAAGCCCGGGATAATTGGAGTAGCGACAAGTTGATCAGCGCGGCTTCTTTTCACTGAACAACGCGGTATGGACCGGATCGGATTCTACTCTTCTACTTGGATCCCTTAGTCATCGAGTGGCCGCATCGCGGGCGTGCCTTATGGGACACCAAAAGAAACCATCTAATTGCTTATTAGAGCGCAATGACCCGCAGTCTCAAAGTTTATTCATTTTTTCCTCCTCAATTCATTCGCCGCGTTGTTGATGCGTTTGTCATCGCTGTCCGCTTCCAAATTCCACCTATGTGACTCAGACTATGGATCATATTCATAGCACGCTCGATTCTTTAAATTTCGGCGTGCTAATTCGTTGACATGTACAAATTCATTACATACAGAGATCGAAAGAGTTCTACAACTTTTTGTTAGGTTAAATTTAAAACACAAACAGTGAAACATTTTTTAAAAGATGTCCTAAAATTTCTTGAAAGTAAAAAGTTTTTTAACCGATATTTTGTTCGTAGATATTGAAAGAGTTCTGAATCATTCGTACAAATACTCAATACAGTGTCGCCAGATCGTTGAAATCGAGGAGAATACAATCTGCCACCTCTCTGATGACCAGAGTAATATGTAACACGTTGCGCGGCACGTCACGTGACCAGTCTAGGGTCTTAGTGGGGGATGTTGGAGTGTGCGCAGAAGTTGGAATGGGATAGTGGAAGGGGAAAAGGTGGAGAGGAAATTCAACCAAGGTTTGAGTTGATCTGGCGACACTGATTCAATACTGTTTAATGAATAGTTCTCCAACGACATTAAATGATTGTGACAGTTAAAATGGTGTTCTGAATACGTTACATATTTGTAAGATTTATGTAAATAATTCATAGCTCAAGGAGTGTTTTAGTAAAAGTTCTAAAGAAATTCTTTTCATGGACCTTTTATTAAACAAATTTTGAAACATCGGTTTCATGAGAGCAGTTTTTAAGGGTGTTACCGAGAGTAACATAACTTACCATAAAAATTCCACAGACACATATATGAAAACATTATTTTGCCGAGTTGTGTGGTGTTCAATTAAGAATTCGGTCATGTATTAGTGCCGTTTACTGATTTACTATTTAAATGTGTTAGACACACTATATATGTAGTTATGGGACACGGACGTAACGTGTTTGACAGGGAATCCTTGTGGAGCTGAGAACTGTTTGTTTCGTGTGCACCGTGCACGTTCTACCGTTGGAGACGTTTTGAATGCGAGGAAACGGACAAATTCGGTAGCTATATAGGTGACTTGTGACGTCACCTTGCCGCCGACGCGTGTGCTCGCGCGTTACCGCGAAGAAGAGTGGAGTGTTATACGTAGATCGAACCGCACGCGTTAGGCCAAGCGAGGCACATAATCTAGCTTCCGGTCATTTTCGATTCCGTGCGTTCTGTGTCGATTCTCCGTCATTTTCGATTCCGATAAATAATTTCGTAGCACTTGCGGTTCGTTTTTTGAGATTGCGTAGCGACCGCGTGCGTGTACTGCGTTGTTATCGCGAAGGCGAAAATCTTTAGTGCGTTTTTTTGTATTTTTTTGTTGTTAAGAATATACTGAGACTGCTCAATCGAGCTATTTCATCCAAATCTCAATTTTCTTAAATAGTACCGTCCATTCTACCGAATCTCCCACTAAGGAAGGAATTCCTTAAAAGTTTAAGAAAAAATGTAATCACCCTTTCGTTCTACAACCCTTTCCTACCATTTTGGTAAAGACATTATATCGTTACTATAAAATTTCTGTGGTTTTTCATTAAAAAAGAAAAACACAACGCGAGTAGTATAAACATATCCACTGCACAAACTTACGGGACAACCTAATACAAACAAGAAAAGAGTTTTCTCATCATGATAAAAATGAAAATTCCTCCGAGTAGGTTCTATTTGGTAAATCACGATTAGTAAAATCACTTTGATAGCTTTTCTAACCAAAAATTGATATATTGCCATAGAAATGTGGGATATGTGAATTTGGACCGATAACAATTGAATGTTTCAATTGCAGAGACACCGTGTACGTTGTACTTGTGGTTGTCTTTTATAGTAGTTCGACGGTAGCACGGATATTCGAACCGAGTCACTCGAATAGCATGCAGCGGCGCGGCGCGGCGGCGGCACGGTGTGATTTCAACGCTCATTGCGACTCAACCGGTGGAAATCCGGTGGAACACGCCATTACCGGGAACGGAGAAACGGGAAGAGTATTGTTGCGAAAACAGATACTTGTGCAACATCATTCCGCCGGCGTACATTACTTTCTTGTTAACGGCGGCTCTATATTATCGTTGGAACATCTGCGCTCACCCTAAATGGGGAGACTGCATTTTCGAATCCACAGTGGAACCGATCATCGACGAAAAATTGCCCATTGTTCGATGTCAGTCTTCGGTGATTCTCGATTCTCTGCAGTCGTCGGTAATGATTGTGTAGATGATCCGTAGACTGACTTGTAGGTAGATTCGTTTGAAATGCTAGAATCCTTTGCGTTTGTCTTCGACGACGATGAACATAATTACTTAGTTAATAAATTTGCAGCGACATTGATTGGTTCCGATGCGATTCTTACTGCATACACAGAGACGTTGGTAGGAGTGATGTGAGAGAATGCTGACCCTAAACAATTTGAACCGACGTCGCTAGAGTTAGGCAATTAAGTGGGACGGACAAAATTAATGCGATAAAATTGAATTCTTTGGTAGTAATTTTTTTTTTTTTTATTTACGCAATTTGAATCTCACAAATTGTGATGAAATTCGTAATCGATAATTTCGCGTTAGCGGCCGATGGATAATCGCAAGAGAGAGCGAGGGAGAGAGAGAGGGAGAGAGAGAAACGCTTGTGCAAGGGAGGCCTCGTGCCCGACAGCAGGGTGAAGGGAAGGATTCCTCTCTGTACGACGAGGCTACGGCAGCCAGTAATGTTGATTGCGAGGAATCCCGTATCGGCTTCTCTCCTCTCTTCGGATTCTCCTTCCGATGCGGTTCTTGTCGTCGCGCGGTTACTTCGCGTTTCACCGTGTCGTCGGTACTCGACTTCTCTCGCCGGGTCTCGCCGGTACCCAGTCTCCGCTTCCTCCGCCGCGGATCGAATCGCGATCGGATGTCTGTTACCGATGTCAATCTCCCTTTTTTGCACTTCCGTCGCGTCGGGACGAAAATCGACGAACACGCCGTACCGTCCCGACGCGACGCGACGGGAACGCGCGACTCGCCGCGACTACCGGCCTCGTTCCCACATTTCGTTTTGCGTATTTCTTTCGCCAGCGTGCCACGGATGCCATGACTATGCACTTTCCTAGCGATCATTGTCTCCGATCGAAAGGGATACACGCCGGTTTTTTCGTCGGCTCGCGAATTAGCGCCGGATATCCTGGAGGTGGTCGACAATTCTCGGCTTCGACTGTTCCGAGTATGAAGCTTGTGCAAAATAATACACTGGGTTGCAACAAATATTTGATGGCGTTTTTCAATAGATGGCATATTTCAACATACGAATCGTTTTTATCCGTGGCTGAAACAAAAGACATGTTTACACCTTAGGAAAGCGTGGTTCAATTCCGATAATGTGATTGCTGCGGATTACTTGTTCGCGGGTAGTAAAAGGTGTTAGATTGTTTTTAGTAGTAAGGGACTATACAGGGTGAGTCACCTAACGTTTGCACCTCAAATATCTTTGTTGTTTTTAAAGATACGTGAAATATGGTAAGGACAAAGTTGAATGGTACAATGGTGCTGACACGATGCCAAGATAAAAATTTTGTTTTTATGTCATTTTTTTAGAGATATCAAGGTCACCTTGACTTTTTAAAATGGAACCACCCTTTTTTAAACACCTACAATGATAGTTGTACTTTCATTACGAATTCAGTGACTATAATAACTCAAGGTCATTCAAGGTCGCGGACAGAGATAACGTATAAGATTTAACATCGATATATGCCTGTAAACGGGCGTTGAAGGAATGTTGAACTCTGTCCGTGACCTCGAATGACCTTGAGTAATTATAGTCACTGAATTCGTAATGAAAGGGGCTATCATTGTACGTGTTTAAAAAAGGGTGGTTCCACTTTAAAAAATGAAGGTGACCTTGAAAATCTCTAAAAAAAATGACAAAAACAAAAATTTTCTTGGTATCGTGTGAGCCCCACTGAACCATTCAACTTTGTCCTTCAGACATTTAACGTATCTTTGGGGACAACAAAGATATTTGAAGTGGCAATAGTTAGTGCCTCACCCTGTATATTTAACAAGTTTGTGCCGGTGAATTGTCGAGCTACGTTCCGTTTTAAGTACCAATCGGTGTGAGAAATGTCCGGTACTTATATCTTTTTGGTCTTCGCGTAAAGCACCAATCAGGTTTGACTTCGTTTAGTCGCAGTTAGTTGCTGGGGGTCGCGCGCGTTCGCTGTATCTTCGATCGCAGGGTGTGTTTTATGGAAGATGTAAGGCGAAAGTTGGCTATTGTTGAAAGTGTTAGAGCATAATCGCGGCATCTATTGATGTAAACTATAAGTGTTGTTATGAATGTGTATGTATGTTTGTATGTATGGCGTATGCCCTTGGCTGTAACTGTCTTGCGTCGTTCATTCCATGTAAGACAGTGACGAGTAAAGCATCTTTTACAACACAGATTCTGTGTTAGCAGCGTTATTCCACCTAAACCAGTGCATTACGACAAAAAATATGAAGCAGTGTCGGAAAATACGTTGTTCACAGACTGACCAGAATTAAAATTATGGCTTAAAGCTGCTCAAAAAAATGCTGTGTCCTAATCACAGGTTGCTTGAACTCTCCATGCCCGAGCAGCTTTTAAAATTCTTCAGTCAAACCCGAGAGTCATCGACGCTTTTCCAAACATAATTACATATTGCTCCACAGTTTGAAAGTCTCTGAAACGTACGCTTCCAACTGAAAACGCAGCCGCAGGTATCTATCTCAAAGACGGGCGTTTGACGAATGTTCGTCATAACGTTTCCTCGTTCCGCCGGCAAATTAGTGAGATTCCACGGAAACGTTGACAAGAAGATCCTAATCGAGCGGGTACAGCCTCCGGTTGACATGTATCCCGAAAGAGAAGGGCACGGATGACCGGAGCCGGACAAATAATTATGCAAATAGACGGCCGATAGAATCTCGGTGAAAAAGCGGCGGCGATCGAACGGCGCCCATTAATATCTACATTCCATCGGCGTGCTTCGTAGCTCCGCAAGACTTAATTTCGTCCGTGGCATGGGATTCACGGCGCCGAAAATTTATGGGGACACTCGAGGGCAGAAACGCTTTCTACGGCGCGGCGCGCAGCGTCTTGTCAGCTTGCGTCGAGCGCGGCCATAAATCCGCGGAGGATTTTTGTTCGCGGACGCGTAAATTTCTGTCTCCGCCGCGAACTATCTATTTCCGCTTATCTTCGCGAAAACGTCCGCGAAAAATATGACCCGCTTTCGCCGGTCTCGAGGCCTAGACCGAGCCATTTTATCCGCCGTTGCGATCTCATCTTCGCCGCGTAAGTTCTGGTAATTGTCGAGGGAACACGCGGACATCGCATCTGCCCTCGAAACGAGCGAATACTCGTTTCATTATCGCGACAATTGCGGACGGGATGGTTTCTCTTGGAAACTGTCTCAAGCATCTTCGCGTTCCCGCGGACGTGGTAGCTCGGGACTCGAGTTATCTTGATGCAGATAACTACGAGCGTCTTTCTTCCACCGCGTCGATCCTCCTTCTCTACTTTGAACTCTTCTTGAGCCGTGCTCTGTAGAATACTTGCTTCGTCCGCCGTTTATGGCCCTCGTTATTTTTGCTATCGGAAGTTTCGCTGTTCTCCCGTTACATTCTACCTTCGACTCGACTTGTCTCTGTAATGTATCCTCTTTTCCTATTTTATTATCCGGTCTACTATTTTCTCTTACTCCGTGACTCGGTAGAGTCCTCTCACCGTTTTTCTGAGATTCCGGAGTTGGTTCTCATTCTGCGACATTTTCATTCCATTCTACAATGTTCTACAACACTACTTATCACTGATTGGTTTTCAGAATTTTCATTTTTCTGCCGTCATGAATTCCCCGGCGCTTCTTCCCTAGCGAACAGATGGCGAAACGTGTTCGCTATCATCGTCACAGGTGTGTGACGGTCATAATTTTGTATGTATGCAAATTTATTTTATTTGAATATCTCGGATTTCTTGTGTCAGAATCATCGAGTAACAAGTACCGGAGATGCCTTCGTGAGAAATGATTCAACGCACTTATTTGTTCGCGACCCGATGAAACTCGCATTGAAACACGAAAACTGTGTTTCAGTCATTTTTATTGAGAATTAAAGAGCAATATAAGATTATAACGCGTTGCGTGACATCTTGAAAATCTACAACCTTTGGTACATTCTTTTAACACTAAACCTACCGAGTCTTGCAACTAACTCGTATATGCTGGCTTATAAAGACGACAAAATTGAATTTATTTTTAGCTTCGTGTAATAATATGTAATCTACTAAATGTATTTATTTAATCATTTCTCTACGAATGCATCTTTATAATTTCTATAATTGTAAAATAAAAATGTGGAACTGATCAATGTGACCGGTGGTGATAGGTTTAGTGTTAACACTAACCGTATCAGGACCGGTCAGACGACCAATTTCACATTTTTTATTTTTTAATTATTAAAATTGCAAAGATGAAATTGCATCAGAAATTAGTAAGTACGTATTGTTGTAAAAATTTCGAGAAATATAAATAAATACTGTCTTGTGATTTAGTGTTAAAGACGTAAATGAATGGTGATGGCGAGCTTGCTACTGTATTTCCTTCGATCCATTCTTGCGATTTTGAATTGCAGCGTTGATTTTCCGTAATTATCTAGCCTGAATATAATTTTCGTTTTATTTTGCAGCCCAAGGCACACTCAATCGTTCCCCCCCCCCCCCCCCTTTTTTTTACGGTCATAGATTTTTATCCTCGGTTGTGCAATTTTGTATGAATATGGGCACGCACGTCCGCCGCGCATAAAGCTTGTTTTATTGCTAAGAAATATCGACATTCCTCCTCCCCATTCTTCTTTTCTTTCCTCGTTTCCGCAACACTCGCGGTTGGCTACACTCGATCTCGACGCGTGCGTGGCTTCCGCTACCTCGGGATTACGCTCGATTTCTTTGAATACTCCGTACACTCTGATCTTCGTTTATGTTCACTTCATTCTTCGTCGAGGACACGCATTCGCCTTACCGATAGTAGTTTCGACGCGTTTTATTAACACGACGAGGACGAACCATTACGGAAGACTTGTTTTATGTCCAACACTTAAAAAAGCAGGTTTACACTTTCGAACCATTCGGTGTCACGTACATATTTACTTCTAGGAGTAAATTTTCTAAACAGCATTTCGCCGCGAGTTAAGCGCAGTGGAAGACATTCGTGCTTACTGTGTTCAAATGTTTATTATGTATATTATATTTATCGAGTATAACAATGTTTGCTACTGGCGAACGTGGATAATAGAATTAAATTTTAAAGGAATTGCGAATGGACGAGGAATTTTATTGGCTATATATCATCAATAAGCCAGTCATCGTGTTAATTACTGAATATACAGGGTGAGTCACCTAACGTTTGCACCTCAAATATCTTTGTTGTTTCTAAAGATACGTAAAATATGGTAAGGAAAAAGTTGAATGGTACAATGGGGCTGACACGATGCCAAAAAAAAAAAATTTTTTTTTTATGTTATTTTTTTAGAGATATCAAGGTCACCTTGACTATTTTAAAATGAACCATCCTTTTTAAAACACCTACAATGATAGTCCCTTTCATTACGAATTGTAATGAATGAATAATGAATCATTCAGTGACTACAATTACTCAAGGTCATTCAAGGTCGCGGACAGAGTTCAACATTCCTTCAAAGCCCGTTTATAGGCATATATCGATGTTAAATCTTATACGTTATCTCTGTCCGCGACCTTGAATAACCTTGAGTAATTATAGTCACTGAACTCGTAATGAAAGTACAACTATCATTGTAGGTGTTTAAAAAAGGGTGGTTCCATTTTAAAAAATCAAGGTGACCTTGATATCTCTAAAAAAATGACATAGAAACAAAATTTTTATCACGGCATCGTGTCAACCCCATTGTACTATTCAACTTTGTCCTTACCATATTTTACGTATCTTTAGAAACAACAAAGATTTTTGAGGTGCAAACGTTAGGTGACTCACCCTGTATTGTTTGCACAGTCTATGCATAAAAGATCCACTTCTCTGCACCTGATTCGTGGAGCCTCGCTAATCAGATGTGAAGTCAACTCTTCTACTCTGCCACGTACTGAAGTGCGTGCATTGCATGGTGAATCGCCTTAAATCGTTCCGATTCATACCTAATTGTACACACATAGATATTCACGAACAACAAGTTAAAACAAACTATTTTACAAACGAGATGCATGTCGCTATGACTGTCTCCTGAATATTTCCATAAATTGGGGCGTATCTCCCAATCAAGGTTACATCGTTGATAAAACGGCCAGAAAGGAAACACACACACACCCGCGAATAGAATGAACCCGTTCTTGATAGGCAGAATCAATTTTCACGGCGAGGATAGCTGTCCGCGCTCGCGCGGTCGAGATACTGAACAATAGCCGGCGTAAAAACCGTCATCACGTTCCTAAGTGTTCCAACACCTACCGTGAATAAACGACACTGGGGCGTCAGCGTGCTCTCACCACGGATTACTAGGAAACACCGGTAGTTAATCCGAGTCCTCCGGCGATCGTATCGGTAATAGAGGGTCCGGCAGAAGGTGTGATAGCGGGGCTTAACGAAGAGCAAGAAAAGCAGGAAGAAGCGATGTCACGCGGTTACTTTCCAGCTCGGTCTCGCAACAGCTCGGCCGCGCCGCGCCGCGCCGCGCTGGTGCTACGGTGTGCGCCTCGGTGAAACGATCGTTCGAGGAGGAACAGCGAATAAGAAGAGGAGAAGAGGAAAGGGCCGCCGAGGATGTGTAGAAGAAGAGGGAACCGTGGTTGACGGTACTCGTTATCCCGACTGACTGCCAAGTCTCGAGCAGTACTCGTCGAGATATCTTCACAGATTCGTATCTGGGGTTACAGATCTTACTCCGCGTTCACGCGTACATACAAACGCTCTTGTTCGAGAGCGTGCGATGGGGGCAACGTGCACCGAGAACGTCGGGAAATCCTTCTGCCAGGATACCAGCTGGCAGAGCGAACAGGTCGCGCAGAAGAATGAAGATTCCGAGTCCTTCGTCTAGCTCCGGATGACAAGAGAACAGCGTGGATTCCTCTTCGCGGCAACAACGTGTCATCGATTCGTTCCCACTCGAACGTTACGATAACGCCGGCTGATCGATAGATACAGAGGCTGGCTCTAGTACGTCCAGATGCAGCGCATCTCCAGGATGAAAAGGACGGAGGCTGGCTCGGACCAAAAGTTCCTCCAAGGTTCTGTGTCCAGCCTCTGCCAGGGCTTTTGAGCAACAGCGGGGCGAACAGCCGGAACTCTAACTCTCTCGGATCCCTTCCCCGGGAATCTTTCTTAGGCTCTCTCTTCGTCCAGCTCGTATACAAACCGGCTCCGGCGTCGTGAAAACAAAACGACGAGGGCGGGAAAGAGCGAGAAGGAGACTGTTCGGCGCGGCACGGCGCGGTGGTTCGAGCCACCAGGAAACAATCCCTCCCCCTTGCCCTTCATCTCGATCGTCCTCCCTTCGTCGTCGTCGTCCCCCGTTTCTTCTTCTTTTCCGCTCCCTCTTCTTCCTGTTCTTCCATCTCTTGGTCCCCCCGTCCCGTCGCGTCGCGTCGTCGTCCTCTGGCCATTCTTTTGTACGCGACATCAGTGACGCCGTGGAACATCTACGAGATCGGCGATCTCTCGCCGACGACGACGAAATCGACCCTCCTCTCTCGCGTCCGCAGAGGGCCGAGAGAAGCAGAGTTCGCGAGAGAGATGCGCGAGGAGAGAGGCCGTTTCACGGATTCCTTCGGAACACGCTCGCGACGACGACTCCTCCTCGGCCTCCATTACGAGCGAGAGTCCTGGTAACGTCCTCCGGCGAGATCCGAGGCCGGTGATGTTGATAACGCGCGACACGCTCGTGAAAGGTACAATGTATTTAATACGGAAGATCGGCCGGCACGATTAAATTTGAGGCTTGTTCGCGCCGAGCCGAGCCGCGCCGCGACGCTCGCGCTCTCTCGGCCGTCATCTTTATCGCTAGACGCATCTATTAATTGTCCCAATTTTACGTCACGCCAGGTTTACACGAACGAGACCGGAGACACGACGAGACCGATAACGATCGCGAGGCATACGTGCGCGTACGAGACGGGTTGGCTGAAACGGATTCTAACGAGTCCGAGGTCCGGTCGAGACGTAATTAGCCAATATTTATTTCGGGTCTTATTAGAGAGAGCTCATCGGCCGACGTCGGGGAACGACTCCACCAGGACGATTTAATATCCCATCGGTTTATTTAATTAGCTTCCGTATCAATTTACTTTTCGACGCTGACGCCCGGACCCGACTCCGGTCCCGGACTCGCTCTGCTACCGTGCCGGGCCCTTAATAGGGTGGCGGAAGCTACCCTCGCTTAATCTCGGCCGACGCGGAATGATTAACTGCGCCGCGAACGATCGCGTCCTTCGCGACCGAGCTCGAACGGCTCACCTGCCTTCTTCTTTGCCTGTCTTTCCTACCTTTCCTGCCTTTCCTATCTGACTCTGCCTAACTCTGCCACGCTCTGCCTCGCTCTGCCTCGCTCTGCCTCGCTCTGCCTCGATTTGCCTATGCTCGCTCTTCTCCAAGATCGCGCAGGGGTTAAGTGGGAAAGCCGGCGCGCAAGAATGTTGCATTCCTGCGATCGCCGTGAACGGCAAGACGCTCGAAGATGAATAGACCTAAGACAATGGGGACGGACGAGTGTTCTTGCGGCGTTCGCTGGGCGGAACAGCGAGTTCACGTGGTTGGAAATTTGCATTTCGTCCCACCCCTCGATCCGTTTATAAATCACTCGGCCAGGCCCGAGACCTCAGCCCGAGCTCTCCTCGATGTCCAGGACATTCTTCTAAGGAGACGTCCGCTGTGATCCCAACGGGGTGGACGCGCGGGGGGAGACAAAAGACGTCCACACGCCCTGATGAGATCAGGCCACGCGGTTCGGACGTGTTTCAGGAGGTTGCTAAAGGACCGGCTTCGCGAGGTGTTCTTCTACCAATACTCTACGTTGTTGCGTTCTTTCATTTTAGAAATTCGGCTTCTAAGTTTTAAGGTGCGAACACGCTGGCAAGTCTACCTGGGAAAAATACTATTTCAAATAGTAAATAGTGTAAGGGCAACATCTGATAATTATCAATTATATTGTACTCAACATATCGTCTGTAGTAAACAGTCGGACAACGATGCAATGAGCTACAAACAGTTAAAGATAGTGAAACTTGTAGTATTCCATGATTTCTAGCCCCAAACTGTAATAAATCTGAAAATTCTTACATTTTTTAATGCCAGTCGTTTTCTTTCACAACAATTGAGTCTGATTAAATTTTCAGACTATATACAATATCTACCAAAAGTAGTTCCTAAATTTTCAATTCAAGCCCAGATGAACAAGTTGTAAAAAACAACCTGGAAAATGGTCTCCGCGATTCTAACCAATTACAATTTTCTGAAAAAAGTATACTTTCTTTCTTATTGTTCAAGCATAATTTATATCCCAATAGCATAATCGATCCTTGCGCAATGAAATTGAAACCTATCAACTCGAATTCCAGTCAAGTGACTTCACCCGTGGTGAGCAGCGTCACCGTCAAGAGCACCGTCAAGAACCGCTGTTCAGTGACTTCAACGCGTGGTAGGTGTTAAGGTTGCTTGGATGATCTCACCGAGTGATTCGTCAAACGTAATTCCTTACACATTTGTGCAATTTTTAATTTATACAACTACAATTATTATAATCTCTCTTCATAAATTCTAATAAGGTTTGTCTTGTAAACCTTATGTGAATCACCAGAATGCGTCCTTTGCTAACTAACTGAAAAAGGTAACTTCAACTTTGTCGTACTCGAGTGACTATGTTTACCTTTACCCTCCCGCCTCGTTGGACAGATTATAGTCAACTATTAGGTTATTCTAAATATTCGTTTCGCTTCTTCAACACAAAATCTGAATAGTTACTTAGGCAAGCAAACTGCGTGAAAAAACTTTCACGATAAAGCGTTTACAAGAAGATGACCACTAATCTGCGGATTTTACGCATTTATGACAAAAATGGGTGTGAGATTTGAAAACATCTACGTGTTATTTTGAACTTACTAAGATTATTAACACTAGAACTACCGCGACAGTCAGAATGACTGGTTCCTAATTTTTCCTTTTACAAATAATGAAATTATAAATATGCTTCCAAGAGTAATTTTTTATTCAACTTCTCCAGTGAAGCACATATTTAAACAAACATTGTACTAAATCTAAATAAATGCAATCTAGTCGTTATTATAAGGCAATATACGTCAGTCGCGTTTAGTACTCGATAGTTCTAGTGTTAAAGACCATTTTTATTTCGCTAAAGATTCACGTTATTTGTGTACGCTGATATTGCCTTATAACCTCAAACACGCACCTTAAGAAAAGAACTTTTCACTTTGTTTCATCTAACATATTACTACAAAAATTGCTGTTTAGATGTACAAAATTACGTCACCAGAATTTTATAAAAAAATAAGATATTTGTATGATATCGAGAACGGAGAAAATCGGTTACGGAAATGTTCCTGAAATGAATTCGTAGATCCGTCGATTTCGGATGAATTCATATGCAACATAGAATTGTTCCGCTGCAGATGCAGAAATAAATTTTCCAATTTCACAGTTGATCACTGAACATCGGCCATGGCGTCTCGTGGAGATCGGAAAGGGAGGATGTACGGTCTGTTCTGATTTATCGCGATTGCGGGAACGGCGCGATTACAGCGTTAATATAAAACACAAGCCGGGGCACGGCCGGTATTAAAAGCGAGGATTCCGCTCGGTGTACGCGACTACAAAAGAAAAGAAGAGAGAGACCCGGGGCTCGCGCGGCACAGATGCTCGCCGACTGTTCTATAATTTTATAGTGCTCACTTTTATCCAGTCCCTAATTAATGGCCTATAAATTATGCGCGACGAGTCGTTAACGGTCGTCGCACACACGCGCGCTACCGCCGCGTATCCCAAGTTGTCACGAGCGCAGAGGTTCGAGCGTTTCCATATAAACGATTGTTCAACGATCGTAAACAATCGACCACCGAATTCACCCGAATAGCCGCGTCCATAATCATCCCTATTTTATTAACTATTTATTTTATCTACTACGCGACCGAGTTTGTTACTTATTTGTAGCACGGAAACACGCAAACATGTCTTTGCACGCTGACTGAAATACGAAAATATTCTATCAGAAATTGTTGTTCGGAATTAAACAAAAATAAATAATATACCTCGCACGAGACAGCTTCGAAGGATATACATATATAATTCGACTTAAACCATTACTGGTAATGGTTACCAGTATACTGCGGATTTTTGCGCGAGATAAAGATTTCTAAGACAATTGTCCAAATCGAAGATCGATGAAAATGTATCTCTTCGTGCAATAATTTTAATAAGCCTATTTATTAGATATATTTTTTTGTAGAAGTTTTTCTTTCGGCAACGAATGATTTCTAAAAACAATAGGCCTGTACGAACGAATAAAATTGATAAAAATGTACCTAGACTTAGAAACGACTAGGCTGATAAATGTAGATCGTGTTCTCACCTGGAAAGTTAAAGTTCTGTCCCGACAACATTACAAACCTATTTCGAGCAACCATTCGAGACCAAGCTGCTCGGCGACCGGCAATTTGTCGTTGGATAAAGTGCGTTAAAGTTACGACCACGACGAATTTAATTGTTGCAACCGGAGAATATACGGACCTCGCTCGAAATTCAAATGGAATCACCATCTGCAAAGTGCAGCAGATGCTTAACTTATTTAAAGACTACGGGTGTTTATACGCCTTTAGATTATAAATGTCTTCGAAAATTTATGAAATGCAGCGATAATTGAATACTATTTCATGTCAGTATCGGAAGTCGAGGTTTATCACTGCGATTACACTCTTGATTTTATGTGTCCCAGTGAAAGTTGCGCACAGCACGAACAAGCTGGAAACAGATCGTTTCAAATTGCATGCAATTTTTTCGAAAAACGAGGTTCGATAAATTTGCACCATACAACAGCACGGTCAAATATTAAATGTTCAAATAATATAGCTACTGTCCGGCATTAGGTGCCGTCCGGCGTTATGGGAACTCTCTTTAACATTAGATTTTCGTAAAATCATTGCACCAATTGAAACTACGAACTGAATACTCCGTTCCGAGTTCACCTGCATTTTTCCACATTGGTCCCAGGATTTCGAGAGTCAAATGCAGTCAAAAGTTCCCTCGACAACGGCCGTCATGATCGAAATGGCGAATTTTAAAAGTCCTGCACCCCAGTCTGTAGCGGAACACTCGAGTGTTCACGTCTGAGACACGGGGCCAGCTGGCTCGAACGTATTCGTACGTGGTTGTATGTATATACGAAACGGTACGTACTCGACGATAAAGACAGAGAACGAGAGAGAGAGAGAGAGAGAGAGAGAGAGAAAGAGAGAAAGTGAGCGAGGCTCATTGCCGAAGCATGCAGGCTTGTCTTGTACAATTTGCTCGAACATGTCCGTCGCGGTCGGAACGCTCGTTTGAACCGGTCGGGGAGCGTCCTCTCTTCCACGAGGAGATGAAGAGGATACACGTTGCCCTCTCTCGGTCCCGTGGGATCGGGCAGCGACCAAATCCACGGTGTAAATTCCCCGAGTCACTCTCCTCGCCTCCTTCTGTGCTCTCGCCCTGTTTCCCTTCGCCCCCAACGAGTGTGCTACCTCTCTTTCCTCCTTCCCAGGGGAAGTCGGACGTACCGAGCCGAGCCTCGATAAATCTGTGTACTCTGCTCTGGCCGCGACGAGACCAGATCCTCAGCTGAGGACATCGATACTGGGCTTGATCGCGATCGAGGACGCGATCCTTGAAACCCGACCCTCGGCTGCCGAGTGGACAAAACACCTTGGCTACACTCGCGACTCTGCAAATTGATTTCAAACGACGGAAACTAGAGTAAATTATCTTGACGATGTCCTAATAGCATCATCATGACGCTTCTAGTCGTTGACAAATTCTAACAAATGGGAGACTGGTAACTGGGATATTTTTACACTTTTTTGGCTTGCAGAGGTCCTTGGAAAAAGAAATTTAATTCCCTGGATATTAGATCCAAGCTGCTGAAACTAGCAGTAACTACTATGTTCATTTCCCGAAAATTGCAGTCTACGAATCCGCTTGTCTCACAGTCAAACTCACGCCCACACTGAACTTAGAGTTTTTCATATCATAGATCACCAACTCAGTTCTCCATCATACACATACCTTTATACATCCACGTACAGTATGATATATAACTATAAACACCACCTACATTTTTCGGTGTTTCGGGTTTTATAGTGAGAATACGAAAGTATCATCTACAGCAGGGATGGGCACAGTAGGGGCCCCTCAAAAGTCTGCTTCTCCCACCAACCTCTCTTTCATGCCCGAGGCCTGCGCACTGATCGCAACGGGCGAAGCACTTCCTTCCTCTATGGCCTCTATGGTAACGGCGGATGCTGGTGGGGGACAGTGGGCGCTATGGTGGAGACGGTTTTGTCTCAATTGAGACAAAAATGCCCATCTCTGATCTACAGTGATTCACAGTAATATACATATTCGGGCACTTTTGAAAAGTCGATAACTGTTTTGATATTGGACCCTACGACTTAGGATTTTTTTAGAAGTAAAGTTTTTTTTCCATACTTTGTGACGTGACAAATATTGCCACGTACCAACTCTGAAGTATCGACTGAAGGACATCCACGTTAACTTCTAAGAACTGGCTGATCAATAAAATAATATTTAAAATAGATAAAAATTGGAAATAATCTAATTTTATATTGTTCATCCCTTCCCCATTAATTAATTTTTCCTTGTATACACTTTATATTACAGAACAAATCACAAAATATCATAATTTCTACTATAGAAACATTTCTAGTATTTCTGCCACGTTTTGGGGATTTTACACCATTGTCGGACAGAAACATAGGAAGCGAAAATAACAAAAGAGCCGGGAAGAAGCGTAATTGTTCGACCGGTGGCCATTACCGCGAAAGTTTAAAGGAAGTGGGATGCACCAGGTCGCGGTTCCATGCGACCGCGAGCTTCCTACCACACCTTGAATCCGATTCAATCGCATAATTAACGTCCTGTACTCGTGGACGCGCGCGCGCGGTCGGCATCGTTATCACCATAACTCCATAGAAATGCCTAATTAAAATACAATGCTCAGCAAGAATTCGTGATCGGCCGGATTGCGCCGACATCTCCGGAAGCGGAATTCATCTGTCAAGATGATTAACAGCCGGTTAATTAGGCGAACGAGACACGGCTTCCACGGG
Source organism: Sphecodes monilicornis (assembly GCA_913789915.3). Classification (NCBI taxonomy): domain Eukaryota; kingdom Metazoa; phylum Arthropoda; class Insecta; order Hymenoptera; family Halictidae; genus Sphecodes; species Sphecodes monilicornis. Next base: position 11,012,866 of record OU565285.1, on the reverse strand, counting down.
CCATGTTCACCGCTCGAAGAAAAATGCGACCTGGTAAAAACTAGAGGAGCATCTCCTCTCTCCTCTATGTATATGTGTTGCGTACGTGTGCGCGGGGTGCACCCGATTAATCTTCGATTTGATGCGGCCAATTTAGGGACGTCGTATGTCATTGTCAAATTGAAATTAATACGGGGGCGACGAGCTTTTCCTTGTCAAGACAGGTACACGGAAAGGGAGGAAACAGGTTGTGAGACCGTCCAGGTCACTTTCCCATTTTTTACGCCAGGTATCCACATTTTGAGAATCCTGATTCTTTTATTTTATACTTACTAACGCGCGACACGAAAAGTTTGAAACGAAGTATTCCCATGGACTGTTCATTTGAATGGCAGATATGTTAATGTGTTATACTCACCTGTGACACCTTTGTCTTCCAAAATAAGATGCGACTCTTCCTTTCGAACGAAACGTCAGCTACAGTTTCAGAAAATCCGCTTAAACCAATCCTGCAACATAAAAAGACAATGAAACATAAAGACAATAAGACATTGTCTTTCAATTCTTCTTTAACCCTTTGCACTCGATTGTCTCCTTCGAGGCACCATAAAAAATGACTATACAATAATTCCAAACAATTCCTATATCGCTAAATTGCTTTGTGCTTAATAAATTGCTAAATGTTCAAGTCTGGAACGAGTGAGTACGCTCAATTTCATATAGACAAGCCAATATAGCTTCGAGTGCAAAGAGTTAAAGATATGCTAACCTTAACTGTCCCTTCACATTTATAAATGAATGGAAAATATGTAAGTAAACTTGACGTTAAGAAATTTTACTATTCGAATAAACATGTTGCTTAAGTAAAGATAAATTTGCATAGCATTTGTCGTATGCTTAACACTAAACCTACCAAGCATTAAAAGTATCTGATGAATGTTGCCTTACAAAAATGGCAACACTAAATTTATTAGGATTGTCCGTAATTTTCAATATAATAGATACTTGGACAAGGAAATTTATTTCATCATTTTCCATAAATGAAATTTTATAATTTCAATAATTGGAAAATATGAAACCGGTAGGTTTAATGTTAACACGTTGACGGTCACTCTGAAATCGGTGATGGACGACAAAAGTTAATAATTATTAATTATTTGATCCTCAGGGAGATCGATGAACCTACAGGCCAAAATTATTATTTTTCTAACAAATTTTCCTAAAAATTGACGGAGTCTATAGTCATCGTTTGCATCTACAATCTCAAGCATTGGACGTCTGTAGCCAGCATTTACTTCAACGTGTTAAAGATCCGCAATTTCGTCACCGTAACGAGAACAATAACGTCAAGCGCTTTTCTTCGATCAGTGTCAAAACTTTTTGTCATCGTATGTAATTCGATGATTCCGATTATCTAAATCATCCTGTTTCCGCCACATTTCCCACCAGTTTATCGTCATCGGAAATCCACTCTTCCGAGCAATAAGCCACAGGTTTTCAGCAGACGCGAGGAGTGTTCCTGTTCCTCGAGCGTTGATCAATTCGTATGACGTGCGCGCGAAGACTGATGCCCGCGGCAAGGTTCTCGGGATTGATTACCTCAGTCAATAACACACGGCCGTGTGTATTGATGAGTGCACGGAACGAGAGAACGTTAACAGGTCAATGAAATTGTACCGTAACAAAGATTGATGCCGGTGTGATTGATGATTGATGGCTCGCCGGCCGTGGAAGTGGCAAAAAGCACTTTTCACCTGATCAACGTAACTCTATCCTATTTGTACGTCTATCGTTACATTTTGTATGCGAGTTTCGTGCGTCTGCGTGTGCGTGCACCGCCCACGCGTGATCTTGTCCCATCGTACGAACCTTCCCATCGAGTTCTGTCCTCCGATCGATTCTCGTCTTTACTGTCGCAACATTTATTAGGTTGATCGGAAAGTAATTTCGCTTTTCGTGAAGATTGCTTCGATTTATTGTTACTTAACTAAGTCGCAAAATCAGTGTATATCTTGACAGCTGACGTCTCGGACGTCATTCCGTGCTTTATAGTGCTTTATAACCTTTCAAGCATGCTATTTTGCCATCGCATCAAATATGGAAAATCAAAGTGAGCATTTCCGTCACATTTTGCTGAGCGCAAGGGTGAAAAATGAAGTGCAAGCTAGGGAAAAGTTGTGCGTTTGATACGGAGATTTATAGTTTCAATATTTGTAAAAGGAAACATTAGAAACCGGTCATTTTGATCCGGCAGTTCTAGTGTTAACTAACTGTATTATTTATTTGCAACCTCAATGACCAGTCACACAATTGTAACGTCAATAATATGTCGATTTACGTCCCGTAAGGATTAAAGTTGGAATCAAATGTCTATTTCACCGCATATCTCAGAAACTATTAGGCATAAGAAGAATTCAAAGCATGGATTGTATGCTGTTAGATAGCCAACTCTACCAGATGACCAGTAAACAGATAGATTAATTTATTTCGGCCTCTTCGGCTTAGAAATATTTCTTTCCACTCGTCCTTCCATACTTTCAGCGTTTTCACACACATACTGTACGTCACACAGCTAGTCTTGTAAATCGTTGACATATTTTCGTCGATATTGTATCTAGATAAGAACGCTTGATATTCCAGAATGTTGTAAGAGGTATTTCTTAATTCAACTGTTTTACCGGAGTGAAATACTCTAGTAGAACTATTGTAAATTGGTTGACCTGTTCGAAACGGTGAAACGAGGAGAGACGATTTCTCGGCGGAACAGGTCCCGATCAAAAGAATCGGTTGGTTCGAGCGACACCTTGTCACAAGGAGGATCGGGCCGGAGGAAAAGACAAGGCCCGCGGGAGAGTATCGCGCAATAAAACGATCGCGAGAGAAGCAGCGGCGTCCCGAAAATTCATCGGGCCCCTTTGTGCGATCGAGGATCGGCTCGCGCGATCGTATACCGGGCCCGCTCCGGGGACCGGTGCGGTGGTTCGCGCCGCTGCGCTGAGAGGGAGGAACGGTTAGCGCGGGTACTAATAAAAATAATTACGGTATCCGTCGTTGCTCGACGTCGTCCAAATCGAAATCTGATAAGGGCCTTAATAAATGCCGTGGGCCGATCTTTCGAAAGGCCCCGCTGTGGACAAGCCACGTTGAGGGCCACCGGATGATCCGAGGAGGACGACGACGACGACGACGACAACTACTTCGCTGGACCGATGGCCACTGCGGAATGCGTCGTCTTCGGGCCCCTAATGATTCCCGAACCCGGACCCACCGGGGACCCTGATGATATCTAGGCCGGACGAGACGGTTCCACTCCGGACCCGCGGCCGAGACCGGCCTTCTCTCGCTCTTTTCACTCGCTACCGTCCTCTACCTGGTTAAACCACCCTGTCGCAGTGTCGACGCGTCGATACCCGGACAGAAGGCTCGATAGAATTCTTTCGGAGTTAAGTGTTACTAATTTAGCGATTACGATATTAATCATCCGGCTACCGCAACCACGAACCGGCCAGCCGCCGAGATCGATGATCGGTAACGGAGACAGCCGAGCTTTGGTCTACTGATTCGCGTGAAGGGTATTAACGTCAATGGACCCGGACTCTAATGGCACCAGCTTGTTCGGGTGTCAATCCTGCTTCTGTATGATTGTCTACGGTGTAATGAGTTACTGAATAATTACTCCTTTGCACTTGATGCTGTCTTAGCTCTAAAATCCAACATTTTTTTCGGCCTTGAATGTTTACATTCTAATTACCGATTTTGTTGAAATTTGTATAGTAAAGTCCGTTTATAATGACGTTCAAGGGACGGAGAAATGATGTCGTTACAAACGTACGTTTTTACAAGCAAAATTAGAACATAGAGGTTTTGTATGTACTAATATTCGAATTAACATGTTACCATTAACAAAAACAACTATGGTATATTCAAATAATCAGATATGATAAGAATGTTAATGATAATTATAAATGTTCCAAACGACTTTACTTTTTCTGGCCAGATAGGAGGATTGGTATACCAGAGGATGCGTAATGAAAATTTTGTAAAAATTGCGTTTAATCCGAATTATGAAAAAAATAGTGAATTTGTTCAAAATTAATAGAAATATTTTTTAAATTTTTATTTAAAAAATTTAGGGGGGGGGGCAGTTGCTTTTCACTTTTTACTTGGGTCTGTAACGAAAATTGAAAAGATGTGTTTTATAGATTCTTATAAATTAGATGTGTATGTCCCGAAAGTTTCATCGAAATTGGTCAAAGGAGTTTAGGAGTTGTAAACAATTAAAAATGGTGAAAATTGCAGATAAAGATGTAAAATACAAAGTGCTCCATTACAACGAGTGGTTGTATGAAATCGATGTCTCTTAACTTCGCTCAAACCCCAAAACATTGTCTTGTGAAGCAAAGTTCATGATTTTAGGACAAAAATCCTAGAAAATGTAGAAAAGAGCCAATAGTAGAGAACAAAGATAAATCAAGGTAGAAAGAGAAAGGTGTGTAGTCTACGCCGCTGACTTCTCTTTGAAGTCACAACCTGGTGTTACGACATCAGAGAACAAACTTCAAGCTGAAAGTTGAACGCATGTAGTCCCAGCGGAATATCTTCGCAACAAGAGCGAAAAAACCGGATGTAACACTTTCGAGTGCAAGACACGCCCACGCCGCATGCGAGCGTTCCCATACAGCAGGTACAGGGTCGCGGATCCCTGCGATCGATCTCGATCTCTCGCAGAAGCTTGACACGGGCACACAAAAGCGTCGGTTGCCCGAGAAGAGAAGAGAAGAGAGGAGAGTAGAGTAGAAGAGAGGCGAAGAGGTTTGAGGGAAGGGCACTCACACCCGTTTTAACGCCTGGACCAGAAGGTGTTGGCGTCGCGTCGCACGCTCGACCATCTTTCACCTCCTAGTTGGTCCGTGCGACGTTCTGCACGCCACTTCCTTTTCACGGGGGCCGCGTGTGAATGCGGCCTAAAGCGAGCGGGTATCCAGGAGGCAGCTCGATCTCGCCGCATTGTCGTTTACGGTGGTCCCCTCGACTCTCGTCGCCCTCCTCCAACCCCCCTTGGTCCCCTTCGACGATGGCCCCCGCACGCACACACACCCCATTTCTTCTCGCGTGAATCCTGGGGGATGAATGTTCGAATCCGCCGGCCGAATGAATGGCGGAGTGATGTTTGTTTTGAGTGCAGGTTCTCGCCCTTTGTCTCAGCGGGAGCCGACACAGTCCTACCCCTTCCTCGTGTTCCCTCTTTCCCTTCTTTTCCATCCAGTGGGCCAACCGCGTTGTCAGCCCTTTTTCTTCTTTCGATCTCCCTCCCCACCCACCAGCAGTTTTATTTGATCACTCTCTCTCTCGCGCGCCGATCGAGAAACCTACACCGGTTTCACCAGCAGCTTCACCCTTAATACCCCCCGAGGACTTTTATTTTGATAAGAAAAAGAGAAGTAAGCACGTCTGCGTCCTCACGGACCTGAAACGTTGAGGCTATCTCACCCTCTCTTTCTCTTTCTGTTCACCGTTGTCTTAGAACCTCTTTTTCTACCTTTTCTTCTCCTCTCGAGATTATTTCCTTTTTTCTCTCTCCTCCTCTTTTTTTCTGCTTTTTGTTTTTGGTACCCGTCCGGACGATCCAATGCGCGATCAACGAATCCGATACTGGCAGTTACTCCGGACGCCCATTGTTCACCCTGCCGGGAGCGTGGATTTCAGGAAAACGATCGCACAGGAATAACCGTCCGACCGACCCCTGCTCGAACACTTAGCACTGCTTCTCGAAGAGTGGCTCCACACCGAGAATTTTTGTATTCCTCTTCTAACATTCAAGGTATTGATTGAACCCGAGATTACGCTTAGAAAAATTGTGGAAGGCTTCCCGAACCTCCAAATCATGAAATATTAACCCGTAATTGAGAGTCTCCCGAATGTGGTGAAAAATTTCAAGCAAAGAATCCACTGATTGCAATTGTTGCAGAGGAACTTCGAACAGCGTTACTCGTGCAACATTTATCACATTAGGTGGGGCGGTTTATTTGTTAACCCTTCTCTGATAAATTGATTTCATACTCGAGCTGGATTTTTTGCTGTTCTAGGCCCCAAAAAATCTAAAAAAATTCTTTCATACTTTTTATAGTTTCTAATTTAATGTACAAATCATAATTTAGTCTGATGTTGCAAATTCAACGAAAAGTTATGAATAGACTTCGGATTTTGTGCACTCATGATAAAATCGATTTAAAGCGATTTAAAACAGTAGAAATATTAAAACACTTTAGGAAAGTAATTATATTTTCTTCAACTTATTAAGGTTATTAAAGATAAGAAGACAGTTGTATGTGACCACATTTTCTTGCAATTGATGTCGGGAATTTTTATTTTGCATGAAGATCCGCAGTATAGTCATGAAAAAATGATAATTTACTTAGCAACTCGTTATACTCATTAAGGCTTCAAATATGTTATTTCTACAGTACAAAATGTTAAAAGAAAGTCATGCACTGCTACTTATATCTTGATTGGACATCAATTGTTACTTGTTACGTATTCAGATACGATGGAGTACAAATTTTGTCTGTTATTTTTCGAGGATAGTTGTCACAATCACAAAGACACGGAATTCGATCGACTCTAGACAGTTCTAGACTTGTTTTATAGTTCCAAGAATTTCTAAGTCGTTCTTTTCCATTCTAGCGGCTCACGGTATTTCCCGCACTAATTTTGAAACACCTTTCCTTCGCTGTTCCGCTCCTATTCTCAAAGGTTTCGGGCAGCATCCGAGAGTTTGTACTTCAATTTACATGGAGAAATGGTCGGTGCGCGGCTTCACCGATACACCGGCGCGTTATAAAGCTGAATCGCCGATCCACTCGACCCATTCACACGTTCATCCTCTGTTCCCTTCATTCGCACTATCTCTCTAATTTACTCGCGCGAGGTGAATGCCGGCTTTTACCCGGATCCCGTACACGGCGGTTCGGCTATCCAGCCAACCGGCTACTGTTTGCCTTTCGTTTGAACATTTTCGTCGGCTTTTTTTTAATGGTAACGGTAAACATAGTCTGGGGAACTTTCTCAGGCTTTTCGTGGGCGGTTGGCTGGGTTTACCGAACGCGATCTTCGGAAACATGTGCATATGTGGCTGTTCTCTAAACAAATCGTGATACCGATCCGTTGCGCTTAGATTACTTTAAATGCCAGTCAATTTACATCTTTCCCAGTACCATCGTGTAGCTTTCAGAATGTGAGAATTTTATGATAGTTTAACACGTTCTCTACCAACCAATAGAGTTCCATGATTCAGTAGAATGGAATGCGCCCTCTTGTAAAATATGAACAATTATATTGTCACAAAAAAATTATGAATTATCTGAATATCATATTATACGTTATAATTTTAAATAACCACGTACATCAAATTAATTTGATTTTATTTAGGTGATATACAAAATCGTGGTCGCCCGCACATGTGTGACGCTGATAGCGTATGTCAGAGATGGGCATTTTTGTCTCAATTGAGACAAAACCGTCCCCACCATAGCACCCACTACCCCCACCAGCATCTGCCGTTACCAAGCCACAGCTAGAGGTAGGAAGTGCTTCGCCCGTCACGAACAGTACGCAGGCCTTGCGCATGAAAGAGGGATTGGTGGGAGAAGCAGGCGTTTGAGGGGCCCCTACCGTGCCTATCACGGGCATACGTACATATTAAAACTAAACCTACCAAGCATTAAAAGTATCTGGTACATGTTGTCTTATAAAAATGACAACATCGAATTTATTCATATTGTCCGTAATTTTCAATATAATAGTTGCTTGGACAAAGAAATTTATTCCATTGCTATACATGAAAGAATTTTCATAACTTCACTAATTATAAAATATAAATCCGGTCATTTGGCCGTGGTAGGTTTTTCTATTTTCCTTGTGAAAGAAATTTGTGTACTGAAGAGTTAAGTGTATGAATTAAATAAAGAGAATCGTGTTGTGTTCAGTAAAAATTTTTTCAGAAGAATAATTTTTTAAACAATTATTCGCAGTCGCAGTACGGTAAAATTGCTTGTACGACTCTCATTGAAAATGTGGTGGAACAGGATTTTCTAATTTTCCGAAGACAAAAGTAGACTTGATTTCTAAATAAATTCCTCTCTGCTTGTAACGCCTATGCAACACCTACGCGTGTGTTTAGAAGTATCAGAGTGTTTCGAGTATTTTCGCTATCCTCTATTCTCGGACAATGCTCACGAAATCTACTGACGCAACACGAAGCAATATTTATGAAGAGTTTAACGGTTCCACAGTTTGATTCTTGGATCCTTCCATGAATCACTAGTTATCCGCTTTTCTCAGTCACTTCATCAAGCTGTTCCTTAAATCCGACGGGAAACCTTTCAGAGACCTGGGAAGGTTCAGCCGCCGGCTAATACCTCGAAGTGGAAGTTGTACATTTCTATGCAAAGCACTTTAAGCAGCCCGTGTTTGTTCCGACGATTAAGATTCTCGGCTGTCCACTGGGATTATGTCCCATAAGTGTGCAACAGGCCTCGACTGTTTTACTGGAAACCATAAACGGACTCCATTCTACAGGTGCAAAGGCGCAGAGCTTTTTCTTTAACTCTTCTTAATTCACTTCCAGCCAGCGAATCGAAGGCTTCGTCGTTGGTGTTGTTTCTGAACGGTGATCCCATTCTTACAATGTGGGGGTGAAGAGACAATTGAGATGTCTCCTGATGCAGCGAAACGAAATGTGCGCAAGAAAAGCATTTAAAAACGTGTGTATGTTGAATGTGAGTACGAGAACGAGTGGATAACGAAGTCATAGGTATGATTTCTGTTAGATAAACTATCGATCGTGTACGTATCGCTGAACATTTAATTTTTATATGCAAAATCGAGGCAAGTTGTTTAATAGAATAATCATTAAAACGTCATGATTTGTCATGATGATAACTAAACAACGGATTTTATACGTACAGGGTGGAAATTATAAAGTGTTACAGGCAAAGACCTCCAAAAATATTGATTGTATGCAAAAATGTTTGAGATGAAAGTTGTTCAGTACCGAAGGGGACGTCATGTGGTGGAACTTTTATTTTTCCCGATTGACACTCCAAGGTGAGGTGAAGGTCAATTTTCGTTTTTTAAATGGAATGATATGTTTTTTTTTATCCAGCATCAAATAGTATGTTTTAAGAATAAGTTCAATTACCTATGACTCAAGGTCGTTCAAGGTTGTTTTGATATGTTTATAAAACTAGGAGAATGCAGGAGAAATTACAGAATGGCTGCTAATTTCTGTGCACAACGCTACCCAGATCGACCATCAAAATCGCATATGGCTTTACTACAAAATTTTATTTTTTAAACTGACTTGGATTTCTGACAATTCCAAAAATAGCAGTATTTGATAAATCGTTTTTTTTTGACTATCAATGAATTTATCTTCATCCCCTATAATGTAAACTATAAACTCATGATTCAGCTACGTATATTTCTGGAAACAGGCATAATTTTATTTTCCTATATGACAGATTTTATTGCATACATAAAAATATACATGCAGTGATAAATTTTATTGAAATTCTTATTCCACTGGATTTCGCGTGTTACGAAATCCCATAACTGAGTAAACAGCAACACGTCTACTCATAATATTAGCGAATTGCAACGTAAATTTCGTGATATTATGAGTTTGAATTTTATGGCAAGAGGTCATAGTTTCTCTTCAGAACAGCAACTGGCATGGTGTAAGCAAGACATATGTAAAAAAGGTATAAATGGAAAGTGTCGACGTTCTAGTTTTTGCTGAAAAATGATATGTTTTGAACGCGTATACCATCGGTGGTACACGTGGCTCGGAACGTGTTAAGCAAAATAAGAATTTACGTAAAGATTAACAGTTTGTCAGTGCTTCACCTCAGTTTCTCGCACTTACGTAGACTAGTATTCAAAATTCCCGAGGAGCATAGAGACGCGAATAAGAGGAGAGGGAAGACGGTGGAATAGAAGGAACTGAAGGAAGGTAGGAAGGAAGGAAGGAAGGAAGGAAGGGGAGAATCGGCGGCGTGACGCGACGTCGAGGGCCCGGTAAATTACCGGCGTACGCTGAAGAATCCGAGCGCGGCGAGGGTAATTCCACGGACGGGCGAGGTGGTATCGGTGGGTCGCATCTCCATGACAAATACTGGCAGGACCTCGCGCGGACGCAGATCCTATCTGCATTTTATCCCTGCAGATAAATGGGCCCGCGTATAATGCCGCCTCTCGGTGGTTGCGTACACGTGTACAAAGCGGATAGAAGGCCACCGCGGGCCGATATCGCTCGCGACGCCACGCCAAGGCAAGAAACCTGCGTTCCCAATGGACTAACTCGCCGCATGGACACACTTTTATGACTGCGGCACGCCGCCTCACGTCCATCGTGACCAGACAAGCGCGTTTCCACGCTTCTTCGACGACCTCTTCCGCGGAAACGAGCACCGGAGCCGATGCACGTCGGCCCCATCGCTTTCCATCGAAACATTTACAATGCTGCTTGCAATGCTCCTCTTCGACGCCGGCGGCGTCCACGCATTATTCCGACTTTTCTGACTCCCCTTAGGATTCCTCGGGGCAGGTTCTTTTTACCTTACAAGACTGTAAGACAACCATCGGATCGCCCTCGAGAGTTTTCCTCCTCCTTCGTTCGTTACTACTCGGTTTTTGTTGCGCGTGCGCGCTCGCGTGATGCGAGATGCATCAACAAGGGAACATACCGAAGTGATACACGCTGATTTTGATGAAACTTTGGTGTTGGCTCCGGAACATTAGCTTGCTATTACTTTTTTATATTCTAGTCTTTTGTCACACGAAATCCATTACCTTATTGTAGACACCATAGCTTAGCTAAAACAGATTTATTTTTTGGACTAGGACACTGGAACCTGCTTTACAGCTTATAGATTGCTGTTGCCAATCACGTGCGACTCCAGTGCCCTAGTCTCCGTGCCCTAGTAAAACAATGAAACCGTAGAGCGCCAGGTCACCAGCAACACCTCATCATGCCCGTCTGTGAGCTACCCTAACGGGCCTTTCCGTTTAACTTAACACTTAAAAAGATCACGCGGTATATTCGGTTCTGGGTTAGGTTAACCGATACATATCGGTTCTGACTAACTGTCCTAACTCAGGACCGAAAAATAACAGTTATGGGCCCAGCGTAGGGGCCCCTCACGCGCCTGCTTTCCCTTACTACTGTCAGTTTGCGCAGGCGCAGTGTGTTCTTACCCCGCCGACCAAGAAAACGAGTAACCGACCAGCGCATCATAAAACAATCGACGATCATCTTTTTAACGCGGGAAGCGAGCATATTGGTAATCCGTTCGTCGCGTCACGGGGCTATGGAAATGGCGAACGGTGGTGGGGATGGCGTTCAGCTCCCGGGAGCCGAGTTTGGACATAGCTGCCGTAACCGATAGACCTTATAACAGTTATGAGACGTTTTCGGTTCTCCATAATTATTTTAAGACCCGAATCCGATATAATTATTGTTTTGAACCCCTGGGTGTAATCTTTTATGCGCAATTACGACTAACTCTTTTTATTGTACGAATAAATGATTTAAGTTAGTGAAACGTATCTTTAAATGAACATATTTTCCCCATATTTTCATTTGATTTTAATTATTGGTTAAGTGACCACCACTACCGCATTCTCCCCTAATAAATAGCGTTTCCTATTGGGAAGCAGCTTCCAAGTGACCGCATATATTTATGAACCGCAGTGTAGGCACGTATCGAGACTAGAGAACCGGCAATATACGCGGACGCATCGCCGCGCATGGGCATCTAGGTTCGTGCGTCGGAACAGATGCGGCGAAGGACGGTAATAGGTTGGTGGACGTTCTCGTGAGCCGGCACGGAGTAATTTCATGATATAACGTAACATAGTCGCGTGGATAAATGGGGGACGCGTAATGATGGCTTTCGGTGTTACGTAGAAGCGCAAGGCGTGTGTATACAGTATACAAGCGCGGACGTACCGATACCGATCGCACGGAACACGGTCCACGCGGCTAGAAATCTGTAAGGGGCGGTTTTACGTACACGCAACGCGTTTCCCCGTGAAATTGGCCCCCGTCGGGAATGGAATACACGATGAAACCGTAATCACCGTGATCTCTGGGCTAAAACGTTCGATCTTACCGCAAGGTTTCGAACGCGCGTTTCCGCACGGCGAGACAACGGCTCGGTTTGGCATTCGGTTCTTCGACTTCAGTTCTATTCGGTAGTGGTGGATTTTACAACTCGTAGCAATAAACATAATTACCACCCCGTTGCCTTTTACAGTGCCATTCAATCGCGTTCCGTTTAATCTTCCTGGATCGCTTCTTTACGCGCTAATAGGACCGACCGTGCTGTTCATTAGCCGGCTTAAGTAGCCGCGCGGCCATCGATAATTACACCGAAAATTGTGGCCGCGTAATTAAGACATACGTAACGGGCGGCGCAACGGCCATTCCAACCGAGCAATTTAAACTCGTTCCTCGCTGAACCGGCCCGCGACAGTTAAGCAAGTCCCGATACCATCGAAACGGTACCAGCCTCCCCCCGATTCGGACCTCCGCCAATCGGTTGCGCCGCGGGCTAATTAATTCCGCCTCCTCCAGGGACCACGGTAGACCCCTTATCGGAACCGAATGACGCGAAACGCGGACTTATCGCAGAGGAATTAGCTCCTTCGCCGGGAATTATGCGGTTAACTGTTCCCCGCGTGTTTACGTAATCAGGGTCACCGCTGTGGTTTGCGGTCGCTGTAGAAACATTTCGATGTTTCCAACAACTACATTAACGATAGTGTTAATATAGTATTTCGACCTCTGCGATAGTTGTGTCGCTCGTTTAGATCTCATTAGTGGGATAAACACTTTACTAGGGAATCAACTTTTTTGTACTGTTGTCTAGCGCAGTTCTATAGCTTGCTGCATGACGGCAAAAAAAAATAAAGACATCGGTAATATTTAGGGTTGTGCGAGAACCCGAAAATGTATGGATCTCGATGATCGAGACGGGTCGGTTCCCGCAAATTTCGGGACTTTTGATATTGTCGAGATTCTCGAAGGTTTCGGGATTCTCGATTTTGTCGAGATTCTCGAAGATTTCGAAATCCAGATGCCGAAGCAAGTAATGATCCTAATTAGACGTAGCCAATAAAATTCCCGGCAGCAGGCGTCGAAACTTGAATAATCGCGAGAACACGTTCAACAGTTTGATATATTTTCGCCGATTCCTGTTTTATAGGGCCGTTACATCGTTAGAAATAGCTATTGAAACAGTCGACGCAGGTTATCGCTATCATTAATCGCATCAGCGTAGGATCACCGCGCCACACCTTCCGCCGGCAATTGCACAGCGAAAAACAAACTTTGTCTTATCCCCGGCTAGAAACAGGCTGGCGTAATTCTCGGCAGTGGATCTCGGCATTACAGGGTGCCAGGACCTTGCGCCAGAGGCGCAGACTCCTTTGGCTCTCGAAGGATGCGGTTCTCCGGACTTCGAGGCGGAGAGACAAAAATTGCAGGAACGCATACGCAAGGAATTTCGCGTTATCGTCGAAGATGAGGTACGTGCTGATTACCGCGCGCTGCTTGCACCTTCCTGCACACTTTCCGGCTGTTTCTCTTTCCTCCTATCCCCTCCTCCTCCTCAGCGAAATTACAAGACCATAGACAGCATCCTAGACCAGGAAGCCGCGCGAGGAGCGGGCGGCAGACCGGTGGCGGGAAGGTGAGCAGGGTACACCGCGCCGGTCGTGGAATCGAAGGTGAAATTACTCCGGGGAAACTACGCGCGGCGAGGCATACTTAGAGTTTTACTGATTGCGAGACATAAAGCGTAATTGCGTGCTGGGCCCCAGAAGATGCGCCACGCAAAGTGGCCTGGCCGAGGTTTACCGCGATCTCTTCGAATGCTAAGCACCGGTGCTGCATTCGAATCCGGTTTACCGGTATCCGCGTAAACACGTTATGACATTCTCAGCGGAGCTTCTGCACGAACGATTCACGCCTACACGGACCAGACACACTCCGATTGCCAGGCTCCATTGAGAATCACCGATCTTTCGAGATTGGGCCAGTAATCTTAAGGTAATTACATGGATCCGGGGCAGACTCGTTGATTTTAACGACACAGAAATATGATGTGACGTGGATCTTCGTGCAAATGTACATTTCTGCAGGAAGAGGATGCAAGAATGAGACCTGGACATTTTTTGCATACTCCGCATTCTTCGTGCGTTTTGTATACATATTCTTGAAATGTATGCGGAAGTATATTGCATGTGTCATTTACGCTTATTGTATGTACTCCTTCTTCGTAAATCTAGCTAGCAACTCAAATTTCCCTTTCGATGAGACATAATGAGATTGTCTACTACCACCTCAGAAGAATGTTACTTCTACAATCTCACGATTTATTTAAAGATGATTAAACTAATTTTATACACTTTGTTCTTTCACTTCATAGTGTACAATATAATATTAAGAGAATCCATGACTTTCTTTTGCTAGATCGTTTCAATATTTCATAAAACTGGTACGCATAGGCAAGGAGACAAATGCTGGTGGTAGCGAGTTAAATAGAGTAACTATTTTTGCCTTCACAACCTTTTATATTTTGACGTGTCATTCGCTATTATCCGGGAATAAATAATGGAATACACTAGTATTTACTATATTATACTGAAATATACTAGAATACACAAGAATGTACTATACTATACTACAATATACTAGAATACGCTGAGGTATATTGGAATATACTCGACTATACTCGAATATACTCGAATATACTCGTATATACTCGAATATACTCGAATATACTCGAATATACTAGAATATATTAGAATATATTTGAATATACTCGAATATACTATAATATACTATAATATATTTGAATATACTCGAATACACTAGAATATACCAAAATGCACATGAATGTAGTAGAGTACACTAGAATGTACTATATATACTACAATATACTAGAACACACTGCGGTATACTGGAATATATTTAAATATACTGGAATACTCATGAATATAGGAGAATCCATTAGAATGTATGTACTATAATATACAACAATATACTAGAATTTAGGTAAACAGAGAAAATCCTACAACTTCAAAGGGACAAATGCATCATTATCGCTTTAAACCAAAAAGAAACTGAACCTCGATTAACTCGCGTTTTGCCTCGCAACTTTCTTGTGCAATCTGTACACGGTATAATGCATAAATATCCCCGAGGTCCGACAACACAAGAATAAATCTCCGTCTTCCGATTCACATTTCCGGCGAGGATTATCTCAACGAGAGAGAGCTTATCCGCGGCCCCGATATTTCTTCGTCGAGAAGATCGGCGCTTTCGACACGCGTGTCAAGCTCCGAGCTCGGCGCCGTGCGCCGCCACGTTTGATTAACGCCCGAGCGCCGTCCATTAAGATCGATTATCTCGATACATAGAAATCCACACTCTATTTGGATGAGATTGCAAAACGACCGTCGGTTCTCCGTATCCCGTCGGCCTTGAAGAATTCGTGTATACAACGTGCGATCATCTCGTGGATGGCTAGCCGGGAGCGTCGATCGAGAAATATCGGGCCGGGCCGGGCCTGGCCTGGGATCGGATCGGTCGGGCGTTTATCGTGTCGGGAAGACAAATCGTGAGTCTGGTAATTTCCGTCGATCAAGGTCGCCCGATTGTAATATACGATTGAGCGAGCCATCGATCGACGCCCGATTTTTACCGAGAATCGATTTGAATGAAACACACGCCGCCGCGGCGCGCCGTGGTGCAGAGGTTTTCAGGCAGCTGGCCAGCAGCCGCGCGCGCACCAGCCCTGGTCCAATTAGGGTCTAGACGCCGAAGAACCGAAGCAGAAGCTTCTCCTCCTCTTTCGTTCTCCGGTGCGGCGCACACCTGAATCGCCGCTGGAGAACCTCGCCGCTCTGCTGGAGAAGGCGAGAGAGACAAGGGAAGCTTTTAACGGGCCCCACAGCCTCCTTACGGGCTTCACACTTTATTTATCTACATCTCTGTTGCGCGCCGCTCGCGACGCCCTTTCGGTGCGCATCCGCTCTCTCTCTCTCTTTCTCTTTCTCTCTCTCTCTCTCTCTCTCGCTCTCTCGCTCTCTCACTCGCCTCTTCGCCTGTTCGCCTGTTTGCTTGCCTCCGCAACCTACTTACGTATATGGCGCACCGTGGTGCAAATTATGCATGTCGCAAGTAGCCTTTGCTCGACCCGTGTGTTTGTGGCGATCGTCTTCTTATTGCCCGGAATATTTTAAACCCGTGAGTCGGGCCCGCTCCATGGAAATATATGGAGATACCGGCAGCTTACAAGGGGGGAACCGCGGTTTTGAGGATGTCGCGGGAACGACCGTGTGCCTCGGCCGGCTTTTCGTGTTAATTGTGGATTCTCCGTCCCCGGATGATATTATAATAAATGGTTACGAGAGTGATTCGTTTTTCTTTCTCTTTTCGAGATGTTCGCCGATTCTTCTGCGATATTGCGAGCGGAGCGGGTGACTGTCGTCGAGGAACGAACGTGCTCGGATGTGACACTGGATTCGAACCAGTTTCGGTGGGTCCGTTGATGTCGAGGATCAGGATGAACGTAATATTACGCTCAAGTTATAATTATTATCCATAAAACGATGCCATCGGATTATACAGGGCGATACAGAACAGAGAAACCAGTTTCTCTTTAAGGGGAAACAGTGAAATTAAGAATGTTTTGATGGCCCTTACGTTATCATTAAGTTTCGATGGAAATTCATTCGTTATGCGCAAGCGATGATAAAGTCTGTTCCTGTTCATGAAGAAGACCCTGTTTTCTTGCAAGTCCAAAATTACAAGTCTGCAGATTTTAATGTATTCGCTGGCAAATTACTGCGCCGTTCGTATTAGTAAATGGTAATGATATTTGTTGAGACCCGTAAGTCTAAGCGTGGCGATGGCACACAGTGAGGCGACACGGCCGATTTTTGGAAAACACCTCTTGGAGCTCAATATCATTCATAATTGGTAGCAAACCTTGTGTTTTCAAGCGCTGAATTGAATGAGACCAAAACCAAGTTGATACAAACAACCGTTTCGAGGATACAGTAGCTTTTTGGTTGTGTATTTAAAAAGTCCCGTTAAAATCTGAGGGGAGGACCCTGGTCCTCCTTCACCATAGGATTTTCAGTAGTTGTATTATACCAAAAGGAAGATTAGAAATTTTCTTGCACATTATTATCTTAAACGAAATTCTTACATGACGTTACTAGAGGTCACTTGCTGGTTCACAATCGAAATTGCTATTGAAGGATCCATTAAAAATTCTTTAGCCTATGGACTTTTAAAAATTATGAAGTTATCACCGGTAGGCAATATGTTAAGGGAATGACTCTTTCGCTAGCGCTGATCGTTACAAAATGGTTCATCGGAACGAGATGCGCGGTCTATCGATTACTATACCAGGAAACCGCAATCAGTTCCGCTCACAGAGACCACCCTGGATGCCCGCCCTTACCCTTTCGAACGCATCGATAAAAATGAATCCTCGATACATTACGAACCCCATACAGTAACTCGATCCATTCCCTCGGCTTTCTCGCCCTACCCTCGCGCAGCTGCGTCGCGGTGCGACGCGCTACTCCGCGAGGGAAATGTATGCAGCTCGGCGGACATTAACGTGGCATCGGCATAAATTTGTACGCCGCCGATACACTCTGCACACGCCGGGGCCCGTCCGCCATTTTCTTCCTGTTTCTTCTACTTCTGGGCCCGTACACACGAGACCCAGCAAGCAGACGCATAAGTCTTCCGTCTGGCTGCAGGGACACGCAGGGCCGCCTAATGAAATAGCCACGATAGATAATCCGGGACCTAAGAAAATTTTTCAGACCACTGAACTATCCTGTTCAACAAAAATTCTAAACTCTGACGAACAAATTTTGGCGTTTGTGAAAAAGAGAATGAACTCCTAAAAGATGCAGCTGGGACAGTCTGGTGCTAGTACAAAGCGAAGAAACGGGTTGAGTGTGATGTTGAAGGGTTGAATACATAAGGGCCTATGGTTTGTAAGAACTAGGTGTGGAAATAATTCGGGAACCTGGAAGAGAGTATGGTGTCTCTGACGAAACTGTGATTTTAAACCTAATTTGAAGCTAGACGACGTAAAAGGCAAAAGTGGTCAAGTTATGCTTGTTGAAGATGATGTACAGAGTATCAGATGGAAGATAATGAAGTTCAAACTCAAGTTTGTAAGTACAAAGTATTGGTGTGAACGAAATCATCACCCAGAAAGATCCTCACGGCCTGAAGAGCAACTGCTAGCAAAATAGCAAGAATACTGCTTAGTTAATACTGGTCTTTGATTAAGATCCCCTAGTTAAACCGTATACATGATGAGCAAAGTGTGGTAGAAAAGGTAGTAAAGTTCAAACTCGACTTTTTAAGTACAAAGTGCTTTTGGGAACATAATCATCGCCAAAAGAGATCCTTATTCTTTGAAGAGCAGTTGCTAGCAAAGCCGCAAGAATTCTTCTTAGAGTCTCGTAATAAGATCGTCTAGGTAGATCTTATACATTGAAGATGATGAGCAAAGTGTGGCAGAAGAGGTAGTAAAGTTCAAACTCGACTTTTTAAGTACAAAGTGCTTGTGGGAACAAAATCATCACCAAAAGAAATCTTTATTCTATGAAGAGTAGTTGCTAGCAAAGCCGCAAGAATTCTTCTTAGAGTCTCTTAATAAGATCGTCTAGGTAGATCTTATACATTGAAGATGATGAGCAAAGTGTGGCGAAAGGGGTAGTAAAGTTCAAACTCAAATTGTTAAGAATAAAGTGCTGGGTAGAACAGGATCATTCTTAACTAAAAAACGATCCCAGAAGTTTGAGGTGCAGCTGTAAGTAAAATCGCAAAAACACAGTTACGGTCTTCCAGTATAGCGATGCGTCCCTGGTTTCTCGTGTATAGGATGGCGATCGAACATTTTCCATGGCGACGTCGCGGAATAGGCGCCACGAAACAGGAACGGTCGCTTGCTGTAGCGTCCAAGATGTCCTTCCGCTGTTGGGCGGAGCTGTACCCGTCTGTTTCGCAGGTTGTTCGGTTTCGACGTTAACGCTTCGGCCAGTGTACCCGCGGACGCATAAATACGTGTAGGCGACCGTGTTACCGGTGGGCTCTGGCTACGATCCTGAGTAGTTTTCGTGTCAAACGGCTTTGTACTAGGACCTGCCCCGTGTAATCACGTGAATAAATCTAGAGGGACTGGTAATTGGTCTCTGCGATGAGATCTTGTGGCCTATCAAGTGTATTTACTGATTGGTCTATACGTTTCTCTGGGAATTGTCTTCCAATCCGACTTCCGTGGGTGGGATCCTCTCTTGACTACATCGGTGGGTTTGTGTACCATGTGTGGAAGCAAGCAACATCATGCCTCGTCATTTATTTAGTTATAGTACTCGTTAGACTTTGGTACGAATATATAGCAGAAAATGTATTTGAGTACAGAGATTTTGAATAAATTGGTACTTTTCTCAAATCAGAATAAGAAAGAATTTGTCTGCGTGAGTTTCTTTGCGATAAAGATCAAATGACAATAATATTAACTTTCGAAAAGCATAGTATAAGAGCACAATAAAAATCTGCGGTCGAGTTGCAATATTTTACCGGACGTACAATCGTGAATGAACGTTAACGTCTTCGAGGCTAACTCATCGCCAGATATCTAAACATCCGGAGCCGGCCGAGGGAACGTCCGCGCGGCGATGAGACTTATGAAAGGGGCCGAAATTCTCGCAAAAAGATGCTTATCAGCCCGGCCAGTTCTGCAATAAGAGGAGTTCGTGGAACGTGTAACTTCCCGACAGTCGTATGCATCTTGGGAGTACTCGGCTCGGCGCAGCTACGCCGCTGAACGTCAGAGACGGAGATTTAGAGGCCGCGACGGCGGACAATGCACGACACCTGCAGCACCTCGAAAAAGAAGAACGCGGATCGCCGCCGGTCTGTGAGAGAGCGAGAGTAGGAACGGGGCGAGAGCAGCGCGAGGAAGACGCCGAGAGGAGTCTTAGGCCTGTTGCACAGCTCGGAAGAGTATCCACGATCTGTGGAAGATTCGATACTCCCTGCACGATGGAACCGGCTGTTTCCGATCCAAAACCGGCCGATTATCTCGGGCTCTGCGCGTTTATTATGCGCTACTGGGTCTCTTTCCTTGCCTTTTCTAGCAATGAAACAACTTTGGAAAAGTCCTACATTTTTTTGACCTAGCTGGTGAGGATGCAACCATTTTTGGTTTAGACGCTACACGATCCTTTATTTGTCTATTATTGCGATGCAATGTGACATGGTTGTTTAAAATATGAAATGGTTGATAACACAGTGTTGGTCGGGTTAAAGTGTAAAACATAGATGGAGGGATATTAACCGAAAGTTTTTTGTTCGACTACTTTCCAAGACCGTGTAAAAGTTAACCTTTGCGGTCCGAAGTTTTCTCTTCCTTATTTCAGACCTTACTTGATCGTCATAATAATTCAGTTATATTACCACATGCCACTTTACTAGTCGATGTAGAACAGCGGAAAGAAAAATTACAATTGTTGCATTATTGATGATTGCATTGTAAATCAATAAAATACTGGCTCGACTTGGGAGCAAAAAGTGTTAAGAAACGTTTTTAGCAAGATAAAGGTAAATAAAGATTGATTTCCATATTTGTTGGGTACGTAGCAGTTCGTAGGGTATGTAGCATTATTGTAGGAGATCGTTGCTTCGTTACACATTTACAAAAAATAGTGTCCCATAACTACATTCATACTAATTAAAATGCTACTTCATTTTTTCTTTTGTCTTGGAGGGACTATAACTCCTATAATTTCAAGTATTTTGTCTTCAAAAAATTATGTTGTACAATCCAAATAATAGAAAATGTGTATACAAAACCGCAATATGTAAAAGACAGTCCTTCCTCTGCAAAAATTTCCAAACAGGCCCTACGAACTAACGCTTCAGACCAGAAGTTCCCCGAAGAGTCTTAATCGGAAACGAATTGAATAAAATTGTTTAAAAACTTCACTGTGCCTGCCGAAGCAGGTCAAACAGGAGAGCGTCGCATAAATTGTACGTTTCGCTATCTGGTGTTGAATCAATCGGCGAGTTCACAGATGTTACAAGACACCCGGTGTTTCCGGAAAAAGTCCCACCCGGAAATCAACGAAATGAAATATGCACGGTGCTTAGAACGCGGATACTCGGGTGAACTGTGCAACAGGCTTTAGAGGCTAGACGAGGTGGTAGCGAGGCAAAGGAGGGGCTCCGGTTCATCTCGACGACGAGGCAATACAGCTTGACTTCGCCTATGTGTAGCGTGCCACGGGGAGCGGAAACTGGTACCAGTAGCGCAGCAGGGTAAACTCAAGGGACGTCTTAAAAGGTCCTTAACATACGTACCCGGGAGAAACGAGTTACATCGTTCCGGTGAGAGGCCACGATGCATGAAAAACGCTTATTCAACAAAGGGACACAAATCAAAGGACGTGGCGCGGAGCGCGGACATTCTCCACATTGTTGCAAAGTGCCGACAACGATCCCCGGCTGAAATATAGAGTCGCGGGACTCGCGGTCCCGTCACGATATCCCTCGGCTCGAACAGAGGCTGCAGGCGAATCGTAAATGAAGCGGTCCGATGTTATTCATACGGTTTCTAGAACCTTTGGTCACTGTGCAAATTGGGGTGGAACAAGGTTTCATCTTTGGTATATTAGCCATTGTTTCGCGCCGGCTTCCTGGGACAGCATCGAGTCGAACTTTAATTTTTAATCGCCGCGCACAGTGGATTTTATGCGTCCATGATATGCTGATTGTCTGCAAATATACTACTCTTTCCCAATAGTTCGGTACGCGGGGAATATTTATCCACGAAATGAAGTACTACTACTAATTGCTCTCGATACTAGAGGTCCGTATTTCACGTGTACAGGGTGAGGCACCTAACATCACCACCTCGAATAACATCTAAATTACGCGTTGCACAAAAATATTGTTTCTATAAAGGCTACATGGTATCGAGAGGGATATTGCGTGATGCACGCGACTGCTTTGTAAATGGAGACGTTTCGGAGATCTGAAGGTCAACTTTGTTTTCTTAAATGGAATGCCTATTCTTTTACGGTAGTTCGACAGAGCATTATTTCCCAAATAGAAAAGTTTTAAGATTCTATGTCGTAAAGTTAATAATTATCGAGATATTAACGAAAGTTTGATTCGCGAAGTATAAGTAAGATCGTGATTCGCGAAGTATAAGTAAGCGTGGAGTCCATCTCGAGAAAAATTCTCTGTTGTATCATACTTTCGTCTTCGAAGGTCATTCAAGGTCACTCAAGGTTAGTTAGTGCCGCTCAAAAATTAACTTAGCTAGACGGAAGCACGTCCACCTAGAGAAGATTTGTGACAACCATAAGAACCCCGGGAAACAGAGTAAGGTTTATTTGAAATATTTTTTACAATGTGCAAAACTTCGAATGGAACATCCCGTATGTAGAGGGAATGTAGAATACGGTGTGGAGGGGAGAATGGATGACGCGGAGGAAAATGCAAAAGCCCAAATATATGAATGATTGGCGTGGAAGGAACTCGAAGAGGTTAAGGGTTGATTTGGCTTGATGACTAAATTGTTTTGACTGTTACCGACTAATCGCAATGAGTTTAAGTAGATTGCATGGTTACATCTAGCTAGTATCACTACGATTTATTTAGGCGGACGTATGCGTGGTTTAGTATTTTATAGACCTCTTTGTAATTGGTCCTCCTACGTTGTATTCTAGTTTCTGGAAGTTCTACAGAATGAGATTGCATCGCGATTGCTTAAATTCAATCTGAAAGGTGAGGCTAAAGTATCCATCTTACTCAACCACTGAAGAGCGACTTCGCTCATCGACTAACGAGAAGATTAATCTCACTTAAATCAATTTGCTGAGAAAACGTGCGTTTCGCTTCTCGAGATGATAGCTTCATCAATCTTCAGCATTTCTGAATCCGCAAAGATTCGTCAAAACAAATATCTTGATGATCATTGCACATTCCTGATCGCTCAGTTTCTCAGTTCAAAGGATGTCTAAGGCGAGGCATCGGCAAATTACATGGGAACCCGTCCATCAACGGGGACCAAGTTACGAGGACCCTTGGTTTACAGGATGGTCCGTGGAAATGCTGGTTTGCTGGTTTGGTCCGTGGAAATGCTGGTCGTGCAATCGATT
Organism: Sphecodes monilicornis; assembly: GCA_913789915.3. Classification (NCBI taxonomy): domain Eukaryota; kingdom Metazoa; phylum Arthropoda; class Insecta; order Hymenoptera; family Halictidae; genus Sphecodes; species Sphecodes monilicornis. Next base: position 10,989,613 of record OU565285.1, on the reverse strand, counting down.
AAGGGAGGATTATCGTGTAAAGCAGTAAAATCGACTAATACTTTCACATTTGTTTTCTAGAAAAATATTAGCAGAAACTATTACTAGAAACAATACTATAACGTATTCTGTATTTTACGTATTTTATCAAAAACGACCACCGTGCGACGCGGTTTGACGGGTGGAGAAGTACAGTTCGATGGAAAATCAATTATCCGGTCGGTGGTCGCAGGCGGTCGCGGTGTTTTTGTTTGGTTTGCTCTCGAAAGAGTTTTCGGTAGTTCTGGACCCCCGCTGACGGAGCACGCGGCGGCTTTGGGGGACCAGCCCCCTGAGCGACGATGGTGAAAGGGAACAAACGCTGTGGACACCGGATGGAGAGAGGGAGACGGCGCCTGGAGGAGCCAGGGGTACGGTAGCGAGAGGCAGGATCTCGCAGAACGGAAGGTTTTTTTATCGAGATATTAATTGGACAGCCAATTATATCTTACGCGGCGAGGCATAAATTCATAACCTTTAAGCTCGCAGTTAAAACGAACCAATTACCGGGAGCGGGGACCGATGCCGGTCCGGAAATCTGCCCACGAAATTGCCCGCAAGAACTCGATGGACTGGCGGGTACGATTTCCTCGTCGCCGACGAAAACGATCGTTGCCCCCGGTCCCATTTCCAGGCCGCGAGGGATATGCTTATGATCGAGGAGTCATTAACGGCGAGAGAAAGACGAACGAATAGCCGGGGTAATTAGCGTTACGGTGGCGGGACGTGTAACGACTCCCGAAATAATTATTCAATTACCAGGCCCGAGGCTAATGAGGCGTTCGTTTAATTTACATTCGTCTAACACTTTGTCGATGCTGCACGCCGAAGTATAGGTGAAGGGGATCGTGATAGGTTGAAGACATCCCGGTGGGAATGAAGAATGATCCACGACGATGATCACAGGCTATCGTCTGTGGAGATCTCGTCGTCGCTGTTGTCGCTGAACCTCGGCTGCTTGATCCTCTCAGTCGCCAGATTATTTGGCTTATCCGCGGCAAGGATATACGTGCCGCGGGGTGTCCTTTTGATTCTTCCCAGAGCAACGCCGACTTTTAGAACCTCCATCACCATGTAGCCCGCCCGCGAGCTAGTTATCCTCATGTTCTTCATCACATACTCCACAATACTCTCGAATGTCGCACCCTCGGTCATCCCGGTCATTGTTCCTCGCCTCTGGTCCGCGGACACCTGAAGGGGTAGGTCAGTGTCCATTTTCATACAGATTCGATTACGAGATTGTAAATGTGTACGTGATGCGAACTAGCGTGCTAATTGCCACAGCGCACTATGGACTGTTCACCGTTATTTCACTCGTTAACTAACTGAAGACTTTCTGTACCCGAATCATTATTCTTGTTGCATATACTGGTTTGAATATAAACGCATTCGGAAACAGAACAATTTTCATTAAGTCTCAGAATCTATCGACTACGGACTTTTTAATGAGTGTATATATGTAATTTTTTAAATAAAAATTTCAAATCTATTTACCGATATCACATTACGGGGAAAAATTTAATAATTCATATAATTGAAAATAAAAATTTGTTTGATTATAATATAATATTTTACATAGTTTTTCACTTTGGGCGTAACATATATATTAGATTTATATAATATTGATTTAATTAATTTAATTGATTCAATTGACGACGTTTATTACTCGATGGCTCAGCACGAATTCTCCGACCATGGTCCTTGCGACAAACAAAAGATCGTCGAATCGTATGACGGCAAATAACGGCCAACCGCCAAAAACAAATGATTATTGGATCGTTCGACGGCCATTAACGGCCGGTTGTCAACGGTCACTCGTATCTAACGCCTACAAAGGTTAAAAGAACTAAAAATTCGTAGTTTGTGACTTAAAATCCGTAGGTTCGTAAATAATACTGAAAAGTCCGTAGACCTGGCAACACTGGATGAGGAGTTAATAGTAACGACATTACAATGACGATTTCGAAAAACCCTGGCAAATCCGATGTATGTATTAGATTCTCCGCTTCGCGTGAAGTCCTATCGGAATAATTACCGTGTTCTTCGAGTAGAACGTGCCGAAACGCGCATTTCCATCGGAAAGCATAGTTCATTGGCAGGAACGAATCACGGCAAGCACGGCTCTAATTGGATTACACAGTGTCGCTTGGCAAGGGACGCTTGGGACAGAGAAGAAAAACGATGGTGGACGCGCGGGAGGACGCCTCGTCGGACGAAGGGACACAGCGGCATCGGTTTTATGGGTCGTATATTAATCCCGTAATTGAGATATGGTTCCTGTGCCACAGCTGCGCACGCAATGCCCATCACCGGCCAGTTCGGCCATTATCTGCGGCGAGGTCTGCCTTCTGCCGGCGAGGAGAGAAGAGGGAAAAAAACCGCCTAGAAGTTTCAAATGAAACGTCACCGTGTAGACGATCTCCCGGGTACGCTAGACGTCCCCGTGAATAAGGACTCGATAGGACACGCGGGGAATATCGTCAACGTTGACGTCGTGTTCGGGGTCGTCGAGTTACGAGTGGACGCGTACGATCGCGAAGTTTATGCCGGCTTGGAATCGTTGAACGAGAACACAAATTGCGCCGCCTCGGATATGCAGCCGGTCGCTGGACTAATTACTTTTTTGCCGATTTTTTGCGTTCACCTACAGCTAAGAGAGTTCTTGCGGGCAGTGGGTCGATTAGGGGAGGGTATGAAGCAGAAAAAGGTTAATGGGGTTTCGTTTTATGGTAAGATGGCGCGTCCCGATCGTATAATTTTTGAGTCTACGTCGCTGCTCATCTTCGACCAACTGGAGCCGACGGGAATGAACGTTATTAATTACGGACCGAGTTAAACGTAACGATACGTTCGACACGGAGAAATGTCGTCGCGCTTCTACCGCGCCAGGGTGCTTCCCTGGACTGATGATAATCGCGTCTGTGAAATAAAGGAAAATCAACTCGGCCGTTGACGCGCATTCCAGCCACTCGCGGGTATGAACATTGCATCAAGGATATTACTTTTATTCGAATCTAAACGGATTTTATCGATCCAGTGTCCTCAGACTCGGACAATTATTACCCCAGTGTCGTTCGAACGTTTCTGCGAACCAAATGTGACTGGATTAAGTAATTTCGAACACATCGGCTATAACCAAATACGTTTATGTCTTTGGAATACAAGCTGTGGTTCAATAATCTTAGAATACCCAAGACAAAATGGATAGTAAAAGCTACGGACGACATAGTTGAAGATACATATATGGGATTAAACAGGACTCTTATCAGATCGAACATTGAGAAACAGATGAACTAGACACGGAGTGGAATTTCTTGATCCGCTACTGGTATCGAAGTCACTTCAGTACAATTTCAAAAATGGAGAGAACAAATGGCGCCGAGTAGAAGACCGTCTATAACCCTTTGTCCCGTTTTACTAGGGAAAAGGGGACAAGATCGGCGAACCGGGACGAGGATTATAGCGAACGGACAGTTACGAGACCGCGATGACGAACATTCTTGAGGGGTGTGCGGGTCGGTTCACGGTCGGCAACGAAGCAGAGTTTTTCGTCGACCGGCAATGGAAGCAGGTGATTCTTCGAGCTAATTGAAGGGAGCCCAGTGTGCTTCGGTAACGTGTAATTATCGGGTAGAACGAGCTCGAGAATGTGGCGGCTCGAGCGAGAATAGAGACATTATTCCGCTGGTATCCTACCCCTTCTTTTCCCTTCCGTTTCTTCAGGGCGAATAGGAGGCGGAGATACCGGATCGGTTGCTCCACTTTGCCTTATTCCTTTCTAGTTTCTTTCTTGGACCACGAGACCGCGGCCGCTCTGCCACCGGCTTTCCGCTCCAACGATTCATTGGGAACGTCAGTTGCCATTGCTTCCCTCCCCCCGCGCTGCCCCTACCTTGCGTCGACTCGTGAAAGTCCCCCGGATTATGATCTTGGATATTCAAACGCGTCGCCCAATGATAAACGTCGACAACAGCGAAAAGAATTTTTTTATTTTACATTCGTTGCTTGAGCTGAGTTGTCGTTCCTACGAGTCATTAACTTGACCTTGCCGCATCAAATTATCACCTCCTCCAGCCTCTCATAGATTACTTGCTCGATACATCATTCAAAGAGGTGCAGAAAGGCGTCGGAGATTACCATCTTCCTTTGTAGATTCTTTTGGGGTTCTTTCGTTGCCTTTCTTACCCTTAATCGCGTTGCAATTTAATGAATTTACAGTTGATGCGCAACTTCTTTAAAGTGTAAAGCAACACGGGAACACAAATACTTTTGCATAATATTTTATGCAAAATAAAAGTATTCTAGTATTTTGAAAACGTCTTGGTGTCAAGAATACGTTATCAAAAATATCTATGGTTGTCAGGAAGACCCCCGCAAGTCACATACATTGACTTTCGAGATATTGCCGTTTAATGTTTTGAACACTAATGCTTTCACATAGGACATTGGTTAAATTGCATTATTTTTTTGACCCTTTCAAATTTGTTTTCATGACTTTTTTCCGGTAAATACGAAAATCCTATACTATAAAGCTCTATTAATGCATAAACTCAAATATTTTGAAATTGTGACATGCGTCGTTTTTCCGTGTAACCACAGATATATGTCTCTACTGGAAATTTCTATTGCAATCACTACAGAGCTTTTCAAGGTTACTGCAATGTCAAACAAATACAATCATCATGTAATCTCTTCTAAATCCTACAAACTATCGACCGAAACCTTTTTTTCGTATCACCTACAGTTTTTGAGTAAAGGAATTTTACCAGATAGTGTGCTTTGCAAGGCATAGTGTAGCGTGCCAGGACGGATACACGGCGGAAGGTGTTAGAACGGTGTCAGGGACGATTAAAAGCGGCCAGTGATTCGCGGAGGTGCGAATAGTTGGAGATACGGTCGACGATAAGATCTCCGATCGTGGGCGAGAGCAACTCCTCGACAAAGAGATGTGGAAACGCGCTGGGAACGTGTCTTTATCCATCGGCGCGGTTTGTCCGGAGACGAAACGGACGAATTCATTTTTGCGGACAAGGAACATTCCCCCTTCCTGGAAGAAATGCTTTCGGGACGCAAAAACTGCCTCGTGTTTCTTGGCCGATCGTTTCACGCGTTATTACTCCCGAGGAGCACAGTATTCGTGCGACCGGCGGGACACACGTCTCCGCTGCAGAACAGTTTTCGTTTAAGATAATGTCTCGCATTGTTTCGCTGCTAATTTATCTCGACGATACTCGAAGGAATCCACCGCGCGTTTTTTTCCCCCATCCGTAGACATTCTCCTCTTTCTCGGAAGACTTTCGAGGCATAAAATCTGTCTCGTTTCTCGGAGATGATCGCGCCGCGGTATTTTGGTAAAAAGCTTATCGTTTCTTTGGTAGGAATATGCAGTACCTTGAGATTTGAGAAGCTGTAATGCTTGACAAATGTTGTTCCTAGAAGAGGGACGTCATCAATCAATTTTAATGGGATCGCATCGTATATCGTGTAAATAAGAAGAAGGTTGCTTTTGGTAAAAGTACGAAGGATCGATCAGTGATAATAGGATTACACAGTGTAAATGGTTCGGATCTTCAAAGAACTTTCTCACCTCATCAAGCTGTTAAGCGTAAATAATACAACTTGGCATTCGCGAATGAAGACGTTCATACTTATCCAGTAAGTTGCAGCCATCAACTGGTATTATGAAATACCGTCGTCGTGTTATTTCGTAGTGCCAGTTGTTTTAGACACTCAGACATCAGCGCTGCCCTTTCTACATTCCTTTATGAATGAATCTTCCCATCTAAGGCTCGTCACGCAACGAAAACGGGGAGTGTGACCAATTAACTCATCACTCACGCTAATTGTCTCGACACGATATACGGAGGCGTTCTATGCAACCACACTTCTATGCCCAGACGTTGTTGGGCTATACGTTTTGTGAGAATTAAATACACAATAAACAATAGCCGGTGACCTTTGACTTGCTTCGTAGCAAGCGATTCTTTTTGCTTCAGGGCGTATCTTATCTTTGCAGTCATTTTTTAGGTGTCCACGGCGGGATCGAAATCACTTATTTGATTTCATAATTTGATTAGGACGGTGTAATAATTTTTCACTGGAACCTGGCCTTTAGTACGAGATACATTTAGGCTGGCTGATTTATAGAACCTTCTTGAATTTAGTATGGTTTCTTTGTATTCTTGGGTACATTGTCGAATCGCAAAGCCACGCAATCATACTTCTATGAAATTGGATGTAGCACGCTTTAAAAAATCTTGTACACAAGGACATAGAGAAGTGGCCAGGAGAGCCACTTTTCCAATTTTAGCGGAATTTCAAGTTTCATTAATAGTTTTAAAAAATTTTTATAGGAATTTCAAATTTAGTTAAAAATTTCCTTCATAAATCTTAAATTTTAGAGGAATTTTAAGTTTCATTGATATTTTTATAAAACTTTTAAAGGAATTTCAAGTTTAATTAATATTTCTAAAAATATTTTTAGATGAATTTCAAATTTAACATTTTTGTAAAACTTTTAGAGGAATTTCAAGTTTCATTAAAAATTTTATTAATACAGTTTAAACTTTAGAGGAATTTTATGACACCTTGGTCCATACACAATGTCCTAGAGTAAGTCCAAAAAATAAAAAAATACCTTTGCATTAATCGTGGCTAACGAAATAGGTGATCCATCTTGAAATACCATTGATTCAAATTAGGAAACCAGTTCCTCTGATTGGACCGATGACTCTATATTTATAAATGGAATTTTTGGTATTTTAAATTGTGTTTATGAAGAAACAAGATCGATTACGTTAAAGATTAAAATAGTAACATTCTTTCCCACTATTTCGTTTTTATTAAAATTATTTCCATTTTTATATGTATTAAAAATTGTTTAGAGGATCCAAATTCAGCAACTCTCGCGCAATAATGAGCCTCTTACCGATCACATGAAGGAGGTTCGAACAGACATTACATGGTGTGAAAAGGAATAAGTGGCTTGTAATCGGGATGAGTTCGTCGATTTCTGGGCGCGGAGAGTTCCTCCGGCAAAGAAAAAGCCGCGAACGGAAAGGTCCTTATCTTCCCGGTAATTTATGAGGCCGAAGACCCTTATCGTATCATCGTCCGGGGCGCAATTTCGCTGTCACGATACGCGCGGCTTAAGTTTTAAGGCTCGTAATTACACCTATAAAGTACGCGTGTCAGGGGGATTTGAGCGCGGCGAAGGATCCAACACGCTTTCAAAACACTCGGACACATTGCGTTGAGCTAATAAACGTCACCAGCACCCGCAGGTGCACAGGATTTTCGGCAGGCACTCTTCGCGAATTCCCAAGCCTGTGATCGGTTGCCCGTCATCGTTGCAACAAAACTGCCATTTTGAAGTTTCGGGAACCGATAAACGTAAAGTCGATGATTTAGGGGATACCTTCATCGGCGCGTCCGCTATCCGTGTTCACGTGGTCCTTTTTCCTCGTCCTCGCTCCACCTTGAAGTCTTCTTGTTGCGAATGGTGGCGGGGAAACACTTCGAACGAGCCTTACAAATTTATCATTAAAATCGAATTTATCGTTACCTTGATCGTAAATACAAAATTTTTAAGACCCAGAATATCAAAATCGACATTTAATTACTCATTTTCTGACAAATAAATTAAATGGACAGCTGTTAGATTAGAAAAAAAGGGAAGACTAACGTGTGTACAAGAAATACCTTCAAAAATATGTTTCCAAAAATTGGTAAATAAAGCAGAAGATAGTCATAAACTTCATTAATTATATAGTTGTAAGAACGGTTCGCTGTCCGTAGGTTAAGCGAAATCAATTTTGTTTGTACTATACGAGACAGAGGAATGTATGTACTTCTATCCGATGCTGTCGGACAAACACTGACAGTATGAACAGTAAGTGTCTTTGTTTGAACAGAACCGTTTCGTAACCATTCCGTGTCTTATCGGATAGTATAAACCAACGTTTATCCGGTACACGCTTCCGGAACGAGGTCGAAGTCTGAGAACGGGTCGACGAATGGATAGCCCCAAAAAATTAGGACTTCTTTCGACGAGGAATCCATCTCTTGCCAGAAGGATGGGAGAAAGTTGTAGGAAGCGAGGGAAAATATTATTCCAATATTGACTGTTAAATATATTAATATGACTAAAAAACGATGGAAATTTTTGCACACATCTAATATTTCCCGATATATCGTCAGTACGCTTTTATTGGACAAGATCTATCTTCGCAAGAATCCCGAAATTGACGCTAACATTCTGATCATTCGACTCGCCCTCGAATTTCGCTGACGCCTACCGATGATATCTAAGCGGGGAATGATGAACGTTCCCCGATCCGACGAGTCCTCCTTGTCTAGCCACAGGTGTTTACCTGGACGAGTTATGCGGCACAGGTGGAAAGTTCTCCGAGCCAGAGGTAATGACTCTATCTCGAGGAAGCGCGTCCCTCACGGGGACCATGCCACGAAGAACCGGTGGTGTTACGGTAATAGTCCGTGACTATATGGTTGACCGCGACTATCCTCCGCTCGGAAGGGATCAGGCTCTCTGGCAGCCTTTCCTCTGTTCCTTGAACACGTACGGGGGACCCGGCTGCTCCCGATCCGTCGACTGCTCCTAGCCGGGCGCTTACTTTCTTGTTTATGCCGCTGCGGCTTTCGATGTCCGACCACGTGCCCGGTTAGACGTAACGAATGTAATACCGATTTGTTAGCGCTGCGGTGAACGCGCGGCTTGATCTATCTCGCCTGCCGTCCGGTGCGCGATTGTCTGCGTGAGTTGTTACCCGATAGCGAGGGGTAGTGGGAAATAATCTATCATCATCGAGTTTTGCAGCTGGAGACACCCTCGTGGGCGAAAAGAGTCAAGAAATAATGCTGCTCCTGGAAATATACGAGATGCGATAACACACACGTCAAATTACGTCACTATCGTGGGAAAATAAAAAATTATCCGAAAGGGAAAATGGCGAAAAAGTCGAAGCATTTTATTCAATGAAACATACACTGTAAATGTAAGTTCCATCACAGTAATTCCTCCTTCGATTCGTCTACATTGAGCTTGATGTATGTCAGCACACACAAATTTGCGGCGACTAGTTCCTACAATCGCCAGCAGATGGACAATAGAACAACATCTCTCCCGCTACTACTCGATCCGTCACCGATCCGTATCAGTGTCGCCAGATCGGTTAAATCGAGGGGAATACAGTATACCACCTCTCTGATGACCAGAGTAATACGTTGCGCGGCACATCACGTGACCAGTCTACGGTCTTAGTGGGGGACGTTGGAGTGTGTTCATGCAGTGTAGTGGGATAGTGGAAGGGGAAAAGGAGGAAAGAAAAATCAACCCAGTTTTGGGTTGATCTGGCGACACTGGATATATCCTTACGATATCCCCGCGTTTAACCCTTTGCACTCATATGTCGAGTGTGACTCGACGTTTTTAGTTCAAAGTTCAAAATTTGTAGAGCATAGGGTTAATGCAGTGCCTGTTTGATAGCCTGTAGCAGGCTTTCTCTCTCCCTCACATTTCAGCCGCCGCCAAAACTTGCGTGTGGATAACGTGACAGTTAACAAAAGAATGATCCTGATATATTTGAGAAAGTTTATGCAACGTGACCACTTGTGGGTTGAACACGATTGGAGTTCGATTAGATAAGAGAGGAATTTATGTTGAAGTAGGAGGCTCGAGGAAAGTGTAATTATGGAGTACTCCCAAGGCTAAGATAGCGTGCCCACCGCTTGGTGAAATGGTCACCCGAGGGTCAAGCCGATCGAATGATTTTCCCGGTGCATCTTTAATCCATGTATCGGGATTTTTGCCGGTTTTTCCGATTCTAATCTGTTCTATGGTGTTCGCTAGGAACAGTTATACTCGAGCTCACGGAGGCGATTACGCCGGCATTTCCGATTAGCTACGTTTCCCCGCGTTGCCAATACCCTCTATCGTGCCTTTTCGGATTACCATTACAGTCTAATGACTGCTTTCCCATAGCCCGTGCCGATACCGTGGAATTATGTCCCGCTCCTCGGCCTCTCTTATTCGCGGCGACTTGCCATGCTATGCCATGCGATGCCATGCGATGCCATGCCCGGGCGCCATCCTCGAGGTCGGTGTTAATGCAACGATTCATAGTCGCCACGACCGTCCTCTACAGTGAGGTCATCGCGTCACGACAGCCGAGTAATCGGAATAGAGTCATTAGCCGGCCGGTCTACGACGTCGGATTGGGATATGTAGGTAAACCGTGCGTGCGGTTGCGGTTTACGTGCGTGCTACATCTCCACTGCGCTGGTGAAGAAAGGGAAAATGGCCAGCTGAAGTATCAAATTGTGAACACGATGTCGGGGTAATTGCTCCATTATGTACGGCGTGAATCGTGCCATTCCCGCCCGTTTTTTTGTGCTAAGCGACCCGTTTTTACGCCATCCTTGCAGTCTAAGGACATTAGCTCAACTCCACTTTTGTCCGAACATGTACCATTTATTTTCGTTTCTAATGACAGAAAAAGAACGTGCGTCGGCCAAGAGCGCAAAAATAACAAAATTAACATGCTTTAATATCCTTTTTCACATGAATATATACATATCTAAAAAAAAACCATTTGCTCATAAACACTGGCCAAAACAAATAAAGTAAAGTCCGTTTATAATGACATTCAAGGAACATTTTAATGTTTTAAAATCATAAACTTGTTACGTTAAACGTAATTTTTTTCAATAGTTTGAACTGTAATATTATGTTAGATGTCGTTAATTACTTTTCAATAATTAGAAACTGTTTAATTTCTAGTTAATTTATGACATGCTCACAAAGATCGTTTCAGTCAGTAATTCCGAGTAATTCCGGAAAATCACTTATCAGATAATCGATCATGCAATGATCTGCTTTCCGCACGTAATTGGAGGTTAAGGTTAACGAGTATGAACGAACTATAAAATATTAGTATATGTCCACATTACACAAACTGGCCATAAAAGTTAACAGTTTCGAGCCAGGAAGCGCTTAATGACCTTAACAATTAAAAACTAGAAGGGAAAGGAATTATATTTTATTTTCAAAGTGTCCGCCAGGTGTCTGGCTAGATATTATCAAAATTGAATTAACCCTTTCCACTCGGGAGTTATTTTCATCCTGAAATCAAATTCTTTTTTCTAATTTATAATATGTAAATTTTATACAATTCTTCCTTGTTATGTATATGAAGCTGATCCAATGTGCACGCACAATACTTAAATATCTAGAAATTTATTAAATACAAATTTAATAAGCAGATAAATATTTTGAATAATGGTGTAAGAATTTGTAGTGGCGGCTCAGAGTCACCATTCGAGTGCAAAGGGTTAACTTATATTATTTGCGAAATTTAATTCGTCTCGATTTAAGTGCTGCCTGTACGTTCCTATTAACTTATTCTTGTAATCATGAGATAAGCATGCAGAACAAAGATGGCAATAATGACGGAAAATGACACGATTCCGGTTGTAAAGAGGCGGGTGATGGTCATTAGTATGAGAAATGGTGGCGTGACGAAATGCACCTAATTTATTCGTATAACTCATAATTTTATGCGAGCAGTGAAGTGGAAGCGCGCCGCTCGGGGACAGAAGCACTCACTAAGTCCGTGTAGCGTTTCGCTTCGGCTCGGTGCATTCGAAAAAAGAAGCCACCGTTGTGTCCGTCGCGCCGTCTTCTTCTCTATTTATCCTTTAATTGCTGTGTCCGTGGAATCAAATGACAGTCATTATAAAATGAAAGTGAATTTCCTATAGCCACAGATGCAAAAGAGCCTCCGGCATAATGGTTCCACGCGCACGCACGTCAAACCACCGAAACGATCCCGCGTTTCCGAATCTCGTTCGTACCATACCAACAGGAAAAGGGCAATAAACAAAATTGCGATGATAATTGACATATCGTTGCAACCCTGCTGGTAGATGTATTGAAAAGATATGCTCCTCGCGCATGCTTCAAAAGAACCGCGTTCTTCTCTGATTATATGAGAAAAATCCACGGTAAGATTTCCTTCTCAAGGTCGCATTCCTTCAGACCGAACAGTTGTCGGTAGTTCTTTTTTTCCAACGACATTCTTTGGAGGACGGCGAGTCTAAAGAATATTTACTCCGCCGACGAAAGGTCACCAGTCTGTGTACGTGTACGCGAATTTATGACTTTTCGAAAATCAATTGAAATGGTAGTCCCTTCGTTAGTAGCTTTTTTATTACTAGACTTGCGAATTTCACGCATTTATACCGCATCCATGAATGTTTAACGAAGTTTCGAGTACGTATCGTTTCGAGTAAATTTTAACGAAGCAAATATCGCCACTGAATCGCAGTTACCGCGAACCAGACCATAAATATTTATATTTGCATAAAGATTCGTATAAATGCATAAACGGTCGCGAGTAAACTTTTCGCGAGAGCCGTGCCACTTTTGCGAAAAGAATTACATTCCACGAGACGCTCGTCCCGCATGATTTGCACAATTCTAGGCACCTTCACCGCAACGCGCAACGACGGCTATCAGCCTAATCTCGAACGAACGCCAGCTTAAACAATCCCCTGACACGACTCGAGATCCTCTCGACCGACGAAGTCACAGTACGAACAACGAGAAACGAACTTTTCCGAGTCCGGTACTCAACCAGTTGGTCACGATTATTTGTCAGTTTCGATGGCAGCGCTACCAGTCACGCCCTCTTCGCCCTTTATCTCCGGCAGCTACGTCCGACCGGTTTCTCCCCTCGAAAAATACCGATTCCTAGCGTAATAATGAGCACCTTGCGATGATCGCCGGTGTCGTACAGAAAGAAATTATACAGGATGTTTCATAATACGTGGAGCCATTTCACGGGGCTGATTGTACGCATTAAGGTGATGAGAACAGTTCCTGCGGAATGGGTAAATCTGAAGTTAAAAATAAACTAAAAGTATAAACACGAACGAAAAAAAAATAATAAGACAAAGTATTGCGAACAGCGAGATAAAAATAATGTAACAAACAACACCTGTGATTATACCGAAAGCGAAACATCAAGTGATTGGTAGAGATCGTTTTATGACCATAACAAGGTCAGGAAGGAAGCGCTTTATGACCTTAACAATTATAAACTAGAGGGGGAAAAATTATATATTTTTTTCAAAGTGTTCGACAGGTGTCCGGCTAGATATTATCAAAAACGAATTAACTTATATTATTTGCGAAGGTAATTATTTAGAAAAAGGTATTCCTCTCCGATTTTGATGAAATTTAAATATATTATAGATTTCGACATTTTAAACAACTTTTTCCTTTTCACATATGAGGGGGTCTCTTTTAATTGTCGAGATCAGAAAGAAACCAGGGTTACACTCTGGTCATACATATACAGGGTGTCTCAGCTAATGGAGGCCACCTAAATATCTCTTTTATTTTTAATGGCACAATTTAAACGGTATCGAAGGAGGGATATCATAAACGAACAATTTTTTTGTCTGGTTATTGTTTCATAGTTTTTTCAAAGTCATCGTTATTTTTTGTCGGGAAAACTTATTTTTTTCTTTATTGCATGTTGTAGCGGCTGAAAAAATACATTTGAATATGCTTAAGTCATTACCTTCAGGTGATCTTGAAAACCAAACGGCCGGCCCACTCCGCCCCCTCCCACGACCTAACCACAACTCACTCTATTCGCAAAATCTTCCCATTGTAAATGTCATCCAGAATTTGCAGATTGTTCCACTCTTGTAGGCTTAACTCAAACTTTCTTTTTTGCTTTTTTATTCTTTATTTATAGCCCAGGGCTATCTCTAACCCTTTTGAATCACAGATTGGTGCGGTTCCGAAGACTCGCTATCCATATTTCTCCCAGAACCTAATCCAGACCTAAACCAGAATTTGGAAAATTCATTTCGGTACCAGCAATAGTTTTTTGCGAATATCTTGAAAATTACAAGAGACACCCTCATATATGAAAATGAAAAAGTGGTTCAAAATGTGTAGCTGCATAACATATTTAAATTCTATCAAAATCGGAGAGGAGTACCTCTTTCTAAATACAGTAAGTCCGCGATCTAAGTCCAACGGAACATTGCGATCTATGTCTCTTCGTCTACTCCCTCCACTGCGGGGTATCCCCGGAGGGGCCAAGAACCTCGAGCTGCCTCGGTCGCCGAGCAGTTTAAACATGCCTCGTAATTTGATCCTGGGTCGGGTATATCGGTGTGAATCACTACTAATCCAATTACAAAACTTATTTATTTTTCATTATTTTTTCATGGAACTTTCATCAACTTATTTTTGGCATTTTTATGATTAAAATGACATTAAACTCTAAATAATTTCAACTGTATTTAGTGGTTTAATTAACGATATGTACGGTGACTTTCGGACGTAGAGGAGGATAGCGGTCCGTGTTTACATGCTATCCTGTTCTACGTTCGGCGCGGTCGACGCGGCCACAAAAGAATAGTGTAAGATCAAAGACGATAAATATGAAAATGTATATAATTTAACACAACAAATCACAACTAATACAATCAATTAAACTATTTACGTCTCAATCTCCGTCTGAGATTTACAATTTACGTCTCCAATCATTCACGTCGTATTTCTGTCTGTTCTGCAAACCGCAATCAATAATATTGTTTAACAGATCGCCGCGTCATTACCGTTACTACCGTCGTAATCATCGGCGGAATTCGGTACAGTATCACGCTACACTCCCTACACTCGTTTCCCGTCTCGATCTAAGTCCCGGCAGAGAATCGAAAAAGGACTTAGATCGCGGTCTTACTGTAATTACCTTTGCGAAATTTAATTCGATTTAATTTAAACAGATATTTATGTTCTCCGTGTACTTTAAAAATAAAGTCTCAAGTATAAAATAATGCGGCAAATAGGAAAACGTGACTAAATTGCTGATATTTACGTCTATACGTATTATGAAACCTTCGGCATAGACAGTGACGAGGACAGGAACGGCAGCAGCGGGTAAAGAGACTGACGTCGCACAGCGTCGCGTCGTGTCGGTCCGCTCCGGTTGGCTAAGTTAAAACGTTCTAATAAAACCTGTCCGACCCCCATGCCACCGAGAATACGATTTTCTTTATTTCGCGGATCGCCGCCCTGTCAATTCTGAAATCGGCCGGCGACACTAAACGGCGGTCGGTGAAATTAATCGCGGCGTTTATGCGTCCAGGGAATGCGATGGATTTTTTCTCACCGCTGAGGAACATGATCACTGATATCTGCAGCGCAGCGCGGTACGTGCCTCCTTCTCGAGTCCTGTTCGCGATTACGATGCTCGTTACAGATGCCGCGGCAAAGAAACTAGCGAGGTCGTAAACGATCCACGCGATTTTATTGGTGTCCCGACCGAACGGCTCGTCCGGTGCGTTTGATTGCCGATAGCACGGCAATTTATGAACATGCGAACAGATGCCCTGGAACGGCGTTAGATTCGGATTCACTTCGAATCGGTCGAACGCAGCTGGCCGGTTTCATCGCATCGCATCGCATCGGAGATTGGAAGTATCTGGGTGGTACTGAAGCGTGCTACCTGAGACGGGTAATGGCAACCCGCCCTGTACACCGCGGGCTTTTTGCCGAGATTATAAAATATCGCGGGAAAAAGTTAATTACTAGGTGTACCGATAAGTAATCCGTTATATGCCTTCGCATTTAATATCATTTCTTCGAGACATCAAAAACTTGCACAGATACTATAATAGTGCACGTTTTTCAATATCTTCTGGCTGGTATTTTTAAACTTGTCGTACGAGATTGAAAATTGTGGATTGTTTATCGGTATGGGCCTGTATTACAAGCATGTATCCAACGTTACACAAAGACTGCGACAACGATGGATGGACAGGTACTATATAGCTAGGAATCACACTGCAGCAAATACCTAATTACAAAATTATATGATTATACTTTCATGTAAAAGGTAATTGCATCGAAATTTAATTACAGGAAGGGATGATATTCGCACTCAACACATAAAACCAATTTGGTGTCCCGCGAAAGATTGGATGCCGAGAAGAGGTCGCTTCTATGATAATAATTTTGTCAAACGAATATTGTGAATATTTGTGGCGGCGATTTTACCGCCATAACAAAATAAATGCAATACGTTTTTGAATAAAGTAAGATGAAATATGGGAATAGTTGATTGCTCACATACGTGGACCAGCAGAATTGTATATCAAAAACGTTAAAATTGCTTTGAAACCCACATTTTTAGGGTTATCTCGTCAAAATCTACGGGAATTTACAAAAAAAGTCCGAAATATTTGGTCCCTCGAAGTGAAGTTTAACTAGCCTCTGTTATCCAGAAGGCCTTGTACCCAGTACCCTGACGTGTTTGAATAAAAGAAGTTCTACTGTAGATACACGTGAAAACAGTTTGAAATCAGAATATAACCGCTTCGATCCCCTTTGAATCGGAGGGAATAGGAGAATGACTATGCGATTGACACGGAGACCGACGGAAGGTGAAAAAGTGCGAGAGGAAAGGACCGAAGAAGATGAAGAAAGGACCCGAGTAACCGAGTAACCGAGAACAGCGAGGAAGGAAGGAAAGGGAGGCCACCCTGCTCGGGGATTACCATAAACACTCGACGGTCTTGCATGCACGTTAGTGCAACGCTAGCAAATACACGTGTAAATCCCGTGTTTCAGCTCTTATTCCGCCTCCTTCGGCTCGAAGCCGGGCTCCCTCCGTCGGCGCGCGGCGCAGCGCACCCACGGCCCTTTCGCCGGTGTCTAACCTTCCCTTGGATCGTACGCGACCGCCTCTTTCCTGCCCTTTCCCTCGTCCTCGATCGGTCGAGCCTCCTCGTGGTGCTCGTGCCGGTGCACGAACGAATCGGCAAAAAGAAGCCCCGGTGTATCGCGGTCGCGTGACTTTCATGCTCGTCGAGCCGTCTTCCCTCTCCGGTGATCCCGAGCGTACTCTTTCCGCGGCGCAGTGCCGTATTACGACATAGGCCACTTTTCCGTGACACACGCTCGAACGAAATGTCCAACGAAATTTTTCGTATCTGGCTGAAATCACCTCGAGTCAACCAAGAAACTGTACTGAACCAAGTACTCGATACAATTTTTTTAATTAATACAGAGTCAGTATTATAATTAATGGCACACACTTCAAATCAGAATAACCTTTTTATGAAACAACCTTACGACTCCGGTTTTTGTGCCAAGCCAAAGGGATTAGCATATTAGATGATGTGTAATGAAAATTTTGAGAAAATTGTGTTTAGTCGGAACTACGAAAAAAATAGTAAAAAATATTTTCAACTTTTTTATTTAGGCCTGTAAGATGAAGCGCAATTTTTCGATAATTTTCATTGCACGTCATCTAGTAGACTAAGCCTATACAACTTTGCAGGAAAATTCAAGTCGTGTATTCCATTTATAAAAATGTTGTCCCTGGTTTACGTAGGTACTCAACAGAATACATGGAATAAGTGCTATTCTGCAAGAAGGAACATGATAGACCCTCATTAACAATTTTGTAAAACTCGCAAAATGCAAAGCTCGTAGAAACCTCACACAGTTTGGCTTTATTTGCATGGGATTATGTTAGTAAAATACTTCCGGAAAAATTATGAAATCCCTCACTAATTGGGGAATTCATTTGTTATTCTTTATTCACGCTGGGGTAAGGACTTATATGTATCTTGCAACACGCAGTGCAGATTTGACGTTAGACCGATGCAATATCGGCGAATACATCGGTAGCGAGCATAAAATCAAGATTTCCAGAGAAAGGAGCTCGCCTTCTGGTTGCGAGGAATTTTCCCCGGGGAATTTTTCAGCGAAATGAAATATCGTAACCCATCATCGGGTCTAGACCGCGCCATTGTTCTCGATCGGAGCGTATCGATACGGTTCAGCATCTCGTTGGAGCGTTTTAAGTGGGTTACGAATGCAAATCCACGGCGGGAAAATTACGAAATGGCGCGCGGCGTCGGCGGCGCTGGCATTCCGTATCCATTGGATTCAAAAGAGACGCCTCTCCGCCATATATTTCCCCGGGAAAGCATTGTCAGCTTCGAAACGGGAATACAAAAGCGAACGATGAAAGATAGCCGGCAGTCGCCGCGAACAAGTAAAACGCCATTACGCGTAGCCCCGTGAACGGGACATTAAGGTGAGCGAAATGAATGACTCCGCGCGGCGGAACGCGCTCGAAACCCGTCGCGTATAAATAATCGAACGGTCACTAGGCTGTTCTCGTTAAAGAAGCGTTGGTACGCTACTGTCGGGACCGACTCGAGCCTGGCCGGGCCGGGCCGGGACCGGCCGGACCGAACCGGGCCCGCGCCGCGGTAGGTTTCCTAGATCTGGAACAAACGATCGGCCGAGGAATCGCGCGCGAGCCTTTCCTTCTTGCAGACACGATATATCCGTTTCTTCTTGCGCGCCGCGATATCTGTTTCACGGAATTCCACCGTCGCGCGATCGTATCGGGGAAAACGAGACAAAAGCGCACTAACGCCGCCGGATCGGGCGCAATTAGGTGGATCGGGCACACACCGCTCGCCGATTTGTCCATTCGGTGGTTAATGCTTGTAATTAACACTCGGAGACCGAGCGTGATTTATTGACGCAGCGACCGCGCGCGGACCGGTTACGCTCTGCTCGATCCTCGAGCCAGCTCGTGACACAAATTGTTCTGCATCCGATCCTGCTTCGCGGACATATCCGAACCTAGGACCAACTGCTTTAACTTATTTTTTGTTATGTCTTAAAAGCAGTATGTTTATGAATTTTTGTCGATGTGGTCTACATACTACCGAACAGAATCTAGCAATGTATTGAGTTAGAACAAAAATTCGTAGCGTTTTCTTAATGAAATTAAAAGAAAAAAATTAAGATAATTGTTCAAATCTTCAATGTATGTCGTGTGACGTGGATAATATTCGATGAGGACTTTAATTCCATCGTCATCAACGGCCGCAAACCTGCCGGACAGTTCTGGAACTGCGAGATCAGACTTATCGCTATAGACTATATCAATCTAATTTAAATGATATGTACAGTATCTCATCATGGTATACTATTGGTATCTCGATAGTGCTATAAAAGTTATACACTTAATATTGAATTACCTTTTTATTGAGCAACTTGATTTTGTAAATCGGTTCTAAAGTACCATAAGAATTAAAGCATTGCATTTTAGGTCCAATTTACATAATCGGATGCTGCGATATAGCAATATGCCATGCAGAATGCATATGGATATAAATAGCATCTCGACAGATCTTTTTTAAATCGATTTTTCTGTTGAATCGATTTTTGTCGCTGCGCTTCAGAATCAATTCAATAATCAATTTTTTCGGCTGCCTGCTCGAAGACATTCCTCGATGTCGCAAACCCGGCTCCGCATTTTTCGCATTTATCGCGGCTTTCGGTTAAGTAGCTTTATTAACCGGATATTAAAACCGCCCGGTTTCGCAAATGTTCAGCCATCTCGATTTTATCGACGACGTACGGAGCAAAACGAAGGTGCGAGGCGGATCGTACGCTCGGATTTTCACCTTGGTGGCCCCGAGATCTTATCGGGCCGCTGTGTTATCTGCCGCTGGATCCTCTGTACCTTCATAGATGCACAATCGTGACGCACCAATTAAAGCCAATGGCCTCCCTGTAGTCGGGACCTTCGGCCACGCGTCCTCTCGCCGGGGAAAACCGTCGGGCGATAAAGTATCGCGAACATTACCGGGCACCGATGACTTATTGCCGGACGAGGGTTAACGTATAGTTACGCGGGACTGTAATCATTCGTACACATGTTATAATTACCGTTGCATGGCCGATTAATCACGTATGGACGCCGCGACTGGCCGAGCCAGCATTACTTTGTTGTGCGAGCATTTGATCGTGTCATGAACCGCGCGCGACGATCGATAATTTTGTTTGTCCAAAAAGGCGGGCAAGGTTTCGCGCACGCAAACATCGAACCCGCGCGTCCGCCGGTGTAATAACGGTAACGATGGTTACAGTCTCGTAAATATTCCACCGTCGCGATTATACAGTCCATCGTCCGTGCGCATCGACACGGTTTAATCGTGACCTCATCGCGAGTTTATCCCAACTACTATTTTCCCGGTGAATTGTGGTCTTAAGTGGACGCGGCGGGCGTTGCTTAACCTAAACTTAGTGCAACTCCGCGCTATTATCGTTTATATGCTCGTAAGGTAAACGTAGTTCATGCGAGTGGAAGCGAGCAATATATTGTTGGCCAGTCGTAAAAATTTAGCCCATAGTCTTAGGCATTGCGAGTTACGATCATTCAACAGCGGGGGAAACGCGCCGCATAATACTAGACTTGGGGAGATAGGCATATTTCGAACCTATACTATCTTGGCACCGTAGTTTTTCATCGGGTAAATTCGGAATCTAGAACTTTTAGCGACCAAGGCATAAAGACAGATTTCAGGAACTCGAGTGTTATAAAACTTTAGACTTCAACAACAATCATTTCCTGTAGGCTGTCCAACGAGACGAGGCAGTAAAGATAAACGACAGAGTTGAAGTTATACTTCTCAGATAGCAAAGAATACATACTGATGCTCCAGTGACTCATCTCGTTGGACGAACTATAATAGATTCGATAATTGTGCATTTGGATGATTTTTTAATATGTTGCTAGGATCAAGATTTTTAACAACTTTTCCCTATATACGTTACCGCCGCTTAGCCTTAGTTTCCGAGATATTCGCTAAAAACTACAGTTTACTACTACATTCAATTTTTCCTACACATGCATAGTCGTGGCGTGCGTATGCGTAATTAAAATCCATGTGCTCCCAACATGGCGCACACGCATGTCACGTACAGTGAGTGAATTTACTTTCATCAGTGAATAATACAGTGTTCCGTAGTAAAATTCGAGAAGTTTGTTTATGAAGTTTTTTGTATCTTTATACCTGTCCATGATTTTTTTACAGTTCCATGACAACGATTTACTAATTTTCCCTATTTCTCGAAATGATTTTCCTTCGTTTCTTAATTTAACAATAAGTTTCCTCATCTCTTCTGAAGTTTCTGTACGTTTTTCACTTATATTTCTATTTATGCACTAAGAATTTCAAAGTAATCAACAACAATTTACACGAATTCACGCTTATTCAGAAATTACTGCTTCTAGAAAACCACTTTACTATCTTTCATAACAGACTAACTACTTTTGCTGCGTATATTCACCTTTGACGCGTTCGTAAGAAACCTACTTGTGATAGGCAATTGTTTTCAAAACATTGGAAACGTAATTCACTAAAATGTGTGTTTATATATGATGGTGACACTAGAAATACTATGTACTACACCAGGCAGTTCCAACTAGTAGCTCTGGAGCTATTCGAGGCACCTTCCCTGCTTAGGTTCTTCCCCCACTCTTCGATTTCATCGATATAATGTATAGTAGTGGGTAGCTCCCACCAAGAGAGCCGCGTGGCGTACGCAGCACTCACTAACTCTATGGCTGTACGTAGTAGTGGGAAGAGGTTCGATGGTGGGGACCTTGCAGTTCTCGGAGGGGAATTCGTTGGAACTCCCTGTACTATATCATCACAACTATGGTTTTTGCTACATATGCTGTAAATATAACGTAGAATCTCGAATATATGGGTTGTATACTCACTTTTGACTCTCACTGTACGTGCACTTATAAACAAAATTCAAGGTAGTAGTAGCTGCAGTTTTTCGCGAATATCTCAGAAACTAAGGCTGTGCAACGGTAACGTGTATCTGAGAAAGTTGTTCAGAATGTTGAGTTTTACAACATATTTAAATTTTATCAAAATCGATGATGCGTAACCTTTTGCACAATTACCGTAGATTCTTCCATAGATGAATCAGTTCTGAGATTTGATGGACACCAGTATACTAAGGCCTCTACTTTGAGACTTAAAGTCCAGAAATTCTTAACCTCGGGTCAAACTTCTGTTACTCTCTAGTCCAATCACTTTTAATACCCGGCAAGTGTGGCCGGGACCGATACGGAGAAATTAACATACACGGTTCTTAATTTTCGGAAATGAGATACTCCAGGCAGTCACGTCACAGATTTTACAAAGAACGGTACAGAGCCGGACGCAAGAACGATTTCATGTCTCTAACCATCGACGGTGATTACTGTCCGTAACTGTTTCGTTTGCTGCTGCGCCGTTCGCCAACACCCTCGAGATTTCGTGCGCCGCGGAAGCTAGTCGTTTGGATAAGGAAACGCGTTCGAAGCACGTCTATTAGTCACGTTAATATGTCGCAATCTGCTCCACTGGGCGGAGGGAATAGTTTCGCCACTGGTTACGGAACCCGTTACGATTGTTATTAACGCTTCCCACGCGAAACCTTGTATAATATTTTGCCGGCGCGCCGATACCCGAGCTCGGGTTTCAGTAGCCGCGGATTCCCGGTTAAGTAATACAGTTATTGGACACCATCCCGATTCACCTGCGAGCAAGGTGAAGTTCACGAAGGTAGCGGTCGACGCCAATTCGACTTATCGAACGATCATTCCGCGCTATGCCGCGCGCCGTAGTCCTTCTACGCCCACGCGATTGCTATTCCAGTTCCAAGCGACTTCTAGATGCCGCAAAACTATCGGAGCGTTTGAAATCTTTTTACACTAACTGTACCAAGCATCGACCATTCATTTCATTTATAATGACTTTGATGTTGTCCTGAGTAATGTTGATATTGAATACATGTTATTGTTTTGGTGTGAAAGTTTGAAGACACGAACTAAAGTACAAATAAAACGATCACACCTTTTCTGCATTTCCCTGCGAGTTTGACCTTGAATGGCCTTGAGTAATAGGTAATTGAACTCATCTTAAAACGCATTAATTGATGGTGGATAAAAAAACATATTATTTAAGAAAAGAAAGTTGACCTTCACCTCACCTTGGAGTGACCACCAGGAAAAATAAAAGTTCTACCACATGATGTCCTCCTCGGTACTGAACAACTTTCATCTGAAACATTTTTGCGTATAATCAATATTTTTGGAGATATTTAGCTGTAATGCTTTATAATTTCCATCCTGTACTTATAGATTCACTAGTCTCCCTGGGTGGCTATGATCGTTCTGTTTGTCGAGAACAGATCGTTTATGGTGAAGCTGGTTATAAATCAGTAATACATGCAGTTTAAAAAATCGTAGTTTGCCAACATCTAACTATGTACTTTGAATAATTAAAACGCGGTCGCTTACTTTATAATTCTTCAGAAATTGATAAAGATTGTTGGAGATTTTTTGATCGACCTGTTGAGAAGTTGATGCAGTGTCGCAAATGAGTAGGTTGATAAAGCTTATCTAGCTGTTATGACACGAACAACTTTACCACGGCACAACTTACGGTCTATTAAATTACGCTTGCGATTCAATTCAACGTGTCCACTCTCAACTGGTTTTCGTACTTCCACGTTTCTACCCAGACTTCGCTTTAACATCTCTTTCCCATGTTAAAGTTGTTCGGGAGTCTGAAATTTATTGTTCTCCGACGCTATATGTGTCCGGAACTTGATTTTTACTCGTAATACGCCCACGTGAAATTCACGACGGGCAATCACGGCCGCAGCCAATCAAAATTCAAATCGGAACCGTTTAAACCGTGATAACCTCGATGTAGTTTTTTGTCGCTGGGAACGGTCTACGTCGTAAATCGTTTATACATATTAATTCAGGCCCGACGACAAAATTTACGACAGACACGCAAATGTTATGTAAGGGGGAGCTGGTAGAACGGACTTTCCATTTGGTCAGCACGAGATTATTTCTGGACGGCCGGGCAAACATCACGGGGTAAAAATCGCCGAGCGTATAGACAGTGTCGCAGCAAAACAAGTCGAAGAGGAAAACCAGTACTTTGAACTGGATCGTAAAAATATCAACGACATATCAAAGCTTCGAACGATTTCGTGTATCGAATTTGACAATTGAATGATTCGAATTTGAAATCGCGGAGCGTATATTCGAATTCTCAAGTTTTATGCTCGCGGCACACGATTCAAACTCGAAATTTGCAACGTTTAATTTCTTCGGCCCGATTCGCCGTATTTCAGAGCCGCACAGTCACAAACCAGCTATCGATTAAAACACAAAAATACCATCTCTCAGCGCACTCGAGCCACAATCGAGCCATGCATCTACCATGATCCAAGAATTACGCTCGAAGGACAAAACGAAAAGGTCCGTCGATTCTATTGAATTCCCTCCGTCTTCTTCGCCTCTAGAATCGTGAATCGAGCCGAAGTTGCTCATGCAAGGCGACTCCGATATTAAAATCGAGAGGCACATGGGAAGCTCTCGTACAAACGCGCAAACGTGCAAGCACACGTACAGGCATACACACACAGACACACACTCTTGCGATATCCTTCGGTTCTCGCCGAATATAAAGAATTTCGTTGGCATGGATCCGCAGGCTGCGCGATCCGACAGCGTCGAACAATGGCTGGATTTCTCAATCGTCCTGGCACGTAATCGATTACGGATCCTTCTCCGCGAAAGCTGAAGTATTATCGGTAGTATCACCACATGCGCAAAGGTGCGCCCAGGCATTCGGCTAGCCTAATTGAATGTGAATCGATGAAACCGCACGTGTGGGATTCGCGTATAATTAACGGCGATCGCGGCGATCGATCCGGAGGTGTGTCCTTTACGTCATTCGATTTTCTCGCTGGACAAGAAGGATTGGAATCGCTCGTTAGCCGGCAAAGCTAACCTGCTTTTCGTTTCCAAGAAGCTTTCAAGTACGATATATCAGATTTAAAGTTCACCGTAGCATATCTCATTATCCTCCCTAGGCATCATAAGACGGCAAGAGTAGGTTACAGCCGGGCAGCGGCTGATCACCTGCATTTATGGAATCATTTACAGTCGACTTTCTGCTGATGAGAATGATTATCGACCGTGATTTTGATAATTAGAACATGGGATGCAAGAAATTGATTACGTGTAGGAAATAAATCGTTGTAATCGGCGCACGGCTAATGGAAAAATGTATTATCGATTTAATGGTTTCATAATTACCGAGTATTACTCCGAGAGTTAAGATTTACCAATCTCCCAGCTCCGTTTTGTTCTATGCACGAGAGTATCATCGTCTCCAATCCCTAACGACCTCTATTGTTTATCTAAGAATAACATGTGTAAATTTCTGCATGAGTATCGCCATCGAGAATCGCGGCAAACTGAAACAATTGCAGAGTCGTAGACCTCTAATGAACTTTCAAGCACAATATGCGAGAGAAGCAATACCTATCAGATGTTTGACTTTGAGTCTCCTTAACTCTACTCTCAAAAGTATCTATTAAGAGAAACAATCGAACAATCTGTGACCTCTAATACGCTTTCAAGAACAATCACTAAGAGAAACAACATCAGACCTTTGACTTGGGGTGAGAGTCAATATCTAATCCCTAACAAGCTCTATCGTTTACTTAATCTGTAAGCGTCTAAATGAGTATCGCCATGTAGGGTAGCTTCCAAGAGAAACAATTGAGGTCTTTGACCTCTGATAAACATTCAAGCACAGGGCAAGCGAAAAGAAAACAAGACCTTTGACTTTAGGTCTTCTCGAGTCCACCCTGAAACGTATCTTCGAGGACCAATCAAAGAGCGTTTGACCTACGGCGGAGGCGCTTCAGAGCGCAATTTTCAAGGGAAGCAATATCAGACCTCTGACTTTAGACCTCTACGTTGAAGAGTAGATGCGAAGAGTAACAATCTCGGGTCCCCGACCTCTGCTACCTTCCACCTGAACAGTAGCTCGGTAGAGTAGCCCTTCTTAGAGGTCTCTGACCACCGGTGACTTCGACTGGCTAGACCAGCTCTCACGGAGCCTGGCGAGTCGACACGTAGCATGACACATAACAGCCGTCGCGACGACGACGACTACAACGACGAAGGGTAGAGAGGAGGTACCCCTGAACGAGCAATTGATTTTTGCTTGGATCATAGCGTTTCCCGTCACTTGAGCCGCATATTGCTGACTTTCAACGAGCCACATGGCGGCACAGGTACACCCTGGCTATGCTCAGGTGTGTTCAACGTGTAACGCGGCCCCGCCAATAAGCGTAACACGACGTGGACGGAACCCTCGCGCCACCCTCGTGCCACCCTCGCGCAGCCTGCGGAACACGGACGTTACCGAGCACCATGTGCACTTCTTCTCTCTTTCTCTTTCTCTCCTCTCTCTGTCTCTCTCTCTCTCTCTCTCTCTCTCTCTCTCTCTCTCTCTCTTGATCCTCTCTCTTTCGCCACCGCACACGGACTCACCTGCGCCGCGTGCACAATACGCGTGCACCCGACTGTGCGTGAATCGCGCATTCCCGATGGAAGTGCACGCGTTGCAATCGCGCACCGAAGCGCTGCACGCCGTGCTGCAGCTATTGCTGTTGCTTCTTCTTCTTCTACTCCTCGATGCTCGCCGGCAGCCCCCCTCCGGCCACCTCCTCACCGTCGAGACCGGTGTACGCGCGTACATAAGCAAACCTGTTGTTACCGCTCCCCCCCGCCATTATCTCTCTCACGCATCGGCGCCGATTTTTATAGGCAAGGTGATTCACGAGGCAAGTTCATCAAGTCTCCTCCCTTACCTTCCGTGGGCACACAGCGCGCACGCTTTCACGGGGGATTACAGGGGACGAGTCTACTATTTGTAACCCCGTTTCCACCGACCTATTCTCACCGAAATTGCGACTCCACTTTACTCGCGAACGTGTCGCAGTGCTGCGAATCTAGCGATACAGCAGACATTTGTTTCAAAACGATCGAATCTTCCGTATCGAGCCATTGTTTTCTAAAATATACTATTTTACGGTATTTGCACTATATAAAAAGCACTATCAATATTTCTTCTTCGAATCTGAGACTACAGAGTATCTTCTATTTATACAAAATAAAGTCGACCATAATGAGCAATTGTAAACTTGCTCTACTAGTTTTTTTCCGTGATTTTCTTCTTCTTTGTCGTTCGTGCGTCGACGTTTACTGTCTTGGTAAATATTTACATTAGGGGCTTCCTCACCGATTTTGATGACGTTAAAATATGTTGTCAAGGTCATCATTCTGAACAACTTTTTCCTATACATGTTACCGCCGCTCAGCTTTAGTTTCCAAGATATTCGCAAAAAAGTTTCAACATCTCGAAAAGTGATCGGAGTAGGTCTGCGTTAGATTTGAAATCGTCGCCACCGATAACGCGGCCATGGTCACAACTTAAAACGACTTCAATCAATTCAGACCCTCCGTCTTGTCTGTTTATGTTTACGAACTGAAACGTGAAATGAATCGTGTCGAACACGAACTCATTTTATTGTCAGCTATGTTAGCATACAGAGTATCAAGCATGAAACTATACGAATTCTTGGATATCTGCAACTATCAAGAAAATATAATAACCCAGTATATACATATATAAATATAAATATATAAATATAAATATATAAATATAAATATATAAATATAAATATATAAATATAAATATATAAATATAAATATATAAATATAAATATATAAATATAAATATATAAATATAAATATATAAATATAAATATATAAATATAAATATATAAATATAAATATATAAATATAAATATATAAATATAAATATATAAATATAAATATATAAATATAAATATATAAATATAAATATAAATATATAAATATAAATATATAAATATAAATATATAAATATAAATATATAAATATAAATATATAAATATAAATATATAAATATAAATATATAAATATAAATATATAAATATAAATATATAAATATAAATATATAAATATAAATATATAAATATAAATATATAAATATAAATATATAAATATAAATATATAAATATAAATATATAAATATAAATATATAAATATAAATATATAAATATAAATATATAAATATAAATATATAAATATAAATATATAAATATAAATATATAAATATAAATATATAAATATAAATATATAAATATAAATATATAAATATAAATATATAAATATAAATATAAATATATAAATATAAATATATAAATATAAATATATAAATATAAATATATAAATATAAATATATAAATATAAATATATAAATATAAATATATAAATATAAATATATAAATATAAATATATAAATATAAATATATAAATATAAATATATAAATATAAATATATAAATATAAATATATAAATATAAATATATAAATATAAATATATAAATATAAATATATAAATATAAATATATAAATATAAATATATAAATATAAATATATAAATATAAATATATAAATATAAATATATAAATATAAATATATAAATATAAATATATAAATATAAATATATAAATATAAATATATAAATATAAATATAAATATATAAATATAAATATATAAATATAAATATATAAATATAAATATATAAATATAAATATATAAATATAAATATATAAATATAAATATATAAATATAAATATATAAATATAAATATATAAATATAAATATATAAATATAAATATATAAATATAAATATATAAATATAAATATATAAATATAAATATATAAATATAAATATATTAATATAAATATATAAATATAAATATATAAATATATACGTATATAGATATATAAAAATATATAGATATATAAAAATATATAGATATATAAATATATAAATATGTAAATATATAAATATATAAGTAATATATGAATAACCCAGACCTACTCCCATCACTTTTTGAGATGTTGAAACCTTTTTGCGAATATCTCAGAAACTAAAGCTGAGCGGCGGTAACATGTATAGGAAAAAGTTGGTCAGAATAATGACCTTGACAACATATTTCAACGTCATCAAAATCGGTGAGGAAGCCCCTAATGTAAATAATTACCACTGTCTTAATCTAAAACATCTGTTCCTTATGTTCGCACAAGTTTCCCGAAACGATCGAATATTATTATATTCCTCGAGTAAAGACTATTTAAGTGGAACGCTTTGGTTTTTTTTTTTTTCGACATGTATATTTTATGAACAATTCATGCACTCCAGTGGCCACTACATACGGATTACGAGGGTATTCAAGGACACGGGGATGGATCGACACATAAATTCGCCCAGCAGTAATTTAATTGCCTTGCACGATAGAAAACAGGGTACTTAAAGCTGGACCTAACGAGATCCGTAATCCTACAGGCGCATTACTATGCTATAAAATCTTAGATAAGTATAATTACGCGTTCAATGATTAATTATATGCTTATGAATAATTAGTTAAATGGTAAATGGTGGTTCGTGGATTTATGGGCTTCTCATTAAATAATTCATCGTCTACAAAACGTCGCCCGCCGACAGTCGGGGAAATTGTTGGAAAAATCAACGATACTTCACGTTGATACCGCAACATGCCGGCTCGTTTCCCGCAACGATATTGCGACAGGTCATTGCATATTGTTCGTATAATTGCGATCGTCGCGATAAGAGAATGCATACATAACCCGGGTAAATTGAAATCGTTACGTCGTTTCGTAATATCCGATGAATCTCTTTTCCACTTGAATATTCCTATGAAAAATCGCATGGAATAAACAACGTGATTTTCTACGATGTGTTCAGGCCGTTTCCATAAATTACATGCAATGACACACAGTAATATTCTGACACTTTTAAAATGAGAATTAATTTTTAGATATTGGACCCTATGACTTGGATTTTTGATGAGAAGTTAGAACAATTAGTTCACCGTATGGCGTGATAAAGAAATTTTGAAAAAATAGTAATTGGTCGAAATTGCAGGGGAAATACCAAAAGTTGAATGTTACAACCTCTTTATGTGGGCCTATGATGAAAATGGAAAAAATACGTTTTGTAGATCTGCATCAATTAAACATATTCTGAAAATTTCATCAAAATCGGTCAACGTTGCAATGAACTACAAAGATTACTACTCTATAATTAAAGAAATATTTTACATTTCTAAATGTCTTTATGCTTAATAAATTTCTAAACGCTCGAGTGCCAACCAAGTAAATCCTCCTTGCAACGATGATAGATATGTCATCTTGAGCACCTTGCGACGGGCAGAATAATTTCTAGTAGACCATGCAACGCCAAATTTATAGGTTTAAATTTCTATTAGAAGAAGATTTCTATTAGTTCTATTAGAGATTATTCTGTCCGTCACAAGGTTCTCAAGATGACATAATGCGTTGCAAGGAGGATCACAAACAACCTAGCCATTCAAGGAGCTAAAACAGCTTATACCCCAAAAAGTACAATGTCTATTAAATTGAGAATTGCATCGTCTACTAGGAATTATTGTGTCCTCTCGAAGAACCCAATATGACATTGTCGTTTCAAAGAGGATCACAAATGACCTAGTCACTCAAGCAGCTATATAGAAGCTCGCACCACCCAAAAAAGATAGATGTCTACTAGAAATTATTCTCTCTACCCCAAAGTGTTCAAGATAATGTATCATCGTTCCAATCACAAACAACCTAGTCAATCATGGAGCTAGAACAAGC
This sequence comes from Sphecodes monilicornis, assembly GCA_913789915.3. Lineage (NCBI taxonomy): Eukaryota > Metazoa > Arthropoda > Insecta > Hymenoptera > Halictidae > Sphecodes > Sphecodes monilicornis. The sequence goes on along the minus strand of OU565285.1, from coordinate 10,959,069 downwards.
CCGCAGCCAGAAAGGATACGAGCTCCGGAGAAATATTCAGCGTCGAGGCGTGTCACGGAGGCTATCAACATCGTTCGATTCGGTGTCGAGAGGAGTCGACTAAAACCAACAATGAAATCAATTTGATCGTCTCGGCGAGGACGGTGACACCGGCCGAGGCAGAGACGAATCGAAGGCAAGGCCGAGGAGGACAGAGAGCGGAAAGGGAGCCGAGTGGGAGGACACGGCCGAGATACGATATCGTTATCGTTACAGTTAAATCTAATACGGATGAAATTCCAAGGCACGGCAGCGCGCGTACAAATGGACGCGGGGACGTCCACGGCTTCCTGCTCCGGCGTTCCGATCAACGGCGACGATCAGCTGTTGCGCGGCCCACCCACCCACACACCTGAGCGAACCTCGCCAAGGTGGTTTGAGCGCGCGTGCACCAGGAATCCGCTCCCGGGACGTGTCCGAGACCGATCCGACCGCGAGAGGCGTAATCGGGACACTTCTTTCTGCAGCGATTATTACAATCACGTGACGTGTTCCAGCTTCTCACCATGGCACAAATTTGGGCAAAAGTAATTTTGAATAATAATGTGAAGATGGGGAATGTTTTTGAGTAGTGAGGATGAGAGCTGGTCGTCATGATCACTGTCGCCAGGTCGCTGAAATCGAGGGGAATACAATTTACCACCTCTCCGATGACCAGAGTAATATGTAACACGTTGCGCGGCACGTCACGTGGCCAGTCTACAGTCTTAGTGGGGGATGTTGGAGTGTGCGCAGGAGTGAAATGGGATAGTGGAAGGGGAAAAGGTAGAGAGGAAAATCAATCCAGTTTTGGGTTGATCTGGCGACATTGGTCATGATTCGTGTCGGTTACCCCCTCCATATTGGTACAGTGGTGTGACAATTCTCGTAATGTGACGTCACGCCTATTTCTCGGCGGACATTTTTGCGGCATCGCTGCTCGTTGGTTACGATTCACAAAAGTTCGTTTTCGAGGATTCGGAGCGAGCTGCCGCCTAACGGCTCGTATCGGTCGCAATCGATTGCGAACGTCGTAACGGTACGACGTAGACGCGGAACGACTTCAGTGCTTACTTACTTACATGTCTGTATGAAATGGATACCTTGCCGGTCGTTGCAGCCCGGCGATACCACTTATCGTGGCGTTGAAATCGTCCGGCCGACGGTAGCGCGGAGTAGGTAGTATGTAGTATTAGGTTGCGCACCGGTGGCTTTCGTTATTGTTTTCTGAATGAAAATTGAAGTTTTCTCTGCTCAATTAGATCGTGTGTTTTATTGCGCCGGGCACGGTAATTGGTTGTGATAATGGTAACCGACGGAATGCTGCCCGGACGGAATTAAAGCGATCGCGGATTCGATTGATTCTGATACGAGCAATTTAATCGAGGATGCATAGAATCCGGTGGGCTTTATTGCACCGCAGTTTGTTTAATGTTCAAGGCTGTAGGAAGATCGCTAATTATGTAGGCAACGGTCGGGTATTATATCACGCGTTATTCCTGTTTAATCGGTAACAGGTTCGCCAATTTATATTACGCTTAGATGCGGGATGGGTATTAAAATAAAAGCCCCATTAAAGTTTATTTGATTTTACATTGTATTTTTACCGATCGTAAACTTCTACTTTATTTCAACTTGGGAAATTGGTAGTTCGTGAATCATTTCTTTGGTATGGAATACGCTTCGATGCGTATGGTGGAAGGGTTCGCGAGACGAACAGAGACATCAAAATGGAGGATTATTTCGCTTTCGTTGCGGCCAAGAAAGCGGCACCGTCGTAAAGCAGATTCCATTTCTAATATGACAATATGTATTCTAAGAGGACGGCATAATAGAGTTCACCTAAATCACTGGCATAATACTGCCGGGACGGAAACGAGAACTCGGATTATAAAGACAATGACCTCGAAAGCAAGTCAGGTACGGGGCGGCACGATAATTCAAAAAGACATCTAACTCATACGAGAAACTCGTTTTTATTCCCGCTACGGGGAAAGAAGTCATCCTCGCTCGGGTTAGATCTACGAAGCTGGAGGGACAGAACCGCTGCTGCCAGGCGAAGAATAAATTACCGCGTTTCACAACATCCGCCGCCATGGGATCGAAAACGTCTTGCTTGCAACTACCGCTATCCAGTTGAACGAATCTAAAAAAAAGAAGAAAAATGTTTTCTCCGGTGTAGGCCACCCCTATGTCCGCCTCTAAAATCAAGACGAATCCGAGTAAACGAAAACCCGCATCCACCTCTGAGAATCGAGACTGCGCTGGTGGAATTCACGGAACAATGGGCTGTTAGTTCTTACAGCGATCAGGAGCACATTTGGAGAAACAATAGCTCCTCTGAAAAGATGAAAACAATTGGAACTGGATGAAAATGAACCTTGAAATTCGTCTTGTCAATGGGAAATTGTAAGAAGCGTTATTTCTGGTTTTTTGAACCGAACTCGAAAAAGAAGGATGTTACTCAATCCGATTCTTTTTTTATTTGATTTTAAACTTTTGTTAATCGGACTTTCTGAGAGTTGACTCTCACGTCAATTTCGGAAAGCAAAAGTGTCTGAAGTACTCTCAAATGGATACACAGTTCGAGAGTACTTTCGAGAGTAACTATCGACAGAAACTGTCAAATGGACATGTATCTTAAAGAATAAGGGCGGCGCAAGCCCTCCGATAACGTGCACGCTCGGTAAACCTGGCCGAAAAAGAGGGTGTGAGCAGGGTTGGTAGAGGGAGTCGTGGCCTGGGCGTTCTTTAAGATGGCCGATCTCTTCGCGGCGCGGAATCAATATTGTTGGATTGCCCCGATAACGCCTCGTAAATATAATAAAGCCCTCGGAACCCTTTTGCCTGTTGGTCAAGGGGACGGAGTCCGCGGTGCCTAACAGAGATAATGGTCGAGGCCCTAGGCACCCGGTAGGCCGTTGGAGGGGTTCGATGGAAGGGCCCCAGAGTCCCCACTCGATTTCCAGGGCTCTCTCTTGCTCTCTCTCTCTCTCCTTCTTGTTCCACCGGTTCGCTCCCTCTCCATCTGGGCGCAACACGTCCGCGGCCAGAGCCGGCGGCCACCGCGCGACCAGAGTCAGTGAGATTCAGCCCGAGCCGGCGGACGGTTGGCTCTCGGCGCGTTCTTTTGTAACCGATCGCGCGATTCGTCGACTCGCCCGGCCGTGTTCTACGAACTTCTTTCGTCCAGGACTGGTGTGCGCGTGTGTGTGTGTTTGTGTGGGGTCCTGGTACCTACGCCACCGGCCGCGGTGCCCCGCGATAAAAACGAAGCAGGCCCGATCGAGCCAATCCGGAGGACCCGTCCGAGTGTGACATTGTGTCCCAAAGGGGTTCGAGCGACCGCGTTCAGGATCGATCGGTTCTGCTCGGTAGCAGCCGCCACCGTCGCTGCACAGATACATTGTGCGCCAGACGACGACTATCGGTCGAAGGACCCGAGGATACGGTGGTGCGATACACAGCGGTGTAGCCGGGCGCAAGAACTACCCGCGGAGACTTCGACGACCGGTACAAGGATGTCGCGGACCGAGGACCACCCTGACTGTCGTTGTCACCGTGCACCGGTGACGACGATCCTCGCAGCGATCCCGCGGTGAGATCGCGACCTCGCGCGTGTGCATGTTTGTCTTCCGGGATTTGTGGTGCGTGTATCGACTAATCCCCTCTGTACAGCGATCTCGTCGAGTTTACCCGTCTCGACATAAAATCGAACCAGAAAGTGCTGTTTTTTTGTTTTATTGAATGTTGTTGCTCAGTTCGGTAGAAAGTATATATTTCGTCGGAAGTGTGATCCAGTGAAAAGGTGTGTCTGTGACACATTGCTCGGATTAAAGATTCTTTTGTTATTTCGGAGTACGGTGTTATGAAGCCGTGGAGGGTTATACTTTTCGAGCGGAAACGAGGAATACTCGCTGGATAGTGACAAGTTACGCGGTGTTACAAGGTGACAAGTTCCGAGGGATGATCCCGTGGGTGACAACGGGTCGACCGATGTCAGGTGAACCAAGGAACGCGTGATTACTCGGTGAACGAGGGGGAAAAGGGGATTGTCGAGAAGTGCGATCCTGGCCTGATAGTAACGCGCGTGTGCATGTTGCTACGCTTCGCACGACGCCCGTGGGAAGCTGTACGAATCACGGATTTATGCACGCCGGAAATCACAGCATGGAGGACATTGTGAGTGCACCTTACACTTTACTCTTCCGTGAAATGCAGAAGTTATCATTAACCCTAGCCGGCGAATAATTATTCGATAAAACGCCGTGTAAACAGCCGGGCAAAATTGTGCGCAAATCGCGTTACACGATTTATTATCGTAATAATAAACTGCGTTACGTTATCCGCTTCTGTTGCGTCAGGGAGGTGTTCCTCAACTGGAAACCTAACTGCAGCGAAAAAGCGCTGCAATCAATGCTGAAGGAAAACTGAAAAGATTAAAACTGTAAAGTCTTCATCTTTCACGTGTATAAGTTTTGTTATGCGACAAATACTTTTAAGTTTTTAATAGTTTACTTCAGAATTAATCCTTTACACTTGGAGCTATTTTAACTGAAACACCAAACATTTCTTCCGAGTTAGAGATTTTCTATTCGATATGATTTTATTTCATTTCATACATATGATACTGATATAATACGTCATACAATACTTAAATGTTCTAAAATATTATGATGAATAATGGTATAGTAACTTTTTGTGACACAATTTAATCCGATTTAAAAAATATTAATTTTTTATCATAGTTGAAAGCTATTCGTCATTCGAAGAATCGCAAGAAGTTTTAATAACGATCAAATCGATAATTGCGCGCTTCAGACATGAATAAAGTACTTCAAATGATAGAAACTGTACGTTTTCATCGGAAAGAAAATTTTCGTGGAAGCCATTCTAAAATTGTCGCAAAACGTATCGACAAGACCGGATGAAGAAAGTTAGATGAAAGATCGTCGACTTTTCGCGTCAAGACCCGCCAAAGCACCCGTCTAAACGCAGTAATCACAGGGCACCGCGAAAGTGATGTACGATCGCCGAACGCGGCATACTTCGTAATTATGAGACGAAAATTGTGCAGGCGTATAAATACGGCGGTTGGCTTGGAACAAGCTGAGTAATTATACTAAAACAAACATGGTTACGCGTCGCGACTTTAGAACGCAGCCACGGATGTTTGATTATAGATGCTTGAACCCTCGACTATCTTAAAGTGCTCGAACACTATAATCATCGAGTATTTAGAGTGTCGTTTGACGAAGGTCTCGGTGTTGTGGTAACTCGATGGTAGAAGATCCGAACGGTTAAAATATGCAGACATAGTAAGTCTTATTGTTAGTGGGAGTGGACCATTTATCAAGAAGCCATTATCGATTTATTTAGTAACGAATTTGGGGGGCTAAAAATGAATCGATCGTATTCGATCTCTTGAATATGTAGACTGCGAGTCGTGCAAAATAGAAGTATGCTGCATCAATTGCGACAAACAGTTGTTATATAAAAAATTCTTTTAATGTATTCAGTGCTTTGTGTTTCACCTTTCAGCCTACTAATGCACCAGTCAAAGGAAACCAAATTTTCACATTTCTTCCAACAACTCGAAGCTTTGCATACGTAATGCGATTGTTGCGACATTACATAAAACCACTCCTAGTAAAACGAGAACTCTTTATGGAATTCTAAGATAATTTAGTAGGAATCTTCTGGACCCAACTTGTGTTTCACTTTCTCACTTTTGCTAATAAAATTTGCAGTCTACTATGTCACGCGCATCAGTGAAGTTAAGGGGGGCTTCTCGTGTGACGCCAGTGGAAACGAGTGATTTTTAAGAATTTTTTTTAGATTAAATATTGGATATGTGGGTCTAGGCATTTTTGGGGTATTAACAGATAGATTTGAAGTACAAGTTTTAGCTTTTTAGTTCAATTCTTCATATTATATATTGTGTATTATAATATATACGCATATCTCTCGAAACTATGTTTTTTTAAACTGGTGTGCACGGTAACTAAAAAATCAGTAAAGTAATCGACTTCGAGCGAAGCTCATTCCTTCCTGTGTATATTTTTTGTAGAGACTGAACCTAAAATTTATATATGAGTTTGCACTTATAATATTTGCTTAACACTAGGTTTACGGAGCACTGAAATTGATTATTTCACATTGCTTTATAAAAATAATAAAATTGTATTTACTTAGATCTTCAGCGATTTTTATTGTAATGTGTACACAAAAAAATAAATCTATTTAATAATTCCTCACGAATGCCTCCCCACACTCTTAATAGCCGTAAATTAAAAATTTTTCAATCCGTCATTTTAACGGGCCCCGTAAATCTAGTGCTAAATAATATAAATTTCACTAAACGACCGAAAAAGGTAAACGTTTCTTTTCTCAACCATCAAACTTTTTCAACCGTTCGTCTTCTTCTTTCAAAATAGGTTCAATCCCAGTACAAAGTATCCAACTTTAACACAGCATAATAACAACAATATTGCAGGTATTCAGATTTTGTAGAATCAGTCATTTTACCTGGTTCGGTAGTTCTACCGTTAAGGAAATTTTTAACTTTTTGTGGCTCGATCCCTGTTTGACAGATGCGCCACTGCACGCCAACAATGCTTACACTACCATAACTATTCAAAAAGTCTTGTATATTATACAATAAATAATAAGAAATAATGAAGTAAAACAAAAAACACTTGTATTCCGAAACTATCTGTTTACATCCGAAAAAGGTCCAGTGCCAACAGTTATTCTAAAAAAATTCTTAAAAATCTTGTTTTCTGTGCCGTTGCACGAGAAGCTCTTCTTAAGTAAGAAGTCCCAGCAAGGTCAGCCGTGAATCTTTTTGCAACCGACTGATGGGACGCGATTTTTAGAGTACAAATTGTGGATGTAACGCGGCACCGGGTACTTAGCGCAGCGCAAAGCGAAACGAGCCCGCGGGTCGGCGCGGCGCGTCGCGGTGTGGCAGAGAAATCGCACGTGGGAACCGGCAAATTAAAGCGAAAAGAGGAGGCAGACAGTCTCCTCGCGGTGGTTGTACCCGCCAGAAGTACTCTGGATGGATGAGCGTCGACGCGCGTGACAGCCGGCGTATTAAGGCAGCGACAGACAAATTTCCGAATCGCGTCGGCAAAAAACGCGTTCGCTCGCGGAGACGAAATTCTTCGGGCGAAGAGGGATCGTCGCTCGGTGGCTCGTTACGCCCCGGTCGATTAGTCTTCCTTCTTTGCCGCCTGCTACACGCGTGTGCAACCTGCTCTCTCGCGTACGCGCCCCGCGAGGACGAGCAAATTCATTAAAACCGGTTCATTTAATACGCGCGCGCATTACGCGCTCGCAGAAAGTCGAGAGGGACGGGGAACGAGCTCGTTTCGCGACCTGTTGCGGCTTCCTTGATGGATGCAGATCTCGCGGCGAGATCGAGGCGGATCCTTCTGGTCCGGAATCGACCCTTCCCAGAGTAGAAGTCGATTCTCGGACCCACCGGTTGCGAAATGATAGCACTACAGTCTGTTCAACGAGACGAGTCGCCAGACAAGCAAAATATCCACGCGGTAACGTGCACGGAAATAACAGCAGCCTATTGGCTCTCGTAAGGTGTGTCAAACGCTAGACAATTATTAACACGTTAAACGCTATGTCAGTCCACGAGGTCTAACGATCGAATTGACAAAACAATATATATATATATATAAGTACGTATTGTTATGACAATATGAAATCGCGACATTCATGAAGGTGCCGCCCCCCTGCGGTATGCTGAAATTGGACAGGGAGTTGTTGACAAGAAGGTCGTCAGATCGATTCGAGGCGTCTGAAAGAGAAGATGTGCACAGATCTACGTACAACCAAAGACTAATAGTTGTTTAACTATTGTGAATAAACCGCCGTGTTGTGTTTTACGGTCGTTAATAAAAATGTGTTCACCATCGAGGCGGAGCCGAAGCATTCGCAACATTGGTAATAGTATAAATTCATATAATTCGTATGATATTTAGAAATGTTCACACTGTCTTCATAGATTTAATTGTATTTTTCTATTTAAACTTAAATAAAAAGTGAAATGAAGAGCGAGACAAAATTACAGGGCCAGATTTGTACATATTGGTTAATAAAACGCGTCACGCCATATTGTAGCCTGTGCTTCCGTAGATTTCTTGGTTTGTGTATCTGTATTCATATTTGTGGTGTTGTTCTTGTTTTATGTATGCAACAAACAATATTACACTGTAGTAATAAACGTTATAATTATATAAACGTCCCATTGAGCGGACTATATAGATCACTACTGTTCAGCTATCGCTCTTACGGGCAGTATATTCTACTTCTCCGGACATAAACAAATCGGCGGGCAAAAAACCACGCATTTTCAGGCAACGTTACATGTACATATCCATCACACGTATTGTCGTTATTAGCTGAAAACGATGACAGCGATCGACAGCAAATTATATCGAGATCGAGTGAAAGTGGACTCTACTTCACTTCGGCGGGACCAACAATTTTGGTCTTTTTTTATATAAATCCGTAGATTTTGAGATTAACCCAAAAATGTAAAGCTAAAGCCATGAATTCACTGGATAAAAACTTATACGTGTGTAAAGTTGATCTATTTTAACATTTTTAAATAATCTATGTAATAAGCAATGATTCAAATATTTCGATCGCCATTTTTACGAAAGGAAAGAAAATCCTTTTTAAAGTTATTTTGCCTTAGGATTTGATGGAATTGGTGCGAGTGGGTAAAGCAACTTGTTGTTAGAAGAGATATATTTGAATATATATTTAGAATACAATTTGGTTTAGCACGTGTTACTCGGTGAAGAGTCTAAACGAGAAGCCGCCGGGACGCTACCTTCACGTCGCACATAGCTAAGAACGCATTACAGGTGTAATCACGTGACTGACACTTGTCTCACAATGATATAATAGATGTCGCGATTAGTCCTGTTCTGACAGGATTAACCCTTTGCACTCAAAACTATTTTGGCTCCAAACTTCGGACGTGCCATCTGATCTAGAATATTTTTGTCGCACATGACCTTTAACAATTTGTCCATATAAAATCGCGTATATTTACTCGTATCGTGCTTGAACGTTTAGCAATTTATTAAACACAAAGATGTTTAGTAAGCGCCTTAGAGAAGACATCGAGTGCAAAGGGTTAACCGTTGGACAAAATTGGCGAAAAATTAAGGAACACGGTGACCCAAAGAAGAAACGAATCGGAACAGTTGCTCGTTGAGTACGATTCCGATTTCTCTTATTTCTTCGAGGTTCGACTATCCTGAAGAAGAAGGGTCCAATCTAGGGGTCCTCGGTGGCAGTGTCGGGTCAATTAGTCCTGGAAGAGTGTACCCGCGCGATAGTTCCGGCGTCTTTCTGTTCGAACGTCGCGCGTCGGGGCGTGTTCGCGCACGGCGTGCTTATTAGTTCGCATTGGTAGGCTCTCTCCCGCCTTGTTCGCCGGGACAATGAGCCGGGGATTGCATATTGTTGTTTATATTTACGCGCCGCCGCATAAATCTTCGTTTAACTCGCATTCAGTGGACACACGAGCTCGCGCGCGATGGTCTCTCCACGAGGACTCGCGCGAAACGCGGCTACAGTCAGCTCGCTCGCGAAGCGGACCGCAGCGGACGCGTCGCGCTCTTCGTCACGGATAAAGCGCGGTCTTCATTAAACCTAACCCCCTTTGCGTGCCGGTTGACCATTAAGGACCGACGACCGGCCTACGACTAATTTGTACTGTAAATGAGATCTCGGGGATCGTAAGCCCCGTAAAACAACGCCGGTGCCCTGACCGCCTCAGAGAGATCACGGGCCCATTGCCTTGGGAATTTTGAGGCCGACTCCTCGCTCATTTGGCACTCGATTGTCCTTCTCGTTGACTACAACCGAGGTTGCGATTTTTGTTGATGCAATTAACTTCGTTTTTTCGATCCATGGGGGGCCTCGTAGTAGGTGGTGCCCGAGGTGGAGCGCCTGCGCTCCATTTTTTTAGCGTCAGAAATTGATAGCTACATGTGAAATTGCCCATGTTAGAATCACGTCGTATATTTATATGTTAGAAATTTCGTCTCGATCACTCCTCAAAAGTTCTGGGGTAAGTGCTGAGTGGTCCATCATAGTTCTCGTACCAGAAGGTTCGTCACCTTCCCCACTCCGTGGTCAGATCCTTCGAGGAAGTCCTTATCGGTCGCCACGCACCGTGTGGTGGCATGGCTTTGAGTCATTGGCCACACAGGCAGAGTTTGGCAACCGGCGGGCGACTGTAACCGATCCCGTGAACATAACATTCGCGACTCTAAGAATCCGTCGCACAATAGAAATTCATTATAACTCGATCCTTTTACGATAACGCAACGATATCTCTCCGGAAGCCATGAATCGTTACACTCCATGTACATATATATATATATATATATATATATATATATATATTCAAGCGCGTATAATTCCATAACGCTATTTCCGAGCGCTTCAAGTACCTACAACTCGAAACTTCAAACTGTTATATCTCATCATGGAAGTATCTGACAAAAAAATGTGTCAGACAAAATTGACTTGTTTTCTCCTGTAGAATCTAAATATGTAACATTTTATAAGGGGTTCCATTTAAAATTACAAAGCTACCTCTCCCCCCCTGTTAAAGGGGAAGGGAGGCCACTTCGCGTTTATGTAGTCAGAAAGGCCCTTCAGTTCCATGCAATTTAAGACTAAGAACTTTAAAATCGATGGCATAGTTTTCGAGATATTGAGCTGTTCAGAGTTATGTGGGCCACCCTGTATATATTCTCCCTAAAATCCGTTGATGCTAACATATATCTACATTTGGGTGTATAATACCAAAAATAAAAATATTGACATGTTCGCATGTAAACTTATTATTTTATAGCACGATTCTAATATTAATTACATCTACAAAGTTATAAACGTTGTTTGTGAATTTTACGCATCAAATTCGCTTGCGCCGGTCAGCTATGGCCATTTTTGACAATTTTATAAGCGATTTTAGCTTGAATCCATGCAAATACTAAATTTACAACTGTTTCTAGATTTATTTTCCATTTTTCCAATCTGGGTCGTTGTCCGGAGCGAACTTCAATACGTATTCCAGAATTTTCTTAAATTTTTTGATAGAATTTATTTAGATTTGTAGCAATTTTTGTAAGAATGTGTGCTTGAAGTAAGAAATATATAATTATCTCTAATGGAAGCATCTTTGTAATTTCAATAATTATGGAATAGAACATGTGAAACCGGTCATACGACCGGTCTTGGTACGGTTAGTGTCATCCTCTTCCGCTACAATTTATTTTATGGTCACAGAGATTAGAACATCTTTGTCGCTCATAATTTCGTAGAAGAAAAAGAAAAATGATGTGTGTTGTATGCCTATTATTCTCTAATGACTACATATCGACAGCAACGAAATAAAATTTCATTTTAGTCTAATGGAAATTAATACCATACATATTTATTAAATTTTGTTTCAAATCTTCATCACAAGTCTCATTCGATATTATAGTGCAAATGGTTAAACCAAAACTCCTCCAGTGAAAGAAGGGAGTGGATTACTCGCTGCAACAGCGGTATCCGCCGATTACTTCGCATGAATTTTAATTCACCCTGGCTGTCGAGTTCATTCTCGAGACTCACCCTCGAAGCAGCCCCCATTATCGACAGGGTGCAATCCACGTGGCCATTCCCATCGCGATCCACCCTTGGTCTCGATGCAACCCGATACACGACGCTCCATTTTCGTACAACGAGGACGAGCATGCCTGTGCGCGCGCGCAAGCGGATAACGATGTTCCCGGAGGCACATCGCGAGCAAGATTTATCTTGTGACGGTGTTCGCTCGCGCCATCGCCTGTTCCTCCTCTTCGCCGATCACCCCGGTGAATTCCGAATGCGACGGGAGTAGACACCGGGGCTGCGAAAAAGAAGAAACAAGCTGCTCTCTCAACGTGTGTTTGCGCGAGAGAAACCAGCGAGAAGAGAATCGGTCCCGATTCGGATCAGACTTCGGAGCGCGTTTGTGACGTCGCCGCCGAACGAGATTTAGAAGAAAATAGGATAACCGTGGCCGCTAGACGAACATGGTCAGTATTATTATTACAAAATGACACGTCTTAAGTTCTTAATTGTACGTATTGCTATACCACTCGCCGAACGTGTGCACAGTCTAGCTCAACCGTTGCCTAACAGCGAAGAAAAACAAGCTACATTTGGTTTTCAGCGTGATAGTCTTCTGTGCAGAATAGATTAGACCTTCTTTGATAGTGTAACTTGATTTACACATATAAATACAGTATTATACGTACATAGTATATATATATATATATATAATATATATATAATTAAATATATCTAATAATATATAATAAAAAAGACTATGTGAATATTTCATAGGAATATTTTTTATTTATATGTTTAATATTCAGTTTTAACCAATTAATGTATACGCGGGCGATGAGATAAAGGAAAATATATAAAAAGATTAAGATGGAAGGGGGAAATTAATGGATTACGTTTTTTTTAAGGACAATGATAGTTATGCATAAACGAAATGGAAAATAAATGCAACATTTGTTACCAATTTGGTCACGACCATGAAATGTGGCTGCATTATACATACCGCTTATGGCTTCTGGGCACACTCGGAAAGTTCTAGGTGGGATTCATCTGAAGAACAATGCTAAAACTGGAACGATCCCCAAATTATCATTGCCCGCAAAATGACCTGAGGTATCGACAATGGTATTCAAAAATATCTTTTTAATTTTTATGAATTTGACTACTTACATGAATATGAAACTAATTTCGCCCCAAATTTTCATTTTATTATAATTATTGCTTAAGTGACCGCCATTACCCCATTCTCCCTTGCGAATTCGCGTTAGATCCTCACTGCGAAACCGCCCTTTCGTGGAAGCGAACATCAAAACGGAAGCGTAATCGCTGCTCCGTTACACGTCGACGTTTCCGGGAACAAAGGCCTGACGATTATGCGACGCGTGAGCGGAATACGCGACGATCGGCGCGTGGCTTTGATACGTGCGTATTGTCCGTACATTGTCGACGATGATCACCGTGAATGTTTAATTCAGTCCCCTGCTCCACGGCGTCGTATTTCTTTCTGTGTATGGGACACTTCATCTAAAACGCGATTGCAATCGAATTTACACTGGATTTTGTTGTCCATTCATTTTATTGTAGTCGGATCGTGCGGAATCCTGCGTTCGAAAAACGCTTGATCGATCAGATAAGGTTTCCAAGATCTTCGTGTATTTCTTTACCGAGTCTTTTAGCATTAAAAACTAGGGCTGTTACATTTCCGAAGCTTCGACCCTTCGAAGCTTCGAAGGATTCGAAGGAACGAAGAGAACTTCGAAGGTGATGAAAATCGAAGTTTCGAAGGAACGAAGAGAACTTCGAAGGTGATGAAAATCGAAGTTTCGAAGTTTCGAAGGTTCGAAGCTTCGAGCCTTCGAAACTTCGATTTTCATCACCTTCGAAGTTTCTGAAATCGAAGCTTCGATATTCAAAGCTTCGAAGCTTCGAAATCTTCGACCTTCGAAGGAAAGTAACAGCCCTATTAAAAACCTTGCAATTCGGAATGTTACTTATTCTCTATAGCGTACAGCAATGGTGGGCACGGGTGGAGCCCCTCAAACGCCTGCTTCTCCCACCATCCTCTCTTTCATGCAGCGCGCACGTTCGTTGCGTACGCTGATTTCTCGTGTCTTCGTTGCCCCATTGTAACGCGCTTGCTGGAAGGGGGCAGAGGGCGCTACGGTGTGGACGGTTTTTCCTCAATTGAGGTAATTTTTGTCTTGATTGAAACTCGATTTAACAATTAATCGGTACAACTACCTTCTATGCGATCCTACGTTATCTCAATTCTCCGATTATATTATAATCTGACGGGTTATAAAACGAAACGACAACTAAACGCACGCTCTGTTGAACTAATATGCAAAACGAGCAAAACATCACCCGAGGATCGGTGCGCAACTTCCGAGATGCGTACGAGGGTTAATAACACTTATTTCCACCGCGAGTAAAATAAATGATACCTATATCAGCTCGTAGAAAATCCGTGCAACATTAAAACAAACCGGAACTCGTAAGATGCAATCTCGAAACTGAAAAGAGCCTGCGTTCTTTAAGGAAGCCTCCTTAAACCCCGACGATCTTCCCACCTCGATTATTTCGCAAAGAGATGATGATACAGTGCGAATCGTATTTAGGTACATATCAAGCACGTTTGCGTGCGCACACGCTCGAACGACAAACTTCTAAACGGGCGCGGATAATGACACGATTGCGGGTCGTTCGAACTTTCAAAGTATAAGGGAACGCTCTCCGCGACGATCCCGTTCCCGCCAGATAATACTCGTGTAACGTTTCCGCGAGTTGAGACATTAGTTTCAGTAAAGACGTAGGCACAGTCGCGGAGCCTCACGGATTTTGCAAGTTTTCCACCCGGGGCAGAGAAAGAGGGAAGCATAGGGGAATAAGAGCTGGTAGAGACACTGCTGATGACTACCCTCGACGATCGCTCCGAAAGCAATTTCCACCGAGAGCGACCTACCTGCTTATGTTCGCCGAGCGATCAGGATACACCTATTCCCCGGCGAGAGAGCATTTGTATCGCGGCGAGCGGACGCAGAGGCGTGCGCAATATTTCGCCTGTCCCCGAGTAGCTCTCGGAGAATACAGTTATCAGTAAATTGCCGTCGCGAAAATTACGAATATCGTGGCCCATATTTCTCCAACTAGCGAGTTACATATTCCGCGATGCTAAATTATCGGCCGACTTTGCGTCAATTCCGTCGCGTTTTATTCGCGACCTCCTAAACAGAGATGAATCGTCTGGGAATTTTCGGTTTCGCCAGGACCCGGACTCACGCTTTCACAGCCCCTGGCTGTCGCTCACACGTTATCTACGCGCACAGACTTTCTCTAGGAACTTCGATGATTCGAAGATTACGGTGTTTACGTCGGTTAGTGGTTGTCGACAGGATCGCTGCTTTGAAAGGTAGAAAGACTTTCAATGGACTGTTCCCTGTTCGATGGATCACGCGCCCGTTAAATACGATGTTCTGCGCAGTTGGAGGAAGCTGACTCTTTGACACCAGAATAACTTGTCGGACGGGTCGAAATGTTTGCCAGGATTTCTTCTTGCTATTCGAATTTTAAAGTTACTTCTACACGCAATTGTTGAATGGACTCGTCTATACAAGCATTACTACGTCCCACTCAATATATCTTGTTGTGCAGTACGGTGTTACGTCGTATGAGGTTGCTGCATATCAAATGTCCGAGTTTAGAATAATGTTCTCAAGCGTTTTGATAAAAAAATACAATTATAATTTGCAGGTAGGGGAGACTGGGGAAAGTTGATACAATGCAATTATTTAGACACTGTGTATGTGTACTATAATATTGGCTGGATAATTGAGGTTTGTCAGTTAACTGTTCCTTACGATGGAATTTATGTCTGTATATGCAGACGTAGATAGCTGTTATTCAATCTTTTTCGTTTTTGTAGCAGCAAAATACATAATCGTGTTGGTATTTCGATCAGACTAAAGATATTATATAAAACGTTATTTGAAGAGAAGGTAATTACATTTTGTAATTTGGTTTATATGGTCGCTATTTTTTTATAGTGATGTTTTTATGTAATAACCTCCGGTGGGGCATATTGATATATCCCCTACTTATAGCACGTTGGCACAGCGTATTTTGTCCTGACTATTTTTCTTTACTTAATTGGATTGTTTTCGTCTATTTCTAGAAAATTGGCTCCAAGTTAAATTAAAAAACAAAACGTGGCGAAATAACGCGAGATTATTTTGTTGAAGCTTGTGCCAGAATGAGAGGACACTCGTTGGTACTGTAACAACGTGCAGGCATAATATAATATAGATAAAATGATAATATTAAGATATATTAATAAAAAACATAGAATGAAAATATATAATAACTGGAGATGACTGTGTTGTAAATGAAGAAGGTGAACGAACAAAAAATTCAATTTCTACCACAATTCAATCAAGAAAGTTGTTCGTTAACAGAATGTGTTGATCACAAATATGCTTGCTTTGGCAAGCAAGATTTGTTTAGAAAAAAGTTTTGTTTGTTTAACGATACTGTAAAAAATCAGACATTTCATATGCGACGACCAAGAATTCAATATCTTATATTAATAGTTTGGATAAATTTTTATCGAACTATAGAAAATATTCATCTGTTATTTGAACTCCTGGCAACTAATTTAACCCGAGTCGTTTACGTGTACGACTAAATTGTTGACTGTCGCAGGCCTTCAAATGTAAAATACATTCCGGTTGAAAAACTTAAAAACTAAGTTTTTCTCTGTTCCATATATTAAAAAAGTAACTTGCCCTTCAACTCTTAAACAACCATGAAGATACGCCATCGTCGTTGGTTCAATATAGTTCGAGGACACGTCGGTTCCCTTATACATAGAACCACACCCTTAAACTATCTTATCATCAGTTTGCTCGACAAACATCGTCCGACCATTTCGAAAATACCGTCAAAATACTTTCTGTTCCTCGCATGAACCTCTGACCCTCTTCATCCGATATTAAAAAGACATAAATAAAGATTATCATCGTGTTTTCCGCGTAATCTGTTCCCAGTATTAAGTAAAAGATGTAAAACAAATATTTCACCAAGAAATAAACTACGCCCGTCCGTTGAGACGACGTTTCAACAACGTTTAATCCCGTGAAGTCTCCAATAATATGGTTTGCGAGCAATTCGGTGTTTCACGGCGTCCTACATCACAACGGCCGCGAGCAGATTCGCTTTTAT
This sequence comes from Sphecodes monilicornis, assembly GCA_913789915.3. Taxonomy (NCBI): domain Eukaryota; kingdom Metazoa; phylum Arthropoda; class Insecta; order Hymenoptera; family Halictidae; genus Sphecodes; species Sphecodes monilicornis. The sequence goes on along the minus strand of OU565285.1, from coordinate 10,942,188 downwards.
AACGGCCAGAACCGTTCATAAATATGAAACGAGTCGGCGCGGAGGCCGGTCGCGCTAGAAACCAGCGGGAGTTGCCACTACGGGGGTTGCTACGAATGCGTAGAACCAGAATGTCGTTCATAAATAATTTATCCGCTTAGAAAGAATAACTGTATGCCCCGTGTACTCCTACGTTCACTATCCGTGAGCCGTTTCGCCGCAATAACTGGATTTCTGAATGATCCCCCGGGTTGAAAGACTTTCTCCGCGGATCTGAATGAAACTACTAGCCCAGAGTGTAAAACTATTGCTATTATCGTTGTCTACTCCATATTTTTTTAGACAATTAAGCTGGGATCGTGACAAAAAGGATAATATCATAATTCTCGTATTTTTATGTTTTTACTAAATTTGGGGTATTCGTGCAAAATTACATTTTGATGGAGTGATCGTTAGAAGTATAGGTAAACAGAAGAATTAATTTCATGGGAAATGACGCAATCAATTTCATTATTTCATCACCAATACATATTCTATCCAAATTTAATCTTGTCATACATCTATCGTTCAATGTGAAAATCTACTCAGTTTCTTTTTATAGACACTGCAAAACTTTTGGTTTCTTTCTACTGCTTTTCATTATTTTGACTGCCCAACAATCTCAAAAATTCCATAAAGTCAAATTAATGTGTGAACAGTTACGGTATACGGTACTGAGTAAGTACTTTTTCAACCTGTTTGTATTGTGTACATTCCAAATTTGGTGGATCTATTAACGCAAGAATTAATTTTAAAATCTGAATAAACAATCCAAAGTGTTAAAATGTGACGCTGCAAATGAAACATAATTTGTTAATTTAAAGGATGAAGCAAGAATGGGTGAAGTATTATCCGAGGATAATTTGTACGATTATTTACGAAGAGAGTGTATTAATAAAACCAATGTCTTTGAAAAAGGAATAGCCACTGCAAACGTTTTTGTATTTCCTCTTAAGCATTGATTTTGTTAATTATAAGTTGCCCATTTATATTGACAACAAACGCGTAAAATCCGGTCGAAATTTATGTGTCGTTCTTTCACCTTCGTTATTTTTTCTTAATTACGGCGAACGCGGGGAGCTTAATTACCTGGGTCTCGGCACGGACGAAATTGCATTGACCCCTCGCGCCCTGACATCTCGAATCATTCTTTGCTCCCCCGTGCGGTTAATTACGCCAACCGAATTTAATTATCGGCGGGGACTCGGAAAGGCGGTCGATTAACCGCGACACAAATTACACGGGGTTTAACGATTGAAAATAAATAGAAACTGGAGTAGGAGTGCCTCGTGTAAAGTATCGATGAGAGAAAAATGGGCCTGGGTCACGCGACGCCATATGCTGTGGCGAACTTTATCACCGTGTATCACGAACGGGCACGGGACCATCGAGGTCCGGTTCCGTATCGTTCCGTTTCGTTCCGGTATCAGCCCCTAATCACAAAAATTTTCCGTGCATCTGGCACTGCAACCACGCGCAACCATAGAGCTTTCCCTAGGATGAATTTCCCAGCCGCTGCGTTTGAAAACAGCTGCATCGATTCTCAGAGGGAGGGTCATGCGACACGCAACGACGCACTTCCAACGCAACCCAGCCCTCGAATTGCGGGAGATCATTAGTATAAATAAACCGGTCGATATTACTGTAATTATTTGTGTAAGAGCTAGCCCAGTCCTCTTCACAGTGGTAGTAACATTTTCGTTGATCTGGGATCTTTTATGCTATGTGAGTGTTCTTTTTCTGCTGTTAGGAGAATGTAATGCTTGAGAGATTTATAATAAGATCGGTTGTTTATTGTGCGTAGAAGCTTGTCCCCCATTCGGTAATTCTAAAGCGGATTGTGTGTTTTTTGGTTTCTGCAGTGAAATCGATTAAATTGTTGTAATAAACGCTCGACTAGTAAGGCTAGAAAGTTGTAATTTAATCTCATCGACGAGGAAAATTACATTTCATTTAATTGCAGTTTTTGTTTTAAATCTATAAAAATGTAATTTTACATAAACATCTTTTATTGCGGAACATTTTAACGTGTAGACGAAAGTATGTTAAGACTGCTATCATTTATATATTGTAAAGTGAAATACAAGAAACCAGTTCCGCTGGTGAAGAAAGAACGCATGACAACCTGCATTTAATTATTCAGCTTGTGTTAATCACGGTAGAAATTCCACTGATTTAAAAATCTATTTACAATCCAAATATTACACGAGCAATTACACTGTTATTGCATCGTATTACGTAAATCTATTAACAGATATTGAAACAATATTGCCTCACTTAAACGCTTGCAATGGTTCTAATACGTACGTACCTGCTAATTTTATTAGTCGTTACCGTGTACTTCACTTCCTGCTCGCTAACTCACGAGAGCGCCAAGGTGTGATAATAGCAATTAGAATGCCATTGGGTACAAATTGTAGTATTATACACCTAGAGTTGCAATACGCTTGAGCGGCTCATTTGGAGAGATCCCGTTTTTGGAAATACGAACCTTACGACCTAACTATACTCCTAGCAATTTTAGTGCAAAAAAACTACCGATGAGAATATTGTAACGAAACATAAAAAAAGAGAGCCAACAGCACGCGGTGTTCCCAGGCGGTCACCCATCCAAGTACTGACTACGCTCAACGCTGTTTAACTTCGATGATCGGACGAGAATCGGTTCATTGCAACGTGATATGGCCGTTGGCTATTATAAACATGATAACAATACAATTTTCTTTTGCTGGCATACATAGACCATGCGGCGAGCATAGATATGGGCAATAAACTTGACAATAGCCAGAACCTACCGCTCAATCTCAAAGGTTGCCTAGACACGGTCAATTTGTACGTCACAAGGAAAGGTTTCCCCGCTTAAACCCTTGGAACATCTTGAAACACTTTACCCGCAATTTTCGATCGCCTGCCGTGTGTCGACAGAAAACGGAAGAAAACTCTTGACTGCAGTGTTGACTTGTCACATTCAAGATACAGAGTATATGTACTCCAAAAGACTTTCCAGTCTGAGTCGTGTCGTTTTGGTGAAACTAAACTCGCAATTAATTAAGAAATTTGTGTTTAGCAGTAAAACATATTGGAAACTCGTTGCTGTGAGAAAGAAAAGAACGCTCCGAAATACAAATATTTGCAAAGTACTAATAAGTGCATCTTTTTTAACAACTTTAATAATGAATAGAAATAAAAAAGAGAGCCAACAGCACGCGGTGTTCCCAGGCGGTCACCCATCCAAGTACTGACCACGCTCAACGCTGTTTAACTTCGATGATCGGACGAGAATCGGTTCATTTTTTTTTTTTTTTTTTTTTTAAATGTTTATTGAATAAAGAAATTTTACAGTCAAATAATAACAGGTATCAACAAACATAAAAAAAATAACCACTCAATATTGCGTTGCTAACTAATTGTTCGCTCGTGTGCGAATCTCTAAGTTATGCATATCTTTGGACGGTGGTTGAATTTATAGTAACTATATACCGACTAGGTTAATATAAGTAGTACAGAGTAACATAATGGATAATGCGGTGGCGCGTGGGGGAAAAAAAAACTTTTTATTTAAAAACCCCTTATCAGTCTTTGAAATTGCTTAGAACTACTTAGAATACGACTTAAACCTAGCTTAAAAGATAACTTAAGAATAGTGCTATGTACATATTTACAATGAAGGTGGCTATCGTGCCCGCGGTACAGTCGCTTACGGTTGGTGTATTTCAATAATATTTATCAATCTTTCTTAACCATTCCTATTGAGGTGCTGAGATCTGTTTTTTCTATCGAATAGCTCTTGTATGTGAATGTCGTTTGGTGTTAACCACCAGCATTTTTTCTTATCTAGACGGTGGAAGTCTAGACGGTCTATCAGTGGAATTGCTTGTGAGTACCTAAATTTATCCCTATTGATTTCGATATCAAGGTGGTGGTACGCTATTCTTTTGTCTGCTTTGTTGCGTCTCCAATGATAAATCACGTTTATATTTTCTGCGTTCTGGATTAGTCCAGTTTTGTCGCAGTGAATGAAGGCCTGGGGGGTGGTGTAACCGTTGGTGAGTTGTTGTTGGGAGATAGATGGATCTTGCTGGCATAGTGACCGGGTAATTTCGTTATCTATGGAGGGGAGTTTGTTGAAATAGTTCCGAACTATTTTTATGATGAATGAGTCAATTCTGGGAATGTCTGCCAAGTTGTATAATTTTTGATTGCTAACATAATGCTTCCAATTAGATTGTTCAGATCTGTAGGTTTTAAGGCATGCTCTTAAGCATCTCCTTTCTAGGCAGCGGATTTTTTCCATTGTAGTATGGTTGCAGTTCCACCATACTGGGGCTGCATAGGTTATGACAGGTCTTACGAGGAGTGAGTAAAGAATAATTTTTGTTCGGTGGGATAGGTGTTTGTTGTGGAATAGTCTGCAGTTGGAAAGAAAAGCTAGTCTAGTTTTATTAATTTGGATGTCCAGGTGTTTGTTGCCTCGCAGTAAGTAGTCGATGTGGACTCCTAAGTATTTTACTGTCTTTTTGTGTGGGATAGGTTTTAGGGAGGTGGTGCCGGGGATTGTTACTAAGATTTGAAAGTTTTTGCTGTCAGCCTTTTGTTTGGGAGAAAGATTGTATAGGGGTTTTCTGAAGAGTATTGTTTCACATTTACTGGGATTTAGTCGGAGGTTCCAGGATATGTAGTAAAGGTTTATTTTTTCTGTAAGGAGTTCAAGGTCGTCTCGGATAGTTTTTATTTTGTTACCGGCTGTGTAGACGATAAGATCGTCGGCAAAGGCTAGTGTAAAGGAGGTTCCGTCTGTGTTGAGGTTGAAGAGCTTTGGGAGGTCACTTAAAAACAGATTGAAAAGGATGGGGGAGTTGACTGTTCCTTGTTGAAGACCTTCTAGTATTTTGAATTTCTGGGTTGAAAGAAGTTTGCCATCCCATGTGGTGAAAGTTTTATTGCTTATCATATCCCAGATAGTGTAAAGAAGCCATTTTGGGCAGTTTTTTTTATTTAGTTTATAAAGGAGGCCGTTAAGCCAAACAGAATCGAATGCTTTTTCCAGATCAAGAAGTGCTGCACCAACGAAGTGATTTTTTGCAACTGTAATATTGAGGTCAGATAGGAGTTTGTGTATAGCATGGGTGGTAGAGTGGCGGTATTTGAATCCAAATTGGCAGTCTGGGATTATTTTGTTATTGGAGTTAAATGTGTTGATACTTTGGTTTATTACTGCTTCATAAACTTTGCTGAGGCTTGGGGTGAGGCTTATGGGTCTATAGCTGGAAGGGTCGTGTGGACTTTTCCCTTTCTTAATTATTGGCAAAACTTTGGCTTGTTTCCAATTTTTTGGGAAGTAGGAGTGGTTTAGAGCGTTGTTGAATAGAGTGGTTAGGTCTCTAATTATGATTCTTGGTAGGTGTTTGAGGACTATAGGTGGGATGTTATCTAAGCCACTTGAAGTCTTGTTCGGTAGATTTTTCAGTATATGTTCAATGGTCAGTGGTGAGCAGAAGGGGTGGTCTTGGTTATTTGGGATTGTTGGTATGTATGCTTTGTTGGTGTCATTGAATTGAGTGATGGTGATTCCAGCTGATCTGTTCGCTGTGAAGTTACTTTTAATTGTGCCGGCTGTGGTGTCTACGATGCGCTTGAATGGTGTGCCTGTATTGAGGTATCTTGGTGAATTAATTGTCTCATAAAACGCGCCTATGATATTCAGTATGTCTGGTGGAGAGGAGAATATGAATTTGTTGTCGGGAGTTTTGGTATTGGGAAGGGTGCAGCCACTCCTTTGGAGAATGGAGTTATTGTTTTGAGGGATGTGTAATTCTTTGATGGGGGCCATTTGTTTTGGACGAAACATAGCGTTAATTCTGGGGAAGAATGTGTCGGAGTCTCTATAGTCTATACTTTTGGTTAGGTTAGTCCAGAATTGTTCTATTGATTTTTGGAGTTCGGAGTGGAGTTTTTTAGATGTGACTTTTAACAGTGATTTTACAGCCTTGGAAAGGGGTTGGCGTAGGTGTGGATCGTGACAGCGGAGATCGTGCAGCAGAGAAACTAGGGAACTTTTGTTTTTTTGGAGTTTTAAAATTTTTCTATTTAAGTATTTGTGAATACTGTTGTTGTTTTTGTATTTCGGTACGTGGTTGGAGATGGCGAGGGATATGCTTTCGTTAATGGTTTCAATGTGGGTGTCAATTTCTGTGATTGTCAGATTGCGGTTATACGGAATTTCGTGATTGTACGCTTTGGCTAGTTCTTTGGTGAAGCGGGGCCATTTGGTAGCTTTGTAATTGAATTTATGGGATTCAGGATTAGGGAGCCAGGGAAGGGAGCTGGGGTCAAATATGGAGAAAGTTAGTGAGAGGGCTTCGTGGTCGCTGTCATAGGGAAGTGTCTTTGCTTTGCCGTTAATACTGTCCGTCAGGGTCAATCTGGAATCAGCGAGGCAGATATCTAGGTATGATTGGGCCGGTTTGAATGTCGGAAGTTCCGGGGTAGTAATTCTTGTTTTGTATGTGGTTCCGTGGTTGTCTTCCCATAGTCGTAGATATCTGCCTCGCTGATTATCAATTCTGTCTCCCCAGGCCTTACGTCTGGCGTTTAGGTCCCCTGCGATTATAAAAAAATTGTTTTCAGAGTGTAATTCTAGGGCATCAAAAAGAGTGTTCAATTCTGTAATGAAGAGTAATCTATTATCAGATCTCGCATAAATGCTGATTAAGTATAGGTTTTTATTGTTGAGGAATCGGATTTTTGCTGCGGTGAATTCTATAATTTCAGTTGAAATTGCAATTCTGATTATTTCGAAAGGGATTTCTCGCTTGATTAGAATAGCCGTACCACCACCTTGTGTAGAATTAGGTCTATCAGTTCTGATTATTTCGTAATTTTTGAATGCCATTTTATGTTTGGGTGTAAGCTTGGTTTCGGATATGAAGACAGCATCGTGATTGTGTGTTTGTAAGAAATGGAGTAGTTCTAGTCTTCTGTGATTAGTTACTATGGAATTTACATTTATAGCGGCGATTCTGATCACATTTGGATGTGGGTTGGGGGGGGTGAACTTAATTGTTAAAGAGGGAGTTTAATATGTACTCTATTTTTTGCGTGTTGGTGGCAATCTGGACTGCTAGGGTTTGTAATTGGTTGTTTAATATGTTCAAGAGGTCACCTTTAAGTTCTTGTGCCCACAAAGGTGGCTGTGTGTTTTGGTGAGGCTGGAAGATGTCTTCAGCCCTCTGATCTGTATTTTGTGGTCCTCTATATGGTTGGTAGGTGCTGGTTGCTGGAAGTGGTTGATAATCTTCTGGTGGGGTTGTCCTTATATTCTTGGTTGCTTGAGCGTAGGACAAGTTGCCACGGACTGCTGCGGATAGAGAGTTGAATTTGTTTACTGCTGTGTGGTGACGGGTCAGCTCCTGGTCCTTCTTCTTCTGTATGGCGAATTTTATGTATGGACAGCCTTTATACGATGCGGGGTGTCCTTCCTGCTTACAATTGGCGCATTTTAAAGCTTGTCTGCTCTCATTCTGTGAGATTGTGCAATTTCCAGGTTCGTGAGTTTGTGCACATTTAACACATCTGAACTGCAAAAAGCAGTTCTTGCTCGAGTGTCCCAGCCTTTGACATTTCCTGCACTGGAAAATGGGCGGTTTTCTCAGCTGTTCCCATTTGATCTTCTGATATGCTAATACTTTTATTTTGTACAGCTCTTTTACGTTGCTGTTCGGTGTGGTTTGGATGAGGTGATGATGACGTTCTGGATGGTTTCTGTCGTACTGGAATTGCGATAGTTTTATTATATTTAAGTTAGGTATGTTCAGATCCTTTATCTCTTTTAAAATGTCATCTTCAGTAAAATCTCCTTTTATTCCTTTGATGATTATTGATTTTGGTCTTATGGATTTCGGTGTGAAGGTGTAATGTGGAATTTTCATTTCTATTAGACGATCAATTGTGGGTTGATGGTGTTCCATGTCGTTGAGGTAGATTGTGTGGTTTTGATTGTCCACTTCTTTAACTGTGAATTTGTTGTTTGGAATTTTTAGCGATATTAGTGTGGTGATGAGAACTTTCAGGTTAGAGTTGGTTGTGAAGATAGGTGGCGGTCTTGAAGGTTTGTTTGTTGTTTTGAAGTTGGTGTTTGGGTTTGAGGTGCTTTCATTTTCTTGTTCCATGCTTTCTTCGTTGTCTAATGGGAGGAAGCGATTATCGTTTGTGATGATGCTATTGTCTGGAGTGTTTTCGGTGTTCTTAGCGGTTATCTTGGGGGTTACCCAGCCTGGTGTCGGTGAGGTAGGGATCGGTGTGTTCGGCGTGATCGGCTTGGTTGTCTCTACTGCCGCTGGTGGTGGCGTTGGCGTTGGCGTCTGCGATAAACTATGGCTGCGAGCTGTTTTTAGGTTAGGCGTAATATTATTTTTCTTGTTGAAGGGGGTATTACTGTCGTTGAGAAGTTGTTTAAACATCCTGTCGATTTGGAATGAGTTTAGCTTAGGAGTTTTTTGGCTCCTGGTTCTGGGAAGTTGATCCCATGATGTATTTTCCTTGTCAGATTCCGGAGAGAGGGTGCGTTTGGCGCCATGATGGTTATGCGCGCTTGAGCCTTCCATTGCGGATTTTTGAGACTTAAGGCCCTTGCTAGGTAGCAAAGGGGTCAAAATCTTATTTCTCCAATCATTTGGCACTGTGCCGTGCCCGCCGGGCCGATACCGCAGCTTTCGAAATCGTTAGACACTTGTAATCAGAGCACAATGTTGTCACACTGAACGACTCGATGTTCACTCGGCAAGCGTCGCTGCCAGACTACCACGAGAATCGGTTCATTGCAACGTGATATGGCCGTTGGCTATTATAAACATGATAACAATACAATTTTCTTTTGCTGGCATACATAGCCCATGCGGCGAGCATAGATATGGGCAATAAACTTGACAATAGCCAGAACCTACCGCTCAATCCCAAAGGTTGCCTAGACACGGTCAATCTGTACAACTCCAGGAAAGGTTTCCTCACTTAAACCCTTCGAACATGTGGAAACACTTTCACCCACAGTTTTCGTGACGACCGTCGCGTGTCGACCAAAAACAGGAGGAAATCTTTGTCTATAGTGTTGACTTGTTACATTCAAGACACAGAGTATATGTACTCCAAAAGACTTTCCAGTCTGAGTCGTGTCGTTTTGGTGAAACTAAACTCGCAATTAATTAAGAAATTTGTGTTTAGCAGTAAAACATATTGGAAACTCGTTGCTGTGAGAAAGAAAAGAACGCTCCGAAATACAAATATTTGCAAAGTACTAATAAGTGCATCTCTTTTAACAACTTTAATAATGAATAGAAATAAAAAAGAGAGCCAACAGCACGCGGTGTTCCCAGGCGGTCACCCATCCAAGTACTGACCACGCTCAACGCTGTTTAACTTCGATGATCGGACGAGAATCGGTTCATTGCAACGTGATATGGCCGTTGGCTATTATAAACATGATAACAATACAATTTTCTTTTGCTGGCATACATAGCCCATGCGGCGAGCATAGATATGGGCAATAAACTTGACAATAGCCAGAACCTACCGCTCAATCTCAAAGGTTGCCTAGACACGGTCAATTTGTACGTCACGAGGAAAGGTTTCCCCGCTTAAACCCTTGGAACATCTTAAAACACTTTACCCGCAATTTTCGATCGCCTGCCGTGTGTTGACAGAAAACGGAAGAAAACTCTTGACTGCAGTGTTGACTTGTCACATTCAAGATACAGAGTATATGTACTCCAAAAGACTTTCCAGTCTGAGTCGTGTCGTTTTGGTGAAACTAAACTCGCAATTAATTAAGAAATTTGTGTTTAGCAGTAAAACATATTGGAAACTCGTTGCTGTGAGAAAGAAAAGAACGCTCCGAAATACAAATATTTGCAAAGTACTAATAAGTGCATCTCTTTTAACAACTTTAATAATGAATAGAAATAAAAAAGAGAGCCAACAGCACGCGGTGTTCCCAGGCGGTCACCCATCCAAGTACTGACCACGCTCAACGCTGTTTAACTTCGATGATCGGACGAGAATCGGTTCATTGCAACGTGATATGGCCGTTGGCTATTATAAACATGATAACAATACAATTTTCTTTTGCTGGCATACATAGCCCATGCGGCGAGCATAGATATGGGCAATAAACTTGACAATAGCCAGAACCTACCGCTCAATCTCAAAGGTTGCCTAGACACGGTCAATTTGTACGTCACGAGGAAAGGTTTCCCCGCTTAAACCCTTGGAACATCTTAAAACACTTTACCCGCAATTTTCGATCGCCTGCCGTGTGTTGACAGAAAACGGAAGAAAACTCTTGACTGCAGTGTTGACTTGTCACATTCAAGATACAGAGTATATGTACTCCAAAAGACTTTCCAGTCTGAGTCGTGTCGTTTTGGTGAAACTAAACTCGCAATTAATTAAGAAATTTGTGTTTAGCAGTAAAACATATTGGAAACTCGTTGCTGTGAGAAAGAAAAGAACGCTCCGAAATACAAATATTTGCAATGTACTAATAAGTGCATCTCTTTTAACAACTTTAATAATGAATAGAAATAAAAAAGAAAGCCAACAGCACGCGGTGTTTCCAGGCGGTCACCCATCCAAGTACTGACCACGCTCAACGCTGTTTAACTTCGATGATCGGACGACAATCGGTTCATTTTTTTTTTTTTTTAAATGTTTATTGAATAAAGAATTTTTACAGTCAAATAATAACAGGTATCAACAAACATAAAAAAATAACCACTCAATATTGCGTTGCTAACTAATTGTTCGCTCGTATACGAATCTCTAAGTTATACATATCTTTGGACGGTGGTTAAATTTATAGGAACTATATACCGACTAGGTTAATATAAGTAGTACAGAGTAACATAATGGATAATGGGGTGGCGCGTGGGGAAAAAACTTTTTATTTAAAAACCCCTCATCAGTCTTTGAAATTGCTTAGAACTACTTAGAACACGACTTAAACCTAGCTTAAAAAATAACTTAAGAATAGTGCTATGTACATATTTACAATGAAGGTGGCTATCGTGCCCGCGGTACAGTACAGTTTTATTATATTTAAGTTAGGTATGTTCAGATCCTTTATCTCTTTTAAAATGTCATCTTCAGTAAAATCTCCTTTTATTCCTTTGATGATTATTGATTTTGGTCTTATGGATTTCGGTGTGAAGGTGTAATGTGGAATTTTCATTTCTATTAGACGATCAATTGTGGGTTGATGGTGTTCCATGTCGTTGAGGTAGATTGTGTGGTTTTGATTGTCCACTTTTTTAACTGTGAATTTGTTGTTTGGAATTTTTAGCGATATTAGTGTGGTGATGAGAACTTTCAGGTTAGAGTTGGTTGTGAAGATAGGTGGCGGTCTTGAAGGTTTGTTTGTTGTTTTGGAGTTGGTGTTTGGGTTTGAGGTGCTTTCATTTTCTTGTTCCATGCTTTCTTCGTTGTCTAATGGGAGGAAGCGATTATCGTTTGTGATAATGCTATTGTCTGGAGTGTTTTGGGTGTTCTTAGCGGTTATCTTGGGGGTTACCCAGCCTGGTGTCGGTGAGGTAGGGATCGGTGTGATCGGCTTGGTTGTCTCTACTGCCGCTGGTGGTGGCGTTGGCGTTGGCGTCTGCGATAAACTATGGCTGCGAGCTGTTTTTAGGTTAGGCGTAATATTATTTTTCTTGTTGAAGGGAGTATTACTGTTGTTGAGAAGTTGTTTAAACATCCTGTCGATTTGGAATGAGTTTAGCTTAGGAGTTTTTTGGCTCCTGGTTCTGGGAAGTTGATCCCATATTTTCCTTGTCAGATTCCGGAGAGAGGGTGCGTTTGGCGCCATGATGGTTATGCGCACTTGAGCCTTCCATTGCGGATTTTAGAGGCTTAAGGCCCTTGCTAGGTAACAAAGGGGTCAATATCTTATTTCCCCAATCATTTGGCACTGTGCCGTGCCCACCGGGCCGATACCGCAGCGTTCGAAATCGTTATACACTTGTAAACAGAGCACTATGTTGTCACACTGAACGACTCGATGTTCACTCGGCAAGCGTCGTTGCCAGACTCCACGAGAATCGGTTCATTGCAACGTGATATGGCCGTTGGCTATTATAAACATTATAACAATACAATTTTCTTTTGCTCTCTATTTAAAACAACAAAGTATCCTACGATTCCAGTTCGTTAATACTCCAAAATACAATATTAGTCGTTACAATCAATGACACTTCTATTACGATCTACGTTTACAGTAGCTTCGATAATATCAAGAAACCTCACTATTAAAACAGAATCTAACGCAAAGAGGTCACCTGAAAAATCTCGACCCACGAACTATCATCATTTTCTAAACTGCAATACCTCATTGTTCAATTATAAGCCTCTCAAATGAGATTCATTTCTGTTGCACTAACAATAACATTAAGTACACTATTCATATGTAGTGCCTACACAAGTATTGAGACACCTTTTAAAAAGGATCAATTTTTTAAAAATTTAACCAAACGACGAGATTTTTTAAATGTCTGTCACAGATCTACAAATCACATTTTAAATTTTCATTACGGGTTCAAATAAAAATGTTTTAGAAGTGGCTTTTTTATATTTTCATGTAATTCCTACAGATTGCAATTTTTTCAAGATCCTTTTTGCACGCTACTTAGTAAATTAATGCTTCTAATTGCTTAAAAGAAATCAAGTCGTTTGGTGTCCAATTTAAAAAAAATATTCTAATTTAAAGGGCTTTCGAATACTGTCGTGGCTCACTGTGTGTACAACGTAAAGAAACAATTGCAACGCGATTCGCAATATCTCCACGAAATTACCATTTCTATGAAGATACGTTCCCAACCTTGCGCGAATAAAATGCAACGAACGAGGTTCTCGTAAAGAACCGGGGATTCGATCGGGAAGTGCAATGAGTGAGAAACCTACCGTATACGATTTAACGTCTCATTTTTTGTGCGTGTTTCCCGCAGTGGAACACCGACGACGATAAAACCGCTCTAATGCTATGGTAACAGGTCCGGGATTCACGGCGAGGCCGAGAGATTCCTTCTAAAAACCAGTTCCAACGAAAGCTACGACCTCAGGTGTCGTCCTTTTTACGATCGCCCCCGTGTAAATCCATGAATCCTCGGAAACACCCAATTCGACGATACAACGTCGCCGCCGGGCAGCTTGCATATACACAATGAAAAGTGAGTCACCGTCGAAAGAGAGAAAGAGAAAGAGAAAGAGGGAGAGTGGGAAAGAGAAGTAGAGAGCGGAGGCGGCCGGTACTAGGGTTTCCTCCGTTGGGGGCTGCCGCTAATTGGCAGTTATTTCCTATCCGACGTCTACCGGCGTCCCCGTGCACGCAGCGACCGCGCATGCATATGCATACGAGCGGAGAGTGCATCTCTGGAAATTCTTAGAGTTGAACGCGCGCGCGACGGTGCACGGATTCGCGCGATAGCGTGCCCTCCGCGACCTCCACGGGCCGAACACCGGAGGAACACTGGAGGAACACAGGAGATACACAGGAACCTTATCCAGTAACGTGCAACCGATGCACCCGCGCCACAAGGGCCAAGTTGCACCCGGGAAAACCGCGGATCTCTATTTACATATCGCGGTGGCCCTTTGAACGCTGACGACTCGATAACACGGACACGACTATTCTCGCGGCTACCTTTGTCGCGATCCCCACGGATTGAGTTGGAAACCGCGAGACTCGGGATTGCTTAACGCTTCGCGGTCTCGCGGTGATAACCGCCCGAGGTTTACGCGAATTCACGCTTTCAGCAACAGGAAATTAAAGAAACGTTCACAATCTGCGCCGCGAATTGGTCGGGCCGAGACGGGACGAGCTATGCTAACGGATTGTCATTTTTTATGAGTTCCCAGCGGTTTTTTGGTTTGTGGAATACTTCGCTGCTTCGAAATCTCGGTATGATCAGAGAAACGTTTGTTGCTAACGTTATAATCTCATTCAGCGTTGGTAGAGGCTTGGACTATGCTTCGCTGCCGCGACATCTTGGTATGATCACAAAAACGTCTGATGCTAATATATTCTTGTTTAGTACGGTCCCTGGCCAAAAAATTAGGACCACTCGTGATTTCTATATCCTTCGTGTTTCTAGTAAAGTAAATAATAATTATGAATAATGTTTTGTCACTGTAGCACAGAATTATCATCTTGGACGCCCCTAGATCAATATGAGAATTTCTTACTTTAAAATTTTTTTTGTTATATAAAAGTATCATAATTAGATTGCGGATTTTAAGCATTTCTGGCAGAAATGAGTAGCTCAAATGTAAGACAGTGAAAACATTTAAAGAATTTGAAAATACTGTTGTTTTATTTTTAATTTATTAAACGTCTACATTGCACTCGTAACACGGAATGAATGTAGATAATTTTTATTTTCCATAAAAGTGCGAAGTTTAATAATCAATGAAAGGAATTCGCATGAAGATTCACAGTCCGGTACCCAGCCGAAGTGATCAAATATCACTGAACAGTAATGCGCGTCCGTCTACAGACATCTGCGGTGGCAAAGAAACTGAAAAAGCGTATCCAGCAATGATAATTCGAGAGGCACAGTATCTCGATAAATCACAATGCAAGTATGTACTCCTAATTCGAAATCCCGCGGCCGAATTCGCGTGGACACGGCGAATTTACGATCGTGTCGCGTCATAACCGGTGATATATCGGTAACACGGTTCGCTGCGCCGTCGCGGGAGGGGAGACGAAGCGATTCGTGCAATTTTTAAGGTTCGCGTATTAACAAAAACCAGAGGGGGATGGTGTTACAAGAGCCACCCGGCGGATGCATGCATATTTATGCGGCTTTCTTTTCGCAGCGCTGACGGCTTATAGCGGTTCGCGGATCATCGCGAGCGAGAACGCCGGATTTGCTAGCAAGAAACGCCATTAGCTGCCCCGGGAAAATTTATCTTGCTCGACGGTGCACGGAGTTCCGCGGAATCGGTGCGCAGGCATCGCCGCGTCGTTCACCCTTAATCGCGTCATTATCAGTACTTAATCATTCTCGGTGCGCTTCGCGATACCTCCAGCAACTCCTGCCAGCTCGTAGGCGTAGTCGATCACCTCGGGTAGCGAGATTATTACCGGATTCCTCGTTAAATCATTTCAACGACTTCTCAATTAACGGGGTTGACGCCTGCGAGCTGCCAGCCGACGCAATATAGTGCGTAAAACTCGAAGCGCATGGACTTTATGTGGTGTCTAATGGAGACCTACAGCTCTTCGTTGTTGGGGTTATTAACAAACTGTAGTTATGACGGTTCTTTTGATCGTTACAGATTTATTGAGTCCATAAGCAATTGAACGAACATTAATTCGTGGGAATTAAATGGCGCTGAACGCCTCGAGGCATTGTCTCTTGCTCGGAGTATACTTGTGAGTGAGGTGTACATCCAATTTTGTGGAGTTAGAATATTAGTACAAATTACACGAGTAACCGATAAATGACTACTTCATTCTTACTAAACTACTAACTGAACGTTAAAAAGTATATGAAATTTGTAAGTAAATCTTATACTTTATAGTCTTTATGAACTTGTGCAATTGCTCTTTTTACAGTCTTATTATTAATTTTTGTAAAAAGAAAAAGAAAAAGGGGGTCAACAGCACGCGGTATTCCCAGGCGGTCACCCATCCAAGTACCGACCACGCTCAACGCTGTTTAACTTCGATGATCGAACGAGAATCGGTTCATTTATTCATTTCTTTTTTTAAATGTTTATTGAATAAAGAATTTTTACAGTCAAATAGTAACGGGTATCAACAAACATAAAAAAAATGACCACTCAATATTGCGTTGTTAACTATCGTTTCTTATAATTTGGTACTTTTTTAGATAAATAACATGGCTCGGTTTTAAGTGTGTCTCATTCAGCAACAGTATGTCTGAGTTATGGTCTTCTATTAATTTAACTAAGGCTATTCTTTTATAGTTACTGACTATTGAGTTTGTATTTAAGGATATGATTTTTAGATTTATTTCAGGTATGTTTCTGACCAGATAATTATGAGCCATTTAGAATGATTGACATTAGTTGGTTCAGTTGTGAACTGAACAATTCTAATTTCTTATTCATCTCAGATATAGCTTTTTCGAGGTTATCTGTACGGTTTTCTATTTGATCTAATTGAATTGGTTTAAATTGTATCTGTTCGGTTTTATTAGTGGGTTGTTGGGGAGTGCTGTGTATTCGCCTATCCCTGGACACAGTTGAGGCCATAGCGTATTGTTAATTCTTTTGATGTGGAATTTTGGGTTACCTGTTTCCTGTAATAGTTTAATTGAATCCTTGGGATCCTGGTGTAGTATGTTTATTGGCGGGGGTCGTCTGCCTTTTATGTTGTGGACTGCTGCGGTTATTTCTTCTTTTGACGTAGCTGCAGGTGTTGCTGCCGTTGAGTGTGTGTTAGTTGTTGTTGGTTATGGATTTGTTTCTGATGTTGTGCTGGACGTTAGAGTTGTCTGGAGCTTGGCCTGCAATTTTATAGGATCTTTGGTTTGATTCATTCTTTTCAGGGATTCTTTATTTTCGGAATTCTTCTTTATAATGCGTTGTACTACAGTGAAACCAGTCTCCGCTTGTTGTTTGGTTTGTCCGTCTATTTCAATGGTCATTGGCGTATTTTTTTGTACTTAGGTTGTCAGTTGCCATTGTTTTCTCCGTTGTCTTGGGAGTTTTTAAAGCCATTAAAGCTTCCTCGTACAACTGTTTAAAGTTTTTTATTTCTTCTTTTAACTTACTGTTTTCTTCTCTGATCTTCCAGGATCACTTTGTAGGAATGATCCATCGTTTCAGAGTTTCCGGAAGCTTTAGCCTCTTCCTTCAGTCTTTTGTCTGTGCATCGGTGCATTTTTGCTGATTTTAGATCTTCTAATGAGAGCTGTTTGCGTTTCACAGATTTGATATTCGACTTCATGAGTAGAGTGAGTTTTGTCTTATCCGAGAGTGGCGTATCTACGAGTTTTTTAAACTCTCTTATCTCTTCTGGCCGCCATGCGGACGATTTTGAGGTTATGCTGTCTTTATGAGACGAAATCTTGAGCTTTGTGATAGAAAATTCCGCACTTTTTGTATTTTCCTTTTTACTATTTTGATCCGTTTTGGATTCTCGATTGCTCAGTAAGTAGTAGAAGTTTGTCTATATCTTTAATTTGGAGTATTTTCGCTTCGAGATTTATACTACGAAGTTGCTTGTTCGGCTACTCCAGCGCCACAGGTTCATTGCAACGTGATATGGCCGTTGGCTTATAAACATGATAACAATATAATTTTCTTTTGCTGGCATGCATAGCCTATGCGGCGAGCATAAGTGTGGGCAATAAACTTGACAATTGCCAGAACCTACGGCTCAGTCGTAAAGGATGTCTCGACACGGTCAATTTGTACATCTCCAGGAAAGCTTTCCTCACCCGAACCCTTGAATCATCTTGAAACACTTTACCCCGCAATTTTTCGACCGCCTGCCGCGTGTCGACAGAAAACGGGAGAAAACTCTTGACTACAGTGTTGACTTGTCACATTCAAGACACAGAGTATATGTACTCCGAAAGACTCTCCAGTCTGAGTCGCGCTGTTTTGGTGAAATGTAACATCGCAATTTGTTAAGAAATTTGTGTTTAGCAGTAAAACATATTGGAAGCTCAACTCTGTGAGAAAGAAATGAACGCTCCGAAATGCAAAAAATTGCAACAGACTAGCAAGTGCACCTTATTAACAATTTTAATAGTAAATAGAAATAAAAAAAGGAGAGCCAACAGCACGCGGTGTTCCCATCCAAGTACTGACCACGCCCAACGCTGTTTAACTTCGATGATCGGACGAGAATCGGTTCATTGCAACGTTTTTTTGATTTTGAAATTGTTTATTTAAAGGCAATACAATGTTAACAGTTTTTAAGTAACTATACAAATAAACGAAAAGTTTTTTCTAGCGATCTTAGTAATACTAATGTATAAAGGCACATTAGCGGTAAACAGTCTCTTTCTTAGCCGGAGGAGCGGCGGTTGCTCACACCTCGTAATTCTAATTTTCGCAATGAATAGAATGCAGTTCACAGCCGCAATCGTTTCGGGTTTTCACATGCTCCTCAAAACGCCCTTAACAAAAATAGGAACTTGTTTCAATTATTTTTAATCTTAATTCTAATTATTCTACCTATGTACATGATGGTAAGATGAGTGATAGAGAGAGGGGGGGGGTGAGGGTGATGATGTAATAATGGGATGAGATGAGATGATGTTATTTACAGTTATGTTAGATGAGGTGATGGTGGGGAGAGCTGGTGTTGATATTGATATTGTGTACACTTGGGAGAAATGCGTTTGTGATGGTGAGTGTGCGGTGATGGGATGAGGCGAGAATGATGATGTCTTAATTAATAACTTATGATCTAGTAGTACTTTTTCACAGATTGCACAGTGTTCTTTGGTATTGTCGGGAATGGCAGTTCATTAACAATAACAATTGAGCTTGCTCATTTCGCAGGAGACTACGGAGGTTTGAGTCTATCGGCTAACCACCAGTATTTCTTATAATCTATATCCTTAATTTCTACAAGATCTTTATGTGGGATAGCTGCGCTGTAATGGTAACCATGTTCAGGTGTGATTTGATCAAGCCCCTGTGGGGCGTACGTAATGGATTTTTTTCCTCTGTGGCGTGGGATGTGGTAGAATATCGGGACTCCTTTTCTGTTTTGAGTGTATCCTAGTTTGTCTAAGTGTACGAATGCTTCGGGAGGGATAAATCCTGAGGTCAGTGTTTCTTTGATGTAGTTGTCGTCTGGGTATGCTATGGGGACTATTGGACTATTGTTTGTGACGTGTCGTGTGTTGGCGAAGTAATTTCGTGTTATTTTTATGATGAAGTTGTCGATTCGGTTGATATTGGCTTTGTTGTATATAGTTGCGTTGTTTACATGTCTTTTGTAGTTTGAGTGGGCTGATCTGTACAATCCGAGGCAAGCCCTGAGGCATCGTCTTTCAAATATGCGAATTTCTTCCATTATGGAGGCGCTGATATTGTACCAAATCTCGCAGCTATATGTTAATATTGGTCTGATTAGGAGTTGGTAGCAGATTAATTTTGCTTTTCTACTGAGTGTGTGTGAGTGGAATAGTCTTGCACAAGCTCCGAAAGTTTTTCTAGCTTTTTGAAATTGTGTTTGTGAGTGGTTATTTAGTAGGAGCCTGCTGTCTAAAGATAAGCCTAAGTATTTGACTGAGTCATTGTGCGGGATTTTATTATCGGATTGTGGGTTGCCTACGAGTTGAAATGTTTTGTATCTTTTTAGTTGGTAGCCTATTGTCCCATTCAGTTTGGGCCTGAATAATATTGATTTGCATTTATCCGTGTTTACCTTTAATTTCCAGGATGTGTAATATGTAAAGATACTATTGATTGTGTTTTGGAGTACCGATTGCACCTTTTTGGGTTTTGTCCCTGCGTGGTACACAATCAGGTCGTCTGCGTATGCTATTAGGGAGCAGTTTGTTCGTTCCGGACCGAATAAATTTAAAATGTCACTTGTGAATATGTTGAATAATATTGGTGAATTTATGGTGCCTTGTTGGAGGCCATTGGTTATCTTAAAGGGGCACGAGTGAATGTCGTTTGTTATGCATACTCTGAAGGATCTGTCTTTTATCATGTTTTCAATTAGTTTAATTAGGGTGAGAGGAAAATTTTTGCGCTTCAATTTGCATATCAATCCGTCTGTCCAGACAGTGTCGAATGCTTTCTCCAGATCCACTAAACAAGCGCCCACGCATGAACCACCACTCAGGGCTAGAATTGATGTCGGATGTTAATTTATTGATAGCATGTATTGTCGAGTGGTGTCTTCTAAAACCATACTGGTTTTCGGGAATTATATTATTAGCGTCGCAGAAATCTAGAATCATATCATTGATGACGCGTTCATATACTTTACCGATGTTTGGTAACAGGCTGATCGGTCGGTAGCTATCTGGGGAAGAAGGAGCTTTGCCTTTTTTTGCAATGGGAATGACTTTGGCGGACTTCCATTTTTCCGGGAATGTACTGTGGTTTAGCAAGTTGTTAAATAGAATTGTGTATATCCATATGATTTTGTTTGGGATCTTTTTTAGCACGTAGTTCGCTCTCTGGTCGATCCTGCAGATTTTTTATTGTTGAGGCACTTAAACTTGTTTTTGACTTGCAAAAAGTTTGTAAAGTATGTTGGCATAGTGTCTGGTTGCCTGGGGGTTAAGGCTGAGTTTGTTTCGGTAAAGTCGCTTATGGTATTCGGTATTAAGGTTGCTATCTCGTTGTGTAATCTTTCTGATTCATTGTTAATCAGGTTTCTGAAGCTGGGGCCGTTTAGGTATTCATTTTTATCGCTTGCCATGGCATAGTATGCTGCGAGAACGTTAGATTTTTTAGCGTTGTCTCGTACGATGAGGAGATCGTTATCATCTTTTTCAAGAAGGTCTGCGTTTACGTTTGCGAGATTCAGCAAGTCTATTTTATTGTGTTCTATTTTGAATTGTGGTATGGTGTGATGTTGCTTATTTCTGAATATCCGGTTTATTTCGGGGAACATTTTGTCCGGTTTCCTTGGGTTTATGGTTTTAATTCGGTTCAACCAGTACGTATGAACTTGCTTTTCAACTTCTAGTTTTAGTTTCTTCCTGGTGGCAGCTATCATTTGTTGTAAGTTGTGTACAGTGTGTTCTAAGTATGAGTTTGTCGGGTTCATTGCAACGTGACATGGCCGTTGGCTGTTATAAACATTATAACAATACAATTTTCTTCTGCTCGCATGTGTACCATATGCGGCGAGCCTAAGAACATAGTAAGTATGGGCAATGAACTTGACAATTGCTAAAACCTACAGCTCAGTCATAAAGTATTCCTCGACACGGTCAATTTGTACATCTTGAGGAAAGGTTTCCCTACTCGACCTTCAGAACATCTGGAAACACTTTCAACTGCAAATTTGTGTTTGCAGTAAAAGATATTGGAAACTCAACGCTGTGAGAAAGAATTGAGCGCTCCGAAAAGCAAAAAATGTTATAATACTAACAAGTGCACTATTTTAATTGTTTTAATAGTGAATTGAAATAAAAAAGAGAGCCAACAGCACGCGGTGTTCCCAGGCGGTCACCCATCCAAGTACTGACCACGCTCAACGCTGTTTAACTTCGATGATCGGACGAGAATCGGTTCATTGCAACGTGATATGGCCGTTGGCTGACATAAACTAATTTATAATTGAATGATGTTGAACTAATGAAACTTCTAGTACTTATAATTTTTTATCTAACAGTTCAATCACGGAAACCTGTGGTATCATAAAAGTAATAACCAAGCAGCACAATTCAAGAATATAGAAATAAATTACACAGAATCTGCTGTGTCCCCTAATGGTCGATAATTCTACGATACTCTGACTGCACCTTGCCGCAGGCTCCCTGCGTTGCAGTCGCAGGACATTCCTCTGGCTTGCGACGCAGTATTGGGAAGGTTCTAATTTATTACACTCTGAAGGGTCTACCATGCTTTCCCGTCCCGTGTCCCGTGGTGACGAAAGCCACATGAAGCTAATTTGGGGATCTTCCTCCACGTATAGTACTTTCTTTGTACAAAAAACGTTTCCGCAGACAAAGATCAATCTTTTTCGTTCGGCATTTCATATCCTCACATTTCACGAACATACCGAATCTAGAATTTATTCATGCTACATTTCCATATCCATTCCCATTTAACGTTTTACCCTTAAAGATCTTAAAATAACATTTTATGAGTTGTACTTATCGTTTCAAAGCTAATAAAATTCTTTATTAAGAAATTAAGATTCCGTTGCGTATCGACTTGGAAGTTCGCTTATAAAGACCGCATTCTAATTATATCAACTTATTCCATTCATATCAAACGCTTTAGCAATAGCAGGATGGCGAAACGTTCGGTTGCATAGGTGCATCCACTGACATCAGAAGATAAAGCCAGACCACAACGGAGGGCTCATTAAACATTCCGATTCGCGCAATAATTCGAAGCTGCGCGGCGGGTTATTACGCGAAAGAGCGTATACTCAGCTAAGCTAATTACGCGCTGCTTGCACCCTGGCCCTTTCACGTGCTGTTTCCGGCGTTTTCACGGCTAAACGAGGCGCAACCGGTACAATGGAGCCCTATTATCCGCGAAATACGTACGGACTAACACGAAAACAATTCGGTGTACCGGTACCGATCGCGTACCGGCCGCGTTACGCGACGTGTAATCGTTGTTAGATAAATCCGGTCGCTTCTTAATTAGCGAATCGGGTGTTCACGCGAGGGAAAATAGAGGTAAGGAAGCTCTCTCGCTCGATCGCGTCGCAATTCACGGGAACGAGGAAGAGAAGCAACTGGGTACCGGCTCATGCATTATGTATAGTACGGAATACACCCGGGTGCTGGACGCCTAGGTACATTTAGCCGGCTACTCGGACCGCCGGTACAAGCTACCACACCAGTACCTGCATTTATAGAAGTACGCAAATTGGTTGCAACCGCCTGGCGCGAACGCCTTCTCCGGCCGGCGAGAGTATGCGACCGAAGCCCGGGATCGTTTCCAACGTCCCCCCGTATAATCTCGCGGGGATAATTATAATTGTTAATCGCTACGAGGAACGTGGAAACCGGCGATCCTCGAGGTGTCGCGTTCTCTTTGCTATTTATGACGATCGCGCGTCCATTATCCGCCAGGGGATTTAATCGGGTCGAGGACGATGCTGTTGCTTTTTTTACAAGAAGCAAGCAACCACTTGTCAATTGAATTTCAAGGAAGCTGCAGCGTTTCCGCTTTTTTCCTTCGGGTCCGAAAATTTACCTCATTGACTGCGAAAAGCGTAGGATCATTAACACAGAATAATTTATCTAGGTTTATAAATGAATTTTCGCGTTAATGTTTCGAGTGCAGAAAATTTAATTAAATGGAAGAAGTTTGAAAGAGTACTCTCAGCATCATAAATTTTAACATTTCAATATGTATTTCGTTTAATACACTACTTTGATTTTATGGTATTTTTTAGGCTGCTAGGTTAGCACTGAAAGAGTTAATATGTACCAAAGACGTAAGAATACTAACTAAGTTGACTAAAATGACTGAGTCTTTAAATGTTTAGAAACCGTTCCAATATTATGAAGATCGGTTTTAGAATATTTGGAAAAAATGTAAAAACATTTCGAATCTCATGATCGTAGAAATAACCATTTAGCAATATGATTTTCAGTAAGAGAAGTCTCAGGCGATGGGGTTCTGCTTGAAGGAATGCTGTTCGTGTAATTGATTTTAGATCAGACACGGATTAAACGTGACTCGAATCGACTCTAATAAAAGCGTCGACAAACCAATTATTTAACTCGACAGAATCCTGTATATACGGCTAGCGTGGTTTCCTGTAAGATAGCTGATCACCAATACGAAACACTCGCAACATTATATGTGCCCGCCTACTGCAGGGAATACGAGCATTTACACAAAACCCGTCATTAAGAGCCTCGCCTCAGCAACACACGATGATCGTAAGAACTTTCCGCATAATTCTAGCGGCTCTACCATCTTTTCCTTTTTCGCCATAGAGAATGAAAAGGATTCTGAATCGTTAAGTTTCTCGCGCATCTCCCCGTAAACCAGCAATTACGGGGAACTGGCCAATAAACGACATTTCGATCTACAATTCCCGAAAGGATACATTTGTACGCGAAAGCCGCGGGAGTATGACTTCATGAATTTATGTAAAACGCGGTTCGTTATCTCCGCGGTATATGCTTATCGGCCGGTGATAATAGAGTCATAAATGAGTCCCGCGGACCACTTGCGAGGCCTGTTACGCGCGTTGCATAACGAGAAGAAAGTGTGTGAAAATTCTTATGCCCGAGATATCGATCTATTATGCACTCGTATGGGAATACTCAATTAGGCCTAGTGTAAGTGCTTGTAATCCCAATGAAACGGCCGAGATGCTCGAGAATTCTAGCCTCTGTTAAGATCTACTATTTCCGTAAAATACTGCTCTCGAGACACGAGTTACCGATGAAATTAGCAAGTATTGCGCACCGAACTCCCACGTTTCGAATTTCTTTCCTCATTTTTTTGAGGGTTGAAGGGTGAAGAGTTTTATTCCCTATGTATTACTATGGTTAGAATCGCTGTGTAATTTCACGTTGTTATCTTCTTAATTTCTACGCTTCCATTGCTTCTATTCGAATATTGTAATTTTACCTCCGCTTCTGTAATTTCGATGCTTTGTGCTCACGAATTCCGTAGTTCCACGATCCCATTTGTCGCGCTTCCATTTGGTAATCTCAATTGCCAACGTCCCTAATCTCTACGCCTCGAATTCCTACATTCCAATTCCTCGTTTCTCCCGCCGTATGAGCCAGTACAACGAAAGCACATATTCCATTGAATTCAGTACGCAGAATTGATTAGTCAACCGGGTTGGACGGAGCGTATCTATTCGCAAAGTGGAACAAACGAACAATAAAACTGCTTCGACGTTGCGACACAGGCTCCCCGTGAAATGACGACGATCAGCGTAAATTTCCTTAATCAGATCCCGTCCGGGACAGAAACGCATTGTTACCAGACTCGGCATCCCCCCGCTTGATATGCATCATCTACCGGGGGCCGCGGCGAGTTATTTCGATCGTAAAACGATGCGATCGCGGAAACTCCTCACGACCAAATGCAGAAATGCGTGAAATGGAAACGCATTGTTGGCCGCGTAACGATTCCGCCTCTTGTGTTTCCGTTAAAAATCATAATTTCCCACATTACGAACGGCGAATAGCGTCTGCGCGGATTCGTCGTGCATCTCGGCATTCTCATGCGATCTTTCGACAAAGCGCGTGGGCGTGTGTCTTCTTCTGCGATCACTCGTTTGCGTTCACGAGGCTCGCTATAGGTGTTCCGGGAGAATATAAAGGAATTGGATTTTCTTTGCGGACCTCCCTGCGTCTGTTCTCCCACCGCCGAGTCCCGCCGCCGAGTTCTCCGAGGGTTATGCAACATGACATTACGTTTCACAATTTTTCATTACTTTTTTTCTTCGTAGAAGAGAGAGGTCTGATACGTAGGTAGATAGGTATGATACAGTTTCATATTTTGTACCTGATAAACAAACGATCTGTTTTGAAATTCTTTTGCCAGAGAATGTGAATATGAAACAGCGAGACATCTGTGAACTTAAAGTAGAATTAGGCCTCTCTAGCTTTGCTATCCTTTCCTACGTTCGGCAAAAATCAAAGAATAGTATCCCTGCCCTGTAATTGTCCCTGGCCGGACCCGTGGTTTGGACATTTATCGATAAAATACTATATTTTTATAAATTTATGCAGAATAGTCACCTTTAGTGCTCCGTAAACGTAGTGTTAAATTCAGACGAACCTGCTTACAATCTGCTCTCAGAATTCTAACTTTTCTCATGCCTGAGCTCCGAGGCTATCTCGTAGTACCTGTTTGCGACTGACAGTGCATCCTCCAAGGCGGAAGGTTCTCATTAATCACGGGATACGTTGAAATACACGAGTCAACGCAGAAATGAGACACATGGCTCGCGAATCGACGGTCTAATGGTAGAGCTGAGCGCGTGAGCGTCCCGTATCAATCGTTAGCTGGCGCGCGATATGCGATCAGAGTCAGGGCGTAGAATTATTAGGTTCATAGCGTATGGAATTAAGACGTAGGCAGGCGGTTTGTCGGTGTGCGTCCGGAGTCTACGTGCGTCGACTACGATCCGAAGGTGTAACACGTACAGCCCCGTATTAGGGACGGGAACACGTGTATGCACGGTGTTTTTCGTGATCGGTGCAAGCACGTCCCTGAAGTCACGTTAGCGGTTGCCATATAAACCGAAACCGACTCGTTAGCTCGGCGCAGTCACCGTTCGCGAGATTCCACCGAAGCCCGACCGCCGCACGGTTTTTGTCGGAATATAATTATGTTGTTGCTTTAACGAGCTCTGATTATGACAAATGAGGTATTACAAGTCAGTTCGGTTGATGAGTACCAACGAAAGAGACGTATTACAGGAGACGATAATCTTCTCTTCCCGGGAAAAACAGCCTCTGCTTGGCTTACAACCCGGTTTTGTAAACTTTCTCCACTGTTCAGTAGCCATTTTGGTTTATTGTCTATGATAAGAAAAATAATTGTCTGTATTTGCTATTAAGGCTGGATCCGCGCGATCGTCACGCTATAAACGGCCATTAGGAGAAGCTCGAGCGAGAAGTTGGCACACACACACCGCTAGGTCAGCTTATACGTATACGATTTTGCAAGGCTCGGAAAGCCTCTGATTACGCGTAAAAACGTAAAAGTAGGAGTTTAGAAAAACCACGCGCACTAGATTTATCTTTTTTCTAGTGCACGCATTCATTCAAAACACCCAGTTTTGCGTTTTTAAGCATAAAACCTGGCCTCTCCGTCCCTTGCGATCCTCATATACGTTTGTACTAACCTAGCGGTGTAAGTGTGTCACACACCCCCCCCCCCCGCTAGAGCTTCTTCTAGCGGCCGTTTATAGCGTGACGATTGCGCGGATCCACAGTCCTAAATCAAATTTAGAAGTGCGTTGGGTAGTCTAAAGAAGAGCACAAAAATAATGACAGCTTAAAAATAATTAAACACACAAGTGCATGTCCTTAAAATGAAGCAAAACAGTTAATAAGCTAAGTAAACATAGAAAACGTATTTACTGTTGTGCAACTGAAGTTGAGAGCTCGTTTAAAGTAACCATCTCGTATTACACAATCTCTCCGTGTTTGTGTTAAGTGTCAAAGCCTCAGAAGATCGTGTATGTATATCTGATGAACGAGTGAAACCTATTCGCGCACTTTAATGCAGCCGGAAGAAGAAAGACTGTTGTGTAGACACACTTCGCGAGAGTAAAAGAGATTCCACTGTTTCTATGAGAATCTGTAAATTGCCATAACCAAACATCAAGTCTGTCTTTACAAACCAAAGAAAGGTATGTCTCAACTTTTTCAACAGTTCTTTTGTATACAACACTCAAAGCGTTTTCTTCTTTCCTAACTCGTGTTAGTAATAGGTTATGTCTGTATAATATTTAACCTTTAAACTGGTTGTTGTTTGTAAACAAACAGACATTTAAACATAATTAAAGACCAAAAGAACGTATTATAAATGGTATGAAAATATTAGGTAGTAGAATTAAAATCGTCTGTATTCATTTTAAGCTGCAGAAGCTACATACATAAACCATCTATTTCTTTTCTTAATAATTGTGATAAAAAGGAAATACTGGGACAGTATATTGAAATTATTTAAATATTTTTACTCTTTTACAGTCGATCTTTGTTATCAATAAATAAAATTTGTAGTCTACGTGTACTTAATACTAAACTACATTAAATTGTTATAGAATGAATCCTATATTATAACAGTACCTAACCCAGCAATAAAAACGCCTTTAACGTAAAATTCATTTTTGAGGTTTTGGCCACGTTTTGACGATTTGGGGCCCCTGTGCAATGTGGAGGTTGAAGGCTTCTCATCAGGGTGTACGCATCGCCATCGATCTTCTAACACTTCTCGCATTCCAGCAGGAGGAATTGCAAAAACGCTCGACCCTTTGACTACCCCGATCCGCAACCCCTTGTAAATCTCCGTCGAAGCTTGCCGAAGCCCTAGCCCAGATTCCAACATTAACGAGTGTTCGAGCACTCGTAACACGAAGAATGCGCCACAGGATAATGAGGTGAGTATTAGCGGCGGGCATTATCCTGGAAGGTGAAATCATTCTCGGCCGGAGGAACACAGGTCCAAGATTTCCTCCGGAGCGATTAGTGGCCGAGGCACGAGGGAACTTCCTTATGTCTAAGGGGGCCCTCGGATGTTAGGTCTCGCACTTAGCCCGAGTTAGGCGTTAGTTAAGTCGAGCCAACGGCAATGCTGAAGAGCTGGCCAGCGGCGAGCGTGTTTTCGCCCCGCTTTCCTCTCTTCTACTCGCCGATCAGAACCCGCGAGCGTTCCTTTCCGCGCCGGAAAACTTTGTTCCGCGGCGCAAGCGAAAGGGAACGCCGCTTAACACGCGGTATATTTATACATCATCGTGTTCGTAAACCGTTTCGGAAAGACTTGCTCGAAGATAGACTGTGCTCGGCTTTTTCAACGACGCTTTGCTTGGAAACGTTTTACAAGCGCCAGGACTACGGGCTCACCGGGGTCTTCGGTGCTAAATTAATGGGCTCGAGGAAGCGCAATCCTCGCGATTGTAAAAGTGGCCCATACTCTTCCAGATACTTACAGTTTTCCGCTTGGTTCTGTTCCAAAATGTTTTTTCAATGCCCAGCAAAATACTTGCTTTTCACAATGTCAGTATTCCCTCTATAATTGCAAGCTCTTGCGCGTAGCTTGTAAACCAACACACTTTAACCCTTTGAGGGCGACGATGGGTTGTCAGTTGGCTTCTGTACGATCGACGTTATATGATGTTACAGATGTTACAGTAATCTCTTGATTATTTAAACTTTTTGGTGTTTTCTGTAGCCATCTTCAAATTCTAGAAAGCGAACAATAATGCGTGAAAACCCATCTCACCTCATAATCTGTCCTTCTGCAATCAATTTTGAAATATTTCTAAGAGTCAGTTGAGGTTTGTATAGTGCACAATTTACCAAAAATCAGTACTGTATTTATAATCTGCTAAAATCTGCTTTTATATTTGTATCTCTAAATTCTTGGATGTTCTTAATCACTTTCAACAAGTGCAATTTTGGTCTTCATTTAATTGAAAACTTAACGGATTTCTTCACTGGTGACGAGATCCTGAAGTCATCTTTAGAGTGTCTCATTTTAAACCAGTATATGTTCCGAAGAGGAATTAATGCTCGCAAGAACCAGTCAAGGTCATGTCGAGTTTAAGGAGAAGAAAGACGCTTGCGACGTAACCGATTGAGATCGATGTACAGTATCGAGCGTGTAAAGAGACGGCGTCGAGGGCTTGATGTTTGTAGCTCGCGTTTATGGTGACGTTAAATAGTAATGGCATCGTGGCGAGGGTAATAAACTCTATTAATGAGTTCCGCTAATGGCGCTTGGCGCTTTGAGACGCCGTGAAACGCGCCGTACTTTGTTAGTCGCACTTAGCAAGAATCGCGTAGAATGGCCGATCCTGGTGGTTGTTTTGCGATTCTTTTTACGCTTCGAGTTCCGCTCGTCCTTCGGTCGGAAACGTTAACTTTATCTTCGTAGTGGAAAATGTGATCAAAAATTGTGTACACAAACAACGATAAACTTCGGAATTTAATGTCTCCTGATTACGGAATTACTGTTACCGTGATGTGTTTAGAATGTATCTGTACATAAAGATAGCAGCAAAAGATAAAAACTATTTAATTCAGGATGTGAAAGATAACGAGGATAATCGTACCCCGGGAATCGAGATGCATCATTTCGGATTTATTACGCAGATTGAATACGTCAGTTGGCCGATCTGTTGTTAAACGTCGTCTAATCTATCTTAGTAAAACATATGCATTTCCAGTTGATTCAGTGTTTTCTTTTTTTGTTAAACATTTTATATTATGTATTAAGAACTTACATACTATTACTATATAGTACAGATACAATACAAGGATCAATTACATATACAAAGGTAAATAATAGGACAAAAATATACTCTTAAATTACAACTTTTAAGGAAGGCCAAAATATAGAAACACGCTTTAATGCTAGGTACAGCTATCAACTATTAATATAGAAACATCATTTTATTCAGTAATCATAGATATTCAATATAGTGGTGTGATCTGTGAATACACAAAAATAAATGTTGCTTTCGAATAAGAGGGACTCCGAACGAGATTGGCTACACAGGTTCTTGCGCAGTCTCGTTACACTTTGCAGTGTCTATGTTTCCATTGATGATGCAATTATTCCCTCGTCAGATGAATAAATCAGCTCCCCTTTGGCCACAATTTGAAGCTACGCGACAATGATTCGCGGCTCGGTTTTATCGTGAACTCGTGCACAATTACTCTGACGTGCAGGTTCGCGGCCTACCTTCGCACGGTGTTATTTGCTGGAAACGGCGAGATCGAAACTGGCCAAAGAGCACAGATCCTCGCGAGGCAATTTACGCGCATGGATTCTGCGATGTGGGACACCGGCTAGATTTCTTGATCGCACGTAACAGCTTTCCACGAAGGCCAATTACCGATTTTCGCACGCGTTTATCCCTTCGGGAAAAGGTGAAATCGGTTGCCAGGTGATACGCAGCGTCAGCTGGGACTCGTTCCGTGCGTGTACCGCGACGCGTGATCGAGTCCTGTTATTTTCATAGCGTAGAGGAGGATTCATTTGCGTTTTAATAGCGGGGTACTGAATCTGTGAAGATCGCGCAACATCTGCCCCAAGCTTTCTGTTTCTCCGCGGATAGACCATAGAGAAGATCTAGAGGTCCCTATTATTTTGTGTATTATTAAATTCACGGGTACCCGTGTATTTTAATCTCATGGATGTTCGTGTATTTACATTACACTTCCAAAGCCGTGGGCTCTAATAATAACCGTATGATTTACAAGAAAATTATTAAATACCCAGAAAGGTTAAACTTTCTATTGCAACAAGCTCTAACGATTTTCATCCGTGATCCAATCGTTATCCAGGGTGATTGCGATGTTTCCTCCTCATAAAAACTAATTGCAGCTGCAACGATCTCGGTGCCCATGGTCGAAGGAAGAGAAAATGGTTTGAGGAAAGGTGGACAGAAGACGATCACGAGATCACGCGAGTGTAACCGCAACAGGTCGAGTGAACAGAGACGCGAGTCGGTATAATTCGCGGAACCGGATTATTGAGACATCGAGGAACCCATTGATTCCCGATGAAGATGTCCGGTGGTTAACGAGAGAGATGAATAGGTGGCTGGCACGGGGTCTGGGGGGAGCAGCCCGCAGGAACCGCAGAAGAGGCCCAGTTCCTGGGCCCGACAAAGCGTTCGCGGAGCACGAAACGTGTACGAAGCACGCCAAACGTTCAAAAAATAAATTGCTCGGTGCAGGCTGGGCGTCTTTCTCGATGATGGCGTGGTCGAGGCATCCTCTCGTGCTACCCGGAGCGAAATCGTGCGGATCGGTAGGCAAATTAGGAGACCGCGAGGCCCGAAGGCGCGACGGCTTCTAATGGAGACGTTCGTGGGACGGGAAGAGAGCGAACCAAGCCACGTGAGACCGAAACGAACGAGAAAGAGAGCCAGCTAG
Organism: Sphecodes monilicornis; assembly: GCA_913789915.3. Classification (NCBI taxonomy): domain Eukaryota; kingdom Metazoa; phylum Arthropoda; class Insecta; order Hymenoptera; family Halictidae; genus Sphecodes; species Sphecodes monilicornis. The sequence goes on along the minus strand of OU565285.1, from coordinate 10,910,890 downwards.
AGAGAAAGAGATTGAGAAGAGCGGAGAGGGAGAGAGGGAGAGAGGTGGGTCGCTTTGGGCGAAAGGGCCGTAGTCGTTTTCCCAAGCGAGGTGGAAGAAGAGGATGAAAGGAACCGCTCCTGGCTGGACCACTGAGCAACGAATAAAAAGGAGATGCGGAGCCGATTCGTAGGTAATTCGTTTCTCCTTTTCGAACCTGTATTTAGCCTCTACGCCGAACTCCTTCCCACCTCGACCCACCCCACCCATTCCCATTCTTTCTTCGTCCTACACGCGCGAGTAAATAGAGGAGGAGCCCCTCTGTAGGCTTGAAGCGATAATCGATCGGGGAAAGATTCCGAACGATCTCTCTTACAATTTATTGGGAGGCGTTGGAATTGGAGTTTGATTTTCGGGGAAATTCTTCCCGTTTCGGGAAAAACGAATCTAACTTACAAGAGGGAAACTTATGAAGAGTCCGTATAATTTTATGGAAATGTGTATCTTTATAAAATAACTGTAGCAGCTAGTATAAAATCAAATTTACTTTATGGATCCATTGGATTCCATTTAAGCTTGTCACACATGAACGATACCGGACCAACGTCAACGTATTCATTCCTATCAAAAGGAGGACAAAGGAAAGGTGAGGAGTATCGATGCTGTGTGCTGTTATAAATACATGGACGCATCCATATTTGAACTACATATAATAATGCAAACACATTACCTACCGGCCATTATTTCATCATTTTTAAAAGTTTGTGGGTCCTGGCTAAGAACTTTTCAATGGAGAACCAACAAGTCATAAAATAATTTTGTTTGGGATTAGAATGTAAAGGAAGATTTTTAAACTTCCTTTTTGACATGGCCCAATTATTGAAAATTCTACTAATAGAATTTTGGTAGGTATTGTTAAGTGAACGACATCTTTAAATCATTTTGTACTTTGCAATTTATAAAAAGTATGCTCATAGTATTTTCAAGATGTGATGTCTCCAGCATCGAATATTTGTTTTATTCGACTTGATACCACTCGATGAACAAGTGGACTACGTGTTAATTTGTTATACAACACAGATTCCAAAATGTGAGCAGCACTCGCTTCTAGTTTGTTGTTCCACAGGGCTCGAAATTTTTTTCGAATAATACTTCACCTCGTAAAACTCTCTTGAAAGGAGAGCAGAGAATCCGGCCGGCTGAATCAGATTATTTAACTCTCAATTCACAGGCACTTGTGGACAGACCGAGACCATAAAGCAACGACTCTTGTGCCATGCAGAAACACGTTGGACACATTTCATACGCGACCGCGTTCCTTTTCGGTGTTTACACAAACGCGATCCCTCGAACCCTTTTTTGGCCGGTCCCCTGTGGCCGAGGAACATGTGGAAGGACGACCATGGTCGGTTAAAATATCGTGAGCAGCTGTCTTCTTATAAACAGTACAATTTAATGCCCCAACTTTCACCGCGTACCGCACCAGAACGGAATATGAAAACGCAGACCTGGGAATTACCCCCTACGATCGCTGCTCTAAAATTATACTGTTCTATCTTACAAGTTTGATAAATATAGACGATAGTTGTTCCAAATATGCGATCTACTCATTATCTTCTAACCGAACTTCGAAGTATTTAATTCCGATTCATCTACGTTGCTGGAAAACTGCTTTTTACAGACTCGCGTTATTGTCCAGGACGTTATATAATGTTCAAAAATGCCGCAGGAGTTACCACCGAGTTTCCAGTGGCCGTGGTTCTATAAACTTCGACGGGTATCAGTTTTTTGGTGAAATAAGTCGTTCAGATAAAACAGGGGCTGAACCAGTTCGTCCACAAGTTCTTCGAGTTTCTCTTCCTGAAACGGAGCCACGGTCACGTTATTTTACAGTCCCATAAGAAACAAAGTTTCTCAAGAAACGTGCTGTCAGGAACGATCAACCGCGCCTGCGGCGGAGCGGAGCATCGAAATTCCTCGAGGACAATTTTCGCGCAGCGGAACACGCCGTACCCGCCGGCCGACAAGCGTTCTCGTGAGGGAAACACCGCTTAAAAGCCGCTATAAAAGGACAGGACGCAGCGCAGGACAAGCGACGCGCGACTCCACTTAAAACCCCTCAAAAAGAAACAGATCCTGCCAGGGGAGCGAGTGAGAAAGAAAAAGACAGAAAGAGAGAGAGATGGGGGGCCTGTCTGTGCCTAATTAGCGTTATCAAGGCTCATCGGGAGTGAGATACGACCGCGCAATCTTTCTCTTTCCCTCTGTATCTATCTCGAACCAGGAACCAAGAGCATGCAGGCGTCCGGTACACTCGAAAAGGACACTCGAGACCGTTTCTGTTCCCGCTGATTCCGCTTAACGAGAACTCTATCTCCGAAAGGAGGCCGGTCCTCCGAGGTTCGTAGAGTTTCGGGAATCCGGCACAGATAATGGCTACCGTAAAACCGCCGTAAAAGCACCGGTAATCCTTCCGACCGCCTCCTTTTCCCGCGAGCACCGTAAATGCACCGGCAACGTAGTTTCTATGGCGGTTCGCGCGGAAATCACCGGCTAAAAAGTCGCTTCTAACGCGAAACAACCGACCGTGCATCCCCGATTTCCTCGCTTGCCCCTCGCAAAATGGCGGTCGAGGACATTGTTTACGGTGCCGCGCCGGCTTGTGAACTGTTTCTGTTCACTGAACTCGCCAGCAACCCGGCCGGCCTGCCTCGTTGGTAAAACGACGATATTCTGTTGCCGGGAGAAAGAGAAATTGGTTGTAATTGGATGTGGGAAGAAAGTTCTAACGATTTTAAGCGATCCGCCGGCGTGACAGCCCCTATGAAATTTTCTCATGGTTCAAATCTATTGTGCAATTAAACGAACGTTGTTCGGGCCTTTCGAAATTCCTTCACTCGACTTCATCGAAGCGCCGTTTCATCGAACTCATTTCAACGTTTCAGCTTTCGTTCGTTAAATATGGAGATTGCGGGTAATACCGCGAGAAGAGAACACGAAGATGTTGGCACGAGATACGGGACAACATAAAATGCAAACCTAAGGATTGCTAACAGCGGATGCGCGGAGCAATTATTGACTTTGTTTTTATACAACCGGATTTGTTGCTGAATGCACAGGTGATATAATATTTAGATGTTCGGGAAGTATGTATTCTGTACACCGTACACTGCGGATCTCTATACAAAATAAAAATTTGGCTGCATAGATTGCAAATGACAGTATCTAAATGAAACTGTTTTTGTTTCTTTAATAATTTTAATACGCTGAGATTAATCTAATCATAACCTGCTATTTTCTTAATGTTTCTACTATCTCAGATTTTACCTATTCAATTTAGTCACGAATGCATAAAGATCCGCAGTCTAGTAATTAGGCATTTAAAGCTAGAGTAAAACAGATTCTTTCGAATACATTCATAGGAATTGTAAACTTTCTTTGTTCTATAATAGGTTATGTCGCATTCGAAGGATAATAAAAACCTCGTTACATTCTTTTAAATTGCCGAATAAAAATTTTATGACCATGAACGTGCTGAGTTTACTCGAAGCCCGACAGAATCCTCGATAGACGAGAGTTTACCTTGATACCAATTTCCCGAGGGATTGCCGCATAAATATTAATATCTTGTTAAAGATCCGCGCGTTTGATAACAAAAAATGAATTAAAAGGATGAGCCGTACATAACGCCGAAGCTCATCCATTAATCATGATGCAACAAAATGGTAGCTATCGGTAAACCGATCGAAGAATCGACGGTATCCGAGCGGTGGTCGCGAAACGGTAACACCGTCGAAGGCTCGCATGTTCGGTGTGTCCACCGGGTCGATCTTGCTCGCAAGGATCGAAGCACGGTAACGGGAGAAAAAGGGGGAGAAAAATCGGCGATAATCGAGGTGAGAAGAAGATCCCAAGGGGCCGAGAGGCCCGAGATCGGTTCGCACGATCTCCCGGCGCACTTGGTTCGCGAGAGTGGTGGGGGAGTGGGGAGGGGGGTCGGCCCGAGCACCCCGCAATAAATATCCCATTAGGAACGCTGTGTTATGGGTAATATTATGTTAATTGCCCGTACGCTCGCCACCATTACGCATGTTTGTGCGGCACCACTACACGGGGAGGCTAGCTTTTGCAGAGTATAGTCGCCCCGCGCGCGCACCCGAACCCCGATCCGAGATTCTAGAGGAGAATTCCGAGGAGAAATTATGGTAATTAACGTTTCTTAATCCCCTCCGCATCGGTTTACCGCGCAATGAATTATTCAGGTATGGATTATCGAAGAGAATCGAGAGGAATCCGTGGATAATTTCGATGATCGATAATTCGCCGCGGTAATGTCATAGAGCACGCCACTGTCTCGGTGATTCGGCGAACCCGACCAACACTCGCGGCGAATTATTAATACATTACAAACTCGTGCGCACGGTCGCCTCATTATTCCATCGGTTCGATTTTGAATTCGCATTATTTTCGCGAACCGCCGCCGCGCGACACTCCGCTCACCGTAAACGGAAACTCACTCGACGACTTCTCGCCTGAGAGACCTTTCGCAGTCTTAATAAAGATATTCTTAGTGCTCTGAGACTCCCGTGAGCAAGAGACTTCACGATGAGATAAGAATCGTCGAATTTAAGGAGCGATCTCTTATGGTTGGTACACTCTACAACGAATGCTCAGGGAATCGGTAACTTATAGTCGTTTCTACTTCCATCAGTGGGTACTTGAACGTGTACCGTTCAATGTTATTCTTAAGCTCGGATCCTGATTATAGGGGCATAAATAGCATGGATTTGTTATTTTTGCCGTTTATGGGTGATTAGTGGATGGTTATTAAAGGTTTTGTTCAGTGCTTTACAGCATAACAGAATTGTTTCCATGCATTTGCCGTTAGCAGGATTTCACGGTAATATGGAAACTATCCTCGCGGAACGTTAATTTACCGGTTCGAATATGTTTTGAACTTGTAGAAGGTAGTCTCAGTATCTGGATTAGCTATAAAACTGCATTCAAGGAAGACTTGATTCTTTTAGTTGAAATACGCGAACCATGAATCGCGTCGAATCAAGTGGAAGCTGATGGCTATCGGAAAACATTGGTTCCTCAGAGTCACACGCATTAGAAAGATGAGAATTCGTTTTGCATTGTATGGTCGATTCACAGCAGTAAGAAAATGTATTCTTTCGCATACCGTACTCGATAGCAACTGGGTATCTGTGTTTCCTATCGGAACCCGCGTACAATAGTCTTTTTTTCCATACAATACTTAAACACCGCAAGAGGTAGACGGAACGTCCAATACTCTTCATTCGATGAAATTCCTCGATACTCTTCTCGCGGGGAGAAAGTGTTTACGCAAAAATTTTCTACGAGCAGAACGATCGTATCTCGGAGCTCGCAGGAATAAAAAGGAGCCGGGTTTCGCTATAAAAGAAGATTTAACCGCACCCGACGTCTGAAATAAGGACCTCCAACACGATCCGATCTGATCATCGAAATTCCGTCGACGGTGAGACTTCCTCGAGTCTTGAAGAAACCACGGAATTCTTGCATATATATACATTTAAACCGAGCATCTTGTGCGATCAAAAAATGCACGGAAATGAATGCAAGGTGGAGAGAAAGAGAGAGGAAGATAGGAGGAGGAGAGAAAAAGGAGGGAGATCGGAGAACCAGAGTGGAGGAGGTCTCGCAAGAATCAGAGACACCGGACGTCGATGGGCCGCGCGATAGATCGGCTTGCGCACGGGTACCTGCCGAGGTCCACGGGGGATTCCTAATTCCCATGCAAATCAGCCAATTTATTTGGCAGACCAGCCTCGAACGATTAGGCTAATGCGGCCTGCTTGCCCCTCCGCGGACATCCTCCGCTCGTAAAATCGTGTTCTCCGCTCTGCCGAGACTTTAATTCGCGGCTCCTTCTGGCACCGGATTGGCCATGGTGGTCTCCACTTGATTAACAACAACCTCTATACTAATCTTTTTCTCTTTCCCGCGGGACATCCACCAAACGTACTAAAAATCACGCGAACATGCCCCTTCGCCGAATCGAATAGATGAGCACAAAAATTCCAAAGATTTTCAATTTTCATCGCTCTTATTCAAATCGTAAAGATATCCTTGGGATTGTCTAATTTCAGTATTCATTTGTTGAATTATGAATGAACAAGACAGGGGAAACAGTTAAAGAATTTAACAATACTGTTGTGTTATTTCTAATTCATGAAAATGATTGATAAAAGAAGCGAATGTTTACGTAATTCTTGTTTCGTGGAATTAATGCAGACACTTTTATTTTGTAGAAAAATCCGCAGTTTAATTATTATTATTGTTGACCGTAGACTGCGGATTTTATGCATTTCTGACAAGATTGAGTAAATGCAATGTAAAAAGGTAAAAACATTACAAGATTTGAGGAACATGATGAATTATTTTCAACGTTTTAAAATTATTTAAAAAAGAACTTTTTATTTGTTTTTTATTTTTTGGAATTGATGCAGACTTTTTTATTTTGATTGGTCCGCGTTTTTCGTCAATAACTCCTTAACAAAGCCGTGCAGAATATTTTCGCAACGAAAAAGGTACTTCAAATGTCATCAAGAAACAACCCATTTAAGGAAGTACATTTTTATTAGAGAATTGGCGATAAGTGAAGTGTTGACCCACGAATGGCGGAACTTGGTCCATTTCGACCCAGAGTTCCGAATATTCCATCTATGTAAATTTGAATTATCTAGTATCCATAATAAAATAAATCTAGTCGGTAAAGATTTGAATGGATGTAGCCGTGGCTGCTATGAAATCATCCAAAGCATCCGGCCTGCGAGGGTTAAGAATTAAAGAGCTAAAAAATCCGTAAAACGAGTGTCCGGTGGGCGTGATTGCGAAGCAAAACGAAATCGGAAGAGGCCGATTTTTCTTCCGGTAGTGAAATTGTTGCGTGTGCCATTGGCAGACCTGTCCCGAGATTAGAATTTAAGGTACGCGATTGAAATTTATGGCTGGTGCCTTGTCCCGCGATTTAACCGGAGGAGATCTCTCGCGATCGGCAGCCAACGCGAGCCGATCGACGCCCACACGGGGCCCCGCGATCTACCGGCATTCCCCAGGGCCGCGAGCCAGGAAACGTCGACTGGGAACAATGGACGGCATCGGTGATATTCTTAAATCAGAGTCGCCGATTAACGATACCCCCGCGGCCCGTTATAGAAAAACAAGCCGAGCCGGCACGCGGCCTGTTCCACGCGGATTCTTTGATCGCTAGGCGTTCGTGGTTCGCCGAGAGAAATATCTGCCTCGTCCCTCTTCGCCGAGTCCGTGCATTCGGATTATACTCTTGTCGAATATGATGTATGAAACGACGTCCGGCCGAGCGTACACAAGCCTCCTCGAAACATGTGATACACATAATTTCAAAGCCGATTCGGGATGCATCGGTAAAACTCAAAGAAGAATCTTTCCAACAACTAGATCGGTTAGACATACTGGCAAGTAATACTTTCTGCGAAAATGGCGTTTGAAATATAGTCTACTTGATAGTGATCAAGTTTAATTTTTTATGATGCAATTAAAACACCTGTTTAGTTCCAAAGAACAGTAAGACAAGATGGAAATCTGAAAAATAAAACGTGAAAATAATAAATCAAGAAAATCATCGATTGAGACACCTGGTTAGTTCTAAAGAGGCGAAAGAAAGAAAAGAAAATAAGTCAAGAAAATTAAGCGTTTAATACAGACTCTCTTTACAGTGTTTGTACCACAATTGGATGTTTAGCAATTTATTAATTCTTTGCACTATACATCGAGTCGGATTCGTGACGAAGATTTCTAAGAGAATCTTCTAAATATCTATGTCTTTATTAATTTTCTATAACTCGAAATAAAATTCTACTTTGTCGTTGTCGATATTCTTCTATGAAATTATGAACGAGAAAGGAATTCGAATCACTGTAAATATCAATTAACTCGCTGTGCAAGGTATTAAACAAGAGGCATATAGCAATGTAAGAACTATTTTGAATTATAGTATAACAATTCTTAGTGTACCTTGGCGGAAACAGTCGAGTGCAAAGAATCCGTTCATGAAAGATGTAGCTTCCAATACAGCTTCCAAAATAGCTTCCAAAAAGAGCTCATATTAACCGTTTGGTACAAAGCGGCGCGTTCGCGCTTCTTCAGCATAACAATATAATGAACTAAATAAACTATGAAAAACATGAATGAAATACACGTATATATTAGCTCATCTAAACAGAAAACGGCGCAAGTACTCTTCCTGGCATTTTTAGACACGGAATGAAACAAGTGCTATCGCGCTGCTTATCAATTGTTGATTGGGTCACAAGAAAGACCCGTGGCACTGAAATGGTTGAGATGTTTCGATAAAACGAGTTGAGGTTCCTTCTACCAATCCTTCTGAAAACGAGTAACATTTTCGTACGTCGATTTTAATGAGCATGCGAAGTAGTTGGTCGTCACCTGTTCAGGGATAAAATGGCGGCGATCGGGGCCGTTTACGACATCGATTAAACCGTGTACCGATAGAAGAGGCCGATAGTATGCGATAGGCCCGAAGGTACGGCCGATCCAGTTCTCGGTTTCTGCGTCGGCTAGAGTCCAGGCCTCTTTCCACGTAGCCGGTGACGCAGGGTCCGAGGTCGTCTGCGATGCCTCGCGACCCAAGATCGAATGTGCGATCGAGTGTGTAAGTGCGAGAGCAGGCCACCAGCAGAGCTCGGACCACCTCGACCGCCGGTGCAGCCGGCGCGGCGTATAGCCGCCCTTCTCCCTCTTTCCCACCTCTCTTTCTTCCCTCTGTCCCTCTTCTTCCTCCCGCTCTTTCTCTCTTGTTCTCTTCCTTCGTCTTGTTCGTCCGTCGAGTCCTTCTCACTCTCCTTCTCTCTCTCTCTCTCTCCCCAACCTCTTCCTCCCTCTATTCTCCCTCTCGAGCCTCGCGGACGTTCCTCTCTTCTCCGGGCGCGGTGCAGCCGTCTCGGCTCAACTCTCTCGACGAGAGACCACGATCAAAAAGAGACGCTGAGACAGGCCTCCTCCGACCGCCGCGGAAAGAATGCGTGGGCCGGACATAATGATTCGGACTTTGTCGGGCCGGTGGCGAGCCACAGTCGCCCTCGTGAAAATAGATTAAACGGCGAGTGTATAAATATTCATGTGGCCAACCTCCGATTTCCGGGGAAATGTATTCTCCAATCGTGGTCCGAGGTTTCTCGGATTGTCTGAACACTCGGATCGTTTCAGGGAGGAGTTGTTTCTCTTCGGTTATAACCCCCTCCTTTCCTTTTCCGTATTGTGTTTTTGAGTCCACTTCTCCCCGCTGTAACCTCTGCGTTGTGAATCTGCAGGAACCGAAGTAAAAGGGACAGATCTCCTTCAAAAAACGTAGATACGATTCCATTTCCCTAAAACTACCTATTCTGGGCCGGTGAAACGTACTGTACGTGTAGATTTTTTTGTCGCAGTATATTCCAGTGTTATAAGTCAGACCGAGCCCGCAGAGTGAAGGATCATCAGATGCTAATCTTTGGTCAGGTATACGCTGCGGTGGTTCCAGAGCTTACGGTGCGGGTCGAAAGTATTAGGACGTTTGACTAATGAACGGGACTAATGATTGTCTTGATCGAAATCAAAAATATTTGTGACTGTCCCATTCCACGTTCCAGTCTCTTTCGGTGAATGATCACCGAAATGTTTGCTAGAGTGTTCCGCCGATAGAGACTCGCGTGGAACATTATAGGAGAACTCGCAAGCAGGCTCGCGACTTCAGGATCGAAGATACTCGATGCGGCGAGGACTCGTTCACCAGGGTGAACGTCTGCGAAGATAATTCGCCGTGTTACATAGAGGAAGCGGCGCAATCTCCCATCGCGGCTACATAATTTCATCGGAGGAAGAGGAACCGTTAATGACTCGAAAACGTTTTCCCTAATGAAGCGCATAGAGCTCGCGATTTACGCACGCGTTGCCATCGTTAACGAGAGGCATAACTCTCGAAAGTAGGATACGGCGGTAGGCGATCACTTTTCCAGATATCCCGATATGTGCAAGGAACAAGAATTTTCACGAGGCTCGAAGGAACCTCGGCGAGACCGACTCACGAACCAGCAGCACACCGTGTCGCTCAAAGTAATCGCAGAAAAGGGCCCGAGCTAGAAGGAAGTTACTATACACTCTAATCACGGAACGGCCGATGGTTTCCGCGTATCCGATCATCTCGAGGCGATACACCGGACAGGGGGCTGATTAAAACGGTGAAATATCGTCACGATCTCGCAGGTGCGCCTGTGCTCGTTACGTAACACAGTCGGAGTGATGCCCACGACAAGATTGTAATTACTAGGCCTAATGAGGCTGAGACGCGATCGATGATCGTTCGTAATTCGGCTCGCAGCTTCGACCAGTAGCAATGTGAAACACGAGCCGTATACGATCGAACGTGACACACCAGAGTCCCAGAAATCCAGGACACGATTTCATGCAGAATAAAAATCAGCCTTGAAGCAAGAGTCCGAACCTTTTTGTTTATTTATTGGTTTACGAAGCACTAAACTCGACTATTTTACGTTACTTCAGAAAAAGAATGTGTCTATCCAAATTTTCATGCATCTTGATGCATCTTTACAATCTCAGACATCGTAAATGAAAAATATTAGTATGCGTCAAACTTCTGAAATAAATCAGTGAAGGGAATTTTAGAAGCATTAAGGGTATTCGAAGAAGTTACCAATCTGGCAACTCTGTCCTCGTCTTCATTGTCTTAGATTCTAAAATGCGATGGAATCCAGTAAAGAACTCGAACTGTGGGAAACTAGGAGCACTCGGTCCTAAGTATTCGTACTAGAAAGCTCCCTAATCTACATATAGACCTAAGCCAAGGGATTACTGGATCCAAGGACACAAGACAATCTCTCTGGATCGAAAGATCTTTGGGTTTAAATCTATAGATCCAAGAATTCTTCAACGTACTACACACTTGTTAAATGCAATAGTTCAGAAACAAGGTTACCAATTAGGAAACTTTCTGGAACAGATCTTGTTTCTAGGCTCTGGATCCGTGAGATCAGAGATCTTTCATGTTGGTTGTGAGGAATGTGGGGCGAGATTCTCCAACCGGTGTCTTTGAAATTAGGACTCTTATTCTCTCCTCCATGTAAAACTTGATAGACACACACGATCGCCAGTATTGAAACCAAATCGCGATCAAATCGATCACAGAAAGATCTACAGATTAAACGCAGATCGTGCTGGGAAGAAGAAGTGCCTCAATGGTGATTAACTAGTTCTTAGCAGCTGCAAAGAGGATGACCTAGCTCCTCTGACGGCGTTGACCCCGCGGAACTGAGATGCGAGTCAAAGATACTAGGACGGCTAATTAAAACGTAGGTAATGCGAGACCGAGGGATTTCCCTTCGTCATCGCTGTCTGGAGATCATTAAGCTTATTCTAGGTATTCTATGATTCTAACTAACTATTATCAGCGCCACGAAAGGCTCGTTCCTTAATGGTACCTATTTATTCAATGATCTGATATTCAATGAACAAATTCTAAAAGAAATCATTTATTTCGAATATTTTTCTTATTTCCGACGTTGATTGGTGACCAATCAATTAAATAGATACCGTAAGGCCAGTGCAGAAAGAAGCCACAGTTTCTTAACACATTATCCACGAGGGATTATTTCATCATTTTTAAAAGTCTATGGGTTGTAATTAAAACCTTCTTACTGGATCCCTTCAATAGCAACAACAATTTCAATTGTAACGTCGTGTAATAATTTCGTTCAAGATAATGTGAAAGAAGATTTTTAAATTTACTTTTGGTTCTGCCTAATAATAGAAAATCCTATTAGTCGGATTCCGGTAGGTAAAGTGTTAACACACGACTGGCGAACACTCACTCCTTCAAAAATCGCATAAGGCTAAGGTAATATCGTCATTGTTATAAGAAATGCAAGTTAATGTTATCGCAGGAATTATTCCTTAATCTCTTTTAGATCGTGCAAATTCCACTGCAGTTTGCCTCAAGCAATTGTGTTATGAACAAAATTAATTCTTAGAGCTAGACGAAGAATCGTGTGACCCACATCTGACCGACGTGGCGGTCAACGTGTTAAGTACAGCGATAGAAGTGTGCCCAAGAGGCACACGCATTCCCGGTCGCTACAAAAATCGTCTTCGTCAAACGGAGAGAATATTGAAAGCGGACATCGATGATTTACAGTCGTCACGTAAATCTTCTCAGCTTCGAAAGGGCTTCGATAGGTATCTTAAATCCTTTCTGGAGCCCGGACGTCAAGCGGACGTGAGGAACGTGCTCTTAGAAGCTTAAACGTCGTTTCGGGCGAAGTTGTCGCATCGCGTATATCGCGCACGGAAATCAACTTTGACAGGTCCCAGGGGTCTAAAAACGCGGGTTCTATTTTCGAGGGAGAGAGAGAGAGAGAGAGGGAGCGGCGAGGAAACCCGCGGCGAACATATTTTTACGGCCCGGACAGAAGAGCCACATCAGCCATAGTATTAGCGACAGATGCGTACCCCGAAGAGCCAATTTAACGGTTGCCACAAAAGCGGATCGAGCGAGCCGGAGGATGCGTGCAGCGACTCCGAGGTCGCGCGAAAAGAGCAAAACGAACACCGCAGAAAGAGGAGGACGCGAGGGGGAACTGCATTAAATCTCACCCTCTTCTGGCACCCTTGCCCCTATGCACCGCGTCGTGTGACGTGTATCGCGCTCACAAAAGGAACCGACCTGATCCGCGACCTAGAAGGGAGAGGACCACGTACAGGGTGTCGCCTTTCAAACGATCCCCGCGGTCCACCTTTGCTCACGTACCCGGGAAAACTGAAACGCGTCTTAGATAATGCCCTCGCGGCTAACATGCACGTTTCAGTTGACTTTTTTCCATTCGAGGGGCGAATTTTTGGAGAAAATGATTCTACGGTGGGAATTTGGGGTGCGCCACCTTGAAAATTTACTAATGTTTGCGCAGATGATACGGTAGTATATGGATTTCCCATTCGGAGGGAGCACTCCTGCTATGTTGCGCATAACGATGCAAGGTCTCATTTTTATCGAGAAATTTTGAAAAAACGCAGAGGACAATTTTCATTTTTGTATTAATCCTAGTAAAATGAATGTTTCTGACGATTTCATAGCAACCGTGGCTAGACTCATTCAAATCTTTGCCTCTTTGAGATGAACGTCGATATTTTTAATGGACCTGACACAAAAATTGACAATACTGATTACTAGAAAATTAGAATGTACCGTTTGTAGCTCTGGAGTAAAATTGTGTTGAACTTTTTATTTTACAAAAAATGCGGTATAAAACGTTCACTGTATCCGAAGCATAGCTTCTCAGTATAGCCCGAAGAGCTACGGCCGCCCATAGTGTAAACAATACCTATCAGTTGTCAACGTGTCGGTCAGAGATTGCGAGCTATGTCCTCGGGGTAACGAAAAATTTGCTCCAGAGCGCAGGAATCTGAAATATTGGATCCCGTTTCCCACGCGAGGCTCTTCCACAGCTTCCCACCGGTTGTCCGTCAAACTTCTAGCATGGATCTCTCATCGAAAACACTCTAAACACTGGCGTGCACGTGCACGCACGGGCCCCGGGGATAGAGGACCAGAATACGTACTCGCGGTTGACCTATCCCGACCCAGCCCTTTGTAACGTCGACGCGTCGTTGCAGCGCTGGAACGTCGAGGATGTCCCCCCCGATCGCCGAGGGGAGCACAATGGCATTGCTCGCGTGCAGAGATACGCGGCCATTCTCGTCGCTCCCTCGAATAGATACGTTTTGCCGGGCTGACGTGCACGTACACGCCTTCTACGGATCTCGACGGACGAAGGAACGCGTGGACCCGACGGCAAACAGAGGAGACAGAAGAAGGGTGCCCGGTTTGTCTAGCGACCCGCTAGACCAGCAACACACGTGAACTTTTTGACGTGGAGGGCGCTCGAACGACGTGACTGTGCACAATGGACACGCTGATTAGGAATTCGGAGAAATGTTTGGTGTACACAGGGGAACCAGATCTTCCAAAAGTCTCAATAGAGTCTTTGTTCTGTGTTGGGACATAACGATCAGACAGGATACTATATTTAACCACTTGCGCCGCGAGGTATTCGCCCGCAATGCCTAGGCACGCGACTTCATTTCTCTTAGATCTAAATAGTAATTCGTCGTTGTCTATTTCGCATAGGAAGCTCACGACGAGCTATACTCGGGAAATGAGGTTAACATTCTTAGAAAATTGTACTGGTGTGCAAAATTGTTCGTCCCACCAGTTTCTCATGAATCTGTGGAGCATATTATTCTCCAAAAAGTTTGTCCGCACAACTCTTTACATTGTGAGAAGTCTTGCACGTTGAGAGAGGTTTCCGTAAGTACGGCTCGAGGGGAGAATATTGCAAACAACCCGGGGGAGATGCCCTTCATGTCCAACAGCATACCGAGAACCCATCCAGAAGTTTAAGTCCGAACACCTCGGTGAAAAAAAGCGCAGGTTGGCCGTCTAGCGATCTAACAGCCAGACGAGCATTGAGAGACCCGAAACGTCAAGAAAGCGTGTGTCCAGGGGAAGCATGTGGATCACGCGATTTCTCGAGGTCGCCGCTGGCGGCCCGAATCCCGTTGATCAAAGCCGGCATCCTTTGACGCCGGCCAATCCGCGGTACATACGAATTTAAAGGATTTCGTGAAACTCCGTCGGACTGACCGGAGAAAGAGAGCACGCGAGAGAAAGAGATGCGATCCGGCCGTTCTCTCTTTCTCTTTCTCTCTCTCTTGCTCGCTCTCTCGGAGCACAGCTTGAGGCAGGATGAAGACGTCCAGAGCTTCGTGGCAGCTCAAGGTCTGCCACTTCTCCCTTCTCCTGGGAACGCTCGCTGCCCTCTCCTCCGCGGCTTGATCTCGCTCTTTCGTCCTTCTCTCTCGGATTCCTACCTCTCCGGGCTGGTTCTCGTTGTCTTTGACTGTCTTTCTTGCTCTCTTACACATCCCCTTCGTTTCTCTCGTTCTATCGGTTCGTGCCGCCCTCGGCGGTTCGGCGTTCGCGAAACGAAGACCGCGATACCGAAGGAGAAAGAGAAACACGGGGGTGGGGGCAGGCCGCGACGAAAGGGTGAAAAGGACGAGCAAAGGTGAGCAGGCGGAGGGAACGAGAGGGATGATGACTAGCAGAAAACAGGGAGGGGGCAGGAACCCAACCGACTGAAATAATAGGTTGCGCCTGCGCGCTCATTAACCTTTATACCCCGGCTGGCTACAAGTACCACCGACCTTCTTCGTCTCCTTTCTTCTTCCCTAAGCGAACGTGTCTTCTGCCCTCCACCTAACCCCTTTTCTGCCTCGGTAGACGATACGTGTGTTTGCTTTTGCCATGATCGGGCACACATGAGCCGCCGATTTCTGCCGTTCGACTGTCTCTTTCTCTCTCTCTCTCATTCTCTCGCTCCGTCTCCCTTTTGCTCTCTCAGCACCTTTTGTCGGGACCCGCGCCCGAATTGGTGAGCTGCCCCGAACCCACCCGGCGGGCTCACCTTGAACACGGGATTATGACGCGAACACGCCGCGGGAGTCGCGAGATTTTCGGGGGAATCTGTCCGACCCGAATCCCAAATTGAGATGTTCAACGGACCGGTGCATGCCCGGCTCGCGGGGGGCTGGATCTTGCCCGGATCATTGGTGATTTGCTAATGATCCTGCGGTCACTATGTGTGGTAACCGGAGACCTATACAGGAAATGTTGTTGCCGTTCGAACACTCCACAGCTTCTTTTACTACTATCGTTTATGGTGCGATTTTAACTCTTTCCCGTCGGAGCACTCTGAGACACAGGCATGCGGTTAGTCGCAGTGCGCTGTTACTGTTCCTTTTAGCTAAGGAATTTGTTGACCGAATGATGCAGCGACCATTTTGAGTCTTATTTATATTTAAAACGTGACTGCTTTCTCAACTAAACCCATATAAATGTGACGGGAGAGAATCAACAAATAAACTTGGTTCTTGATGATAAGTAGACTGCGGATTTTGCACATTTTTGACAAACATGTATAAGAGAATGGTGGTATACTATTTTCAACTGTTTCGAATTATTAAGAAAAGAAGTAAATGTCTACGTTGACCTTGTATCTTGCAATTAATGCAGACAATTCTTGTTCTGCATAAAGATCCGCAGTCTAACGGTAAGAATTCAGCAAGTGTAATGGATCTGTAAACAAAATGGAATGGTAAAGTAATAATACTGGGCTGGGGTAATTGTTCTAGTAATCAGCTATTTGGGGCCATTTTAATCGTTGTTGTTATTGGTAATATGCTATTGTATATGATAAAATTATATTTTCTACGACAAGATACCTGATGCTCATTGTAAATACATAATCGCACAAATGTATATTTAGTCTTGAAGAAGTGTTTGGTAAATTTGAAATATATGAACTATTGGAAATACTCTGCAGCCCTTGTACAATTTCAGAAGGAATTCGGAGGAATTGCCAACGGCAAGCAAGAAGATTAAAATATTAGCATTAACAACCAAGGACAGAAAATTGCAAACTCTGACACGTGTTCATCATGCAACGTGTCCTTGCTCCAGGCACATGGTCAACAATGGATGAAATTAGGTGAAAATGTTCGTCCTTCGATCTTCGCCAATTCCTTGCCGAAGGCCCTATCATTTTTTTTTTTTTTAAATAAACGAGTCAGAATTATATGTGTCTGTTTTCATAATTGGCACTCCAATTGACTCGTTTAACTTAATAAAAATATCATCCCTGCTGGTCGAAGAAACACTACATACTGATCGATTTGAGTAATCTCCTAAATTCCAAAGTTGGCTAAAAGAAATAGTAAATTACACTGAATGATAGCCCATTTTCACCAAACTTCAACCCTTATGCGTTCCTCGTGTCAATTTGAAACATTTTTGTCATGAGCGACTCGAACAATTTGATTTCAAACTTATCTCGCGTTACCTCGCCATTTCACTTTCTAAAAGGGAATTTACGAACTCAATTATTCGCCTTTCCATCACATTGATTTTTGTCCACTGTTTCAGGGATAAATTATGTTGTGTGAACACGGGACGAATGAGGGTTAAAAAACCACTTCAAAGACCACTTTAGAAAATAATAAATTACATCCGATTCGCGCAGTCGTTTCAAGAGTGTAGCCTTCGTTGCAGTCAATTAGAGGACTCCAAAGAAAGCGAAATAACCAACAAAAGGGATTCTGTGGCGAAACGAGGCGAAAGAGAAGCGATCCCAGTTTCGATGGCGAAGATAATCTGGAATCGACTCTAGTTCAGAGACGGCCGGGCATAAATTAACACCCGGGTGTACGGCAAGTGTCGGTGGCTGCTTTGTTCCAAATTTAAAGCACGCCCTCGAGCGTTCGCCATTAATTCCGGCGGTCGGGCCAGGCGACTCGCGCCGGTTGATCTGGATTTTTCGAGTCACCGGAATCCGTTTGATCGGGCTCCGTTTCGGAATTCTCTCCCTCTTCCTCTTTCTCCAGAGAGAGAGAGAGGGAGAGAGAGAGAGAGGCGAGGTAGGGCGAGGCGCGACTAATGCAATCGCGGACGGTTCGAAGACGGTTCTGGGGACGGTTCGGGATCGGTTCGAAAGAGGGTTCGTCGGACGCGCGATGGGGCGCGTGTGCGTGGCCGAAATGCAGGAGATTATAGTCGCGCAGGCCCGCTCAGGCCCGAAGGCGGTATCGTCGTCTACGAACGACGTGTTTACGGATTAAAACGTTTCGTTCCCGTCGGCCTTCTCTTTTCGGGGATTATGAACGTTTCGATGTTATGGGCTGGCCCAACGAACCAGCTCCTTATACCGTCTGTCGTTTGGACTGACAAACGTCCGATCCTTTCGGATCAGCCGACGGCTACAATTTCGAGGAACCTTCCCCTAATCGACAAAAACGAGTGCCGCCGGATCGATCTTAAAACTGTCGACCATGGTATCAGGCGAAAAGCTCGCCCTTTCGGTACACCACGAGATTTTTTTCGCTAATGAAGCCCTGAGAGAAGAAAACATCGTTCGTGCTTGTCGAAGATCATTGAATTTAGAGTTCGGTACATGCTCGTTATTCATTTTAGTTCGAAGAATCATCTGCAAGCTTCAGTTCAACAACTTTCTCTCGTCATAAATTATTTGATATATTCTCCTGCCTTGGAAGTGTTTTTCCTGTTATGTAGTTCGTCTCGAAAGTAGTGTTCATCACATAATCAACATGTTCTTCATTGGCACGTGAAATATGCAGAAATTTTGGTAAACAGCTCAAGAAATAATGAAGTAGAACAGTTTGAAAAATAACGAGGAATATGAACGACGCATCGATCGTCGCAATAGAATCTCGATGATGAAAGAGATAACGAGCGAATCCTGTCACGACATTCCGCCTTTTCCATTCACATAGAAGGTATGAAAAAATGGACGTAGTTGACGCGGCTGGAATTTTATAAAAGCAGAACGTAGGATGTTCAGCAAGTGCGCGGAGTACCGAACGATGGATATTTATCTACTAGATCGACGGTAAATGTCTTGCGGAGTATCCTGCGGACGCAGAAACGGCGCTGTCGGAATGCTTGCTCGCGAAATTTATGCGACTTCAGACGGGCTTTCTCATTCCGCAGATTTTCCTCGCGCGCTCGAGCAAGATTCATAGCCGACTCCTAGCGCGAACACGTCTATTCCCAATTACCGTGAAAAATAACCATTTGAGAATATGAAAATACCTCATGCGAGAGACTGACGTGGTTTCTTGTGAAAATTTTCGTTCAAGAATGGTAAACAATTCAAAGCAATCCGTCCGTAAAACACAGGATTCCTTTGCTAGAATCAATTTTTGGTCAAAGAAATTTCAACGATACAAATGAACTCGTTGTAAACTTGTCACAATATGTATGAGTTCGAGCGTCTGGACCAACCCGAACGATCGGTCAACTCAATCAACTGGTCCACCATTTTGCTTCTATTGGCATGTCAGCTATCGAGACAAATAATGAACAAATAAAAACCTTTTTTTCTATCAATCCCTATCGACTTCCACCGATAGCGGAGCGGACCGGCCAAACTCCGCAGCAGGCCGCCCGGTCAGCCGAACATAAATTCGCCACAAAAAAAATCGACTGATCTCCGGATCGACCGATTCAATCGACCCTGGATAGTTCGATCGGGGCGCAGAATCAATCACGAACCACCGCTCGTCGGATTCCACGCTGCTCGATCGTTTATCGCTATCGTCTATCGTTCGATCGTTATCCGAGCGAGCTGGAGTGCGAAGACACCAGAAGAGCCGGGCTCGAAGTCGAGCCAGAGTCGGGCCGGAGTCGGGCCTCGGTGATCCGGGCGCGTTCCACGGTGGCGAAATTCGTAAGGATTTGATCGATTCCAGCTATCCCGAGAACCGACGAGACAAAGGAGGCGCGCGCGGTAGGAAGCTGATCGCCGCCGCACCGGTCCGTTTCGTACACTCTTTGCCTGTGCGCCTCCACCTGACAGAGGCCCACAGATTTATCACCGTGCCTACCCGAACCAGATATCATCTCGCCTCCGCCGTCCTCGTGTCCCGTCATACGTAATCCCGCCGCTCCGACAGCTCATCTATTTATGTGGCATTTCTTTTCTCATCCTGCTCCCTTCGCCTTTTCTTCCTTCTCGGCCCCAACCCCCTCCTTCTGCCGCTGCCTCGGCACCCCCTGCCAGGTACCGAACCCTTTACCCGTCCCTCCGATGTCCTCCGATCCTTCTCAAGACTATGCCAAGCCCCATTCCGCAGGAAATTCGACTCACCATTTTTCTACCTTTCTTTTACCACTTGTGACTCGGGCTAGAATTGTTTATTGGCTCCTACCTAGAACTAGATTTGGATGAGGACTAGGTTAAAATGTCTCCCGAGACTTCCTGAAAACTGTTGTGCGAATGATTGTCCTGCTGGAAATTTGATCGCCAATTTTCTACCTTTTCTGGTACCATTTAGGGTTTTGTCGTGTTTCATACACATAGATCTAATTAGAGTTCGGAAATCATTGACCATTTTATCTTACTTTTTGATGACCTAATTAAAATTATTTGGGTGATGCCTGCCTTAGGATGTCCTCTCAGTCATCATCGAAATGTATATAAATACAAGTTGCTGAGGAAAATCACTTTTATGTTTCTCTATGATGTCACACGAAGAAGATGAAGATCCGGACGCTTTGACGGATCCGAATGTGACATTAAGTATTTTTATGATATTTGTTGTCCCACGACAGGCTAGCCCACGTCAATCCTGAATAGTTTTTCATTTTGGTTACAAATAATATTCCGTGGGTGTGTCCCTGTGTAGCGTTGATAGAGATCTTTATTTTTCATCGTAAATCGGTGTAAGGGAAATAGAGGAAACGATCAGTTCATAGAGATTTGACAGTGCGTCTACCTTGACTAATAGATGTCCTCGGTCTCCAGAGAGTCATCATCAATTTCTTACTGACACTGTACAACACTCCAAGCCCGCGTGGATTCTTCTTGTCCGACCAGCAGGGACAATCTACTACCCCGATAGACAAGCTCGATTTTGTAGTAAAAAGATATTGTCCTGTTCGAGGTACGGTAAAACCTCGTTCATCCGAACATGCCGGGATAAGAGGCCCTTCGCATAACCGACAAGTTCAAATAACAGAGGAAATAGATGGTATATATGAAGTTTAGCATTAATTAGTTCGTATAAAGGAGTTTTTACTGTATCCGACGATTCGCTATAGAACCGTCGATTCTTTGGATTACGTTTATCGAATTGATTAAATTTATTATCAGGTGGACAGAATCATAGAAAAATCGCTAAATGTTTTACGTCTAGACCGCGGATCTTTATGCAAAATAAAAATTGTTTCTGTAATTAACAATTCACAAGAACCAATCAGGAATCTGTTATTTTCATTAATAGTTTTAGCAAGTTTATATTGTTTGAAGTTACAGCCACCAATGTTTGTCATAAATGCATCAAATCCGCAGTCTATTTATGAAACTTCAATCGAACGTAACAGGCTAGTTTCGCTTATTTATGTAAAGAAGACGTATTTCTTTCATTTAAATTTTCGCGCCGTATTGATAAGCGAATGACTATCTTCACGGCAGTAGAGAAGAGATAATGAGAAGTGGGACAATAGAGATCAATAGAGAAAAAGTGATTGAAACCGGAAAATAGATTTATAGAAAGAAACTGACAACTTAATGAAGGAACTTTAATTGTCGTTTTTTTACTTTTAGGTAGGACTTAAGTTTGTACATAATGTAAATATCTCCCCATTTTACTTAATAAAAATCATTTTTACTTTTAGAGCAACACAATTGGTTTTGTCATTGCTGTCAATTCCTTATAAGGATATAAACATTATATTTATATAAACCACTTTCGCAAAAGTGTAATCAATTTTAATTTCCAATAATCTCGGAGACAATCTCCAATTTATTTCCCAGCGACCTGAAGGTAGGAGCATCGAGATAAAATGTTCGGTAACCCGCAATTCCACGAGGAAAAATTGCATCATGTGTATGTACCGACAAATTCCTTTTTCTCGCGATGCCTGAGCGTTTCCGCTGTCTGTTCACTGTATCGAAACGACCACTTTCACCGGCGGTCGGCCACGTCGTCGACGAAATACGTTTCCGTTAAACGCCGTCATCTTCTAGGCGTCGTTTCACGATTGGACAGTTATTAAGTCGAAGCGTTTCTCCGAGTGGCTTGTTGCCCGGTCTAATCTTGATCGAACACGAATATGTAGTCGGGGAAAAAGAAGAATTTATTGCGTACGAGGCGCTCGAAGCCGAGCACAGTGTGCAGTATCTCCAAAAGATCGGTTCGAATATGAGATATCGTGGCGTCCGCATAAACTGCGGCGCGCGGTCGTTAAAGATGGCGGTGGTTGTAACACCGGGGAAACAGGTAGCTGTCGACCTTGCTGGAAACAATGTCGACGGAACGCGGCACTTAGGTTCGATTTAACAGCAGCCGAGCATCAAAACCGCGGCCGCGGGCTGTTACACTTGTCGAAATATCATAAAATACACGCGACTCCGATATTAATGGGCCGCTAGACGTGTTTCCCGGGCCAATAAAGATTAGGAGCGCCATTATACGACGGATAACAACTTTCTTCGTAGCCGTGGTCTCTGCTAGCCGTGTCTCCTGATGTGTTTCTTAATGGGACGCGTAATAGCGGCAGTGTCACGGTTGATGGGTTACAAATGATTTGATGCGCCTGATCGTTCGTTGGGGACTTCGAATTGTACGGGCAGATCCGACAAATTAGGTGTGGCGATCAAGTACCGGCGATGAAATTCTAATTTACGATCGATCCGGCAGCCTGCAGCCATTGCTCGCGCTCGAACGTTCGCGCGTTACGTTTCTGGATTCGGCTCGACGATAATTATGGTAGTTAAGTTCATAATGGTTCTTGCAACCGTGATTTACGAACACATTGTTCCTCGTAACGTTCCGAGCGGATATGTACTCCGCAATTTGGATGTTGATAAGAATAGCGAGTTTCATCGGCCAATTTACAGAGATCGGAATTAAAGAGAAATTAGTTCAATCTGTTTTAACGGTCTTTCTGATTCGCAATCAAATTAAAATTCCGTCGAATGTTTCATTGCATCAATTTTTAACTACTTTCTTTCAAATATTCTAAAATAGAGTCACAGATTAGTCGGACCATTTAGAAAATAGTAAAAATTTACTTCACACTAAGGACAGACGTTGCCCGAAATGGAAAAGGTTCTCAGTTTCATGGTCTCCCATTCATTTTGGTGAAGCGAGGCATTGATTAATCGCTAAGACGCTATATCGAGTACAAGCATGAAGAAATCTCGGAACTAGCCGAGTAGAGTCGAGAACGAGGCGGTACCGGAAATAGGGGAAACCAGGAATCCGAGTGCTTTATTGGCGAGAAACGAAGTATGAAAAATATGCGTCTCGATCTGCATATCCGGGTACACGTTCCTAGCGTTCCCTATCTTGATCGTTTCCGTGAAATCTACGAATTTCCTGTCGAAACGAAGCGTTTTCGTGTTAAGGATACAGGCGAACTTTTTAAGCAAATATACTGTTAGAGAGGTGGGGGACGAAAAGGTCGCGGACGAATTTCGTTCCATGAGCGTCGCTCACGTGGTAAATCACTTAATCTGTCGGGGATCTTCGACGTTAGCGATCGCTGCGCTGTCCCTCCCGTTTAGCATCAGAGGATGCCGGCTGTCTGTCAGATTTCTGACGATGAATCGCGGTCCAAGAGAGATGCCATCGATGCCGCGGAAATGATAATCGCAAAGTTAGGCTGAATTCACCTTGTGTCACCTGGGAACCGCCCTGAAGGACCATCGATGCGATTGTTACATAATTTTTAATGACTGCGATTTATCTGAAAAGTGCGTACTAATTTTAAGTAATACTTCAAATGCTAGTCTTTGATTTCCAGGAGATTGTGAGGACATCATCTGTAGGTAAAGTATAATACGTAAAGAAGAAAAACATTTTGAAATTGGTGAGGTCCTAGATTACATTCAAACTTGTTAGATTTACAGAGAGTTTAGAATGCTTTCAATGCAGAAGATTCGACGAGACATTAACTGATGAATTTGCACTGTAAACAGATGCTTAGATGCAATGCTACGAGTCCAGAAAACGTTTTGGACCAGCAAGAACGGAACGAGACAGAATATTTTAAAAGAATTGGAAGGAAAAAGAAGATTTCAATGATAGCTAATGAAGATCCGTAATCAGCTGGTCGTCCATATGACGTCCTGTACACTATCACCTTTCTACGTTAGTTGAAAGCCGTTCGCATTCCTCATTG
Source organism: Sphecodes monilicornis (assembly GCA_913789915.3). Taxonomy (NCBI): domain Eukaryota; kingdom Metazoa; phylum Arthropoda; class Insecta; order Hymenoptera; family Halictidae; genus Sphecodes; species Sphecodes monilicornis. Next base: position 10,887,054 of record OU565285.1, on the reverse strand, counting down.
TCCGATTCTCCGAGACGGAGCGCATCCTTTGATTAATATTTCCCAGGTCTAACTTTCTGCAGGGTTTAATTACACACTCGAACTCGTTTTTTGTCGCACATCGTACCACAAGTGAAGTGGGGACTGGTCTACGTGGCATAGAAGGAATCAAAGGGCCCATTATCTCGTTCTTACCCACTTTCGCGAGTAGCAACTGCACAAGGTCCCGTACGTAGTGTTGCACGCCGGGACACGTGCATTTTCTACGGTCGCTGAAACGCGGGGGACAGCCGCATTAAGTCGCCGGTATACCGTAATCAACGTCGGGGAACGCGAGCCGACAAACGATAATAGTCGCTCGAGCGGATCGAATAGAACGAAACCCTATTCGCGGACATCTTATTTTCCGCGCGTGATACCGGCCACGCCGAGCAACAGAATCGTTATGACGGGACGGATCGAAATCGCGGGTCTGCGAGAGAGAGAGAATCGCTCAAGTCTTTGCTAGGAGCTTCGATCGATCGAATTTTCAAAATTTGAGTTTATGAAACTCTTATATAAAGTTCATTTATTCAGTTGTAAATTTGTGACCTTTCATTATTGATTTTTCTAGTAGTTGATTCTTGTGAATGTTGTTGCATCACGCCTACGGATAATTCTTTATAAATGTTCTAGCATTTTTATTATTTAAATAACATGCAATTTTTTAAATGTTCATAACAGCCAACGGCCATATCACGTTGCAATGAACCGATTCTCGTCCGATCATCGAAGTTAAACAGCGTTGAGCGTGGTCAGTACTTGGATGGGTGACCGCCTGGGAACACCGCGTGCTGTTGGCTCTCTTTTTTATTTCAATTCACTATTAAAACAATTAAAATAGTGCACTTGTTAGTATTATAACATTTTTTGTATTTCGGAGCGTTCATTTCTTTCTCACAGCGACGAGTTTCCAATATGTTTTACTGCTAAACACAAATTTCTTAATAAATTGCGATGCTTAGTTTCACCAAAACGGCGCGACTCAGACTGGAAAGTCTTTCGGAGTACATATACTCTGTGTCTTGAATGTAACAAGTCAACACTATAGACAAAGATTTCCTCCTGTTTTTGGTCGACACGCGACGGTCGTCACGAAAACTGTGGGTGAAAGTGTTTCCACATGTTCGAAGGGTTTAAGTGAGGAAACCTTTCCTGGAGTTGTACAGATTGACCGTGTCGAGGCATCCTTTACGGCTGAGCAGTAGGTTCTGGCAATTGTCAAGTTTATGGCCCATACTTATGCTCGCCACATGGGGAATGTGTGCGAGCAAAAGAAAATTGTATTGTTATAATGTTTATAACAGCCAACGGCCCTATCACGTTGCAATGAACCGATTCTCGTATCATATATATATTTCCTTTTTCCCCCACTCGAACCCCTCATAGCCTTTAAGCGTTACTTACGTAATAAAATAATTAGTCGTTTTAAGCCAGTATTATACCAAACACCTTCCAAGAGATTCGCATGCGAGCGAACAATTAGATAAACTTGCAATACTGAGTGGTATTTTTTGAATGTTTGTTGTTACCATTTATAAGACTGTACAATTTTATCCTGCAATAAACATGTTATAAAAAAAAAAAAATGAACCGATTCTCGTCCGATCATCGAAGTTAAACAGCGTTGAGCGTGGTCAGTACTTGGATGGGTGCCCGCCTGGGAACACCGCGTGCTGTTGTTGGCTCTCTTTTTGTACTTTTCTTCATAGTTCTCAATAAATTCGATGCAAAGTTGTATGTTTTTAAATCCTGTAGGAAGTGGGTAAAGACAAATGTTCAATTCATTATAAATATATTTCCTGTTCTTTTAGTATTATGTATTTATCTAATAGAAACATTTTAGCGTCGATCATACATGACCCAACATTCCCGTCACACGTCACTGCCAAATGATTGACCATTCAATGCTAATTATACACAAGTCTGCCCGACTGATCGAACGCCGAGCGTGACTTTCTCGATTAACTGCGGAGCTAATCAATACCTGTGACTGGTAAATTGTGGTTCATTGTTAACTCGCTTAAGGCTGCTTGCCAATTAGTCGTATCTCTGGGCTACCTACTTAGAATTACCGATACTTTAAACTTGTCATGGTATGAGCACCTTCGTCCACGTCGCTCTTACTCAACCAGAAGACTCGATTCTTTTTTGCATAAGTGTCTTCGTCTTCTCTTGAATATCGTGTGATTGGGAGAGCACGCAAAGCAACAGAAACTGCTATCGTTCCACCGAACGATGACTCTACCGCCTAGATTGCCAGTTTACGGTATTATGAATGAAAGACCGTACTGCCCTAGAATAATGATTGCAAATAAAAATAGACGCAGATCAACGAATTCTCCATAGAATTCGGAAAAACCAAGCGACCTCCGTTTACCTCTTCATATCCACTTATACCACGACACAAATTTTCAATCCCCCCTTCCGTCTGACTAATTTCAATCGCTTGGATGTGACCTGTTCATGCGTAGCGGAACAGACATGAAGCCGGTATCCTCAGCATCTCCATTACATTGTAAACGACGCGAGACAGCTTTGATCGCGGAACGGTCTCAGATAAGAGCCGGCAAAGTCGTCCGAGGTTCGCCTGCCGGAATCGCGAACGTTACGATCGACGGTGCACTTTTATAAACTCGTTATTGCGGCCCGTATCGCGTCGCGATCGCCACGTTAGGGTATCCGCAGTGGTTTCTGAGCTGGGCCGCAGCGGCAGCGACGGCGCACGGGAGGCGAGCATTAAGAATCCGGTTCTGAATTCGCCCGACGATGATCCCGGTCCCGGCTCATCGGCGACGAGGATGAGGACGACGACGACGACGAAAATGAAGATGAAGCCGAAGACGACGACGTCGGTGTTGGCTTAATAATGTTCCCGACAAGCAATCGTAACTTTGCGCGAGAGGATAAGAGCACGGTCGCGACGCAGCTCGACAAGGGTAGTCGAAGAGGTACTCGTCTACGCAACAGAGAGAGAGAGAAAACGATGCTCGCAGAGGGCCAGGGGAAGCGGAGATCGCAGTGAACGAGGGAAAGAGGAACCTGTTATTTTGGCGAGGCTCGACGCCGAGGCGAGATTACACGCTGTCACACACCGTTTCTCGTCCAAAGCCTTTCGGCTGGTCTTGCGCGTCTCCACCCAGCCGATCCTCTCTCACTCTCTTTCTCTTCCTCCTTCGTCGGGATCTTTCCCGACGGCGTTCAAGGGGGAGACGAAACGCGGACGGCCGTTCGGCCAGCATCCCGACGTCTTATTCGCGCGATTATCATCGCTCGTCGATTTGCGTTTTGTGGCCCCCTGATCACGCTGCTTACCGCTTAATGCGACCGTCTCTCGCTTTTAAATGATCGCTCCGGGTACACCAGTGCAGACACAAACACGGTCCGCCTCGGGTTAATTATATTTCCTACGGGGCCCGCGGAGGGCTCGCGAACGACCCGATCCAGTTCGTTTAATCGCAATTAACGCCCGTTATCGACGCCCGGGACCGCTCGCTTGCTCTCTCGTTCCTCGCCGCGACAAGTCGACGAACTTTGCATCCACCGCGCTGGGAGAGAGCCGATCACTCGGCGACTCGTTTTGGCTAACGCGACGCGCGTGTCCGCTGCTCGGTCTCACTCTTTACGGGGCATCGATGCGATTTTTTTAATTTGAACGAGGTAGTTTGAATAACGACGCCTTTTAAGCATCCCCGGTTTTACTGGCCCTCTGCGACGCATCGATTCGTATCGGCCGCTCTCGAGCTGTTCCTTTTTTGTGGACGGGTGGCGACTTCGGGGAATTGACCGATCGAAACTCGCCGAACGACTTCCTGTTTCATATTTTGCAAAAGCGGTGTTTGTTGTGCACCGCCAGGAAGCTACTTCTCGTTATCTCCCCTGGAACTCGGGCATAACTATACAGACGCCGAAAGAGTTCGTCAATCAACCCCTTGCACCATGATTCGTTTTACGATCGCAGTGAGTAGAGAACTTTTGCATCGTACAAAGTAATTTGTACATTTCATTGGCACTCGTTGCATGGAAAAGTCCATTTCAGAAAATTTGTAACATACGCCTTTCTACCAGTTCAATTAAGTCTACGATGCAAATAACACGAGCACATTTGTAAAAACTTTATTTCTACTCATTGGCCATTTGCACATGTCCGTGGGCCAGTGAAACAGCAAATCCCGAAGTTCCTTTCTCTCTGATCCAAGGATCAAGACTTCGATTACCCCCGATCAAGTTCTCGATTAGATCAAGTTTGCTCTATCGTTTGAAGGCTATTTTCCCGAACGGTCACTGCAGGGAGCGAGCCGCTGAAGTTTCACTTGCTCTCGTTTCGCTCGGTATCGTAGAACGATCAGAGGCTCACTGAAGTATTCGAACGCCCTTTAAGTCAAAATAATTTGTTTAAAATTGCGCTAAAGAAATAAAAAAATATTTTTAAAATGCCATTTTTATGTTTTCATGTAGTTCCTACTAATTGCAACTTTTTGCACGTCATTAAGTAACTATACTTCGAATTGCTAAAGAAAATGAAGTTGTTCGGTCCAATCTTAAAAAAGTTGTCCTAATTTAAACGGCGTTCGAATAATTTGGTGAGCCCTGTACGTGCTCTCTAACAACCGCCAGCCACGACAGCTAACCACGTCGCGAGCATATCGTTATTACGTGTTACATAAGTCTAGGGGTATCAGCACGCGCGGCAACAAATTACGATCGAAACGACACGAACGATCTCGATAGGAGAAACGCGGTAGCGATCCCAGCGTCGGCAGACTTATCGTCGCGTCATCGATACGTTAGTAGAGAGCGTTGTCGCCGATCGCGTAATCGTTTCGCGCTTGTGAGCCATGATACCGGATGAGATCATACATCAACTTCCTCGGGGCCTCCGCGTTATTGTTTCGGTAGCGATAATTTCGCCGGACCGAAATCTTGATTAAGACGGCAGGAGGCGCAGCGTGGGGGAACTGGCGGGCCCATATTTCACCGATCAATTCCTCTGTTCGGGCCTCGCAAACGACGCCGACCGCGTTGCGGGAGGGACTCTGAAAAATTACGTTTCGCTTCGCCAGCCACGCTGTCAAGGAGAATCGAAAGCCAGGCTACCAGGACTCGCTTTCTGTCCAATGTGACGCGAAACAATAGCTAGCAATAGGGGAGAATGGAGTAATGACGGTCACTCAAGCAATAATTATAATAGAATGAAAATACGGAGTGAAATATTTGCTTAATGATACGTTCGTAAACTTCAATTATTCATTTGTTTGTACAATAAAAAGAAATTGATTTCACATTCATCTAAGTACTCAAATTTATTAAAGTAAAAGAGATATCTTTGACTACCAAAGACCATACCTCTAGGTTGGGCGTGATTAACCTATACTCCCACGATTCCTGCATAACGACAGTCGAAACGTGACCCCTTCACTTAGTGCGTAGATTTAGTCTAAAGACGACATACGGACAAGTGGACTTTTATGAACTTTAAAATGCAATCACAGGACTGCGGATTTTAATTGAAAGAATTTGCGAATACCGATACATTGCTTACAACGTAATGAAACTATTAAGGAGAGAAAGCAATTTTGTTGGATTTTGAGTGAATCTTACGATTTGTTCGATGCGACAGTGATATGTTAGACCAGGGAGTTCCAACGTATTCCCCTCCGAGAACTGTAAGGTCCCCACCATCGAACCTCTTCTCACTACTACGTACAGCCGTAGAATTAGTGAGTGCTGCGCGCGCCGCGCGGCTCTCATGGTGGAAGCTTCCCACTAATATACATTATAACGATGGAATCTAAAAGTGGGGGAAAAACCTAAGCGGGGAAGGTGCCTCAAATAGCTCCGGAGCTACTGGTTGGAGCTGCCTGTATTAGACGACACACGGACAACTTACACTCTTGACAATTATATATATATATATAAATATATATATATATATATATATATATATAACAAGGTTCATACAAAGTAGTATTAACGCGCAGCTTTGTCACACAGACTTTTGATACGAGTACTCGTTCGCGACTAACTGCTCCCGGCAATTCGTGCTCGCGTGTAGCGTACCCGCGATGGTCGCTCTACCTAGTTGGGTTACACGTGACCCATGCCGCGAAATACGACACCGGACTACAAATTTCTATTTAGTTCCTGCGTCTTGCTGAGTGTCGTGATAGTAATCACGATATGGGATGAAATAATAGAGAAACAATAGGAAAAATGCTGAATATCGACAGTTGCAGCAGGATCCTTCACTTGTTACTCTAAAGGTCTACCGAATATCGACGAATGTGCCTTGATGAACTCTAAAACGCATTCAGAAGTACATACAACCAAACGGCGTGATTCAAAGCTGTTTCCTAAGTCGTATATTCTCTGAAATCGCTATGTACTCAATCAAAGTGTCATGCTTTTCGGATGCAGATATTTATTGCTCTCTCCAGACTGTATATCGTAATAAATGATATGAGGGTATTCACCTCCGCTGCATGCCTTAGGTTTCTCAGCGTCTATGCTGTATGAAAACAGTCTTAACCCCCTGACGTACAAGTTAAGTGAAATTCGATGTGATGGAAGATTACAGTAGGGCCCCGATCATCCGAACCTCCGAATAAACAGTGTCGCCAGATCAATCCAAAACTGGGTTGATTTTCCTCTCCTCCTTTTCCCCTTCCACTATCCCATTCCACTGCATGAGCACACTCCAACGTCCCCCTCTACGAACGTAGACTGGTCACGTGACGTGCCGCGCAACGTGTTACATATTACTTTGGTCATCAGAGAGGGGATAAACTGTATTCCCCTCGATTTAACCGATCTGGCGACGCTGGGTATGAAATCTTTAACAGCCCAACATGCTTCAGATATAGATAGTCTAATCTGATTGAATCTAGCATTATAGCTGAGTAACTCTTCTAAAAGCGATTATTTTACGTTAATTTATAAAAATAACAAGAATGTGTCCATTCAATTTTTTAGCCATTTCTTAAGATACATACCCAAAGAAATAAATATGTTGCACAATTCCCCATGGATGCATCTTTACAATCTCAATAATCGTGAATTAAAAATTTTAGAACGCGTCATTTTGAGTCTTTAAAGTCTTTACAGTTCAGGAAATTCGTAATTCTCTACCAGACGTCGGTTACAAACTTGATCCTTAATAATTAGAAGAAAATAGAACGTTACATTTTAAGTTGCAAGGGTGAAAATCGGTAGCATTCGGACAATCGCGTCGATCGGAAGTGGACACGGTTTTCTGCGCGACGGTTGGACCACGTATCTCGAGTCGGCGTGTCTTTCTTGCCAGCGCGGCGGTTCCACGATGACGACGATGATATCGCGGCCCGCCGATCCGCATGAATACCGAAGAATCAATCACCGTGGTCAGATCGGTGGCCCAGATACCGATGGCCGCTGCACGATCTAGATTCGCATCGGTGGGCCACGCCATTGAAATCATAATAATGCTTCGATCCATTATTATATAGCAGCCCCTGCGAACAGAATACAGATGTCGTCCGCCGCCGCGCGGCTTCTATGCGAATGCTTTCGCGGTAATTGATCCATCTTCTCCGCTGTCGGCCGATTTATCAGGGTCGATGGTCGCCTCGAGGATCCTCGCGGACAATTAATAACCGAATTGCGTAACCCCGGTGATCCTTTCGGATAAAGCCTTTCGGGCCGATCCAGTTACACTTTTTAATCGTCCGAATTCCTCCGCTACGAACCAAGGAATGGCGAACACGAAGCAACTGTGATTCGGTGGAATCTTGCAGCTAATAACCCTAGTATGTTCCTCGGTTGAAAGTTTTCCCATTTTCTATTTTCATATACTGTCAAATTTCTTATTTTTCTACAACTATATCGCAATTTGTAATACAATTTCGAATTCCTCTTCTACGAGCTGAGGAATGGCGAACGCGCGAAGTACCTGTGGATGTAAACATATGTTGTTGCTTTTAATTCTCATGCGTTCCTCGGATAAAAGTTCACTCACTTTCTACTTTAGATGTACTAGATATAGACTATTAACACAATTAATACAATAGATTAATAATTAATAATTAATATTATAATATAATAGACTATTAATAGACTCTTAAAAGACTATATAGTATTAACTACTTTAGACATATTAGATATAGATATTGGCGCTCACGACTTGTTAGAAGAACGGAGGATTAAGACAAACATCGGATTCAGTATCTTGCAGTATTTAATAATTTATTACGAGGCAGACCGAACAGTTGCTTTATCCACCAAGTTCCCGCGAAGAGTGCAACGGGCTCAACCCCACTTGATGTTTAAAATGAAAACTACGGGAAGGTATTTTATGCAATACACAATTTCGATGACTTACGACAAACAGCACGAAAAGAACATTCTACTTGTCAGAATGATTGCATCGAAAAATCATAACTTACAAATATACTTCAGATTTTATGCATTTGTAGCAAAAATTAATACATGAAATAAAATACTGTTAACACATTCGAACAGTCTAAGACTATTATCATACTGTTTTCAATTCGTTAAAGCGGTGTAAAGACAAAATTCTCTTTTGTCTAATTTCTGTGTCTCACAAAGAGCTCAGAAAATGTTGATTATGCGTAATGATCCGAAATCTACTTACAAAAAGAGGTACTCTATCGATGATCCAGCAAGCGAGAACATGTTGGACTCGATCCTCCAACGATGTTACCATTAATGCAACAATTTTATTAATATTACAAGCCCGAAAACTCGATTATCTCGCGTGAGCGTCGCAGAAGACGTGTTTCTTATCTAAGTGTTCGCGCCTTGGACCGTGTACCGTTCAGCACGACTAGACAACCTGTCGAAGCCTTCGGATCGTTTCGACGACCGTATCATCGGGATGGTACAGTGTCGACGGAAATTTATTCTGCTAATGAACCCAAGTAGAACACCCGGTACAGACCACGCGGACCGAGAAGGTGGCGCGTGGACCGGTTCGAAACCACATTCCCCTGTGACAGAAGTGCCGAATCATTTTGGTGCTGTTCCACTGTCAACGTTCGAGCACAGAATCCTTATCGACGGGGGACTGGACCAGCGAAACCGCACCTGAACGATACCTCGATATCTTACGCTCAATTAAGCGGTCATTGTGGCCGCTGAATGTCCCGATTCTTCGGCCTCCTAAGAGATCGTTAGGCTAATGCTGCGCCGTTCAGAGGGAGGATGATGAACTCGTGCTCGAGGGAATGTTATTTCAGATGGCCGAGTATCGGGAGACACGTGAGCACAATATCACGATCGCAGTGGAACGTGCCAGTCGTGTTTTTTGCTGATGTGCATCGTAATGGCGCTTCCTGTACTCGCGGATCTCTGTGATCGAGATTTATCGCTGACGCCGAACTCGTCCAGGAATACACTACAAAAATCATTATAGATCTTGTAAAATACAAAGTTTCTGTTCATTCTTCAGCTCCGGAAATCTGTTATCTTGTTCCTTGAAAATTGAATCTAGTATAACGGTTAATCTTGATCTTTTTCGATCGTATTGGAGAGTACAGTTTGACAACATCCAGTTGGGATTCTGATTTTATGTACCTATCTTCTTTTACGTTTGTAGACGATCTATTAAATGAAAGAAATGAACAACTTTGAAGTAGGTTTCTTAGATGCTTAGAACGTGTTCCTTGGAGCCGTGAGGAACTGAGACAGTCTAGATAGCTGAGCACGATCAGGTTTTTCTATCTGACCAAACACTCGATCAATTTCCATCTAAATGAGATCTTCGCCGAAGCTCCAAAGCTAAGAAGAAACGTCCTGTCGCTAGCTAATATCCAATCTCACTACGGGTACACATAAACCAGACAAGCCGAGAAGGATTCAATGAGATCAAGTTCGAAGGAATAGCACCCTGCTACGTCATAGTTCGATGTGTACGAAAAAAGTGCGAATACCAAGGAGGAGATCGAACTTTGGTTGAAAACGAAGTTACTGAAGATGGAAAGTCGCAAGGGACACTCAGGTGGGACCGTGTACACGTTCCTTCCGCAATTAAGGGTGATTTACAGTGACCCTTTGAACTCGTGGCGAAGGCTTCCTGAAAACATGGAAAACACACAGTCGGCAGACGCTTCCGCGGGCTTCGATTCAGGTCCATCTTGGAATTCATAGGCGCATTAGTTTCCTGTCTTGCGAGAAGCGCCCGCTCCGTCCACCAGACATCGAGCATTTACTTTGATAGCTGGGTGGAGGTTCTTATTTCACGGTCATACGGTCGTCGCACGGTGCCGATCCTACGGGTCCACCGCGTGAATAACCGGCGTATGGTGCCGTATGGTAATCGCTACTCGGATTCCTCACCGCGGGTCGCTGGATCATTGCGTTTCCTAGCAATAAATTGTCGGGACGAAGCTCCGCGTGATACGTACAAGCTTCCACTCGACGGCGCGCTTTGTATCATCTAATCTATGGATCCGCCGTTAAAAATTCAAATGGTTGGACTCTCGCCCGACGGACACAGCATTCCGACAGAATTTCCCATGAGTGCGTAACCGACCGCCTAATCGCTTCCGCGACGTTCCCGAATCTTGCATTCGCAGAAACCGCTGCGGTTCGCATCGCTGGCATGAAAGATCACCAAGATATTATCAACAGAGACTCATTAATTTATCTATGGTCATGTTTAAGCATTCGCGAAGAAAACAACTTAAACACAGCTCGAAAAATGTTTAGCAAAATCAAAGGCGTGATTTCAAGCTACTTTTTTCTTTGCTAATTTTCGCCTAAATGCTTTGTTTTCGAGTTATTAGCGAAAAATTACTGCTCCCAAATTGCTAAATACCACGCGTATTTGCTCACTTTTACTGACTCATCTCGTTGGGGTTAATGAAGCTGTTAACATGTAAATACTTTGTGTTTTATTTTCAAATTGAATTGTTGCGATCGTCTAATTCAACGGGAGATTTAGTTATATAGTTTCTCAGACCGCTGACAAAAATTGTTCCGTGTTTTGGATCCCGTCAAATTACGCGGTTCAGTTCAAATTCAAGGAGAACGAAATGGACGCGGAATGGCGCGTTTAACCGACGCATAAATGCAAGCTTTAGCACTCGCACCCTGCAATCTCAGATTTTCTCCTTGGCTCAACCGGATGATACGGCCGGACTGGCAATCAGCCACCGACCTTACGCGGCCGTCCGGTTCGTTTCGGTCCTTCAGGAACGTCCGCGTCTCGTCGACGGGTTCTCTCGTCATAGCGGGTCCCGATTCATAAGGTATAATCACGGGAGGGGTCACTGGGCGTTACAAACAGCGGAGCGTCACGCGAACCAGCCGGCGGCTGAGTTAGCGCTGCTCGAATCGAGACATGAGTACACACGTTCATCCCAAATGGGAGACGAAGATGGGATCGGTGAAAGCTGGTATGAAAAATGCAAACGGTTCCGGACGTTGAAAGCTTGAAGATTCGATGATTCAAAGTCACGGAAGAGAGGATTGCGCCTCGGAGGATTTACCACCAAAAGAATACGATTCGAATAGAGTCCTATTCTTCTGCATTATTTTTACCGAGGTTTAAACTTTACAATATAAATGTTACTTTGTCAGCCTAGAAGATAACTTCCTTATGGGACCTAGTCAGAGTTGACACTTTAACTATCGAGCAAGCAAACCGATCATACGATTGAACATATTTAGTCACTCGAAAATTGCCAGAACATTATTCGAAACAGTTTTGATATGATTAAATCTGTTTCTATTCTATATATTGGTAAAAATTCAACTGTTGTATGAAAAAAACAAGTTGAATTTCAAGTGCAGAAGGTTGAAAAAAATATCTTGATTTTGGAATTAAAATTGCTTCCAGTGCAATGGGTTAATTACTAACGAACTTGACACTGCGGTTCACCGTTTCATGAATGTAGGCTGCAGCAGTGAGATTTTCATAACTGCGAACGCTTAAAATCGTTCAACTTTACGCCACGTATAATTGTTGAATCAGTGAATTACAGCCAACGGCCATATCACGTTGCAGTGAGCCGATTCTCGTCCGGTCATCGAATCAATGAATTATCGACTTAGAACTTACATCTCTGGGTTTATCTGGTAAAAATCTACAAGATTACATAAAATAGTCCAAAAATTTTGGTCCCCTACAGTGAAGTATAGTCAATACCGAGAATATGTCTATCTAAATTTTTAAATAAAGTTGAATAATTCCCCATAGATATATCTTTACAATCCCAGTAATCGTAAGTTAAAAATATTAGAACGCGTCATTTTTACGCGTCCCATAAACCTAGTCTTAATAACCTGATCTCCTATAATAAAACTTGAAACACTCGCTGAAGTGCGGACATCGTTTTTGAAGTGTTACAAAACCTTCACCAATATTCAAGTTTCCAGTAACTGAAAATGAGGTGAGATCTACAGAATTTTGACTGGTTCAATGATCTTAACGTCCAAGCCGCTGAACAACTAAATAAAGAGAAGCCTACGTCTCCTGGAAGAACTTGGCCGTCGCGACAGCTCCTCTGTGATCAGGACCGCTAAAAATCTAAACGCAACGGACAGATCGATAGATGCTTGAGAGCCCACTGAGACCCGCGGGAACGAGGATGATTAAAGACAGCGGAAGACGCGGAGCGGAGTGGGGCGGGGGCCGCATAATGTCCAGAAGGACGGTGACGAGAGAAACCGCAGGTTTCGGGTCTCCAGGCTTTGGATGGACCTTGTACGTATAATATCCTGGCAGAAACGAGGGGAAAGGAGGGCGTCAGAAGCAGAGGGAGAAAGAAACTGGGAGGAGGGAAACGGAGGATCTCTTTCCCGTGGTTGGGTGGAGTGGGTGGGGGCAAGGTGGATCGCGGATTGAGTCATTATGCCTGCTCGGAGGAGACCACAGGCTTTGATGCGGGAACGGCTGCCATCGGCTCGTGAAAGGAAACCGACCGGATGATTCAACGTATACAGACGGACAAAGTAGTCGCGGAGCTTACTATACGCTGCACTCATCCTTTCCTCGCTCCTATTCTTCTTCGTCCGCTTCGTCGTCAGCTTCTTCCTATTTCGCTCGGCGACCCCCTTCCACCTTTTCCATCGATTGCTTGCACATTTCAACCATGCGATGCAATGGAAACGGAGTTCGATCGCAGCGCGTCCATCGGTTAATTCAGGATTACAGGAACTCGAGTGTCAGTTAACCCTGCATCGAGATATTCATTCAAGGACCCTCGATGGTCGTGAATCCTTTCCGGTTTACAGAAGACCAAAAAATGCAAGTTTTTCAAGGTGCTTCAGAAACTGTTAAAGATGTTAAACATTTTTAGATTTGCGCACCAATTTACAGATTCTCGTTCCTTTTATATTCGTGATACATGAAGCTTCTGCAAGGATACTATAGTATATTACCAGCATCAATTCTGAAACGGCCGCGAGGGTTCTGATCACATGGTAATATATTTCATTTTTTCTACAGGACTAAAATTCGCTCTTCCTGTTGGCATTAAGTATAACAGTTGATTTACGGTGCCGCGAAACTGAGAAATTTCCTCGGAGGAAATCTATGATACATAAGCGAACTTTTTATTCCTCGCTGACCGTACACAGGGGTTCTAATTACGTGATAAAATATTTAATTTCCTCTTTAAGATGAAGTTTCGACGATAGGGTAACGGTATAGTATCCCTCCCGTCCCTCGTTCTGATATTTGCATATTAATTACACTATATACATACGCTTGTATCTTCGAATGATTTACTAACTGGTCGTCTATAATTCGAATAGAACGCAACTTATCCGTCATTGTGCGAGTCCCGCTGCGACGCAGATGATGTGCCTCCTTGGATCGCATCGGCGAATTCTGTGGCCATCGGTGATTCCATAAAATTGATCATTTCCTGTTTTTTTTCGTGGACGTTGATAAAGCGGTCGAACTCGTTACGGGAAAATTTATTAACGCGTTTGGTGAGGTCTCGACGACGCGACGTGCGCCGACTGGCCGGAAGGAGGCCGGTTTGTTGGTTTTTCGACGCGTAGGGAATCCGTATTTTTTTTCAAAGCAATTAACGTTCTTTCGCGAAACCCGCCGGTGTGTTTGTTAATGAAGAATCGCCGCGCGCCCGCTATAAAAATCGATCGATCCTCCCCTCTTTCCCAGGACCTCGATAACATCTCCACCTCCGTCCTGCTGTCATCTCTTCTTTTCCTCCTCCTCTTTTTCCGTGGAATAATAAAAATGAGTCGACTCATTACGCGATTCTTAATTAACAGTCTCTCGGCGTAATCGTCTAGTGGTACGTAATTAAAATGTACCTTGTTTACGCCGAAACCGTGTTTTTCTTATTCGCCGGACCGTGGCTACCTTTATGCGTTTCAAGCACGCACGGCTGTTTTAAATACGTAAAACACGAAATTAAACAGATCGTACGGCAGTTTTGTTTTAGTTCTGATTTACCAAACGACCACTCGCGGCAATCGAATTTTATTGAATTCCAGTTCTTCTCATTTGTCGACGGGGCTGTAAAACTTTCGCGGTTCGGTTTACCGAGGATGGTTAATTTATCAGCAAACACGAGCGCCGTTTGCCTGTCACGAATTAATGAATCTATCCCGAGATAATTTACGGTGTTTATAAAATAGAGGGATCTTTTCACATTTCGATAGGTGTTCGGCTTTTTCCACCGTCGCCTTTGAGAAACGTATTACGCCTTTAACGACAGCATTCCGTTGATTACAGTTTGTCGAAACTGCCTTTTGCCATGCTACGCATCCCGCTAGCTCGAATATTTAATTAACCGCGCTGGTAACCCTTGTAACAGACACGGTCTGACACTACTTGAAATTGTGGAATGCGGTAACTACGTTAGCCGATCGTAAAATTGACAAGAGCGGATGAGTTCATTCCACGAAGACTCGCAAGACCAAGTTAATTACCACCATCGTGCGGCGAGGGCAAAAACAATTACACGGAAAACAATAAAGTACAGTAAAAACCGTAATGGACAAACTACATGTATTTGTAGAATATCCACATGTATAAGAAAAGATTCTTCAACGTTTGATCTTAATCAGCGTAATTATGTATAAAATCGTATGATAGGAAGTGGTATAACAAGTTTTCACCTTTATGGAAGCTAATTGTTTAAAATTTCTATTCAAAATTTCTGTTTGCATTTAACACGCTCACACTATTATAATAATAACAGAATTTATTCAGATGTCATAGGATTTTTATGGTAATATGGAATAAAGAAGTATACTACAAAATATTTCTGTATCTCCACGAATTCTAAAAGAAAAGATCTGAATCCGTCATTTTAACGAGCTCGGCAGTTCCAGAGTAAAATAGAACTCACGTGTGGCGTTCTACGTGTTGAAGATGTTTTCGACGATGGTTCTGGCACGCGTTGATCTTACAGTTTCCGACACGCTGAGTCAAAATGGAACCAAGCAGCTTTTATGATGCTGTTCATAGCAGAGTTGAGGAAAGGGGTTGGTCATTTTAAGACGAATCGCGCACAATGCGCACAATATTATGACATCGTGCCGGACCATCGACAAGTTCCGCACCGGTGCCATTATGGGGCTAAGCCGCCACTGGATTTTATCTCTGGTCCCCAAGTCGGTGTAAGCCAAACGAGCTGACAAGTCGACTCCGAGTCGCTAGAGAAAGGAAGATTGAGCGCGCAGGCGACAAATACAAACGGACGGAAAAAGGCGCAGGTATATTATGTACACCGGGGCCCCGAAAAATCCTTGCCTGGAGCCACGCGATCGATTACCTGGGCCTCCTCCGGGGACCGTACCCGGGATCTTTTGACAAGTCACTTCGCTCGACTCCGAGCAACCTTCTTTCGCGGAATCGGCTCCATCGCTCCCGGCTGATACCAATCTTGCTAACATATTGTCGAGAGCCCACGGACTCGCCGCGGTGAAATGCATATTTCTGCTGGATCGCGTGTCGCTTCGTTCACGCTCGTTTATTTTTCTCTCGTTTTTTCTTTGTCTCCGACCGGCCACACCATGCACCGGGACAAGTGGAAATGTCCTGCGGCGTCTCGGAATTTATTTACCGTTCCTCTTTCCACCGTGATTCTCGCTGGTCTGCTCTTACGAAACCGTGCCGGGTCCTTGATCACTTTCCACCTTTCTTTCCGGAAAATCCATCAAAGAATTACAATATCTTCCGCTGTGACTCGCGTAGCCACCAATCTCTGTATTTTCTTTAACGATTCTTTATAACCCAGGCGGAACGTAGATAACCATTTCCCAAACACTGCATTCGACATAAAGATTCTTGCGAATTTGTAAGTACAAGTACGTGGTAATATTCTGATCTTATTACCATCGTGTTTGGTCAAGCGTAAAAGGCTTACCGATTTAATTCAAAGCAAATAAGAAACTGGTTTTCAGTACCATATTTACCAGAAAATTGATAGAAAATTCAATTTTAAGGGGCACGCTCATTATTTTAACCCTTCAGAATTTTTAAGTTAAACTTGGAAGTACAACGATTGAAACAAACTTATTTGATATTCATTTTTACAGTATTATTTCCTTTGCAATATTAGAAACAGTGTGGGATAATAAAGAATTGCCTGAACTTTTAAACAGTTAAATTTACATTCATTATATAATTATCAGTTTAAAAATGTACGAGATCTAGTCTACTTAAGAGTTGAGAATACCAGCAACTTGGCACACAAAACGTTAAAAACAATCGTTTGAAGTTGCAGTTTCTCACGATTTTTGACTTATAACTGCAATTTTTCCACTTTTAATCGTTTATAACTCAGAAACCAAGTAACCAATATCGATTAAATTTCCAGCATGTATATCATTTATCTGAGTCTATAAGACATTTTTTAAATTTTCAATACAGGCCTAGATCAAAAAATTGTAAAAATCAACTTTTACTATTTTTCTCGCGGATCCGACTAATTGCAATTTTTTTCAAAAGTTTTTTCACGCATCATCTTATAAATTAAATCTTCTAATTTCTCGGGAACACAAGTCATTTGGTCTAATTTAAAAAAAGTTATGTCAAATGGCGTTGATTCACTTTTGCTCTTCACTGTACTTCAGTTTCATAATCACTATAAAAAATGTGAGTACGAACTTGACGTGACAGTACTTCGTCGGCTGCGAATGAGTGAATGATTAAAAATACTAGTGAATTGATAGGCCAAGATTAGGATATCGTAAAATTGATGGAAATACGGGGAGGAGCAGCAGGTGTCGCGAAAGGATGATTAATCAAGGAGCGCGCGCGGCCATCCGCAACGAGACTTAAATATCGCAAAATGAAAAGGAGACTATGGAGCGACGGGGACGTGTTCCATGTAAGAAACTCGCACGACATAAATAACCAGCGTACAGTTAGAGGAATCGCGAGTAGAGCGGCCGGGATGCCCGTGAAAGTACCAAGTTCGCTCTTCAAATTACGTTGCAAATTACAAACCCCTGCTGTTCGCGATGGCGAGACCCCACGCGTGCCTTGATGCATGTAGCGCCGCGCGACTCCCTCGCATTAAGGAGGAGAGCTGATGAAGTCTTTCGTACGGAGCCTTTAGACCGGGTCCTTTTTTCACCCCCCTCATCACGTTTCTCGCCTTTGCAACGCGTTGTCGAGTGCAGGCAATCCTCGCCGCAGAGAAATTCTTTCCCGGTTCGGCTCGGCACGGCTTATTCCCGACGTTGCGCGACCGTGAAGCTGCTTAATGGAAAACAAATGCACGGCTGATTCCCTGCGACTTTGATCGCGGCTTACCTAAGGCACGCTCCTTAACCCTTCACGAATCAATTTATCTTGGGAACACTCGTTCCGAGCCTTCCGTCAACATCCGTGCGGGACCGACTGTGTACTCTGTCGGCTGCAATCTTGGAATCGAAAGGCACCGTTACCTGTTTCCTCTGGATCGTAATTAACGCTCTTTGGAATTACCGCTTGGTTTTTAATAGTTTTACTACTTGCGGTTGATAGACATTTACTGGGAATTATTATCTAATAGTTTCTTCTGTGTGCTCTTCCCACATTCCTCACAAGTGACTTGTTTTCAGCTCCCAATAATGCCGCCATTCGAGAATTAATTTATAAACCATAGTTGGTTAGCAGCACTGGTAACACTGTAAGTGTTTTTTTCTTCTCGATAATGTAATTATAGCTACATAGATTCGAAGAAATGTTTCTTTGTCGAAAAACATGATGGATCAAGGTAGACGCTGATCCAAATTGGGCTAACCATTCCGATTTCACAAATTAATTTGCGCAAGCGTTCACCGATAGATGGAAATCATTCTGACCGTGAAGAATAGAAGAACCAAAGGCCTTTTACCCAAAGTGTAGCGAAGCGAGACTATCGGCAGCGCTGCAGCGGCTGGGGACATCGATGCCCGCACAAGACGGGTCGCCGCGCCGGTTCCAGGTCCGTTTTTCCAGCGGCCGGCAATTAAGCCGAATCGGTGCTCGCGGCCTTGCTGTGCGTGCAGGAAGGGTGGAGGCAGTGCAACGGACATGTCAGAGTCGCGTTCATGCCTTTCCGAGCATCGGAATTGAAGAATTTACGAGGCCGGTTCGGCGAGCATTTGCCTTTTCACCGCGCCTCCCTTAACCGTTCCCAAGCTTCCTCGTATCTCCTTTAGCCGGTCTGGGCCTCTCCCTCGCGTTCCCGCCGAATTTCGTTTGGTCGACGTCGAACGAGTATCTCCATCTCTCTCTCTCTCCCTCTCGTTCGCATCTTGTCCATCCATCCATCCGTCCATCGGTTCGTCCCGCAGCCGCGCGGATTCAATGTCCATGCAAAGTAAACGGCGGCCTCGAAACGGCTGTCAATTATCCGTTATATACGGCCCTGGCCCTCGAACCCATTCTTAACGACCCCTTAAACCTGGCCACGGCCCAGCTCCCTCCCCCTTGGGTTCGGATCGCGCCGAAAACTCTCTCGACGGGCCCACGGGAGGACCTACATCGATTCGACGACGACGAACGGGCCCAGGAGGAGGAGGGCTACGACGACGAGGACGACGACGACGACGAAAACGACGACGGGGACACGAACGACGTAGAAAGACGAAATTGAGGAGAAGGAAGACCGGCTGCGAACCGGGCCAGGGTGGAGAGAGCGGTTTCCGGGAGTCGTTTGGTATTCCAACGCTACCGCCACTCGCGGCACCTTCCTCCTTCAAACCGTGGACAGATTCCTTCACGGTCGCCGCAGAGAGGCTACCGATACACAGGGACCGGAGACCGCCTCTATAGCCGCGCCGCGAACTGTGTCAGAATTGCAAATGGACAGCAAGCCCGGCACCCGACGGAACGACACGGCCAGAGAGCGCCGCTCTCGCTCGTCCCAGCGAAACGGGGCGCGAATTCCTGCCTGTAATCCTCCAAGATGGATTCGAGCCGGCGCGACACCCAGGAATTCGAGGCGGGAACTGTTTCGGGAAAGAATCGGTGGGAAAAGAGCCGCCGATTCTGCCAGCGGACGCGGCCCTTTGTCCTAGAAAACCAGACCACTTCCTGTCCTCCGAGCGTTATTTTATGTGGGCGCGAGAGCCTACGGATGTCCCTCTCCCGGCCGAGCCAGTCGGAATGTAGATCGAAACACTTTGATCAAAGTGTTAGCCTACTTGAAGAAATGTCTTTGTTGCGAATTCCCTGGCTACCGTCAGGCTTTATCCTGTTGGAGAATGCGATCGTTCGGATAGCAGAGGTTCCCCGAGTCTCTCTCGTAACTTTACTGTTCCTTTATTCCGATAGGTTGCTAACCGAGACTCTAAATTGAGCCTAATGATCCCGTAGTAATTTCTTAAATAATCATCTAACAATTTCACCTCGAATTCAACGATATTTTTAACAGATAATACATGCCATTTCTTTGTATTTTAATCGGTGTTTTTGGTCTCTTCCTTCTGATCAATGGCGCTGCTCTTTCATTGCATTCGTACAAATCCATTGAAGAAAGCATTGCGTGATTATAAATCTACTTTAGTTTTATAGATATTAAACGTAACTCGGACACGTGTTCAATATATATTTAGCTTGTAGGTTTGATTGGAAGTAAAACATAAGACTAACAAACGTCTGTACTCTTGTAACAGCAACTATGCTCACATGTCCAGTTTGCGGTCACGTCACCCACTTGAAACGATTGTGTAATAAATAATAAGGAGCAATATTTTTGTCACCGTCCATAAGGCGGCCCCGGTCGAGCTATTTTTATATAAAACAAGATGATGCGAGAACCACGAATTGAATTTTATTTTAATTGTCTAGAAATTCCTCGGAGTAGCTTCATGCAATATAGCAATACTAGCATCATGTAAAAAAACCTTTACTTTCCGGGTAAAACGTGAACGAGAAAAAGGGTACGATTCTGACTATTTCGTCTGCTTAATTTTTTGCTCGCATTGTACGTCTTAATTAGCAAAACAGGAAAGTCCAATATATTATTGTTAGTTACCACACGATCGCAACGCGTTCGCCGGGATTAGAAGGCAGATGGCATTTCGGCTCGTAAGAAGTATAAATCGAAATTAAGAACAATCATCTGCCGGGCGATTGTACGCGAACCTAACAAATCTTTTAACAGCTCCGACCGCTCGAGCTAACGTGGAACGACTAAAGCCGCCGAAGAGAATGTTGGAGTTAACTGGTACGAGGCATCATCCCCTCGCTCGTAAACGCCAACGCCTCGTAATTATAACGATACGTTCCGTTCGAACGTAACGAGCAGACCGGGACGAGATTGGCGAGTCGTGGCTCGCAAGTTTACCACTTTCGAGCGGCTTGTTACGACGATCGCGTAGAATCGCAAATCAATCAACCTCGCCGGTCTTTTCAACGAGTTTGACGCGCGACCTGTGATCGTAGCCTAGTCATTTACGAATTATCCGCATGCTTTCGAATTGTCGTCACTTACCGAATGGGATTTGTAGACGTCCAATAGCTCGGAGGAACTGGTCTGACGTCCGTTGGCGTGAGATTGCGGTTAGGCGTCTGGGTGGTACCGATTCTCTTTGTTCTTCAGTCTCAGATCGTTTCACGATCGATCCTGACACGGGATAGATACCACTAGGATACTCGAATTTGCTTGGAAAATTGCACCGATCGACTGGCCGCACACTGCGAATTTTCTGAGAGAGCGAGCGTGAACGGGATTCGCGTGAAAATGGCTGACGTTGCGCGACTGTTCAATCTTGCGATTACAAAATCCTACATACACGGCGTTAAAAGTGAAACAGTGTTATGCCTAATATTAGATTGTCGCATTGAAATCTACGATTTTTAACAGTAACGTTAAATAACCGCAACTTTGTTCTAAATATACTTATTGGTCAAAGAATCACCATTGTAATCAACGTGTACAATGAATTACAACTTTCTTGATTGAAATTGTTGATTTTGAAGAAAGTAGAAATTGCAATTCTTTAACGAGTAGTGCGTTGATAAATTATCACATTTCGGCCAAATATCAGATAATGCTATCGACAATATATTACTTTTCTACTTATATAATTCGAATACAGGATAACCTCGTTGATTGAACGTTGAAATAAAATTCATTTAAAAGTAAAATTATATTGTACATCTAAATTAAAATTGAAGATAGGTCCGTCAGGATCAGCTTTGTGCCTGAAAGCGATATACAATACAATAAACCAGTAGACTGTAATAGTACTTGAACAAATGATTACAACAAAGTATTACTTGAACAAAACGATTTATAACATTTTTTATAACTTTGTGAGTCATATTCATTTAAAATTCTTGTTTCAGTTAAATTTTTATAGATCGAACGATACGAACGCATGTTCAATGTAGGTTCTTGCACAACACCTGCATATTGTATTTCGAACAGCAACCTGTGTGGTGCGACTGACAAAAATTGCGATACTTGTTCAAGAATTAAGAGCTTTTCGGACTAAAGATTGGTAAGATGACTGGAGGTTTTCTACGTAATTTCTCGAGGATTTTTCCTTCGACCCAGGTGGCTGGTCCGCTTTTTCATCTGGTCACGATTGAAAGGGGCCGAAGCGTGTAGGGCCCGGTGATTCGTCGAAGGCGCGTCGTCGCGCGGATAATAGCTTATTAACAAAGCGTTGGCCAGCCTCGCAAGGAAGTGACAGAGCGGTCACGGACTGTTGGGAACGAAAAGAGAAGGGTGAAGAGACGAGGATGGTGTTGGTCAGCGAGCTCGAAAGTGAGAAGAAAAGAAGGAGATCGAGTCCTGACGCCAGGAGTCCAGTCACGGGTTCCATCGACGCCTTCGAAAGAGGGGGAGAGAAAGAGAGAGAGAGAGAGAGAGAGAGAGAGAGAGAGAAGAGGAGACAGAGAGGGAGAGTAAGAGTAGGGTCCTGGCGCACAACGGAGCTTTAATTACGCCGATATCACGGTAATTAAGCCGATCAATGCGTGCCATTGTACGGCGTCCGCCGGGCCCCATTGGCTCTTAAGGCCCATCCGTAATCACGGCCGAGGACCCCCTTCGTTCGACACAAAAGCACCCCGTCTCGCGGGACACCAGGATATGCGGTGCCTGCGCCCGGGGATCTTTACGAGTGACTTCTTTTTTGCGGGGAAACCGTGACAATGGCCGGGCAAAAATCGACTCGTTCCGGTGCGCGCGATTCGATTCGTTTAATTGAGACACCGGCGATGTGTTATTTTTGCGTGCGGCCTCGTCGGCATGTCTGCAGGTTGGGAATCAGGAAGTCATCAAAGTTACATTCACGCTCGGATTGCGCTCGAGAGTCCCGATGAATTTCGGATTGTCCACGTTGATGCTCGCATAAAACTCGGCTCGGACAGTCTATAGGTGATTTAACGTTTAATGTACATTTAAATATATGGTTTGACATGATTCTTAATCTCTGATCGCGCACCAAGTCATTTTTCATCCGTACCCAGACGTCGCGCGTTGTCTTTGTAATAGGTACTCGTAGCGACGTGTACTCGCATATCGTCGGTTGCACCGTCGAGATTAGCATCGAGCGATTGTTTTCGCTGTTGCTGAAGATATTACCGAAAAAGAGCAAACAAGTTGCTTAACCTCGAGGCTTGGTATTCCAGGGTCGCTGCGACAATCAAAGCATCCGGCGCAAAAGTTCAGAATGTTCCCACATTGGTCGCTTTTTTATTGCCGAGATCCCGAATCAATTATTCCGCATGCCATTTGGCCAAGGACAAATTGTAAGCGCGAACGTGTGCAATCATCGAACATTTCTTCAATTTAGGGGACATCGAGTGTGAAATTCGTAGCTCAAGGCGCGGCTGATCTCGTGTCCGATCGTCATTCTCCGGGATAATTGTAGCCCGATCGGTAAGCAATGCCAAAAATTCGCCGAAAATCGATGCCCCCGGAGCGCTCTCGCTTCAGGGAGGTTTACGAACGCATACACGACAATGCTGCGCTAATCGAACGGTAGAACTTAATAATTTTCCGCACGATATCTTCTCATAATATGGCTCGCTTATCAATTACCTTATTAAATCCTCGAGGCTCTCTCTGGCCTTCCCTCGTAGTCCAGATTCAAGTTTTTTGAGCCCGCGGGAAAATATCGTTCCTATACTTCCATACTCGCATAATTAATTTCGTACAAAGCACTACCTATTTCGTAAACTGTTGTGTCGCATCGTTTAAAATGATTTCCATTGTACCAAGTGTCTTGCGTGTTTCCTGGCGGTTGAGTTCACACGATGTGTTTCTTAATTAATGGCTAACAGCATTAGTATCTCCTTTATGAAACGTTGGAAGAATTTAGCAAAAATTAACATTGGTTTTCTGAATATTCTGCTGTGTACTATGACTTTAACACTCTGAATGCCAGCTCAGCATCCTCAAAAACTTCATAAAAGAAAAGTAATTTATTTATTGAAACAAAAGTTGAAAAGCTGAAATGTGTGATACTGAAAGTAGTCTCTCAACCATCTTGCATTTTACAGCTCCTAAGCAAATTCGCTACACTCGATACAATAACGTCGAAATTTATTTATAAATCTGAACAAATAATTCCGTCCCCCATGTCCGGCAAACGTAGCGCTCAAAGTGTTGAACAGCGAAATATATAAAATTAATTTGACTCTCCAAACTGTGAGATGAATCTTCTACCTTCTTTATTTCATTCTACAATCTCTTATTTTGTGTTTTACTATATATTTTACATTTCTCGCATATGCATGGCTCAGTAGCGGTTCCAGTGGAGTACAAAGAGTAAGAATTACGAAAGAATCTAATCAAATATTTTAATCACCGTGTAGAACTTGGGAAATCAATGAATGGGGTCTAGAGCATTCCATAGCTGCATCATCCAAATTCGAATCACGATAGCCCCGTGCACCAAGGAGAATATTTCCGAAACTGCGTGGTCATTGTTCCATTGTGCCCTGTCCCAATTACAAGAAACGCTGTCAAGGTCGCGTCTCATCGACCCAAGAAGTTATTCAGACTGCGATGGGTCCACGAACGCTTGGTCACTGTTTATCGAGGTTTATCCCGGGGTGAAACTTCCGTGGCGGCGAGAGAGAAGACGATATTGAAGAAGGGAGCGACGAAAAGGGTTGGATGATTTGTTTGCGGCCGCCCTCAGCGTTTTCTCTGTTTGTAGTAGGAGTTAGGCCAACGAAACCGTTTCCCCGCAAAGCGCCGCTTCGGCGAACGGAATAACTCGAACGGTACCGCTTTTTACGTTTCTTTTCCCGCCGCTATTTGCGCCGGCGTTTCACGAAACATGAGCGGAAGAGGATCATCAGGCTGCTCACCGCGATCTCCTTCTGTCGTCCAGAACAGATGCGTACTTCCAGTGGGGAGGCACCGTTCTCGTTCCATTAACCGTGTTTATCCGGAACTGTTTGCGAAGTTCAAACTTTGCCCTGCAGAAAGCGAGCATTGTTGAGTAGCCTTTTCTGGAACGCTGAAGATTCAGATATTTTGTGCTTCATGGTTGCTTTGATCTTCATTATATTCGCAAAGACTGGCGTGAAAACTGTGTTCCATTATCGACCAATCGCTCGACGCATTCGTCGTTGTTACATACTGAAAATACAGGGTGTCCAAAAAATAGTGAAAATCATTGCAATGAGCGGTTGCTGAGGCAATTTAAAGTAACTTTTTCCTTAGCGAAAATGTCTACCTCGGAGTTATTAACGAAAAACACGGTCCAATCAAAGCGCGGCTACAGCGAACGCATTTGGGCTCGGTAACAGATTTTGCAGAGCGTGGCTTTCAATTGGCGTAGCCAGAATCTGTCTACGGTAGCCGCGCTCTGATTGGTCCGTGTTTTTTGTTAACAACTCCTTAACAAAGTCGAGGCGGCCATTCTTGCAAAAGAAAAAGTTACTTTAAATACTCTCAGGCACCACCCATTTCAAGGATTTTCACTATTTTTGGACATCCTGTATCAGGGAGAGTAGTCTACTTTGAACTTGTGTTTATATTGAAACAACGTCTATCTTGTGAAAGAAAAATAATTGCAGTGTTATTTAATAAACTGTGGATTTTATGCATTTATGACAAAATCTAGTAGGTGTGATCAGAAAGAGCAAAACAATCAAAAAGATTTAAATATGACTTTGTACCACTTTTGTCATGTTGATGTTATTAAAGAGAAGTAGAATCTTCTACTTGGTTCCTACATTTTGCAATCGATGTAGAACATTTTTATTTTGTATAAAAATCTGCAGTCTATTTATGCCAAAAATGGGTGGGTTTAATTTGAGATTATTAAAAGAAATTGGCACTATCAACGCATTGTTTACCATTTAATAAAACTACGAAAAAGAGAAGTAGATTCCTATTTAATTCCGATGTCTCGCCATTAATGCGAAGAGATCCGCAGATTAGTTATTAATTCTTAATTATGAATTGTACTGTGTTTCTATGAGAAGGAATTTATTATATTTTGAATGTTCTTAGTAGTACTATTTGACTATGAATTGTAAATTAGGGCGTATTCTAGACACTGGTCTAGCTACCCTCTCCTATTACTAACAATGCGAGTTGTGTGGTCTAAAATATACGAACGTATGTAGCATGGGTTGACGTATAATATTTTACCATAAGATAAAAATGTGCACGTTTCAGGTGACGGTGGCTAGCACGAGCACGCCAAGCACCAACACGATTCATCCTAGCGTTAACGACATGGACTGGTTCGCCGGCGTAGCCGAGGAGGAATTGCTGTATTACACGGGCGTCGGTAACGACGTCGATTCCCTTTGGGCTGTGATAGGAAGCTTTGTGCCGCCGCCTCCTAGACCACCTTATTTACCGGAGGAGGGTGTCACCACCGACGGACTCACCACCTGTGATTTGTGTTCGTGGGCGTGGAAGAACGACAGGCATTCCTTTTCCCTCGACGGCACTCTCGGTAAGTGTTTGCTACCTTAACTTCCTGCTTTCGACGCGGCCGATTCCTCCGCATTCAATTCCGACGTTTGTCACTTGCAGTCGCTGCGCCGCGCATATTTAATTTATTTCTAACATTAGGCCTAGCAGTTGGGTCAGATCCGACTCACTTCGTTTTCATAATTGCCGAAAACAAAATTAAGTTTGTACATTGCTTCCGACTTGAGCAGTTTCTTGTAAACGTAATATTATCATTAATTAAGGATGAAGCTCTGTGGACAACGGTAACGAGATGAACTCCGCGTTTTGAGCTTCTAAATAAAGTAAACACCTTTCCGGTCCTAAGAACCACGCCACACAAAAGAAACAAATCAACGTCTGTCCAAACGGAATTAAGTGCGTTTGTGGAAAGTATTTTCGTTCCGTCTCTGTGCCCAATGTCCCACAGATCTCCTCGATTCGTTCTTGTCAGCACTTCAGCGGATCTCGAGAGAAGGGTTGAGAAACTGTTGCTGTTAGGCGACGTTGGTTGCCGCCTGATTCCTTCTGTACATACACCGGGCGATGTTTGCGGCCTGTTTGCTCGTCAAACAACTTTTCTGGTCTAGTGGATCCTTCAGAGGAGTGGGACTTTTCATCGTTGGTTAGAGACGCCTGGGTCCCGGTAATCGTCGGATGACTCGTGAAATATTTCTCGCGCGAGCGAGCGAGCACGTTTGCGTGTGTGTTTTCGAAATTTCTCGCGGTGATTGCTGCCTAATCCACGCCTGCCGGGGCGAGCTTTCGCAACGGTTTAGTACACGATGTAACGATGTACAACAACTGGAGAAAATGATGCCTATTATCGGGGCCCGGCTGCACACTGGCCCCAGCTTTGGTACGCCTCTCCCGCTCTCCTCTCTTTTTACACGTGAAAAAGGGGTTAGCGATTTCATTACAACGAGAGGCTCTCTCTCTCTCTCTCTCTCTCTCTCTCTCTCTTGGGGTCGGTGGTTAGGCAGCTGCGGATACGGTCGCGCCAGGTTTGCCAACCGGAACGGCTATTAGATGGGTGGGGGCGAACGAGGCGAGCTTCCCCATTAGCTTGCCCACGAGCTGGCCCATTAGCTTTCGATGACGACCAATAGAACGTCAAGATACATATACCTAAAGCAAACACCACCGTGCCAAGCGAAAAGTCGACGATTCGGTCGCAAACGAGTCCTACCAAACGATCGATCAATCCTCGGCCGATCTGCTATCTCGCAGCTACATAGTTCGGAGGAGGAACAGCCGGATAACATTCCCCGGGCGATGGATTTCGTCGCGTGGTACATTAACGTCGTGTTTCGCGAAGCTGCTGACGATGTCATAATCGATACGACTCGGGGACCGTGCTGGATACGCGAAAAAAGAGACGGGAAAATGTGTACTTTGTGTACGTGTGCGAGCGCGGACACGTGTGTGTCCGTACACCGTCTTTCAACGTGGCCGGTCCTCCAGGTCGAAGGTCATCGGCTGGCCTCACCATGGGAGGCCCGAGCTCGGTGTCTGTAAAACTCCTCTCCTCCTCTCCGTCTGTCTCGGCCCTCTCGCCCTGTCCTTCATTCGATTCGCGCTAATTCTCGTGACGGACAAATTAAGACAGATAATTCAAGGGCTCGCCCTCGGTGCGGCCCGACCTCCACATCCGGTACGCACGATTCGACCAATCGGAGCGTTTGACCACTCCTCTGGTTCTCCAGTCAACTATCGTGGCTTAATTTCTTTTTTCTCTTTTATCAGAAATCTCATATGCGGTTTTTTAATACGTTACATGTTACACACTTGCATAGTACTGGGAAATGGTACAGATACAAAACAAGAATAAATTACATATATGCTCTTCTTATATTTGTAAAGTACAACTGTTAACCCGATACGCTACGATTTGTTTCACGGTTGCAGTGATTAAAACTACTACATCATTCATGATTTCTTAGAAAAAGACAGAAGTTTTTTTTTATGTATTCTATGCCTATATTTATATTCTACAATGTCAACAACAAAATAGAATTTTATTTCGGTTTGAAAGAAATTTATAGTTTAGGGGGTTAAGGAAGGACAAAGTATAGAAGCACGATTTAATGTTAGGTGTAGCCACTTTTGAGAGTCCACTTTTGAAATTTTATATTTGTTTGGTGACACTTTGTCCTTTTCATGATTCTAGAATCGTAGAAAATGAACAGATGTGGCAAAACGAACATGTGGGCGATTGAATAGTAATGGGTATTATAGTAATGACAGAATTATACGATGCTTATTCTAGACTATTAATTCGTCTACCAACGCTTTCATTGCAAAAAGTGCAAACGTTGATAGACGAATCGAAAAGAGTCAGTGGGCAAGAGCTTGAAGAAAAAAGAAAGATGACTGGAAGAAAGTGGAAGCTAAATTGCTAGGGTTGTCGACTTACGTAATGTGATCACGACTGTCGAGCATTTCGTAAAATGGCCACTGTAATGGCCCGGGACGCGAAACCATCCGTTTGAACGTGTTTATTTAAAAGCAAATAACGGACTGGTGATAACAGGACATGAATAACTGTGTAACGTGGGCTGAGTTGATCTTTAAACTGTCAAGATATTTGAAGATTGATACTAATGAGTAATGGTTAGTTGGCTATAAAATCTATCAGCTCGTGAAACCAGTTACGCTGACGGATTGCTAACTGCATACTTCGATCGTGATTAATTATCTAATCGTAAATTAAAATTCAATCTCCGGATCCGAGACCTCTTGAATAATAAAAAATCTATACGGCTTTCTACGTATAAAGTCTCCAAACACTTAGACGTTTAACATGCTCGAGCGATAATACAAGTTCCTGGGACGTAACAGTGATATTCAAGTCTTCTAAAACCTCTACAATATATTATCATCTCTTTCGTTTCACACACTTTGCAGTCTACTTCGTAGACTTTATAATCTGCAAATTTTCTAACCTTCCAAGCACGACGCCTGATCGTTGATTTCTTTTTGTATGATCGACGTTGTATGATGTAAGGGATGCCATTCTGTCTGTTTATCTCCAAGCGCTTCAAACTCCAACAGTACTCAAAGAGAACTGCAGAAGAAGCATCTTGAATTTTTCTTCTTATTTTCGCGTACTGAATCTGTCCCTGAAATTATGCCCACATTTTCGGAAACACCTAGTATATGGACGAAAACGATTTTAAGGATAAGTCGTTAGACATGCAACAAAAGCAACAAAATAAAAATGTATTGTAGTTCGAGCGACTATTTCCCCATGACAAGGCAACTGAAGTTCGTTCTAAGTAAGAATTTGCATACATTCCCACGGTCTACCGATCGCCAGCCGATTCGATCGCGCTGTTTCTATGACTCAAGAGTCGGTAAGCCATTACATCTCGAAAGAAATCGAACCGCGAGGGGACGAAAAGTACTGGCTGGCTGAGCTCGACATCCGGTCGAAGGAATTCGTCCAATCAGAATGTCGGTTCTCCCCTGACGGAACGAGGTTCACACGTACGCGGGGGCACACATGAGTTTCCGCTATGTGGCAGGGTGCCCCACCTCTGCTCGGGCCCACGTTCCTCTCTTTACTCGTCCTCCGCCTTGTTTCAGCCCCTGCGGGCCCCATCGGCACAGGCAGACATTATCGCCATTACCATGAATTCCAGCAGTTATTACGCCTCTGTTGCGCCGCCACGAAAATGGTGGCCGGGCTCATTCTACCGTGCAACGAGGAGGGCCCACGACCCCCACCCTCTTTTTCCTCCTGGCGCCCATACGCTGTTGAATATCCGCTTCGAACCGTAATTAAACATGGAACCTACAACTTCTAAAAACCCTTCGACCGCTGAGACACTGAAAACAAATAAACATCGGCGTACTTCCTGCATTAACCGTCCGAAGCGCACAGAACAGGCTAGACGCTCGATAATGTTGCACGAAAGTAGCTACAGGAGATTGCTCGATATTACCGATTACACGCGGTGTCTCTGGACTAGTGGTACAAGCGAACATTAAGCGATTCTATTTGCAAAAATACGTAACACAAAAACGATCGTTTAGGTTGATCGGTTTCAAAGTTGGACGAATCAGATGCGTCAGTCGATTTGTATTCAACGGTATGCGCTATCTTCAGTTTTCATTTAGATATTTAATTTTACTTTTAAATGAATTCCATTTCAACGTGCAATCAGTAAGATTGTCCAGTATTCGTTTTATACGAGTGGAAAAACAAGATATTAAAGGTAACATTAATGCGAGATTTGGTCGAAATGTGGTAATTAATCAACGCACTATTCGTCGCTGGTAAAATAGTCTATAAGATGCATGGGCATGGGTGGAGCCCCTCAAACGCTTGCGCAGTGTTCGCGACGGGTGAATCACTTCTTTGCTCTATAGTAACGGCGGACGGTGGTGGGGGACAGTGGGCACTATGGTGGGGACGGTTTTGTCTCAATTGAGACAAAAATGTCCATCCCTGGTCTACACGATATAGCTGACAGTCCAGGAATTTGTAATTCATTGACAGAATGTATTACAATCGTGTTTACTTTGTTCAATCAGTTTATTTCGAAAATAAATTATGCTTAACGTTGCTACGTTAAAATATGCAACAACCTAACAGTATAGTAAAGGCGATCACCATCCAGTAACAATATTTTAGCATTGCAAGCCCAGAATGATAGCTTACAATAAAAACTGCGGAATAAATAATCGTTATGAATAACATTGATTTAGACAAAATTCGCAAAATTCAGAATCGATTCCGTCATCGATCGTGATCATTACGGGTACTGTGCACGTGCACGCGTCATTCCAGGAAGAGCCGCGCGTCGGATAGGACCAAGGAGACGTCGAGGAACAAAATTGAAATTTATTTCCAGCAAATCGAACAATCCTCCCGCGAGTGCGTGATGGATGACCGGTAATAAGCTACGCGGCTGTGTTCGATACTGTTATTAAAGCGATAAATCACGGGGCGAGGGCGTAGTGGGAGGGATCGCGAAACGCGTTTCGTGTGCCGATACGATCGTCGGTTGATTCGTGGCAGAAACGCCATTGTCTCGCCGAAACTGCGGCAATTACGCCGCGAATCGCGCGGATAAACGGCGAATTGCGGAACGGGTCTTGACGGAAGGAACCGAGAGGATAGCGGGGAGGATCGTGGCTCCTTAAAGGAGGCTCGCGATGGGGTAATCATCGCGTCACTTCGTATCTCCGGCGACGTAATAATTACGCGATAGCGCCTCCGTCTCTCGCGCCGGCCGTTCCCGGCGTCCGAGGAGGCGGAAAGCCGAGGAACGGAAGGGACAGAGAGAACTTAATTCGAACTCGCGAGAGCTCTCTTCTCGAGCCGGCAAGCTCGCAGAAATCGCCGCCGACGACGACGACGACAACAACAACTGCCTCCACTCGTTCCTGTCCGCTCGAGAGACTCGCGCGAGTACCACTCGCGACGACAAAAACCGTTGCCGCGCTCGACCGACGACTTTTTAGACTCTCCTCCAACGCTGGAGGCGTTCATGAGGGAATATTGCGAGGATCTTTTGTCGCCCATGAAGAAGATACTTGAGACTTCGCGTGTAATCACCGCGAGAAAGAAGTCGGTCGAATTTATTATTCACCTTGTCGCGTGAGATTTCGGCCGAAACCTCGATCCTGGCACAATGCGGATGTTTATGGAAATTTACTTTTTATCGATAGTTGTATGCGATCGAAAATAAAGTTGTCGAGAATAAAATGAGAATGAAGTCGAGAATAAATTTGTTGGTTGGCCACAGGATATGTAGAGTACTCCGGGCTTATGCAAATTTGAGATTTTATCTTTTAATCTATAGGAATCGAGATTATAATGTTATTTACTGTTTTCTGGGGATCTCGTTAGGCTCGTACTAATTGGACTGCGATACTTATGCAGATTTGTACTCTTTAATATTTATTAGTTGCGGATGTTCGCGTGAATTTACATTTTCAACGTATAACATTGTATTTTATTTCGCGTTCCAATGAATTCACGACTCTAGAAATAATTCTTGTTTTGGTGATATTTATGTGCTGCACAAATTTACAATCTACGAGTATTGAATTCCATACATAGATGCCGTAATTCGTTTTCTATATAAATCCAGTTATTGCGTAAATTCAAGGTTTCAATTAAACCGACACTTATTCTCAAAAAATTAAGTATAAGAGTCGGCATTATACCTTTAGAGGAGTTACGCCCACAATATATTGTAGGACGAAAGATAAGTACAGTTATCACGCTACATGAATATCGGTTCGCACAGCTTCGGGAACTACGGCGGATTTTAGACTGAGGATACGCTCGTGGACTACGTGCTTGTAATTAGTTAAGGATGAAGTCAAGTCCGGAACACCTATTCAGAGCACCGCACGCGGCCTGCCCACGTGTGTCATTTTCCCTGGTGCTTCGTAATCAAGTTAATACATCCCAGTTTAACGGAATAACGTAATCGTTCGTAGACTGGCAATTCCTGTAATCAGGATGGAATACCAGCGGAATAAGACGCACCTAGGATGCTAAGTAGACAGAATCAGCTTGAGGCGATGCATTTCCTTTGAAGATCACCATTATTTTTGTTACCTTTGATGGACAGCTACATAGCACACGTCCAACCGACAGAATTACACATGAAATTCCGAGAGCTCGAAATCAAACCCGCATCGACTCGTAACATTTCTAATTAGGGTGACCTGTTCAGGGAATGAACACAATTCGTATCAAACGAAAAAATAACATTTATAATGCCCCATTCACGTTTGATAAGGATTTTAGTTTGGAAAGGATTTAGATTTTATTTTCACTGGTTTTACTATTACTTATACAGGGTGTCCCACATAAATGGGAACATCGGTCGTATTTACAGTCCTATCAGAAAACGTCAGAGGACAAAGTGACACTATTGCAGGGGATAAATATAATGGTAAAGAAAAACATTTTTATGTCGTGTTTTTTAATGAAATTTCAAGGTCACCGATGTTTTTTAAATGGAATAGTATATTTTTTACGATAGCATGATAGACAATAAGAAACTGAATTTAGTGGATACCACCTTTTTGACCTTGAAATGACCTTGAGCAATAATAATCATGTTGTTCATATGTAAAGATCAACCCGCCGTAAACAACGCGTAATCTTTGCTGAAACACGTAAATTTTAAACTTCCACATTTTATCCGCTCCAACATGATTATTCTTGCTCAAGGTCATTTCAAGGTCAAAAAAGTGGTATCCACTAAATTAAGTTTTTTATTGTCTATCGTGCTATCGTAAAAAAAATATGGGACTTTAAATACGACAGATATTTAGGTATTCCCATTTATGTGAGACATCCTGTATATTATAATCAAGTTCAGACGTGTTTACGTATCGAGAGGTTCTTACACACTAATTTACATGTACTGCCCTTGTCACTTCGCTCATCCACACACACACACACACATACTCATTCATTTATACAGCTCAGTCGATATGATCGATCGAGATATTGCCGATTTACAGTTGGTAATATCAGTAGATTTCTTCACAACGTTGAAATTGATGCAGTAATTGTACTGTAAATTCATACGAATATTAATTTCAACAAACATGGAGCTTAAGTGTTCATTCATTGGACTTGTCGCCCTACGCGGCAGAAAGACCTACAAGTACAATGGTTTTATATCGCTGGATTATCCGTGAGTTGATTAAACGTTTAAAACGTTCAGCTGAAGAGTAACTTTACACTCGGACAGAACTACGAAATTACCGTACTAGATTTGAATGATACCTCTCGTTTGATACTCGTGAAAAGATACGAAAGTCGAAGAGCAATCTATGATGGCTATCCTTCAGGAGAGCAAGATGCCTGGTCAAATTGCATACGCGTTGCGCAGCTACATGCTGACTCGTTCGCATCTTAAATTACGGTTAATAAGAAACTGGAAACATACATGTAATAATTCCGAGCATTTTTACTAATGGCGAATAACCGCGAAACGGAGGCAGGGAAGGTAGAAGACAGAAACGAAAGACAAGAACCCGGCGTCCCGCTGTAGATCGGCGTCGCCGCGTGAGGCGCCGTTTCAAACGCGGCGACTCGCCACGCTAATCACGCGATGCCGCACGAAACGAACCGAGAGGGAGAGACTGCCAATTAGAACGCAACGCGCGGCCTCGTTGATTGTAATACAACGTTGGATTACCTGTCGTGCACGCCGATGATGGAAGCTGGGCCATCTCGCGCAGAAACCGCCACGGACAACTTCATCCCCTTCGCAGCGAGTGGCATTTATCGGTTCGGGAACGGGCCGCGCCGCTTTGTCGTTTGATCGGCCGCTCGTTAGGATATCCTTGCTCTTCGGAAACCAGGCCCATCCTCGCCTGAATCATCCTTTTAATTCGCGTTACGTGCCCGCGGCTACGTATATTCGGATTGGCCCGATCTTATCTCGGCGTACGCGTATACGCCCGGATACCGGCCACGTAACGAGGCTTCTTCTTTCCCAACCCCCTTCTCCGACAGCCCCCCTAGCCTTTCACCAAGGCTCCGCGTTGCCCCGGACTTCCTAAAGCCACTAAAAGTTTCGGCATCGAAAAGCGTTCACGCCTTGTGACCAGGGCCCGTTTGATCCCTCAGAGATACGTCTAGTAACATGTCATCCAACGAAATTTTAACTTTCCTTTTTTGTTTGGAGTTTTAAGTCACATTAACATCTAAAGCTACGAGTAAACTAAATTTTCCTTCTTTCTTTAATGATTTTAAAAAGTCAAGAATTACTCATCCTGTAACTATTCTAAAGTTTCTACTACAGTGGTACCTCGACATACGAGTTTAATTCGTTCCGTAACCTTGCTCGTATGTCAAATTACTCGTATCTCAAAGCAATTTTCCCCATTGAAATTAATTGAAATGCCATTAATCCGTTCCAGCTCCCAAAAAACCACCTCAGTTGTTTTTGTTAAGTGTTTTTGAATGTGTTTTTCTATGATTTCACGCTTTAATTCAATAGACATCATCTTCTTTTTCGGACCCATGGTTATAAAAATAAATGTGATAATGTTTTGTAAATGTACAAAAAGCAAAAAACGCGAACCCAACTTATAAAAAATGCTTCGAAAACGAGGGAAACAAGCACACAGACTGAGGTCTAGTCTGAGGTGGGAGAAACTGTTAGACGCTGCACACGACCCCAATTCGGCACTCGTATATCGAGGTACCACTGTATTTCAAATTTTCCCTACTCATTTTCGGCACAGCCGGCTAGTCGTGAGCAACTCAACATATTTACATTTATCACTTTTGCTGTTATAGTTTGGTATAAATGTTAGTTCCCTCAAAAAATGAAATTGTGTTGTTTATATTTTCACGTGAGTTCGTTATTACGTGAATGTCGTTTTTTACTGTATATTTTCTCCTGATATCATTTGAATGATGACAGTCAAATAAAACGTGTTTTATGCTGAAGTTTTCGTTACGTAGTGAACATTTATTAACAAATAAGATTAGTTGTTGCATATCGATAATACCATGGTTAAATAATGTCAGGTATGGCTAAAAAATTTTGTTGTAGGTGTAATAGTTTTTGCATAATCGTAATCCAAAGTTGCATTGTTACTTTCGACTTCGGTCTCCTCAACGTTGAATTAACAATTTTCTAGAAGTGGATTACAGTGGAATCATGAGAACAAGGGTTGTCGAAGACGAGAATGTCTACAACAAATCCAATATTCGCATTTTTTAACACTTTACCTACCGGCTATTTTGCACTAATTTTTTCTAAATCGAATATCAACGGTTGAGATCGTCTCAATAAATTGTTCAAGAGCGACAGGGATTTCATTAATCATTCAACAAATTTTTGGAATTTATACAGTGTAAAAATATCTTCTGAAATTATTATTTATATGAGAATTATGGACCTTCTTCTACATTCAACTCAGTCTAATGAGGAGTGGATCAATAAGCTTCCGGTCGATAAAATGTTAGAATGTACAAAAAATAATTCAGAAACTATAAAAATTGTTTGAAGATTGATCGTCGTGGCCGTTATAGATCGAAGTAAATTATACGGGAGTACCGAAAAGATTTGCCCAAGTAATTGATCCCGAGATCTAATCGGAGGATCCATCTTCTTCGGTGTTCGTTTTGCCGGGTGTAGCAAGGATGTCGCATGTTCGGCTCGGAGGAAAAAGGAGCAAGCAGGATCGCGCCCGGGCGAAGTGCGAGCTCCGGAAGGATGCAAACGAGAGCGGGCGTTTCGTGCGACCGAAAATTTTTCGAGAACCCTTCCCGAGGCTCCCAGAACTTTTATATGCTCCCGAGCCGCGTACTTTTAATCTCCAAGTCGATCTCGCCCACGTAGATTTATTGGCAGCGGTTCTTGCGCGCTGCAGGGCTACCGTTGTGCACTTGTGTGCGTCCCTTTGATTGCGTGCACCCCGATTCGTTACGTGTTCTCGTATTTATCGGCCGCTCGCGGCTAATCCACGCCACGCCGAGGAATTGTTTTCGGCCGGAGAATGCGAATAAATTCCGTCGGGACGTAGTCTCGCGACTATTGGACCCTTAAAAGCGGATATTTTAGGACGACGTCGCGTCGGCAAGAATTTAATTAATAGGAGCTTGAACAATAGAAACGGGTCCCGTAGAGCATCGGTGTCCCTCGCTGAAATTACTTATTCGGTAACGGGCAACTTAAATTCTAATTCTCGGTTCAACAGATATTTTCAAAAAGGAGCGAATACAATAGCAAGCAACTTGTAACTCTCGCGACATGTGTAAACGCCTCCGAGATAGCGGCCGCAAGTTGAACTCATTCGCGAAATTTGCTCTCAGAGATCGAAATAATATAAATACCTACTTTTCTTTACAAACAAGTGTACACGCTTCTGCAAGTTGCTCTCGCAAAAAAATGTCGCAAGTTACTCACTATCGTAATCGACTCGTAAGCGTTTCCCACGATAAATGTTTCCTGCTACGCGCTGAAACAGTTAGTTTCGATTATTCACACCTCTTATTTCATCGGGAGACAGCTATCCAGTCAAATTAATTTGCATCCACAATTGGCAAAGAACCCGTACAAGTCTCGAGCTTTCTAAGAGTATAAATTAATTAAAAACAAAATATAGCACACGATGAATCATATACGAAAACCGTAGGACAGAGTAACAGTGTGGGAAGGAATTGCGAAACAGAAAGAGATCCTAACGGCACCGATTGCCGGACGATTAATTAACCGGCGAGGCGAGTTAATAATATGTAAATAAACGGCACACGGATAAAACGCGTGAATCACTAATCCGTGCCGAAGAGTGACCGGTATAATAGCGCCTTTTAGCATTCGATACGAAACGCCGAGATCGGCAAACGACACGCTGCTGCTCGTATCTATTAGTTCGCGAGCGGAACGATTTCGCAAGCGTCGTCGCGCCTGAGAGTCTAACGATGATTGGAACGGAATTAATTACTATCTTGCCGCGGGGCTATCGTGTTGACAGTGCTCGCGGAACGAATTACCCGGCGCATAAATTACGTGCAGTGTAACTTCATAACGAACTGTGTAAATCATCGCCGAGGTGTTACTATAAATTAAATCGTGCGATAATTGGGGCTTCGCGATTAAAGGAACTGGCTCGCACGAATGAAGGCTAGTTTCCAGTCTCCACTCCATTTACGCTACGATCACGGTGTGATTTTAATTAGACGCGGTCAATAGCAACGTTTCAATTCCCTGTCCGGATTGTCTCGACGCCTCCGCGAACAATTTCAGCTCCCGCCGAGTAGTCTGCGCAAGTTTATGCAAATTTACGATTTTACGAGTTTGGTCGAAGATGTAACAATCGAGAGAAATTGTACATAAAGTGAAATTGCTAGAAGAAAGACGTTAAAGTTATTTCCTTTGGAAAATATTAAGATCTTAGTTTATTGTATCTATTAGGTTGTTGCATATGAGATGTCTGATTTGTAGCCGTAACGTTAAACAAACAGAACTTTTCCCGTACAAAAGCTATTTATCAAAGTAAGCACCATTGTAATCATTATATTCTGCCAATGAATTTTGCAAGTTTCTCGATTGTATTTTATTACGGTAGAAATTGAATTTCTTGGTCGTTCGCGTTCTTCATTTACAAAACTGCCAAATCCAATTCTGAGTTCTTTCAGCCATCGACATTTTAACCAATAAACTGCGGATATTTAAACAAAAAATAAAAATTTTCTGCGTCCATCGCGAAAAACAGGGCGTAGTACATCGACGCTCCTCAATTCTCATATTCTTTTCTGTTTCAAATTACAGCTTCTCATTTTTATTACAGTAAATGTATAATATTCGCAGTCTACTAATGAAACATCACATAATGCTATCGTTAACATGTATATTTATTTTTCCACATCTATAAAAAGCATTCGAGGCAAGCACATTGATATAAACTTTATTTAAAAATAAAATTAGACATCTAGATATATAAGGACTGAAGACAGGATTCTAAAGATCAGCTTTGTACCTTTAAATGTAAATGAATAAATTTGCAGACTGTAATAGTGTTTATTGGTCAAAATGCTTCATAAAGTTTGCAATCTAAAATCAAACCTAGACTTTATATCGCTATCCAGCGTATATTCGGGAAAGATGATCGAAACAGACGTTTCTCCGTATTATGCCCAATCGACTTAATTTTGGCCTGTGAATGGATGTTCTTCGGCGACAATGATACTCCCGAAACGCAGGTGTATCGTTCCCTTTTCGGTGTCCCAACCCATTCCCGACGATAGCACTGGGCGGACACTTAAAGTTCTCACGATGGCTCGCACTTAACAAGCTCTCTCCGCGTCGGGAGTTAGAGGACGGCCGCGTTGATGACGCGACCTACGCGACTCCTCAGCGGTATTTCGGGTAATTAAGATTACATGCCGCGCCGATTATTCCGGAGACAGACTGTCGCGTGTGTCCCATCGTCCGTCCCATGGAACACGGTCATCTCCGATGGCGTCCGGCTTATCTCCGCCACTTACCGAACTATGCCCAAAGTTAGGCCCCTTATCTCGGTAACACGGACCCGTCCACTGAGGTTCCGGCAACATCCGCGTTCCACCGTCTCTTTCTCCCTTTTTTCGCCGACACCACTGACACAGCATCGGTCGTTTAGGAATTCTTGTAGCCCTTAAGATGGCCGGCGTAGAAGCAGCCTCCGTTATTTATCCCACCGTTTTTTCCCTTATCTTGTTTCACGCGGCGGCCGTGATCCCGCGCAACAGAAAAGAGTTGTTAACAGCCCGGCGTGTATCGCTACATTAGAACTGATAGAAGTACCACCGAGCGACGCCGACTCATTTTCAGCATCGCTTGTGTTTCTCTCTCTCTGTGTGTGTGTGTGTGTGTGTGCGTGCGTGCGTGTATGTTTGTGCGAGTGCCGATCATCCCCGCGACTCGTTAGCTAAAAGCCACCGACCACGACGCGCCATTTATTCCTGCGCCACCCGGCCACCCAGGCAACTTTTTCTCGTGACTCGTTTTCCTCAACTCCTCGTCCTTATGACACTGCAGGGGGGAGAGTAATCGGCCGACCTGGTAGGCACATGCCCCAACTGATTGAGCCGTTCAGTTGTACTGGTAGATCCTCTCTCCGTCGCCTCGCGTCGGCCTGATACTCTAAATGGCTGATCCCTGGAACTTCGTAGATACCGCTCGAATAAGACATAAACTCTCGGAAAGACTGCATTACAAGGCCGGGGATATCGAAGTTGGAACACTCTTCGCCCGTAGTGCCCCATTAGTTGCTAAAGCGATCTCACGTTTCTAATAGGTTGATACGTTGACTACGAGTAGGTACCTATGAAGTTGTAGAATGGAGACTGAGTATCTAACAAAGGACATCACCCAAGTGCAACACGCCGATTTTAATGAAATTTATACAGGATATAATTTTATTGAAAAATATTTGTCACGTATTCTTTTTTACCTGCATTGGTCCATATCTAGGGGTGAAAATAGGCCTCAGGCGTGAAAACCCTATTTTTCCAAATATCTCGGGAACTAGACAGTCTAGGACAATGGCTGTTTTTTATTTGTGTGTTTTCAATCAAGGAATGTGGTCATATAAAAAAATTTCAGAAAAATTATTTGTTTAAACAATGTTTAGGAAATTCATCTTTTTGTTGCAATATTTCTTATTAATTTTTTATCCATATTTATGTTGCTTTCTGTACGTAATCTATGGACCAAAATAGAGGATACTTGTTTTTGGAATTTCTTTGTTTTCGTCGTTTAATAATAATTATTAAATGCGAGAAATGTTCGGAGTTGTTTCATAAATGATTACATCAATTTACAACATGTGGAACTATAATATTGTGCAAAATGCTTTTAGTTAATTTTTCAGTAGCTAAAGGTGGTATTAAAGGTATTAACCCTTTGCACTTGTAACTATTTCAGCTCCAAACCAAAACATTTCTTCCGACTTACAATAATTTAATTCTATTCGATTCCTTTCAATTTATGCATATGGAACTGATGCAATTTACTCGTAATATATTTAGATATTTAATAATTTATTACATACAAATTTAATTAGAGTCGCCACTCGAGTGCAAAGGGTTAATGTGACGCAGTACTAATCACCACCGATTCATAAAGGACATAGGCTTTTATGGTCAATACTGCCTGTGAGTTTTCTTTGCCGTAAGACGTAATTGTGTGTTTCCAACATGATGTGTACAATATTGATTTAATTGATTTCGATGTCTATAAAAATTTATTCAAGAGTAAACGAATAGAAACAGTAATGAAGTAACATGCACAAGTAGTCAGAATAACTTCGAATGAAAATTATTTTTCCCCTAACGGCTATGTCCTGTACAAATTTCATTAAAATCGGTGTGTTACATTTGGATGATGTCCTGATGACCCTTGTAAGTTGTAAGTGGGTTAGAAAATTTCAGTTGGATGACGCCGTGGATGTTACCGCGCGTTAAAATCTCCCGGCGATACCGCTTACTGCGCGTTGAAGTCTCCGACGCGAACGCATCGAAATCACTCGAACTACGATTGATTGCTACGATAACATCTAACCTTTCTCGCACGCAATTGCGCAACCTGTTTCTTACTTGTTCAATAATTATATAAATACACCGGTGATCTTTACACATTTGAAAGGTTTTCGAAATTATAGTTAATCCAGTGTTGGAAAGTCTGTTAAAAAATACTTAGTCATGGACCGTGGACTTTCAAAACTTATGAAACAATCACCGGTCGCGAATGATTTACCGCGTTGGCTATGTGGATCATATTTGGGTGACACAGTTCTTCATTGTTTAACAGTTCTTTTTCTTCATAAATCAGTTGCTTTTAACCGAACTTCGTTACTACTTGTGCGAACTAAAATAGTTCAAGAAACAATCACTGTAATAAGTAGACTACTAATTTCTGTGCAAAATAATAATGGTGTGTATTCATTGCAAAGCATAGGAGCTACGTAGACATTTATTTATTTTCATAATAATTTTATTGAACTGAAAATAATGCTATAGCAGTTTTATATTTTCCGAATGTTCTTATTGTGTCCCGTACTCATTTTTGTCATAAACACAAAATCCGCGGTCTAGGAATAAGCTTTAACGCTACAGTTTTTATTAAAATGATTAAATTGCTATGATTTCGTTGGATTTTTAATGGGTGATTGTTCTGTAGTCAACGTGTTAACAGTTCGAGTAAGTATGGACATAAATAAACATAAAATTAGTATTTTTTCAAAAAAGTTCTAATCATCGTGGATACGATTTACTAGGTACAAAGGAACGAGCGAGGACATGGAAGCCGATTTTCTGGCCAGCGCTGACCTCTCGAGCGTTTTTAAAACCGCTTGTTGAACAAACCAAAGCGTCTTTCACGATTCTCCTCGCTGCAAGACACGAGTGACGCGCGTGATCGGCACTCGAAAGAGCATAGACACCGAGGCAATAGAGCCATCAAGCCATAATTGCTCCTTGAACCGTCGAAGTCGCTACAAGCTTCCCGAGTGCCGCGTCGAGGTACAATGCCCGCTTTGTTTCCGTTCCGGCCTCTTTTCGACTATTGCTGATTACTTCGGTGGCCCTTGAACGTTTTCCAACGTACATCGACGCGGCGAACCGTCGGCTGTCTCTCTCGTTCTCTCTCTCTCTCTCTCTCTCTCTCTCTTCTTCTGGCAGAGGATAAGGGGAACCTCTATCCAGTCGGGTCTATTCTTACACTTTTCGCCGCAGCTCGCCGGGTACGAGAACCTGACGTTGACGTGTACCAAGCGGCTTCACGCGGGTTCTCGCCATCGTCGGTTCGCGTACGGTTGACGTAGAGTATGAATGATTCCGTTAACTGGACGTCACCGCTGACAGCTCACTGGTTATTTCTCAGGAAACGCTGGAGGGTGCTTCGAGCGAAGGCTGGCTTCCTTGAGAATTCGGGGCTCCTCGGAGAAAATGAACTCGCGCATTGTGAACCGTTCACCTTTCTAAATTAAGCATTCAGACTCATCTAGGGTTACTTCATCCAATGTAACATTCGCTTCAGCCTTTACCCTGGGCATACTTCAAACCATCATTTTTAATAAAATGCTCTGACGATGTAAACACGCTCCTCCAAAAAATTCATTGTAATTTAATTCAAAGTGATATGTATTTATGTTATTTAATCCTTACACCCCCCCCCCGGGTGAAAATTCGTCCATTTTCGGTTTTAGATACAGTCAATTGTGTGATCGTGTTATAGTGTGATGTTTTTTGTTTAAAATATAAGATCGTGAGTAAGACATAATTGGTTGAAGAGGAATGTGTAAACTGAAGATGGATAGAAACTAGAATAAGATCTTTTATGCAACTATATTTGAGGATCGTCTAAGGGTTAAATAGATTCTTACATCTAAAGTAAAACTAGCAATAAAAAATACGAATGAGATCAAGAGTGCAACACAGTTGATCAAATTAAAGTGCAACATGCGAATATATAAAAACTGGAAAAGGATCCTCTCTACGACTCTTCTTGAGAAGCGTATGAGGATCAAATAGATTGATATATCTAAAGTAAAAATCACGAGTAAGACACAATTAATCAAATTAAAATATAAAACAAAAATAGAGAACAACTAAGGTCAGTATCTTTTATGGAATTATTCTTGAGAAGCATGTAAGTTTTAACCCTGTGGCTACTGTTGGCGCCTATAGTCCAGTATAGGCGCTTATGTTGCTTCGGTGCGCTGAAACGAAAGGCGCCTATGGCCTCATCACTTTACAATGAGAAATGCACGCTGACAGGAAATTTCACCGTCTCAGGTCGCGATTGAATTCCTGCCGTATAAGTAGATCGATACATCCAAAATGAGGCTAACAATAAAGA
Organism: Sphecodes monilicornis; assembly: GCA_913789915.3. Taxonomy (NCBI): domain Eukaryota; kingdom Metazoa; phylum Arthropoda; class Insecta; order Hymenoptera; family Halictidae; genus Sphecodes; species Sphecodes monilicornis. Next base: position 10,843,361 of record OU565285.1, on the reverse strand, counting down.
ACAAGAACGACGCAGTTCAAGACTTTCAACTGTAAGATGAATATTGAATGTACAACATGTATCATTAAAGGTAATTTAACGCAATGTAATTGAATTTTTCAATCATCAGGAATATTTTCGAACCAGTTCGGATGTCTGAAAAAATTACTGACGCGTATCGTCGCGAAGATCGAAATCCATGTTCACCGGGAACAGATCTCGCGTTGGTTTATCGTTCGATGCGATCGCCGGTTTGTTCGATAACCGATCGAGTAAATGTGACAACCGTGATACGGTCAAAGCGGCACATAGAACCGCGAAGATCGATCCGATAAATACACACCGGTTCGCAGAGAGATATGATTTAATTCGGACGATCTCGAATCATTTCGAACGATCCGCCAGGTCCTTAACCTGTTCGTTAACCGCGCGGTGTACAGCTCGCACTGGAAAGCTATCCCGATAGCGCTACATGGTCGCGCCGCGGCCGTTAATGCACGCTTCCCCACAAATAGGGCTCTGACGCATCGCTCTAATGCGGGTAATTTATCGTGGCAGCAGAATTTATTGTACGGTATCGCGTAGAAAGGCTTTCTTGATGCGCACAGTGCGCTGGACCGTGCATGTTGCCCGCCCGTTCCCCGACGCTTCAAAGAGCGCAGCGCAATCTACAGCGGCCGCGATCACTTTAGAAAGAAATCAGCGGCGAACCCTCTGTTCGTAGAAACTGCAATTAGTAACAACCCTGATATCTAGATCCCTCGTTGCTACGCGGATCCTTTATGCGTCTGTATCGTAGAAAAGTTTTCAGCAAACAACAAAACCCAAAGCTCAATGGAATTCAACCCTTAACTGCTCGGATAGATTTCTCGATTTTTTTTACGCAATTGTTTCGGCTTGATCGATAATCGAGAGCCTGATGCCGGGACCGCTCAGAATTGAACGCTGAGGGAGTGGTGACGGTTGGAATCGAGCAGATGACACAATTTCACGTTCAGTAACTTTAATAACGTCACAAGGCGATACACGTCGATACACGATAACAGACGACACGAATAATTTAAATATAAAGAAAACTGAGAATAGCGACGATGCTGCGAAGAAACGTAGTCTTTGAAATTGTGACGATGTCACGAGATGTATGAAAATGCGAGCGAGTGCTGCGAGATTCGAAGGAGAAGTGGTCGTTCGACGGCGTATGGTAACGCACGGACGTTGGAAACATCGGTTTGGGGTTGCGCTGATTGGTAGATTTTATTCAACCTTTGTTCTTGGCATGAGATTCAAGCGGAGGAGTTTGCCGTTGGTGACGATGTTTATCGTACGAAGGAGAAAACGGCTGAGCCACCGCGCGCTCGCGATACAAAACCATAACGCGCGAACAACGGCGCGGCGTTCGACTCGGTGTCGATCGCGGTCGAGCTGTCTCCTTTTGAACTCTTACGCTAATACAACACCGAACAGCGATAAAATCTTTTCATTTTCTGCAGAATAAAGATTGGGATGTACGCTTTGTATTGAAATAAGCGGCATCGTCAAAATTTAATCGCGTCTGAACCTCTTGCACTACAATTTATTTTACGGCTACGGTGGTTCGAATTTCTTTGTCGTTCATAATTTCTTAGAAGAAGAGAGAATTTTGTATTTATTGTATGTCTAGGTATTTTCCAATGGATCTACATCGACAACGACAAAATTTGATTTCGGTGTTATAAGAAATTAATAACATACACATTTAGTAGGTTGTAGGTCTCTAGTAGATCTCTAGTAGGTCTCTAGTAGGTATCTAGCAAGGGGTTCACACAAGTCCTCTAGTCTTATTTTTTTTTTTTTTTTTTTTTTTTAACGTCGCATCAACTGCCAGAGTTATGAACAATTATTATTAGTTACTTGATAATAAAGTTTGGTCCTGACACTATAATTTAGTTAATTTCAGAATAAATAAATTGATATTCAGTGTTATTCATTTTATAACAATCGTTTTTATACAAATCAATGCTGCAGGTCATCGGTGACCACCAGTGGCAGTCAACGCGTTAAAAAATTCCATAAACTCTTCGATTACCAGCAATTGCATAAAGTACAGTTCTATTAGTCGTACGACCCGACTAAACTTTCAGTAAATTATTGAAAGATTTAGTGAGTTATTTCTGTACCCACTGTGACTACCAGGAGAGTTAGCGAGCCGTGAAAGAAGAAGAACAACGTCGTCATTGCTATAAAAGTAGGTTTCTCGGGTACGCGAGTAGCATAAGCTCTTGAAGTTTTCAAGATTGATGCTTTCGTCCCCCGCGTATTCACGAAGAGACACGCGGAGAAGTCAGCCGACCGTTTCGCTGTCAATTCGGCTGTCTTTCGGGCCACACCTTCGTAGACAGATAGTCCGGAAGAGAGAGAAAGAGAGAAAGAAAGAGAGTGAGTGAGAGAGAGAGAGAGAGAGAGAGAGAGAAAGAGCGCATGGAAGCAGCGGCCGATGAAGTACAGATGGGATGACGGATAAATCGATCGATCGATCGATCGTTCCTCCCGTGATGGATCTGTTCCCGGTCCGTTCCTTTATTCTACCTCTGCTCCACTCCGGACGCATCCGCGGTGTACACCTTACACATATTTTCAATCACGATCTACGATCCGGAGGTGTACGGCTTTATCTCGATTATAGTTTCGAGATGGCAATTCAGGCGGCCGTAAAAGCAATATAATTCCATCGCCGACCGTCCGCTCGGTGTATAATGACCGCGCCACGATTCAGTAATGACACGATTGCCACACCATTAACACAGACGTTGATTGTAGATTAATATGACGTAATCTAGTAATGTCCAATTACATAGTTCTCGCGCCACGGGGCTGAAAGGACCGGGTTCCTTCTTTTTAACCTTCATTCGCGGTCTCTAGCGACACACTCGATCGCTATAGCGCGGTATACTTAACTGATCGATGCGATAACAACGATTGCATGCTCGCTTTTTTCTCGTATGGCTATTCGATCGACATGGAAAAACGCGTCTCATTTTAGTCCCTCGAAAAAATTGGACAACGTAGAGATTGAGAAACATATTTGTGAAACGGTATAAGAATTGATCAACTTTCTAGCACATATTGATTCAGCCTTTGACTCATACTTTTCAAGAGAAAATCATCTCTCTCTCTTTTAATGGAAACCTCCAGATATATTTAGAAAAGATCTACCAATGGTACTATTCCATTTGAATTCTGGTTAAACACGAATTCAACTTTTTCATTTATTTTAAATAGGAACAGGCTAGCGTTCCGGCGTTGCCAATTTATGGCAATTAAACTAAATGAACAAGCAATATCTCTAAAAATATTTATTTCAAAAAAAATTAACAATCAAAACTGTAAGCGCTTCTACGCATCCATAGTTATATAGCTATAAAAAAGGTCCATCGTCCGAGAGTTAAAGGGAATGCATTTATAAAAATTAAAATAGAATGTACTTTTAATGTGTTCGCGATCACGCGAATTCAAACGGGCTGTTGACGCGACGCGCCCTCCTCGCCCCGTCGTGACACCCCCCCCCCCCCCCCCCATCGCGATCTCCTGCGAGGGCGTTACGCGACTCGCGTTACCGCGTCGTTCCTCGGCAGGATCACGCGATGACGGTGACCCAATCAGCGGGCACCCTATCATCGGGTAATCCTCGAGAACCAATCCCCATAAATCTATTGTGCGGAATCTCTCGATTCCCCGAAATTTCGTCACTTTGCGCTCATTATTCGCAGAAATCAGTTGTCGTCTCTCTCGTTGTCCTTTCTCAACTACGTGCTGATTTCTCTCTCTCGTACGCGACGTCACTCTTTATATTCAAATCGATCTCGTTTCACCGTATTCATTTATTATTCATATCTTGTTTATTCTTGTACTACATTTTCATCCCCGAATCAAATACAGTCCACTTTGTTCTCGTAAGAAGCAGTGTTTGTCGTGTCGCTACAGTTTTTTCACCTTCGCGCACAGCGCTGTGCGTTTCCCGCCTATTCCATCGCTAACGGAATACGTGACCGTCGGTCAATTCCGCTACATAATGGAATAGAATTTAGGAAGTGTGAAGACAATGTTCATAAATAATCGCTATTTGACCTTTTCGTGTGTTACATTGATTTTCGTTGTCGAATTAGGATTGGAACCGATAAGTGTCCGGAAATATTTGCATATTTTGGTGAGAAGCGATGACAAGAACGGGGGAGCCATTCATTTCATGTTGATCAGAGAGGTTTGCTCTTCTGATTGACTCGTTACGGCCGTTAACTAAATTAGTAAGGTGGCGCGTTGATCGAACATGCGTCGCCTAATCGTTTTCGGGGTAGCGATCGACGCGGGTCCGGTGATTTACGCGCCATTATCGGAGTCTGGCTCGCTGGATCGTTCTCTTGTCCAGGGACAGAGGAGCCAGAACGATTAGTGGTGAAAGTCTCTCGCGTGAATTACGACGTGTCCGAGAGAGAAGCGTGGCCCTTGCCGTTCCGTCGGTGCACGCTCGGCGACTTCTAATTTTTCGAAATGCTTACCGAGGCCGGCTGGCATTGTCGGAAATATTATCGAAGCTACCGAAACGGCGCTATAAAGACGCGAGTTAACGGCCCTCGTCTACCAGCGAATGGAACGTATTTCGGTAATTAACTTCGTCACGTTTACTTCGCTGAAGTGGTTCGAGGGATCTTTTATGATTTTCCTGCTTAATACTCTTTTTCGTCTCCTCACCCCCTCTCACTCTCTTTGCTAAACCTCGACTATCCTGCTGTGCAGATTCTCCATAAACGCATTATGGTTTATGCTCGATAGCGCGGAAGCTAATTTTATATTTAACGCACGTTAAAACGCACGTTTCGCGAATATTGGCTGAATTAATGAAGCTATTCGATGCCGTGGAAGAATGCCGGGAATGAATTCAATTTACTTCGACCTGGTAAGTGGATCGGTCTTTAATTCGAACGCTGCCCCTCATACGGAAGTCATAATTTATCGACACAATCTGTCTACAATCGAGTCGAAAATTAAGTGGATGGCCTTTAAAAACTTATAACTTTTTAAAAGTTGCTTCAAACGTTTTTTTTGAGATTTTAGAAGGATTAGTTTACTAGGTAATGTGTAAAAAGAATTCTTTTGAAATTGCAATTGCTCGGAATTCGGAAGAAGAACGTGAAGGTCATGATTTTTAAATTTCTTGTCTGTGCTCATAGAGACAATTTCAAACATGCGTTTCGCAAATCCAAGCGAGTTATGTACAACTTTCACGTTTTTCTTAAAAATTCCGAGCAATTGTAATATTAAAAGAATTCATTTCATACACTACCTAGTAAACTAATCCCAGTTTTTAAAGGGCATCAACTTAATTTCGGACTATACTGTAATTTCTATTTTGCCTGTACGAAACAGGAGGTAATCCTGTTTCGAAGATCGTATGAATAATCGGCTCGGATTGCTGCAACCACAACAAAAATTGTTGTCGAAGAATTCGGGCGACCATTACGCCGACCCTAAACGCCGCACCGAGGAAAACACCAGGGGAACAGGTCCCGGCGCTGCGACACACGAACACCACTCGAACGAAAAGTCTACAATTTCGTCGATCGTCAAAATGAGCGCCGTAAATCCTGAAAGACACCCGTCAGCCGTTTTCGGAACACGATCTGTTTACACGAGCATTTAGGAGCCGGGCTTAAATATCTTTTGACATCCGAATAGCCGGCTGCGCGGCGTTGAGTTCCCGGCGATCCTGTGGACATCATTGCACGGGCCTCACAGAGCTCGTAAACCCGATGTGAATGTGATTTGCTGTCTGTCCGTCCTCGAAATCGTCGTCGTATATCTTCTCCTTTCCGATTATTTCCATCGGGAGGAATCCGAATACGAAAACACATTTTTCTGCCGTTTATTCGATTTAATTACAAGTTATCGTTTCATTAAACTTTAAAGCTGTCTCTTCACCGAAGCAACAACGAGCAACATTTTATTGCTTCTTTTTGCCTTCTTCTTTTATTCGGTAAAAGCGACGACATTTTTTATATAGGTGCTGCATCAGTAGGCGGTGGTTTTTACGCAATTATGAGTAAAATGTGTAGGTACAATTTAAAATAGTGAAAAGATTAAAAGAGATTAGAGACAACAATGTACTATATGTAACTAAATATAGTTAGTAAAAAAAGAAAGAAAACTTTTTACTTGGCTCCTGTTTCTTACAATTGAGAATTTTTGTTTTGCATAAAGTTCCGTAGTCTAAACATCAGTTACTTGTTGCTGCCTCAGTGTGAACATAGCTTTACGACGCGATTATCCTTTGCTGTGGTTTAAAAATTGCGGAAATCCTCGATGCAACACTGGACACAACCGAGCTCCTTCTAGTTACAAAAATGTAATTTTGTACAAGTTTTTAAAAAGTGTCGGTTTTCAAAGACCGTGTTATACAAGGCTTACTGACTCGATTTTTTTTACTCAAGTAAATCCAAAACGTATGGTCCAATATTATAAAAGTTATCGTCTTTTTAATAGTGTCCGAATATTGTTGGGAGTGACTGTAGTTAGATTTTCGAGACTCCGCTTTAAAATAAATTCGACGTGGCTTTGTATCGCGAGTTTGAGATACGAGGCAATAAAGCGGCCGAAACGAGCAGGACATTGTGCGCCGCTTACGTAAAGACAGAAACGGGTCGAGATTAATTCGCTTGTCCGGTTTCGGTTCGGCGTGTTCGAGCAGGCTCGCGAGGAATCCGCGTCATCGATTAACCGTCCGGGAGGGAACGATAAAATATCGTTTTATGAATCACTGCGTTTCGGGGCCGAGCAGAGCGGCAAACCGACACGTTTATGAAGACGTCCCCGAAGGTTTCCGTGGCCGCGTAATTGCTCAGGCATGCTTGCGGTTTCTGTGATTTATCCCGTGTGGCTGTTTTCAGCTGGTAGTCCGAACCAGGCCAGGATAACGCTGTGAATATATAATGAATCGACCTGAAGTTGCCGTGGCTCGGGTATATTGAGCCATCAGGTAGAGGAGACAGCCTATCGAGCGGCGCTCCTAAAATTCTCGATCGCGCGCGGCCTTTTTATTTATGACCCGGCCGGCCGACTAATTTCTTGAGTAATCGCGCGAAATTTAGTGTCACCATTTAAGGCGTGACGGGCCTGGACGACGGAAACAACGTTCGTGGAAAGGGGACCGGCACGGAACGCGCGAATGTGTTCCTTCATTGCAATTAGCGTTTTCTCTGCCGATCGTTAATTCCCGTCGAACCGCACGCTCGAAAATTCAATCGGTTTCCAGCAACTGCAAGTTTATTGTTATGTGCGCGGGATACGGCGAACGACTTCCCTGGGAATTTACAATTACAGTGGGACCCCGATTATCCGAACCTTCGACGTCTTAAGTATCCATTTTCCCAACACGTTTTATACGTAAATGGCCGAACCTAAGACGATCCATATGTGACGTTGTTTACTGCATGAATTCATAAAGATTGAATCTAGCACTGTAACTAAGCAACTGGTCTATTATTCGAACTCTCTTGTTTGCCTTTGTGGCTCGGATAATTCCGTGTCATTCCGCGCAACTGCGACAGGACTCTCTTATTCGCGCGTTGAAATCACTAGGCGCGGTGGCAGTGTGCTTGAAAATTCACTATCTGCAGATAGTTTATACATCCGGTAATAGGGTAATTGTTCTAGTAGTCCGCCATTATAATTACTATTGCTAAAACTAATGCTGGGAGTGAACGCGTAGGGGGTATTTTGGTTTTCGAGACCGTTTTTATACGGATCTTCAGGAATTTGTTTAAGAAAAACTACTGAACTCTTAGCATTGCGATTTTGCACACGTATTCATTGGTATTCGAAGTATATGTGTAATTTTTTAAAAGTAAATACAGGGTGTCCCACGTAATAGTTGTCACGATTTTTTAAGTACTTGCGATAATCTGACAAAAAATATTTTCAACAAAAGTTGATCAGTTTTCGATTGGCTATATATTGAAATACAAAAGTTCGAAAACATTTTTTTTATAGTATTGTCAAGGCTACATTCATTTTTTTAAAAGGCACTTTGTATTTTTGACTTAACAGTATTATAGCCCGTTTCAAGACGAATTCAACGACCTAGTATACCATGACCTTGGGATGACCTTGAAGGCGAAGAAATGAAACCAATGCAAATTTACTACGAAGAACGGAATTCAGTGTAATTTCGAGTCTTAATAATAAACACAAGTTATTATCATCTATTCAAGCAGATTTTCATGTTTTGTTGAAATTTTCATTTCTTCGCCTTCAAGGTCATCTCAAGGTCATGTTATGTATACTAGGTCGTTGAATTCGTCTTGACACGGGCTATAATACTGTTAAGTCAAAAATACAAAGTACCATTTAAAAAATGAAGGTGACCTTGACAATACTATAAAAAATAATGTTTTTCGAACTCTTTGTTGCAATATATAGCCAATCAAAAACTGATCAACTTTTGTTGAAAATATTTTTTGTCAGATTATCGCATGTACTTAAAAAATCGTGAAAACTGTTACGTGGGACACCCTGTATAATAAAAATCACATGAGTTACATATATTTTTATCTAGTATGTTCTATAACACATGGGTACTTTTGTCACTTTGTTCAATTTGGAAAACAATTCCGGTCTTTCTGCTGCTCCAAAACAAAGAAACGAAGTTAATTATTATTCAGTATGAATGTAATTATAGTCTGAATCGAAAGAAATGAAAAATCTTGATTACTTTTTAAAAATGTTGGTTCGGGCGATAACAGAGAATGTGCTGAAGATTGTCCCAAAATTTCAAAGTATTTGAATCGGTAATTCGCGACGCGAGTCGTACTCTTCAGACGCGTATGACTACGTTAATTTTACGAATTGAAACAAATTCTTTTGTACACACATGTATTCTACGATACTTAAAAATACTACAAAACTGGAAGGGTCCCTTAAGCTATATTGAGCGTAACCAAACTCCATATTACATTGTTTAGACTGGTTCTTGAGCAAACAGGGAAGTATCGCACGGCGACCATTGCGAACGGATGCGCGGTCTCGCGGCTCATCGCATTAATCAAGCCGGCAATTAGCCGGCGTAACAGAGAACTCCTTGAATAATGAATCAGCGGCCGGGCTTCGGATCCTAAACCCTTAACCCCGTCTCTCGGAACAAAAGGATCGGCGCGATCCAATTGCCCGGTGTGTTTAAGGAAGTCGGGCTCGCTGGGCCCGAAAAACCGCCGCGCCGGACGATGAAATATCCGCGAGACCGCGTAATTGTCGGGTTTCCTTTCCTGCGGGTCCGTGGCGGTGGCGGCGTTCTCAGGCTCGCCGGTGCTGGACAGTTACAAAGCGCTCGATTAACAGTAAAAACGAGCAAACCGAGGATCGGTGAAGAGTAACAAATAGCACGATCGGCGCGGGTAGCTTGGGACAGCGGCGTTGGAGGCCGGGAGTGCGACGAGGATGGAGAACGGGAGAGATACCCGGGGCTAGGAGCCGGAGAGTCGGAATCGACAGAGATAAGAACGTTCGATGGCAGGGAAAGAGTGGTTTAACAGCGGCGAATCGCGGATTTCGCCCGCGGAGCCAAAAACCGAAGCCGATTAAAATTGCTGCGATGCCGGGAGACGGCTCAATTATCACCAGCCGACGTGGGCTCGCGCAGCCGTGTGAACAGGTCGGGCGCGCATGTGTACACTCGTGAACGCTCTTGAACGCTCGCAAACGCGAGCGGACAACCGAGGGAGCAAGCGAGCTGACCGAGACCAGGAGGAGGCTGGAGCCTCGAGCGACCGGCGGCGCCCGTCTTCCCGGATAAATTATCGTTGTTAATGACATATTTATTGGCCGTACGCCGACGGATACCGGGAAGCACCGCTCGGTATAATTTGCTGATTCGAGGTAAGCCTGATCGGTCTGCTTCCTCCTCTTCCTCGCGCCCTTTCCTTTCCATTCCACTCTCCTTTTCGATTGGATCCTCCAGTTCTTCTGTCTCTTCTGTCGTATTCAACGGCCACGAGACTCCTCCGGAAAGTAAAAACCAATTGCTCGTGGCAGCTGTGCGGACCCTAGCGCGCACTGGCCACGTGGTATCGCTTAATTTACATGTAACGGAGCACGTGTGCGAACAACATTGCTCTACCCAACTTACTTGTTCAAATATACTGTGTAGTCGACGATAAAATTTTCGAATCGTTAGGGTACCGGGAAATTTTGTAGCCTGCTCCGTCTGGTCCGGACCTTGCAAGCATCACAGTCTGTCGGCCATTAAAACCTTTGGATATTTTACACAGCTATCTTTAACACTAGAACTACCGGACCAGTCAAAATAACTGGTTTCTAATTTTTTCTTTTACGAATATTGAAATTATAAATTTGTTTTCTGGAGTAATTCTTTAAAGTTCTGTTAAAGTACATATTTCAACAAAAAGTATACGAAATCTGAATAAATGCAATCTTGTCAATCTACGCGAATCTAAAAGGTAAGCAAGAATTGATTGAAATCATTTTTCCTCTCGCAGGCAATTTTGAAACTCTTTCAGAATCGGTAAATACAATGCACGAACATCGTACCTAAAGGATCAACACTGGATCCACCGAACCAGTCCATATTAACTGGCTCTAATTTTTTTATTTCACATTTTTGAAATAATAAAAATGTTTCTATCAGAACTTTTCGGACGAACTTTCTCATTGAAGCACATATTGCTATAAAAACTGTATGAAGTCTAAATAGATGCATTCTTGTTATTACTAGTGTTAATAAAGTGCATTTCCATACATGAAAAATAGTGAAACGTATGCAGCAACATTGTGCGGCAAGTATATATCAAAGAGTTCTTTTTACATTCGTTTCAATGCATCCGGGCCTTATTTTTTACGACCACCGTATTTCTCTCAGTCGGTTGCCGCTGTTTTGTTTCTCCTGCCCGAGTTCCGTTCATCTTACCGAGACTGATTAATCGAACGAGAAACGCCCCCGAGGAACCAGAAAATCGCGAATACACCGATCGAGAGGTGCGCTGCGAGTAATTGTGGTTTTACATATGTGTCTGAGTATGTGATGCGTGTATACACGTTGATCGTCGTTAAGATGAATTCGCGTGAGTCGAAACGGATCGGGGCGCGTGGACGTGTAAAAAGCGCCGGGTTTTTCGTAGAGCTCGTTTGTCGCGCACCCGGCACTCCGACCGGGTAATTAAAGGCCCGACCGCCACGGTTTTAATTAATCCGGCCGACCATTGTTTGGCGGTGGTCGTGACGAGACCGAGTTCCTAGAAGTCGTCAGATTTTCTTTTTCGTTTCCAATTTAGAAGACCGTTTCGACTAAACACTAATTTCGTGATTTCAACGGGCTTCGATTACATATCTCGCAAATGAATTAATTCCACCAACAGAAGCGCCACAGTCGGCAAATAATTAGGTGTAATTAACGAACTGAAAATTGTCATCGGTACGACAAAACTGAAGTGAATAGTGAAGATTAAATGAAATGGAAACTTTATCGATAACGTTAAAGATATTGTTAAAGATATTGATACGTTTATTACCAGTGTATTTCGATACACTTAAAGAAGTGCACGGATTAAAATAGGGATATACAGGATGAGTCACCTAACGTTTGCACCTCAAATATCTTTGTTGTTTCTAAAGATACGTAAAATGTAGCAAGGACAAAGTTGAATGATACAATTGGCCTGACACGATACCAACAAAAAAATTTTGTTGTTACGTCTTTTTTTTTAGAGATGTCAAGGTCACCTTGACTTTTTTATATCGAACCACCTTTTTTTAAACACGTACAATGATAGTCCCTTTCATTACGAATTCACTGTCTATAATTACTCAAGGTCATTCAAGGTCGCGGACAGAGATAACGTATAAGATTTAACATCGATATATGCCTGTAAACGGGCTTTGAAGGAATGTTGAACTCTGTCCGTGACCTTGAATGACCTTGAGTAATTATAGTCATTGAATTCGTAATGAAGGGACTATCACTGTACGTGTTTAAAAAAGGGTGGTTCCACTTAAAAAAATGAAGGTGACCTTGAAAATCTCTAAAAAAATGACATAAAAACAAAAATTTTCTTGGTATCGTGTGAACCCCACTGAATCACTTAACTTTGTCCGTCAGACGTTTGACGTGTCTTTAAAGACAACAAAGATATTTGAGGTGGGAATAGTCAGTGCCTCAACCTACAATGATAGTCCCTTTGACTATCCGAATTTGACCGACAGTGACTTCAGCTGATGGCAATATTATCCGATAGTAACAATGTTTGCTATCAAAATCGGCTAAAGTCATTGCCATAAATTTAGTACATTTTTCATAACAAAGCCCTTTTTATAATAATGTCGAAAGCAGGAGGTCGCCCACGTAACAATATTCAATTTCCAATTTAAACTGGAACTATTTGTTAGAGAATATGTTATTGGCGCAAGGTTAGATCTTTTCGAAATTCGACAACAAATTTGCAATTTATTTAATGCCCAACGTTTCGATCCAGATGCGCATCATTATCAAGGGAATTGCGTATGAAAAATTACGTTATTTTAGAACAAATACATAGGATGTTAATATTAACCATTTTGAAGAAAACAAAAATGGAAAAACCAAAAAATTAATTTTGAACGGTAGACTTACTTGCTGTGCACTATTTTTAATAAACCAGAAAATAGAATTGTTAAACTGGACCTTCAAATTAAACAATCGATAAATATTGACGAACGCGCGAGAAGACCAATAGTTCAAGGGTCGTATGTTCGAGTAGAATGCAACAGTAACAATGATTTATACGGTATTATCGAGGACCTAATGCGGCGCTATTTAAGCATCATCAACGCACAAAAATACCAATCGCAAATGTTAACGTCATCCTGGTTGACGATCCATTCGCGACGTACTCGCGTCGTCGACAATGCGAAAAAAGAAGGGAAAGAACATCCTCCTTGAATTCCGGCGACGCCGCGCCGCACGCATTCTCCTTTCATGTCGCGAAATCCGTTCCTCCCCGCGGAACCTTATCAGGACACGCGAATCGTCCCTTAATGATGATTAATGAGCGTCGCGTACGCACAAAGATTGACGCTGTGGGGTTGCGTAACTTTCGCGGTAATTAGCGAGCACAATCGTAACTCAACGATCTTTTGAGACACGTCGCCTTTCGAACGGTATTAATTATTTTGTCACTGGCTGAATACCGACTACCAGGCCTTCGGTGTGCCGCGGGTGTGAATTCTTTCTTTCTGTCTTGTACCGGCGCTTGATAAAGGTGAAATCAGCTCGTTAGGAGCCGAGCATTGATATATCTTGAGACATCCGAATGAGAGTCGTCATTATAGGTGAAGCAAAATTAGTAGATGTCTCGAGTAATTGTTGTCTAGAGAATCTTGATGTGCGACTGTGAATACGCGGCGGCGCGGCGTGACGCGATAAAACAGCTCTTTGATATACAAGGCGTCCCAAAAATGTTGAACATCCTTGAAATTAGCAAAAATTTCCAACTCTTAAAATTTTCAGGGCGTATACAGTTTACACAGATCTACAAAACACATTTGTTAAACTTTAATATAGACCCACATAAAACACTTGTAAAAAACAACGTTTACAATTCCGACCAATTACAATTTTTTAAAAATTTCTCTTTTGCATCATGCAGTAAACTAATTGTTCTAACTTCTTTAAAAAAAGTCCAAGTCGTGCGGCCCTTTATTTAAAAAGTTATAGTCCTTTTAGGAGTGTCCGAATATTAATGGAAGTGACTGTAGCTGCAGTCGTAAAAATAGATCGTAGTGTAAATATGATCGTAGTGTAAATATAATCGTAGTGTAAATATGACCGTAGTGTAAACATGATCGTAGTGTAAATATGATCGTAGAGTAAATATGATCGTAGTGTAAATCTGATCGTAGTTTAAATAAGGTTGTTTAAAAATATATTTTCAAGCTCAGGGTGTGTAGAGAATTTTCTTCGCATAACGGTAAAATTTCTTCCCACTTGAAACGACACGATCACCGCTCCCTAATTGAGGGTTTCCCGAAATATGGAGGATACAAGAAACGGCTTGGTTCGTCTGATGGAATGGCATTGAAAGTGGAGACAGAGTGAACGGTCGTGCAATCACTCGTAACCGCGAAGTTCGATTCGGCCGGAGCGGCGGCCGGGCCCCGAGGAAATTGGCAATGCGGTGTAAGATGGTAATTCGATTGGATAAGTCCGTGCCTCGGAATAAGGATGAGCATCATTGTAACAAAATGAAATTGCTTCCGAATAAAGTTGTAATCAGATTGCCCGGGACCATGTTGCGAATCGTTCTCTTTTGCTTCTCGTTTTTCTCGTACACTGGTTGTCGGAATATCAGAATGATAATCGACCCCTGTCGGTCGGTACAAATATGTGGAATCGATTCGATTAAATTTTACCGGACAGAACATTAACCAGTCAATATCAAATTAAAGAAATGAGAGGTTGCGCATACTATTCCGTAAGAGATGAAGACGCAGTTTAACCTCCGCAACCACCCTGCGGGTAATAAAATAAACGGTACCCGATTATGTATTATCGTACCGGAATTATAGAGCAATTTTCGTAGGGATTAATCAAAAAGCGGGATGAAAAATAGCTTATCATTTTGTTGAAAGTTTGAGCGATCATGAAACGACCTGATGTTTGCAATAACAACTTTTACAAATTTCGCAAGTCCTACACCGTCTACATGCTTAACAGCTGTCCTCGAGAAATTACGGGATCCTCTCAATCAGACTATTCAATCCGTCAACCTCCTTTCAGCTATTCAAGATGTTTTAATAGTTGCGAATGCAAACGTATGTAACGATTAAATTGCATGTTTACGGAGTTTTCAAATAGACACTTAATTTCTCTCTACCATCTATTAAAGAACAAACTCTATATACTCTGATAGCACTTCTTCTTCTCGCCACAAATGGGAGACGTTATTAACACTAAACTTACCACCGCCGGTCAAATTACCGTTTTCAATTTGTGTATTTATTAATTATTGAAATTATAAAGGTACATTCATGGAAAATGATTCAGTAAATTTGTTTGTACAAATTTGTATGATAATAAAAATCGAAAGCAATATTTAACAAAAATAAATCTGGAAGACATCTAATATCGAATATCTTGGAAACTACTACAGCCAGAGAAATAGTTTACAGGACAAAGTTGTGTAATTTTTTATAAGGTCCATAACTGCGAAAACAGATTTTAAATATCACATATATATATATATATATATATATATATATAATAAGTTATATAATAAGTAATAAAGTTATATATATATATAACTTTATTGTTCCCTTTAGGGTTACAATCCTTACACATTTTTACCTTCTTCCTCTTCATCCCTTCATCCCGCTCTTAACCTAACCTTATTACTATCTTATAGTCTAACTTAAATCTAAGCTTATATTTAATAGAGTGAGAGGGAACCGTATCTACAAAAGCCGCTATTTACAATATTTACAATATTCCCTTTACACTATCGCCCCCCCTTCCTACATCCTCACTCATTCCCCCTTCCCTAGCCGCGGACCTTCTCTTCCGGCGCTCATCGCCCGTCACATCGCCCCCTCCTCATCCACTCCTCCCTAATGAAACTATAAACTATAATACAAAATTGACTTGCGTTCGACCAATTGAAACCCTGAATATTCTGAAAACCGTGGAAAAGTAATTTTGTCCAGATAACGTCAAGAGTAATCGGAATCACTGTACAGAGGCGAACTTCGAATTTATCCTCGGAAATGTAGCCCGCGGAATTCGCAGAGGCAAATGCAGCCGATCGAATCTCGCGGGGAAAGAGACGGAGAGCGAAGAACGGCTGGAATAATCGTATCCGTAATTGCCGGCGGTTTTTTAGAAAAAGCGCGCGAAGAATGCGACCGAAAGGAGCCTGGGTGGTACGAGGCGCGTTTCGTGAGCGTGTTCGAAGAGATCCGTGCGTCGCTCAGAGGCCGACGTCCATCGGCGCGCGGTTTTTGGGCGGCGGGAAAAAGGCCGCGGCGCGTATCGCTCGAGGAACGAAGCTACGGTGAATCTCTAATTATCCCGGCGTGGTCTTAGGGCGTGCGTTTTTTCACGCAAAACGTGCCCGTGACGCGGCCCCGGCAACCGGGGAGAGATAATGACAAGTCGGTGTAATTACGCATATCGAGCCGCGACGTAATTTCACAACAAACGGGGGACGGAACACGGACCGCTGATTTACCGTGGTGCCTGTCCACGACTCGTTTGCCTCATCCTTTCCTTGCAAACAGCGGGGAAATAATTGCACCATCGGTAAATATTCAGGTCGAAACTGGAAATGAAAATTCGAAAAAGAACAAATTTTAAACTTGAAGTACAACTTCTCCCTTTCTCGATATGCCCATGACTGTGACGTCCTGTCGCTGTATGCTGCTTGTTTGTTCCATGTGCGCTTGTACACTCTCAATAATCAAGATGAAAAATGAGAGTTTATATATTGGGTTGTTCGGAAAGTAATTTCGTTTTTCCAAGGGAAAATGAAGACGATGTTTCACTATTTATTTATTTATTCGGTGATGTAGTGGCAATTTTGTTCTATGATCTTGT
This sequence comes from Sphecodes monilicornis, assembly GCA_913789915.3. Taxonomy (NCBI): domain Eukaryota; kingdom Metazoa; phylum Arthropoda; class Insecta; order Hymenoptera; family Halictidae; genus Sphecodes; species Sphecodes monilicornis. Next base: position 10,826,779 of record OU565285.1, on the reverse strand, counting down.
GCCATCTTTCTAGTAACTTGGAGATCCCATGTTCGTAGAATTCCTGTTTTTTATTAGCAAATAATTGAGTTGTATTATTTTTGACGCCTCCATTTAAAATGATAGTTACACCGCTTAAAAAGTGTTGAAAAGAACGAAATAAATGGTAATACGAGGGTACACCCTCTCTGTAAACAGCATACATCTTTTTCCCTGCTTGCATTGCGTTTTTACCAGACCCGTAACAAAAAGCAAAACGTGACGGATATGCTCACTTTGATTTTGCATATTTGATGCGATGACAAAAGAAATGCTTGAAAGATTATAAAGTTCTATAAGGCACGAAATGACGTCCGAAATGTCAGTTCTGAAAATATGCAATGATTTTGCGACTTTGAATAATGTTAAGTAGTAATAAATGGAAGCGATACCATTTCTACACGAAAAACGAAATTACTTTTCGAACAACCCAATAGTTGAAATTTAAGCAGGAGAAAAAAGATGGATACAGCTACGATTTTCCTTTAATGCACATTATCCTGTCTTCATATTGTGCAATGTGTTTGTACAATATCTCTGACCTCTCCTCAAATTTAAACAGAAACATAAGTGCTCGTTTCATACATTTATTTAAACACTTTTGAAGAACAGTTTGTCATGGTTTCAATCCCGTCGTGCCATCGATTTTTGTTCGTCAAGTCGTTTAAGAACCTTTTTAGAAGACACCCGTCACAATTTTTATAATGAACTCGCCAGATCGTCCTTGGGAAGGCGTAGTCGATAATCTGAAAGAGCGTTTCGGCACAGGCTGTCAAATTTTCGATAAGTATCACGATGACACCGATGATTAATGTTTCGGTTGGAATTTCGATAATCGAATCCTCGAGTACGCCGGTGGTACCACTACAATTCCCTGTCGAAATTAATAGGTTTGCGTAATAGATTTCAAGAGGTTTTTTTTTATAGTTTCAATTTAACACCTTCGATCTATGATCGAAGGAACTCGGTCGAACATGGCTCTCTTCGGACATTCCCATTTTACGAAACTACATAAACGGACTTTTATTTCTGCAACCATTGAGTCACGACAACAGGTTCATAACTTTCCCTGCGTTCACGGGCAACGGCGTAATTACTAATTTGCATAATGGCCGCAGAAACTACGGAGAGCTCGAACGAGATGTTCGTTAGCCAGCTGGATAGCGATGAAACTGAAGATAATTATATTTTTCCTGCGATATACCATAAAAATCTTTAATTGAAATCTAAGACGGATACACCGTAAAACGGTAATGACTAGTATGATGGTTGACAGGTGAGTACGGGCTCCATCCAAATCGGATAAAATGCAACTTTAAGTGGCAAAATGTTCCACGAAGCGTGAACAAAAAAATTAGTGAACTTCTGATTCATTTAACGTGAATAATTTCTGCTTTGATTTAAGATTCAATCGTTTCTCTTATAAAATTAATAGGTGTTTAAAATACACTTTCAATAATATGGATAACGTTTTAATGGAATGTTAATAGTACAAACATTTTTGAATACAGTCTAAGCTATTATGTTCCACTCAAACGACGAAGATCCTGCAGTACAAATTGAGAATTTTCAGGATCACTGAAATTATCAAAAATTTGACAAGATTGTACTTACAGTCTGTCCCACAAAAGTGTGTCGGCCATATTTCTGCAAATATCTATACATTTGTAAAAACAAAGCTTTGTATTCGAATCTACGCTTAAAACACTTTTACTTAATAACGGGCCCGACTTCCTCCATTATCGATCATAGTTTAGCACCGTTTTGGTATGCAGATTACTAATTTTGTTGCACGAAACAAGTAGTGGCCTGTATACTCTTCGAATACGGTCAATTAAAATTCTAAATGTTTAAAAATATTTTTATGGATTTTCTATCTGGTGATCGGGGCAATCAGTCATAATTAGACTGCGGATTTTATGCATTTATGATCAAAATGGGTACGCACAATTTAAGGCAGTGGTCATATTAAAAAGATTTATGGACATCAATGGGTTAGTTTCAGCTAAATAAGGTAATTAATAGGGGAAAACATTTTTTATTTGGCTCCTGTGTCTTACAATCAATACAAACATTTTTTATTTTGCATAAAGATCCGCAGTCTAGTCATAATGATACGTTCTCTATCGTGCAATTTGGGTACACGCTGATTTGATGTTTCTTTCACAAAATCCATTTGCTTCCAGTTTGATTAATCCAGTCTACTTTCGATTCATATTACATTTGTTCCAAATAAATTAATTTTTATAGAGATATCGTCAACATGTTGTAATTTGCTTGTTCACAGATTTGTGTCTTTTCTTACCTCCTCTTCTACCTCTTCCAGGGTGGTCGATCGTCGATCGTCTTCCCTCGAATTTCTTCGCATTTCGCACCTGCTCGCGCCTTGTCCCGCGGAACGGACGATATTCGCATAAATCCTGTGAAGCATAAGCGTGAACTCGTTGCGTGTCGTGCGTGAGCGTCGCCAGTAGCAGCGAACACGTGTAAAATCGGCCCGGCGAATGCGTGTACCGGCCGGCGTTCACGACGGCGTACGTGTTGGCCCTCCCATGGCCGCTTAATATCAAACACTAGACTCAATCGAACCACCAAATCGCAGAATTGGCACACACGTTCCTGCATCGATAAAACTTCAATCGCACAGAGACCTTAAAAGATCCCTAACTGGCAAATTACTCAACAAATGGAACAGCTGTTGTATAATCCACGCACTCTTCAAAATTCGAGCAGTAAGAAGTACAGTATTCAATCGATAAAAGTCGCACCCACGGGTCCGGCCAGTGACACTTCGTGTTCAGGTATAGTATTCTTTGACTTATGCCGAACGTAGAAAGGGACAGCGAAGCTCGAGAGGCCTCGGTCACCGAGTGACAAAATTTCTTTATTTTTTATTATTTTTTTATGGAACTTTGACCAACATATTCGTGGCATCCACATTATATCTTATTTGGTATTATTTTCATTAGAAAAATGCCAGGAATATGTTGGTGAAAATTCCATCAAAAAATAAAAAATAAAGAAATTTTGTCATTGGATTAGTCTCACCGATATACTCGACCCGTATTATGTTACACATCGCGGCCACCAAGACCTCTTGACCTTCGCGGCCGCTCACGGGATATAACCCGCGAAAGTGGGGATTGTTTTGTGACACTTCTTGTTCAGAATTTTGCGACACTTATCGATTTATTACTGTAACATCTACGAAAACATCCTACCGAGTGGCCTAATCCGTCAAGACGATAAATGCATAAAATCTACAGTCTAACGATAAAAGTATTACACGGAAGAAGAAAAATATATCAAAGATATGATCAAGAGTCTAGACATCGGCCTAATGTATTGACAAATTTCTTAAAGATGTTACTATTAAGCGTTCGAAGTTATTAAACGAAATAAAATATTGCAAATGTCGCAATATCGAATTCCTCGCAGATACGAAATCTTAAGAGACCGTCAACGTTGTAACGAACGAATCGAGGAACAGGTCGTCGAGGGAAGACCGAATTTGATAAGCCGTACAGAAACCCGTGAAGTCAGCGTTGGAAGTGTTTCGCTTCATCGATGAAAAAATAATATCAAGTCGTGGAACGAGTTCGTCCGGTAGCTTTATTATACGCGTAGGTACGTTCGAACGGGTATAGAATCCCTTCGAGCAGGAGTACGTCTGGATTTCTTGTCCATACGAGAAACACTGTTTAGTCACTATGTTTCCACTTTCTGGTCAAACAACTTTTAATTATATTCGAAGCAATATCTTAAGAACGCCAGATAGCGGAACAGTGGTTATAATATATAGAACGCCTTTAACGAGATTAAACGATCATTGAACACCGGAGCGGAGATCCTGTGTCGCTTCGATCACGCAGCAGTTAATGGCCGATCAAAGACCGGCCTGAAAACGGCAAAACGACGAAACGATCGCACGTTAAAGCACGATCGAACGATCGCGAGGCAGGAGCAAACATCGTGGTAGACGGTTGCGGTTTATAGCCGTAGCCGCTACACCCGACTCGATTGATCTATTTTTGCAGTCATGGAAACGATTCGCATTGGCGACTGTCACGTTCCGGGACAAGAAGTCCAACGTATCCGCTGCTAATCCTTTCGAGAACATTCCGTCCTTGATTGGTAGGTAATCCAATAATTAGCAGTCATTTCGATCCAATTACTTCGTTAATTGTTGTGTCGTATTTTGAATGTAGATTGGCCGGTCTTCGTCGTATTTATAGATTGGAAAGAAATCAGTAAAACGTAAGATTCCACGAGTTTTGACACCTTGTAAAATATCAACCAGGAATTCTACCGACATCGTGCATGTATTATACAAATAAACGAGACCGAGCAGCAAGAAAGTAAAAATCCCTACAAAACTATTAACGCCGCTTCTCCAAATCGAGTTATCCAACAATGCGTGAAGTGCGACGGCGAACGGGCCGTGCGCAAGCTGATCGAGTGCGTTGCTCCAGAACAGCGCGAAATCGACAAGCGTAAAACAGCTCGAACACAGCAGCAATCGAACCAAAAATCGAACTGTTTTCTTTTTTCCCCCGTCGACGTCGTCGGAGCAACATTGTAACCCGACGCACTGGCGAAATGTTGTTCACGGGCTTCCCAGCCAACAGGAATGATCCTAGGTGGCCGGGCCGACGCGCGAGATGATTGATAACTCTCTTGTAACGCGTTATCAGCCGTGGCGTGCACGTTGTTATGTTCACGTCAGGAACGTGACGCTGATAGACGGCCGGGCTATCCTCTCTCCTTTGTCTTTCAGCGTCGCCTCGTCGCTCCGCGCTGTTTCCTCTTCGCTCGTGGTGGCTCCGCGCGACCTGTTGCCGTTAATTCGAACTTACGTGTCGGCGTGTTAGGATGTCGTCTTTTTTCCTCGATTCGACACTCTCTTCTGCCGTGTCTTTCTGCCTCCACGAAGCCATCCGGTGTCGTTTAATGGGATGGAAAGGGATTTCTAGAGCGTAAACCCTGGGATCTTTCAGATTCCAGCAGATGGGACGGACTGGAGAAAAGGACATCGAGGAAATCCTCGCAGTCGAGAACATACTTTACCTAAAGTAGCTAATTGAGTAATAGAAATAGAGAAAACAACGTTGTATATTATACAGGGTGAAGCATGAACCCCTTACTCCACGATTTATTTTAAGGTTTCCGTGATCAGAACTTCTTTGAGATTCATAATTTCCTAGAAGAACGAGAAAATTTATATTTATCGTGTGCCTATATGTTCTCCGACACTGATTTGATGCTGATCTCCATAAGTATTCCACTCGTTTCCCTTTCTGACTCGCCATCACCTTTTTGGGACAACGAAAAGATTTCATTAGTCGTCCAATTCGCAGGGAGTCAGCGCGATCGATTAAATAAGATTGGATCTGTTAGGGGCAATAGCTGCCGTAGCCCGGATGATCTATCTATCCTCTCCCAATCATTGATTAGCGGCGAAGACCGAGTGGAGAGCTACCTACGTAATTCATCCAACTTGTTCGAATGTCATCCGCCAGGGACGAGATCGAGGGACGAACAAAGGGCCTCAGCTGTTAGCGAACAGCTCCGAAACCGCCACGTGAATGGAGCACGACTCTAGCCGGTCGTCCGATCGGGCCTTGGTCACGAACGAGCCGCTCTAGCGGTGAATTCTCAGGGTCGAGTGCCGGCAGCGGATTACAAGCGCCCCTCTTTTACTCTCGAGCGAACCCTTTCGTGTTCTCCCTGTCGCGAACAATCGGAACATCGACGGCCCCGTTTCTGCACGAGGCGACAAATACAACAAACCGGGTACAATAACGCTTTTAGGGTTATGGAGACTCTTATGAGTCAATATCGCCTCCAAGGGGAGGATGGAACTGGTTCCGAGAACGTGCCCGCAGAGATTTGTAGCTTTTTTTCTGCCGTAGCTGCGTGCTGTTAATCTGGATTGCTAGGTGGTCATGAATATGATAGGGTCCTTGCAATAATAGAAATCGGGGATTGCGGACGCCATGTTTGAAGTGTAAGGGATGAACTGACTCGTAAGCTAGATCCTGGCGAGACCTTTTTCATCCCTTTCTTCGGAACCCGCAGGTTGAGTGGAGCCATTCGAATGTAAATGTTTAATGTCGCCTCCGTTTGTATAGTTCTATAACAGATCTATCTACTCTGCAACAAGACGATACAAATATTAGTCCGATTTTAGAACGCAAATGTATGAAGTCTTTTGTTCCAGAAATATCATTAGTGGTATTATTATTCACTATCTCCAGTTTTAATTTTAAATATAATTTATTCTAATGTTAATCAATGTGATTATTTTGCAGTGGAGAAGTAAACATATTGACGGTAGCATTATATGATGGTAAATGAACGCACTACTCGTCAATGCTAGAAAAAATTTAAAAAATGGAGATGATAGTCTTATAAACGATGAATTTGAAGAACCAAACAATTCAATTTCCACCACAATACACTGAAGAGACTTGTAATTGGTTGGCATAATGTGTCGATTGTAATCATCAACAAGTTTTATTTAGAAAAAAGCTGTTTGTTGAAAGTGGCTGTTAAAAATCGGACATCTAATAATCATCAGCTAATCGTTCGTCATCGCTTTTATAAAATTATGGTCATGAAAGCTGACTTTCTCTGTGGAAAATGAAAGAATAAGTGTTCCGTTATAGACTACGTTATAGACTACAATTATTTCACCAGCTTCGTAATAACTTTCTGGTTAATCGTTCTCGTAACGCTTGGAACGCTCGTTATCATCAGCTAAGCGTAACTTATGAATATGTTATGTAAATTCCTCGTGACCCATATATGGCGGCTGGAATCGACATCGGCGGATGATCGAGATGGTATCGTTCGCCTCGGCTTCGGCTCGATCCAATGATTTTCCACGAACCACCACGACTGTCCCGGGCATGGTCATTTAACCAGTTCTCAGTCTGTTTGTCCCGCGATTCTCACAGTTCGTGGGCCGTTGGATACACGGGGCACCGTGAGTATCGGCTTGCTCGCGACGCTCATTAGCAAGCTGCTTCGGCCGATTCCGCGCGATATCTTAATCCTTTAATGAAACGTTTCTACTTGATTTCTAATTTAAAGGTCTGATCGCGAGCGTTCCTCGCAGAACGGGTCGACGCGGCCAACTTTACTGCCACTGTGCTCGTAAATAGAGGCAAAGGTGTAATTTGCTTCGAGAAAACCATGTCGGGAGTGTTTTCATTGGAAGCTACTTTTTAATCTTCCCGTGGATTCCTAGTTTTAATATCGGCGTTTTCTCAATTGGAGCACTGCGCGTAAATATTATATTATTTTCCTTCTAGGGTGCTTTTACCACTCTGTTGCTATTGCGCGCCACCTTCTTTTATATCTGCAACTTTTTGCCAACAGGAAACGCGTGTATTTATACTTTCGAATTAAACGCTGGAATTCTCAATGATGGTCGGCCATCGTGAGTTTCATTGCGAACATATTTAATAAAATGGCTTGGGAAGAGACGAAGTAGAACACTTCGTTCAATGATGGCCGCTCTTCGTGAGTGTCATTATGAACACATTTAAGAAACTTGCTCGAAGCGAGACAAACCCATTCTGACCAGTCGACGGAGCGATCCGTGCGCTTTGAAATGATATATCGCACGAGCACGTCGCGTCGCTTTCCTCGGAAGCAGAGGTATAAAGTAACAAAAATCGTTATTTATTGAATGGCTCGGGGATTGTGTTTTAAGAGATAAAGTCGGAGGATAATGCAGAAGGAATTCGGTTGTTCGGGTCCGTAAAGTAAGAGGATTCCTTGCGCCGAAGTCGCAGTATCTCCATTACGTCCATGCGAACGATAATTTCGTGTCTCGTTACACGCGAGGCTTGGGCCACGGTGAAAAAGGGGACGCGAAGGCGAGGGTTTCGGTAGGTGTGCTGCAGAAATAATACCGAAGCTCGCGTAATAAAGCTGCGGGCGTCCCGCTGGGCGAATACTCGACGAGGTGAACGCGACCGCGGCCCAATTACCGAGCGCATACGCGCGGTCGCGAACCTAACACGCGACCGACCATCTGCTAATTTATCCGGGACCATTCTCGGGGCATTTGTCGCAGCGGGTGTGCTACGGTAACGTTCGGAAGTAGTCCGCTCACGTTTGCAAGACACCGTCGTCGTTGCCTGAGCGTGCGCACGCGTAAAATCTTTCATTTTTATTAATTAAGTGCGCGCCTATGGGACCCCGGGTTATTGAAAAGATATTTCTGTTTCGGAATGCCGCGAATGGCCGCCGCAATGGATATGAATCCGTGCTCGATCGAGGTTTTACAGTATCTTTATTACGTTTACAGTATTTATGTACACCGCCGTTAAAAGATATTCGATCGTTTGCAATATTTACCGACCGGAGACGGAATAAATGGCGGCTCGCTGTTTATTGTTTTATTAGCATTACCGTTCCCCTTCGAGTTTGCGACGTTTAACGATCGCGGACCTGTATAAATCAGTCAACGGGTGTTTGTTAACACCTACTGCCTGCTGTGGTTTAGTGCATTAACATCCTTGTTTTTTTTCTTCGTTTCTTGCAGAAGCACCTGGAGAGCTGGGCTGGGTGCTCACCCTCGTGATAGTGTCCCTTGTGTCGGCGGGCATCGGCGCCGTGGTTATGGTGACGCTTCTTCATTGCCGGAGGTCAGTATAATCAGTATGATTTCGTTAACATTTTCGCTGTCACGTTGGTCGTAAACGCCATTTTCTGTGTCGAACTTGGGAATCAATTTTTAGTACAATCGATTAAGTAAACCAAAGTCTCTTAGCAACTATAAGTTGCAGGTGGATTATAAAAGTAATTCCTACAATGAATCTTATCTTTCCTATCCTTATATTGTAAAGTATGTTGTTCTGAATTTGTACGACTTTTATGGACACTAGAAACATAGAAATTAATTCGCCAATTCTTAATATATCCTTTTGATTTAAACTCTTGTTCGTAAACATTTGAACACTTATCGTTAGATTGCGAATTTTATTGTACTTTTATTGTACAAAACTCTTTTAGCAGTGTGAATTCTGAAACCTGCCACTCACAGTCCAACACATAATTTTATAAAATCACGAAATTAGACGAGCCTCGTGAAAAATTCAAAATTCCCATAGTACTTATCAAAGTCAACAAATCAAAACGAAACAGAGAGAACTTCCTGAAATTAATAAACTGTATAGATGTATCGGAGGTAACCTAAATACTGATATTGTTGTCGTCACTAATGACCAAGCTGCGGATACGATGTTAGAGAATGAAAAAAGAAAGAAAAAAAGGTGCATAAAAAATGCTGCATAAAAATCGATTTTAGTAATTTTAGTAATTGCTTTTATAGTTTCAAAATTTCATCCACTCATTTTCGTTATAAATTGCATAAAAATCTGAGTACATTCACGATCGGATGTTCGGATAATTTGTTAATAGACTGGTTACTACCGCAGAATCTTCAATAATCATGGATCAAATCGATCGGGGAAAGGTGCTCGAGGATCAATGTCCGCCGAAGTGTTCCCTCTAAAAAACGATCAGACCATTAACGAATTAATCATCCAATCGATGCCCCGGGAGCTCGACTCGCGGGCGGATACGCTAGATATCAATTCCGCCCAGTCGAATTCAATCACCGATCTCAGATTTATCGGTTCGATCACGGAATCTCGAATTGAAATATGAGATCACAAACAGCTGCGCGGCTCGGTTTCCATGAGATTGCCTCTCGAAATCCATACAAAGAGGAAACCGGGCGGCAAACGCGGCGATGCATCTCGATACGGATCGGCGATCAGGCCGATCCGCGAAACGATCGCGGTTTAGCCGGCCGAGTCTCGATCGTTGGCCGGATCGATTCCCTTAAATTACCGCCTACCCGCAATGCATCAAAATCGAGGATGGCCAGATCCGTAATAAGGAGGGCGAACCGGTTGCTAACTAGATCGGCCGATTCGAATCCCGGTCGGTCGTGTGACAGTGCAAAAAACCGCGGAGGAAACAATGAGCGCGAAAAAAGGCGAGAAAAAGTCAAAGAGAGAGAGAAAGAGTTCGCTCCAGCATGACGAGGAATCGCCACGGATCTTTATAGTGATCCACTTCCTCCGACGATTGAGACAAAGACTCGTATTCAGAGCGCGGTTAACGCGAATTTTTCTCGGACGTCATATCCTCGCGTTGCGATTTTAATGGCCGGCCGGTTACCGCCGTTGCACTCGAGTGACGATACCGACGACCATACAGACCCAGCCACTTAAGATGATCATCTCCTGGACCTTTTTAAATTCACGGCCCACAAAAAATGGTTATTGTACTCGTATATTATATTCACTGCTTTGCAGCGCTTCAAGGGGCTTTTGACATATGAAACTCTCGCGGAGTTGGCCACGTATTTTATTGCTGCTAGCTGGGAGAATTTTGTACATTTATGGCGTTGCATAAAACACAAACTTCAATAATATTATGGAAATATTGTGAAAAATTCACTGTTTACATACTGTAATATGGTCGATCTCGTTCCGCCTGCGTTGTTAGATCTGTTTCTTTAAATTGTGACGTTATAAATGCTACATAATTTGTTGATTTAGCTATAGGTTTACTGGAGCACTGAAATTATTTTATGAAAACATCGAGAATATCTATCCAAATTTGCAGCGATTTTTTTAATAATCTAAACCCAAAGAAATAAATTTGTTCAATAACTCCTCACTGAAATTATTTTATGAAAATAACAAGAATATCTATCCAAACTTTCAGCCATTTTTTTTAATAATCTAAACCCAAAGAAATAAATTTGTTGAACAATTCCTCATGGACGCTTTCTAGAATCTCGATAATCGTAAATTAAATTCGCGTCATTTTGATGCGTGCCGTAAATCTACTGTTAAAGTGTAAAACAAATATAGGGGAAATATTATCTTAGGATCTTTTGTGCAACTATTTCCGAGTCATGTACCAGGGTTAAGTTCCATGTAGGTTTCTAATATTTTTTGATTATCGATCATCAATTAAAATAGTGTACCGGCCTCAACCTGAACTCCGAAAATGCCACGAATGTGCGAGGTTACATAAAAATTTGTCGACCGAAGGTTTTCGCGTTTTCTTGTTACTAAGTAGTCGATAGTACTTCTCTTTTCTAATAGATTCATTCGTCTTTATGTTACAGGATGAAGAGCGCTGGTGGCAGAGGTAAGAAAATCTTGGCAGATTATTATAAACCCAGTGTTCTTATGGTTCCCTTCGGAGTTGTTCTGAATTGCACTTATTAATACAGCTAATAGGATTACCCGTAAGCTGCTTATCGAGGCTACGGTTAATGTTCGCGTGTACACGCACAACTGTTATTGCTAGCCTCTATCAAAACGATTACATTTTTTATACATTTCTATTCGAAGTACAATAAAATTGCTGTCGGCTTAGAATTCGCCTTAACTGCAAGAAAACTCGTGAACACCAATTTAATACGTGCGTGTATCTATCGAGAAAAAGAACAAGTTGTATACCTGCCTGAGAATACTATTCGAAGCGTTCTCGCGGCGTTGATCAATCGAATAGAATTTTAAATTCGAAAACACAAGAGTCGCGGCACCGGTAACGTATAGTTTGAATGATTACGGTCCAATTATACGAAATTGGTACAATAGGCACGCCAATCGAAGCGTGTCGAGATTGTAGTCGTAACGCTGACAGATCATATTCGAAATCATTCATAATTACACCGAGCCCCTAGCGGGATATCGATTCCACCTATTCTATGGTTCCCTTGCAGCCCGTTAAAATATGATATCCGCCCCTTAATAATTCCTATTATACCTCCTTTTGTGAATATTCCCTGTAACCTTATCTGTGTTCGAAAGGGCTCGCCACGTGTGCCCGAACCATCGGCAGAAAGAATTCGATTCCTCCGAACACGTCATCACGCGGCACTTAAAAATAATATTATAAAACTTGAACGGTTAATACACGACGTTTAACAAGAAAAATTCCTGTTCCCAAATCAAACCGCAGACATGTTAAACATATTTTGTCGTTCCTACGGAATAGAATAAACAGTGCAAGAAACTGAGCAACAAGTTAGTTAGTAGAAAATTTCAAAATCACGGGATTCCAATTTCTTGGGACATCATCCGTTTTACGACATTTTGTCCTGAACAAAATTCTCGTTCTCAAAGGGAGACAAAAATACGATGAGGTTATCTGTCGTTAGTAGTGATGGGAACTCCGTGGGCGCTGGGCGAATATACTACCACCACTCTGACGTACCGTCTTCCCCTACTTCCCGTAAAGCTACGCTTGAGTGTAGCGCGTGCGCGGTGGAAGGAAAGTAGGGGAAGACGATACGTCAGAGTGGTGATAGTATTTTCGCCCAGCGTCCACGGAGTTCCCATCACTGATCGTTAGAACAGATAAAAGATAAAAAATAGAACCGATTTGGCGTCCCGCGAAAGATTGGATGCCGGGAACAGGTCGCTTCCATGATGATTTTGCCTCCACAACAAAGTAAATTTAACAGCACCACTCATGGAAGCGATTCAAATGCGATATGTTTTCAAATAATGTAATCTGAAATACGAGAATAATCGATTGCTCACATATGTGGAACAATCTAATTTCAAATAGAATTGTCTATATCAAAAACGTTCAAATTGCTTAACTCTTGCAGACGTACAACTTTCGAACCATTGAATTCCTGACTTGAAAACAAAAATTTTTGGGTTCATCACGTCAAAATGTACAGGATTATATAAAGAATTCAACATTTTTGACTCCTCAAGTGAAGTTTAAACCTAGGTCTATCCGTCGCTCCCACGGGGCAGAAAAGTCGAGCAACGTGTAGCCAATTAGGCCGAGCAACCTGGTGCGCCTCACACTTCCAGCAACCACGGCCCTCGGCTTCCCAGAAACTCAGCAATCGAATCGATCTTACTCCGAAAGGGGAAGCGAATACTCGCAACACGTCTCTGTTGCTGCCATTTCCTCTTGTCAAGGTCCTCGTACTTATCCGGATGTCGTCGGATCGGTCGGTAAGCGGCGAGAAGGTTCCCGGCAGCCTCCAAAGAGAGAAAGAGAGAGAGAGAGAAAGACACGCGGGTCTTACGGGTGCCTCACGATGGCTTCACGGGGGCCTCACACAGGCTCGCGACGTGCCGCGTCGATCGGTGCAAACGAGAAGCATAGTAGAGCCGTGGCGTCGAGTGTCAGCGTCGATTGGAGTTTAATTAGTTTGCATAATGAAAGCCGTTCACGGCGGCGTATCCAGCCATGCTACCGGTGCGCTCTCGGGTGCACGTAAAGGGTACCAGGGCGACGCGACGGACGGTCGACATAAAGGACAGTAAAACGCGTCTAATTAACTTTCTGATTTAAAGTCACCCGCGGCACGATACGATCAACGAGTTGGCGCGCGGAGCGACGGCAGGAAACCACCGGAGAGACCAGAGGCTAACAGAGAAACAAAGACAGAAGGCTCGATCGTGGACTGGCAGGGAGGAGGGCAGGTTACTACCGGACGAAGGATACAAGGGTCACCCGAATTAATTATCCGACACTCGTTTTACCGAATCACCCCGGACTCACTCGTCGATCTCCACCGATCCACGATTTGACTCTTAAGTGCCCTTCACACCGAGACCTCGTGATCGGTCTCGATAGGCCTTCGGCGCCGATCCCGTCTGCATTCTGCTCGAGGATTCGAGGCGATTGCCATCTTTTGTTTTGCAACCAATCCACGTTCTCACTGATATCGCTTTCTCGCAATATTTTATAAACACCCCAAAATAAATACGGTGGTTTCCGGTTATTCGAGGCACAGCGGAACTAGTGTACCTTGGCCCTATGAATACATTGCTGGACTGTGAAACTTTATGCAACATAAACCTTGTCTGCACGTAATTGCGAGAAACATAATTCAATAGCAAATTGTTTCTTTCTTTAATCACTTTAACGCACTGGAAATGGATACATTGTTATTATTAATTATATTCCGTCTTTTCACTCTTTTGAATGTGACCATTTCTCGATTTTTGAGAATCCATGATCCACAACTATGGATTTTTCAACAGCAGCAACATCAAATGAACACGAACATGGTACAAACGAGTTCATCGGAGAATTGATTGAACTTAAAATACCACAATACTGCATTAATCCACAGTGAACCTTTCATATGTATTGTTGACTGTCATTCGTCCGATTAGAATTACATTTTAGCCTCCTCCTCTTTCCTATACGATGCTATTTTAATTACTCTAGCAGCCGATTTAACGAAAGTCCAATTAATTTTAGACAATATCTTTTCTTGTCAATAAAAAACCCAGTCCTCACCAGATTGGAAACTCATTGAAGAAAACAAAAAATCAGGAGAATTGTCCACCGTAATTACGAACCATCGAAATCCCTATCTAAAAGCTTGCCAGTTCCCGGGAGCCAATTCCCGAGAACTACAGACTCATGCTATCCGCGTCAAAGGCTGTTTGGTGGACTCGCACGTGTACGTCTTCGCGTCAGCGTCCGGAAGTCCTTTCCATCCATCTAAGTTTCTATCAATTACACGAAAACCACGGTCCCGTCGTATTCATCGTCAGGGTTTATTTATCCGACGTCTCTATAAACTTGTCTGCGAATGAAATTATAGTTGTAGCCTCGTACCGGTGTAATTGGAATTCAGCTTGTAGAGCCGCGTGTACAAGCGTGCGAGCGCATGGGTTCGTTCGTTAGACGAGAGACGATGTTGCTTATTGAGAGACGAGCAATTTCATAGCGCGCGCGCGCGTTCGCTGATAGGAGAAGGAAAAAAACGAAGAAGAAGAGACGGGAAAAGGAAAGAATCGCAGGAATTAATGAAAGTTCGTACGAAGCTTACAAGCGTCGTGCGAATGCCAGCGGACAAGAGAGGCGTTAATGGACGGCTGAAAGAGGCTGTGTTGTGCGGAACAGAATTAAAAAGAAGGACGACGAGGAGAACACCGCGCACGCTGGCATCCCGTGCGATCGACGGGACACAATGGCGATTCGAGGGCCGGGTAGAATAGGTGAATCGAATGCGTTAATCGGCTTATCGCGCGTTCCTCGAGACCGATACGCCGAATCAGCTGCTGCACCCTGAAAGCGTCAACGACGGGATCGCGTGCATCCGCTGAATGCACGCATATTCTTCGGAGGGTTTATACGCGTCTCGATCCCGCCGTGGCAAAAGGCTCTTAGCGCGCATCGTTTCGTTCAGACAATGGTATCAATGAGACTCGATTCTCGATTTTGAACGACCGGCCTTCCTAACCGATCGCAACTTAGTATCAGTAGATCGTACGAGATCCAAGCGATTGGCAGTCCATCTTGTATTCACAGGATTTTGACAAATTTTATTCGGTTCGAGCATTAACCCTTTGCTGACGCGTGTCAGTAATCGCCCAAGCAATTTTACCGTTCTGCGACTGCAAGTAATTTTTATAGAAATTATTACTCTCAAAAAATATGAAATAAATTTTTACTCAACACAACCGGTTTCCCTTCATTTAATTCATACACTTAACTCTTCAGTATGCAATTTTGTTTCACAAGGAAAACTTAATCCAGACCCATCAAGAACTATGCGAAAAATAATTTCCGTCCGCTAAGGTTTAATAAGTTCGGTTACGAGCGCAAATCCGCATGGCTGTGATTAACGAGACCCCACCTGTACTCTCTGCAACAGTGTGCAACATTCTGCAACCCGAGTGGTTTATGTCCGGAGCGAAATTTCAGTCTTGAATTTCTTTCTCTGTAATATTTACTTTTCCCCCACTAATGCTTTAAAAATTTGACGTACCAATGATTACATATTAAAATAGGGACATCAATGCGTGTTCTAGAAGTTTTTCAGATTTTTTTAAAACCTAGAACAGTAACAAATTAGTGGCGAATATAAACGACCCAGTATGCAAACTGCGTCGATAAAAATAAGGTTACAGACGGAGGGTCAATTAGAAAGGTACACCGAGTATAAAGGTACACTAAAAATTAAAAGAATAGTGCTAAAAGCAACTCATCCTATGGATTTTCGTCGCTGTACAGCTCGTACTTGTTTCTACAACTTAAGGAGTTCAAAGTAAAATCGACAACACGAAACAACCACATTCTCTCATAATGTACAGGATGATTGACCACATAGGGAACCACATGGACAATTAACCAGCTCCATCAGCCATTCATATTTTTTCCTACAATGTACCACATCAGACATCGTCTACCACAGAAAATTACCCTCATATTCTTCTATACCTTCGGTTAAGCTCCTGTACGCGCGGTTTCACAGAGGAAACCGAAAAGATCGATTTTCAAGAAAACTCAATCGAAACCTTTCATCATCCTCGGAGTCTCGTGAAAGGCTCGAAACGTCGAAATTACCGAAGTACGTCTGAGTCGCCAATGAAAGAACATCCTGCGCACCGCGGCAACAAGTCTATCCCCAGGGAATTCCACAAAAAACGCCGAGCCGAACGTATAATTTTCTCGCTTCAGCGAAAATCGTTCCGACATAACGACATCGAAAAACGAAATCGGGGTCGCCCGGGAATGAGTACGGGCTTGGAAACAGAATCCCTCCGTGTTTTCGAGTCGGGGGAACGAGAGAGAAAGGGTGAGAGAGGGGGAAACGCTCGTCCCGCACCCTGCTGCGCAGGTAGGCTATGATTTTCACGCGTCCCGTGTTCCCCGGGCCAACGCATCCGTCGTCCAATTAATATTCGAACCATCTAATCCGGTAAATCACGCGGGTTAACGCGTCCACGGAAGGGCGACTCGACGCGACAGCCTGGAAAAGGAACGGATCCGATTACCTCACCTGGTTCGGTAGGTGGGAACGATGGCGTAATCGCGGTGGAACCGCGTGCCACGCTGTGTTTCGTGCGTGGTTTCCTCCTACCAGCCATGGCTCGTCGACGAACTAGGATAGATAACTCGTAGGAATTCCTTGGGACAGTTCTGATGAAATATTCTATCGCTGACACCACGGATTTCACCTAGTGATTTAACGGGGGCTGCTGGGTTAGAAGCTCGAAACAGTCAATTATTTCTTTCTTTGCATTTTCTTAACACTTTGCGGTCTCATGTCGAGCCAAAATCGGCCGTCTTTTGTCCAACAGTTGCCTATTTTATTGATTCCCATCATATTCCTCAATAATATCACGGTTACTCGGTGAGTAATTAATAGACTGCGGATCTTTATTCGAAATAAAAATTGTCTGCATCGATTGCATGAAATAGAAAGCAAATAAAAATTTCCTTCCTTCTCGGACGATTTTAATAACCTAGAAATAATACATTCATATTTTTAAATTCCTTTAATCCTTATAGTCATTCAAATTACACCCACTCATTTTTGTCATGAATGCATAAAATCGACATTCCACTACTGACGTAGTTTTCGATGGGTTTAACATGTGTATACATAAAGGATTTCTAACATACATTCCGCTGGTGCTGGGAATGCAAGATTGCAAGGTTTAACAAGTTCCGTGATGGACAATTCAGCTTTACTGGTGGTAAACAATTGCTGGATCAAATCTCCAGTCTAATTGAAAATAATGGATTGCATAGCTGAAAGACATTGCACAAGACATTGTTAAAATTTTAAGAACCTGAGAGTACTGGAAGGCGAAAGACAAGAATGATTGCTACACCACATTTCCTATTTTTTCTGAAGAAAGAAAATCTCTTGAGAGATTTATTACAACATTAAGAATAAACAGAACGGAACTACACATAAACGAAACAAACAGAACTTAAGATATACAATTTCATACGCGCAAATTATAATTATTTGAAGAAGACATTATATGTAAGTAGCCTTCAACATTAGGACCAGCCAAAAATACAGAAACATCCAGAGCCAGCTGAAATCTTAACATGAAGAGATTGTGCAATAATAAAGATCTTTGAGTGTCGTTATAAATTACACTGCCAAAGGACATGGTTGTGAGTTTCACTGTTAGACCAAATCTCCAGTTTGAGTGAAAACAATCTGCTGCAGCGTACAAGACATTGATGAGATTTTGAGAACGTAATAGTGGCGAAACATTAGCAATTTCCTGAGAATAAGAGCAAAACGTCTATGTATGCATCGGCAATCGACAGAAAAGGACGATGGGCAATGCAGGGACAGTTTACCGTGCAATTATGAACGAGGGCTGGACCAGGGAACATTGCAAATCCGCGTGCCGATAAATCGACACCGACTTATTTACGATAGCAATAAAGGAGCGGTAACGCTTACCGCGGAATGCTAAATCGCTGGTTGCGAAGCGTGTGCGTGCGCCTCGGCGCGCGGCAGCCGAGCCGGGCCCGAGCCAGTCTCGAGCCAGTCCCGACTCGGGCCCGGCTCGAATGCCGGGAACCCGCGTCCGACGATAAATAACGCGATTACACCACGCTCGTGGACGTAATCGATTGCACTCGGTCTTCCAGGCGGTCGGGCGCAAATGAAGTCGCGCGACCGTCCGCCATGATTGAGCACCACCGACCCAGTCACGGTCTGAATAGGAGGTTGATTAGGGTCGCGCAAACGGAGGAAAGGCGTAGCCGTCAATTGAAATCCGCGAAAGATCGGAAACCGGCAATTGCTCGTGATCGAGGCAGAAGCCAGCAATTATCTTATTGTTAGCATAACAAGGAACAAATTTCCTCGAGTGTCCACTCGCACTTCGGTTTTTATTTACTGGGAAAATACCTGTGTGTTCCGATAGTAATTCTGGTTCGTTGAGACTGAGGAGACGACGTGCAGCAAACGATACCTGTTTATGCATAGTAGGCATAGATGCGGAGCATTTAACATGTTCTGAGTAGAACGTAGGATTGCTACGTGAATAAGAAAAACATTTTATTGATACCGGAAGGCTTGACGATTCTCCTGGTTCGAAGTCTTCTGTGAAACTTCTGCCACAGAAGTTGAACTATCAACGGGTAGCTGCACTTGTACCTTCAATTTTTCCTATGCGCCTGAGTTAACATTTCCGCAGTTCCAAGATGATTTTACACAAGGTCGCGATTTGACGATGTAGAGTTGTAAAACGTGTTAATAGTGGTCTACCATGCATAGTGGTCGAGCATAAGATGACCAGCAGAATGTACTATAAAAAGTCCAATGAAAGAAGAAACGCGTACCTACAGAAAGTTGCATGATTTCTGGCCAACAAAAAATCATCCGCATTCGTCGGGCGATTGAATGAAAGGCTGCGAATACGTCGAAAGATGCCACGAACGTATGCGCAAAAATTGGAAATGCACGAGACTGGAAAAAAGGCAAGTTAGCCTAGCAAAAAAATTATATAAAAACGGGTATTACTTTCTGGACGACCTTCGAGCGCGAATTACCGAGCGCGCGTGAAAAGCGTCTGGGGCCGGGACTAGGAACGCTCGCGTCCATTACGCGCGGACGTCTTGCATAGATCCTAATTATGTAAATTGCGGTGTAACGTCTTGTTATAAATACACCGGGGCAGACGGGCGAGTAGTACGAGGGGCGGTGGGAGGGAAGGGTACTAAGCCGGCAGAATTAAATTTCTCCTCATGTACGTCATCCCTGCTTTTCATTCCGGGATGTTAGAGCGCATCAACGATTATCCTCGCGAGCTTCTCGGAAGACGGAGAAGAAAATAACGTCTAGACCGAACCACACTGGGGCCCCGAAATGGAAAGGAACAGAACGGAAAGGAACGGGAAGGGACGGAAAGGAGTGGAAAGGAACGGAAAGGAACGGAAAGGAACGGAAAGGAACGGAAAGGAACGGAAAGGAACGGAAAGGAACGGAAAGGAACGGAAAGGAACGGAAAGGAACGGAAAGGAACGGAAAGGAACGAAAAGGAACGGAAAGGAACGGAAAGGAACGGAAAGGAACGGAAAGGAACGGAAAGGAACGGAAAGGAACGGAAAGGAACGGAAAGGAACGGAAAGGAACGGAAAGGAACGGAAAGGAACGGAAAGGAACGGAAAGGAACGGAAAGGAACGGAAAGGAACGGAAAGGAACGGAAAGGAACGGAAAGGAACGGAAAGGAACGGAAAGTAACGGAAAGGAACGGAAAGGAACGGAAAGGAACGGAAAGGAACGGAAAGGAACGGAAAGGAACGGAAAGGAACGGAAAGGAACGGAAAGGAACGGAAAGGAACGGAAAGGAACGAAAAGGAACGGAAAGGAACGGAAAGGAACGGAAAGGAACGGAAAGGAACGGAAAGGAACGGAAAGGAACGGAAAGGAACGGAAAGGAACGGAAAGGAACGGAAAGGAACGGAAAGGAACGGAAAGGAACGGAAAGGAACGGAAAGGAACGGAAAGGAACGGAAAGGAACGGAAAGGAACGGAATGGAATGGAACAGTGCGGGCTGCGTGCCTCCTGCATGGTGTAAGGGCACCGGCGATAAAACGAGAACCAGTCTCTCTATCTCCTGGCAAGTGACAGCCGCCAAGCCACGTCGTCGTCGCTGGCTCTCCTCAGCCAGGACACGACGAAAACCAGCGTAGCGGGAACCCGTGAGCGGAGAACGAGGGAGGACGCGAGTTGTACGTGCGCGGGTTATGAGCCGCGCGACCATGTGAAAGAGAGACACGCCGCGCAGCCCATGGGATTCCCATAATCTCGTTTTTTCACCGCGGCATTCTCATGCCTACTTACCCGGCCGGGCGGCCTCTCTGATCTATGAATTCCGAATTCTTTTTATTTTCGCTCCCTTCGTCCTCCTTCTTCGTGTCCTCACACCCCTTCTTCGACCAGATTACTTCCACGTCCTCCATCCTTTCCTGCTATTACGCCCCTGATCTCTAGTTCCCTCTCTCTCTTTCTCTTTCCCGATTTCTCCATCCCCAAAATTCTCTGCTACGTTTCTATGAGAGCCGTGACGGCCACGATGACGGGCCCACAATACCGCCATACAGAAAACGGCCCGTTTTTTTTCTCTTTCTTTTTCATTTCTCTCTTCGTCCCTCCACGCCCTGCCACGAGGGCTTATGTCATAATGCGCTGATTCGAATACCTACCCGTGCCCCATATACTCGGTGTTTCCGAATAGCGGGATGGAGCCTCTGTGAAATCTTACCGCGATTTTTGAGGTTCGGTAGGACGATCGATCGTTTTAGATGTGATCGAGGTATTGTTATGGGAACTGTCTAGTTTTCTTACTGGGAAAATGCAATTCGTTTGTTTGGTGTCGCGCGATGGACGAACGATCGAGTTCGAGCAATGAAAAGATATAATATGATAATAAAATCTCTCGAAGTCTTTCAAATAAACTTCGATTTATTCGAATGATTTTAAACAACCCTCGAACAGAGTTTCTGGCGAAGTAATTGAATGAACAGCTCCTGCATTAGGGCAATACCAGGATTAAAGTGTCTACAAGAAGCACCTTCAAAAACACGTTTTTAAACATTGTCAAATCAAGCAGTTTGGTGGAACTAAACATTACATGTTATTACTATCAATTACATATTATAAGAATGCAGGGCTCCCATTTGAATATAAGTGTTCATATTCATACGTATCTGGAACGGAACCGGTCCGTGTCTATGAGGATAGTATACATAGATAGACCTTTATACAGGAGTCAACTGCAGGGTCAACTTTGTCCAACAAAGTTTTCACTGGTGACAGTAACCACCTGCAAAGTTCTACAACCCTCCCGACACCCTGTACATGCGAATGACCCTGCGCAGGACTACACGTGAGCGAGTAACGTAACAGGATTCTCCGTGCGAGATCACCTGGCACTTCACGAGCTTCGTTCCGATTTGTGGGCTCTCTATATAGGCTCCGTTCGCCGGGTGAAACTCGAGCACGACTTTCGCGTACGATCTCGCCAACGGATTTTCCGGGGCTGAGACTCACGTGGGAGTGCTGAACCCTTTTTGTTTCTGTTTCAGCGGGCTGCTGTGGCGTTGGCGTCGAGGACACGAACGGCCAGGATGCCGCCGGCGCGACCGGAGGAGCCGGAGCTGGTGGCGGAGTGGCTGTTATACCCGATCGGCCACCTCTAGAATTGGACAAGCTACCGCCCTATCACGACGTCGCGCCTAGTCCTGGTATGTTTGCCCTTTAGAGACGTAATGATGCGTTTACACCAAACGACCGAATAATGTCAGAATAAATTTTTGAACTTTTTGAAGTCTTTTTCAAGCAAATCGGTGCTTTCCACCGCCATTGCGAGTAGATCGTAAGTTTTCGAGACAGCACATAGTGTTCGGACTCTTATGGGAGTCAGCAGAAAATTAATACATCGATAATTATACCTTAGCACGAATAGTACTGAAAGTAAACTGACTATCTTGCAGAAGAGCACAGTAATACTAAATACGTTTGTTTCCCGTTCATTGATAATGGCTTTGATGTTGTCCTGAGTAATGCTGATATTGAACACATGTTATTGTTTTGGTGTGAAAGTTTGAAGGCACGAACTGAAGTACAAATAAAACGATTACACCTTTTCTGCTTTCCTTGCAAGTTTGACCTTGAATGACCTTGAGTCATAGGTAATTGTACTTATCTTAAAATGCACTATTTAATGGTAGATAAAAAAACATATCATTCCACTTAAAAAAAGAAAGTTGACCTTCACCTCACCTTGGGATGTCCACCGGGAAAAATAAAAGTCCCACCACATATTTTTGGACATATTCGTCTGTAACGCTTTATAATTTCCACCTTGTATAGTAAAAATTGTGGGTAATATTACAAATTGCGTTATATTACTAATGTTTTGCAACAACAATTTTGTTGGATTCCTTAATTCGAAAATTGGACATTTTCGCATTGTCTCGTATACTGTGCAGCAGTAAATACGACCTAAACCGTGTGATTTCCGTTTGATTCAAGGGCACAATGTGTGGTCGTGGCTGGGATCACGACGAGGCGGCGGTACGCCAGGAGTCGTCACGACGCCTCTGTCGCTTCCGCAGCACAGACGGGCGATGAATCTCCCCGTGGAGAACCACTACACCCACATGCAAACGGACGAGGCTCTCTACGCAGAACTGGACTCTCAGGCCGCGAGCTACGCGAGCGATCTCCAGCTACAAATGAGAGGAAGCTCGACGTACGGTACAACTTCCGGCGGACAGGACGACGAGTACCACGAGCTGGACGCCGCGAGGTTACATCGTCATTACGGCGGAGGCAACGAGGACGGATCGTTGCAGAGGGACACGCTACGCACGCGGCACAGTAAAAGGTAAATTAGTCTTTGCAATTAAGTTTTTCGACGTGCGGCGACTCTCTCTCTCTCTCCCTTCGAAGCGGGCCGTGTTGTTACACGCCGTCGTGGCTGCTCCGTTCGAACACGTATTCGTTGAATCCTCCAAGCTCCGCGCTTCAATAATTCCGTATCGATCGACCTGCGCTCGAACGCCTCTATTTTGCCCTCCGTTCCCTTCTCTATTAAAACGATTCTGTTGATTGCGCGTCGATAACATGCCGGCTGAATAGTCTATTACAGTGGATCGTGGACTTCTTTTTAGCGTGCCAGAAAATGCGAACTAAAATCGATATGTAATCTTCCGCGTAGTTCCAGCCGGGGTTACTTCGACTCGCGTTTTAGATTGTATCTTTACGTCTTGCTCGTGAACATTGTTCCATTTGTACTTGGTTCTTGCTTTTTGTGTTTGCTACGCACAACGTAATTTCTGCTGATACCGATTATCATTTTAACGAAACTTCCTAGATACACGCAACCGTGAGTATTTCTTTTAGCTGCAAGAAAAGTAAAAGACAAATGTGACAGAGAATTGAGACGACAAGTCGGAATGAAAAAGAGTTTTATTATACGATACGGTCTTCTTACTAAGTGATTTGGAAGTTTTACGTGGCGACGCGCGGCTCGAAAAGAATCTTATCTTGTCGGGGTACATTTTCTGCGGGGAATGTAATGGAAATGCAATTTATTCATTTTGGCACTGATAATTCCACGGTTAAATGCTTCCAATTAGTAACGCTAAAATCCACGCGGAGATGCCACAATCGTTCCAAAGATGATAACCAGAGAGCACTGAGTAATATTCGTATCGGAACCAGCTCTAACAAAAAACTCTCTAACTTGGTTTCGTGCGGCGAAGGATAACCAGGTGCAGCCACTCTGGATCGACGTTCCCATAACGCGTGAAAGCACCGCATTACGGGAAACGAGACTTGTTAAAATGTACCGATGCGAAAGCAACAGTAATCGCGACGTCGACGTCACATTCCTGCGACTCGATCGACCATACTTAAGAGAAACGGACAATCCGAGTCATCTAATATCTGTACGACTCGTACATTTATTCGGAAACGGGCAAACCTGTCAGTCAATCAGATACTAAGAACCTGATTCTACTTACACTCCCGTTCATAAGCGTCAGAACACGTAACGCGAGTCACATATATTCATTCTCGCGACTTTTCAGTTCAAGTGTCCATTCTGCACCGTTTATATTACATCGCTCTTATCGTAAAAATTAACAATTTTACCTTCATCGTTTTCATTTTACTTGCACCCTTTTTGTTCCACTTTAGTCTCAAATAGTTGGGCCAATATACAATAATAATCAGAGGATTGTGTTTAATATAGGTTTGTGTCAGATTAAGGAGCTAGAAGTTTATTTCTCGCTTATGGTGGTCGCTTATTTTCTTCGCAAATGGTTTTAAGGCTTCATCCACCAGTTGCCTATTCATAAGATTTTCAATAATTGTGCTGTACCAAAAGGAAGTTTAAAAATCTTTTTTTGATGACAATACTGAATGCGACTTCTTTAGCTATGGACCATAAACTTCCAAAAATTACGAAACAATCGCCAGTAGATAATGTGTTAATATGTAGATTAATAAGTATGTTATCTCACTAGATACTTAAAGAGATCTATCTTATTCAGAATTTGTTAATTCAAATATCCGATGACTTTTGAACGGGAGTGTACGTCGTGTTGCCCAACAGCCGCAGTATCCTCGCTTATACAGCAGGTGATAAAAACTATGCATCTTCGATGAGACTTTCCCAACACTACATAACGCGTATCCCAATATCCAAAATCACTAGTTTCCAAGTTCATCTGCCACTTCGTCCAACATCTTAACCCTCGTCCTCGCGCATCAGATAATGTCGAAACCGACCGTGTCCTAGAAAAGAAAATTACAGGGGACAATGGCAGGGTCACTTAACCATCTGGAGCAGGAAGCTTCGATTCTGCTAGTCGAACATGTTAATGGACAACATGATGAATGCGCGAGAAGGGACCAATCGGCGCCGGCTAACTTCGTAATCCGATCATTTCAGGTTACAAGAACCGGATTACGAGATGTACGAGAACGGGCCGTCGACGCCGGTGCCGCCTGGTCAGCTGCAGCATCATCACCATCACCATCACCACCACAATCATCACCACCATCATCAGGAGCTGAGGATTGGCAGCAGAAACGGCGAGCACCCGTCCTACCAAAACACCGCGTACACCGGAAGCGACGCGGAACCGGACGGACCGACGCTGAGCAGCGCGCCTAGCAGCGCGTACTATAGCGATCTCAGCTCGAACTCTGCGAACCAACAAATGCCAGCCGCAGCGTCTACAAACACCAGCACGAACCTCCACGTAAACCAGCAGGGACTGGAGACGCCGCAATACCGACTGGCCGCGATAAACGAGAGTTCGGTACCTTCGGACTATATCTAGGAGGAACGCATATCCTGTGTTTCCGGCTGGTCTCATACCGGATGACCTGAGATAGTGGAAAAGTCCCAGAACAACCTCTTAAAGTGTTTCTGTTCCTCGAGAGGAGTCGATATTGAACACATGATTCGAAGAAGTTTCTGTTTTGAGGAAGACCGAAGATGGAACCTCTAACCCAGGACTCAGGAATAATTTTACGCGAGCGAGAGACGTCGATGGTTCTAGTGCGAAGCGAATAGTGGACCGTAGATTAGAAAGTGAACTGCAACCAGAGCAGTTTGAAGAGATGTCCTCGATAGCAGTACGAAATGCAACGCGCGTCTTCTGCAGTTAAGTTCAGCAGTGCCATACTCAGAGCCTCGCAATTCATCCGTCTTTCCGTCATCCGTGCTCCTCTCGAAAGAATTCGGATAATGGTACCGAGAGAACGCCGCCGTGACAAAATTACAGGTTACAGTGCCGCTATTATGATTGCTCCGCAATCATTCTTGTTCACCGCGAGGTGATACAGGTTTCCGATGTATTCGTTTTTCTCTCGTTTGCCGGTCGATCCGGTGAATGGACACGTTATTATGCATTTATTAGCGAGGATTACGCAACGGAACGTTCGATGGAGCTTGCAAACAGGAAACGTCACAGGTGGACGTTTAATAGTCATGTTTCTCAGGGAATGGACTGTCCACAGGGAATTATTGGATCGGTATCGGCGGTCTAGATTCGCCGCAGTTTTTCTAGCGGCCTGGCAAAAATTGTTCTATCGAACAAGTCGACCATCTGTCATGGTAATTATTCACTGGACGTGGAGATATTAATGATGAATGCAAATAAAATGATAACAGTCGTCGCGCGTAAATATACAATATTAATTGAAACCGGAACACGTTCGTGTCCTTAAAAAACACAGACCAAGAACATCGATACGTAGAGGCGTTCAATCATCACCCGGCGTTGACTGAATGCACTTCGTCGTCCCTATGTGATATCAACATTAAAAATATTCGAAAATCTTGACATACTCATTAATTTTCGTCTACAATTTTACTTTCTACTACTTATTTTCTGTTTTTAACATACTTCCAAGCATCGCAAGTTTAATCGAATACTTTCTGTTAATGGTAGTAGATAAATACACCATGTGGCTTCGTTATTTTTCTCAGTCACGCGATTTAAAGAAGAAAATGAACAATTTTACAATTTACTGTTTCGTAATTATAGCTTTGCCATTATTCTTTAGCTCGTTTATACGAACCAAACAACCATTCGCACATTTTTCAATGAGACAGCGAAATTTAGAGTTAATCGATGAAATGTTTTTAAGCCCCTATAACTCTATCTATAATTTTGCAGTTACATATTAATATTTTCCTAACATTTCATTGTTGTATAACTCGTTTTAACTGATCCATTTCTTCGTCACAATTTTAGTCTTTTCAAATTATATATTTTTTAAATCCTTTTTGAAACTTGGAAATAATTGAGTTATAAAAAGTTAAATATCCGGTGTGTTTCTCTGAAGGAAAGTTCATCGATTATCAAACCAGCGATTAAAATGCCTACTATCGATAGTGATTTCTCTCGTGAAGAGGGCAAGCTGCAGCAACCAGCGACTCTTCGTCCAGGAAATGGTTTCCAGCGGCCAATTGATTCTGCTCCAGCCATAATCGCCATGCCCATTAGAGCGCCGACCTATCGTTCCCGTGTATCGCGTAATGAGTATTGTTCTTATTGCCCCGACGCAGAACCAGGAACACTTAAACAATGGATCACCGAGCATTATCCGGCCGCTACCGTCATTAATCGGTTGCCAGTGTTTGTTCGCGGACGCGGCATAGCAGCGTGTACTTTAATCAGGCAACAAGAACGGGAAGACGAGAACAGACGAAACCAATACGAATGAAGTCGTTTTCGTGGGACAGGTGTTTTATAATTTGACGCGCCGGAGCTACCAGTTATGGCCCGCGGCGGTGTCCCTCGCTTTAGCGTTTTGAAATCCCGATCGCAGCCCTCTTTATTTTGCACCAACGAGCCTCTCCTTCTCTTTCTTCGTTCGCTACGATTTTCTACAATTTCGGGCTTCTTCTCTCTCTCTCTCTCTCTCTCTCTCTCTCTCTCTTTCTCTCTCTCTTCGATTACGTTTCAAGATGGTTTCGTCAGAGGATTTAATGTTTACGAGCTGGTGTGTCATTACCAGTCTTTTAAAGCACCGAACGGCGTTAGCACTCGCCACGCGTTGAAGTCTCTCGCTTAGGCGCTCTATTAAGTCATTAATTCCCGCTATCCTCATTTACGCAGTAACGACTTCTCGTTTCTTGCTTCCTTAGTCGTTTGAGAGATTGCTCGCTACATGTAATGAAATCGTAAAATCAGAAAAGCAGTTCGCGTGCACGCAACAAATTTATTGTGAAAGGTAAAAAGCGATTAGCAATGTACTTTCGGTATCCTCGGCATCCTATTCTTCATGTAACACGTATACTACAAATATATTTATTAATAAGCACTTGATACTCGTTAACCAGATTACTATTCTCACCGCACAGGATTTTGGTAAATATATCCGGATGTACGTTGTTAAAATCATAAATCACAGAAAATTCGCGGTTGCGCTAGTGGAAGCGATGCACGAATTAGATGAAGCGAGCAACGCTAGCCGACTATGCCCTAACGAGTTTAAGACGAATGGCGAGTGTTATTCAAATGAACGTGGCAAGGTGTTTCGCAGCATCTGTGAAGGTATTCGTCACTGAATCGTTAAACAGGAGAGAACCACGGGCCTCCGCGGGGCTCAATCGTTTATCTTCGAACCCTCGTTCGCGACGGTCGAGTTAATTCGTTTCACCCGATTCGGCAGGACCCGTTTAATCGTCGCCGTCGTGTTCTCTTAATTACCTTCCCTCGGACAGTCCCGATTGTTCCTGCGACAGAACACGAACTCGTGGAGACGCTCCACCATGAGATTCAATGCCGCGGCCCCGCGTTCACGTCTTCCATTTGTGTCTCACCTGCGCCGTGCCCGTCCACGCCCGCTGAACACCTTCGAAACTCGGTAATTCTACCCTATAAACTGGATTCCTGTAATCCTCTTGCATCTTCTATTCTTTCTTTCGCACCGCTGGTTGGAAGTATTCGATGAAACAAATCTAGCGTCCTCGTAACTCATGCATTGTACGTGGAAAATATTTTCATGAACAGTGCGTTATTTTTTATTCGATCAAAAACTAAGAACATTCGTCGTTCGATGGATATTTTTGTAATTCTTCTATTATACTTGTCTAGCATATATAGAATACTACTGTTCATTTCAAAATACGCTTAAATAATTTGTTCTGCCAGGGGTAGCATTTTCATAGTTATCAGTTAGAATTTATTTATATGAAACATTTGGTATTTCACCAGTGATCTGATATAATATTTCTTTAATATAAAAAAACCGAGGAGAACGCTTGGACTATTATGTTAGTACAGAGAAATTAGTGAAATTTTAAATAATCTACATTCTATTTCAATACGAGAACGCGACACTCGATTTGAATGATCGTGTATAATTTCTATAACACGTGGGTAGCTCTCTGTATTCCACGTTTATTAATGAGACGATCAGCTGACTCTCATTTATAAACTGCGGGATTTTCATACAAAATAAGAATGATCTGCCTCAATTGTATGAGACAGGGACGACGATGGATTGTCAGTTTGTTTCTGTATGATCAACGTTATAATGTTACAGATGTCATAATACTCGATGACTTAAGCGTTTGATATTTTCCTAGCAATCTTCAAATTCTAGAAAGTGAACAATGATGCATGAAATCACATCTTAACACGTTGACTGCCAGGCGCATTTTCCATGGTTTGCCCAAGGCGCCACCGTGAAATTTTTCATTATGCGATGCATATTATGTTGAAATATTATTTGCAGCAAATAAAGTGAGTTATAAAATCATGCTTGAAGAATTTTCCGTGCATTAATTTCTTCAAACCATTATAGTAACAATGGTATTATTGAAAAATTTATCAGTATCCATATTTACTCTAACTATGTACTTTTATTATTTGCTGCGTCGCCGGTCACCGGTGGTCCCCACGGCGCTGTAGCCAAGTCGAGTGCCGGTCACCGGTGACCCCCATGGCAGTCAACGTGTTAATAACCTAAACCTTCTCTAAGCAATTTTGAAATATTCCTCAGAGTCAGTACGACATACAGAGCGTCGTCCCAGAGGAGTTGATGTACCCTAACTAAAAAGGGGTCGCGTAACCGCGTCGGAGGGTGCGGTTAATTTTTCATCGCGTCTCCGGGGATCCAGGGTGAGCCGACGTAAATTACGCGGGGCCAGTTTGAGCGCATAAATAACCGCGATCATGGGGCACAAAGAATCGCGTCGCGGACGCCTCGTTCGCCGAAAACCGTTTCCGCGGCGCAGAATCATTCACAGCTCGGGCCGGTTTGCCACGATGCACCGCAGAGAGCAGAACGAGGGGGGTCGTGGAGCGTGCAACAACAGATGCAACAATGCGCTCCCTCGCGGCCACAGCAAATAATTAATTGCGGCCCCCGCGGTCACAATGGCGATAGGGAGATGCGCAGCCGGTCCGGTCCGGTCCGGGTCGCCGCGGACTGGCATTATTTCGCCGAAAAAAATCCCACGAACGCGCCACCGCGTGCGCCAGGCTCTTATCGTGGCCCGTGTTACGCGAACGGGAACGTATTATGGAATTCGTTGGTTGCCCAAGCTTAATTAAGGTCCACCTTCGTCCGCGCCGCTTCGTCTCTTCCGCATTTGCGGGCCGGGCCCCGTGTACCCGTGTGCAGCACCCTCTTTCTCTCTCTTCTTCCCTATCTCTCTCTCTCTCTCTCTCTCTCTCTCTCTCTCTCTCTCTCTCTCTCTCTCTCTCTCTCTCTCACAGCGGTTCCGCAGCTGCGCCGAGAAATTTATGTCGAAGCTTGAGGGGATCCTAGAACAGGCCTGAGAAACACCCGAGGAGACGAATCGCGGAGGCTGTGCGTAGTTAATTATAACCGGCGACGTATGCGCAAAAACAAGCTCTCCTCTGATGAGAAGGTAGTGCGCAGAATGCTCCTCGAGGTAGCTCCTCGCGGTGACACTTCCGCCGGACCGATGCCCGTGAAACATTTCCTTCGCGGTGGACAAACTCGTTTTACGACCAAGACAATAGGCTCATTGATCCAGATTTCATCTAGTCCAACCTAATTTAACGGCATACCTGTGCGGAGTTGTTGCAAAATAAATTATAACGTGGAAGACTTTCTCGATGTACATAACTTCATTTTCTAGAAAAATGAATTTGATAATTGTACATGGAACAATTACAACAGCTTGCAGGATAAGTCGCATGTGTTTTTCTGATACTCCAATTTCTAGTATTTCGACTTACATTGAATTGGAACTACGGGGTTCGCGCCTGTTGTGCCGCAAACAAAATTGTGTTACAACTGAACAAATACTGCAAGATCCTTAAGCCTTAGGAATCGAGTTGCAACTCTGAGGCGTCACTAACACTTGTTATAACATTATTCAAAATATTATGTATATTATTGAATTTGTTTGTATTCAATCAATTATTGAACATTTAAGTGTCGTATGAAGTACCATATCAGTTTCATATCCATAAAATGAAAAATCTTTGACGAAATGTTTGGTTTTTGGAGTTAAAATAGCTTCGAGTGCAAATGGTTAAAAGTGCTAAATAACGATCAGTATTATTTTGTAAAGGGTCAGATCAGAGATTAAAGAAGAGAAACAACACTTGCCAGGGGGGTGTTCATAATTTCAAATCGGTAAGAGAAGTTTTTTTGTTCGCTTATCGCATTATCCATGCTGCCAGTCATTCTTCGTCGCGTATCCACGATTTATGTTAATGCCTAATATACAGGGTGGCCCACATAACTCTGAACAGCTCAATATTTCGAAAACTATGCCATCGATTTTAAAGTTCTTAATCTTAAATTGCATGTAACTGAAGGGCCTTTCTGACTACATAAACGTGAAGTGGCCTCCCTTCCCCTTTAACGGGGGAGGGGAGGTACCTTTGTAATTTTAAATGGAACCCCCTATAAAATGTTACATATTTAGATTCTACAGGAAAAAACAAGTCAATTTTGTCTGAAATATTTTTTTGTCAGATACTTCCATGATGAGATATAACAGTTTGAAGTTTCGAGTTGTAGGTACTTGAAGCGCTCGGAAATAGCGTTATGGAATTATACGCGCTTGAGTCCTTTGCTTATTCGTGAAGAAATAAAATGTACTTTAAATTAAATGTTCAAAATGTCCACCACGGGCTTGTAAACATTTATTTACACGAAACATCAAAGTTGTTCTAACATTTTTTAACATTTCGGGAGTCACTGAAGCGCAAGCGTGACGTATTCTTTGTTTCATATCCTCTTTTGTCGTCGGTGGTTCAAACATAACTTTGTCCTTTACATATCCCCATAAGAAAAAATCTAATGGTGTTAGATCGGGGGATCGAGGAGGCCATTGACAAGGTCTCCCACGACCTATCCATTTGTTACCAAATTTTTCGTTCAAGAATTGCCTGGTGATGATTGCAAAATGTGGAGGAGCGCCGTCTTGTTGGAACCACATTTCTCTTCTAACGTGCAGTGGCACATCTTCCAAAAGCGCAGGCAAATGATTTTTTAATAAATCACAATAACTTGCAGATGTTACAGTTTCTTGAAAAAAATAAGGTCCAATCACAAAATCTCCTATTAGGCCATACCAAACATTTAAGGACCATCGATGTTGAAAGGGAACACATCGCATCCAATTTGGGTTTTCCACGGCCCAATAATGCAGATTATGTCTATTTACATGCCCTGAATTTCTAAAAGTGGCCTCATCGGAAAAAAGTATTTTGCACAAAAAGTCATTTTCCACAACACCCTGCAGCCACTCACAAAATCTTACGCGGTGATCGTAATCTACTATCGAAAGCTCTTGTGATAAAACCATGTGATATGGATGATACTTTTGCCGTTTCAAAATTCGTTGAATCGATGAACGACTAATATGTGATGTTTGTGCAAGTGTACGTTGACTAATATGAGGATTTAATGTAATTGCAGCAAGAATACTGGCACTACTATTTTCATTAGTGACAGCTTTAGGTTTATTGCGAGTTTTTTTACACAATGCACCGTGCTCGCGAAGCCGCTTTTCTAAATTATGAAATGTTGCACGACATTTTTTGATCCCATAACATTCAAAAAACATCACTGCTGCACGCCGATAATTTTTTTGGCATTCACCTAACGTTAATAACATATTCACTTCTGTGTCAAAAGTAGCCATAATCACAATGTTACTGCTTGAATAACAGCTCTAAACTGAAAACGTTTTCATAGATAAGTGAGTCAAACTCAAGAATTGTAAATATTATTGTTTGTGTTTCTTCACGAATAAGCAAAGGACTCAAGCGCGTATAATTCCATAACGCTATTTCCGAGCGCTTCAAGTACCTACAACTCGAAACTTCAAACTGTTATATCTCATCATGGAAGTATCTGACAAAAAAATGTTTCAGACAAAATTGACTTGTTTTTTCCTGTAGAATCTAAATATGTAACATTTTATAGGGGGTTCCATTTAAAATTACAAAGGTACCTCCCCTCCCCTGTTAAAGAGGAAGGGAGGCCACTTCACGTTTATGTAGTCAGAAAGGCCCTTCAGTTCCATGCAATTTAAGACTAAGAACTTTAAAATCGATGGCATATTTTTCGAGATATTGAGCTGTTCAGAGTTATGTGGGCCACCCTGTATATTTTGAGATATTTGACACGTTACGGTCATCCTCCTGTTACCAACGCCCCCGTAGTAATATTGTCGCGTTGCAGCACAACCGTGGATAACTTTCTCTGGTCATAGCGAGAGTCCAGGTATAATCCAACTTCCACGATAACAGATATAACGATGCAATTAAGTTGGTGATTATATAGGCAACCAAATGAACAGCAGAAACATGATACAGTGGAACATAAATGACGAGTTAGCCGCACACTGACCCTAACAGTCCGAAATCCATTCTCATTCATCAGGCGGAGTACTTAAATTGCCATTAACAAGAGGATCGTGAGAATTCATCCGGTTGGATTCCCGCGAATCTCTGGATTCGCGGAGAGAGAGAGAGAAAAGGGAGGGAGAGAGAGTGAGAGAGAGAGAGAAAGAGAGAGGGTGTGTAGAGAGGCCGCAGACGGGTTCGAAGGATACGCGCGCAAGGACCCGCCCTGGCGGGGCGCACACCACTTTCTCGTCCCTGCTACGGGATATATAAATTATACATGTAAATATACGGGCGGCCAGGGCAGGCAAAGATCGAACCGTGAGATATCGAGATACGTGTTGGCGACCCGTACACTTCGCCGCTTCTTTCCCTCTGCCCGGTCGTTCTCCCTTGTCTCTTCTCTCTGTCCCCGCAGTGTGCACGCACAAACTCCACGCATCTACGTGCCCGTGGCGAATACCTTTGTCCCCGGTTTGCCACCGAAACGTCTCTTATCCCAGCCCTCTCGTGCCGCTCCCGCTAATTCCTATGCATTTTTCGCATTACCGGTGAAATCGCGACGCGCCGCCGTGTCGCCGTTTACCCGCGTTCAATCCGCGTTCACCCGACGCCGTTCCCACAGCGGAAAAATGCCCCGTGGAATGAAGCTCCTTCGGGGCCGGCCGGCTCGATTGTTCCTCGGCTTCTGGTGCACCGCGTGCCGTGATAATGAATCTCCTGCCGAGGGGTCACGACTCGACTGGGTTTCGGATAAGCCGGGATATGGATCCCAAGGTTCCTGGTTCTCCCGATGCCACGGCTCCGCTAGAATTTGCGAACGGTCCGCGAACCGTTAACCAGTCCCAATTCCCTTATCTGACCTGCACGTGACTTCGCGACTCGTTCTCGTAGAAACTTTGAGTCGGTAAATTTTCATCCCCGGAAGCGTCGAACACAGCGAACTGGATGTCTCGCGAGTACTTTGAGGAATGTCTAGGACCGGAGTACAGTAGAGCCTCGTTCGTGGCACGAAACGAGGCCGAAAACGCGTGCGAAAATCGAGGTTGAGCAAGGAAAGAGGTAACCAATATAGCGATTCGTAGTGTCGATCCTCATATGATTCTATGTAGCTACCACAATCACGAGTTCCACTCGTGGTGGAAATCGCTAGGGTACAACGAACAAATTTTCTGTGCTATAAACGAGCTTGCCACGAGCGAACCTCTACCGTATTGCTGTCGACACTTTAACAAATAAAAGTTAATTGATTAAAGCAGACATTTTTCCTCTCAGACGCTCGGGAGCTTCCTATCGCTTGAAGGAAAATTGTTTTCCATTAAATGTATTATCAACGAATACATGAACCAGGAAACCTTTATCTCCGATCCTGACGATTACAACGCAGCGTCAGATACCGCCTGGTTAAATTATTTATTATAATCACGTCCAGCCTCACCGATCTGTTTTAACACTTTCTAGGCGGGCATCATTTCCCGTGTTTTTGAACCTGCAGTGGGAAAATCGAGTTGTTTCGCGTCTGTATCAACTTAGTAGTTTACGAATGTTATTGATTCGATGGTACTTAATTTTGTGAATAATAGATTGACTAATTACATATGGATTTATTAGTAAGTTTTATAAAAATAAAATATCCGTTTTCAACGTTTCTTGTGTTCCAGACTGTGATCACAGTCTCCCGCCTGTAAAGTGTTAAATATGTAAATTTCGAATACTAAGGTTGCATTCGATGTGAAATAAGAGTCAACGTGCATGTAAGAAATGGCGTAATAAGTGTCAGACATGTGGAAATTCTTATTGCAGGAAAAAAAACTGTATTACCGTTCGATTGAAATCAAACGTATAGTTACGAAACTACGCAAGAAACCATGGCTTATCTTAGAAACGCTGTTTTAGTCGCGACACTTCGCGATATACTTCACTTCGAATTTCGATTGCGTGATCGGATAACGTTCCTGCGACTCGACCGATTCATTCTCTAATCTATGTACTGGTATGTGATGCTATGTCTCTTGCCTAACGATTACTGATCCACAACCACATGTAAAATGTAATATAGTGTAACACGAAAGATAATGTATAGAAGCCCAATGGAGACTGTAGAATTGTAAAAACTGAAAAATTATCGTACTTAGTTTTTATCTGATCGTTTGCTTTATAATTCTACGCTGTTGAAGAAAAGATAATCTTGTGGTTTTTGGATTATGCGATTCGTTTGAAATCGACATTGTCAAAAATAACTGATTCCTTTGTATGCGATACAATTGCTCGGAGACAATGATTTGAATTATATTTTTATTTCTGATAATTGTGAACACCGCCGATCGTGTTCGAAAATTGTGCGATGAATTCGAGAAGATCCTTAAATTACATTTCGTAACACAAATTCGATGTTAGCTTTTTACAGTTTTAGAAATCTTGCCCAATATTTACTGTTAAACTGTGAAAGAGTGTACGAGCAGAGGATCTTTTTGAACTTATCGGTCTGCAGTGTGTATTACTGTAGACAGTTATCGGAAATGGCGATAGAATTCAAGATTTTATATAAATATTAATGTCGTTGTATATTTAGTGAACTAAAATGTACATATTTAATATTGAAAAGTGTAAAAAATGAATCTATTTTATTACCGTGTACATAATATTGTATGAAGCGTTTTTGTGCGCGTTACATGAATTCGTACTACGCGCGATGGAGTCAATTACTGCTATGAATGCAGCCGCTATTTGATAGCATTGCACCCTTTGTATGTAAGAAATTGTACAGCGAATAAAGAAAAATTTGATACTTGCATCCTATATACTTTAAACGTATTATTTCATTCATAATAACCTGGCACAAAGTAGATATAAGAAATTATATTGTAATAAGAATTTCATTCACTCTCATTAGCTAAAAAAGAATCAATAAAGACTAAATATAATTTCAATTATTACGTAGACGACGGGGTATGAAACAGTTTCGCCAACTCGCGGTGGCGCCCCCGAAATAAACCACCTAAATAATTCGTGCCGGATTTGACAGAGCGGCTGATGGGCATAACGGCACGAATTTATTGTGCGACTCTTGAAAAGCGCCACTATGGGCACTATAGATAAGCCTGAAAAACATTAATTATGGCAAAATTAGGGCAATACCAATAAATTCAAGGACATTGGACCGTTCAGGGAAATCTTCTGCAATGATCGAATATAAAAGGAACTGACAGAAATCACGCATTGTTTAAATATTCATTAAAATAGTAAAAGTGGATCGAAAAACTGAATGATGGCGCCATCTAGCGGCGAGACGGAGAAACCCAGAAACAGAAAAAATTCAATAACTCTGAAACCAGTGGCTCGCGCAGGAGCCAGAGCAAAACTTCGAGCTGACTTCAGCGACAGTTGCGGAGAAATAAAGAAGCTCCCAGACAAGGATAGAGAGATCCTTGTTTCTCCTACGGGTCTGTGACAAAGAGGGAGATATGTCACTCGCAGGAGAAACAAAGACAGATAGATAACCAAGCAGCTTGATTTTCGAAGACTTTACTCCCAAATTTTGAAGCGAAGACGCAATATTTTCTCACGGGACTTTTTTTAAAAAATTCGATGTTCTATTCCACGTCCCCGTACAGAGCCCTTTTTTGGAAAAACTGCACAAAAAAA
The DNA here is from genome assembly GCA_913789915.3 of Sphecodes monilicornis. Lineage (NCBI taxonomy): Eukaryota > Metazoa > Arthropoda > Insecta > Hymenoptera > Halictidae > Sphecodes > Sphecodes monilicornis. The sequence goes on along the minus strand of OU565285.1, from coordinate 10,789,445 downwards.
AATTTATTCTATAAAAACGTACACGTTTATTTTTTATAAAGTTTCAAGAGACAAATTGCCAAAAAGGGCTCTGTACAGGGACGCGGAGTAGAACAAAGAATTTTTTTAAAAAAGTCCCGTGAGAAAATATTGCTTTTTCGCTTCAAATTTTGGGAGTAAAGTCATCGTTATGAAATTCGGGATTTATATACAAAATGGCTGGCTGACTTTCGCGCCGTCCACCGCAGCGCTGTTGTCGTCTCCTCTGCTGTTGTGTCGATTGTCTAAAAATGCTTTTCAGCATGGTTCGGTAGCGTAGTAAGACTAACGAGCCCCCACGCTGGTACATAGAATTACTCAAGTAATTTTTATCAGTATAACTATTTTATGAATGGACCAAACGATTTCAGTTTCTCTGTAAGGCTAGAAGGATTAGTTTAGTAATTGACGTCTAACAATAAACATGTTGAAAAAATGCATTTGGTCGGAATTGTGAAAAAAAATAATAAAAGTGATTATTACAACTTTTTTATCTGGGCCAATAACGTTCATTCAAATATTAACCAGCTAGAGATGATAAATTTATGAGTGAATTGTGTTCGATAAATTAATGCTCGCGAATATTCATGTGTCAGAAGATATTCAATATCTCGAGTTCCATTACATATTTTTACTGAAAAATTAGATGGTCAGATAGTCGAGGGTGTGCTTATCGACATAATTAGCAAAAGGAATTGTTATAAACGTTAAACAGCCACAGATAGTAACTTTATTAATTACATTTGCTTAATATAATATTGTTTGGTAATATTCATGTGTTAAAAGTTACTCTGTATCTCGACTACTATTAGCAATTTTTACTTAAAAATAAGATGGTAGATAGTAAAGAGGATGCTTGTCGGCATCATTAGCAAAAAGATTGTTATAAATATTAACTAGCTAGAAACAATACATTTTTCAGTGAGTTGTGTTGAAGAAATTAATGCCTATGAATATTCATGGTTTAAAAGTTGTTCTGTACCTCGAGTACGATTAGCAATTTTTACTAAAAAATTAGTTGGTAGATAGACAAGGTGATGCTTGTCGACAGCGGTGGCAAAAGGAATTGTTATAAACATTAAACAGCCAGAAATCATAGATTTATCAATAATTATTATCACGGCAATCGAGATCTACCGAAATTAGTTGGGGTGGGGAGCGTTGCGCTTCGCTACCTAAGCTCGCGGAGCGCGCTCAGTCAATCAGTCGGGCCGGGCCCTCCGGCAGGAGCGGATGGGCTCCGGGACCAGGAGGGTCCTCCAGCGGTATCCTGGCCTCTCCTGCCTACCTTGGGGATGACCAGTGGTCCTCCAGAGCTACCCTTGCCTACCTTCAGCTGGCTTAGGGTGGACCAAGGGTCCTCCACCAGTGGTCATTCACTGGTCATCCAGTGGACATCCAGTGGTCATCCACTGGTCATCCATGGACATCCACTGGTCATCCACTGGTCATCCACTGGTCATCCACTGCTCATCCACTGGTCATCCACTGGTCATCCAGTGGTCAACCACTGGTCAACCACTGGTCATCCACTGGTCATCCACTGGTCATCCATGGACATCCACTGGTCATCCACTGGTCATCCACTGGTCATCCACTGGTCATCCACTGGTCATCCAGTGGTCAACCACTGGTCAACCACTGGTCAACCACTGGTCATCCACTGGTCATCCACTGGTCATCCACTGGTCATCCACTGGTCAACCAGTGGTCATCCACTGGTCATCCACTGGTCAACCGGTGGTCATCCACTGGTCAACCAGTGGACATCCACTGGTCATCCATGGACATCCACTGGATATCCACTGGACATCCACTGGACATCCACTGGACATCCACTGGACATCCAGTGGACATCCAGTGGACATCCAGTGGTCATCCAGTGGTCAACCACTGGTCAACCACTGGTCATCCACTGGTCATCCACTGGTCATCCAGTGGTCATCCAGTGGTCAACCACTGGTCATCCAGTGGTCAACCACTGGTCATCCAGTGGTCAACCACTGGTCATCCAGTGGTCAACCACTGGTCAACCACTGGTCATCCACTGGTCATCCACTGGTCATCCACTGGTCATCCACTGGTCATCCAGTGGTCATCCAGTGGTCATCCAGTGGTCATCCAGTGGTCATCCAGTGGTCATCCAGTGGTCATCCAGTGGTCATCCAGTGGTCAACCAGTGGTCAACCAGTGGTCATCCAGTGGTCAACCACTGGTCAACCACTGGTCAACCAGTGGTCATCCACTGGTCATCCAGTGGTCAACCACTGGTCATCCAGTGGTCAACCAGTGGACATCCAGTGGTCATCCACTCGTCATCCACTGGTCATCCAGTGGTCATCCAGAGCTACCCTAGCCTATCCCTGCTTACATGGCCTTTATTATCATGGCCTACCTTTAGCTAACTTAGGATAGTCCAAGGGTTATTTAAAACTTCCTTGGCTTACTTGTTTCAAAAACAAGAAACCACAAGCATAGTTAATATATGTGTAATGTGTACGCACTCATCAACTGCATAGAATTTGTATTGATTTTAAGTGTAAAGAAAGTAAACTATTCGTTTAAAGTGTATAAAACTATTATAATATACATTCATTAGGGACACGAGTAATAAAAATAATATTACGTATAGAAACCAAATTAGTTTTACAACAATTCGTATTTTTGTAATACATTCTTCATAAATATTATTTTCACCGTTCAAATACACACGCCGTATGCATTAGTAGCCTTGAAAACATCCGTAGTAAAAATAAAGTATACGGAATATTCAGTTCTTGCTAATACGGCTAAATTCGTGAACTATCGGTAATATTGAGCGCGACACCGAAATGGTACGGGGGCCACTGTAGCCCCCCGAGGCCAAGACAGAAAAGCCCATAAGATGCAATGTCTGTAGTAGTCTTAAGTCTGTGGTTGCAACCTCATGTAGTTCACCACCTGACCGTTCCATTTCGATAGAGTCCGGTATCATACTAGGACATTTTCTACAGAGTCGGTAATTCAGAACCGTAGACAGAAAAATGCATTGCATACAATGTCTGTAGGTATCTTAAGGGTGCGCAGGAGCCAGAGCAAAACTTCCAGCTGATTTCAGCGACAATTGCGGAGAAATAAGGAAGCTCCCAGACAAGGATAGACAGATCCTTGTTTCTCCTATGGGGCTGTGACAAAGAGGGAGATATGTCACTCGCAGGAGAGACAAAGACAGATAGATAACCAAGCAGCTTAATTTTCGAGAACTTTACTACAATTTCCTGAAGCGAAAAAGCAATATTTTTTCACGGGACCTTTTTTAAAAAATTCGTTGTTCTATTCCACGTCCCCGTACAGAGCCCTTTTTTGGAAAAACTGCACAGAAAAAAATTTATTCTATAAAAACGTACACGTTTATTTTTTATAAAGTTTCAAGAGCCAAATTGCCAAAAAGGGCTCTGTACGGGGACGCGGAGTAGAACAAAGAATTTTTTAAAAAAAGTCCCGTGAGAAAATATTGCTTTTTCGCTTCAAATTTTGGGAGTAAAGTCATCGTTATGAAATTCGGGATTTATATACAAAATGGCTGGCTGACTTTCGCGCCGTCCACCGCAGCGCTGTTGTCGTCTCCTCTGCTGTTGTGTCGATTGTCTAAAAATGCTTTTCAGCATGGTTCGGTAGCGTAGTAAGACTAACGAGCCCCCGCGCTGGTACATAGAATTACTCAAATAATTTTTATCGGTATAACTATTTTATGAATGGACCAAACGATTTCAGTTTCTCTGTAAGGCTAGAAGGATTAGTTTAGTAATTGACGTCTAACAATATACATGTTGAAAAAATGCATTTGGTCGAAATTGTGAAAAAAAATAATAAAAGTGATTATTACAACTTTTTTATCTGGGCCAATAACGAAAATTTAAAAAACGTGTTTTGTAGATCCGTGTAAGTTATATACATGCTGCAAATTTCATCGAAACTGGTTTATTGATTTACGAGTTATAAACAATCAAATGTGGTAAAAATGGCAGTTATAGCCCGAAAATCATGAAAAATTGCAATTTTCACTACATATGATTATTTATAACTCGTAAACCAATAAACCAATTTCGATGAAATTTGCAGCATGCATATAAGTTATATGAATCTATAAAAGACATTTTTTAAATTTTCGATATTAGCCCAGATAAAAAAGTTGTAATAATCACTTTTATTATTTTTTTTCACAATTCCAACGAAATACATGTCTTCAACATGTTTCTTAGACATCAATTACCAAACCAATCCTTCTAGCCTTACAGAGAAACTGAAGTCGTTTGGTCCATTTATAAAACAGTTACACTGATATAAATTGTATGTGATCTATTATTTCCGTAGCTGTATTTATATATGGTTAATATATTTAAATTTATAGATAAGTTTGACGCTGCGAATAAACGCGCTTGGAATAAATAAAAAAGGATCTTTATTCGTCGGATATATTCTCGCCGAATAAAATTATGTAGTCAATAATCGTGCGTAAAGGCATTCCTCCACCTCCTCAAAAAAAAAAATTTTATCTTTATCAATTCTTTATTTCAAATTAGATATATTATTTCTTGTAATAATCCTTTTATCACAAAATGAACATTTTCCTGCATCTATCTCACCCTGTTTTCTTGTAAAATTCCGCATATTCTGAAATAATGTAAATATAAAAATCAAATGAAAATATAAAACAATCTTACAAATACATTTCATTTCCTATTATTATTGCCATTGCATATAATTATAGAATTTCAAAAGTTCACAAAGTATTTATTGTTTTTGCAATTATCATAAAGGTACACTTTGTATTAATACAGTTATATCATCCTTTTTGTAAAATAAAATTTTTATTTTATTATCTCTATGCTTTTTTACAACTATCTTATTATAATATACTTTTGTGCTATCTTTTTTTTTTTTAATTTTCGCAATAGACAATCTTTTCAATTTATTGCAGTTCATGCAAATCCACCCTTAATCGAACTTGCTCAAACATTGCGACGAAGTGCTACTTTGCGCAAGCGAACCGATCGTTCCTCGCCCCCGCCGCGAGATGGCCACCGCGACGCGCCCGTTACCGCAAGCAAAGAAAGCCTGCGGCCGGTACTAGAGCGCTCCCCACCACTCGACCGCGGAGCCTCGCGCAACGGCCGCGAGATGTCCACCACAACGTGGCAGATTCTCGCGGCTGAAAATAAGACGCGACGTAGATATAAAGCAGGCAGTACCGTCCAGGAGGGTAGTCGAGAGCAGCTCTTTTCAGGGCTAGTTGGTCCAACGCAGCCATACGCTCTACAAGACTTCCCAGCGAAGGACCTCGGGTCCCACCGCCGCCGCAGCCGCCTTCGTCGCAGCCGTTCCTCCAGCGCCTCCCCCCTCGAAGGCGCCAGGTCCATCTGGCGGCCTAGAGGACGAGTCAGGCGAGGGACGACTCCCGACGAACACCGTCGCCAACCCCACCGGATCCAGCGGTCTCTCCGCCGTCTCCCCCGCCCCCTCCAAAGCGCTAGGTCCAGCTGGCCGCTTAGAGGAAGGGACGGACGAGACTCGGCTTCCGTCGACACCGCCGTATCGCGTCCTCTACAGCGTCCGTATCACTCCTGTAACGTGACCGTATCACGCCGTTCCGCGTTCCGATAGAATTAAGTAACCTATAAAGGCTTGCATCCCGTGTCAGGGGAGTCCTCACAGTCGTATTAATTTTTGTAGACCACGAAGAACGTAACATCGGAAGAGTGCCCAGCAACACCGGGCACCACAACCTTCAATAAAGATCTCGATTATTAAAACCGTCTCATTCGTTTGCGACCTGCCTAACCTCGAGCCCCTTCCTGCGACCCTGGGCACCCTGAGCTTCGGCACAGAGGGCTCCGTCGCGATCCGTCACAACCTCGCGATCGCCGACCGTTACAACATTTTTGAGACATGTTTGATACTGTTCGATACTCTTCTTTTCTTCATTTCTCTATTCATCTTTTCTTCCTTTCTTCTCTTCTTCTTTTCTTTTCTACTTTTCCTCCTTTCTTCTTTTCTCTTTTCTTCATTTATCCCTTTCTTCTTTTCTCTCTTCTTCTTTTGTTCCTTTCTTCTTTCCTTCTCTCCTTCCTTTCTTCTTATATTCTTTTGTTCATTTGTTCCTTTGTTCCGTTGTTCCTTTGTTCCTTTGTTCCTTTGTTCCTTTGTTCCTTTGTTCCTTTTTCCTTTTTCCTTTGTTCCTTTGTTCCTTTATTCCGTTGTTCCTTTTTTCCGTTCTTCTGTTGTTCCTTTGTTCCGTTGTTCCGTTGTTCCGTTGTTCCGTTGTTCCGTTGTTCCTTTGTCCCTTTGTTCCGTTGTTCCGTTGTTCCTTTGTTCCTTTGTTCCGTCTTTCCTTTGTTCCTTTGTTCTTTTGTTCCTTCGTTCCGTTGTTCCTTTGTTCTGTTGTTCCTTTGTTCCGTTGTTCCTTTGTTCCTTTGTTCCTTTGTTATTTTGTTCCTTTGTTCCTTTGTTCCTTTGTTCCTTTGTTCCTTTGTTCCTTTGTTCCTTTGTGCCGTTGTTCCGTTGTTCCGTTGTTCCGTTGTTCTGTTATTCCTTTATTCCTTTATTCTCTTAATCCTTTATTCCTTTTGTAGCGTCCGGTCGTACACACGAGAGGAAGTTTTTTCTTTCGTGCAAACGGCCAACGTAATTTACTACTCTCGTTCGACGAAACTATTTTTGAGTCGACAATTTCCAGATTTTTGCCGTCGCATGTTTAGTAGAGTTTTTCCGAATGTCCTCAATAGTAAACAGAGACCGTCGTAAATTAGGGGATTAGCTTAAGGGCACTCGAGGCGGACTCATCGATCTAACGCCAGGGGGACCGGCGCTGGTAGTCCAAAGGAAAGTCCCACGACTAATTCATCCCCTCCGATCACCTCGCCGTTCCGAGAACAAGCACGCTAAGGGCGTAAGAAATAGGCGGTGAGACGGAAAAACGAAACAACCTGATTGGAAGGACCCAATGCGTGCGATTAGCCAATCAGGGTGTTTAGGAATTTTACCAGTCCAAACTCGGGATAAAAGACGAAGCTGGAGCAGTTCGAAAAGATACGCCGAAGAGTCGTGTTCAGCGGAGTCGGCATAAACGTTTTGTACAGTCTCATTAAAGATTTCAATCACGCTTACAAGTGAGATTTATTGAACTATAACCTAGAACCACACTTTATTCTTCTATTCTTCTATTCTGTTATTCCGTTATTGTGTTATTAATTTTCGTTCTTTTTCGTTCCTTTTCATTCTTTATCGTTCTTTTTCGTTCTTTATCGTTCTTGTTCGTTCTTTATTGTTCTTTTCCGTTCTTTATCGTTCTTTTTCGTTATTTGTCGTTCTTTTTCGTTCTTTTTCTTTCTTCTTCTTTCTTCATCGTTCTTTTTCTTTCTTCTTCTTTCTTCATCGTTCTTTTTCTTTCTTCTTCTTTCTTCATCGTTCTTTTTCTTTCTTCTTCTTTCTTCATCGTTCTTTTTCTTTCTTCTTATTTCTTCATCGTTCTTTTTCTTTCTTCTTCTTTCTTCATCGTTCTTTTTCTTTCTTCTTCTTTCTTCATCGTTCTTTTTCTTTCTTCTTATTTCTTCATCGTTCTTTTTCTTTCTTCTTCTTTCTTCATCGTTCTTTTTCTTTCTTCTTCTTTCTTCATCGTTCTTTTTCTTTCTTCTTCTTTCTTCAGAGTTCTTTTTCGTTCCTTTTGGCTCTTTTTCTTTCTTTTTCTTTCTTTATCGTTATTTTTCGTTATTTTTCGTTCTTTTTCTTCCTTTATCGTTCTTTATCAATCTGTATCGTTCTTTTTCGTTCTTTTTCCCTTTTTCCTACTTTTTCCTTCTTTTTCATTCGTTCTCATTCTTTCAATCTTTTTTTCATTTCTTGTTTTCATCATTTCATCATTTCATTTCTTCATTTCTTCCTTTTCTTCATTTCTTCATTTCGTGATTTCTTCATTTCTTCATTTCATTTCATCGTTTCTTCAATTATTCAATTATTCACTTCTTCATTTCCTCATTTCATTTCTTCAATTAGTCATTTATCACTTCTTCATTCCTTCAATTATTCAATTATTCAATTATTCAATTATTCAATTATTCAAGTATTCAATCATTCAATTGTTCAATTGTTCAATTATTCAATTATTCAATTATTCAATTATTCAATTATTCAATTATTCAATTGTTCAATTGTTCAATTGTTCATTTCTTCATTTCTTCATTTCTTCATTTCTTCATTTCTTCATTTCTTCATTTCTTCATTTCTTCATTTCTTCATTTCCTCATTTCTTCATTTCTTCTTTTCTTCATTTCTTAATTTCTTCATTTCTTCATTTCTTCATTTCCTCATTTCATTTCTTCAATTAATCATTCATCACTTCTTCATTCCTTCAATTATTCAATTACTCAACTATTCAATTATTCAATTATTCGATTATTCGATTATTCAATTATTCAATTATTCAATTATTCAATTATTCAATTATTCAATTATTCAATTATTCAATTATTCAATTATTCAATTATTCAATTATTCAATTATTCAATTATTCAATTATTCAAGTATTCAATCATTAAATTGTTCAATTGTTCAATTATTCAATTCTTCAATTATTCAATTATTCAATTATTCAATTATTCATTTCTTCATTTCTTCATTTCTTCATTTCTTCATTTCTTCATTTCTTCATTTCTTCATTTCTTCATTTCTTCATTTCTTCATTTCTTCATTTCTTCATTTCTTCATTTCTTCATTTCTTCATTTCTTCATTTCTTCATTTCTTCATTTCTTCATTTCTTCATTTCTTCATTTCCTCATTTCTTCATTTCCTCATTTCATTTCTTCAATTAATCATTTATCATTTCTTCGTTCCTTCAATTATTCAATTATTCAATTATTCTACTATTCAATTATTCAATTATTCAATTATTCAATTATTCAATTATTCAATTATTCAATTATTCAATTATTCAATTATTCAATTATTCAATTATTCAATTATTCAATTATTCAATTATTCAATTATTCAATTATTCAATTATTCAATTATTCAATTATTCAATTATTCAATTATTCAATTATTCAATTATTCAATTATTCAATTATTCAATTATTCAATTATTCAATTATTCATTTCTTCATTTCTTCATTTCTTCATTTCTTCATTTCTTCATTTCTTCATTTCTTCATTTCTTCATTTCTTCATTTCTTCATTTCTTCATTTCTTCATTTCTTCATTTCTTCATTTCTTCATTTCCTCATTTCTTCATTTCCTTATTTCATTTCTTCAATTAATCATGTATCATTTCTTCGTTCCTTCAATTATTCAATTATTCGATTATTCGATTATTCAATTATTCAATTATTCAATTATTCAATTATTCAATTATTCAATTATTCAATTATTCAATTATTCAATTATTCAATTATTCAATTATTCAATTATTCAATTATTCAATTATTCAATTATTCAATTATTCAATTATTCAATTATTCAATTATTCAATTATTCAATTATTCAATTATTCAATTATTCAATTATTCAATTATTCAATTATTCAATTATTCAATTATTCGTTTCTTCTTTCATTTGTATGAGTACCTGAGTACCTGAGTACCTGAGTACCAGAGTACTCATATATATGAAAAGAAAAAAAGTTGAATAATTGAATAATTGAATAAATGAAATGAAGAAATGAAGAAATGAAGAAATGAAGAAATGAAGAAATGAAGAAATGAAGAAATGAAGAAATGAAGAAACGAAGAAACGAAGAAACGAAGAAACGAAGAAACGAAGAAATGAAGAAATGAAGAAATGAAGAAATGAAGAAATGAAGAAATGAAGAAATGAAGAAATGAAGAAATGAAGAAATGAAGAAATGAAGAAATGAAGAAATGAATAATTGAATAATTGAATAATTGAATAATTGAATAATTGAATAATTGAATAATTGAATAATTGAATAATTGAATAATTGAATAATTGAATAGTAGAATAATTGAATAATTGAATAGTTGAGTAATTGAATAGTTGAGTAATTGAATAATTGAAGGAATGAAGAAGTGATGAATGATTAATTGAAGAAATGAAATGAGGAAATGAAGAAATGAAGAAATGAAGAAAAGAAGAAATGAAGAAATGAGGAAATGAAGAAATGAAGAAATGAAGAAATGAAGAAATGAAGAAATGAAGAAATGAAGAAGTGAAGAAGTGAAGAAATGAAGAAATGAAGAAATGAACAATTGAACAATTGAACAATTGAACAATTGAATAATTGAATAATTGAATAATTGAATAATTGAACAATTGAATGATTGAATACTTGAATAATTGAATAATTGAATAATTGAATAATTGAATAATTGAATAATTGAAGGAATGAAGAAGTGATAAATGACTAATTGAAGAAATGAAATGAGGAAATGAAGAAGTGAATAATTGAATAATTGAAGAAACGATGAAATGAAATGAAGAAATGAAGAAATCACGAAATGAAGAAATGAAGAAAAGGAAGAAATGAAGAAATGAAATGATGAAATGATGAAAACAAGAAATGAAAAAAAGATTGAAAGAATGAGAACGAATGAAAAAGAAGGAAAAAGTAGGAAAAAGGGAAAAAGAACGAAAAAGAACGATACAGATTGATAAAGAACGATAAAGGAAGAAAAAGAACGAAAAATAACGATAAAGAAAGAAAAAGAAAGAAAAAGAGCCAAAAGGAACGAAAAAGAACTCTGAAGAAAGAAGAAGAAAGAAAAAGAACGATGAAGAAAGAAGAAGAAAGAAAAAGAACGATGAAGAAAGAAGAAGAAAGAAAAAGAACGATGAAGAAATAAGAAGAAAGAAAAAGAACGATGAAGAAAGAAGAAGAAAGAAAAAGAACGATGAAGAAAGAAGAAGAAAGAAAAAGAACGATGAAGAAAGAAGAAGAAAGAAAAAGAACGATGAAGAAAGAAGAAGAAAGAAAAAGAACGAAAAAGAACGAAAAAGAACGACAAATAACGAAAAAGAACGATAAAGAACGGAAAAGAACAATAAAGAACGAACAAGAACGATAAAGAACGAAAAAGAACGATAAAGAATGAAAAGGAACGAAAAAGAACGAAAATTAATAACACAATAACGGAATAACAGAATAGAAGAATAGAAGAATAAAGTGTGGTTCTAGGTTATAGTTCAATAAATCTCACTTGTAAGCGTGATTGAAATCTTTAATGAGACTGTACAAAACGTTTATGCCGACTCCGCTGAACACGACTCTTCGGCGTATCTTTTCGAACTGCTCCAGCTTCGTCTTTTATCCCGAGTTTGGACTGGTAAAATTCCTAAACACCCTGATTGGCTAATCGCACGCATTGGGTCCTTCCAATCAGGTTGTTTCGTTTTTCCGTCTCACCGCCTATTTCTTACGCCCTTAGCGTGCTTGTTCTCGGAACGGCGAGGTGATCGGAGGGGATGAATTAGTCGTGGGACTTTCCTTTGGACTACCAGCGCCGGTCCCCCTGGCGTTAGATCGATGAGTCCGCCTCGAGTGCCCTTAAGCTAATCCCCTAATTTACGACGGTCTCTGTTTACTATTGAGGACATTCGGAAAAACTCTACTAAACATGCGACGGCAAAAATCTGGAAATTGTCGACTCAAAAATAGTTTCGTCGAACGAGAGTAGTAAATTACGTTGGCCGTTTGCACGAAAGAAAAAACTTCCTCTCGTGTGTACGACCGGACGCTACAAAAGGAATAAAGGATTAAGAGAATAAAGGAATAAAGGAATAACAGAACAACGGAACAACGGAACAACGGAACAACGGCACAAAGGAACAAAGGAACAAAGGAACAAAGGAACAAAGGAACAAAGGAACAAAGGAACAAAGGAACAAAGGAACAAAGGAACAAAGGAACAAAGGAACAAAGGAACAAAGGAACAAAATAACAAAGGAACAAAGGAACAAAGGAACAACGGAACAAAGGAACAACAGAACAAAGGAACAACGGAACGAAGGAACAAAAGATCAAAGGAACAACGGTACAAAGGAACAAAGGAAAGACGGAACAAAGGAACAAAGGAACAAAGGAACAACGGAACAACGGAACAAAGGAACAACGGAACAAAGGAACAACGGAACAACGGAACAAAGGAACAACAGAAGAACGGAAAAAAGGAACAACGGAATAAAGGAACAAAGGAACAAAGGAACAAAGGAACAAAGGAACAAAGGAACAAAGGAACAAAGGAACAAAGGAACAACGGAACAAAGGAACAAATGAACAAAAGAATATAAGAAGAAAGGAAGGAGAGAAGGAAAGAAGAAAGGAACAAAAGAAGAAGAGAGAAAAGAAGAAAGGGATAAATGAAGAAAAGAGAAAAGAAGAAAGGAGGAAAAGTAGAAAAGAAAAGAAGAAGAGAAGAAAGGAAGAAAAGATGAATAGAGAAATGAAGAAAAGAAGAGTATCGAACAGTATCAAACATGTCTCAAAAATGTTGTAACGGTCGGCGATCGCGAGGTTGTGACGGATCGCGACGGAGCCCTCTGTGCCGAAGCTCAGGGTGCCCAGGGTCGCAGGAAGGGGCTCGAGGTTAGGCAGGTCGCAAACGAATGAGACGGTTTTAATAATCGAGATCTTTATTGAAGGTTGTGGTGCCCGGTGTTGCTGGGCACTCTTCCGATGTTACGTTCTTCGTGGTCTACAACAAATTAATACGACTGTGAGAACTCCCCTGACACGGGATGCAAGCCTTTATAGGTTACTTAATTCTATCGGAACGCGGAACGGCGTGATACGGTCACGTTACAGGAGTGATACGGACGCTGTAGAGGACGCGATACGGCGGTGTCGACGGAAGCCGAGTCTCGTCCGTCCCTTCCTCTAAGCGGCCAGCTGGACCTAGCGCTTTGGAGGGGGCGGGGGAGACGGCGGAGAGACCGCTGGATCCGGTGGGGTTGGCGACGGTGATCGTCGGGAGTCGTCCCTCGCCTGACTCGTCCTCTAGGCCGCCAGATGGACCTGGCGCCTTCGAGGGGGGAGGCGCTGGAGGAACTTACACGGATCTACAAAACACGTTTTTTAAATTTTCGTTATTGGCCCAGATAAAAAAATTGTAATAATCACTTTTATTATTTTTTTTCACAATTTCGACCAAATGCATTTTTTCAACATGTATATTGTTAGACGTCAATTACTAAACTAATCCTTCTAGCCTTACAGAGAAACTGAAATCGTTTGGTCCATTCATAAAATAGTTATACCGATAAAAATTATTTGAGTAATTCTATGTACCAGCGCGGGGGCTCGTTAGTCTTACTACGCTACCGAACCATGCTGAAAAGCATTTTTAGACAATCGACACAACAGCAGAGGAGACGACAACAGCGCTGCGGTGGACGGCGCGAAAGTCAGCCAGCCATTTTGTATATAAATCCCGAATTTCATAACGATGACTTTACTCCCAAAATTTGAAGCGAAAAAGCAATATTTTCTCACGGGACTTTTTTTAAAAAATTCTTTGTTCTACTCCGCGTCCCCGTACAGAGCCCTTTTTGGCAATTTGGCTCTTGAAACTTTATAAAAAATAAACGTGTACGTTTTTATAGAATAAATTTTTTTCTGTGCAGTTTTTCCAAAAAAGGGCTCTGTACGGGGACGTGGAATAGAACAACGAATTTTTTAAAAAAGGTCCCGTGAAAAAATATTGCTTTTTCGCTTCAGGAAATTGTAGTAAAGTTCTCGAAAATTAAGCTGCTTGGTTATCTATCTGTCTTTGTCTCTCCTGCGAGTGACATATCTCCCTCTTTGTCACAGCCCCATAGGAGAAACAAGGAACTGTCTATCCTTGTCTGGGAGCTTCCTTATTTCTCCGCAATTGTCGCTGAAATCAGCTGGAAGTTTTGCTCTGGCTCCGTCTGTGGCGTGAGCACTCATTCTGGTATGACTGCTCTGCACTGCTCTCATTCCTCTCTATACCGAGTCTGTAGTTTAGATCATTTATCATCAGTGCATCAGTGCCCCATCATTCTTAAATAACGTTACGATTCAAGTAAAAGTATAGTTCAATTATAATAGAAATAATGAATTCGTTGCGATTTGTTTCCCGGCGAAACTTCCATCAGTTCCGTCAATTTCATAAATGGTAGGAGTGATCTTCTATCGATCGCATATTTCGATTTTAAGGGAAACGTGATTGCATAACCTCACTTTTGTGTACATTTTTTGTGCCTAAAGTAAAGCTATACTTTACATTGAAATAATATGCACACGTTTTGTTAATTGTTGTAATTTTAAGATTTGTTTAAAAATTCTTACGAATGGTTAACAATATTTCCGTACTCCATTTAATAATTACGATTTTTATGCATGTTAAACAAACAAATTGCAACTATTTTTGTATGAATGCTTGACACGATTTAAAGGTTTATACTTGTTGTTGTTTAATATTATTCTTTCTTTTATTTTATTCTGATTAATTTCTAGTTTTGTTATTCATTACTAACTATTAAAGATTATGTTGAGATCAATTTATGTATCTGAAGGTTCATACTTTGTGTCGATTGATATAATTTTTATTTCTATTTTATTCTAGTACGATTTCGATCGTTTTATTGCTAAGTATTAAAGATTATGTTTCAATTAATTCAAGTATCCCATTTAGTATCATTCAACAGGCTGATGCAGCCGCTACTACTGCCAGTGAGACGACTGCTTCTGCTTTAGTGGATTCTAGCAAGAGCCCAAACATTAGTCCCAAAGTTGATCAAATCGCCAATCAAATTATTGCCTTGAATCTTATAGAGGTATCACAATTGAGTGATGTGCTCAAAACACGATTAAACTTGCCAGACGCACCTATGATTCCAATGGGTGGCTTTGCTGCTGCAGCTCCTGTCGAGGTATTGTATAAACATGCATAACATTTGTATAACAACTCGACAATGCAAGGAACACATCTCTACACTTCTGTTTCATTTCAGGAAGAAGACGCAACACCACAAGTAGTACAAACCTCATTCTCAGTTAAGCTAACAGGCTTTGATGAAACGAAGAAAATTGCTTTGATAAAAGAGTTAAAGAACATATTACCAGACTGCAATCTTGTGCAGGTAATGTTACTATCTCATTTGCAACTATTCTCCACACAAAATCCTTATTGTTCTAATTTCATTAATACTTCACAGGCCAAGAAATTCGTTGATGGTATACCAGGAATAGTACAAGCAAATATTGTAAAAGAGGAAGCAGAGAAGTTGAAGACCATCATCACGAATGTAGGCGGTGTCGTGGAGATCGAATAATCGTTAAATATTAGCTTATGTAAATATTTAAAAACAAGTAGGAGATCACTGAAGTGGTTTGATAGTATTTTATGTTTCCGAAATCGATTCAGATGTAACAGAAACTATCTTGTTTCGGAATATTCTAAAGAAATATCTTTTCCATTGTGCATTTCCTTAGAGAAATCTTTTTATACTTTATTTTTTGCGACTTCATGGGTTGCATTAGTTCTCGTATTTTGGCAATATTCGCTGCATTGAACGTTTATACATAATTAAGTTAATCATATATTTGTACATAAACGTCACGCAATTGTATTAAGTCAAATAACTAATAAAGTGAAATCCTAAAACAACGATCAGATAACAACACTCTGATACTAATCGGAATTGTTCTGTGTACTTCGATATTAATCGGAATTAATACGAGTACTCCAATACCAATTCAAATTTAAGTTAGAGGACAGGTGTATTCAGATTTAATTTTGGATTCTCGATTACTTGTTTCCTATTCGTATTGTATAGTAAACTTCGAACACCTCAGTAGCAGTAGCTCTAACAATAAGTACGAACTATAAGATAAGGCAAGCAATTAAGTAACGGCGTAGATCGCGCAGAACGAAATCTGCGCCGCATTTTTAATTCCATTGACTACAATGTCTCGGCAAAATTGTCGCCAGCCATAAACTCGACAGGGGTTTAAAGCGGTTTATTTACAGACAGGTGGTTTGATAAGACTATTTATATGCTAAACCAAGCGTTTCAAGTAAATCGACAAAATTCAACAACTGGCGCTGCGATAACAGTGGTATCGATAAAATAAGGGCCGTAACAATAACACCTCTATAATACCTATGTGCAATTAAACAGCTCCTGCATAGACTTCCAGCAAAATCCTGAAAGAATTCGTACAGGGAGGACGGAACATTGCAATTCCAGGAGCATTGAAATTGCAGGGGGTCTATCTCGTTGAACAGGGGAGGGGGGAACCATGAGAAATTTTTTTATTTCATCGAACGGCCGCCGATGCAGGGACGAATGTGCGACGGCACTGCGCCACGACGACTACTGCCACGATGGCCGAGGAGACTGACACAAACGATAAAGCGACGATGGAAAGTATAGCGCAAAATATACTCGAGGTTCGTGTCAGCCGTGATCAGGACAGTGCTCGATGAACGTAATAGTGCTTTTCGGAGTGCCGGGTCAGAAAGTGGCCGTGGTGACACCGTAATCCAAGTCACATTTTCTGTGATTTTGACAGATCAGTGCCGGAGGTGGGTCCGCGTCGAACGAAGTCGCTGCGCTCGAGTTTCAGGCCTCGCAGGTGATATCGAGGCTCGAGGAGGCCGTTGTCAGGGCGGCCGACGGCGGCGGCAACACCTGGAACAACCCTTCGGGCTTTCTATCGCAATCAAAAATTCCGGACGAGATATTAACTTTGATCCAGGTAAATACAACGCTAGCAGAAGCCATTACTCCCCCCCGATTGGTCGATTCCATTCGACGCGTACGCCGATTGGCTCGCGTCTTCCTTGAACTTCGGCGAGCGGCCATCACGTGGTCGAGCGAATTGGTTGATTGCCACTGGGGTGGTCCTGTGGCGCCAATTTATAAATATCCCGAAAGTTCTTACTTCTATAGTTTACTATTATGTTTCGTTAATGCAATAATGTTTATTGGAATTGTTACACTGTGCGCTTTGTGCGTTTATATTGAAACGTGTAGCAGGAACAGCAGGATATCGTTTGCGAAATTATTTATGTAGACAATCCTTATTTTGCATAAAAATTCATAGTTTATTAATTAGAATAAGGTATATTGTGTTGTTGTTTATAATTTACAGATACTACAACATGTTAAATATAATAGATGTACAATGCCAACTACTTTTATTGTTAGTCAACTGGTTTTTGTAATACTGTTTTGCGATATACAAACAACATTGGACTATGAATGCTTCACTACGTTAAGAATATTATATAGTCTGTCATAAATTATTCATTTGTCTATTGACAATTTTCTTTTCCCATTGTAATGAGTTTGCCGGTACATCTGTTGACCTTGAATAGTCACTGCGTTATTATTAGTTCTACATGACTGATGATATGAAGAGAACTCATTTCCATAGCAATCATTAACAACCATACTATGTTCACAGATAATGTATAAGCTACGCATAACGAAAATTTGTTACATTTTAATACGTTTTACAGGGTAGAGCATTTAAAACTGGTCACTTGTTGTATGACAAACAGTTGTTCATTATTATTAAAGTCAAATAATTTATTTATCACTCAAATTGACCTCCAATGACCTTGAACGACCTCAAATGACCTTCGCAATGTAGGTAATCTCATTCACCTTGAGGCACCCTATCAGAATATAAACAAAAAACATCTTTCCATTTAAAAAAATGTTTTAAATGCTCCATCCTGTCCATTCTCATTTATTTTTGGTACTCAAGGTCACGCGAAGATCACCGTTGATGTTTCGGATAGCATTAGAATCTAAGCTTCATCGATTGATAATTTCGCAGGACTTGGTAATCCACGAAGATGGTCCACAATTAGCGGAGGACGGTTCAACGGAGATAGCAGCGAGTCAAGTGACCACTCTGCCAACGTTAACGGAGCCAGCGAAGTTAGCATTGATAACATACACGGTTTCCGCTTACGCGCTAGCCCTTCCGAAATCCCATGCCCAAAAACTAGCCGGTCGTTTGGCCGCCGACACAACTAGATGGCTCAGCCACATCTTTCGTTTCGTCGACTGTGCCTCCTCCTTCCACGAGGACCACCTCGAAGGCTTGGTCAGGGTCACCAGGTTAGCCTTGCACCGGAAGTACCCCCGGTACATGGAGGATGGCTTCACAGCTCTCGCAGCCTCGCCACCGTTAATTTACAGCTCGGTCGCCGCGCCCTTAGGCGTGGTCCAACATCTCTGCAGACAGGTATAGCAATTCCCGTACTGGGTGAACCCCTTGCTCTACGATATCGGGTCATTTTCATTATGAAGATTTTACACTAAATGTACTAAATGCGGACGATGTTTGTCGAATTCTATTTATCTGTTACTGGTGCTCGAGCATTAGTGAATTGAATGACTGTCTGGAACGAAGTTACATGTTATCAATTTTTTTGAATGCACTTTTTCATGCAACGAGTGCCAATGTGATTTGCAAATTGCTTTGGCACAGTTTCTGGTATTCAACAATGACGCTAGAGGTTCTACATTGTAGAATGCTACAGTAGCTTTACGTCCGAGTTTTACAAAATGTAACATACGCTCTTTTACTACATACCCACTCAATTACTAATTGACTTAGCTCTTATATGATATAAATAAGTTGAAATCATTGGAAATCCAAAGACAATCGTAGGGCAAGGGTTTAGTTGCTGCCAGAGAGATTGAAATTACTAATTCCGAGGACGTGCGCTTTCCAGCTCTCATTGCCGCTTCACTGTGTAAGACCCATCCCCCATAACACGATGTTTGGGTCAAGGTACAGTATGGACGTGTCCGCTTTGGAGCGACGATTGGCCGAGGACACGCAATCGAACAGCGTGACGCCCCTTCTAGTGCTGGCCGAGGCTGGTTCCGTGCTAACTGGACACTGCGATAACATCGCCAGGCTGCGTGCTATTTGCGATAAATACAATGTCTGGCTCCATCTCCGGGGACACTCATTGGCCGCGTTGGCGTTGAACAATTCCGCGAAAGATCTGGTACATTCTCCCTACCTTCAATTTCCTTAACATTGCAATTATCATGGAAATATTTTTACTTATGAAAATATTTTTTAGCCCTCGAAGGTGGCAGACAGTATCACATTACCATTGGGCATTTGGCTTGGTATACCATCTTTGCCAGTAGTTGTATCCTTTTAATCCCACGTATGAAAAAGACAAGGGAGAACTTTTAACATTTTCTTCGCCGCGTCTTTAAAAAATGAGAGACGGGATTATTTGTCCAGATTTGAAAATGAGTTCTCACCCTAACATATATAGTGTACTGAATTTGGTTAGTATACGTTTTAGCCTTGCAATGCTTATTTCGTTACATAAATTTAATTTTATGAAATTTTCGAGGCGGAAGGATTGTGTCTCATGGCCCTACAGTGTTCATAATGATCCTTAATTCGCATTGCATACAGACATTGTACAGATTAACAGACACAAAAGGAGGTCGACCGACTCCGAGAGACACAACGTTGTCCTTGGTGTCAGGATTGATGGCAGACTCCCTATCAAGACGTCTGCCAACGTTGCCTTTGTGGGCAGCGTTGCAAGCATTGGGTCGGGATGGTGTACATAACAGGTTGAAGAGGTGCTTTCTGGCTGTGGAGGAATTGTACCATACGATCAAGAAATTCAATTGCATAAGGATATTGGTAATTTCCAAAACACTAGACAGCGGATTTCTATGTAAAAAAATAAAAATTGTCTGCATTAACTGCACGGAATCCACTTGGGAAGTTATTTCTTACATTTAATATTTTTACTGCTTCTAATCACAGCTATTCATTTTTGTTATAAATGCATCAAATCCGCAGTCTACATGTTACAATTTCTATTCCGTTCTCAGCTTGGATACTGATTTGACTCGTAGACCGTAAATCTTTCGGCAAGGCATTTTTACCGTAGCGCATTGCATTATTGCATGTTTTTGACTAACTGGTCTAACAAATTAAAGGTCTCTGCTTTGAGTCTTATCTATATTTAAAACGTAACTGTTGCCTTCAGCTAAGGAATTTTCTGACTGTCTGGTCTAAGAAACCAAGGGTCTTTGATTCGAGTCTTATTAATATATATAACGTAGCAATAACAGCACAGTGCGACAATCTTTCAGAGCCAACCTCCAGGAGGCGAGACAGGCTCCTACACGATAAACGAATTGCTGTCGAGCCCGGTGAGCAATCCGCAGTTGTTCGAGGCTGTGGCCAGCGCTTTAGTATTTCAATTCGTTCCTGCGGACCGGGATCTTCAGTCAACAGAACCCGTCCCGCCGTATTACGACAAACTAAACTCCTGGCTAGGACAGATCCTGCAAAGAGACATCGAAAACGTACAAATAGAGTTGTGCGAGATCGAAAACCACGGCGTCGCGATCCGTATCTGTCCGTTGGAGAACCCGAAAGAACCACCTTCCAGCAACGACATAGATAACGTGGTGACTTGCCTCGAGCAGCAAATAGTGAGTTCATATCTGTCTGATAACTGCATGCGGCTATTAATGCAACCTAATCGCATTTTTTAAAAATTATTTCTTATCATCCGACCAACAGGAAATACTGATGGCGACTGTGGAGCACAAAGAAACATTCGTGAAATTGGTGTCGGAGAACGACTCGTTGCATTTAGTGGAGATGCCGGATTGGGCAGGCCTAGGCGGCGTTCGCTATGCTCCTCCTACTTGGATCCATGTGATGACGGACCAAGCAAAAGACGAGCTAAATAGATTAAATACACAATTGGTCGAAGCTTTGCGTAGCACAGATGCGGCGTTCTCTTTGGGCGAAGGGGGCGATGGTTTAGCTTGCGTGCGATTCGGAATGGTCACGCAAGAGACAGGTGACCGTCGACCTACAAAGCTATGTCTACAGTAAAGCAACATCGAGCGACTTTGTGTTGCCTCCTTCTTTTATTCGGCGAAAGCCGCGACTTGTTCAAGGTGCATGCAACGTCAACTAGAAGTTGCTTGTTGTTGCTTCAGTGTGGACACAGCGTAAAACATCCTTTCTTTAAGAAAAGTATTTACATGAAATTTTCATTTTCGCGAGAACCCGAAAATGTCGGGGCTCTCAAATATATAGGGATTCCTGAGAATTTTCGTCATTCCCGAGAATATTAGAGAGAAATATTATTTCCGAGAAAATTCTCAGAAATCCCGATGTATTCGGGAATCCCAAATTTTTCGAGAACCCGATTCGTCTCGAACCGATACCTTACCAACCCGTCCTGATCATCAGGTATCCGACATTTTCTAGTTCTAACACGCTTCTAAAGAAAATATATTTCCCCAGATGTAGCCGAGCTACTGTCCCTAGTTTTAAAAGTCGGTCAAGAGGTGGAAGCTAGCTCCAAGCTACTGGAAACAATATCTGAGGTTGTCAAACGAGGTATTGAAGCAGCTCAGACAGATTTGGAGAGGGAAAACGCGGAGAAGATGTGGCAGGAAGGTATTCTGAGGCACGTACCCGTGGTAGGGACCTTCGTCAATTGGTGGAGCCCTCCGTCAAAGGAGACTGGCGTGCGTGGGCGTAGTTTGAATCTCCAAGCTGGTAACTGCCCTACTTTACTCATAGTGAGCTGGAAACGTGCTTCGTGTGACAAATTTTATTTTAGCATTATCTCACTTGTCTTCTAAAGTTTATTAATCTCACTTATCTTCTAAAGTTTAATAAAAGTGTAATGAAAAGGTGAATAGCTACTAAGGTACTGATAACGCATAAAAATTCATGAACGTAGCCTAGATATTCATAAACAAGTCTGCAAAGTTTAAAACATCTGTATTGTTCAGATCACCCCCAAAAAATTTTCAACATGCATCCTCTGAAGAAGCTATTAGGTTCAAGTGGTTTCACTTTGAATTTCTGAATTTTGTCATCAGAGTAATGTCCCCGTGCACATAATTATCTAAAATGGCTAATATCTTGGATTTTGAAGTTTCGAAGTGTTATCAATTGCTGTACACAAAAATTGTTTCAAAAAACCTCAAAAATTCAATTTCAGTGCCGAAAACGGGTTTCCAGCTCACTGTATTACAGTTTATAAATTGT
Organism: Sphecodes monilicornis; assembly: GCA_913789915.3. NCBI lineage: Eukaryota > Metazoa > Arthropoda > Insecta > Hymenoptera > Halictidae > Sphecodes > Sphecodes monilicornis. Next base: position 10,767,384 of record OU565285.1, on the reverse strand, counting down.
ACATTCAGCAGGATTGATTGGAATGCTCGTTCCAGGTGTTGTCGAGAGCACAGAGAACATATACAAGTACCACATGCAGCTGCAGCCGAATACCACGGTGATAAACGGATCCGGTGCTAGAACTCCTCCGCAGCCTTTGGTGCAGACCCCAGTCGGTGCTGGTAGTCAAAGCCACAGTCGCTCGTCGAGTCATTCCAGTCTGCAAAGCGGAAAGAGCATTTCGGTGATAACGAACGCCGTGTCCCACCCACAAGTCAAGGAGGAATCCGGCGAGGTGAAGTCGTAGTAAAGAAAACGAGACGACACCGTTCATCGAACAGACAAACTCACGGCCAGGTCCGGTGGACTCGGCGGCGGACGAACACTAAGAGCGAAACGGTCGAAACGTTTCCCGCAGACGCTAAACAGTTTACACTCGCAAAGCAAAGCATTAGTCCCTAAAAGCATGCGTCGAAGAGCTTGGTAACTCGATCGAGGTAAACACGCCATTACTTTGTCATTCTATTCTGAATAAAGTATTTCACGTTACTTCTTCATCATGTCCCATTGACCGCATTCTCTTCTCTCTACACCTGTTCTGTTCGAGGTACTAGTTTCCGGGAGCTCTGGTCTGTCGAATGTGGCTTGTGTACTTATTAGACTGATGCGACTAAGCATTCTGGACTCGATAGGAAGTATCTCAGTACTGTCTGTCGTTCTTGCAGCACAATAGGCAGCGATATTTCACGCTAATTGATTGCGGATGTTCCAGAGAATAAACCATTATTTTTATATTGTGTTTGCTTTTGATACGTAACTTCAGATCTGGTCTTCTTTTTGTGTTTTATAAGATTAGGTGTAAAACAAAGATTTCTTTTCTTTAATAGGAATTTAATTAATCCTAAATAATTAAACTACCATGCGCGGAAATAATGACGCCAAGTAATTGGAGTGTTTTTATTTAATAAAAATATTTTAGCTTACTCGGTATCGAATTTATTAATTGAATCAAATATTACAAGATTCAGTTGTTCTAATCGATGTTTTTACGAAAGATTAGTTATCTGGGGTTAAGGAAATGGAAACCTTGGTTGCATGGTTCTATTGTATTTCATTATGTAGATATGTGAGCATTGAACATCTGCAGTCTACTCGTAAGCCAATTTCTTGATACAATCTCGGAAGTCATTAACTTTGACGTTCGTCAATTCAGTGCATAATGATCTACTAACAGTAATTGTTCTAATGAAGTGATTAAGTTGTCAGCGATAGAACTTTAAGCGTCTCGTTAAGTGCACACGTGTCTTCGGGTATGTTTCACCAAATTTTTCTCTCGTTAGCCACGGTTTTGTTTCTTTTTCTCTCAACAACGCCACCGCTTAAAACGATGGCGTACACAGCGACATGAATCTTATTCTCTCCTTAAAGCACAACGTATGAATGATTGCGTCACGACACAAAGAATTGTGATCGTATGGAGCGTATTATGAGACGTCTTTTGCGAGCGTTGAAATTGGTTCGGAAAATTTCATTTAAAACGGTGTTGGAAGCAAAACAATGTCCGGTGATCAAAGTAACAACTATCCAAAGAGACATTTGCATGATTACTGTAAAGCATTTGGGATGTTTAAATGGTCCGAACACTGTGCAGTTCGATTGTTAGATCAAGAGGAAGAATTGTTTCTATTTAATGATATGTAACTTTCATGGAACTCTACTTCCATCAAATTTAAACCACACTGATAAAAATGTTCGCATTATCATAGTACTCAGTAAATTGTTGACAGATACAATTACGTAAAACGGAAAAGAAATTAAGTTGTATGTATATTTATGTACCAAATTGTTGTAATAAAGTATTACAATCGAATAAAATAATTGATGTGGCATTCTCGTTTATCTTCACTGCGACTTGAAAGTTGCGCGCAAATAAAATGCAAAACAATAAAATTGGAGTTTGAATTAGTTAAATGTACGCGCCATAAATTCGTGAGCCGTCGGTAAAGTCAGGAACGCCACAAAAATGGTACCTGGGGGCCTACAGCATTTTTCGGGGCCCCAAAGAAATCCAAAAAGATCTTACAATTCAATAAGTTTGTGTCAGCAATTTTAATGGTTTACTACAGACGAGTAATTCATGTAACCACATCTGTCATTATTTTTACCGTGGTGCATAATACTTACATTTATTAATGGACTGACATTACGTCGAATGGAACCGCACTTTAAGTTTTCAATTCCTGAAAAGATTTACAGATCAATTCTTTTGGGGGAGAAGCACAAAATAAATGGACCGTGTCTCCTTACACTCCTCTCTGTCTTTAATTTATACCGCTGATAATTAGCAATAGAGTTGCAGTACAATTATCGGAGAAAGACGGTGAATGTTCTTCCCTCTATATTTAAGAAACGAGACATTCAAAAGAACAAATTTGAGCCGCGTCGAAACGAAATTTGGCAAGAGATCCCCGGTTCATTTTCTTGGTTTTTTTTTTGTTTACGCTTGGACAAAGTCGAACGTATACGAACAAAGAAAAAGAAAAACAAAACGTAAAAAAGCTTCGTTAGTTACTGACTAGGATGTATCCTCCTCTTTCGATCAGTTGAAAGGTGTGACGACGTTCGAACTCTTCGCCCCTCCCCCCGCCCCCCTCCTCGAAATCGAAACCTTACGAATTACAATTATAATTCGATTAACGTCTACAACTAAGTGTGTTTCGCTATTCTATGCGCTATGACCGCACTTATTATTTCTTGTTCCTTTTATAATAAATATTACAACTATGTACAACAGAATCGAAACGTTCACGCCTCTACGGTCGACGGGGGTTGTTACTCGCTTTCAACCACCGCCGAGAAAGTCGACAAATTCCGTGCGGAAAGGCTCAACCTATCAACCGGGGACGACGAGTCTGTGTCCGTCGTATCCCACCAATTTTTCCATTCTCCTATTTATTTAGATAAAGATTTCTTTCATTCAATTGTACTGTACCACTCCTGGCAGAAAATGATCAAGCACTATCGCAATGTGGCTATTGAAAGAATTATTTGGCTACACGTTGAAAACAGAAAATGAGAAAGTTGAATCAGTGGAATTCGCGATATGTAAGAAACATGTTGTAGAACAAATAGATGCTCATCCTTTACTAGATATAAAAGTAAAAGAGACTTCAACAGTATTGCAAAGTATTAGAACATCTTTTTAAATACTTTAAACGATGAAGATGACAGAAAAACAAGCCTATTACTTTCTATATTAATATGTGCTTTGTACAGAGTGTTCCCTTACTACCCACTCAAGGTCACATGGAGGTCATGATGTAAATCATGATATAGAATCTATATTTATAGATCATTGAATCGGTCTTCATCTTGGTTATTACTTGGCGCAGTAATAATATTGCACGGTTTCATTTAAAAATACATCGATGACCTTGGAATTTCGAAAAGTGTGACTTCGAGAAAACTTCTTTGCTTACTATAATATTCACGCTTTTATATCTAGTCACGATTTCCTCTAGCATTTTTTCCTAGTGTCAATAATAAGCAAGGTGTTCAAATTTAGGGAGTCACGACGAATTTTATCATCGTCATTTTTTTTTAAATTAAGGACAATATTTTTCACACTGAATACATCTATAGTTCTAACGACAGATGCTTGATGTTTGATCAACACTTTTTGCCAGGGCTGATAGCATTGATAACAGCGTTGCATCGTGCTTATTGCAGGTTGAATCGTGTCCGGTTGTTGATTCGTCATCGATCGTGTTCCCGTGGTCATTAAAATCTGCGAAACCACCCGGTTAACAGGTCAAACACGTTATCGCATTCGTGATCCTATCAGTGAGAGGACACACATTTTCCTCTTCCTATCTTTCGTCTCAAACGTGTCAGCGAAGAGACCGTGAAAATGAAATGGTAGAGGAGAACGATACTGGTATCTCAATGAAGTTTGTAACATTTAAATTCAAAAGTATCACTCTCGCGCATTTGCTCTATTTTCAACATGCTTCTCACATACATACTTTTTCTCTCTTTCTTTCTATTTACACGCTCGATGAATAGAATGCGGAATATAAAGTCGTCCGCTGCTTTCGTTGCAAATTGTTTTCTCATTGAATGATCGTTGGGCCTTCGACAGGTCGTACAGGAAGACTTTGCGCTCCGCAAATAATTCAATCTTGGGCTCGTATTTTTGCTTTCTCTCGGGCATGACATCCTGGTCGTCGAGAAAATGTTTCCTCGTCGACGACAATACCATAGTTTCAGGGAAAAATGCAAAATACAATTTACACGTTTGTTCTCTTCTTTGAGTGCTCGTCCGTGTTCATGTCTTTACACTTTACCTAACAGCACTCACACAATCATTCGCTTCTTCTTCATCGATTAATAATCTTAAACTTCATCTAAAAGCATTTTAATATTCTAATAGTATTTTAAGTAACAATCTTAAGAGAAGTTTATAGATTATATTGTTGAAGGTAATTGGTTGGTTTGTAAATAAAATTTCCATCGCCGTTAGACATTTTCTTAAGCAATCTTCACTCTATTTGTATATTTAGAAATTATTCAATGTTTTAATAAATCGTTCAATGGCACCAGCAATTTTATTCATAATCCAGCAATTTATTTTCAGCAATATGATCCGTCAACTGCTTTGGAGATTATTACTTAATACAAAATCATTAAAATACTTTTTGTTTTGTATTTATAAATCGTTGAACATTTTTAAACGATTTGTTCAATGCCTAGCATCATTTTTACTCATACACCAAGTTACCTTCAGTAACGTGATCCGTCAACTCTTTTTGAGATTACTATTAAAAAGAAAAAAATTATTAAGCTGCTTTCAGATGAAGTTCCTAATCGTTGATTTTGAAAAGACTATGAAATAGTGGTCAGTTAAAGTATCAAGAAGAACATGATTTCGCACATTGAGGAGAACTAAATGCTATGAACGCGTTCTCCGAAAAAAATGTTCTATAAAATGCTTCACTGGATAGTCGACACCAATTACATCAGACAATCGTAGAACAATTTTCGGTCATTTACAAGGGAAATGATGAGAACGTGACGCACGTACGACTCTTTACGTTTTCCACCGTGCTTTTGTACTTAAAACGTATGCTTGCCTGAGTGTCGGCGAAGATCGTTCATTTTTTTTCTCCCTAGAATCCCTCGGATCCTTCGGATCCTCCCGGTCCGCGAATGGTTGTTAATAATTATTGTTTGTCATCGTTACCATATGTCGGAGTATTTCTTTTGTTTCTCATTTTTGTAAAAATTCCTCGGACGCTCGACGTCTCTAAATTTAAATATTAACGCTGATAAATATACATCTATTTATATATATATCACTCATTCTGTGTTTTTCGTGCGGTAACTTCTTATATGTATAATATGTATAATATATATATCAAGTATATTCCTCGCAGAGACATGTAAAGTGTATATGTACTCAAACGTTTCGCACAGACAAATCAATGAAAACCTCGTTCGCGCGTCTCCCTCACTTGGTAAAAGTGTAAAAGAAGTATATAAAAAACCGTGTTCGTGGCAGAGACGAGTAAAATCGTTTCTTCATAATTTTATAAACAATGAATCCTTTCGTGTTACGATTGAAACAGAAATTAAAATTTTAATTGTAAAATAAGAGAATTTTCCATTTATGAAAACTGAACGTTCGCGGTTTATTTAATCAATGATTGACACGAAGAAAATTTTACTCGTCCCTGGTCTGTGTTAATTACGTATCGCATTTTTCTGTGGTTTTGTGTTCTCGTGTAAATATCGATTAAAAATTCAACCCCCTACAGAGCGGTATAACAATATCACTCGATATAAAAAATGAACGCAAATCGACTATATAGGAATGGAGTTCGTATGACAAAGTATAAGTATTAACAAGCTTATATAGGAAACTAATCGAAAAAGACAAGTGGTAGGCCATCAACATCCTTTAAGAACGGCTCATAAAGGATTAAAACTGTTCCCGTGTATATCTCGCTAAGTTTGAGATCTCCCTGGGGTGAGAAAATGGTGGTCCGCCATTTCAGCCCATTAGGCGCCTTTCGGTTATTCTGTCAGTCGCTCGTGCGTCTAATACTTTCCATAAACATTAGCGAAACTTTGCCAAAGGCTATGCAGAGAATTCAATATTAAAATCTATCTGACCACAGTTTGATCCTGGATCTATACATCAGTCATTTTAACCATTATTAAACATAAAAGAAGAACCGGATGTTGATTAATACATTAATAATTTCTACGATTCCTTGTTATTGTACAGTCGTAAGAATTAAACAAAATAAACCAAGCTTTCAAAATGAATGTAGTAAAATCTGTAAGCGAATAGGCTCAAAAACTGTCATGGCGTCCGTCCCAATAAACTTGGTCTCGCCTCGCGACTTTAATGTTTAATTATTTGAGAACTACACGAGCTACGAAGCTGATACTTAGCAAAGACGTAGATCTCGATGGCATCAACCTAAACCGCTAGAAATTGTTTACTTAAAACGAATTCGAAGTCCGAAAACTCCGACTATAATTAGCTAACAGGAGATCTCCCACCGGAATACGTTCAAACATGGCGAGCTACACACTCGATAGGCAATCTAGACGCTAGACCTTGTGCATCCTCGTGTTCATGGTCTTGAGAACTGAGAAACTAACAAGCTATAAATACAACGACGACGATCCTTTTCTATTATCCAAGTTTTTTCCGTTTGTTTCATCGTTCGTGTGCCTCTTAGTCGAGAAGCAACGATCATTTACAGAATACAGGCTAACATAAAATGATATAATCACTGTACACGATATACAAGTACAAAATCTCGGATATACAAGACCCCCTTCTTCAAACCATCACAAAGATCTTTCTCGTACTCTTCTTTGTTTGTTCGAATTTTCGTTTGTGAACGATGACGAGAAGAAGGGTCGTTTTATTTACTCTCAGTATTTCCACAGAAAATTTCCATACAATATCATTAATCTAAATGTGATCCGATTATCAGTATCTAATGAACTTCTGCCCGTTTCCGGCGACCTCCACGCGAATTTTTACAACGCAAAATTCATCTCCTTCCTAATCTCTCCAAGCATCTCTTTCGCCCCCGTTTCTCTTCTCGCATCACCGCAGACCTCTGATCCTGTCGCCACTCGTACCCGGTGAAATTCGAAAACGTTGCCAAAAAGCAACCCGATTCCTCATTTTGATTGGGAAAAAACAATTGGGACACCTCCCAACGTGCGCAAACTTTCTATAAAAGTAGGGGACGCGTCAACGGGCGCCTCTAGATCCTCTAAAGACTCTTCCAAGAGAATCATGAAGATGTAAATCACCTGGTTCGTCTCCCCGAATCGTATAAAACCCCGAAATTTCGTAAACTTACGTTTAAACGTATATAAATACCACCATATCAAAAAGTGTACCAAATGATAATTGAGCTTTTCTCGGGTATATCTTATATAAAACCGAAATGCATATTGAAAATACGCACGTAAATCGTAAAAATGATGCGGAACACGACTTTTGATGAAGTTTCTCGAATGCGATGATATTGTTGGCGCGGGTCCATGAAATCCTTCAACTTTCAACGAGCGTTACATTTAAAAAGAACAAATCGTTTAACCATTCTGAAATTAAAATCAAAATCTTCAAAACTAAAATTCTTTGTTGGATCTTGAAACAACTTTTTATCCGTTCGAACTAAAATATTTCTGAGATGTATCGAATAAAAAGATTTCTAATTAAAGGTTCCCGTCCTGTTCTGTAATTTCAAATTGACTGAGAAGAAACATCAGCCAAACGTCAATCACTAATTCTGATGCTGCTCTACACATTTATAGTTCAGCCAAAAATATTCCACATAATATTAGTTCAGTGCAAAAATTCGTACCCGATTTCGTATTAAAATACCACAAGCAATAAGATATGAATTTTTGCACTGACCTAATACATTTTGCTATCGGTGGACACTCAGGGGACGCAATTACCCGCCAAACTCTCTACTGCAGGGGTGCAAAAACCTCTTAAGCTTAATTTCATTCTAAGGGGTAATTACATCCCCTAAACCCGTACATAACCAAAAGCATTAGGTCAGTGCAAAAGATCGTGCCAGGTTTTGCGTTGAATTCTAATACGAAATCGAGCACGAACTTTTGCACTGACCTAACACAATACAAATATTATTGCCAGACCGCAAATGCTCCGAGATCCGTCAAAATCGATGATCAACATAGGCATAGAAGATCCTCGCAAGAAGCTTCATGGACCCTAATTACAGCGCGGCAGTTTACACGGTTAGATGGCCAGATTACAGCTCCGTGACAGCATACAAGTTAGGGTCGCTGCCTTGTACTTGGCTGAGCGTCGCCACAGTGGTCTTGTTATCTTGTCTAGACTGTGCCCTATTGTATGTGCCGTACATGTTGGGGACTGCGCTGCCCTGAGCGGCTCCGTTGAACTGATTTCTGGTGAAGTTCCTGTCCAACGTCCGGACCTGGTCCTGCATTTGGTCCTGGATTCGGATATTAGGTGCTTTGTTGCGTACCAGCGACCTGAACTGATTCATGTTGGTCTGAGACCGTGATTCGAACTCCCATGTAGGCTGGTTGCTGGGGTTCGGGGGCAGCGGGCGATTCTGGTTCCAGGCTGGCGTAGGTCCTCTCTTCAAGTTCGCCAGATTCTTCGGGTCCAGCGTCTGCGTCTTCCGGGAGTCCTGGAACGTGGCCAGGTGCGCGGGTCCGTGCGAATTATGAGACAGGGTTCCGGTGAAAGACGCCACGCTCGGGGTCCAAGGTGGTTCTCTTCCTGCGGTTCAAAGTTCTCGTGTTAATTATGCTCGATCGTTTTCTACTAAAATTCTACTAATTTTACTTTTTTACGATCGTTTATGATCATTGGTGTTTTTTCCAGAGCTGAGGCAAATTTTACATACATTGAAATGCACAGGGTGTTCACGCTATTACAGCGTGAACTTTTTTGCAAGAAAAAAGGGCAGCACAGACATTTCCTTCTTCTACTAATCATTTTTATAAGTCACAAACGATGTAATCGTATTCTTAAAACTGTCTGATATTTTTACTATTTTGTGTTTCACTCACTCAGTCTACTAACAGTAAAACGTTCTACTTTCTGGGAAAATTATAAATTGATTCGTGATTGTACAAAGTTAGGATTTGTCAGACAATGTAGTTGTCTGTTTTCTATAGCTCTGGTGGGTTGATGAGGATCGTTGGTCTTACCGGGCCCTGCGGGGGCGTGCCCTCAGTAAAAATCACTAGACTCTAGTGTCTTGCACTGTTTGCTCAGAGTCGCGTACTGGCCAGGTTGATCTCCGAGTCCAGAACGGTGCTCAGCTCGTCCACCTGTCGACTGCTGATTATGCTGAGACGATTTGTGATCCCCGCCTCCTCCGCTCCCGTTAACACCCCCACCTCTGTAAACCGGAAACCGAAACGAACAAAGTTGCAGCATTATCTTTCTCTCGGACGGTTATCTCTGATATCTAACTCTGTGTCTCCTATTTTCTGAGAGCATTCCGCGTATCATTCTGTTATCATAGAACACTCTAAAGACAAAAATAGACATCGAAACGCTATCAGAAAACAAACTTATGTAAACACGCATAAAAGCGCACTAGTTCTATCTCTGAATCTTTTATCTTTAAACATCGACCGCTAAAGAGTATTTATTATCTTGAAAAAATGTATCTAGAATAATTTTGATAGAAATTCGACATTCAACGATGCTGCGTAAAAACATCTATACGATACAGTTATTGTTCCCCTTTGTATTTAATGTGGAATATATTTTTTTTAACTTTTTGTATGGTAATTTCTGATTTGTTTAAAACCGACGATCAATAACTGTATTGTTGTACGTTATGTGTTCTGCTGGCACAATTAAAGCGACATTCATACCCTGAACACGCCATCTATCGACACTGATCAGTCACATTTGTAAACTATATAACTGAATCCGTCCAGCACACTGTTAACAATAGTATAAATCAACGCATCTCATAAAAGGTCAATAAACAAAATGTACAGATCGTCTATTAAGCGAATGTTTAAATAAAGATTTGATGTAACGATTCATCGAAAGCTCTGTAAATCAACAATGTCTTGTTACTGCGAACATCTGTGTACCTCACATCAAGTCTTCAATTCTTTAGCAATTATGAAAAAGGGACAATGATTATCTCTCTACACAGTGGGTCTCAATTTTAACACGATTAATATCATTACTAGATTGCGGAATTTTACGCAGAATAAAGATTACTTGCATGACTTTTAAGACGTAGAAACTAAATAGGAATTTGTTTCTCTTTCTTCAGTGGGTTTATTAACACTAAAACTACCGTGCCCTAAACGAGACTAATGTACATTCCTTTGTGACAATAATGTGATTGAATTTATTCAGATTTCATTTATGGTAACGTGTATTTAAATCAAGAGGTATACTAAAAAATTTCACAAGGAAATATTTCTATAACTTCACAAATTGTAATAGGAAAACTCCGTCATTTTGACTCCGGTGTCGATGTTTTAAAATTCTTTTAATAATTCCACTGTTTAAAATTACACTCACCTATTTTTGCTATAAATGCGTAAAATGCGCAGTCTAGTCACTACAATTGAGACATCATTCTCGCAATGAAACTTTTTACTTTTTGAAACAGCTAAACATTAATTTTTTCGTATAAAAAATAGCCATTAACAAAATTGAGGACCACCAACGAGTTGGCCATAGAAAATTCTGTCCCTCTTACTACGAGATTAGTATCAGTAAACCTCACACAGCTCTTTAGTGTTCAATCTTTGTCGCGCAGTCTTGGTATCATAATTTAAGTACTATATCATCCGAAGGATGTTCATCAGCAGCTAGAGTGAACTAGGACTAATCGGACTAATTGTCTAATCGAACTGTATACGGTAAATAGATTGTTCAGAGGCTCTCTGCGACAAAGATTAAAGGCGGCTAAGAAATGAAAACCGAGTAAAAAAGACTCATGCACAAACTTTAGCATGCTCTCGTGCAGCTGACGTGCTCGAGCAGTCGCAGTAGCGTAGGACGGCGGGGGCGGCGTTAGCAAGAGAGGCTGCTTAATGATATTTTGAGTGCCATGAGCATTCGGATAAAGAGAAGGGGCTGTAGGCGGGTACGACCCTTGGCCTCGAAGGGTCCGCGCTGCTATCGCCTGCGAGGCTGCCGACGGTGGAAGGTACGGGTCCTGCTCGTCCACTTGGTGGTAATCTCTTCTAGAACAAACTCGTCATCAATCACACCGCACCCTCTGGACAACCCACACTAGCTTCAAATGCGGTTCAAGTTAAGCAACAACGAGTCTAGCAGACAATGTTTCTCAAGATCAAAATACTTCAACTTCGCATAAAGGGTGAGAGCAACCCTCAAAGTCAAGAATGGAAAGGGTTTTCTTGAAGATCTTGGGAACCGAGGGATGTAGAATGGAAAACTGGTTGCTGCACATGATACGACTGATTTCTGACTGAGACATTAAATCATCAATTTTTTCCCGAAACAGATCTTATTCATTAAAATAAGCACCATTGCAATCGAGCGTATTCTATCAACGAACTACTAGTTTCTTAATTACATTACGATAGAAATTGAATTTTGCTTTTGGTCGTTTAACTTTTTCATTTACAAAGATATTATCTCCATTTTTTAGTTTTTATTACTACCTCATTTAGATCAAACATCGCATAAGTCTGACATTAATATGTTTATTTTTCCGCTCATATGAAAAGTATATACGACAATCATATTAATTGAAATTGACACAAACTTTATCTAAAAGCAAAATTAGGTCTCTAAATAAAAATTGAATATAAGACCTTAAGATCTACAAGATACAGTAGTATTTCTTGATCAAAACGCTTCGTAACATTTGCATTCCAAAATTGGACATTTCATAAGAAATGTTCAAGAAAACCTTTCTTCATCCCCCAAGTTGAAAGCTGTTTTAATCCTTTCGACATGTACGATTGACGAGCACAAAAATATGAGTCGAATATTGTTGCAAGGACTAATCTCTCAGATTAATTAGATTCAAGTTGGTGTGTCTGAATTCTGTACGTTCCCTTGCTAGTTAGAACTGCACCTTAAGCCAATTGTGGGACACCTGGATCGGACGAGTTATTAGCTGTGCACACTCACCGTTTCCGTATGTAGATCCAAGTGTGGGAGTCCACCCAAACCAACACGGTGAAGAAGAGGCCTGCTGCTAGACTTGCTAGCAGCATGAAGGTCAATCCATACCTGAGGGATTCATGAGTATTCATTAACACCAATTATTCTGGGAGCTGTTCAATTATCTTCTCTAGTGACATATTCCCTTTTCTACATCCTCTATACCCTATCTTTCATCTTGGATGATTCTATACTCTATTTATCTTTGCTGGTTGCTTGGAAAAATGATTTCAACACTTTGACTATCATATTAGTCATAAATAGGTGACAGAATTCATCTATCGAACTTGAAAATCAATTTCTATTACGACCTAGTAAAGTAAACCAAATTGTTTTAAAATCTACGAGGTGTAAGAAGATTATAGAAATAATTACCATAAAAAATGTTTGTCTTTTTTATCCTTGTATTAGTAACCCTTTGCATTCAATTTACTCAATATTTAAATACTTAATAGTTTATTAAATACAAATTTTAAGAAGGTAACGAATACTTTGAATAATGGTATAATAGCGTTTAGTGGCGCCTCAGAGTTTCCATTCGAGTGCTAAGAGTTAAATAAACTACTCTGAGTATGTGTAAATTTTTATGGACATAGTCGTGGCAATCAATGTGTCAAGAAAAGTCTCTAGATTGTATTCTGACTCTATCTTCTGAAATCTTTCTATCGCAAATTTTGGAGCAAGAAGTTAGCAAAAATCATCGCAGACTTACAGCCCCAAATGGCACAGACTCTTGGCAGCATGAACGTATTGCTTATGAAGAGGTTTGCAGTCGAGCAACGTAGCCAGGCCCGAGATCAGTCTGTCCGCGGTGTTCACATGAGTCTCCAGGCTGCTGAGCTTTGGTTGCACCTTCTGGTCCTTGAACAGTTGCAACGCCAGCCTCGTGATCTGGTTCAGGTTCTGAATCATGTCCTTGATCGTGCGCTGGCCGTCTTGCAGTCTCTGAGTGAATGGGTTGCTGCGCGTGTTCTCGCAATGGATGTAATAAGACAAAACTTCTGAGGCCAGTGTGGAGGGCACAGCTCTGGTTAGGTAGCCGTCTGGGGAGACGCACAGGTCGCCTAACGCCACTGATGTTGCCAGGTACAGTGAAGCCATTAGCCATGACACTATCACCGCGAACAGGCCGAACACAGAGAATCTGGAAAATTATGATCAACTAGTGTTATTTTTGATAAAGATGATCCTAAACTATTCTAGACTGCGTAGGGGTCCAGAAAGTAGGCATGAATGACATTGTTTGCCTCGGCGAGAGCTGTGGACGTCCTAAATGGGCGTGGCTTTGCTGCTCCCAACTTTAAAGGAGGCGGAGCATTGCTCCACGGAGCAATTTGTGTCATTGATACCTACTGTAAGCTACACGTAATTTTAATCTTCCAACGCAATTACGGATTAATCGATTCTGCAAGTTGTTAGGTATCAGTTGCAACTCAATAGCAAAATGAAAGAGTTTAGCAAAAATAATATTATAACAATCCTGGATTGTGTACGAATGTGCAAAGTAGGCATGGCCGACGTTCTTAGCCCCAGGGAGCCTTGTGAACGGCTCCCAAGAGTTCCGACGTCCTAAATGGGCGTGACTTCGCTCCACCCAACTTCAGAGGAAGCGGGACAGTGCTCCATGGGGCAATGTACGTTCTTCATACTAACTGTAACCTACATCTATCTTCAGCATTGCAACGCAATTAGAGATTAAGTAACTCTCAGTTTTATTATATCTCACTTCCAACTGAATCGCAAACAAAACTAGCTCTTCGACTTCACAAAGTTCTACAACCTGTAACTATGTTTAACTAGAGTTATTAGTTTTAGTAAAAATAATATTACAACAATCCTGGATTGTGTAAGGCTGTGGTAAAGTAGGGATGAACGACGCTCTTTGCCCTGGGGAGCGTGGGGGATGGACCCCGGGAGTTCTGACGTCCTAAATGGGCGTGGCCTCGCTGCTCCCAACTTCGGGGGAGGCGGGGCAGTGCTCCTCGAGGCAATTTACGTCCTTCACACCTCCAGTAAGCTACATCTAACTTCAACATTGCAACGCAATTAAAGATTAAGTAATTCTCAGTACCATTACATCTCGCGTCCAACTGAATCGCAAACGGAACTAGCTATTCGACTTCATAAAGTTCTACAACCCCTAACTAGGCGCTAGAATGCACCGAGCCTATAAATTTGTTGCGCACACTTTTACGTTTATACACCGGAATTACGATCTTATGAATAAATATGGGGTCGCGGGGGTTGCCGATGCCTGCGCTTGATTGCAACTACGCGCGCCTGCTTAAGGGTTGAACAACCAGAGAGCGGCTATAGCACCGCTGGTTTTCTTTTACGATTCCGTCGCGAATGCGCGCAACGGTCCCAGAGGAGGAGCGCGATCGCTGAAATAAGCCACGCTTCGTCGACGATCATCGACCTCCGAGGAACGCAAAAAGGATCCCGTAGCTGAGAGAGAGAGAGAGAGAGAGAGAGAGAGAGAGAGAGAGAGAGAGAGAGAGAGAGAGAGAGAGAGAGAGAGAGAGGGGGGGGGGGGAGAGAAAGAGAGAGAGTGAAAGAGTGAGAGAATCCAGTTAAATCCAGATGGACCCCTTTTCTCGCACGGTTTTTGCCCGGGTTTCCGGCAAAGAGAGGGAACGGACACGTACGTTATGAGAATGCATCTGGAATGTCTGGCGACACCGACGATCAGCACCACGCAGAGAACGAGGAGAGCGCTGAGGACGGTCATGGTGATCGGCCACCTGAACTGCTCGATCTTCTCCCCCATACCGATCGCACCGGCTAGACTGATCCCGCTTAATGGTTTCCGGATCTCGTAGCTACGGTTCACGGCGATGCTGGTGTTCTGCTTCATGTTGTCCAGAGCGATCAGCAATAGATTCAACATCGTCCTGTTGCTCGCCGGACCGTCGAACTCGTCGCCGAGCGAGACCAGCTCCGGCTGGATCTTCTTCTTCAGCGTCGCCTCTATGGTGTCAGTCTGGAAGACAGAAGATCTATATGTTACTTGATGGTGTGGAGTAACGTGGTAATATGTTCTTATAAGTTTAGCAACGCTTGGAACGTGGTTAAACAATGGTTGAAGACGGCGGGGCGCATTTTGGAAATTGGCAAGAAAAGTTAGAACGCGGACAAAAATGAAATATCTAAACAAATAGACGAATAAAATGCAATCGAATGATTATGATTAAAACAATTAAATTGAATTATTCGAGGTTGTTTGTTGGTTCACAATTGAGATCGCTCTTGCTATTAAAAAATCGTTTATACATATTATAAATGGGCAAGAATCTAACTAGATAGTTCCAAACATTTAGCAAACACTTCAGTAAACAATAGATTTAATTTAATGAAAAGGTATCTTGGGTTCACTAGAACATATTTAGACCAGAAGATTTCTATTTCATGATTGCAAAAATTCCAGCCCGATTTTAGATACTTCGAGACAAAATTATTTATTTTAATATACTCTAATCATGGGAACATTTCTGGAAAGTATGGAATAAAGCAAAATGTATCCTCAATGTCGAAACAATGAATATTGTCGAAGATTTGAAGATTTAATACCGCACGAAAGCGCTATAGAGCGAAGTTCTGATATAGCAATACCGTATACAGAATGGCGGAGCTTAGCGTCCCGTGGAAAGCCCTTCAAATATCGAATTAATCCTTCGGCGCGATCTTCGGTGAACCGCTAGCCCGGATAAGATCTTTAATTAAAAAAAATGAGATCTCCTGCGGATCGTGGGAAATCGGATTATTTATCTGGTCTGCGCCGCGGATATCCCCTCGGGGTTCTCTTCTTTTCGGGCTTACCGCCCCTGTTACGGTTGTCCGCGGAAGCTTCTCCACGCCATTCTTGACCCAAATTAACGAGCGCCTAGCTAAGGCACATTTAAACGCAGGAAAAAGTGGAGCGCAAACTAATTATGAGCGGGGCTTGCGGGTCTCTCTACTTTCCGTGATTAAAGTACGGGACGCGTGTACACGCCGAATAGACGAATGCCCCGGAGTACCGAGGAGAAAATTGATGTAGACAGGTGAGCATACGGGGCCACGACACTGTTAACCGGGGAGAAACTGCTCGGATATTTCGAGCATCTCCATCAAAAATATTCAGAAACACTACAAACTTTAAGAGATGTGATTGAAAACAGATATTTTATCCCACAATTCATTCGCTACAGAAAAGTTTTCGACGTAATTATTGTTTCCGCGAATGGTTACGTGAAGGACGCCTGAAGGTCAAGTTCACGATTGAAATAAATTCATGAATTTTTTCTGTGTGACCTTTAGCAACATACTCTTGACGCTTTTCTTATTAAAATGAATCCAAACAAGACACAATTCGGAACATATAATATGTATATTGTATACTTGTGCAATTCACGATAAAGAACACGAATGCTCGGATAATAAAATAAAAATATTCAGAAACATTCTAAATTCTTATTCTGGACGTTGTTGAAAACAGACAATTTATCCTGCAATTTATTTGAACCAGAAGGGCATTATTTTCGATGTAGTTGTCATTTCTGTGAATGGATGCGTGAAGGACACTTGAAAGTCAATTTTATGAAGATCGACAGACTGACCGCGTGTTTTTGGTGATAAAGGAGATTGGTTCGGAGAGAATGCGTGTAGATGGTTACCAACCTGGTTGCGCACCCCCATGATGATCCCATCGACGCTCTTAGCAGCGGCGATCAGCTGCACCAAGCCGTTGTGAACGTCGTCGTTGCCATAGAGGCCGACGGCAACGGCACCGCTGCAGAGCAACGCCAGGATGGCCAGCGACCACTTCAGCAGGTTTATCGACCTCCTGGGGCGCGGCTTCCGGTCACAGCATCTCGTCACTAAGTATACCAGCAACACCAGCAACGTCAGGATTAGCCAGGCTGCGGGGATACTGCCAAGTATCCCGAGGCTCTGTCGATTAGAAAATGTTTAGAACATTAGCGTGTTCGTTGTCTTCTTGTTTCGCAATTAAAACCCGTTTACAATTCCGAGAGTCTCCCCCACCCCCCCTCCCAACTCTCTTTAATTAGATCTGCAAAATCCGGCCGGGTTTGTCCTTTTTTGGAAATTTCTCTATGATCGCTAATGATCCCCGAG
Organism: Sphecodes monilicornis; assembly: GCA_913789915.3. NCBI lineage: Eukaryota > Metazoa > Arthropoda > Insecta > Hymenoptera > Halictidae > Sphecodes > Sphecodes monilicornis. The sequence goes on along the minus strand of OU565285.1, from coordinate 10,750,070 downwards.
TTTTTAATTAATGCCGCTCGTCGAGGACTCCGACGATGCGTTAATTAAGATCAAACCGGAACCGTTTGGAAAATTGCCTAGGTAGACAGAACCGCGGGAAAGTTGAATTCCCGGTTGAGTATCTGGGGGTCTAACATATTTCAGTTAATAGGAAAATGATTATGTAGAGGCATTAAATTTAATCGTATTTGTTTTTGGGCAAACCTGTATGACGATTGTGATCATATTCAAGTTAAATGAAGATATAATAACTGTATCTATTAGTGCAGTATAATATAGCATTGTTATATTGTATTGAATTATATGTATCATTATAGTTGAATTGCAATTACTGGATCAGCATCTAACGCTTGCCATTTTGAGGATTTAAATAATCTCATAAATTAAATTTGCCTAGACTAAATTTTACAAAATAGTAAAAGTTTGAGAAGAATTTAAAAATATTCTTATTATATTTTCAATTGATTAGAACTATTAAAAATGAATTTTTTGTTTAACTCCAACCTCTCAGAATCGATGCAGACAATTTGTCTAATGATTAGATACAGATCTAGCGAATAATTAAATAATTTCTTGAAAAGTTATAGACTATCTAGTAGGAAGTAATATCTTAACAAATTATAAATAGGCTACCAAGTATAAAGATCGACAGTTTAATGATTAGTTATAGTGTTGGCGAATAATTAAACGGTTTTCGTATAAATTACAAACCGACCGCAGATCTTAATGCAAGATAAACCCGTTCTGCATCAGTTGCAAGAGATTTGCACATTAATTTATTTTTTCCCCTGGTGATTTCAACGAATTATAAAAATATCTGTGAAATTTTCTGACGTTCCACCGTTTTGGGCAGTTTAATTATAAATAAACAGAGACCTTGCCTCTGCTCCAGTTCACGAGTCAAACAGATTCGACTAATTAGACCGCAGAGCGCGCCCAATTGGGACATATTGTTATCCCGGCGAGTAGCATTAAGGAAAAATCTGCTCGATCTATTCATTCATGCTAATTAATACGCGCGGCAAGGATATACATACATGTATAGTAGTGGAGACACGTTGTGTTGAACATAATTGTGTCACGCGTAGTGAGGCAATTATCGCTAATACCAGCCGAGTCATAAAATTGATCGCGTATGTATGCTGTTGTCGTCGGAACAATGAATTTTAATGATCCTTTGTACCGGCAGCCTTCAATAATATTTTCACTCTACAACAGATCATGCCGTATTGCTGACCACTGTATTCTTGTTTCCTTTACTTAAGTTGTATAATCTTGGTACAAGCCGCTCGGTATTCGGAGCTGACGTCAAAAACTGCTGATCGGTCAAGGTTTTCAAAGGAGAACTATTGTTATTACTGCAATTATATAATTCACAAACAAAACTTACACTTTCGTGCATTGTTATTTTCGTGTTCTTCGAATTCTTCCAAAAATTGATTTTTAAGGCTTAGTACAGAACAGTGATGCCAGATCGGCTAAATCGAGGGGAATACAGTTTACCACCTCTCTGATGACCACAGTAATATGTGATACGTTGCGCGGCACGTCACGTGACCAGTCTACGGTGTTAGTGAGGGACGTTGGAGTGTGCTCATGGTAATGGAATGGGATAGTGGAAGGGGAAAAGTAGGAGAGGAAAAAACAACCAGATGTGGTTGTTTCTAGCATCACTGGTACAGAACAGAGTTGAGCAAAATTGTATTCGGATAAATTCTTATTTGAAGATCTTATTATAAGACTTTATTCGAATACAATTTTGCCCAACTCTGGTACAGAATTGTGGATGACCAGATAGTCGTAATATGAATGAGATAAATTTGTTATACGATACATAGAGTGAACGAGGTAATTATTGTAGATCAGGGAGTTCCAACGTATTCCTCTCCGAGAACTACAAGGTCCCTACCATCGAACCTCTTCCCACTATTACGTACAGCCGTAGAGTTAGTGAGTGCTACGCGAGGCGCGCGGCTCTCATGGTGGGGGCTTCTCACTACTATGCATTATAACGATGAAGTCCAAGAGTGGGGAAGAACCAAAGCGGGGAAGGTGCCTCGAGTAGCTCCGGAGCTACTGGTTGGAACTGCCTGTTGTAGCTAATCCTGAAAGACATGTTGAAGGAAAACATTGTTTGGTTCGAAGATGTAAATATTATGGCAAGTAAGGATTTTTTTCAAGATTTCAAGGCTATTTAGCAATTATTTTAGGAAATGACACTCAAGGTCAACAATGTGACTCGATCACCTCGAATACCTCGCTCATTTTCAAAGATAGAAAAAAAATGTCAAAAGGAAACATTGTTTGATTTAAACAGTTAACGATTATGGCAAGTAAAGAATTTGTTTCAAACTCGTGGTTTCGATAATATATTCTTTCAGTCTTCTTACTGCCCCATTAATTCTTAAGTCGTAAACGAATTAAATTGGCAGCCTCATTATGATATTAAAAAGTGTTTCGTTGAACAGCAACCAAAAGAAAAAGAGAAGAGAACTTCGAGTCGCTTTTGTCGAAGTGATTATCACTCGTCGAGGCGAACCAGATCAATACGATATTCCGAAGTTGATCTGGCTTTCGAACGCGAAAGCAAACTTTCGCAAGGGGCTCCGGGATTAAAACGAAGTGGGCAGGACCGACGGGTAAACTACTCGAAACTCGACAAACTTGATCATAAGTAACCGAACAATATCATTTCTCAATATATTCCCAAGTCCCCCGAACCTTGATTCTCCCCCCCCCCTCTCTTACTCTTTCTGGAGAGAACCACCACCGCGAATCTTACAAGAAGAAATGAGTTACGATTCCAGGGAAAATTGCGCCACCACCGCAACATCTAGCTATAATACCACCATTCACTGCATACTTTCCCGTTTTCCTTTCTCACTTATCTTCCGGCTAAACCAAGTTCAAGTAACTTCTTGTTTCTTATTGACTGACTGCGGATTTCATGCGGCAGTCACAGACAAATCTTAACACATTATTTACTGGCGGTGATCTCACCATTTTTGAAAGCCTACGGTCAATTGTTGGAAGATTTTTTAATGAATCTTTCAACACGAATGGCAATTTCGATCGTGAAGTATCAAGACACCCTCAGTCGCGCAGTCCAATTATTTCGTGTGGAATTATTATAATATACTTATAGTATACTCAATTAGAGAATATATTGGATTTTATTTGAGAAACTATTTGATCAAATGAAAAATAAAATGAAAAATTATTTCAAATCCAAATAACGAAATAATCTAGAGAAAAATTATTCTGTTCAAATAAAATAATAAGTGATAATTAAATAATTTATTTGGATACTGCCCAATTCTGCTGTACACTCAACAACGTACGACATTTTAGAAACTACAATTTTACTGGAAAATAGTGGACGCGCTTAATTCTGTACCAGCAACTGCAAAAATATGCAAATTGGTGCAAAGATCCGCGAATCAACAGTCGCCAGAAAAAGCGGCTTTTCAAAGTAAAGGAGAATTCCAGGTTTCGAGGCATACCGAGTTAATTCGAGTTTGCGACACCGGCTGCTATTATTTCTCCGTTGAAATTTGCATTTCAGAGGGGCGCGGTCGATTCAAGATCCGGCCCGAAATAGTAAATTCCGTTTGCGCGAGGTAAACTTCGTTGCGGACGGGGTTTTCGGGCGGTGCTCTCCGGTTCCCCGGGAAATTTGATTTTTCCACGGTGATACTCAAAAGCCAGGTGTGCAGCGCGTCGCGAGGTCAACCACCGACGGATCGCGTGCAACCCCTGTGGAACTCGATCAATCGCGACCCGAGTGTGTTCACATTCTGTTCATTATTTATGGAAGGCATCGGTGAACTTCTTCCGTAATCACAGCTGCCGGAGACTCGAGAAACCGCGGGACACTGACGACCCTGCGTTTCGATCATTCAATATTCAGTTCATCCCCCGTGAACAACCGCAGGCAGAAGCATGATCGCCTAGGGACACGTACTCTGTGCCTCCAAAAATCTATGAACACCAAATTCTCGAAAATTCTTTGTTATAACTCCGTGAGGAAAAATAGTACGACAATAAATTTAGCAACATCTTAAAGCTTGAAGCTTTTACTTTCTCTCTACATTGTTCATTTTGTTCTGACATTTTTTAAAATGATGTAGTAAGTGAAAAATTGAAGACAAGTCCTTCCAAGAAGATAGTACAGATTAAAATGCTTGTAGAAACTTTGGAAAATTATTTTCAGGGCTGAATGTATCATGGAATTGAAGATTGAACCTTCCGCTTCAAAATGACTCCTCAAAAATTGATCTACGATTTTTTTTAGTCGTTTTATGGAGTTTTGAAGGAAAAGTGTACCGCTAAGTTTACCAAATTATATGGTACATCGTGTTTTTGTTTTATAAAACGGTCAAAAAAAATCTTTTTTAGCTCATTGTAAAGGGGAAGGTTCAGTCTTCAAGTTCGTGGTAGATTCATTCACGAAATAATTTTTTTACGGTTTCTATGAACGTTTAGATTTGTATTTCTCCCGAGAAGACACATGTCCATAGTTTCTCACTTGCTATATCATGCCACAGCATCTTGGAGAAATTGTTTAGGCGAAAAAGAATAATTGCATGCAAAAGTAGAAGCTTCAAGCTTTAAAATGAGCCCAAGTTTATCGTCGTACCATTTTTGATGACGAAGTCATAACAATTTAAGCTTTCAACCCGGGATGACAAGTTAATTTGTCATGTAATTTCGATATCACTTTTTAGAATATTTCAATGTTATTTACAATTTAACTAATAATTCTTTTAATGTATTTGAATAGATTGGGGAAAAAATGGTTGGCAAGTAAATTTCATTTGACGAATGATGTCGACGTTTGAATGACGGCATTTGTTGAGGACTGTAAGTTCTGTGTTGAAATACTTTCCAAAGTGTTTATCTGTTTATACGCGTATCTCTTCCTCACTTTCGTCAAAAACTTCGCCGACAGATCGGAAGTAGCTTGAAACGCGTCCCCCCGTGAATTTCTCCTACCGTTTTCTTCCCCGGGAACGTCGCCGCAACAACTTCGTCAAACGGCAAACTTCGCCAAACAAGAATTTCATCTATAAATGTAAGCACCGCGCCGGGCGATTCATCTTTCGCGTCTCTCCTACTGCTGGTTCTCCGGAGAAGGTATAGTTTTATGGACACTGCGGCATCATGTCATAATACAGTTGTGTACTGTTCTATGCAGCTAGCTGCAGCTGTGCTGCGTTTCTTTTTTAACTGGAAATGCTGCAGCATTCTGTCGCAATTGCTCATTCAAACTAAACTTGATTTTTTCAGTGGATTTTTAGTGCGATGAAACCAGTAATATTAAGTTAGTTTTAACGACTAACTTATGTATCATTTAGGTTTAAGTAAAAATACTTTATTACGAGATGTAATAAAACTGCTAGGTATACGTAGCATAATTTGCTTCGTACGTCACACCCGTGGAATTGCATAAAAATGCACTAATATTTGGTAAGAAAAATTGCAGAAATATTTTAATGTTTAGTATATTGTTTGAGAAATCCTCGAACCATGCGATGTTAAAAAATAATTCTTTTCTACAGTCTATAGTTCTCGAGATATTATAAGAAGCGTACTTGGTTTCAACCCCTAACTTAGACGACTGTTTTCATCCCTTCAAGACGAAGGAGTTCTATTAAAAAAAATATATATAATAAGTATATATAAGTATTTGCTACACAACGTTCCAATCCTTATCACTCCAACCGGCAGTGATGCTGCCACGTTTAAACCAAATTATGCCGTAAGATTTTTTGAGTGATAAGGGTTAATGTTTAAAACGTTAAAAGAGTTGTGGTTTCAACCCCTCTCAATCCTTCAACATGAAGTCTTCCTCTTAAAAAAATATGTGACAGTATTCGTTTCACAACGGTGTAGTTTCCAAGCCATTCAGAGTTGTGGTTTCCTCCCCCAACTTAGAACAATACTTTCATCCCTTCAACATGAAAAATTGCTGTAGACAATTTTTCGTAGTTGTCGCCCACATTAAGTGATTAAAAGACGATGTTTCTAGGGCATGTTTCCTTGTTAGTCATAGTGGTGGTTTCAGAAACCGCTTAGCCCCCACAAAAACGCTCTCAAGCCGAATGGAAGGTCCCCCTTCAGATCCGGGCCTAACATCGTTTGGCTCTTTACATGATTTATGACGCTAACCGAGGCTGTCCTATACGCCTAATCTCTGTACCACTTCTAAAACCTCAATCTTCTAACATCTTAGAGTATAGGATTAGGACGATCGTAAAACAAATAAGATAGAACTAAGAATTGTAGTTGGATTCAAGGGGCCCGCAGAATTGGAAAAAATAGCTGAAAATCTTCAGTATGGTTCTATTCGCCTAATATCTATACCAACTCCAAAACCACAATCAGTTAACTTAGAGTCCAAGACATGGACGATCGTAAAACAAATAGGATAGAACAAACAATTTTAGTTGGATTCAAGGGGTTCGCAGAATTGGAAAAAATAGCTGAAAATCTTCAGTATGGTTCTATTCACCTAATATCTATACCAACTCCAAATCCACAATCAGCTAACTTGGAGTCCAAGGCTTGGACGATCGTAAAACAAATAGGATAGAACAAACGATTGTAGTTGGAAGCAAGGGGCTCGCAGAATTGAAAAAAAATAGCTGAAAATCTTCAGTATGGTTCTATTCGCCTAATCTCTATACCAACTCCAAATCCATAATCAGCTAAGTTGGAGTCCAAGACTTGGACGATCGTAAAACAAATAGAATAGAACAAACGATTGTAGTTGGAAGCTAGGGGCTCGCAGAATTGAAAAAAAATAGCTGAAAATCTTCAGGAGCGTTTGAAGTAAGGGGGTTCAGTTGAGCGTTTTGTTCTTACAAAAGAAGTGTAACGCGTTTTCCGCGAGCTGCACAGAGGGCTGCGAGCCCGTATTTACTCTTTCAGGCGTTTCGCGAGCCTCGAAAGAGAATCCATTTGCGATTTTACACGCTACCCCGCGTGTCCCACAAAGTTCGAGTCCTCTCTCCCTCTTTCTCTCTATTTCTCTCCTTCACCCCCTCTGTCTCTCTTCATCTCGAGCCCTCTTCCGGATTTATTCCGGAGCTTGCGTCGCAGTAGGTGCAACGACCGTCTTTCCCGCGTGTTCCGTAAACAGTGAATGCCTGTCTAGACACGATTCGAGTTCTCGAGTTTCGGCCACTTCTTAACCCCTCGAGGACTAAATTTTTCCTCGAGAGGGGAGAAAACAACGTTGCCCAATAGAAAAACGCTATTTTCGAAGCCGGTTTTTCCTCGGAAATCATTTATCATTCTAGTGGCTCCATCGACATACAGATTGTCGCTTTTCTCTAATTTTGGGTTGTGGAAATTCGGAATTTGTAAGGGATGCATCTCGCTGCTCTCCGAACAATTCCAATTTTGCACGAAGTTGATGAATTTTTATAAATCTCGGTTTCTCATGGTTTTGAAAATCTACGATTCGCAAAATCCAGTATGTGCAAGCAACATCCTCTGAATAATTTTACTGAGATATTTTTTTAACAAGAATTCCTCATGTCGGAGGATTGCAAATTAAGTTCGAGGTTGAAACCACATCTCTTTCAATGTCTTGAGAATTAAAACGAAATACTATCGCGTATTTTTGAATGGCAATCTTTCCTGTTGGAGGGGTGAGAAAAGTCTTCTAAGTTAGGGGTTGAAACCACAACTACTTAGCAGGTCCAGTTAAGAGTTAGGGAACATTTTTGACAATCCCATGGAAAGTACGATTTTATCCATTTCGGAGTTCAATTTCTAATAAATTTTGAACAGGTTTGAGGAATTTTGTTCAATCCCTTCAGAAGGAAATATCAAAGCAAGATGTTAACAGGTCCAATTAAAAATGAAGGAATATTTTTGCCAATCCCATAACCTCTACGATTCTATTCACCCGTAAATTCAAATTATAATAAACTCTCAAGGCTTCGGTGAATTTTCTCTTCGGATTCAAACGGAAAAACAAGAATTGAACATGTTAAGGGTTGCCAGAAAATTCCGAAGTAAGGGCTTTGGTGCATTTGCTCTACAGATTCAAACAGAAAAACAAGAAATGAACAGGTTCAGGTTTGCAGAAAATTGCGAGACTCATGCTTGATTTGAGTATTTGCGTTGCCGGTTCGCTGGCGACGTTAATGACGAGAGGAAAGTTCGAGTCCGTGATTATGATCGGAGTACCGAGCAGGTATAATCCTTTTAGGGGGGCGGCTCTGTACGCGGATGTTTACCCCATTACCCCACATTTGTCCAGGAACATAATCTCATCCGCTTTCCGCCCGCGCGTTTGCAACGGACACATGTTGTCGCGTGGTTCTCGAGTGAGCTCACTTCCGTGGACAAGGAGAAAAAGGACCGCAACCACCGACAATATTCGCTGGAATTAACGCGAATCTGTACGCTCGTTGCAAATCGGCTTTAATCGGAACGCTCGACGTCGTTGCTACCAAATTAAATACTTTTCTGGCAACGATGTACTATCCTGAAATAAACAAGACGCTTTACAGCGAGAATAGTTACAAGTATTGTATTTTTAAAAATGGAAAATGTACTTCTCTATCCAATATGGCGACGAAGTGCTTGGTCTTAACATTGTATTGATACCTTCTTTTTTGTTTTTACTTAAAATGTTTGTAAGTATGGTTGAAACTTGTAAGTGGGCAGGTACAAATCCTGCATAAAAAAAGTTTGTTGAAGGAGAGCGGCTTTTTAAAGTATGATTTATGAAATAATTCATTTTACAAAAATAAATTTGTTTTTTAATATACCTTCTAAATTTACAATTATAATTTCATAAATTTTGAATGGCTTAGAATTGGTGAGGACATATTAATTACTCCACAAATAATTGTACAAATATCTTCTATTAGAAGCACCAATGACACAGGCATCACTGAACCAGAGAATTTTGAAAGTCCTTTTACGCTGGTTAGATCTTTCAATATGCACACTAGCTTTAGCTATTTTAGCTGTTAAAATAGAATTCTCTTTGCTAAATTGTTTCTTAAATTTTAGAAATGGAGGTCTTATAAATTTCAAGCAGTTCAATTCACTTACTTCATTTCAAAGTGTGGAAACGGAGCAACGTTTTGCTCGCTCTTCTATCACAATCTTTCGCTGCACAGTAATCTAAATTTTTGTGCTACGCTGTGGAAAAATTGGAGCTTCCATAACGTTATTTTTAATTAACACCTATTTCAACACTGTAAGTTTATATTATAATTAACATCTGTTAACCCTGTAAGCTGCTATAAGCCATGCGAAGCCAAGCTTAGAGTATTTCTACTTTTTGGCAGCAGACGGCGCCACTCAAAATGTCAGATCCCAATACATCCTGTATATTGGATATTATCTTTAGAGTACGTACATAAACATTTCTAATTTTTATGACCTGTACATTGTGGATCTGTATGCAGAATAAAAATTGTCTGCAACAAGCGCAAATTAATCGACTCTTACGTCAATCAATGATGATCAATTTTCCTTACTAGAATTTTGTACGTTTATGAGAAAATTGGATACATGAAATACAAAATTGAAAAGACATTAGAAGGATTTAAGGATACTATTTTTGATTCATTGAGATCATTATAAAAGAAGATATAATTTAATTCGACTTCAAATTCTTGCAATAGACTTAGACAATTTTTGTTCTGCATCAAAATCCGCAGTCTATTTATTATAATCATTTTTATTGCAATCTAAATGTACTCGTTCTCCAGTTTTGTAACTCCTGAAAATTACAACTGTTTTTGAAAATTTGTTGTTTTCTTCTAATATTATCTCACTTCTTCTAAGATAAATAAAACAATTAACGGCTCGAGGAAAGGTATTGGATAAAACAAGTGACATTGATGAGATCGTTCTAGATATAGCATTCACAAAATTCGAGCATTAGTAAAATTGCAAAATCACTAAATAAAAACGTGCGTGTATCTTGTTGAAAGGATGTGGTCACAATATTCCATTCATTGGTCCAGATGTTCCAGAAGCCACTTTTTGTGTTTCACAAGACTATGCAGACATTTTCTGTGTACAACAAAAAGCTGTTTGTACTATGAACGTTTTTTACAGCGCCATTTCTCTCTCATGCAAGAAGTTTACGACGCGTGTTACAAGCGGCGCACTGTGATCCCATAAAAAATGATTTATTCCAATGTGCCCCTTTCTACAGTAGTGGTTGGACGAATGCGATGAATTCGTTTTGGAAAATCAACTCCCACCGCGAGGAATTAATTAATTAAAATCACGATAACGCTTTTCACAGGAATTGTTTTGTTGGAAATGAACATACTGTTTGCCGCGATAATGAGCGACGTTGCGATTTCACTGGGAGCAAATACATTCTGATCTTTCGGTGTAATTTTGAAAGCGTTAATTAACGCGATTCTGTCGGTGGGGCCGTTAAATCGTAAATGAGAATTCGAACAAAGTGCAACTCAATAGATTTAATACCCAAATTTACCGAATTACAGAGACACAAGCAAAATGTATCCACAGTCGCAAATTCGCATAAAATAATTATTGGAATTACGAATCAAATGGCAAACAGTGAAATCATTTACAGAATATAAAAGTACTTTGTTCTATTATTTTCAACTGAATAAAATTAATTAAGGAAAGAAAGAAATGCTTACTAGTTTTATTTTGCATAAAAATCCGGAGTTTAATTATCGTACTTAAGGGGTGATTGCAGTGACTAAAACAGGAAATTCCAGGGCACGCAAAAATACAATTAGCAAGCATAAAAGGACAGCGAGTTCTAAGCTCGTTTAAGACCCTCAGCATGCGATAATCTCGACAAAATATTTCTGCAACACGACTCCGTCATTTTTCCTGTTTTTCTTCTGTATCTTATCTCCTCTCTCTATCGCTTCATCTCTTATACAGAGGCCCCATGGACACGGCGGTTTGCATGTCCCAGGTTTTCTGCAAATTTCATCCTGGCACGGTTTCCTGTGTGGGATCTTCCGTGTAATATCATATTCCTAGTAAAAGCCATTTATCGCGAGAGATAAGGAAGCTCTGGCTGACTGGTGTCTCTCTTCATTTCAGGGTACAAATCCTGCGTTCAGAAAAGGGCTTGGACGTCGCTAGGAGTAGAGGATCTTTCCCTAGTCCCATTAAAGAATGTGCAGAACATAGATTTCTGTTATACGAAAAATTTGCAGATTTCCGAATTCATGATAGAATGAATTTTTATCTATGAAGTCGACGAACTTCTTTTGTGAACGATGATCTCGTCCATAGGAGATGTTGATGACGTCTTTTATTTCACCTCTGCGAGACTTTTCTTTTCATCCCGGGTAATAATAAATGATAAACCACTTAGGTCTGGGTTAATCTCTTTTCTCCAAACACATAAAATTCAACGAGAGGGTGCAAGTTTCTCCTTGCACCTCTGAAGCGTTTCATTTCCGTTCAACCAATATGTAATATCACGTTGGAAGTTTCCGAGGAAAATTATGAAGCATAAAGTGATATTAATCGTCGCGAGTTCGCAAGGAGTCGCAAGGAATCGCAAGGCAGGGGGTTGAAAATGGCGCCGGGCAATTCGCGCGCAGTCCTCGTGGAATGGGAATCGGCGAGGACGTTGGGGGTCGCGGGATTGCAACCCCGGTGTGCATACATTTCTGTTGCACCGTCGGTAGGGTAGGCACCCCGGCGAAGGAGGAGCCTCGAGGAAACGCCTGTCTGAGCACCCTCGACGCAACACGAGCCCCGGTAATTGGGTGCCCGGCTATTGTTTCTGCCGCTTGAATATATTTCGCAACGCGAACCGTTGCGCCGCGCCGCGCCGGCCTGCCCGAGGCTAATTAAATCGTGAGACGCCGTTTTGTCGTATCTTTCAACGCCTAACCTCCGATTCGACTACTCTCCTTTACTGGCATGGTGGTCAACGGTGATCGGGACTGGATTGCACTCTTTAAAACATTTAGTTCTGCTTCACCTTAAAGTTGTCTCGTTTATCCCCCATTTTTGCAACTCAACAAGTTGAAATGAAACGATCGACGTTCAGAGATGCTTTCAAGTTTCCTCTAAAAATTATTTGAGAAGTGGTTTGCACTCGTTAAAATATCTAGATTTGTTTGACTTTAAAGCTCAGCCTTGTTCATCCCCTATTTCCGCATTCCTCAGTCCAACATGTTGAAATAAATTTCTCGAAATTCATAGATGCTTTCAATCTTCTTATAAAAATTATTTTAACTATTTTTGTATGTTGCGATTGAAAATGGTGCATATGGATAAAATAATATACATACTAGTTTAACCCCCTGTTAACTCCTTGCTGTATAATATCGATTCGAACTCGTAGCGAAGATCTCAAAGAAAATATATGAAATACATATGTTATTTCTCTCCGGTACAACATCAAAGAAAAACGCATATTTATTACAATTTTCAAGCCGCTTGGCAAAACCTGACATAATATATGACTATAGCCTATATAGCAAGGTACAGAATAATTTATGCAACGTCTACTTACAGCAGGTACTGCAACACAAATTCTAATCCACGCGGAATTGTCCATAAATTCATAATTCGATTCGGCCGAGCCGCGCGAAGAAAACGATATTTCGCCGAGCTTGTCAGGCTCGTCCGAGATCGGTCTACAAAAATGTGCCATTTGCATAAACTTCCGCATCGTCTTGATCATCGTTTGTAACGGTAAGATGGTTGCTATAGTGTCTCGCAAGTCGCCGTGTGGCGGCTTGTTATCCGCAAGCTTTTTTAAATTACCACCAATCCGACACAGTTGATGTTCTTGCTGATGAAAGAAGAGAAGAAGAAGAAGATGGAGAAAAGAAGACGAAGGAACGAGAAGGAAGAACAGAGCAACAGGAAAGAGGGTGATGGAATAAAATGTAGGCGACTAGGCGAACGCAGACAGAGTAAGAAATAAGGATCAACAGACTGTGAGTATGAATAGGGGAGAAGAGAAAATTTTGTATGTAACGCGCGTTAAGATAGCGCAAGAGAGAAAAAGGGAGAGAAAGAAGAAGAGAAAGTTAAACAGAATAAAAGAAGGGGGGACCGAGTATTTACCGACCGAGCGAGGCAGAAAAAGCAGCATTGAAACAAGGGGATGGGGATGGCCAGGGTAAGTGACGGAAAAAAGGCGAAGCGTGTAAAACGAGGAATAAAGCGGAGGAAGTCGTTCTCTTCAAAGTGGTTGAAAGCGCCGGAATAAGAAATATGAACGCCAGGAGGTCGACACACGAAATGTGGAAACATTGCAGTCACCCATAAACGATCGTTAATATCATGATCGTTAACATCGTGATCGTTAACATCGTGATCGTCACCAGAAATCGCGAAGCGTCTGCAATTATACTCGAAAGTACGGCCATTTCTATGTCGAACGATTCGATCGGGGATAAAATAAGGAAAATTCGACGCAAACCGGTCGAGACTGCACGGCTGACCGATTCTGACAGTTGTTTCTACGATTCAGACTATGTTGCAACCAGATTTCAACAGGTATCAATCATTCGTCGCTAGAGATAATTTACTGCTCCAAATTCTTTTTAACTCCAATTTTCGGTGCTTTATTTTGTACATCCTAGCGCGGTTGGCTTAGAAATATTGAAATTTCGATTCTCACAGCCTTAACTTTTTGCTAAAACCAGATCTTGAACCCTATGTGGGTTATTTTACTCTAAGCATAATTTTTCCATTAATGTGTCGCGTAAATAAATAAACATTTTACAATATTGTTTCACTGTATTAGTAACAAGATTATTCTGGAACCTTTACCGGCTTATTACTGATATTTTTCTGATTAAAACGAGTCCAAACGCAACATAATACTCAGCATATTTGCTTGTTTAATCCACGATAACGACAGTGAACGCGACTGTTCGGATAGTAGAGGTTCGACAACATCGTGTATTAACAAGTAAATACGATCCGAATTGTATAGTGTTCGGTCTCATTTTAATCGGAAAAATGCGACACAGACGTTAGTAAAAATTATATACAGAAATCATTAGGCACAAAAAAGTTCTGTCTATTTTTACGTTCATGCCAGCGGTCGTCGATCAAAGAACAGTGTCTGTATATTATATAAATTCAGTCTCGAAGTTTGCGCATAAATCGAGACATTACTGTAACGAGTTTTTGTAGGCATTTATTATACAATTTGTGAACTCGTACACGAACTAACTAACTAACTAGATAACTAAAGGGACTAAAGGATTAACTAAAGGGATTAAGTCAAGGATCGATTATCAGCCCAACAGTCACAAGCAACTCACTGCCATAATGTGTGTTCGCTTGCTCTCAGAAACACGACACACACACGCTCTTTCTCTGACCGCAGTGTCCCAGGCGGAATGATTAGGGCGCAAACATAAAGGCTAACATAAAGGCATTTTACATTACTGTGTAGCGATTATAAGAACCTATTATTGTCTCACACGCTCCTATCATCTTTAAAAAATTATTAAACTTGACAACTTCGCTGAAACTTCAAATTGCAGATTCGGATTTTTCGAGGCTGCGCAGCTGGACAAAGGTTGGACAAGGTATCAAAATTGACCGATATTAATACGAGGCTCATCCTCCAGAGGAACACATGCCGTTTCTGCACCTGCCCGATTGATAATTACAGGAAGAACCGGTGAGCAATTGGCCCGACGAAGGAAAAGAAGGGGATAAAAGGTGAACCGTGGGGCTCTCTCGGTGCCGTGTCGAAACGAGCGACAACCGAATCGCTCGAGAGCAACGAGAGAGAGAGAGAGAGAGAGAGAGAGAGAGAGAGAGAGAGAGAGAGAGAGATCAGTTTCTCTCTCAGGCTCCGTAGCCAATAAGTCGCTCTCATGCACTCGACATCTGCAACGAAAGACGTTGCACGAAGCGATCGTGATTCTCGTCGAGAGCTACGGGAAGCACGATGGGCGTGGAGTGAGGGGGCAAGAAGCTGGCGGGGGAGGGAAGTCTGTTCTAGCGATGGCTACGAGCTAATAATAATAGTACGAACAGTTGAAACTACCCTCTTCAGATATTTGAATATCTAGAAAATTATATAGATGCTGCTGTTTGAAATTGTTAGCCTTTGTTCATTGCAGCCTTCACTTCATGTTGACTTTAATAATCAATTGTTTATTTGATCAACAATTATGGGGGGGGGGGGTCCTTGTAGAAAACACTGTTTTAAATTATGTATTTGTGAAGCTTGTATTTAATGTGCCACGGTTTTATTTTAAATTAATCTGCTTGTAGAAGAAGTATTAATAAAACGTAGTAAAATTAACATTTTGGGTGGACTTAACAATGTAGCTACTTGTTTAAAGTGTTCATTGCAAGATCGACTAGTAGCACTTTAATTTCATAAATCACAAATATGTACAACGCATTTCAATATGTATTTGTTGAGATCTTCTAAAGATCTCGAACCCATCACTACCAACACTTCTACAATAAAATTGACGAGGTAACGATATGATTTACTCAGGTTCGAATCAATTGCTACGATTCCCATCCCCACCACAGTTCATTTATTGTTTTGTCCACAGACTCGCGCGTTCTCGATCCCATCGCTAGTTACCGGTCCGACGTCCTGAGCCCGTTAAAGCCCACACGTTGCCCCAGGCGCATTATATACGAAAGCCTTTGTGCATTGTTTGAGCTTTCCCGGGCATTGTGCTTTCCAGTTACACACAGCTTGGATTCCCTTGCACTCGCGGCATCCAGCTGCGTTTCTACGCGTCCTTTTCCTTCCTGTTTCTCATCGGCGTTTCTTATCTCTGTCATCCGCCTTCATCTTTCTCCATTCTTCTTCGTCTTCTTCTTCTTCTTCTCCTCCCCCGCTAGTCTCGTCACTGTACGACACCGCGCCGCCAAGAACCGTATGATCCTCATCCCGATGCAGAAGCTTTGCACGCCGTCTTTTGGACAGCCGTCTCGACGGGACAAGAAAAGCAGGAATACTCTCCCTCTCTCTCTCTTTGCCGGAAGAAGAGCATGCCGGGAACCGTCTTGCCGTCTGGGCTCTCCTTATTCTTCAGGACAGGCCACCGTGACGCGGTGCACAACGGGAAAAAGTCCCGATCCCGACAGGATACGCCTCGTCCTCCGTGCCATCGATCCCTGATTATCGATAGCTCACTCACAGTTCAAGATAGCACAGCGAAATAATGTACAGTCGTCCGTCCTATAACGCGATTAATTCGTACCGTGTTATATAGAAACCGCGTTATAAGAAATTCAGTTTTAGTACCTATCAGATCAAATTAAATTAAATTCAATACGAATCAAATTGCAATTTTGTAAAATGAATTATACTGTATAGGGTTTCCTAAATGTCACTAGATCATTTAAAATGCGGAATTTTTTATGAAGGATGATTGTGAATTTTTCAAAAATAAACGGGTTATTTTTAAATGGTCTAGTTACTAGGTAGATCGCTTTAGATTGCTTTAGATTGTTCGCATAATCGAGATCCGACTATATCGCGGGTTAAACGAGAAAATACTATCCAAATTCTATTGTGTTTGGATTCATTTTAACCCTTTGCGGACGCCTGTCTGCTGCCAGTCGCCCAAGCTTTTTGACCACTCTACGACTGCGAATAATTTTTAAAGTAATTACTACTCTCAAAAAGTATCAAACAAATTTGTACTGAACACAACAATGTTTTCTTTCATTTAATCCTTATTCTTAACTCTTCAGTATACAATTTTTTTCACTTAGGAAAATATATTCAACCCATCAAAAAATATGCCAAAAATAATTCCGGTCCGCTAAGGGTTAATCAGAAAAATGCCAGGAATATGTTCGTAAAGGTTTCGTTAAAAAATATTTAATGATCTTCTATAGTTAACCATACCACGTCAATAGAACAAGAACAAATTTAATAAACACCTTGAAGTTGGCTTAGTTTTAAGCTAGCTTCATTTGAACTTTTCAACAAGGAGAATCCATTTCCACTTTTTTGTCAAATCCAAAGATTTACTTCTTTCATGTCACACGTACGCGACACCGGTCGTTGGGGACTCGTTCTCGGAAATCACGTATACGCGAGGCTGGCCGTTTAAGCGTTGGGTTCCGAAATTTATTCAAGATGAATTTTAAAACGACAGGAACACGCCCGGCCACGTGAAACGCTGATATCTTCCTCCGGGAAGGTATAAGATGATTCATGCTCGTAGCTGTGTGCGTATCTTGATCGATAAAACGAGTGGATGAGGGAAAAAAAGCGAACGTGTTCCGAGCGGTTCAACGTGTGTCGAGTCGAACCACCGAATAATGCTCTCTCTCGCTCTCTCTCTCTCTCTCTCTCTCTCTCTTGCTTCATTCTGAAAGCGGAGTTTTTTCGCGTCGCTAATTGCTGCGACCCAGGGGTTAAAAAGACTCGTACCGCTTTTTAATCGTCATCCACGGTGACGCTAATTTCAATTCGCATGTAATCCTTTCCGGTGAACGCCTAATAATCAATGTTTAATATAAAATTACGAAAAACTCATAATTTTCCATTTCATCCATCATTACACCATGTCAAAATTTTTTTTCGAATTATTTTGTATCGACGTTGAATTAGTCTACTCTTTTACAGCGTCTTCAATTGATTTAGGTCCAACGTTTATACTCTCGAAGTTCAGAACAATATGCGTACTAATTAATATTTGGACCACGTTAAAGAAATCGAATTAAAAATCGCAGCAACTAGACCATGTTAAAGAAATTAAATTAAAAATTACAGCATCAAGACCGCGCTAAAGAAATTGAATTAAAAATCATAACATGTAGAACACGTTAAAGAAATTCAATCAAAAATCGGACACCAATAAATGCTCAATATCGACACTGTTAAAGAAAATAATTCAGCTACAGATTTTTATGCAAAGAAATTTGTTACTCCTCTCTGTTTTATAACATAGTCTGCGAAAAAATAAATAATAAATAATCAGCGGATTTTATGCGCATATGTAAAACATACTGCAATATAAAACAGCAGAGATAAATTAAAATAATTTCATAACTCCAATAGACTAGGTTCAGCTTATTACAATTATAAAAGAAAGAATAAAAATTATATTTGATTTCTGTTTTTTGCAATCGACGTAAACAATTTTCATTTTGCATAAAAGTTTTATAAAACATAGAGCAAGCAACGTATTTCTTTCCTTTACAAGAAAATGTCTTCAGGCCAAAATGAAATAAAAATATTACAAATTTTGATAACCAAGACATCTTCCCGAAGAATTCCGCCAATTTGCACATGCATTAAACAAAGATCCAACAAAGCTCTTTGTCCATTAATGACAAAAATGGATTTCGACAAGCAGAATCGATCGAGACACAGTTTCATTCGATTACGCGCCTGCCGCGGCCATTACGAAACTTTCCCATTACCTCGGAAAAACAATTGATGATACTCGAATCTTAGGATCAAGTTAAAGTTCCGACATCCAACGTCCATTATCTCGCGCCGGTTTCAAAGTGTACATCCTTTCTTCTATCCGCGAGGAGAGAGAAGGAGAGAGCGAGAGAGCGAGAGAGAGAGAGAGAGAGAGAGAGAGAGAGAGAGAGAGAGAGAGAGAGAGAGAGAGAGAGAGAGAGAGCGAAGAACGTTGCCAAAGAATCTTCCGGTAATTTCCTCCGTGGACCAAGGACTCGGTAAGAGACGAGAGGATCGAGGTGCCATTTTGTTCGAAATCAACGTGGAACGCGCGCTTTGTACCGTCGCCAAAACGGATCCCGAGCCGGAATTGCTTTCGGATATCGATGTTAGCTGGTGCAAGACTGTTGCAACACGCGATTTATTTCCGCTGGACCAACCCCGGAAACCTCATCGAAGATGGACGATTCTCACGAGTCCTGATCGCAGGATCCCCGTCCTGCAGAATTTTCAACGGCCATCGACGTATTACCGGTCTAACCGTAACGAAATTTTTATTTTGTCGTTTCGAAATGTCGATTTCTGTTGCGACTATTTTTAGTCTTGCAAGTCTCGAAATGTGTCTTTATCGAATAATTTAGAAAAATTGTTTGAGCCAGAAACTGGAAGCTAGACTTAAGGTAGATTTGGTAGAAAATGTTCTGTTAATAATTTATCTATCGCAAGTCTATTAAAACGTTCTTGACAATGCTTGTCTTCATCATTAAAATGTTTGATTAAATGCAACGTATCTTGTTTACGAAAATATTAAAATAATTTAGCAAATGCAACTCATGGATGCGTCGAATGTTATGCTTGTTCTATAAGTTGAAATAACTATGAGATTGTGGGCGTCACACATGTATAGGATTTCCGAAAATTGTGTCGTACCAAAATTAAGTTCGGAAATCGTCTTTTATGTGACAATCTGATTTTTTGGTTTGCGATTTTAATTGCTGTTGCTGATGAAGGATCTATTAACCCTTTGCACTCGAAGCTATCTTGACTCCAGAATTGGACAATTCATTTTATGAACAATATTTTTGTTACGTATGATCTTCTTCATTTCGTCCGTATAAAATGTTCTCTACTTAGACGTAGTACGCGTGAACGTTTAGCAATTTATTACATGTAAAGACATTTGGTGCTGTAAGAATTGCTATGAATTATAGTACAGTAATATTTAGTAGTCCCTCAGAGGAGATAGCGAGTGTAAAGCGTTAAAAAGTATTTAACCAAGAAAATGATTAATGAAGATGTGGGGGGAACAATCAAGAATGGCACTATCGAGTCTCACGATGACTTCGGCAGTGTTTAATGTAACGAAAAGAGCTGTCTGAGGTGTTTAATTATTATTAGCAGGGTTAATTAAATGTAATTGGTCGATTTACCTCTAGGTAGATTTCGGAATGTGGATTGAAGGTGTTGTTGACCGAGTGAAGAGAGACGTTGAGGTGCGGCAGGCTGTGGAAGACCCTAGCGAGCAGCGGAACCGTGTACTGTTCGGGAAGCTGCTGACCGCCCGCCATTTTGGAGAACCCTTGTCTGCCGAAAACCCCGTTGAAGAGCCCCTCCTACTCGTCAAGACATGCTACGAGGCCTGCAACAACAACCAGTCACCGGGTTAAGAGTCGCTTCCGGCATTTTTTTCTTTCTCCCTATTCTCCACGTCCTCTGGTTCGCATTTCTAGACCACTCGTGCCCAACTGGAGCCGCAAAAATTACACCGTATCAACAACATCAATATCTTCTGCTCAATCGCAGACACCTTTTGTCAATATTCCAACATGTACAAAATTACAACACTCCGAAAACATCAGTCTTTCATTTAATTGTGATCTAAACACAAACTTTGTGCATGTATATAATTTACTTAGGTCCAGAAAAGGCATATTTTAAATTTTTATTATAAGCACAGATAAAAAAGTAAAAAAATCGCGACCTTCACTTTATTCTTCCAAATTCCGAGCAATTGCAATTTCAAAAGAATTCTTTATACAGATTACCTAATTAACTAATCCTTTTAACATCTCAATAGAACTTGAGTGTTTTGGTAAAATGTTAAAGAAGTCATTAGTTTTTAAAGAACGTTAATTTAATTCCCGACTCGACTATACACCGAAGGTAGAAACACGTAAAACAAACGGTGAATCAGGATCGCGCGGAACGGAGTAGCTCCCCGACTAATTAATCATTAGCAGAAACGAATCTGCGAATAAATGCAGCATGCCTTCCGGATTAAGCGAGCATAACACGCTTCCATCCGCGTTCTTCGCCGATGAAGGAACGGTTTCCTCGTTTCGCGGAGCAGGTCTCTCAGCAAGAGCACGAGATTCCTCTCTCTTTTTCTTCTTTTAAACGATTTTCTCGTTTCTCGACAATTTTTATTTTCCTATGCCGACTATACCACAGCACGTCGAACCTCGCAAAAAGGAGGAAACGCCGCTGAAATAGCTGCCAAGGTAAACTATCTCCGATCAGCTTCCAATATCATCGGTATCGGTGCATCGCCTGCATCGGTTGGTGCATATGCAACATGCGGCGCTGGCTCTTTTTTTACCGGGGAATTAAAAATTATTTATTAAAATCGAGTCTCCAGCGAGCACGGGATCCTTCAGGATCGGCGAAAATACGCTCGGACGGGTAATAATCGGGGAAGCGGGATTAAATTCTTCGTTCCACGATTTTTCTTACCGCAAACTTGCTTTCGTGCTCGTCGAGCCTCAACTATGTATAGTAATTGCAATGGTCGGATCGGTAGGAATATTATATTATTATCATAAATTTTCGTTTGGATGCTCCAAGTAGTTTTCAGTGTTTAAAACAGACATGATTTGGTTCAGATGGGATTACAGTATATCCCATAAGAACGTGTTGGCGATATCTTTGCATAAATTAATTTCTTCTTCTCATTTGTTTATTTCGTGGCTCACTGTATAATGCACAATACAAGGTGAGTAATTTACCTGTGCCAATTTTCCAAACGAAAGTTGTTTGGTATCAAGCGGGGTATAGAATGGAATAAATAGTTTCTTAATAGTCCTTGTTTTTATCGAGATATGAAGGTCACTTTGAATTTTTGACTTTGAATTTGACCTCGTGATTCGAAAGAGTAGTAAATTATGAGTACAAATCTATAAGGTTATATAAGATTAAAAATAAATAATTGCTGAGATATTCTTCAGTGAAAGATAATGAAACGTTTTGAACATGTACCACTCGCATTTGTATTTATATGTGAAGGACAGCATTTTGGGAATTACTTACACTTACATTAACCCTTAGCACTCGAATGGCGACTCTGAGGCGCCACTACAAATTGCTACACCATTATTCAGAATATTATTTACATGATTAAATTTGTTTATATGTAATAAATTACTAAACATTTAAATATTGTATAAGGTACTATATCAGTTTCTTACGCATATAATGAAAATAAAATATGTACAATGGAAATATTCTAGGTTAGAAGAAATGTTTGGTTTTTTAATTAAAATAGCTCCGAGTGCAAAGAGTTAAAGGTTAATCAAGGAATATCTCGGCAATCGTAGAAATGTTTCAGAGACTTTGTAATATTGTTTCAAGTGATTGTAGTCGCGGAATATTCTTTTACAAAGTGTTCTTTCGTAATTAATGTGTACTTCTTTCACTTAAGAAGCCATTTGTTAGCACTTGAGTTAAGCAAAATTTGTAAATTAACCCTTGCACTCAACATTTTTTCCGACTAAGAATATTTCCATACAATATGATTTTTTTCATTTCGTTGATATAAAATTGATATAATAGCTCGTACAATACTTAACTGTTTAGTACCTAATTTATTAAATACGAATTTAGTAATATAGACAATATTTTGAATAATGATATAATAACTTTTAGTGGTGCCTCAGAGTCACCACTCGAGTGCTAAATGTTGGCAGTACTGTAGATAGGAAATGTGTGGAAATACTTGGGAAAGGAATGTGTCCTCTGTTTCTATGAAGCAACCAACGTAAACAATCTATCGCGAAGGAACGTGTTTGTCAACAGAGCCTTGACATAGCCATGAACAGCGCGGTAGCACCTTGACAATGTCCGTGACAAGCTGCAGTACAGTAAATCCTCATCCCGAGAGGCGGACTGTCATCGCGACACGTGGCGAATCGGATGTAACTGTCAGGGTCCCTGGTTGACAGTGAGACAGCCCTCCGACGACGAGGGCTAATAATTCGTTGAAAAGAATCGCGAGATACTTCCGGACGAGGCACGTGTTCTCTCCTCTCTCTCCAGCTAGAGAAGAGAGAGAGAGGAGAGTGGAACGGAGCAGCTGGCACAGATTTCATTAATTAAGCGCTCGTTGCTTCCACAACGCCGCTTCGAGCGTAATTGAATCAGTCCCGGCAAAGCGTTTTCGGAGCATCGGCCTCGGCCGACGTTATCTAACAAAGATTAAACTGCGTCGACCGGGATTCGATTCGTATAGCTAAACGATGTCCAGATACCGAAATTGGACTCTCTGTTGCTCTCTCAGTGTCTCTCGTGGTCTCTCTTTCGGAATCGCCCTCCTTTTCGCGAAGCGGTCGGTTTAATGGCACGCCAAATCGGGTAATCGGTCTATGGCAAATATTAGGCTGTCCAGTAAATAACGAGGATTTCTCTGGACCGTGGTAACATCAAGAATGTTGGCGCAGGCTTGCGGAAACCGGTAACTGCAGCCTTTGTGTAACGGAAGCTGCAGCTTTCCCGGATCAGTCGTCATTTTGCACGTTAACCAAGAAGTCAAGAGACAATCTGCGAGGTTATCTTCTGTAGAAGATTGCTCTTGTTTCTTTAAATAAATGTGATGTTATTGTTGTTGTTTAGAAATTTTTTAGATGAAGAGACGCTCGTTTTATCTGTCTACGATTTATTTATTTTAACGCTGCAGTAGAAACAACGAAGAATTTGACGGAACTTTACATTTCACATTGAACATTCGTGGTTGACATGAATGTATAAAAATGTGTAGTTTAGTTGTGATGTTTTGATAACTAAGTATTTTATTGTTAGAGAAAAAATGTTAGAACTAGTTAACACTAAACCTATCACCGCCGGTCAAATAAGCTTTGTCAGATTTTTTAATTTACAATTATTGAAGTTACAAAGATGCTTCCACTGGGAATGATTATCTATACTTTTTTATTCCAATATACATTACAGTAAAAATGGTCTGTAAGTTTAGTGTTAATCCGGGAAAGAAGCGTCGTTTTTATTCTGGATTTGATTTAATCACTTGTTTTATTCCAAACGAAGAAATTGCCTAATTGTACCAATTGTGTACTCTGAACGTTCGTGTAGAAATGGTAATGAATGGAAAACCGTGCAAAAAGGAAATCTCTTGCAAGTGTGCTGAATTAATTTTCTTGTTCTGAATAAAATACCCCGACCTCTGAATTTATAGATGGTCAAATTAAAAATGTAAAAATGAATTGTGAATTCATGCTAAGAGAGAAAGTGCAAAAATCGTAGAAAAAGATAGTCTAATGCAACAATTTAGTTTGCCTTTTCTAGTAAAAAAAATTGAATTATGAAAATATAATAGATAAACTTTAAAATTAAAAAATGGGTTGTGTAATTTAGATGTCCGAGTAGAGGAGAAGCTATAAAAATCGTAGAAGGGGAAAATCGACTGCACGTATACGTCGGATGAATTTTCCTCCTATCAGATAAATAGTAACAGTACGAATTCTGGGTACGCGTTAGATAAAAGTATACTAGCGAGAGTGGGAGGTGTAAATGTTGGCCAAAGTTTGCCGCAAAGTGCAGCAGGAACGAGAGCAAAACCTGAGAGATGTTTCCAAGAGGATAGGGTTCGATTGGATAGCTTTCCTGGCTCGATTTGCATAGAGACCACGATTCTATCCATTTTTCAACCGAGCCGCGCCCACGCGTACCTTCTTTATCGCCGTCAATTTCGAGACTTATCCACGGAGCCAAAGCGCTCTTCTCTCTTCGCGGCCAGAAATTGTCTCTTAAAAAACTAGACGTTTAGTCGTATGTAACCGATAAAACGCAGGATTTAGCGACAAATCGAGCGCCGAATGGAATATTAATGCACTTGATACTGTTCGAAATTGATGGTTTCCGGTAGAATCGTTCGTAAATGGGTCAACGAGATGCGTCGTCGCGGAGCTGTTATCTGTTATCTGCCCCAGACCGTCAATTGCGCACTGAATTTTCCGTGGTTTCACCTTATCTTCTTCCTTGTATAGCCTCGATACCATTTTTCGCGATACTAAACGACAGGCTATAAATATATTCTTTCCATCTCTACTAATACGATCAAATGTTATAAACAAATTAGTATTGATATACAGAAAAATATAATTTAACAATGTTTTCTTCCTGGGCGAAGATTCAAGGGCAGGTTTCAAGGTCGCTCGCATTTTTCTTAATAAATGCAATTTTCATACTGTGAGAAATTGCGTTCTGTGAAAAAAGTTTCATTAGTAACGACTGACGGATTTTTACGCAGAATGATAAATTATCTAATATAATTCTAAGGATCAGAAATTTCTTGAGAATATATTTCCTTTTTTAGTAATTTTAAAAAATCAGATGTAATGTAATATTAATGTTGTATTTGGTTCCTGTTTTGTACAATTTGTGCAGAGAATTTTTAATTTACGTAAAGAGAGTCTAGACATAACTGAATCTACCAAGGAAACCATAGTAAATTTGCATTCAGTCAGGCACATTCCCAACACGTTCATCTCGAGAAGCTCGTCATCTCCTAACAAACACTGCATATCCAGCAGTTGCGCAACCATAAAGCTGGTCTTGCGAAGGAGCACGTGAATCGTATTCAGCTTCAGACAAGGACACTTTGATCATGGCATCCTTCGCCGAGGGAGACCCGGGAACATTGTGTCAAGAGACGGAGCAGATGTAACGCTGTTTAAAAGCCTGGGGGCATATTTCTAGCCGTGGTCTGTTCCCACGACGTTCCCACCACCGCACGGAAGTTCAAGAATGGACCCAACTTCCCTCCGCTACGCCTCCGACGGCTTCCTTTGCCCTTCTTCCCTTCCGAGGTTCATCATCCCCTCCTTCAACGTACTTTCGTCCTTTTTGTACAACGTGCTGCGGAGCACCGTTTAGAATAGCGACGGGAAAACAAAGGGCTAGGAAAGAACGCGAACTTTGCCCTTCTAACCGGTTCCCTTAATGCGAGGAGGTTAGAAATTCTTTTTATTCGCAGTTAATTAGCGTTAGTTTAAGAGAGAAAGTCGATTTATTGAATTACCACAGTTCAATCATCTTTTGGCGCATCGAAGTTGTCTACAGATTTTTGATTAGTGTGTATCATCCAGAGTGAAATTTTGATGTATTTCTTTTTGTGAATCGCGAGCTTTATACTTGTTGAATATGGTTTTTGAACCATTTACTTTATATAAAAAAACGTGAGGATTTTTGGAAATTAATTTTATTCTCAGTTGACCGAGATCGTGGTATCCTGCAATTTTATATGGAATGTTTGACAATTTTTTACAATGATAATAATAAGAGAATGTTTTTGAAAATTTTTACACAACAAATTTAATTTTAAAAGTATGCTATAAAAAAGTTTTGTTCAGAAAAAAATAGTAAAACAGTGTGAAAAAATCTGTTAGTAGAAGCAGCAGGAATAATATCTCAAATATCAACCAGTTGGACAATTTTTAAAATTAGTACCAATAGGAGAATGTTAACAAAAATATATCTACATGAAATTCTGTATTGTAGCTACCCCACAAAAAAAATTTCGTACCAAAGCGACTAATACAAGGGTGTAAAAAAATTATCTGTTAACAAAGCTCCTCTCCTTTGGTCTTCTTTCGTTCTTTTTGTTCAAGAAGCCCGCGCTTCGGCAAGCGTTTAGAATTCCAGGCGAAGACAAAGGGCTAGGCAAGAACACGAACTTCTCCCTTTTCCCTTTCTGCCTCGTCTTTCTCACTGGTTTTTAATGCCGGATGCCTCGACGGTCGGCCAATTTCCGCGAGAATTTTTCATGCAGCTCTCTCTCCACTCGTCCTGGAATTAACTTCGGAAAAGGTTACCGATTGTTGCGGCTCTTCTTCCGGAAGTTATTCTCCGTCCAAGCTCTGACGCCTTTCATTCCGTTTCTCTACTTGAATTTCGCTTTCTCTACACTCTCGGACCTTTATCTACCTTTCTCCGAAACCGGGAATTAACGAATTTTTGTTTGCCGGGCAAAAATTCATCCCTCTGTGCTCAAAATTATTTTAACTAGAGCACTTAAAACATTGCTTCCTAGAATATATATTTATCATTTTATTTATACGATTTTCTTCATTTTGTGAAGTATAAAATTCCTTCATTCTCGTTTATTTTCAACATTGTGTAACTCTCATCTATCTTTTGTTGTTCTAACTCAATTTGTATCTTATTGTCCAAGAGACACAATGATAAGAAATCGATATGACAGAAGTACAGTTTTAAGTGTACAGGGTGTTTCAAAAATGTTGTAAATCCTTGAAATGGGCGGTTCCTGGGGTTATTTAAAGTAACTTTTTCCTTTGCAAAAATGGTCGCCTCGGTTTTGTTGGGGAATTATTAACGAAGAACATGGACCAATCAGAACAACGTTATAGGGATCGGACTCCGGCTCGGCGACGGGTCTCGCTGAACGCGACGTTACCATTGGCCGAGCTACATTACCCGCCCCGCTGTAACGATATTCTGATTGGTCCATGTTTTTCGTTAATAACTCCTTAACGAAACCGAGACGACCATTTTTGCAAAGGAAAAAGTTACTTTAAACAACCTCAGGAATCGCCCATGTCAAGGATTTACAACATTGTTGAGATACCCAAAATCCTTCTTTGGAAATGCAGAAATAAACACGAGAATACAAGTTTAAACTAAAATTGTTCACGTCGTTCATAATTAACAAATCAATATGCAATACATACTATCTAAATCTCGGATCAGCGAAGTATCAATGAACTATCAAATATGTAGTCAGAAGCGACGTATAAGGGTTGAAGAATTCTAAACGTTCAGAACGTCTCATCAAAAACGAGAACCATTGTTACGATATTTTTCCAGAGATGACGCAATGACAATGTTTCCCACGAACGCGTGCAATTTTGTTATGGCAACGTCGTTCCGGCGTATCACACCGTCAGGGAGATGTTCTCGTTTAACCCTCTCCCAATCTGCAGTTGCATCTTTGCACCGCGGACCGATTTTCCCGCGATTTCTCGCGCCGCGGCTGCATACCAGTGCACGCGCGACCTTGCACACGTGACTCGGATGATCATGCGAACCTCCCTCTGTCCCTGTGTCCCTCTGTGTCCCTCTGTCGCAAATTCCCGCGACTGTTGAAATAATTACAGAGCGGTGCGGCGAGACGAGCCAGCGAATTGTTCGAGAGAGTTATTCGGGCCGATTGCCGCGGAATGCGCGACAACCTGAGAACCCGGTGATGTCGTTCCCGCGAGCAGACCAGACAGAATTCCGTGTCCAGCCACTCTAACCGAAAGCTTATGGCTGGTGGACACATCATGGTCAGCAGAGGATCGAAGTCTATCGTCGTCGAGCGATTGATATTGATTCGGTTCTGTGAACTTCAGACAGTTCAACTGGGCGATCGTTTGAAATAATTGTTTGATGTCTTTATTGGACGAGGTCGGTTATGGTTGGACTCTGTATGGCCAATAATATCTCTGGTAATTTACTACGCATCTTTTTAGACTTTTTGGACTGCGGATCTTTATGCAAAATAAAAATGATTTGCATCAATTGCAAGGAAGAGGGACCAAACGGAAATTTAATTCGTTCTTTAACAACTTCAGTAAGCCAGAAATAATTCATCGATGTTCTTAAACTATTTTAATCTTTTCAATTTTTTAAATTGTGCCTCCTCATTTTCGTCATGAATGCATAAAATCCGTTGTCAAAGTAAGTCCTAACTGTGTATGAAGCACGATGATTACTTTAGACTTTATGTTACATAAAAATTATTTGCATCACCACCGCAACAGACAGTAGTTAAAACAGAATTTTCATTCTTTCTTTTATAATTTTAATAAGCTGCATTTAATACATTCGCATTTTTAAATATTCTTTGAAGCTGTTTACTGTTTCAAATTGCACACGTATTTGTCATAAGTGCATCAAATCCGCAGTTCAATGATTATCATGATAACCGAGAGGCACTTGAACATTTTTAAACTGCGGGAAGGGTTTTGATGTCAACCTTGTTGGACGGTTAGGTAATTTTTCTTCTAATATAGAGTTCATTATGAGGAATTGGAGCTTGAGGGATCATTCGAGATGATGATCATTCGAGATGAGTAAGTAGATGTAATGGCAATTCCCTTTCAGTAGCCACAATTGATCTGTTACTATTGCAATGAGCTTGAACGACGATAACGCCCCATTGAATCGTGCAACGCTCCATTCGGTAATGGCGAACTGCACCGTTGTACATAGTATGCAATGCACATGACAGTCGTCAAGTGTGGCTTGTCGAAAGCCATTGTAACAGAAATGCCGGATAATTTAATCAGTATATCGTTTAACTCAACGATAATTGCTCTTGCAACAATTTTAATAGAATTCCGATCTTAACAAATGGAAAAAACAGGAATGCAGTGATGAAAATCTACACCGGTTGGAAAATGACAGAAATTAACAATTCAGTCATGCACAAATTGGAATTTTGAAAAAAATAATTAGAGAATTGTTGCATAAAGCTGTCATATATCGAAAATAAAAATTTAAATCTACTTGTACGATTGTAAAAATAGGAATTTAAAAGAATTGTTACACATGGTTGTTATTTCGCAACGAAACTTCCATCAATGGAAAATCAAGATTGCAATATGCGTCCACATTCGCAGACAGGAAATTAAAAAAAAAAAGAAAATAACAGCTGTCATATTCCAATAAATCTTCCACCAAGCGAAAATAATAATACGTGCTCGCTATTGTAAAAATTGCGATACACGTTCGCTACGATAAAAACTGAGTTAAAAAGAATTATTGCAGAGAATGGAAATTGAGGGTGCAATTTTTGCCACAGTAAAAAACGGATGTAAAAAATAAATAGCTACCGAATTAGGTTGTTGGATGCAGCAGGACAGCATGGGAAGAGAAAACGAAGCTTCACTCGACACTTCTCCTACGTTACCGGATTTGTTTCCGTCAACAAGCTGGGAAGAATTACGCGGGCCGCTTAATTGAGCGACACAGAGAAGGCAATTATGTTATTAGAACGATTTTCTCTCTTTCTCTCTCTAGGGGTCGTTGACGATCCACTTCCTTCGTCCTAATTCGATGCTATTTATAGAAAATAATGGTGAACCGCTTTAGACGACCAATTCAAAGAAACTGCATCGGAATTGCGCTCGGGGTTATCGAACTGCACTGTGCATCCCCTGTGCATCTGTTGTTCTCGCATTTCTCGCAATGAAACCCCACCATTTTTATTGTTTCTTTGTAACCAGAAAACATTTTCGACATTTTTACCGTGTGATAATCATGGTACTGCATTCGTAATACCATTAAAAAATATGGGAACTTATTATTTATTGAACTGCTCTGTACATACAGCCCCTGTGCATCTGTTCTTCTCGCATTTCTCGCGATAAAACCCTACTACCATTTTTATTGTTTCTTTGTAATGAAAAAACATTCTCAATGTTTTTAGCATTTTTACTACAAAATGGTTATGCTATGGAATTTGTACTACCATTAAAAAACATAGTAATCGATTTTTTAACCCTTACATATTATCAAGAGTGAAATTTCCTACCTTTGTCAATTCGAATAGATTTTTGTTTGAGAAAAAATGTTATAATTAATAATTCACCTGTCCAACATTTGTTTAGATACTCGTCCAATTTATCTAATATATTAACAAAAATAATTTACAAGGATTAGGTTTAATGGTAGTTTATTACAGCTTTTAAGAGATGATGAACAATAGATTCTAACCTTTCAGTACACGAATGACCAAACTTTTATATGTAAATTCATGTGAACAATTAATACAGGAAAATATTGGTGAACAATGAATAACGACTAGGAACAAAATAATTGAAAAAAGTAAATACTGCATTATAATAATAGACTGCATTGTCTTGCTATTTCCATTCTTCCCTGAATTTTGTATGCGATCAATAGACCGCGCAAGTTCATGCAACTTCCCACTTTCGAATGCCGTTTCACAAGAAACGACATAAAAAAAGAGAATATTTTTTGTCTGACAAAAGTAAACCGCGGATTTCGTGCATTTATGCAACATGCACGAGCACTGAATATTAAAAAATATTCACATTAAATGTTCGGATGCTGAGACCAAGTTTAACTCCGAGAGACATTTAGCACAGACATTAACACTTCTCTGCGGATAATAATTTTTTAAAAATCAGTAATTCGATTAAAAACTGTATGTAATCCTACAGGGAAAGATAAATTGAACAATTTTTTTGCTGAATTTATAATATTCTCTGGTTTCAACAATTTGCAATGCTTCGCAGGTGCATCGATGCATTTTCCAGTGACTAAACAACTAAAAAAAAATGCGTCGACATTAGTACTCGAGCAATTTTACATGAATTCTCTGTATACATTTAGT
The DNA here is from genome assembly GCA_913789915.3 of Sphecodes monilicornis. Classification (NCBI taxonomy): domain Eukaryota; kingdom Metazoa; phylum Arthropoda; class Insecta; order Hymenoptera; family Halictidae; genus Sphecodes; species Sphecodes monilicornis. Next base: position 10,719,057 of record OU565285.1, on the reverse strand, counting down.
ATCTCTCCTTCAAACGATAATACAAAAAAATTGCAATTTTATCGTACCATATTTTCAAGCAAAAATTAAATTAAATTGGAAACGGTACAACTTGTGTACGAATGTTTTTGTTCTCCTCTTTTCAACAGACTGCAATACTTCACAAATGCATCGATGAATTTTCCACTGACCAAACAATCCAAGACAAAGAGATCACATTTTTTATTTTGAAACAAATTCATTGTATGAATCGAGCATCTCTGTTTCAAATAAAAATACGAAACAGGTTGAAATTTAATCCTACAATATGTTCGATTGAAAATTAATTTAAAAACAAAAAAAACGAACAATGAAGAAGAATGCAAGGAAATTTGCAATTTAATCATACAACATTTTCAATTAAAAACTGTAATAACTTAAATTGAAAATGCTACAATTACTAACAAAATTCATCTGTTTCCCATTTTTGAACGATTTGCAATGATTCACAACTGCATCGATGCACTTTCCGGTAACCAGACTCCCTAAAAAAAAAAAACAACGAAGAAGAATGCAAAAAATTTGCAATTTATTTATACAACATTTTCAATGAAAAATGAAATTAGAAATGGTGCAACTTTCGCACAATGTCCGTTTTCCACTCTACAACAGTCCGCAAAGTTTTTGCAACATTTCGCAGCAGTATCGAACGCTGTCCGGCACTTTCTACGGAAAAGCGCCCGCATTTTTTTGTTTTTAAATCGACTCAATATAAAAAGCAGAAGCACCAAACTGTGGAGGAACGTGTTTGGTGCTAGAACAGCGAATATGCTAATTATTTTCGTGCTAACGCGCCGGTCGAGGGAAAAAGGTATCAGAAGAAGCTCCGGGTCAGAAAAAGTCCGATAAAATGGAACGGTTACAGGTGAGAAAAAAGTTCCGCGTGCTGAACATCAGGAAACGATTCCTGTTTCTTGTTTCTCCCCCTGTAACGAGTGTAGACCACTATTCCGCAACCGGTTAAGATTATCTTATCAGGCTGCGTTCCTTGCCGCGCATCGCGTTTTTCCTGATACGGTTTTTACACTTTGCCGATAATCTTTCCCATTGACGATTCCTCCAATTACTCCACCTGCTACGTGGTCACTCTATGTTTTAAACGATTATTGCTTCGATCTTAATTACCGAGATACCTGATTTAATTTCTGCATAAGCTATCGTGTTGATGGGTAATTTTGAAAGTTTATTTGATAAGACCTTTCGCGAGGACTCGGATCACTAGAGTGTGGATCTTTAAGTCAATCGTAAAAAGCTGAAATCAAGAATAGAAGTCAAGAATTACATAGAAATGTAATTTTTCTATTAAGAATTTTAATACATCGAAAATTGTGTAGTTAGTTTGTGATTTTCTTTGCAATTATTATGATTAAATTGAGTACATGTAATATGGAAAAAAAATTAAAGGCTAAGATTGCATGGTATTTCGGAGACTTCATAGATTTTCATACTAGTTTGTAGAAAGTGTTTTACGAGAATTAACAACGAAGATTTCTATAATTTATTAGAAGATTACATTCATCCTCCCACATTGAATGCTGTGTTTTTTTTATTCAACTGTTAGTTATAGTAGACATACAATTATTGCTAGACAGCGAAAAATTTTCTACCTGAATTGCAACAAACTGAAGTGAAATAGAAATCTATTTCCTGTCTTCATATGCTGAATCGGTTGAAAATAACAGTATTTTTTACAGTTATATTATTTTTTTGTCAAACAGTTGGTTAATTACAGACTGAGAACTTCGCAATATATCCACGAAGGATGATAGCAATTTTCTTTGTAATCTAACAGGTAACGTTGAGTCACATCGTTTGATGATTTCTTTCGAGATTAACATTTCCACGAAAAATTGTTGTTTGTCTTAGATATAACACAATTGTTGAAAATTCCGTTTCAACAGCTTGCGGTAGGTAAAATTTTAAACACACATATTTCTTTGCAATGTTATAAACGTTTTTTACGATACATAAAAACCCACAAATATTCTGCTTATCCTTACTATCGCAAATAAAATTTTAATACAACGTTTTAAAGTTAGTCGCAAAAATTTCGCGCTTGCTAAATAATTTCAAGCTTGAACAGAAGGAAAACAAGATTTCTCTCAGTTTATGGATGCTGGTTATTTCTACTAGCTTTCAGTGTTCGCAAACATTGTGCTTTTGCAACGAATGCAACCCGAGTGCAGCGGAAAAAGAATTGCAAAAATATTTCAGCACATTAGCACAAATTCAGGACTGTCTTCTATTTGACAAAAAACATCGATCAAATTATTCAAGCACCTGTGTAATTTGCTGTGTACATAATCACAAATAATTCTTATCATTTAACGATTCGGAATTTCTTTCTTTATGCAACAATTAAACAAAATGGAAAATTACATACGATATAATTATTTTCATATTTCTATTCGTTTATATATTTTCCCCTGATTTTTTTCATAAATACACTGCGGATCTCTAAGCAAAATAAAAATTGTCCGTCTCAATTAGGAATCATTTAGGAATTTCATTCTCCGATTGTTGAACAAAATGGAAAATTACGTACGATATAATTCTCTTCACCTTTCTCCTGTTTCATATTTCTCCCACTCATTTTTCTGTTAAATAGTCTGCGGATCTTTCTGTCATATAAAAATTGTCTGGATCAATTGCACGAATCAGAAACAAAATAAAACTTTCTTCCTCCTCTAATAATTCTACCAAGTTGAAAATAATGCATAGATGCTTCCAATCTTTTTTTTATGATTATGACTGCATGAAATCTGCAGTCTACCAATAAATTCTCCAAAACATAAAAAGAATAATGGTTCAAGAATACCTGTTTGCACAAAATCCTCGTGTCTAACGTATAATATCTTCATAGAAAACGTTGCACACATAAAAATGCAATTCACTGAAAAGAGTCTTCAGCACTCCGAGTTAACAGATATTTGTCACAGCAGATCGCAGGAAGACGCTCGCTAACGACGCCGACTAATTGAAGCGGAATTAGACCGAAAGAAGAGATCGCTCGTCTTTTTCCTTTGCGCATCGCCGAGGATCATGAGTCATAGGCTCGTCATTATGCTCTATGGATCGGAGATTGGGAGAGAGAGAGAGAGAGAGAGAGAGAGAGAGAGAGAGAGAGAGAGAGAGAGAGAGAGAGAGAAATAGCAGGAACAACAATATATACCGTTTTGATAATTCATCGCGGAATTGTTTAAACTCTCACCGTGCAATTTCAGTGTGTTCTGTGCGGGCGCGCGTAAAATCAAAATGTACGAGCCCCGCCGTTGCCTCCGATTAATTATTTCGCGGTCGTAATTTCCCCGACGGGCTGCTCTCCGCTTGTGTATAACCAGCGCGCGGGGATTGTTTAAAAAGGAAAATAGCAAAACGTAGATGACGTTGCCGGTTGATCCTGAACGTGGGAAAACCCGGAGAACCGGAGTTTATCGCTACCGAGGAGACGGTCGATGAGCTACTATCATAGTGAACGGGGCTCGGCGACGATATCGACTATTATCTAGAACAGTCTGGACTTTTTTTCCATGCTGTTATATGTGGTTTTGATAACGGGAGAGATAAAATGGATGCATTCGGTTGATTCGCGCTTTTATTTGCTTTTCGGGGACCGATAAGATAAAGAGACGCTTCTTCTTGGAAGGTACGGTGAACTCTCAAGGTCACGGGATCGGTATAATGCTTGATCGAGAGAAGACAGGACGATTGTTCAAGAGAGAATGTTGCTTTGACGAATTATTTGCATTTTCTGGAGTTGTGATGTTTTGTGAAGATTTTTGGTCGGTAATTTATGCGGTGATTTATGCGAGGATTTTTAGAAATTGTTTTTATCCTTGGATAATAAAATTTGTGCAATCGTATGACTTTATGTAAACTTTGATCGTACTAGGTACCAGTTGGACAATTTTTAGAAATGTTATCCATAGCAAGATGTTCTTGAAATTTTTTTTGTAGAAAGTATATCACTGAAATTAGAATACAAAAAAGTTTCATAGGAAAGTAAATAGTACAACAGTGTAAAAATGTAGTCTGTTTATGAGAATAGCGGAAATAGCGATGGATCTGACACCGGGTCAACAATCCCTAAGCATTAATCAATTGGACGATTTTAAAAAATTTGAATAGTAGGAGAATATTTTTGAAAATTTTTCTATTTGTAATTAAATATTGAAAGTATCCAACGAAAAAATTTCGTACAAAATTCAATTATACAAGTGTGCAAAAAAAATTATAACCATGAAGGCTGAGACTGCTACAAACGCTGGTAGCGAGCCTGTTAATAAACAAACCAGAAAATACACGGAACATCAGATCAGCATATTATAAACTACATATTGTAGTTTTAACTATTAAACTATTTTACACAATACACACTATTAAACATACACCTCCATATCAAATAACACAATGCGGAAAAAAGGTTTTGAGCCAAATCGTCTCGGACGAAGAATATAGTCAATAATGATTTTCAACTTCTTTATCATGAAACGATTTTTACAGAGTATGAGAGGGTTAGAAGATCAATGGCTAACAACTGAAAAAACGCTAAGAAGAAGGAGAAGAAAAAGAAGAATACAGTAGAGACAAGAACGATCCACAACGAGGTCTCGATTTGCATAGTCGTTAGATCACGGGAAAATCCCTCGGCCAGATAGCCACGTATCGTGGTCTCGTTTCACGGGTAAATTGGCGAGATCCGCGGCATTTTAAAAGGCTGGGAGAGTAGCTTCGTCGCCGCACGTTTAATATTGCAACCCCGTAAAAAGGAAATCATGGTACTGGATTATAAGTCGTCCCCGAGGCGCCGCGACACTCAGACGACGCCCTTTTCTTCGCGACGCCGACTCGGGCTCAGGCTTGGGCTGGCCCGGACCACGGGACATTATTAACGCTAAAAGCTCGTTGCAAATGAACCTCGATGCTAAGTACCCGCCACGGGCACCGGCGACGAGCTGTCGATACTTATCTCGCGGAATTGCAACGGGAAACTTGCCCGCGCTGAGACAATGAGAAAACTTTCGCGAATGAACTCCCGGCGCCCTCTGCTCATCCCCAACCCCCCCTCTTTCTCGAATTCTGTCTCTCTTCTACTCTCTTTCGGAGCCATATTGCCAATGCCCAGTATATTCGAAATTTTCTGCGAAACTTCCCATTGTGCAAATTTTTAGCGACAGAAAAGTGGCTGGTGAAACTCCTCTTTACATGTACATATAGATTTTCGAATGTCCGCCATTGATAATTGTATGTTCGCCCCTATTCGGTTTGCTTGTGGAACAATTTGTACTGTGGCTGGTCTTGAATGGGTTATAGAAGTTAAGAATATTTGTATATTGTTGTATTGCTTATTTTTTGTCTGAGAATTTTTTGTGGGGTAATTTTGAGACTGAAGTACGCGTAGAAAAATTTTTGTTGACATACTTGTAGTGTTAATGTTTTTTAAAATTGTTCTGTCCGGTGCTGTTTTGGATCGTCGACTGTTTTACGGTCGTCGGTACTTCTGGTATTTTTGTCGAAAGATTATATTTTTATATAGCATTATTTCATGTATTTTTGAAGACGATTTTTTGTACGATAGTTTTAACATTGGACCTCATGTAGAAAAAATTTCGAGAACATCTCCCTACTATTAACATTTTTAAAAATTGTCCCAATGGTTGACACTTAAGGGTTATCGACTCATAGTTGCAGTAATCACTATTTCCGCTTCTTCCACTAACAGATTTTGTTCAACATCCATGCACTATTTAGCTTCTTACCAACTTTTTTGTAGCTAAGTTTCAACATTGACTTTCACATAGAAAAATTGCAAGAACACCCTCCTACTATTAACATTTTTAAAAATTTCCATTGGTGTACCTCCAACACAACGTACCACGGTATACGACAATGTCGGGACTCAAACTAGCAACTATCATACGAAACAGTTAACGCAAAATTGATTTCTGATTTTTGTTCCTCGTGTTGCAGGGTTGCCCTAAGCCCTAAGGGAAGCGCATGGTCGGGAGTCACGTTTTAACAATGGGGATCGTCGTCGAACGTGTGCGGCCTCGCGTAGGTGTATCGCATATTCGAGACCGAGCTTTATGTCCCGAGCTTTCAATTATCAGAACAGAGAGATGGGAACTTCAGGCGAACTCGGTTAACTCGCCGGATGATGGTTGTCTCGCATTCGATTCTCAGCAAGTGCACGATAAATTAGGAAATTTCGGCCTGCGAACACGGGAGGGAAAACGTGAATCGGCCTTGCACAACGAAACCGGAAATGACTTCGATAATACTATTCGGCTCTTTGTTGTCGGATCTTGACACCAGGACGATATACCTAGTGATTAATAGTCGCACTATTGTGCCTATAATACTGTTCTCTGGTTTAACCACTCCATGCACGAGACGAGCTAAATTGATCAGAAACGGGATCCAAAAATGTTGCGCGTGTGCTATCGACGTTTTGCAGATTTGTCTTTGTTACACGAACCCTAAAAATTGCATCGATATTGGTGGACCTTCTGCACTCGACGTTATTTTAACTTTAAAACATTTTATTCAAAAATATTTTCATTGTACACAATTCTTATCGATTTTATGCGTTTATAGCAAAAATGTGTAAGTGCAAATTAAAGCAGAAGATTGATTAAAATAATTTGAATATGCCGATCTATTATTCTCAGCTTGTTAAAATTAATAAGAATGAACTGTTTATCTGGCTCCAAAAAAATATCATTTTTCATCAAAACTTTCTTGGTTTTGATTAATCTTTAACGAAACTTTTACCAACATATTCCCAACACTTTTCCGGTCCAAACGGTACCAAACAAGATACAATTTGCATCGCATTTACTCGTTTAATCCACAATACTGTCCGAACGCTTCGTGCTTGGGCTCATTTTAACCGGAAAAGCGTGGCGATTATGTTGATAAAAGCGTCATTAAAGAATCATTAAGAATAAAAAAGTTCTATTCACTTTTAGGTTCGATGCCAGCCGGAAGAGTTCAACGAATGATGTTTGTACACGATGAAAGCAATCTTTCGGTCCGGAAATTTTCAAATAAACTTCCGGCAAACCAAGAGCACGCTCTCAAGAATCCCCGCCCCGCGTCCGAGGCAGGGAAAACACAATTTCATACATCGCTGGCCAATAAGTTTCGATTAAATCATAGTCCGGGCAACTCGGCGCAGCGTAACCAATCGAAACTCGGCGAAGAAAATGAGAAACTTCCGAGAAAGAGAGAGAGAGAGGGAGAGAGGGAGAGAAAGAGTATCGGAAACGGTCCGGAAGGGAGTCTGGACGTTTCGTAAGCATCTGGCAAGCAGGTTTGTTTACGCGAATACATGCTCGTGGTCGCATGGCGTTCGCCTAAGGCCTAAGGGATACGTTGTAAATCGTCGCATTTACGAGGCCTCCGCGCCATATGGTCGAAAAGTTGCGGGGGCGAACCGCTCGCTTACAACATCGAGGAAGAGGTCCGGATGGGAGGAAAATGTGGTTTTTCCCCGAGAAAATAGCGTTTCCCCCATCCCTTCTCGATCGCGTCAACGCCGCGCCGGCTCGTTTTGAAGAGCCGACAAACCATTCGCGCGAATCGAATTTCTAGTTTTCTAGTTCGTCGCCGGCAAATTCATTTCCACCGCACGCGAAATGAAAAATCGAAACCCGTTACACTCAACCCGATTCTGGTTATCGCTAAACAAACTTGGAAAATTCTCCGGAATTGCTGATCGAACGGCGATCAGCTAGAACTATTTAATACAGCGTAGATTTATATGAATCCATCAGAAGAATGAAGAGGAAATATTTTAAACTGCAGAAACATTAAATAAATTCAAAGATGTATAGACTACGAATATTTATGACAAATAAAATTTTGCTGTCTGCCTTACAACAAACTACAGTGAAACAGAAATTTATTTTTGTTCTTAATATGTTTAATAGGCTGAAAATAGTATAACAGTATTTTCAAATTCTTCTAATGTTTTTACTGTTTTAATTTGTACCTATACAGTCTTGCCATAAATGCGTAAAATTCGCAGTCTAATAATTTCACACCATTCAAGCACCAACAAATAATGCATTTAAAAAAATTAAAAGAATTGACAATTTAATACCACAAGGAAAAAAATATTGCCTCATGAAAACGTACAAAATTTGTTAAGCTTGTGTAAAAATATGTAATTGCAGTGTTAGCATTTAATTGGAAATAACAGACGGCATTCAGGTACGTTTATTGCAGCGTGTACTAAAAAGCAAAAATTACAGTTCTCTTGCACGAATAATGTTTGAAATAATAAAAGATGAATACTAAGTTATACATTTCTCAGCAATTTGGCTTTGAACAATTTGGAGCAACTGTTTTGGAGATTGTTTGCACGGATCGATTTGACTGGTTTGTATTTTGCAACGATAGTGTTTTCGTGTTTCCGCGAGTCAGCACGAGCTTCCGGGTTAATGGTTTCTCTGGTGATTGTATTTATTTTACGCCGTGCGCGAGATTTATCACAGACAAGAGCGCATAAAGGGACACACAGCGAGTCGGGGCGATTCTTTATCTCTTGTCTGAAATTGTCCGGGACGACGGAGAACGGTGGCTACGTACGCTTGTGCCGCGACTTTGAAATATGCAAGAATTCTCGGGGCCAATGGGAATATGGACACGTTTGCCTCTTACCGTGGGTTCGTGCCGAAGTCACGTCCCCTGAATTCCTTTTAACTCTTCGATGCCGGTAAACGAACTCTACACGATCGATTTCCACTGTCTTCGGTCCGTATCGCCGTGCTCGAAAACTAGATTGCGGATTCGGCGAGGAAAAACGACTTCTGGGAAGATTCTGCTGATTATTCGTCGCATGATGTTTAGGCATTTTACTTCAGAAATTTTGAAGAATCAGAAATTAACGCACTTATCCATTCGGAGACTCTTCTGTAAGATTTAGGGCTTTCAATGGTCTGAGAAGTTTAGTTCCTCCTAGTCTGAGAATGTTAGCGTAGAGTCCTTAAAAGGCTGAAGGTTTGGTAGTCATTACTAGATTAAGAGTTTGGCAATGTATACTAGTTTGAAAATTTGGGAGTACTTTCAGAATGAATGGTTTGGAGGCTGTACAAGTCTGAAGGTTTCGGAATGTCTACAAGTCTGAAGGTTCTGGAGATTTCCCAAGTATCTGAATGTTTGAGAGCACAAACGAGTCGGAAGGTTTGGGAGTCCTTAAAAGGCTGAAAGTTTGGTAGTCGTTACTAGATTAAGAGTTTATCAATGTTTACTAGTTTGAAAATTTTGGAGTCCTTTCAGAATTAAAGGTTTGGAGGCTGTACAAATCTGAAGGTTTGGGAATGTCTACAAGTCTGAAGGTTCTGGAGAATTTCCAAGTATCTGAATGTTTTGGAGCACAAGCGAGTCAGAAAGTTTGGGAGTCCTTGGAAGACTAAAGTTTTGGTAATCTTTAGTAGATTGAAAGTTTTATGTAAACCTACAGTGAATTAGTCTGAAGGTTTGGGAATCCACATGAGTCTGAAATTTTTTATATCCACACAAGATTGATATCTTGATGAAATTATATGAGTCTGAAGATTTAGGAGTACCCCAAGTATGAAAGTCAGGGAGTCCTTACAAGTCTAAAAATTCAAAAATTCTCGAAACTTGCTAGACTTGCGAGAATTTGAGGGTCCCAATGAAAATTCGATGATCCCAATAATTTTGAAAATTCGAGCGTTCCGAGAACTCCGATCCTCGAGTCTCTTTAAAGATTTTAGAAACCTGACAGTCCTAGGGTTCTCAGAATATTCGACGGCAACAGGGCAGCGTGTTTCGTGCCCCGAGGGGGGCTCGGAACCAAACGATTAATATCCGACCGTGCGAACGATTTGCGACGAAGATCGAGAAGATCGAAGCCCACGATTCGATTGAGAGAGAGTCGTTGTTTCGCGTAGCCTCCGCCGTAGATATATATTCGTCGACGTCCGTTCCGGCAGGCCGCGTTCCCATTGAGAGGAACTCGATTTGGTATTTGCATTCCGTAACCATTCCTTCGACGACATTATTGGTTCCTTCGATGGCGGGATCAGAATAATATGAAGTATTGAAAGGGAGGGCCCACAGACGACGACGTCCATCCCCCGAATAAGGGGAAACGCCTTTGAAGATTTAAACAGTATTTGCGTCTCGCAGTACCTGAAGAACCGCGTTCCCTCTTTCCCTCATTTTTCGTTTCTCAACCATATCTGGAGGAAAGTAAGAAAGATTAATGCAGGAAGCTGAGCCAAAGGAACCCGCAATTATGAACCCAGTTTCTCACTGATTTCAGCTTTTTACCGATCGTTCAGCGCAGTCCCATTATCAGCGCGGCTCGCAATGTTTCCAGGTGTCTTTGGACCTTAGAGAAATGCTGATCGATTATTTTTCTGGGGTGATTAGAACGGCGCTGCTTTTGTTCAAAATAGGAGAGAATGTCTAGATAAATTATGAAGAGAAAGATGTTCATTTGTTATAGAGTCCCAGGGTTTTAAGCTGGGAGGGATCATACAATTGGAACGAGAGGATTCGATAATTTTTTGGGACGATTAATCATGCAATTAAAACGTATGATATTTTTACTATTGAAAAATGTGTTTCATTGCAAAGAAAACGCTTGTTCTTATGACTTGTCCTCAACTCCCTAACACCACAAACACTGTAACCCTTTGCAGTCGGTGCTATTTTAACTACAATACCAAATATTTTTTCCGACCAAGAATATTTCCATTCTATATATGATCTTTTTCATTTTGTAGATATGAAACTGATATAATACCTAGTACAATAATTAAATGTTTAATACCTAAATTATTAAATACAAATTTAGTAATTTAAACATCATTTTGAAGCATGGTATAGCAATTTTTAGGGGTGCCTCAGAGTCACCACTCGAGTGCTAAGGGTTAAAATCAATTTGTCACGACCCCGATCGGTAGTATCCCCAATTTTTCAGCTGCAAAAGAATTGGACTCCCCCCAAAAGAAATGTTCATCGTTTTGCGATTGAATATTTTCAGCACACCGAACGACGAAACGGCGTCAGTCTAATTATGTTTAATTGTTGCGTTCTCAATCGCAGCTTCATACGTGCGATATGTGTAGAGGAACGCGCAGCAAAAGAGAATGAGAGTACCGTGCAGAATCGAGAGACAGAGTAAGAGAGCAAGAGAGAGAGAGAGAGAGAGAGAGAGAGAGAGAGAGAGAGAGAGAGAGAGAGATGGGAAGCAACGACTTCCGCCGATCGATTTCTGCGCTCGCTGTTAACTCCCTCGAGCTCCTTTATGCCACGCCTAGCCGCTCGATATTTCGCTTTTGTTATCCGGTCGGTGAAATCCATCCTGTCGATCGAGATCACGATCGTCGCATGATATCTCGATCTATATCCGAACGGAATCACGGAACCAGCAAATCCTTCGGGTCTCTCGTTCTCTCTCCATCGCAGATACGGTTTCCGTCGCGTTAATGGCGGGTAATGAATCATAACGCATGATTCAGGGAGGATATCTCCTTTCACTCTGATCTCATTGCTTCGCGAAACTGTTTCCTACGATTTTGCTCCAATTCGCCAGCTGTGAACGTTGTTGTCGCCCTTTTTGCTCAACCCTTCCGCATATTTAAACGAAACAACACTTTTTTTTCACCCAACAATTTTGCTGGTTCTAATTTATCCCGCTTCTATGAAACTGATCGGAAAATATCCTTAACCCAGGATTCATTTCCTAGCTATTTTTTTTGGGTGACCTAACACCAGGTTTGTTAAGGATTTAAGGGTTGGATGAAAAGTTGATCATTTGTGGTTTATGCGATGCATTATTATTCGCGACCCTTAATTGTGATGTTTTCGAATGAATCTGAGTCGGATAAAAGCCACAAATACTTTATGAAGGCGTACCTTTTTAGTGTAATTTTGCTCACTCAAAGTTAATCCGATTTTACTATAGTGCAATTTGGTAATGTCCTAAATCCAGTGTTTAAGCATTTTTAATAATTTTTTTACGTATAAGATAGAATCTTATGTTTATCGTAGATCTATCGCTTTTAGGTCTCTGGAAATTGTACAAGAATATTATTACTATATTTTGCAAGTAAAATTACACTAAAAATTCACAAAGGTCTTCGAAAAGTGCGTTTAACAATGCATCCAACCGTGTCGAGAAGGATCAAGAAAATTCCTCGAGGGAAAAAGCGACAATTTTGCCGGGAAGTTTTGCAACAATGGGGAGCAGAGCTGTGAGCACCGGAAGAGCAAACAGATTTGCGGTTTCTCTTGACTATAATGGCCCGAGGAAAGGTTTAAGCTACTAAATGTCCGATTCCAGTTTACTCAAAAAACCGCTGCCAGCCGAAAGAGCAAACTGTGACCCGTATTTTCGAAAAAACAGTCCGGAATGGAAATACTTTTCTTCCCGCGGTCGCTTTCGCCGTGTGCTTTTTTCAGTTTTCCAGGCTGTTTTAAAAGCTTTTTGAAAGGCATCGGTTAATCCGCGGCTCTGCCGATGTCGAACAAGAAGAGCGACGATGCGAGAATTAGGCCGCGTTCCCACTTCGACTGACTTCTGCCCTAGTGATACTCTCGAACATGCTTTATCCGCAAATAATTACCCGGAAAACTGCTAAAACACGAAACTGAGAAACTGGGGAATCTTCCATGAACCGGGAGACATCATCAAAACAAGGACGATAGTGTGCATTAAGGATGAGCAATTGCAAAAAATCGATTCTGAATCGCAGCGACAAAAATCGATTCAATAGAAAATCGAGCCTTGAAAAATCGATTTAAAAAGAAAAACTATCGATATACTATTTATACCCTTATGCATTCTGCATGGCATTATTGTTATATCGCCGAATCCGATTATTCAAATCGCATCCAAAGTGGAATGTTTTAATTCTTGTGGTACTTCAGAACCGATTTACAAAATCAAGTTGTTCAATGAAAAAATAACTCAGTATTAAGTGTACAACTTTTATAGCACTATCGAGATACCAATAATATCTCATGATGAGATACTATATATAAACTTTTCAATTAGATTCATATAATTATTTATTTATTTAGGAGTTGGAAAAAGCAAGAATTAACAATAATTTAAGTATTCATTAATCACAGTTTCTCAGTCGCCCACTTCAAATCTGTAACTCTCCCGTGCCTCCGCTTGAATCGAAAATGGATTGGTAACTAAAAGAAATCGATTCGTTGAAAAATCGAAAATTCGAGGATTGATTCAAAAAAATTGAAAATCGATTCAGAATTGCCCAACACTAATCTACACTATGATCCGGAAGGTTTAATTTCAAGAGAAAGGAAGAGAGAAGGAGAGAGAGAGCAATTTTCGAATTGCAGTTCAACGCGTCACCGAAGTTTTGAGCTGCTCGCGCGGGAATATTTGAATCACCATAAGCGACGTGGATTACGGAAATTTAAGGGGAATTATGGGCACGCGATAAAACCGCCGTGGCTTGTTTAACTGCGGCAGGTGCGGCCAACGATCTTCGGAGTCATTTTCCTCGGAAACAATGTCGCCGCCGGAAAAAAAGACAATTTTATTACTCATTCGCGGCGCATTCTGTCGCGTGTAATCATGCTTTTATCGTTTTTACCGCGAGCTACGGTACATCCTGCATCCGGGGAACAGTTAAGCGGTTAGCGTATCGGGGACCAGCAGCTTCGGGATTTATGCACTTTCATTATTCTGTGAAACAATGCGGCGAGGAGCTGGAAATTCCGCGAGGAACGATTCCCGGGAAGAAAAAAACACAGTTCATTGTCAATTTTCAATCGATACAAAATTTCACTCTTAATTAAGTCTACTAACCCGTTGCACTCGAATGGTGACTCTGAGTCACCACTAAAAATTGCCATACCATTACTCAAAACAATTTTCATATTATTAAATTCGTCTCTATGCTATAAATTGCTACAAATTCAATTGTTGTATGAGAACACAGGTTTAATTTCAGGTGCACAATGTAAGAGGATATATACAATGAGAATGGGAGGGAGGGTATGAATGAAAGGATTGGGAAGGGCGATGAGCGACCGGAAGAGGGGGTCCGCGGTTGGGGAAGGGGGAATATAAGTTTATATTAATATAAGTTTAGATTTAAGTTAGGATATAAGATAGTAATAAGGTTAGGTTAAGAGCGGGGCGAAGGGGTGAAGAGGTGAAGAGGAAGAAGGTAAAATTTGTATAAGGATTGTAACACTAAGGGGAACAATAAAGTTATATATACAATATATATATACATACACATATAATAAGAATGTTATAGCTTGAAATAAATATCTTGATTTTGGAATTCAAATTGTTTCGTGTGTCAAAGGGTTAACCCCTCGCGGACGAGAACTTCCTTTATATCATTACTCAATGACTCTAACAGACCTATTTTCTTCCTAAATCCTGTGACAACTTCTTGGGAAAACTCTTCTGAAACTGGTGGCTGGATAAGCGTTTAATTTAGCATGTTAGGGACTGCAAGTTTCCAGATTGATGCACTTTGACATTTTGAACAAGTGGCGTTATATAATTAGCCTGTCGATCTTAGTGCAGCATACAAATTGTCTGCACCAATTGTAAGAGACTAGCGTTAAAGAAAAAAAGATTTTCTAAATACGATTTTTTTAAACACATATTTTCAAATATAAAATGATCAATATTATTACAGCATTAAACACGGTGCCAAAATTCAGTCTTGAAGTGATTTAACAACTGGGTCGACTTTCTTAAAAAATATTTGGAGCTTGAAGATCATTTGTCAAACGAACGAATGAATTGTTTTATACAAGAAACATTTCTAAAGGCTAGAAATAATATCAACGCCTTAAAAAAGTTCATGAATGCACACCTGGGGCTCGGAATGATGAATTCAAAGCCTTTGAGAACCTTCAAAAAATTGCAAAGAATTTTCCACCGCGGGGCTTCGAATCGGGTCAAGATTTTTTAAACAATTCAACTTCCGCACGCTGTTGGAAGCATCCCAAGCAAATACTTATTCGAAAACTTTCGAGGACGCAGATTTTTAAATAATTCAAAACTCCGAGAGCGTTACGAAGTTGCCAGATTCGGCGCAAACCGTTCGTGACTTAAAAAGTCGAGAACCGTCGAGATCTTCGTGCAGTTTCGAACTTCTTTCCCAAGTTCTTTCATATTTTTACCAGCGAAGCTTCCTAAAAAAGGGGAGAGAGACAATTTTATCGTTTAAATAACCAGATCTCCAAACAGATTCGTATTAGAACGAAAAAAAGCAAATCTCGACTTCGATATTACTTCGGTGCTTCAATATCTGTTCGGAAGTTAGAATCGTTTCGGGTGCAGTGGCTTTGCTGCATCGTTCCTTCCTGATCCGTAAAATCATGCTCGATATTGTAAATGTGTGCTCTTCTGTATTTTTTATCGATACTTCCGCCTACATTGCAGAGAAGCAAATACATTTTCAAAACGGAAACTTTTTTTCATCTTACTGCGTTCTACCGGTACTGCTTTTAGCATATGCTAGCAGGATACATAAATTTTAAGTAGGTAGTTTCCTATGAAATCATAGAAAACATAGACCACTTTTATTAATTAATTATCCTGCAAAATGCTAAACTTACGATTCGATCACCGGTAGGCAGTTCTTAAAAATTTTAACAAAGCAGCGGAATTTTCACGTTTGAGTATTTTTCCTGCCTTAACTATGCAAGCTACACGAACGATTTTTATATAGAATTATTCTATATACTCTACAGAATACAACAGTATATTTTTTAATGCAATTATGTACATTTGAACATGTGTAAAAATTGTTTATTCCCCAGCGGGACGCCTTTAAGGCATCACTCTCACTGGTTAGTCATAACAGGGAACATTTAATTATCAAATCTAGTAGGCGCAAGAACAGCATACCGTAAAATTTTTTCTACAATATTGAATCATGCCCGAACATATAGCAAAAAGTCTTATAACCATACATCATTTAGTTTTCCCGCAATAAATTCTCGAAAGTGCTGTTTTTCTTTAACTCATTTCCTTAAGACCAGGAAAGCGGACGACCATTATTGTAGTTCTTAGCAAGGAAAATTTGAATAAACAATGAATCGCCATCAGGGATGTTCCACTTACCAGGTTCCAGGGATATATCCTGTATTCACAATTAATATCAAAATTCACAAAAGCGACGCTAATCGAGTTTCCCGCGAAAGATGTTCGCGAGAGACGCGTCGGGCCAAGACTGAACTTCCTTGGACAATTAGGGACACTCTCGCAACTTCGTGCAGCCCATTTAATAATTTTCAAAGAGCGGAAGCGACTTCGAGGGAACCAGACCATTCCCGGGACGGTGTCAATGTTCATAGTAGAGGTGGGAGATTGTTAATCGTTCATTATGAACGCGCGCTGTTCATAGTCGTATAAATATTCATGTAGTCGAGTGGTGCTCGAGCATTTCCCTTTTTAATTTACTAATTAGAGAAGACGAGTTAATTCGTCGTTCGCATTCACTGCCACCTTTCACCGATGTCTCATTGTCCTTTTAAATAAACCAGCATTTCTTGTATTCCCATTATGTCAACTGGTAAAGTGTAAGATTCAAGAAATTTTTGCTTAGACCAATTTTCTTGAATTTTGCTACTGTCGAAAGTGGAGATTTTTAAAAATTGCGTATAATTGTACATTTATAGCTCACAAGAGTCTTTACAAAAAAAAATTGGTAAAATACAATATTTAGCAGAATTAGTAAAATACAAGTATCCCTGAATTTGAATTAGTTCAATTTTCTTGAATTTTGCTAATAAAACTGGGAACTTAATCAAAATAAATGCGATTATAGCTATCCTCCAACTTTAGGAAGGCAAAATTAGTAAAGTATAATATCCACAAAATTAATAAAATACGAGGTTCCATAAAATTGTACTCAGCTCAGCCATCTCAAATTTTGTCAATAAAAGTTGGGATCTAATAAAAATAGTTGCGAGTACAGTTATCGTCCAGCTCCAGGAAGGCAACAGGGTCAATCTATGGGTCATTGTGCACGTACAGCTTACAAGAGTTCGATAAAAAAATTAGTAAAATACAATATTACACGATATTGATAAAATGCAAGGTTCCGAGAATTTTACTCAGCTCAGGTTTCTCCAATTTTGTCAATGAAAGTATCAGTTCGATAAAATACCGCAAGTTACAGTTATCGTTCCGTTTCAAGAGCAACTGGGATCACGGTCATCGTCATCCAGATTGATGTACAGACGTTCTACTGATACAGGGAAACGAGAACAACCGGAAACAGGGATCCGCGAATTTCAGAAGTTCCAGGATTGACGAGCTACCTACGCGGAAACGAAAAGGAGCATAACCCGGTCGAAATGGAAAGTTTTATAATTAAAAACCGGGACCGGAAGTGCCGCGAACATAGCGAGAGTGGTTGGTACTTGCGTGCATTCGGAAATGAAGGTAATGGGAGTCGGGAGTATGTCGTAGCTCTTGCTGGAAATATCAGCGTTTTTACTGTTCACCGTTCTCATGTACAGTTGACATGGATTTTTTAATGTTCTTTTTATTCATTCACAATTCTCGTGAATTTTTAAAATCGTTTCTTATTTCGTTCACAGTTTTTGTGAATTCTTAAATGTTTTTTGGAATTTCTTACAATTTTCGTGGATTTTTTAACGACTTTTTATTTTATTTACAATTTTTATAGATTTTTGAACACATTTCTCTGCTTTATATACAATTTTTGTGAATTTTTAACGTTCTTCACCTTTATATGCAATTTTTGTCAATTTTTAACGTTCTTCTGTTTTGTATACAATTTTTGTGAATTTTTAACGTTCTTCAGCTTTATATGCAATTTTTGTGAATTTTTAACGTTCTTCTGTTTTGTATACAATTTTTGTGAATTTTTAACGTCCTTCTGTTTTATACACAATTTTTGTGAATTTTTAACGTTCTTCTGTTCTATATACAATTTTCGTGGATTTTTTAACGATTTTCTATTTAATGCCAGAGACAATGGCGAGGTAATGTACATTCATGTGAATTGAAGATTTTAGAGACAATTTTTGACGAACATGTGGCAATCTATGGCCTTAATCACAGAGAATTTATTGCGAATCAGTCGCGTGTGTTCCGAGGTCCAAAATGGCGTAGAAACGTGATTTCTCGAGCGAGAATCGCCGGGTTCTCGATCTCACCTGGTTCGGAGCCAATCGATATTCAATTATCGAGAACTTCCGTCGACCGTGCTCGAAAAAGAGACGGAGAAATATTACGCGCGGAAGTTCTTTCTTCCCGCGCGATAGAAGAGCCTCTTGATTTCGGAAATTTATTATACCGGCCGAAGGAGGCCGAAGGAGATCGAAGGAGATCGAAGGAGACCTCTTCGAGGATCTTCCACATAGAAGACGCTGTTAGACATCCTCGACTCTTTCGCTACAAGAGTTCAGTGCTCCGGACCTTTGTCCTCCACTCGGATTATTTGACAACAGATCATTCATCGTCACGTGCAACGCATATTCTATTATTCATTCCTTACCCTGGCAGTTAAAATGTTATTAATAGACTGCGAGATTTATGAATTTATATTAACAATGAGCAGATAAGAGAGTGTATGTATGTATAATATTTTTAGTTCAATAGAATGATCAAATAAAGGAAGGTATTTTTGTTTGGCTCCTGTTCGTTGCAATCGACGAACAACATTTTGTATAAAGATCCACAATTTCGCACAATTTTTGCCATTTTTTATTTCTGCCAAGTTTATTCAATTTCGTTGAAAGTTTGTTTACGTATATAGTTTTCACTTAGGTCTACGGAAGTGCATATTTTAAATTTTCCTTGTAGGCTCAGATGAAAAATTTAAAAATCGTGACCTTCACTTTTCTCTTTAGAACTCCAACCAATAGCAATTTCAGGAACGTTTCTTTACACATTATCTAGCAAACTAATCCTTCTAACATCTCAAACAATAAAAAAAAAAAATAAAACAAGTCGTCTGGATCAATTTTCAAAAAGTCATCAACATTATCAATTCCTACCAAAATAATTAAAACAATAATTAAATATTTAATATTCTCTTTCATAAAATTTTTTTTCATAACAATTACATAATTTTTATAATTCTAATTGAATCAATTAGAAATTTTATCCGCCCATGAACATTAGCAATTCGACCTACCATCTAAAGTTCCTACAATGAACCCCCGTCCCCTTCAACGACCATAATCGGTTAAACCGGCAGCGAATTCATGCGGGTGAGGTTTCGCAATGGTTCGCGACAGTGTCGGAGACGTGTCCACGAAATTCCGTCAGCCTAATTCATTCCCGGCTCATCTCTTTCGACGCGTAATCTTTCTTTTGAAAAGCCGGAAGACGCGTCGGGTGTTTCGCGACGACGACGACGATGACGACGACGACGCCGACATTGCGCGCCCCGCGGCCCGTTTCCGCATAGTTTGCCTTGCAATTCTGCCAAGGGTAAAAAAGAGAGTCTCTCTCTCCGAGAGAGAGAGAGAGAGAGAGAGAGAGAGAGAGAGAGAGAGCAGTCCCTTCTCGTCCCTTGCCCTTCTTTCCGGCCAGTCTCGAGGCCCCGGAGCGTTTGCACGGAAAATTCAAGCGGTGAAAGGAACGCGCGCGCGCTCGTGCTCGCTCGCTGCGAGAGAGTATATCGCGCGGCGAGACGATAGCACGAGATGTTAATTCAAAGATAATTTAAGGCGGAAACGGGCTTGAAAGCTGCGCCCCCAGCTTCCTGAGACTCCGCGCGTCCGCTGTGTATATATATATCCGAATGATTATAAAGCTCTGTCCACATTTGTTACCGCGCCTCGTTAGAACGTCCCGAGTAATCTCGCGGTAACGAGGATCGGTCCATTTCCCGTTTCATTTCACGTCGCTGCCACCAATACCTGCATCCTGTTCAATTTCGGTCATTTAAATGTACCACTTTGTACTCCGCTCCCTATTCATACGACAACAAATATATAGACATCGTATATTTATGTACTTACTCCGTTGAAACATTACACTGGTCAAAATAAATGTTGTTACAGAATATTTATATAAGTACGCCTTTATGCATAGAGTTTCGTGTGGAGACCACGAATCCAAAAGCCGTTTGTCGCCCATCGGACTCAATTTTTGAGAAATTTGATTTGGAAGAGAAAATGGAAAATTCAACTTTCAGAATTTGTTTTGCTTCAGAAGAAAAAGCTAGATGGATGATTCTTACGTAGAGAAAATCTGCAGACTCTTCCAAGTATGACGGTATTTTTTGTTATGATATTATAAACATTTGAACATGTATAAAAATTTGTTTAATGTTGAACAGTGAAAAGCACTTACCGAATCTCGTTTCACAAGTCTCTTACATAGACCATTTTTTTTTTATTCAGAAAATCTCATAAGAGATTTATTACATTAGGTACAAAACCAAAGTGTACAGAGAAAATAACCTCTATAAACTAAAAGCTAGGGTACATCACTATTTTTAAATTTTTTTTCCGTTTTTCCTTAAACACGCAGGTTACAGCTTTTTAGAAACGAAAGTATATAGAGACTTTAATGTTGGGCCCAGCCAGAAACATAGAAACGTCCAAAGGCATTTCACACAAGATTTCCTATATATCAAGACATTATTGCAATACGATACTCGGGCAAGTGCAACGTATTGTTTTAATGCGCTAGAATGTTTTGTATAAATTTCTGCGACCCGATCTTCTAATTCAAAACCGTTCCAGCCGGTTTTTCAGTCGCCGGAGGCCAATCAATTCCAGAAGCCGCATGAATCATGCAAACTATAAATTGCCCACGGAGCTTAAGAAATTAGAGATTACGTATTAAAGTCTACTACAGGTGGGATGTGTGGACGTTTGATCAAATGAATTCAATATGTGGCTCTGAAATATGCAAACGATCGGGCAGAGTTTCCGGACGCGCGAGAACTTTGCAGAAATTTCGATATGTAGTTCGGTATAGCCTAGTTCGCATGCGAAAACGAAGACATTCTTTTATTATCGGTCGCGAAGTTCTGGTAGCTTTTAATGAGAAAAAATTAATTAGCCGGTCGGACCAGTTTTAAGTACACCGGGGAATTAACGGTGAGAGGTTCCTACACGCCTTCGGTTTTTCGCTGATTTATTAACGAGCGCGAGGAAAATCGAAGCGAACACGACTCGGACCTCCGACTCAAATTCGCCAATTTATTTACCACTCGTGTTGACAGCGTCACTTGCACCACAGTTCTGACAACTATCGTACACTCTGGAAAACGCAATAAAAATAAAAATGGTACTCGTCTTGTTCGAAAAAACCGAGAGAGATTATTTCTTTCCATTATTTCATTCAGGAGACGATTTAACAAAATTGGTCTGGCTGAGATCGGGACACGATTGCTAAAAAAAAACACTTCAAACAACTGCTCTACACTTTAACAAACAGTATAAAAATAAAAAAAAATTGAAGAAAACTGAGGGGATTATTTCTTTCCGAATACTACACAGGAAAATTGTTTAGTATTAGGTCGGGACACAGTCGCTACAAAATATATTTCAAAAAACGATCATACACTCTGACAAACGCTATAAAAATTTACAAAAAAGCCTAATTCCACTAAAGAAAACTGAAGAATATTTCTTTCAGAAGTCGACTCAGAAAAATTAATCTGCTTTAGGTCAGAAAAAGATCATAAAAAGATACGCTTCAAACAATTGCTATACACTGTTTCAAACACTATCAAACTAAAAACAGACTGGTCCCACTAAAGAAAGCTGAGGGATAGCTATTATTTCTTTCAGAAGTCGCGCCAGAAAAGTTGGTCGCGCAAAATGGATCCCGGTGGCCTATTTAATTAGGAAAAAGGACGAGACGAGAGAGCGACGGTGAAAAGACAGGTTGTAACGGTTTCTTTGCAAACCCTGTACGGGTGTATATATCTCTCTCTCTCTGAAAATCAACGGCACCCCCGGAAAAACGAAAATGGAGGCGAAGAGTCGACGCTTGTCAAATGTTGAGCATGAAACCCCGTATATAGTTGGAACGAGTCTCCTGCTCGAATAGGATCTCGGATTTCGAGGGTGAAGTCGTCAAGGTGCTGCCGATAGACGACTATGACTAACGGGGTCCAGGCGAGGGCTTCTACTTCGTCGGTACGTAACTGCCGATATCCTTTTGTCTGAAACGTCCGCTTTTTCAGCATTCCGCACAGGTTCTGAACGGATCGCCCTCTCACCTTGCATACCGATCGTTTGTTTAAGCCGAAGACACGCGCTCTCTAAGCTGCTCTAGCCGCTCCTACACCGGGTGACTCTATTCCTCTGATTTCCTCTGGATTTTTCTTTAATACAGATGTTCCTTAGATTTTTCTTCAACACGGAGATTCTTCCAATTTTTCTTGAGTACAGACTTTTTCTGGATTTTGCTTGAGTATAGACATTCTCTGGAGTTTTATTTGGATTTTTCTTTAGTACAGATGTTCTTTCGTTTTTCCTCGAGTACATACCTGTTCTGGATTTTGATTCTGATTTTGCTTAAGTACAGACATTCTGTGGAGTTCAATTTGGATTTTTCTTTAGTACAGATTTTCTTTGGATTTTTCTTTAGTACAGATGTTCTTTGGATTTTTCTTTGGGTTTTTCATCAACACAGACGTTCTTTCGATTTTCCTTGAGTGCAGACTTTCTCTGGATTTTGATTTTGGTTCAGTACAGACATTCTGTGGAGTTTTATTTGGATTTTTCTTTAATACAGATGTTCCTTGGAGTCTTCTTTAATACAGATGTTTTTTAGAGTACAGACTTTCTCTGGATTTTGATTTTGGTTCAGTACAGACATTCTGTGGAGTTTTATTTGGATTTTTCTTGGATACACATGTTCTTTCGATTTTTCTTGAGCACAGGCTTTCCTTTAATTTTTCTTCGGATATTGATACGTTTCTTGAGAATCTGCGATAAGCGGATCACCCTGTAGATACTGACGCATCCGGGCATTCCAATGAAATCGCTCGGCTGTATTGCCGATGCAATAGCGCTTCCGTTCGATTCGTTCACGAGACACGCGTGCCCCTGTCAAGCGAGCACGAGCCTTCGAGAAAGTATACTATACAGACGACTGCTCAGGTTAAAGATACCGCTCAAAATATCTCAATTGTTTGCGACAACAAAAGGGAGACGCTTAACACCGGCGACGGCCGGTGTCGCGCACGCGCGATTTCGCGTTTATCTAACAAGGTTTTAACTAACAAGTCTTGATAAATGAAGCAACACATAATTCTGAACATTATCAATAATATTATTGTAAAAATGAACCGCTGTCCAAGCGTTAACAATTTTATATTGACACGGTCAATTGTTGAGTGAAAAATATTACATATTTTAGGTTTAATCTCTAAAGAAACATGTAAAGAAATGAACGAGCTTCGTCTGAAGTTAATTACTCTACTATTTTTTTAGTTATCGTGAACGTCAGTTTAAAAAGAACAGTTTCGAGTAACATGCGTATTATACAATAAATAATACGTAGAACTGAACTAAAAAAAAGAACACTTGTATCTCAAGAGTATATGTTTACATCCCCAAAAGGTCTAAAAAAACTCATAGGTGCAATAGTTATTCGGAAAAAAAATTCTTAATAATCACTTGTTTTCGATGCTGTTACACGAGAAGCCCCCCTCAAGTCTTATCGTTCTTTTACGATAAAGTATTACGAATTATGGTTTTCAAGAAATGTGGCTTTATCACTAAACCTACCGACCATTAAAGCTGACTAGTATGCGTTGCCTTATAAAAATGGCACGATTGAATTCATTTAGATTTTGTGCAATTTTCATAATGTATACTTTAATAAAGCAGCGTATATAATCAGTTCCTGTGGAACAATTTTCATAAGTTCAATAATTGTGAAATAAAAAATCTGAAACGGGTCATTTGACCCGCAGTGCTAGGTTCAGTGTTAATAATTTGATCAGCTAAGTGTACACATTGATAAATAGATATTGAGTTCGAGTGCAGAATTGTTAATAAATGTGTTGTTGGTGAATATAACGATTCGATATAGGATCTTCTGGGTATCTGTTTGGTAAGCGTTTCTTCAGAGGACAGTGATGGACAAAATGCTGTTTTCTGTCGCTGTCCACGTAGAAAACAGTTTAACACACGTATCTAGGAGATCGTAGGTGAGTCAGAGAACGAGTCACAGATGGTTCCAACAACGACAGAGCCATTAAGGGTAACTGTCAGATGGCTTTAACAGTCGTAAATGGCCTGGGACACACGAACAGAGCCATGAATCCTTTTCTCGGAAGCCTTGTCGAAACATTTGTGCATTTGCCTCGTCGGAAACAATATTGCAAACCGTACTGAATTAATTCGTACATCTCAGCAATTGCTGAGAAGTGAACACAGCCATTAAACTACCCTGAGGAAAATCTCACAGTGATTAGTTCTTAGAAAATCTTCCAGGAGATCTTACAAATCTTTATCAAATTTTGCGTAAATAAATTTGTTGTGAATTTTGTGAACACACGAAGTCTGCACAAATAGTTACGTTTCTCATCAATAAGTTTCTAATCCATATTGATTTCGTCAATTATCTTTTTGTACAAATTGCCATTTTACCACTAGACCTGCAAACAAAAACCACTAAAAACGACTATTTTAACATTGCTCTATAAAAATATCAAGAATATAATTCCACATTTTTATCACAATACACTCATGTCGAAAGAAAAAGATAAAAACGTGAAGAGTAAATCTTTACGATCGCAATACATGTGAATTAACCCTTAGCACTCGAATGGCGACTCTGAGGCGCCGCTACAAATTGTTACACCATTATTCAGAATATTGTTTACATGATTAAATTTGTTTATATGTAATAAATTACTAAACATTTAAATATTGTATGAGGTACTATATCAGTTTCGTACGAATATAATGAAAAAAAATTATGTGCAATGGAAATATTCTAGGTTAGAAGAAATGTTTGATTTTTTAGTTGAAATAGCCCCGAGTGCAAAGGGTTAACACTAAACCCTCCGCTGCTGATCAAATGACCGGCCGCATATTTTTTATGTTACTAATAATCAAATTGCTTCCAAGAGAAACGACTGAATAAATTTCTTTATTCAAGCACATACATTGAAAAAACCATATATTTTCATTCGTTTTCTCATCAGACCTACAATACGTGCATTTATAGCAACGTATTAATTATCTGTTGAATTTGGCAGTTCATTTTGCAAATCAATATCTTCTTCAATATTATTATAATCTAAGAAGAAAAAACAACGGGAGTGTGGTAACTAAAATGCAAGATAAATACTTTTGATTGAAATCTCTCGAAATATCTAAATGATAAAAACATTCATTAACAAAACTAAACACAACAGAGCACAGCAACGGCGCACAATTACTTATTTCTCGCTCGCTCGGCTAAACTCGGCTCTCCCGAGTTTGTCCGAATGAGCGTTTCACTTCGGAGCGTGACGGATCAAATTCATTTGTACTGCTCTGCAAAAATTCTGGTGCGTTCAAAGAACTTTTCACTTCAAAATTGCACAAAATCTAAATAAATACATCCTTGTCATTTTGATAAGTTGAAACATTCGAATCGCTTTTAGTGCTTGGTAGGACTAGTGACAATTTTGATGCAATTCTATTGTTAAGTATGAAATTCAAGTTCAAACGGCCAGAGCGTGGCGACGGGGTGCATACCAATCGCATTCCCGAGGACCGATAACAATCGTAATAGGTCCAGACGTGTTCGAATTACAGATAGTTCATAGGGAGCGTTGCTGGGAGCAACAAGAATGCCAGCAATCACGCGCATTAGGTCCGACATTTGCTCCGACGAGAGTCACTCGATCCCTGGCGAAATGACACTTCAGCATTAAATCGATCGATATTCATGAATGCATATTGAACTTGATCCCATCGCCATCTCGGACGGCTGTGCGCGTGCGGTTCTCCGTTCCCACAATCAGTCAAGCGTATTACGGCCATCCTCTATCTCTCTTCATCATCTCTCTCGCTCTCTGTGCTGTCGGTGTTCGATACCGAGTCCTAGAAGCACCGGCGAGAAAATTGTCCGGGAATCGTTTGATACGAGGATTACCGCAGCTTCGAAAACGAGAAAAATGGCCGGGTTGAAAATTTCTCATAATTTTTCTCATGAATGCATAAAATCCGCAATAATGCATCCGCATCCGTATGTGTTAAAATTTAAAAAATTTGTACTAATGTAGATAAATACTGAGTTGCCTGCAAAGTTCGTTGCGTTTTTGAAAATAGCGCAAAATTCGTCTGTATTCTATAAATTGCTAAAAACTCAACTGTTGCATGAGAAAACAGGTTTCATTTCATGTGTACAATATAAAAAAGATAAATAGAATAAAAATGTTCCAGCTTGAAAGAAATATCTTCGAATTAAAATTGCTTCGAGTGCAAAGGGTTATACTAAGTTCATATCCGCAGCGAAACCGCGTACTGATTAATACTAATGCTCGATATAATTAATTGGAGAAATGAGCAAATATTTTGGTACGTGCATAATTAAATGATGCGTTTACAATTTCAGGAATTATACGAGCACTCACGACGTTGTCGGTACGTCGACATTCATCTTCAAAGGTTTAACTAACTTCAAAAAAATGAATTGTCCCGGTTGGTCACACGAAACGCGAAAAATAATTTAGCACACGAAGTCTGGAAGCACATGAACGAGCCACAAACATGAGCACCGCCATTGTCTTGGTCGTCACCTGCGGCACAGCTCTGTGAGCGTAATCTTGACATTCTAAACAGCTAATCCATCCCTCTGTGGGTTCAGAGAACAAACAGAAAATAAGTACCGCCTTCTTTTCAAGAATTCTTGTTTTAACGAAGGGTAGTGCAGTTCCTTTGTTCCTGCTCCGAGGTTCCAGTTTTATATGTTGCAACACAGTATTTCCGTATTCGCGTGTTCTCAAGTTTCCCGCAACCGAAGAAACTGTTCCCGTGCAAACGCGGAATGAATTATTCGAATAAACTGTTTAATTAATACGTACACCCGACATTTCCAGACCTCGGAACAATGTGAATTATTCAAGTTTGTAGTTGCACCGTGTCTTGGTTACTCGTTTCGGACGAAGAAATTGTTTATTGTGTGAAATATAGGAGCGGCGATGAAACGCAACGTTCGAAATACTATGGACCGCCGAGGCACTGGTTAGAGATTATTTTCGGCCTTGTGTGTGCTCGATGAGTGCGTTTGCAAACAGAGAAAGAGTCCATGAACTGACTATGAAAAGTTAGCACACTATAATACAAATTATGACCGCGTCGTGTTTTTGTTCGTTTCGCTCAATATCGTTTGCGTAACGCATAACTCATCAGTGACGTTCAGAGAATACGAACTTGGCCATTATGATCTGAATCTGTTTATAAACCATTCTACTGGACATTTAACTAATAATATGTCCGCCAGTTTCATTTACAATTTTCCTGCTAAAAATTATTTTCTGCAGGTGTGCGAACTCAAATTTATTCGTTAATGGAGATTTTAATTGCATGGAAGTTGGAAGTTTCGTATACATTTTTATGGAAAATTTGTAATTTATTAAACATTTCACACACATCAAGATTGTTTTAGCGCAATTTCAACACTTGGTCATGATATAGTGGGTCATTGAACTCGTTTCGATGTCAAGTGTCACATTACGAAATCAAAAATATATAATTATGTGTGGAAGATTGAGGTGACCTTAAAATTTTTTTATTCAAATTTGTAGATGGCTGAATGCTGGTTCAATTTTATCTTAAACATTTTTTTGTCAGATCATCCGCATTGCAATGATCATAATACTTATCAGTGCACATACTGTGGGTCTTGCAAATGAAGAGGACCCAAATTATTTTCGGTGAAAATCTTGACTTTAATATGTATTGTTAATAGATTGCGGATTTTATGCATTTGTGACAAAATTGAGTAGATGAAATTTAAAATATTGTGCAGATTATTTAAAAGGACTGAAGCATGACAGTATATTATTTTCATTCTATTAAAACTTTTAAAGAAAGAAAGAAAATTTCGATTTTGCATAAATATCCGCAGTTTAATTATAAAATATAGTGACAAAATAGACCCTGGTATCGATGCATATTTTGATTCATTGAATTCAGCACAATATCAGTGCAACGATGTCGAATTGAGTCGAATATAAAAATAATTTCTCAAGAACGCTTACAAGCTAGCTCGAATATATCCAAAAAATTTGTACAGCACCAACTGTTCAACATTTTTGCGAGCAGCTCCGCGGGATAATATTTTGCAAAACTTCTGGCGGTTTCATGGCATTAGGGGAAGCGTTTAAGCATAAAAAGTACGGAAATTTGTCGCCCCAGTTTTTGGCCGACCGGTGAAAATTTTTAAGTGCTCAAAAACTTTTCACCGGCAGTGTACGCCGGTTTAAATTTGAATTGGGTCGGCCGAGTTTTAGATGGCGTGTCTTTTTTTCCTTCTATTTTACGAACGAGTATGCCTTTACGCTGGTATGTATGTAGTAGTACAACCCCACGCAAAAAGTATGGAACCACAAATTAAAAAATCGCATCATTTTCTGAAAATTGAACCAAATGAGTTGAGATTTTTTGACATGTTAGAAGAATTAGTTTACTAAATAACGGGCGAACAAAATATTGAAAAAATTACTATTGGTCGGAATTGCGGAGAAAAGAGTAAAATTTGATTTTTGTAACGTTTTTTATCTAGACCTGTAGTAACACTTTGATCAATGCATTTTGTGGGTCTATGTCAATTATATGCACGGTTAATAAAAATAAAAAAGTGGTGAACGTTGGTACGAGCAAGAAACATTTTGTTGAATGTCCCAGATTTTCGACATTATCAGGGAATTACGCGTTTGTGTGATCACTATGCAGGATCTTTGTGCATTTATGACGAGAATGGGCACGTACAATTTCAAGCATATTAAAAAGATTTAAGGATATCAGTGTATTTGTTTCAGCTTTATAATATAATGAAATGAAGAAAGAAATTTCTATTTGACTCCTATATCTTGCAAACAATGGTAACATTTTTTATTTTGCATAAAGAACCGCAGTTTAGTATTCGCCTTTATATGTTTGTAGCTCACAACAACGTTCACCGATTTCGATGAAATTTTCACCGTGTATATAATCGAAATAGATCTACAAAACGCATTGATTAAAATTTCATTTCGGGCTCGGATAAAAAAGTTGTCAAAAACCAACTATTACTCTTTTTTTCGCAAAGCTGACCAATAGCAATATTTTCAGAACTTCGTTATTCAGTAAACTAATTTTTCTAACATGTCAAGAAATGCCAACTAGTTTGGTTAAATTTTTCAGAAAATTATGCGATTTTAAATGTGGTTCCATACTTTATGCCAGGGGATGTGGTAGTAGATGTAATAATAGAAGGTAGTGCAGGGGTGGAAAATAAATGTCAGAATTTCCTTCTCTGCGTGACCCGTGCCGGTGTTGCTAAAAAGGTTTCAATCGAATCGGAACATCGGGGTTTTCAAGTCTCCCCTTTCCGATCGAACGAGATAAGAACAATTATGGAAAATGCTACACCAGCCCCGGAATAATTCCGCGCGTGGTTATTCTCTTCCGAGAAAAAATTTGTATATAAAGTCGAACGCCTTGGCGTGACAGTATGCAGTGACGTAAACGGGAACTTTCCAGTGCCATAACCTCCGTAGGGACGGCTGTGTACCTGGTGGTTATTATGCCAGCCCTACGGGCAGCCTTTAAACGCTTTTAGCCAACCTATTTTTCGTCCTCTTTAAACATTTTTAGTAAGCACTTTCATTAGCTGCACTTTAACACGTTAACTGCTACTTCGGCCACGTACGGGAAACTCCAATTTTTAAATAGGAATTAATTTTTATTAGGATTAATTTCTAGATAGAATTTTGTTAGGATTCGTAGAATGCAATAGTATTCACTGCGGTGAATTTAAACTTTCAGTTTCGTTGATTGACACCTTGATCGCCCACATCACAAAAATTAAAATTAAATTGATTTAAGAAAACAAACACTGAAAAGTTTAGTTCTCTGATTTTATATGATAGATTGCGGATTTTATGGATTTATAGTAAAAATGGGTGAGTATAAGTTCAAACCGTGGAAATATTAAAAGAATTTCAGAATGTCAATATCTTTTTAACGATTTAATAAAATCGCTAAAAAAAGAAATAAATTCCTGTTTGGTTCCTATGTCTTGCAATTAATGCGAACAATTTTTCTTTAAATTATTACGAATTCAAATTTGACGCACGCAGGCTACGAGTTTAAATATCCCGCTCAGAATATGAATTTATATTTGCCGCTGAGCATACGAATATTAGTTTGCCATTCAGAATTACGAATTCATATTCTGAGCGGGATGTTTAAATTCATATTCTGAGCCGCAAAGAATTCGTAATTCTGAGTGGCAAACTTACATTCCTATTCTCAGCGGCGAGTTTAAATTCATATTCTGAGCGCGATATTTAAATTCATATTCTGAGCGGGATATTTAAATTCATATTCTGGGCAGCAAATTTGAATTCGTAAATCTGAGCGGCAAACTTACATTCGTATTCTCAACGGCAAGTTTAAATTCATATTCTGAGCCGCAAAGAATTCGTAATTCTGAGTGGCAAACTTACATTCCTATTCTCAGCGGCGAGTTTAAATTCATATTCTGAGCGCGATATTTAAATTCATATTCTGAGCGGGATATTTAAATTCATATTCTGGGCAGCAAATTTGAATTCGTAAATCTGAGCGGCAAACTTACATTCGTATTCTCAACGGCAAGTTTAAATTCATATTCTGAGCGCGATATTTAAATTCATATTCTGAGCGGGATATTTAAATTCATATTCTGGGCCGCAAATTTGAATTCGTAAATCTGAGCGGCAAACTTACATTCGTATTCTCAACGGCAAGTTTAAATTCATATTCTGAGCGCGATATTTAAATTCATATTCTGAGCGGGATATTTAAATTCATATTCTGGGCCGCAAATTTGAATTCGTAAATCTGAGCGGCAAACTTACATTCGTATTTTCAGCGGCAAGTTTAAATTCATATCCTGAGCGCGATATTGAAATTCATATTCTGAGCCGCAAATTTGAATTCGTAATTCTGAGCGGCAAACTTACACTCGTATTCTCAGCGGCAAATTTAAATTCATATTCTGAGCCGCAAATTTGAATTCGTAATTCTGAGCGGGAAACTTACATTCGTATTCTCAGCTTCAAATTTAAATTCATATTCTAAGCGGGATAATTAAATTCATATTCTGAGTCGTTTGCCGCTCGGAATACGTATGTAAGTTTGCCGCTCAGAATTCTGAATTTAAATTTGCGGCTCAGAATATGAATTTAAATGTGCAAACATGGCTTCGCGCGTTAGAAATTCGACATTAACACCTTGCACTATATTATCGAGTCAGTATCGTCAGAAAAATTCGAATTTGCTACGAATTGATGGCACTCGTTTCTTTTGAATCAAAATAAAATTCTATATTTTTGTTACCGACGTATAACTATTAAAAGCGAATGTAGACATGCTATAAACATTTTATCTTTCTTGTAGGAAATTAGTAACGACGAAAAAGTTTTAGCTATGATAGCTGTAAAATAAATCGTAGAGCAAGGGGTTTTAATTTCGCGCGGTAAAAAATCGACCACGAAATCGTCGGACTATTTCAAGAGTGCAAAGCAACAGTGTGTTCCCTATCCCAGTTATCCTAGTGTCGGGCCAGTAGTTACGTTTTTCATTCAGATCTAATTTAAAGGTCCTATCGCGGACGTTCGATAACAGAGGTTTGCGGCTAGCGCATCGTTACCAGCAAATTTACATTTCGTCGAGAGCGAGAGAGAAGCGTTTCCTCCCCGCGTATCCCACGGAACCAATCAAATATTAATAACCGTACGGTGTAAATTGTTCGGTGTGTAACGAATCGATCTGTCCACTTTATCCGATACAAGCGCACGCGGACGTACATATATCGGGAGATGCTTGAATCAATAACAGCCGACTGGAAAGTGGTGTCAATTTCAATGAAACTAGAACGCGAACGCGAACGGGAACACCACCGGCCGACAAGCGGTTATTATTCGCGTAAAGAGTCGCGAATGGACGTTCGTTCTGGTCGAAAACGATGAAGGTTATAGTCCGAGGAATTCAAACTTATCGACCAGCCTCCGCGGAAAATCTGTTTCGCGCAGGAAATGTGACCCGGTTGGTTTCCCGAACAGAGTCGACCGGATTTACCGCTGTTCTTGTTACCAGGCCTAGCCGCACAGATAATTAACCAGTTGAATGGGCCGCGAAACTGTTTCTCTTATCTTCGCGCGAGTTCCACGCGCCCTTAACGGGTAACACCGATATAACCCTAATTTCAGAATTTTTTGGAGGAAAGGGAAAAAAGTGAATCAAATATTTAGTTAGTGGTCTTTATTACACATGACTCGAAGTATACAGAATATTTTTTTTATGTCATTTGTATTGAAAATGGCGGCTCTAGACGTTCTTGAGTGCAGGAACTTTTTTTTAGAGGGGCTGTGCAAAT
Source organism: Sphecodes monilicornis (assembly GCA_913789915.3). Taxonomy (NCBI): domain Eukaryota; kingdom Metazoa; phylum Arthropoda; class Insecta; order Hymenoptera; family Halictidae; genus Sphecodes; species Sphecodes monilicornis. The sequence goes on along the minus strand of OU565285.1, from coordinate 10,686,476 downwards.
AACAGGCGCAAAAGTTGATCTGGTACAACAAACCAAAGTTTCTCTTAATTTTCATCAAAAGAAAAAAGCGTAGGGATTTTCTGAAATATTTGTTTTCTGAAATAGTTTTCGATTTATTGGTGCAGAATTAAACACTTTTATCGAATGCGTGCTATTTTTGCAAAAATCATTATTGGGAAATTTCTCTACGCATTTCTCTAACTATTAATATGAAAATGAAGAAAAACTTTGGTATTTTTTGTAACAGATCAATTTTTGTGGCTGTTATTTGTCATCGCTCCGGAACCATCTCTAAAAACTGTTCCCATATTGAAGAGCGTCTACCGCCGCCATTTTTAATACAAATGAAATGCAAAAATTTAATCGTATACTTCGAGACACGTGTAACAAAATCCTCCGAGTGAATTAATTTTAATTTTTGTCCATTCGACCAAAAAATTTTAAAGTTGCGGTTCAAAATTGAATGGTTACAAAAACCTCGACTACTACTGTAACCAGGACAATGACTAGAAAATAATCGAATAAATAATTAATTTGCCGGGTTCACTGTCTAGCCACAGATTCTACGATGAACAACGCGCTTCAGAAAAGTTAAACAAAAAGTAACAAAAATTTAGTATTGGGTTTCAATAAGCAAATTAAGCACGTGCTTAGGACACCAGATGGGGGGCACCATAGAAATTTTTTGAATTTTACATCGTTTACATCTATTAATATTGCTAAGTGTTTATGTGAATGCGGGTGCGCGAGTGGAAGGATGAAAATCAGAAGCGAGTGAGCAAAACTCTAACTTTGGTTAAGAAAAACACTTTTCAGTCAAATTATCGAAAATCCTCGGTAAGGGAGTCTCAAAAATTTAAGTGTTTAACCCCTTAACCTACAACTACGGGCATAGCCCGTAGTAGATGATCGGGCCAAAAGTAAATATTACGGGCACGTAATATTTACGATTGGCCGATCATCGTACTAAACAAGTCGTGCGAATGGCTCGAAGGGTGCGCGAGCTTGTTTACGTTTTCGGCCCAAAATTCTCGAACGTAAATCGTAGGTTAAGGGGTTAAGGCCTCTGAAGGTGTTAATCCGGCACTGGGCAGAACCAAAGTGATCTTTCCTCTGGAAACGATCATCGACAGTCGCTCTTACGTTTCCTTTCATCTTCGGTGGCCATAACGTTTCATGGCGCGGAGACGAGGGTGTAGTTCCACGGGGGTACCCGCATGGCGGGTCGGTGTACCCGTGTCTCGCTCGCTTCTCTGGATTTCTTTGAATTTTCCTGCGTGTCGGTGGCGATGGCGACGGCTGTCTACAACGAGAATCCATCCTCTCTCTCGGCCGTGCAGTTAGGGGTGGCACGCACGCGACACAGGGACGCGTAACGAGGGTGTTGCGAGAGAGGGCTGCACGCACCCGCATCCCAGGCCGGGTACAGTGCCTGCTAAAATATTATAGTGGACCCTCTATACAACGCACGGCCTCCTTTAACACGGATATTCCCGTCCGACACGCCGCAAAAATCGCGACGGTGTAACAAGTACGAAAATAAGGGCTTTACAGGTACACACGCACGGGCTGCGAGAGGGTGTGTTTACATTTTTACTGTGCAATAAGACTAGATGCGATCATGAGGGATCATTAGACTGCGGGATGTTGAACAGAAAGTTCTCGGGCAGGAATTGATCTTGGATATTTAGTATTAGTTCATAAATAATTCCTGATTTACGCTGATTAAATATTCAAGCTAATAGATGGACGTAAATATACGGGCACGAAATATTCTTCGTACGGGTATTGCTTTAAAAGGTATTGGATAATTGAATATTATCAAATATTTCCTTTAATAGGTAGGTTGTTTTATTTAAAATTGTGGGGGCAGTAATCTAGCAATCTAGCTGAAATATTTGCTTTAAACTGAGCTAAGTATACGGGCACGAAATATTCTTAGTACGGGTATTACTTTAATTGGTATTGGATTATTAAATATTATTAAATATTCTCTTTAATAGATTTATGTCAAATTGTGAGGGCAGTATTTAAGCAACAGCAGAAGTGTAAATTTTATAAAATACTCTTAATTCGAATATTACTCTAAAAGCAATTCATCATTAAAAATCATCATCAAATATTCTGTTTAATAAATGGTTTATTTTTATTTTAGATCGTGGGGGTAGAAATTTAGCGAAAGCGAAACTGAGGCATGTACTTCCTGTCTTCAATAATCAATCACAAAATAACACAGTCTGAATATTACTTTAAAAGTAATTTATTATTGGATACTAGTAAATATTCCCTACACGAGACAATGCATTTTACTCAAACTCGTAAGGGTGGTAATTTAGCAACAGCAAAAGCGTTGCTGCTATTTCATGTGTAAAATAAACAGTGTCACTAGACTCTCATTTTAGTACAATTTTAAAATTTGTTACATTCAATTTGTTACATAAACAGTCGGTTTCATTTAAAATCGTGAGTAGTTCTCAATCCTCCATTCAAAAACCATACCAACACAGTCTACAAATTGAATCGACTCCAAAAGGACATTTAAATAAAAAAGAACCTATACTCATGCCTAAACTATAACCTATCCCATTACCAGAAATACAGTCAATCAATATTCACAATATTTTGAATGTAACCAATGAACACAAAGGTCCGGTCGTCGGATCGAATTGACCTCGCACGAGGGTCGAGTCGAGACAATATTTCGTCCGTACAACATCAAACACAATAGGACCTTGCTTCGAAACATCTCTCTATGTACATTGATATCACCTCATCATTCGTTACGTCCTGAATAGGCTGCTAATTTTATGCATTGATGACAAAAACGGGCAAGCGCAATTCGAAAGAGTTTATAAGTATCCATATATTGTTTTTAACTTTTCGAAGTTCATGAAGAAGAAACAAAACTTCGTCTTATTACCAGTCCCTTGTAATTGATGTAGACAATTTTTATTTCCGACAGGATAATAACGCACATATTGTAAAAAAATTGAATTATATATAATGTACGTCACATATTGGAAACAACTCCCGAAAGTCCAGACCTCAATCCCATTGATTATTATCCAAATACATGGCAAACTCAAAATAAGCGTTCAACAACCAAATTATGGACATTTGGAATAGTTCTTGCGTCTGCAAGATGTAATCGGTGCTCATGGTGGACTAACAACGTATTAAAATTTCGTGTTTTTATGAAAAACGTATAGTCGTTCGAATACTTTTGTGGCCCTCATATCGTCGATGTTTCCAAGAAATATTTGATAACTATTGTTGACATTAGTTTATCGTCTTCAAAGTCTACATGTATAATCGCGACACTAACAAGTTACTACTGGAATAAAATCATTATGGAATTCGTAATGTAAGTATATTTTTTAAAGCCTCAAACATTTCATTCGAAACCGTTCGAATACTTTCGAGCAGGGGGTTGAAAACAGTTATGCATTATGTACATCGGTTTCGGTTCTTGAAATAGTTATGCAGAACCGAAAAAGTCTCATAACTGTTGTAAAGTTCATCGATTCTGACTCACATCGGTTCTATAACTGTTATTTTTCTGTTCTGAGTTAGAATAATTGATGTATATCGGTTCTAACTGACTGACCAAACTCAGAACAGAACGATAACAGTTATAGAACCGGAACTGGAACCGATATAAGTCAGAACCGATATACCTTATAACAGTTATGAGACCTTTTCGGTTCTCCATAACTGTTTCAAACAGAACCGATATATAACAGTTTGAAACAGTTATTTTCGAAACCTTTTCAATCTCTGCTTTTGTGGTTCACTGTATATAAGATTTGGAATATTCCCTAAAATTCCCGGAATCTACGTATCGTAACCTTCCACAAGAGCGAACGTCGCGCCGAGTGTGTACTGTGTGTATCGATCCCGAGAGTACACACGAAGAAGACGACTCTGAGCGCCACCACGCTCGGTCTCTGTCGCTCTTATTCGATGGGAGAGGCGCTGTCTCTTGTGTTGTTGCTTTCGTTGGAACGACGGCTACCCGGTGTGTCTAACGGAGCATAGTCCAAGAGAAATAAACAACAACGAACACCGGAAACAAGCCTACCGAACCGCCCATGACACCCGTCGAGGACGTCGTCCCCGTCGAACGTTCAACGTGAACGAGTAACCGAGCACTTTTGTTTCTCCCTCGAGAATTAGCCGGCCACGGAGAAAAACGCGAAGAATTGTCGTGGTAATGGCTTACGGTGGTTATGATGAAACGAATGGTTACCCGTCGAGTTAGATGGTTTCGCTTACCTTGATTTTCTGTGAGTAATCTGAACACTGACACTAGACGGAACGACACACACTCCACACTCGACAAAGGTCCGAGCTCGACTGAACGCCGCCGCGGAGTGGGGTGGCGCCACGGCCAATCCCAACGTACTATGTAGCACGCGATCCCATCTTCCTCGCGTAACGCGTACAGCGAGAGTCAAAAATGAGTGTACGCTACTGTGTGCGCGACAGTGGTCTTTAATAGAACCGGGTAAAATTTTGGTTAAAAAATATTTCAAGTACTATCTTAACCCTTTGCGGACGTGTGTCTATCGACAGCCGTCCAAGCAATTTTTTCCGGTTTTCGACTGCGAATGATTTTTAAAGAAATGATTACTCTCGGCAAAATATCGAACAAATTTTTATTAACCACAACACTTTTCCCTTCATTTCATTTATATACTTATATGAGTTATTCCAATATCGTCAATTGAACCGGGAATTGAAATCGTAGAGATTCAGGAGATATTTATTTTTGTCGTTACCGTGGTATTTTTGTTTGAAATATCAAGATGTGTTGTTGAAGTATTTTCGAGCGATTTTGGGGGCGGAAATGGTATCGGAAAGGGGTGTAACAGTTCGGAAAGCTGGTTTATTCATGATTAGCTAGATTCATCTTCAGACTACTTATAAGTCAGATTTTGTGGTCGGTGCGGTTAGTGTTAAATTCGTACGGTGAGATAGTGGTTTTGCGGTGGTTTATCGTGGTCCTTTCATTCGTAGTTTTGCAGATATTTTGTCAGTAAGTTTATGCAATTCAGAAGATATTTTTCATTGAGTTTTTATACAGTTTAAGAGACTACGATTGACGGAAATTCGAAAACAATTTACAACCCCGTGCGACTGATTCATTTGTAACTTCGGATTTCTTGTTGTCTTACTCCCTAAATTGTAGTGCTTTATGAATAAATAGATGTAAATAGTGTTGCTTTACAAATGTGTTGAAAATTTAGAGGAATTAAACGAGAAGGACCACTACCACGTTTGAGTGAGTATTTACATTTTTTATACTGTTATTAGTTTAAACATTTTTGGATAAGAGTTTAATGTTTATGGTGCTATTGGGTCATAATTGATCGTACAAATTATTTGAAGAGTGAATAGGGAACATAGAATGTAATTTATCTCGGGTCAGTGGTTCTTAATTAATTTTAAAACTTATTAAAGTATATTTAAAGATATTCACAATTGATTCTTGACGTTTCTTCTATAAGTGATAATATATATTTCGGAAAGAATTATCTGCTGCGTAACATATAAATTTAGCGCCATTACATATAATGGCAAAATGCTGAAACTTGCAGATAATTTTACCGACAGATAAACATTTTATGGTATTATGGTATTATGTCATAGATGTCGCCATGCCATAATAGAAACTATTAAATGGGTACAAGTTTCTAGCATTTTGTCATAGATGGCATCAGTTGACGCTACCTAGTACTTGGAACACGGACAAGTTACATACAGAGAGGAATTCTTCTCTGGTTAAACCGCTGGTCAAACTAACTTTTATCAGAGAGGAATGAGAGTGTTCCACTGATATATATCAGTGTAGTGCTCACGCCCGGGGTTTGGACGTGCCAACTTTTTACTTTTAAGCCCGGAAGAGATCCTACCTCATTTTTTTACCCCCTCTAACACATAGATCAGAACTAGTTTCAACCAATTAGTTAATTTGAATATAAAATAATGTTTCAATAACGAATCAACATGCAGTATGTAACGTACATCTCAAAACCTACATTATCTTTGGCCTGCATCAGAACCTACAATCTACATCCCATACAGGAATGCAAATCTAATACCAGCTCACGAGAGCAAAACTGACCCCGAACACGAGTGCGGCGTAACCAACAAGACTAAGATCAGAGACCCGGATTGAAACCAAGACGTAACTGAATGAAAACCAAATAAAACTCGAATCTAATGAATTGGGGATCTAACGACCTAAAGGCGACTCGGGTTGCCCCGGGGATGCGACACCCTGTACCCACTCACGGGTCCCATCCCGTGAGTGTGCCCCTGATCTCCGATCGGAGAAATATCAATTTCAATACAAAAATGTCAATTTAGGAAAGTTGAACCACTGAAACTTCGAGAGCATATTCCAATTACGAATCCAAAAATTAATATTGAAGCTATTTGTTGAACGTACCTGCATTCTGAAATAGAAACTTTGTATTTGGATTATTAATTGAAAATAATTGTTGAAGCTGGGACATAGGAAAAGGAAGAAAGTATTAAAAGTCTTACATTCTACTATGAAATACATATTTACGCAAATTCTAAATGTGCAGCTATTAGCTCGATATTATCCACTACATGCAAGATACTATAATTTATGAGTTATAGCATTTTGCGAATTGTGGATAATATCGATTGCCCAGGTCTCACCACGAGGAGGTTGCTGCACAAGAGACCCGAAAGGGAGTCAGAACGAAGTCTCCCTTCGTTCTGTCTCCCTTTCTTACAACGAAGACTCTTAGAATCTAAGTTTCGCAGGTCGCTAAATGGAGAAGTAGTCTTTTTCATGGAAAAGACTTCTTTTCCATTTAGCGTATGTCGAGTAATTATTGCGGGGCAAAGTGTGAATCGGAGAAGAAGTCTCCGATCCACGAGGGACCAAGGGCGAATCAGGCGGAAGGCTCTGATTCTTTCAAAGAAACAAACAAGATCGAACCAGAGCAGAAGGCTCTGGTTCAAGGGTGACGCGACGCGTTCAGTGCTTACAAGTCCTGAGCCGACCAGCCCGATACCCGCCACTCCATCACCAAGAAAGATGGCAAAGAGATGCGCTCAAACGGTTTCTGGCGCTACTGGGTGACATGAGAACATGGCGTGCCCAGGATTACGTTAACACAGAGGATCGTCAGAAGACGAGTGAACGAGTCTCTTAGACATCCCTCTCAATGACTTCACGCCGGATACCGAAACTGGACTGGCTCAGAACCTGCAAGCAAGGCCGACACAGCAGAAGGCTGTGTCGGAGTCAGAACACGGAGCGAGCAAAGTCAAGTTACGGCAATAATTACTCGACATAGTTACAACGACGATTAACAAGATTAATAACTAACGCACGCAATAAAACTAACTTATAAATAATCCGGAGTCTTCGTTCGACGATTCCTCTTCGTTTGATGAATTTTCTTCGTACGATGAATTTTCTTCGTACGATGAATTTTCTTCGCACGATGAATTTTCTTCGCAAGATGAATTTTCTTCGCAAGATGAATATTCTTAAACAGAATCGATGGCCAGCTGAAACAAAATTGACTCCAAATGGAAAAGCTGTTGAAAAAAAATCGAAAACCAGATGAAACAAAATCGAAACAGAATCGAAAACCAGTTGATACGAAATCGACACCAAATGAAAAACCAGTCGAAACAGAATCGAAGCCATATCGAGCCCAAATCTAATTATTTGTGGACGCAACGATCTATAGGCGATTCGGGTGGCCCCGGGGACGCGAGTCCCCGTACCCACTCACGGGCCCCATCCCGTGAGTGAGCCCCTGAGGGAACTCCGATCGGAGGAATATCAATTTCAAGACAAAAATATCAATTTGAGAAAGTTGTTCTTTGAAAGTTCAGGAGCACATTCCAATTACGAATCCAAAAATTAATAATGGAGGTGTTTGTTGAAGGTACATGTATTCTGAAATTGAAATTCCGTATTTTTATTATTAATTGAAAAAAAATGCTGAACCTGGAATACCTGAACAAAGGAAAACGAAGAAAGTATTAAGTCTTACATTTCACTATAAAATACATATTAACGCAAATTCTAAATGTGCAGCTATTAGCTCGATATTATCCACTACATGCAAGATACTATAATTTATGAGTTATAGCATTTTGCGAATTGTGGATAATATCGATTGCCCAGGTCTCACCACGAGGAGGTTGCTGCACAAGAGACCCGAAAGGGAGTCAGAACGAAGTCTCCCTTCGTTCTGTCTCCCTTTCTTACAACGAAGACTCTTAGAATCTAAGTTTCGCAGGTCGCTAAATGGAGAAGTAGTCTTTTTCATGGAAAAGACTTCTTTTCCATTTAGCGTATGTCGAGTAATTATTGCGGGGCAAAGTGTGAATCGGAGAAGAAGTCTCCGATCCACGAGGGACCAAGGGCGAATCAGGCGGAAGGCTCTGATTCTTTCAAAGAAACAAACAAGATCGAACCAGAGCAGAAGGCTCTGGTTCAAGGGTGACGCGACGCGTTCAGTGCTTACAAGTCCTGAGCCGACCAGCCCGATACCCGCCACTCCATCACCAAGAAAGATGGCAAAGAGATGCGCTCAAACGGTTTCTGGCGCTACTGGGTGACATGAGAACATGGCGTGCCCAGGATTACGTTAACACAGAGGATCGTCAGAAGACGAGTGAACGAGTCTCTTAGACATCCCTCTCAATGACTTCACGCCGGATACCGAAACTGGACCAGCTCAGGACCTGCAAGCAAGGCCGACACAGCAGAAGGCTGTGTCGGAGTCAGAAAACGGAGCGAGCAAAGTCAAGTTACGGCAATAATTACTCGACATAATTACAACGACGATTGACAATCTTAATAACTAACGCTCGCACTAAAACTAACATAAGAATAATCCGGAGTCTTCGTTCGACGATTCCTCTTCTTTCGATGCATTTTCTTCGTAAGAATGAATTTTCTTCGTACGATGAAGTTTCTTCGCACGATGAATTTTCTTCGCACGATGAATTTTCTTCGCCAGATGAATTTTTTTCTTTCGATGAATTTTCTTCCTTTGATGAATTTTCTTCGTTCGTTCTGACTAACAAGAGCAAGATGAACGACCCAAATCGAAACAGAATCGAAAACCAATTGAAAGAAAATCGACACCAAATCGAAAACCAGTCGAAACAAAGTCGAAACAAAGTCGAAACAAAGTCGAAACAAAATCGAAACCACATCGAGCCCAAATCTAATGATTTGTGGACGCAACGACCTATAGGCGATTCGGGTTCCCCCGGGGACGCGAGTCCCCGTACCCACTCACGGGCCCCATCCCGTGAGTGAGTCCCTGAGGGAACTCCGATCCGAGCAATATTGATTTCAAGATAAAAATATCAATTTCCAGAAATAAATATCCATTTCCTGAAATAAATATCAATTTCCTGAAATAAATATCAATTTCCTGAAATAAATATCAATTTCCTGAAATAAATAACAATTTCCTGAAATAAATAACAATTTCCTGAAATAAATAACAATTTCCTGAAATAAATAACAATTTCCTGAAATAAATAACAATTTCCTGAAATAAATAACAATTTCCTGAAATAAATAACAATTTCCTGAAAACAATGACAATTTCCTGAAATAAATAACAATTTCCTGAAATAAATAACAATTTCCTGAAATAAATAACAATTTCCTGAAATAAATAACAATTTCCTGAAATAAATAACAATTTCCTGAAATAAATAACAATTTCAAGACAAATATGTCAATTTCAAGACAAATATATCAATTTCCTGAAATAAATATCAATTTCCTGAAATAAATATCAATTTCCTGAAATAAATAACAATTTCCTGAAATAAATAACAATTTCCTGAAATAAATAACAATTTCCTGAAATAAATAACAAGTTCCTGAAAACAATGACAATTTCCTGAAATAAATAACAATTTCCTGAAATAAATAACAATTTCCTGAAATAAATAACAATTTCCTGAAATAAATAACAATTTCAAGACAAATATGTCAATTTCAAGACAAATATATCAATTTCCTGAAATAAATTTCAAGTTCCTGAAATAAATAACAATTTCCTGAAATAAATAACAATTTCCTGAAATAAATAACAATTTCCTGAGAAATATCAATTTCTAGACAAATATATTGTATCAATTTGATAAAGTTGAACTTTGAAAGTCTTACAAAATTAAGTATTACCATTCTTACAAATTACATAAGAAATTTAAAACTCTAAGGTTTAAAATTCTAGATCGGTTCTACTAAAAATAATTTAAATCGCGGCTATTTATTCGCAACATTAACTAGACATTAAGTCAAGTTTGAAAATTTATACTATTACAACGCGTGTCACAATTTGTTTCCCATCGCTACTTAAAATCGCGAATGTTCTTATCTCACAGTTGATCGTTGCAACTGGAGCATGGGCGCCTGAAATATCGAATCATTCTAAAACAAACGCGATCCTTTTGATGCGCAACGCTAATTCAACAAATCGAAATTAAAAATACTATTTAAATAAGAAAAGAACTCTGACGTCTAAAATTCTATATCGGTGTCTCTAGAATTACTTTAAATCGCGACTATTTATTCGCAACATTAACTAGGCATTTGATCAACTTTAAAAATTGATACTACTACAACGCGTGTGACAATTTGTTTCGCAACGCTACTCGAAATCGCGGATGAGCCCATCTCACAGTTGATCGTTGCAGCTCGAGCATGGGCGCCTGAAATGTCGAAAGACTCGAAAGCAAACGCGAACTTTTGGTGCGCAACGCTAATTCAACGAACAGAGACCCAAAAAAGATTACTCTAATTCAACAAATCGAAATTCAAATTGCTATTTAAATAAGAAATTTAGAATTCCAACGTTTAAAATTGTACATCTGTATGTCTAGATTTACTTTAAATCGCAACTATTTATTCGCAACATTTACTACACATTTAATCAAGTTTTAAAATTGATAGTAGTACAACGCGTGTGACAATTTGTTTCGCAACACTACTCGAAATCGCGGATGTGCCCATCTCACAGCTGATCGTTGCAGCTCGAGCATGGGAGCCTGAAAAGTCGAAAGACTCGAAAGCAAACGCGAACTTTTGGTACGCAACGCTAATTCAATGAACAGAGATCCAAAAAAGATTACTCTACAGTTTCTGCAAAACGAATCGCGACTATTTGTTTCGCAAGGCTATAGTTTAAACAAGCTATATCGCTGATAGAGACTACTATTATATTTAGAAGAAAGGCTAACTTTGATCTCTGTTCAAAATCGATTAACGCAACGCGCACTTTTTTCGCAACGCTAGTGCAAATCGCGGACGTTCCCATCTCGGCTGATCGTTGGGGCGGCGAGGCCTGCCCATGCATGCAACTAACTACTTTTACATTCTACTACAACTCTATTTCTACAGACGAGTATAACGACAAGGTAGTGATAAAATGACTCACTCGAAGATGCGAAGACGTTGCAATGATTGTCCTTTTGAATGACAGTTTGTCCGGCATCTTTGGCATAAAACCTCGTCTGCTCCTTCGGCCCCATCCCGACAATTTGTTTCGCACCGCTACTCGATATTGCGGAAGTACCCATCTCACAGTTGATCGTTGCAACTGGAGCATGGGCGCCTGAAATATCGAAAGATTCTATTGCAAACGCGATTCTTTTGATGCGCAACGCTAATTCAACAAATCGAATTTAAAATGGTATTTAACTAAGAAATTTAAAACTCTAACGTCTAAAATTCTAAACAGGTATCTTTAGAACTACTTTAAATTACGACTATTTATTTGCAACATTAACTGGACATTTCATCAACTTTAAAAATTTATACTAGTACAACGCGTGTAACAATTTGTTTCGCAACACTACTTGAAATCGCGGATGTGCCCATCTCACAGTTGATCGTTGCAGCTCGAGCATGGGAGCCTGAAAAGTCGAAAGACTCGAAGGCAAACGCGAACTTTTGGTACGCAACGCTAATTCAACGAACAGAGATCCAAAAAACGATTACTTTAGATTATATGTAAAACAACAACAATATGAACTTTAAAAGCGCAGTTATCAAATTGAAATGTAATTTTGAACCGCGACTATTTATGATTCGCAACGCTACGCTCTAAACAAAATTTTTCGTAACATTAACTTTAATCTCTGTTCAAAATCGACTAAATGCAACGCGTGGTTTTGTCGCAACGCTAGTGCAAATCGCGGACGTTCCCATCTCGGCTGATCGTTGGGGCGGCGATGCCTGCCCATGCATGCAACTAACTACTTTTACACTTTACTACTACTCTATACTACTACTTCTACAGACGAATATAGTAACAAGGTAGTAACAAAATGACTCACTCGAAGATGCGAAGTCATTGCAATGAATGCCCTCTCTGAGTCGATCAGCACGGTACTGGCATCATGCCGGATACTGAAACTGGACCGGCTCGGAACCCAAAGTAAACGAAGACAGCATTGAAGAGACCATGGCCCCCCCCGAGCTAGCTTAAAGTAGTCCAAGGAAGTTTTAAAGAACCCTTGGACTACCCTAAGCTAGCTAAAGGTGGACCATGGTAGACAATGGTAGGCCATTGGTGGAGGACCCTTAGTTAAGCTTAAGCCAGCTGAAGGTAAACAAGGGTAGCTCTGGAAGACCACTGGTCAGCCTCCAGGTAAGCACAGGTAGGCCAGAGTAGCTCTCGATGACCACTGATCAACCACAGGGTAGACCACTGTTGGAGGACCCTTGGTCCATCCTAAGCCAGCTGAAGGTAGGCAAGGGTAGCTCTGGAGGACCACTGGTCAGCCTCAGGGTAGGCCAGAGTAGCTCTGGATGACCACTGGTCAACCCCAGGGTAGACCACTGGTGGAGGACCCTTGGTCCACCCTAAGCCAGCTGAAGGTAGGCAAGGGTAGCTCTGGAGGACCACTGGTCATCCCCAAGGCAGGCAGGAGAGGCCAGGGTACCGCTGGAAGACCCTCCTGGTCCCGGAGTCCATCCGCTCTTGCCGGAGGGCCCGGCCCGACTGATTGACTGAGCGCGCTCAGCGAGCTTAGGTAGCCAGTGATGCGCAACGCGCAGCGAAGCGGAACGCTCCCCACCCCAACTAATTTCGGTAGATCTCGATTGCCGTGATAATAATTATTGATAAATCTATTATTTCTTGCTGTTTAATGTTTATAACAATTCCTTTTGCCAACGATGTCGACAAGCATCCCCTTGTTTATCTACCAACTAATTTTTTAGTAAAAATTGCTAATCGTACTCGAGGTACAGAACAACTTTTAAACCATGAATATTCATACGCATTAATTTCTTCAACACAACTCACTGAAAAATGTATTGTTTCTATCTAGTTAATATTTATAACAATCTTTTTGTTAATGATGTCGACAAGCATCCTCTTGACTATCTACCATCTTATTCTTAAGTAAAAATTGCTAATAGTACTCGAGATACAGAGTAACTTTTAACACACGAATATTACCAAACAATATTATATCAAACAAATGTAATTAATAAAGTTACTATCTCTAGCTGTTTAATGTTTATAACAATTCCTTTTGCTAATTATCTCGATAAGCACTCCCTCGACTATCTGACCATCTAATTTTTCAGTGAAAATATGTAATGGAACTCGAGATATTGAATATCTTCTGACACATGAATATTCGCGTGCATTAATTTATCTAACACAATTCACTGATAAATTTATCATCTCTAGCTGGTTAATATTTGAAACAATTCCTTTTGTCGATGATGTCGACGAGCACTCCGTTGACCATCTTGCCATCTAATTTTTTAGTAGAAGTAAGTAATAAAACTCGAGATCCAGCATAATTTATGATACATGAATATTACTAAGCATAATTATATTGAAAAAATGTAATTAATGAATTTCTTATCTCTGTTTGTTTAACGATTACAACGATTATATGTTTGGTTACCTCACCACCCAATTTTGTAGTAAAAATAGCTAATAGTACTCGAGATACAGATTAACTTTTATGCACGAACGTTTGGAGTATACAAGATATTCAATTCTCACTAGTATGCACAGTTTCATTAGAACAAGAGTAACAAAAATTATTTATAACTAATTAACCTCTTCTAGAATCGAATTGAAAACTATACATGAATGTTGCCGAAGGTCCATTCTATATTCTTCGAGAGCTAATATTTATAAAAATTACCTGAAGTAATTTATCAACAATTTTTGTGGAGGTAACTTCTATCTTCTATGCCCGCAATGAGTAAGACAAGGAGAGTCCGAGTATTCGTCAAAGGTAAACACACAAATCGTTGTGTCACCTCTCTGGAAATCGTAAATAACTAATTAACGAGGCGTCGAATCTACATAAAACTGCAACAGAAATGTAGCTAAGACATCATTCTAGATCCTCCGATCACAAGGAAGATTATTTTTTACCAGAGATTTGTTAAATTATTTGAGTTTATTTTAGAACGAGACTTAGAATAATTGTTTATAACTATTTAGTCAGAAATAAAATGTGACGATAAACTATATGTGAAAGTAGCTGAGGGTCTATTCCATATTTCCTAACTGCAAATATTTGTAAACAATTCCTCACAAGTGTGTTACTAATAAATTTTCTGTCGAGTGTGCACATTATTCAGCAGCTCGGTGGCTGTCTTTCTTTCTCTTCGTAAATTTGCATAAGTTCGTCTTTGTTGGATACCAACTTCGTTATCATGTTCGCCAAATTTTTACCAGGAGATTCAAAGTCCTGCATAAATGTAGGCGGTACGAGTGAATAATACGTGGTGCTACATCTGCATCCGTCCTGGCTGATAGAAGTATTATATGTATATTCGCAACATTTTTCTTGGAAAAAATTAGTTTATATTTTTTTTAACGAATAATAGCCGTAGCCAAAAATATTAAAAGAATTGGAGATAGTGTTGATGAGAATACCTCATTATTAAACTAATGTCTAGGATAGTCGTTCTTGATCTTCGATGTAAAATCTGTATTTTTTCGAACTTTCCTGGGTCATTTCATTTTTTACAACTAGAGTTTGCAACTAAAAGATCTGAAAAAGTTAACATACTTGACATTATAATTAATATTATACTTAATTTATTATTAGTTACCTATTTTATATAAAATATTGTTACCTATTTACATAAAACATTTAAACTGTAGGTTCTGATGCAGGTTAAAGATGATGTAGGTTCTGAGATGTACGATACATATTACATTTTGATTCGTTATTAAAACATTATTTTATATTTAAATTGAACAATTGGTGGAAGCTAGTTCTGATTCGGACGTTAGAGGGGGTCAAAAGTTGAGACAGGTTCTGGTCCAGACTAGATTTAGACTAGGGGGCAGCAGTATACCGGGCACGGCCAAAACCCGGCCGTGAGCACTCTCATTCCTCTCTGTTTTTATGCATGATAATTTGGAGTATACAAGATATTTGCTTCTCACCAATATGTCTAGTGTCATGAGTTATGTTATGTGCCAGAAAAAATCTGTCGCCACAAGAAGAAGTTTACCTGTCGGTAAAATTGTGTACAAGTTTCAGCGTTCTGCCACCACGAATAATGGCGCTCAATTTATATTTTACGGAGCAAATGATTTTTGTCCCTCGTGGGAAAAACGGCAAAAATTCAGTAGATTTAAGAAAAAATCATTTTTTATACATTTCTTGAATTGTTTAACTATAAATAGATCTTTTTGAATGTCTAATAAGATATTGATTTTTGTCGGGTATACTGAAACTCTTAACTGTATAAATATATTCCTAATTGTATAAATAGATGTCTAACTTTATAAAAAAATGCCTAATTTTATAAATAAACACCTGACCAAATTTTTTGGATCTCAATTTAAAAATAAAATATACGTTTGCAATCTAGCGATAGCAATTCAGCAGGAGCAATTTCCTGAATGGGTGGCGCGGTGCTGATTTATTATAAAACCTTGAATCACTTGTTTCGCTTTTGACAGTGAGCAGATACGACAAGTCTCAGGGGAGACGAATGAATCATTCCAAACTGTGGATGGTTCCACGCTGAAACTCATCATTTGTTTGATTACCGAATGATGAAATCACGATCATACTTTCACTGACGCTGTTCACTTCGTAGGGCAAGGTTGGGTTTTCGCCTTGGAATGTGTTCAATCCGTTCGCTATAATCTTTTAGAAAGTATCAGATCTGTGTTTATAATCATAAATTTTAGATCAAAATAATAATAAACAATCTCCAAATTGCTTAATTTACGATTATTCATACGATTCATGCGATTATTCCACGATTATACAACTGAAATACAATCTCCTCTCTTTTACAAAGCATTTATATACAAATATAATAGCCAGTTCCTCTGTCCTCTGCTAGGTCAAAATATCTAGACTCACAGAAAATACATGGAAAGTAGCCGTTAGCACGGAGGAGTGCATAAATATGGTTTGATCCCTGAAATCCTTAGTATCGTATAATCATCGTGGGCAGTTCACTTTGTTAGCATTGCAAATGACCGTTATCTTTACTCCGTTACTCCGCGACTTGTGGAAAAGTAAAATCGATACATTAACAAATTAAACACGACAGACAGGGGAAACGGAACATTTGTGTACGCGCATAAAGTCACGTACAGGAGTTCCTTCATGGCTTGCGAAATGGGTCGTCCCGTTTTTCGTCGGACAAAACGCGGTCGGAAGGCGTTCGTTATAAACGTGAATATAAATTTCGTTTATATCACTGTAAACGCTGATACTCCGAAATACCATGAATAACTCGCCACACGTATTGTGTACATGTTATTAACAACTTTAATATGTTATATGCACGTATACGAACTTCGTCGCTTTAACAAATGATCCACTGAGCTCTCAAAACGTTTGTAGGCTTTACCAATTGTTCGGTCGATGCAAAGCTGACGCAACGTGTGCGAATTTCCACGAGACATATACTTTCGCTAAACATTAGCGATTACGTCGTGAAAATGACTAATATTCTAGCAATTTACTGACATTAACACTGCTATCTCTACTATTAAGATAGCAGTCAGAGACAATTGCACTTAAAAGTAATGCGGCAGTAATAGTTACAATAACTCATAGTAACATTCGGACATTTTTAAAATGACGTTAACTTTTTTAAAATTGGAGAGATTAAAGACATTTGTCCACTTGTTTATACACGACTGACATAACTCATTTCATGAAAAGGACAGTATTAAATTTATTTAGATTCCCGCGCCATTTTTATAATATGCACTTGAATGAAAATTCTCGACATGTGATGGACGCCTAATTTATTAAATCAATTACTGTGTGCCATAAGTAAGAGCATAGAATGACGTAAGGGGAAACACGTGCTAGCGGTTCTACGTGATCTTGATCATGATCCTTTCAGGAACTTCTAGCAATCTCTCTCTCTCCCTGCCTCCCTCCCCCCTCTTTCTCGCTCTCTCTCTCTCTCTCTCTCTCTCTCTCTCTCTCTCTCTCTCTGTCTCTCTTTCGGCTGATCATTCTCAACTCTCGCTTCGTCGTAGTGAATCCCTCTAGACAAATAGAAGGAAGAACGATGACGTGCCGAGAGACACGTTCGACCGTTTCTTGGACTTGATTCCGACAGGTTGCAAAGGCGGTTGGAATTATAGCTGGTACCGCTGCCAAAAGCGCAGTCAACGTCGGCCATGTGTTCCGGAGTAATCAGACCGTTTCTGAGACGCCTGACTGAGATTATTGTAGCCTGCTTGTCGAGTGCTGACCTGAGATTCACTGATAAACACTGCTCCTAGCTCTCCAGGCACAGAAATTCATCCATTGTGAGTTCGGAGACTTTGGAGCGGACAATTTCTAAAAATTGTCAAGAAATTTTTACTTTATTACGGCTATTATAAAACAATTCGAAAATTATTTAGGATTGTAAAAATTTCTTATGAGATTAAAGTAACATCGATCCCTCGTGAATGAGGTTTTTTCTTTTACATATTAAGAATATTTTTCACAAGGAATTCAATCTTGCATTAAAGTTGAATACTGAAACTTCATTTTGAAAAAGATATTAAACATTTCACAGATTAACCCGTGTACCTTTCAACTAAATTTTAAAAATTTGTCTATGCTTTCTATTTTCTCTCTGTCAAAATATTCTAAAGTGTCTAAAATTTACGAATATGTGGACTGCAGATTTGTTGAATTTATAGCAAAATTGAGTAGATGAAATATAAAACTAGAAAAATTAATAAAGTGAAACATGTCAATATATTATTCTTCATCTATCAAAATGATTAAGGGAAGGAACCACATTCTATTTAGTTTCCATTTCCTGCAATCGATGTAGACAATTTTGATTTTTTATAAAAATCGGCAGTGCCTTAATATGTTTTTCATTTGAAAAAATTGTTAACCTAAACAGCAGATGATAATTTACTTTCTTGCATGACAAGTATACCTACTCTTCACAGAAAACTTGCGGTCTCATCATGACGCCTATCCTCATCACATCCAATCAATTACAAGGTATCATTCAACATCAAAATAATTAACCAAGAACCCTATTCATAATTTAGAACAATTTTTGGTCAATATTCCGTCCAAAAAGGATCATGATCGGGCTTACGCAGATCTTCGCGACATTTCCATCACATGCTATCTATTGCGTCACTATAATGACGTTATAAACTAACAAGCGAACAAGTTTAAGTTACACAAGCCGATTTTGATGAAACTTGTGTTAGACATAGTTCTTCGAGAAAATATTTCACACGTGTTTTGTTATCGGTAACCATCCAAGAGGTGAAAACAGCCCTCAAAGTTCTGGGTCAAAACCACATTTTTTCAGATATTTCGGAAACATGAGTTTCCGTTTCCGTTTCCGTTTCCGCTTAAGTTTCATTAAAATCGACTTATGTAACTTGAATATGTTCCGTTGTAAGCCAGACGCTGCATTGCTAGCGATGATTCAACATTACGGTGAACCGAGGCAATGTACGGCAATCCACGTTACTCGGATTCGCGCAATCGCATTCGACTGGATACGGTTGATAGTGCGCCTAGGAGATGCTATCGACTTCACTGACAGGTGATAAAGCTTCCGGTAATACGATAACAGTGCGGTGAGATCGACAATCGTTGGACAATTTCGTGAGAAAGTGGACCATGTTGTTCTTCAAGGTGTACAGTCTCTCGTCCAGATGCAAATTACAACGGGGACTTTTGCTTCGGAGAAACATCATCGTGTGAGCGAGACAGTATATTCATCTTCATTCTGACCAATCGCAGACATCTTCCCCCACCTGTTGGCAGACACTTTCATGTACTCCTGATGTGTTGCGTGATCATTCTAATTGCACACTGACTCAAAATTGCACGAATTTACTAATTTTTGTGTAACCAAGTGTATTTGATTTGAATCAAAGCCGAATTTTTCTTGGAAATATTGCCATTTTGTTTGATCATTTTTTTTATTTTTGTGTACTGTGTGATATATCGTATTATCATTGCAGATTTATGTAAAAGTTGATTTATTAATTAAATCAAATTTTTAAACAATACAGTCGTTGCTTTTCTCGACGATTTTATAAAAGTTTTGAGGTAATTTACTAATTTTTGTATGCTACATGACGTTACTATAGTTGTAAATTTATATAAATGTTGTCGTGAAGGAAAAAGGATTTTTTTGTTGGACAATATGGTTGTTGCTTTTCTTATCAGTCTTTCATCATTTTCCAAGTGATCCCATAATTTTTGCATACAAGATGACAGTACTAAAATTATACATTTACAAAAAAGGTTGTTATATAAGCAGGTTGTTATATATGCATTTTTGCATTTTCGAGAAAACAAAAAAAGCAGTCTGCGCTCCAAAAAGTTATAAGTCCTCCGTCAGCGCCATTTTCGTTCAAGAATCACTATAGTAAGTAATAGTTTGAACGCCCCAATTTTGACCAAAAGATGCACCCTGAGAATAGCTTTCATCGTGCGAAAAATCTCTTATGAAACGTTAGAGCAGCTCGCTGTAATAATAGCACAGAAAAAGCAACAAAGAGAACTTGGAATTACTGGGTCGAGTCAATAGATCGCGGGTAATCGAATTCATGGAAATTTGTTATTTATAAATTCTACTGTCTGCTTCTGTGACAAGGACAGTTATTTTTCCAATAGAGTTGGATTTCACTTGGATCATCCAGATCGCAGATTACGGTCGATTACTCGCGTATTTTAATAACTGAATCACCTGAATTTCCAAATCTTCCGTCGAGATAACGTTCAAAGGTGGAACGTATGTGTAAGAAGTATAAATATTAGTTGCCAACACACACACACACATATTTGTTTGTGTGTTGAAATCGCCGAAATCCTCCGTTTATATCCTCTTCAGATTAACATTGCGCCTGACCTTCAAGTTCGAGAGACGTTTCCGTCAAAGGTGAAAATTGGCCAGATGTTTATCGAGCTTGTTATCGAGCGAAATTAATTTCGCAAAATCGATAGGAAAATGTCACAACAGATATCGCGTTCATCGTTTGTATCACACTGATCGTAGGCTCGTGGCGCAATCCACGATCTTGAGGATTTATGGTGTGCTGAATCAGAGTGTTCGTTGACCCCGGGCATTTTTATATCCTAACCATCACATTCTTTGCTTCTGTGTTTCCACGTGACGTTGGGCTGGCCCGAAGATAGATTTTGCTAAGCCCTATGTCAATAACCTGGGAACCGGACACCCACATCCAACGAACGGTTAAAATCTTTTTCATGTTTTTATGGAGCTTAAACTACCACTCCTCCCTTGGCCTAAAATGATAGTAAACTGTTCTTAGGATATTCTTGTCTTGCTGACCCTAATGTCAATAATCGAGTTTTAAAAATAGAGGTCGAGATCCTGTTAAAGGCTTGAAAAGCTCCAGCGATTGGAGACCTCTAGCTAGAGGTTGTAATTACTTTTACTATACCTCATGCGATATTTAGAAAAATGAAGCCACCCCAAATTTCAATAATATATTAATATTTCCCAGAGCTTAAGAAACATTCTTGTATCCCTACAATCGTTCTCAGATCCTCAGATTACCTAAACCAACTGTTTATGTGCAAAATTTCTGTGGATAGATATTTAGAAAAATAGAGCAACTCTAAATTTAAATAATTTTGTAATACTTCCCAAAGCTTGAGAAACATTCTTGCATACCAAAAGTCGTTCTTAGATTAGCTAAATCAACAGTCGAATGCTGATGCAATAGATTTGATCAAAAAGTCAAACATCGTGTCAGTGCATATTCGGAAAAGTGCAAATTTGAAACAAGCTACCGGCTCAGGACAATCAATACAATTGAACACCCTCTTCCTACAATTTCGAAAAATTCCCCGGCGCCTCAAAGAATTCTTTCACCCTAAAAATCGCTTCCAGATTACCAAGATCATAAACCAGACTGCTAAAAAGAAACAAAAATACGAGGATACACGTCGATCTCTCTCGGATCGATGTTCTCATCAGCGTTCCAAAATTAACTTGACGTTCGAGCGCAATAAAACACCCCCCAGTGGCTAGTCATTCCGCGGGTCCCCCATAGTATTTTTAGTCCCCTCCGAAACCAACAACCCGGCATCCTGAAAACGGTGTTTTATTGGCAGAGAAGAGGGATCGAGAAGAAAGTGCCGCCGGTTCGGATCGATGAGCGCGTGCACGCATGAGAGAACGATTGCGTCAGCCGACGCTTGCGCACTTCATCGTTCCTCGTTCTCTCATCAAATTTTTAATTTTCCGCGCTTGTTACAAACATCGCCATATATTCAAACCGATCCTAACGCCTCTACCAGATGGGTTTCTTTCATCATACAAATTCGTGGAACGTTAGGGGTCATGGTTTTCGATCAGGATGCACCGGCGTTCCCCGTTTCGTCAGCGGCCCCTTAAGTATAAAAAGGCGGGACAAGGTCATGCCAGCGGACAGTAGTCTCTGAGCTGTCAGGCAAGACGGACGTGCTGTAGTGAACTATACTGAGCTAACTTCGCTGTTGTTAGTGAATCTTCTCTTGTTTTTCTTTTTAATTGACCGACGACAAGAAGAAGCATTAGGTTGGTGAAAATTGTGTTTTGTATTTAACCTCGCAATTATAGTGTTGTGCGGTTTTTGAAGCGAGTGCTGTATTTAGGTTACGTGGAAGTTATGCCATTTATGGGATGCGTTACTTGGTGTAATGGTCTCTTTCTCTTTCTGTGGTGTACGAGCTGGGTCAGACGCGTATTTGTCGGAGCAATTGACGTGTTGCTGTATTGAGCGTGTTTAGACAATGTGTTGGGAATTCGTTGAGTAATGCGAGAAATGGAGAATGATGTTTATGACACATGTACTCGATTGAAACGCTCTTTGCTATTGTAACCTTTGACCAGCAACAACGTGCACCGGTATCTCGAGTACACGTGCTTAGACAGGTAGTGGCATCTTGCGAGCCATGTGCTATTGTGGTTTTATCACAGATTCATTCATGCTAGCAGGCAGCTGCGAATATCCTTTGTACATTCTATTGAAACATTTTTTGGGAGCAGAGATAAATCGACGAATTTTTGGAGGGTTTCATTGTATTGTTATAAGCAGCGTAGAATTCGTAGAATTTTTTCTTTAATCGTATGATTGTATCAGCTGTGATCTTCAAGATAAAAGGATTCTGCTGATATGATTTTTAAGATAGAGAAATATGGTGCATGTTTTAACGATATTATTAGGTAATTTTATTGCATCTAGAAAACAGGACAATTTTTTTGTAGATCTTAAATAATTTTTAAGATAAAACAACATAATGTAATGTGATTCGCCATGTCATTTTGTGACCACGGTTTCAGTAGTTTTCATTTTATAATGTTTGTGTGCACCGTCTCATGTTTTCGTTAAACAGGGATTTGTTTATTGTGAATTCAAGGTTTTCTTGACTCGAATCGTGTTGTGTAATTTTCCAACTCTTTCTTTGAACGTCGTATACCATTTGTTTACACTTGAAAATCTCAGATTATAAAAGAACTTTGATTAACAATAAGAAATATGTAGTAATTTAGTAGAATTTGAAAGAAAAAGACAAGAATCCATACTGTATACTTGCTCGTGCGCAAAATGAAGTCCCTACGACCTTTTAACCTTCAGAGTTTACGCGAAAAGAATATTCAGGTGAATGTCGCATTACAAACGTCAATTTTAATGTTTGTTGCTACAGTCTATTTAATAAATTTCTTTTGACCGCAAGTTCTAAAAAGAATATTAACATTTAACTGTACAAAACTAAAAATTAGGTCAATGGCTTCAAGGACATTCCTTCGTATCTTTTACCTTCAAAATGATCAAATGGCAAGGAACAATTTTAGACACTGGAATGTATACAGTACCATCTTCGTATTTAATCCAGAGGAAAATCTCCTCGACCTTCCGACCTTGAAAGATCTTATAATAGAATGTAGTCTGAAAAATTATCTTAATCCAGAAACAGCACTAATTGCATCGCACAAAATATAATAACTAGACTGCGGATGTTTATGCAATTTGCAATTTTTGTGGACGAATTTTAAGAAAGCGGAATCAAATAAAATCTTATTTTCCGTGGTAGTAGCCTCTGTAGACTCGTAATAATATAAAATCGTACTAAATTCTGTCGAATTTTACATTCTAGCATTTTTCGAAAATTTTCAGAAGACATAATTGCATAAAGATCCGCAGACAAATAATAACATTCAAATTGTATTTAAAATTGATTAAATTTTATATTTTACCATTGAGTACAATTTTCGCGAGGCGCTCAGACCTATAGTCTGCCTATGGAATCATCTCTACGACCTCGTGACCTTGACGTACTCCACAATTTCTTCTAATTCTATAATCTAACAAAACCAATACCTTCCTAGAACACTAGCAACCTTGAATCACAAACAACTAATTAAGATTGAAGCAGTATTCATTGTTGAACCTTCTGTTTATAGAAAATTCCTTAACACTATAATCTAACAAAATCAACATTTTCTTAGAACAATGATAGGCTTAAAGACCAAACTACAAACTGACAGTACAATTGTATTCTTTATTGTACTTTTCCACGCGCCGTCTACCTATACAAAATCGAACGCTACGACCTTGAAGTACTCCATACTTTCTCTTACTCCGACAATCTAACAAAATCAATATTTTCTCAGCACAATGGCAACCTCGAATGGTAACTGTGGATTTTCATGCATTTTCAAAGAAATTCTATGAAATATGAAATGGTAAGGGATTCGAAAAATCTAAGGATATTGTTACAATATTTTCAATGTAAGAAATCTATTTAGTTGATGTAATGAATTTTGATTTAACTCCTGCTGTCCACAATCTTTGCAGCACATTTCGTATTTTGCATAAAAATCGGCAGTCTACCACCAACTAACGTTGAAATTGTATTCGGTAATTATACATATAGGAAAGGTCTGCGTCCTCCGATTTTGATGAAATTTTAATCTATTATAGATTTCAACATTTTGAACAACTTTTTCCTTTTCCAATATAGGGGGTCGCTTTTAGTTTCCGAGATATTTGCAAAAAGCTATCGGTAATGTTAATTTCATAACGGAAACCTTCTTTTTAGAAACACTGGGTGCGTCTGAAATACTGGGTGGGTGTGTGTTGTATTGTCGCTTCTCATCTCCACAACGTGTTTACAAACAAAAAATAAACAGATGCGACCCGAAAATCCAGGAAATGTCTTTGAAAATTGAAAGCTCAGCCTATCTATGTATGATCAGAGTTATCTACAGGAGTTAATTCTGCTTGTTTCTTCTGTTATTCCATTTCCTGGATTTTCGGGCCTCTTCTGTTTATTTTTTTGTATGTAAGCACGTTGTGGAGATGAGAAGCGACAATACCACACACACTCACCCAGTGTTTCACACGCATCCAGTGTTTCTAAAAAGAAGGTTTTCGTTATGAAATTAACATTACGGATAATTTTTTGCAAATATCTCGAAAACTAAAAGCGACCCTCCTATATTGGAAAAGGAAAAAGTTGTTCAGAATGTGTTGCTCCATAACATATTAAAATTTCATCAAAATCGGAGTACGCAGATCTTTTCCATATAATTACCTTGTATTCTTTCATGAATCTCGTATCTCACTACTCTATCCATAAAGATCAAATACCACGACCTTGAAGAAACCCAAGATCCCGTCTGACCCTTGTAATCTAACGAAACCAATTTTGTTGCAGAACAATGACAGCCCTAAAGGATCAGCTGTTGAGCACAGTGACGGAACCGGTCCCAGCCGGTAGGAACAAGATCTCCATAGTCGGCGTGGGTCAGGTCGGCATGGCGTGCGCCTTCAGCATCCTGACAAACGTGAGATCTCTTCTCTCAATCATTCTAAAAATACAATCTCAAACCGTCCAACGTGCTAAACTAAAACCTTCCTTTACAGAACGTTTCTAGCGACGTGGTTCTAGTGGACGTAATGGCGGACAAGCTAAAAGGAGAGATGATGGATCTCCAACACGGCAGCGCGTTCTTGAAGAACGCGAAGATCAACGCCAGCACAGATTACGCTGCGACCTCGAACTCCAGTATTTGTATAGTGACCGCCGGTGCTCGACAAAGGGAAGGCGAGACCAGGTTGAACCTGGTTCAAAGGAACACCGACATCTTCAAGGGCATCATACCACAACTGGTCAAACATAGTCCCAACACAATCTTGTTGATCGTTTCGAATCCGGTGGATATCTTGACTTACGTGGCGTGGAAGATTTCCGGCTTGCCGAAGAACCGTGTGATCGGAAGTGGCACCAATCTTGACTCTGCTCGCTTCCGGTTCCTTTTATCGCAGAAGCTGAACGTTGCGCCTACGTCCTGCCACGGGTGGATCATTGGAGAACATGGCGACACTAGTGGTATGTTTAAATTATGGTTTATCAGTTGGCTGGATTTATTGTTTCAATGGTCGAGGCGATTCCAAGGGATCCATGATTCTATCGGCTCTGTAAGTGTGGTGACTCTATGATTTCAATAGCACCATGATTTCAGTAGCTATTTAACTTCACCGGTTTCATTACTCTGATGGCTTCTTGACTCCTGTAGCTGCACATTTTCCATGATCCTATGGCTCCATCATCTTAATAGTTTCATAAGTTCAATGGCTCTATATTTTTAATGGCCTTTAGCTTCGTGGCTCTAACAGCGCCACAACTTCAATGGTTCCAAAATTTCACTGACTCCATCACATCCAAAGCTCTATACCTCCTGGAGGCTCTATGCCTCCAATAGCTCTATAATTTCAATAGTTTCGAAACTAATTATTATTACAGTAATTAATATAAACTAATCCATTTCAATGATTTGAGCAGATAATGTGAGAAACATTGAGATATAATGTTAGAGAGCATGATAGAGAGAACGAGAGCGAGAACGATAGTAGTCCTTCAATAATCAAGTGTCCAGAGAATCAACCATGTGTTCCATTTCTTTTCATTTTTTCGGGCCATCCGGGTTTAAAAACTGGTTAAAGCGCGATAATCATCGAAACATAAGTATATTGTTCGAACATGATGTAGTCACGTGTAAAATAATTGTGAATGAGCAGAATCGATAATGTCTTCCAGTAATACGTAAGATTGTGATCAAATTAGAAGAAGACAGATCACGAATATGTCACGAGGTTCTTATCACGTGATGGATGTTATACAAACCATGTGATTCAACATTGTCCGTTTCCTGTCTAGCCGATCGATAGCTCTTTGTTATCAGAGATAACACTATTGTCTGCTATTAATATCTTTATGCTAAGTGGAGTTGTAAGAGCCGACTGCGTTTTTTTAATTTCACTGGAGTGCATTCATTCGATTTGACGCTAGATCTACTTAGCATTCGAAATTACTATTTTGCATTGTGGAGATGCAAGCGTGAATGCATTTATTCAGACTTGTAGAGATTTCTATCATGTATCTTTATAGTGAATTTTGGAGCGTATTGTTACTGTGTGTTGTTATAGTATATTTTCGTGAATTAAATTTGGAACCGGTCACTTTTGTTGGCTTCTCAGTAGTTTTACTGTTAGAATGATTTTTGAATTTTTAAATAATTCGAATGCAATTTTTGTTTAGTGCCGGTATGGTCGGGAGTGAACGTGGCTGGAGTCAGGTTGCGCGATCTGAACGAAGACGTTGGAACTGCAAAAGACCTTGAGAAATGGAGTGATTTGCACAAGCAAGTGGTCGACAGTGCTTACGAAGTAATCAAACTCAAAGGGTACACATCGTGGGCTATTGGACTGAGCGTCTCGCACCTTGCATCGGCCATTTTGCGAAACTCGAACCAGGTTCATGCGGTCTCCACGCTAGTTACCGTACGTCAATAATTCCTACAATTTATAAAATTGAATACTTTTTCTAATTGATTAGACTTTTTCTGAAAATTGACATAAGCTGTGCATTAGATAGTGAATAGGATTCACCCATTAATTAATTTTGAAAGATTTAAAATCTTTTGGTTGGCAGATTATTCTCAAATATAGGCGTAATGTTCTGTAGATACTTTTATCCAAATTATTTGCAATTTAAAGTTGTAATGTCATAATTTCTTTATGTGTGAAAATTAAAGTCTTCTTTTTAGATTATTTGCAAATAAAAATTATAATGTTGTAATTTCTTTACAAGCAAATATTGTAGTGTAAATCATGTGATTTATTTCATGAATCACTGCATTTTCAAAATAATAATGTAAAGTAATACTTCTCCACACAGTAATTTGTAATTAATTTTTATCATTGTCAATATTCAGTATAATTGAATGTCGATATAAAATTAATGATGATTGATGATTTTCAGGGTTACCACGGTGTCGACGAGGAAGTATTCCTTTCCCTGCCATGCACATTAGGCGAAGGAGGCGTTACCTTCATTGTCCAGCAAAAATTAACAGACAACGAGCTTACTCTTTTAAACAAATCTGCAAAAACGATGCACGAAGTTCAAAAAGACCTAAAGTTCTAGACAATTGATCTTCGTTTGCTGTGCTAACGTAATTTATATCTGGCTAGGTAAATCGAACACGTTTATCATTTTAAAAACATTTTCTCATCGAGCTCTTCAGAGTTATACTATCATTACCACTTACACTTCGTTACTTACGTTTTATAACATTTAATATTTAATACGTCGAATCTGTGTTCCAAAGTGCCGATCGAAAATACATTAAACATTGATGGCGTGTCTACGTGTGCGTGTGTGTAACCATAAAGTATTTGACCGATGTGTATTCTTGTCGAGAAATACGTCGTTTCTCGGTGATCTAACAAACAGTATTCTAATGTTATGTACACATCTGTTATTGCATACGATACTTAAACGATGAAGATACGTGTGAACGAGCATCCTACGGAAATAATTCAATGTCGATCGAAATGAACCTATTCTTGTACTTCATCACACTGATTAATTACTCAGTGAGAAACACTTAAAATAAGGTCGACCAGAGCAACATTTAATATACTATACATTTATTATACCAACCTGTACAGCAATTATTCTAAAGCGCTGTTTGCACAGAAAGCACAACGTCCTAATGTTTCCTGTTACCGAAGATGTTCTCATCACTATATCGTTCTTATATATTTATAAGAATATTTTAATAAATCAATGTTACGAATGCTGTGCCCATCGTTCAATGTCTTTGATGTTTACTATAGCTAACAATTGTAAATTGCTAACGGTTGTATTATACAACCAGGTGCTCTGCTTCCTTTAATAATTTTGCATATTGCTCTACTTAAAAATATAAAATCAAAATGTTCACTATTTGGACGCATCGATTCATAGTTTCAGTAATGTACAAAATTATTTCTAAATTATTTTAACATTTTAGTACATAAAGCATTCTACAATCTTTCTAGTATTTTAGCACTTCTGCCTGGAATTATTTTAGAACTGTTTCTCCAATTCACTGTCTATTCAACATTAAAATTGCTGCAAATTTATTTTAGAATTCTAAGCTTAAAAAATTAAAATAAAATAGCTTGAGATTATTTACACACTTTGTTTACTGACACGCGGCCAAAAATTTCCAATCGGCGCATAAAGTGGCGTCTATCTCCACCGCACTAAATAGCATAATTTTGCAAATTAGCGCAAATAATATACCCAGCCACATAAACGCTATATCTAGTTAAAGATAAGGGAAAATATACATATTTAATTTATAAAACAAGAATTTTACGTCTCCCTTTCCTGTAACCATGGATTGTTTAACAATTGGCGAACCGTGCGCGATGGCGGCACACTAAGTGGGTTATGATCGCCATCGTCTTCCCATCTGTCAAGCGATCGATCAAATCTACGTGCAATGTAATTTGTAAAATCGTCGTGTGACAAGAGCAATGATTTTATTCTCGCGGGTGTTGTCGACTACGTTTCTGCCAAAATGTGCTGTCACGTCTACTACGGTGTGCAGAATTTCGAGGAGGAGCTTTTCGAGAAAGCTTCCTCGACGATCCTTGCCACCCACGATATTGTCTGAAGTGTTTGCTGGCGTCAAGACAAAGAAAATTGCGGCCGCTGATTTCGGCAAAGATGCTACCGCTGGATCCGAGTTACAGAGAGCGGCTAGTTTCGAGTAAGCAAACCCTTCCTCAAGGTTCATCATGGTAATCGTTATTGTGGCCATCGTTAGACTTGAGGATCTTTATGCAGAACAAATTTTATAAATTTCCTGCAAGGAGCAGCGGGTCCAAATAGAAATTTCTTTAATATTTTCGGCAATAATTCATTCAACTCTTCACTGTTTTTAATGGTATCGGTTTAGTAATTAATGCATAAAATCTGAAATCTTGCCAGCAACCACTGATAGTTCAAACTTAAGAGATTTCTTTGTTTCGGTATTTTCTATAAGAAAATTTAATGTTAAATCTAAAACAAGTTGAGGAAACACATTCTTTGCAAAAATCGCAATTTTGTAAATTAACACTAACCGTACCACGATCAGTTCCACATCTTTTATTTTATAATTATTGAAATTACAAAATACTTCCGTTAGAAATTATTCAAAAATTTCTTCATTCACGAACATATTGTTATAAAGATTGGTAGAAATTTAAAGAAATTCACCCGTAAACCGAGTGTCAATTAATTAAAATGGCACTTTTGGGTTGCTCTAAAAGAATGTATGACTATTATAGAAAAACTGAATCGGTACGATTCTGAATTTATTTATTTAGGCCACTATGCTTGAAGGAAGAGCTTATTTGCAAAGTGACAGACCCAATCAGAGACGGTTGCGACAAAGTGACAGTCGTTGGTGCCGGGATGGTCGGCGTAGCCGTTGCGAACGCGATTCTATTCCAAGTAAGTCTTCGGATTCGAATATTCGACTAATAATTTACTTCGAACTCGAGTGAAAGCCAGTGTGTCGTACAAACAGAAAAATAAACGACACGATCCTCTCATCGTGCGATATAAATACTGGAGGAACATGCTAGAAATCCGGCAAACTGACGCGGGTTGGACGGGCGCATTCTTCAGGATGGAAACGAGCTGCCGCAAGTTGCCGCGCGGCTTCGCAAATATTTGATCATTTTTCTGTTTCTCTCGCAGAGGATCACCTCGCACATTGCGATTGTGGATGCTTTCCCGAAGAAGCTGGAGGGGGAGGGAATGGACTATTCACATGGCTCGGTTTACCTTGACGACCCGCGGATCGATTATGATACAGGTAATGTAGACAAGAAGATCGTCAGAGACCATTTTGATCGTCCCAACTGAAAAAGAAAGATGCACTTGGGCAAAATGGATCCTTACGGTCTGCCAAACATTCTTGCACTTCCATATTGTCCTTATGGTCAACATTTACAAGAAAAATGCTTGTTGTTCATTAAATGTCTACCGCAGAGTAAGCTTCTATCAAGCCTTATCGAAGAAGGCAATTTTTAGGAATTAATTATAGGAGAATTAAATGATGTAGAGCTAAAAAAATTTTGGCAATGTGTTCCAACATGATACTGTATTGTATACAAATTTTTGTTCCATGCTGAATTTAATACTGTTCAGTGTAGGTGGCGTTGAGTACCTGCTTGTTAGTAAGAAAAAGGGGTACCTTGATTTTTATGGTTCTCGTTAGGGGTGTGTACTTTGAGAATTTATTTCTGGTGAACAGAAGAATGCATTCTTATGACAACTCGATGACTTGTTCATATATGTTAGAGATATATTCATGCATTGTTTTAGGTTGCTACCATCGATATTACAGTAGTTACTCATCTAGAAAGAAGAAGGTTCGTCTAGGATACCTTGTAGGATAAATGGATTTAGTCAATATTGGAGACGGACCCATAATTTTTTAATCATTTTTCATGTTATATATATGTTACAACGATGTGGTTAAAAAAGTCCCGTTAAAATTTATGATGAATTAGCTCATGTTCGATTATCCTGCGAGACAAATTTGTGTCTGCGAGAGGAATTTTTTTACCTGGTCTGCTTCTTTGTCGAATAACTCCCACACTATCGACAATAGCAATGTTAAAAAATTCACAAGCATGGTTCAAACATGTACAAACAAGTCCACAGAATTTCACAAATCTACGTCGTTCCATTTTTCAGAAAAAAGGTCTGAAAGTTAAGGAACAAAGTCAGAATCTCTTTCAACTCTCTGAAAAACATTGATCAAGTTCTTTAAGAATCCTTTTAAAAATAATGATTTTGAAGGATAACCAGGATAACAAAGGTCTCTTTTCAGATCTCTGCGTCACGAGCAACTCGAAGGTAGTCGTTATAGCCGCGGGAGTGCGTCAGGTGAAGGGCGAGACTCGTCTGGACCTGGTTCAACGTAACTCGGAGATCCTGAAGAACATAATTCCTACTTTAGTTAGCTACAGTCCCGAGGCTGTTTTCCTTCTCGTCGCGAATCCAGGTTTGCCAGACACGAAATAGAGAATAGAAAGGATTATTACATCGAAATCGCTGGAACAATCCTCGGCCGTTCGTAGAAAAGAGGACTTTTACTTTCAGTTGACATTTTGTCGTGGGTAACGTGGAAAGTGAGCGGGTTACCGGTCAATCGAGTTATCGGAAGTGGAACTCATCTCGATTCTGCGAGGTTTCGCTATATGATCGCGGATCGCATCGGAATAGCACCGAGCTCGGTCCACGCGTACATTATTGGCGAGCATGGAGACAGTCAGGGTTAGTTACATTGTCGTTAAACGTCAATTGAACCGACTATTAACCCATTTGCACCGTCTGGAAGAGTAACAAATAATTCCTTCGTCAACAACCTTATTTTTAAGGCACCAAAACCCTTGCCTTACATTATTAACGAATCAGGCTCGTGACAAAGTTTTTAAACAAAATCTACCAAATATGAACGCCATAAGTCTTTCTTTTGCAATCAAATAGAATTCTGTTTTTTTTTTATTTTGTTATTAATAGACTGCGGATTTTTATGCAAAATAAAAATTGTCTGCATCGATTGCGAGAGAGTGGAGTTACATAAAAATTGACTTATTCTCTCAATCATTTTGATCGGTTCTAAATAAAGTACAAGTAATAGTCATAAATGCATAAAATCAAAAAGTAATTAATAATTAAGTATTTAAGTATACGTAGCTATAGAATTGGGTACTTTTCTCATGGGAAATTGTTAAACACAAAAATATTGTAATTATTCAAGCTGTGAAGAGGGTCGTAAATATTGATTAATTTCCTTTATTGAATGATTGAGGATTTTTGGACGATTCATTTTTTGAATTGCAAGGACCAAATTGAAATTGTTAATTGATTAATGGGGAAGTTGAACAGAACTCATCCGATTTTCCGATTTTGTTTCGCCCGGGTTCTCCACGGAGGAGAAAGCCGAAGCGTTACGTGTCTAAACGTTATAAACATTTCCTAGTTCCACTCTGGTCCGGAGTGAACGTAGCGGGCGTTCAGTTTCGCGATATCCTGCCAAATATCGGCCTAGAGACAGACGATGAGAGGTGGTTCGAGGTGCACAAGGAAGTCGTCAAGCTGTGAGATCGTCGCTAATTTTCTTAACCCTTAGCCGATGGCTAAATCCTTTTAGATTCATTCTACCAAAAATTTCATCCCTTTACACTGGCCAATAAAAAAAATTTTCCTGCTTTAACTGCAAATGCTATGCGAACGATTCTGACACGGAATTTTTTTACTACAATATAAACATTTAAAAATGTTAATGAATTGTTAAAAGGGAGCGTGAAGCCTTTAATTCCTGACCTTTGAGGACATTTATTTCTTTATGATTCATTTTGAAAAGGGTCCGAGCAAAACCGCTTAGAGCAAATATAGTGATGAAATAGACCATGATCCTTCAAAAATCATACCAACAAAATAAAACACAGGTTCTGTTTTCGACTGACAAAACATAATCATTAAAAAAGTGTTAGAAGGTTGAACAAGTGATGGTCTAAATGGACCTAGGCATCGACAATCTTGCAGTAGCGAGAGTGTATCATTTTTCTAAGGCTTTGAATATTTATTGAAACTAACTAATCATTGTTGTTTATTGTTTAGGGGCCCAACGGTGAGGTGTTTGAAGGGTTACTCGAACACAGCAATCGGCCTCTCGGCCGCAGACATCGTCCGAGCTATACTGACCAATTCGCAGAGGATTATACCCGTTTCAACCTTGGTTCAAGTATGAAATCATTGATACTCTTTTACGTACGTGATGCGATTATTCCGGGAAACCGGCGTAGCAAAAGAATTTCTCCGCAGGAAAATTTTTCACGCGAGAAAAAAATCCAACTCCGATCCCTAATGACCGTAACAGAACAAATCCTAGCAACCATCCTAATGAAAACCAGTCATCCTCTTTGAGTCGTCGTCATCATTTGAAACAGTACTCGCCATGAACTTCTCGACACCTTGATTGAAATCTTTTCTAGGCAATTACATAGCGTTAATGCGCCCATCAAGGTTGCCATTTCTTTAATGAAAAAAGAAAAACCTTAGGAAAGACAAATTATCGTCGTAAATGCAATTTACGATGCAATAACACCGCCGCTGAAACAGAAATGATTTTTATCATTCTCTTATTACCATTTTGATGGTTTTCAACGAAGTTATTCGAAAGCGGAGAAGCTTCACGAATAGATTCAATAAGAAAGGTATGGTAAAAAGTGGCTTAAAGCAATGGTGGATTCCGCCATGGTGTATTCCACTGTTTTATGAAGTCTGGTACGAGCAGTAAATGCAATTTACGACCCTGTTTATGAACGACAATGAACAGTTTTGTACCATAGGCGATGTTGCTAAGATGCTTCCATTTTTCATTTAACATCATCAACACTTTATTTCCAACACTCTTTATTTACCATCTTTAACTCTTAACTTTTACATTCATTTTTCGGCTGAATTATCAAGCAGATTTATTTGAAATAGACGAAGTTAACTAATCGAGTTCATTTTGGCAGTAAAATATTAGAAAACTCGAAAGCTAGATTATAATAAAATTTGATTCGTTTAACATTGGATGATTGCAAAAGTTTTGACCCGATTTTCAGAGATTTCAAGTCCTTCTTTGCAAAAACATATGCAGTCTTAATGAAAAATAAAGTCATAAAGTTGCAAAACGCTGGGAAACAATTATAGAAAATGGTGGTAACGATATAATTGTGGCGGCACAAAAAATTACTACACTATAATTTAAAACAATTCGTACATTGCTAATTGTCATTGCATGGAATAATTAGACTTTCGGTTTTATGCATTTATGACAAGAATGTCAACATATTTTTTATAACTTAATAAAATTACTAAGGAAAGAAACAAACTCTCATGTGGTTTCTGTCTCCTGCAACTAATACAAGTAATTTTTATTTTTCTTTAAGAATAGCAGTCTATAGATAATTGTTGAAAGTTTCAATGTAATACGAGTAAATACAGTCGATTTCATAAGGATAAATTTGCAAAAGGTCATTATGCAGACTGCAGATTTGATGCATTTATAATCGAAATGAACAGGTGACATTTAAAGTAATGGGATAATTAAAGGAATTTCAGTGCATTTAGGATGTAACCACTTCTGTTAAATTTTCGAATCGGAACTTTTGCAATCATCTGCAAGACTGTATTAAAAATTGATTTTAAATCTGGTAGATAAATGTTGTCTGCGGTAATTGAAGTGTCAAATCGTAAGATCGGTAGCAGTTGGGAAAAACGTAAATTGCAATTGCAGGGTCACCACGAAGTTTGTCACGAGGTGTTCTTGTCACTGCCGTGCAGCATCGGGGAGAACGGTGTCACGAATATCATCCGGATGCGAATCACAGAAGCCGAGAGGAAGCTGTTCCAGGTCTCGGCGAACGCGGTGTTCAACGTGCAAAAAGATGTGAAAACGAATAAATAGTGATCGCGAATCGATAACGATCTTGCGCCCCGAAACCTGTACCGTTCGTTCCGTTCGTGAGTTTCTTGTGTGTTGTCCTTGTAAAAGATGAGTTTAAATATATTACGAGGAGGGACACTTAAATGGCTCAGTGTTTCATTGGATTTCTTGTTCTTCGCGTATATCCTTGAAGTACAATCGTAGTAATCGGTAAATACACGTTCAACCATTTCTAAAATCATTGCTGAATTTCTTTCCGGATTGAATTTAACATAGACTTGAAGATTGAAGCTTCCTCTTTACAATAAGACCCTAAAATTTGCTATTCAATTTTTTTTCACCATTTTATTCAACTTTGAAAGAAAGATGCACCACGAGGGCTTACAGGACTGTGTTTGTTCGCCATATCTGT
This sequence comes from Sphecodes monilicornis, assembly GCA_913789915.3. NCBI lineage: Eukaryota > Metazoa > Arthropoda > Insecta > Hymenoptera > Halictidae > Sphecodes > Sphecodes monilicornis. The sequence goes on along the minus strand of OU565285.1, from coordinate 10,650,732 downwards.
TTCATAAAAATAGTAAAAAGTCGTGGATGAAATTTGGAGAGCTGGTTTTAAAGAGACATCTTCAACCTTTAAATATATGGTGGATTTAGTTAGGAGAAAAATTTGTTAATGTATTTAGAGACGATTCAATTGGTACCATTTTCGGTTGCAGTGCTTCCAGGTGTTTCTTAACTTTAATGGCTCATTGTTTCATTGGATTTTCTTTTTTTGTTGTTCGCGGATATCCTTGCGCGTGTCTCGATGATCGCAGTATCATCGTCATCATCAATTGGGGAAACATTGCAGCAACTTCCTCGCGTTAACGATACCGAGTCGTTTCGAAGACTCGTTTCGATGCACGAGGCGAACACGTGTGACGACGAAGCCTGTGCGACTGGTACACCTTCTATTTCTTTTCACCTGACGTGAATCACCTGGACGCCGGTTTCAAAGAGACGATGATGACGTCAATGACCTATCTCGCGATCTACGTATCACCAGAATCTCCCGTTGCGCCCTACTTATGGCAACAGAGGACCCCCTAGTCAATTCTTTCTCTTTTTCTTCTTTGTCTAATTCTGATCTAGGGTCCAACGAGTATTCGACATTTTATATTTATTTCTTTTACACTAAACCTAACGAGAACAACATGTGAGTTTTTTTATATTTCTTCCGCAATTTTTATAACATTGTATGCGTGAGCTCACCGTGCACAAAAAGTGCACTGGCATTCGTTGCTTTATAATAATAACAAGATCGAGTTTATCTAGACTTTTAGTTATTTTAATTATACTATTTATATGTTTGATGTAACAAGACAGTTCTTCCTCCTACTACATCAATTTGCATGACGCTGGTGGGTTTACTGTTAAACTTTAATCATTCTTTGACCATGAAACAATAGTTTAACTGAATGCTTGATCAGAATAATTTGATTGACTGCTTGGAATTTCCGGTTAATGATAGCAAGAGGCATAAAAAGTTTCTATGGGTTCAAAGTACAAATTCCAAGGCATCTGAGCATTTATGAAACATCATTTTATGGAGTTCCCAGTAGTTATTGATTATGGAGAATCCCGGAAATTCTTCGAAATGAAAGGATACGTCGAAGTTCGATTTTCGAGGTGCCTAGATTATTCTTCATTAAAGAGGTCAACTATTGCGTCAAAATTCTCTGTTCCCAGAACTCTTTCTGTTGAAATGTACAAATAGTGTTCTTCAAAACTATAAAACACCCGAACGGGACATGTCAAATTCTTTTATATATCTATACTAAGATAAATGGTAAAACACAAGTCATTACTATTACAGAAACGAATATTAAAATATAATATTCCTTAGCAAAGAAACTAAGGCGTATATTATTTCACAGCTGAAGTAACGACTTTCATTACTTTCCAATGGGCAATTAAACTGCGAACAATGTGTTGGAACTTACGCAAGCATTCATTGTCATTTATAGAACTCTTGAACAAAATAATAATTCACTTCAAAGCACAAAAAATGTTTCACAGTAGAATTAAAACAGATATCTATATGATCAATATTAATACCAACGCTTTTTACATTTCACAAACTTGTAGGCAAACGACTACTCGACAAAAGACTACTCTACAAAAGTTTCCCCGCAATTACGATCAATAGCAATTTTTAAATAATTTTATTTACACATTATCTAGTACACTATTCTTTCAAACATCTCAAAAAATCTCAACTCGTTCGGTCCAATTTTAAAGAGATATTTCCTTTTTAAAGAGTGTGCAATTCCTTTTTTCAAGAACTGTTGATTGCGTATTTTTATGCAAAATGAAACTAATCTGAATTAATTGTAAGATTACTGCATTTATTTCCTTTTCTAACAATTTCATTGGATTGAAACTAATACGACAGTATTTCGCTGTTTGGTATTTGATCTACCCATTGTTGTAATAAATGCATAGAATCCGTGGTCTAGCCATCAGCAATGTTGCAACAAATTCCGTGGTACCGATTTCGAGGAAGCCGACTGTATTTTTCCAAGTAATTTAATTGATGGGAGGCGTCACGGCAGAATTAGAAAATCGTGAAGCTGCGGGTGCGTTTCCCTCGACGAGCCGTGCAGAAAAATGGCGAAAGGTGACCGGTGGATGGTACCAGAAGGTCGGAATTCCGCCGCAGGCTAGGCCACGGCAAGGTGAGAGCACAGTCTAGCTGTTGGTCGCAAGATGTCGCATTGAAATCGTCCGGAAAGGCGATAGCCGCGGTGTTACGGCATTCGAACGGCGACAGTGCCGTAAGAACGGCACTGTTCTTCTGAGAACGGTCCTCCGGAGCTGTCCAGCTTCTTGGAACAGTCATTGAACAATACCCCCAACCTTCCCAAGGATCTTTCATTTAACCAGAATCTAATTCTAAACAAAAATTTGATCATTACTGGGAATTCACAAACAGCTTTCCAAAATTGAAAATGATGAGGATTTCAAAAACGGTACACGTTGAACCATTTCTAAAATCATTGCTGAATTTTCTTCCGGACTGAATCTAACATTGTTTTGAAGATTGTAGCTTCCTCTGTACAACCCTAGAATTTGATCTACGCGTTTTTTTAGACGTTTCTTTTGCACAGTTAATGAATCGCGATGTTTCACTGTAAAGGTAACGGCACATTTCTAGATTCTAATTAACGTGTGGAGTGAAAAATTTTTTTTATGTTAAAGCCGCCATTTAATTGGAGGTTGAAGCTTCCTCTCTATAGTGACACCTTAAATGATCTACGATTTTTTTTTACCATTTTATTCAATTTTGAAAGAAAGATGCACCACGAGGGCTTACAGAGCTTGTTCGCCATTTCTGTTTCATAGAACGGTAAAAACGTCGCGGATTAAATTTAGAGAGATGGTTTTAAAGAGGAATCTTCAATCTTCAAATTTATGGTGGATTCAGTTAGGAGAAAATTTTTTTAATGTTTTTAGAGACGATTCAATTGGTACCATTTTCGGTTGCAATACTTCCAGGTTTCTTGTTGTACGATTCTTCTTTATAATATTATAAAAGTTTAGGGTTTGGTACGGGGTCATTGATCTCTCAAAGTCGCTGGAATTGTTACTCGAACCCTTTGTCATTCCACACCAGCACTACATATATTAGAAGATTCTAGGAACATTGACACGCTTCTGGGTACCAGAGTGAAGTGTTTGAGTAGCAAACATCCTGCAAGGTTCCCAATTATTGACACTGGCGACACCAAAAATAGCTGATGAACTTGAGGATAAGACTTTGTTATTAATTATGCAATGGCAATACAATATATTGATATTTGTGCACGTGTTATAGACTGGACGATGAAGAGAACGTGTATCTCCGATTATCCCGCATGATAATTTGACGAGGAAGCAAATGTGACGTTGACCATGAGAAAGTGCCATAAATTAACCCTGCGTCATGGTCCAGAAGACTGTCCCCCTTTTTCAACGAGCAGTATGTGTACAAGAAGTACCTGCAAAAGTATGTTTAAAAAAATTTTTTAAGATTCTGTCCTCCAATTTACCTACAATACAAAATTCTTATTGGACATTCTTCCTTCCCCTACGCACACACAGCATATGATCAAAAGTCCTCTAAAAAATATCATTTCATCAAAAATGCTAACTATTTAAACTCAAATGTCCAATTTTCTCAGAAAAATCATTCTTAGCTTGAGGATTAAGAAAACATGAGATGAATCGCAGGTACAACGGTGAAGTCGGTAAGCGAAGGGGCATGATCAAGAAGTCCCCTAAAAAAGATCATTTCATCAAAACTGGTAACTATTTAAACTCGAAAGTCCAATTTTGCGGGAAAAAATCATTCTCAGCTCGAGGATTAAGTAAACGTGAGATGAATCGCAGGTACAACGGTGAAGTCGATAAGCGAAGAGGCATGATCAAAAAGTCCCTTAAAATAGATCATTTCATCAAAAATGGTAACCATTTAAGCTCAAATGTCCAATTTTCTCAGAAAAAATCATTCTTAGCTCGAGATGAGTTGAATCGCAGGTAGAACGGTGAAGTCGATAAGCGAAGAGGCATGATCAAAAAGTCCCCTAAAAATGATCATTTCATCAAAACTGGTAACCATTTAAACGCGAAAGTCCAATTTTGTTAGAAAAAATCATTCTTAGTTCGAGGATTATGAAAATATAAGTTGAATCGCAGGTACACTGGTGAAGTCGGTAAGCGAAGGGGCGGGGTGCCAGCACAGGTAAGCTCATTCCTGAGTGGGGCAGGTAGAGGGGATACAGTCGGGCCCGTTCTCTGATGGTCCTATGGTCTGTCAGTGGAGCTCAGTCAGTACACAGTCGGTCGGTCCGGTCAGCTGGTCCCGTCTGCAGGGTGTAGTTGTAAGCGAGAGAGCTGGCTCGTGGTAAGCCAACGGACATATCGGTAGGATATCCAGCTGATTAGAAACCGGACAAAATCGGAGCGAACCTCGGATCGAATCGATAAAGAGATACGGCGATCGGCTGCGGCCCGCGCGCCGCGTGTGCGCGAGTGCGCGTACAGAATCCTCCGCCGGAAATAACTATACCTTTGGGTATACCAACGATAATAGTTCCGCAAGGGACTACGACACATAGGACGGTGCGGTACACCTGGTCAGCCGGGAAATGACTATATCGTACGCAAGCGAAGTGCCAAACGGCTCCAGCTTCGGCTGCTTCTGGAGGATTCTGATCAAGTGAGTCCAATGCACCATTATTTTTCACGCGGACGAGATAATGTTATATTATCGATCTTGACTCTTGAAATCGTTTTCTGAACAGCGTTGTACTCCCAATCAGTGTTTTAAAGATTTTGAATGCTGGTGACCACCTTCTGCTTTGGAGCAGATTTTATAAAACGTCTTACTCGCGGTTTAAGCTCAGGAAATGATTTCGTGATCAGCATATATTTTGAATAATTGGTCTGAGGTTTTCATATATTGGTCAATAGCGTCTGTTTTGGTGTAGTCTTTGTAAAATGTTATACTTCTGATCTAGAGTCTTGAAATCGTTTTCTGAACAGCGTATATTCTCAATCAGTGTTATGAAGATTTTGTATTTTGGTTACCAGCTTCTACTTCGGAGCAGTCTCTATAAAATTTCATACTTGTGGTTTAGGCTCTTGAAATGGTTTTCTGAGCAGCCTATATTCTGAATAATTGTTTTGAAGAATTTATGTGCTTGTTACCAGCTTCTGCTTTGAAGCAGTCCATATAAAATGTCATACTTGTGGTTTAGGCTCTTGAAATTGTTTTTTGAACAGCGTATACTCTCTATTAATGTTTTGAAGATTTTGTATTTTTGTTGCCAGCTTCTACTTTGGAGCAATCTTTCTAAAATGTCATACTTGTGGTCTAGGCTCTTGAAATGGTTTTCTGAGCAGCCTATATTCTGAATAATTGTTTTGAAGAATTTATGTGCTTGTTACCAGCTTCTGCTTTGAAGCAGACCTTATAAAATGTCATACTTGTGGTTTAGGCTCTTGAAATGGTTTTCTGAACAGCCTATATCCTGAATAATTGTTTTGAAGATTTTATGTGCTTGTTACTAGCTTCTGCTTTGGAGCAGTCTTTATAAAATGTCATACTTGTGGTTTAGGCTCTTGAAATGGTTTTCTGAATAACGTTTACTCTCAATCATTGTTCTGAACATTTTGTATGTTGGTTACCAGCTTATGTTCTAACAACAGTCTTTATAAAATGTCATCCTTGTGGTTTAGGCTCTTGAAATGGTTTTTTGAACGACGTTTACTCTCAATCATTGTTCTGAAGATTTTGCATGCTGGTTACCAGCTTCTGATTCGGAGCATTCTCTATAAAATCTCATACTTGTGGTTTAGACTCTTGAAATGGTTTTCTGAACAGCGTATATTCTGAATAATTGTTTTGAACACTTTATGTGCTTGTTACCAGCGTCGGTTTTAGCAGCAGTCCTTTTAAAATGTTTTACTTGTGGTTTAGACTGTTGAAATGGTTTTCTGAATAACGTATATTCTCAATCATTGTTCTGAAGATTTTGTATGCTGGTTAACAGCGTCTGCTTTAACAACAGTGGTTCTTTGAAGACCCCGTATGTTGAATAATTGTTCTCAAGATTTGTTACGATTTTGTATGTTCGTTACTGGAGTCTGTTCTGCTAGCAGCCTTCAATAGTTAGAGTAGACTACCTCATAAGAACCACTGAAGAACTGTTTAAAAAGACTGTATATATTATGTATTTTATGTGGCAGTAAATGTACAGTTAATGGACAAAAATTTATTTAGAAAGACTGCACAGTTCCTGCCACAGAAAATACATGTATGCAATCATTTTCAATAATTTTTCGATCGTGTTATATGCGAATCTATTCCATAACATCCTATTAACACATTCGTTACCATGTTTCGCTAGCGAAATTTTATTATTAAAACTGTTTTGTTAAATACAACGTAACGCTTTCGTGATATATTCAAACGTGATAGCAAGGAAAGTCATGGACTCCTCGTGTGTTATGTTTTATGATTTTAGATAACAACTTGTGTAAAATTAGTTTGACTAGTTTCGTGTATACTACAAGATTGTGGACGTTGAAAAAAATGTACGTTATTGTGGAACACGAAGAGAAATATTGCCACAGAGAAATTATAAATTCTCTGAATGTCTTGCTATACTGATGCACACAAAATTAATTTGATTTTCTTTACGTGATATAAATATAAAATCGTAATCATCACACGTGTAGCTTTATGTAGCGAACGTATTAATCGGCAGAAACTGATATCCATTTCGAGTACATAAAAGAGCAAGCTCAACACTAAACGAACCAAGCACTAAAAGCAACCGGTTGCCTTTTAATAATCATAATATTGAATTCGTTTAGATTCTCCAGGACATTTGTTACAACCGACGCTTCGATAACGAAATTCTACTATTTTCCATGACCTTCTTTTTGTAGTTACTAGTTTGCATAGTACAGTGTTTTTATATTTTTTTAGTATACAGTTTTTATCATTTGTTTGACCGTGAATATCAAAATCGACATTTAATCACCCATTTTCTGGTGATTAAATTAAATGCACTTCTGTTACATTATTAAAAGAAGGAAGACTAACGTGTCCACAAAAGTTAACAAATAATTCAGTGAATAGTCACAAACGAATTATATAGTTGTAAGAACGAAACTATTCAAATTAGATCCAGTGAGAAGATCAATATTTATTTCCAAGAAGCAGGTTTATAGAAACGTAGCAATGGTTGCCATCAAATCGCTAAAAGTGTCAGCCGTGCGATTGTGAAATAAAATTTCGAATATTAATATATATTAACGAGTCCCACTGTCAATCATTTACGAGTTAGCTTCTACACCGTCTTATTTGCTAGAATATCATTGTTTAAGTAATTTCCTAGCCTTTAAAACAGTAAAAACATTAGCTGAATTTAAAAATACTGTTCAATTATTTTCACCTTAATAAACATATTAAGGAAAAGAAATGCAATGTGTATTTCATTCCAGCTTGTTGCAATTTAGGTAGAAAATGTTTATTTTGTGGCGCCAGCTGCTGTTCGTCATCATAGTCGTCGCCATCTTTATTTGCATTTTCGATTTCATCTTCATCTTCATCTTGATCCTCGTTCCGTCAGAGGACCTTGTGCTCTCACTTTCGCGGATTAACCCCTTTCTCACCAACTTTCGTTGAACACTAACAACACCTGTAGCCACTCACGCAAAATTTCTCATTTATTAACTACTCTGGTTGACGTAACCATTACACGTATTCAAATTTGATTATTCCGATATTTGATTCTCGCTTGTAATCCTGCAAACATTTACAGCCGTATCGTTATCTAAATAAGTCCGACTTTATTACATATTTGCTTTCATTAAAAAGCAGACTTTTCATTAGTTACAAGCGGTTCTCTTATTAAACGCGCTCGTTAATCACAGTCGTGCGCATTCGCAATGAGTCAGAACTAGATTCCTAGAATTGAAACACTTTTATTCTCGGTATGTACACATTTTTCACTGATCCTGAATAAATGGTAGAATACATTCACATCGTTGCACCGGTTGCAAACGCTAAAACATCAATCCCCCTTCTAATTCTATCTTACATTAATCTTTCATTATTAAAGAACGAATGTACTAACCATTTCCATCATACAAATTTTTAATCTATTTTACAAATTTAATATCGGGCAATCAACGAAACTATAAAAACGAAGATTCCATCAAGATGACCAAACTATCACCAGGAACAGCTCACTAACAAGAAAAATATATTTATAAATAAATTTCTGGTAGAGAAACAGTACAAATAAAATAGAACAGTCACATATGATTAGATTGTGGATTTTATGTATTCATAACAAAAATGAGTAGGTCCAATTTATAATAGTGTGCATGTCAAGAATATTTAGAAACATCAACGAATTATTTTCAACCCACTAAAATTATTAAAGCAAGAAAGAAGTTTTTAATATGCTTAAAATTGGTGCAAATTTGTTTTATTTTGCATACAAATCCGTGTGATACGAATGATATTAAATTGTCGAGTTGGAACATTTCAGTAATGCTATGAACTACATTTAAAAATGGAGACATCAATGTCTTATTTTCAACCCACTAAAATTATTACAGCAAGAAAGGACTTTTTACTTGGATCCTGTTCCTTAAAATTGAACTCAACATTTTTATTTTGCCTAAAACTCCGTATGGTACATATGATATTAATTTTATGAGTTGAAACACTTAACGAATGCCATCAACAGATTCAGACGTTTCTATCGTAAATTGTGCGAAAGGATAGTCATTTACGCTTAAAAATAGAAACATGAATGTCTTATTTTCAACCCACTAAAATTATGAAACTATGAAAGAACTTTTTACTCGGTCCCTGTTGCTTAAAATTGATGCTCAACATTTTTATTTTTTTTTCATACAAATCGGTATAATACATATGCTATAAAAATGAGTTGAAACACTTGACGAATGCTATCACTAGATTCAGGCGTATCTATCGTCATTCGTACGAAAGGATAGTCATGTACGTTTAAAGATCCAATAGTTCACATAATCCTGAATAATGTAACAAAAAAATGGCCTGCTGGATTTCGAGAGAAATATAGGTCCGGTATGAAAATAGTCCTGTTACCCGAAAGGGTTGATTTCACAAGCACAACCGGTGCACGAAAAATTCCAGTTCCGCAACGAAACTTGCAAAATTCCTCGTGATTCGGATTTTGAGCAGAGCCGTACAGAAATTCTCGCTGTATGCTCGCTCGAACTTTCGACACGCGTCCGACCCAGCCGCGCGCGTTCCATGATACTGGAGCACGCTTCTAGACGGTTTGCATAGTCCGCGCGCCATGTAACACGACGATATTGCGATATTGCGACCGGTGGATCGAGTTGTGCAACGCTCAACTTTCGACTGAATGTGTTCTCGATTTAGAGACCCGCGCCGTGGCTGCGCTCGCGTGTGCGCGCACGACAACGCAGAGAGTCCTTGGGTAAGGATGCTGCGAGTATATACGCGCGGAAAATTCAGAAAACCTATGCTATTCTGATATTTTACCGACCAGACTGTTGTTCATTTGTTTTATTATCGTTTCCAAATTTATCGAGCCCGATACTTTTTCGGTAATATCACCAGTCGCTAAACATTAATTCCCGAAAAAATTCATAGAGGATGTAAAACCTAATTACTAAACAATCAGCTTATTTGTTCAATCTACATTGTTGCCTGTCGACGAGTGTTATACATAATATAGTGTTTGTTATATCTTAAATAAGGAGAATTTGATCAAAGGAATGTATAATTTTAGTTTCCAATTGAAAAAATCCTTTTTTCAGAGGATAGGTAAGATTGATTTTCTTTTTGTAGCTAGTTATGATTTTAATGGTAGCTAGCATGTACGCAAAAAGTTTCGTACATATTTGTTCATTATTAACAAAGTCATGGTAGAAACAATCATACGGTGCAATGGAGAGGGACTACATACGTTCCAGTGTTGATGAAAATTTTTTAGTTCAGAGGCTAAGTAAGATTGATTTTCTTTTTGTAGCTAGTTATGATCCGTATGGTATCTAGTATGTACATAAGAAATTTCGCATATGTATGTTCATTATTAACAAAGTTATGGTAGAGATAATGATACGCTGCAATGGAGAGGGCTACATACGTTCCAGTGTCGATGAAAATTTTTTAGTTCAGAGGCTAAGTAAGATTGATTTTCTTTTTGTGGTTAGTTATGATCCGTATGGTATCTAGTATGTACACAACAAATTTCGCATATGTATGTTCATTATTAACAAAGTTATGGTAGAGATAATGATACGCTGCAATGGAGAGGGCTACATACGTTCCAGTGTCGATGAAAATTTTTTAGTTCAGAGGCTAAGTAAGATTGATTTTCTTTTTGTGGTTAGTTCTGATCCGTATGGTATCTAGTATGTCCACAAGAAATTTCGTACATGTACGTTCATTATTAACAAAGTTATGGTAGAGATAATGATACGGTGTAATGGAGAGCGATTTCGTGTATGTATAAGGGGGCCTCAAAGCCTTCGAAGTGCTTAGGACCTTTAATGGTCTTAATCTGGCACCGGTACTCTCACGAACACAATGGTGATACAATAGTCCTGGGCCTGTGTGGAATACACGTTGCGAATCGATTTCGAACGGATTCTGTTGTTCGAGGAATCGACGGCGGCGTAACAGCGCGTCGAGAACTGGAACGAAAAATCGCGCGTCGTGTCGCGCTGCGTCGTTCCAGCTGTAATCGATGTATCGACGACCTTATTTCCTTAAAACGATCGAGCAAGCGTTGACCGAGCACCATTTCTGTGCTAGCGGGTTTTACGTGCCCCGCTACTGTGATTCACGATAACCGTTCGCACAGAACACGACGAAATCGGGACAATTTTCTGCAATGATCCGTGATATCCGCTTCGTCAAACGAACCTGAACGATTTTGAGAATAATTCTAACTGTCCCTTAATTCTTGTGCGCCTCAATTTATTTTACAGTTACAACGATTCGTACTTCGTTCGGAACGATTGTTTCGTGCATATCTACTGGGTGAGATAATTTTGCCGGAACACCGTGTGCACATACACGCGCGAAGATAACTACTACACAGCGGATCTTTACGCAAAATAAAAATTGTCTACTTGAGCTCCGACAAATTGGAGTGAAATAGAAAGTTATTTTCTTTTTTAACATTTTTCTTGGACTGCACATAATACAACACTGTTGAGGAATTAGTTCTTGATCAGGCACTAATTATTAATCAATTTATCAAATAAATCGTTTTTGTAAGCTTATGTCCACAGACAATTATATGACGTAATTTGTTAAATAAAGATTGACAGTTCAGAAATGTGTTGTATGTGAAAGGAATTGATATTGTGAACGGGAAGCCCTCTAAAATGATCAAAAACTAGCATTTTAAAATTCTTCTGATGCCTTTAGTGTTTGAAATTACGCCTACTCAATTTTGCCCTAAATGCATAAAATCCGCAGTCTAATAATGACCGCTACTTTCCGAACAGAGTTTACACATGGACTTTCTAAGGCTGCTCGAAATGTTATAAAACTGATTTGTTGCTCGCGTCTAATCCCATCTCTGAAGATGAATCTCTTCTTCGAGGACTTTCTATGCTGCTTTGAATTTTCTGTGGGATAACCGCTGAGAATCCGCGACCGTAAAAACGGTTTGTTTCTCCTTAGCGGACTTTCTAAGCTGATTTGAGTTTCGTTTAATTCGTTTTTCTTTTTTGTATCTAATAAAGAAGTCGATGAAATGCAGTAGATAGACTGCTAGATCAGTCAAAGTTTTAAATCGACGAAGAATTAAATGTACCGGTGGACTCAACAGTGAAATAATGATCGTATGACGACATCTACATTTTCGTCTTCAACTTCAACAACATGGTTGTTAAAAATGTAAGCATCGTCTCTTTCTCGGTTGCTGTGCATCTTACCTCGGTTTCGAGGAAGCGTAACAGTATTTTTACTCGAGACACAGAACAAGTTAGTGATTCGCGGTTGGAAATTCCGTCGATTCGCCGGACTTTCCTCGTGACATTAACGGCCGCGGAGAGCAGAGCGCGCTAAATCGAACATTACACAATTATATTATTATATAAATGTACCGTGACGCGTCGCAGATCATTCGTGCAGCTAAGAACAGGTTTGGCAGTGTTGTCGGAGTGAAAAGATCGGGCCGAAACGTTCCGGGAACGAGCCAGAATCACTTGATTAAATAGCAAGCGCGAAACGGTATCATCGCGGTCGTGCGAAACGCAAATAAAAAGCGGATGGTAGGAGGCACGATCCATGAAATTAACCATGACGCCGGCCAATAATATACCCGCTAATTTTCTTTCTCTCTCCGCAGATGATTCCTGTGTTTTAACTGTCGCGGGAACTGGTTGTTTATTCGAAACAGTGCACTGTGAATTTTTCTCGAAAACACTTTCTGCGTTCGTTGCAAGATGCTCCTGTAATCCAATATTGGGCAGAATTTTATTCATTTGATAAATACAAAATATAATTTTATTTGTCAATCAGAATTAATTGTTTTATTTAAATTGCATTCATCGAAATGATACCAGGACTAAATAATTTATTATTCTATCGTTTTATTTAAATAACATTCACCGGAATGATACCAGGAATAAATAATGTATTATTCTATATTTGTGAATGAAATATTATTTTCATTTGGATACATTGGAGGAGTAAATAATGAATATTGTTTCATTTTATGCTCTCCGTTTTATTTTATGTAATGAACATTATTACGAAATTTCTTTAATAGTTTTTAACTGACAGCCCACGGTTCATGCTTGCCGTCATCCATTTATTTTAAACGTTGAATCGAACTTTCGTTGCTCGCAGTTCAAAAAGTGCACGCTTTCTAATTCGTTCACTTTGAGAAACGAAGCGGAAAACCGTTTCGTATTTTTTCGAAGACTCTCGTGTCAACCGGAAGTTCTCCGAGGCGCGGCGAAGCTGCGATTATTCATGTTCGGTGGATATCGACAATCGCCACGTACGGATCTATCATTTTCTCCGGATGATATCAATAACCCGCAAGCCTGTTCAAGGATTTTTCTAGGAACCGGAAAAATTTAAGTGCACCTCTTCCATAATACAGTATTTGCAGCATTTTGCAAAAGTAATTCTACTGATTTAAATTTCAACTAACCATTTGTGCCAAAAACGCATAAAATCGTCTATTTATGACAATCGTATTAACACGGCCCCTGAGATCAACAAGATTGGCTCAGATTTAAAAAAAATTATATTAAACATATACTGGATGATGTAGAGTTAACAATCTTTTTGCATTGTATTCATGTATGATTCAGGATTGTACACAAATTTTTGTTTCACGCTGAGTTTAATAGTACATATTTGTTGTAGTAGTCAAGGTGTTCAGTGTAGGTGTCACTGACTGCCTTTATGACTTTCATTAGTTTTTAAAAGAATCCTATTAAACGGTTACTATATTTGCTAATACAGTCTGATAAGGTCAGAATTACCATTGACGCACGCGCAAAAGCGTAGAAAATCGCATGAGCGCGCCCGAAATACCAAAGGAGGGACGCGGTTCTGGGTGCCGCTCGTGAAAATGCATAATCACAGGTGCGCATGATCGTTGCACACGATTCGCGACGTCCTTGCCGGGCGTCGTTTGTTGACATTTCGACGACCTTTAGCGAAGCCAGCGACGGTGGATCCACCTAAGTCTGCGATCTTTGTGTTCTCTCCTCGATCTCTCGATCTCTCGGTCAGCTCGAAAACGGCCGTTAACGGCTTTCGCGTAAGAGATCTTGTTTTCCTCGTTTGTAAGCGAAAAATGTTGAAAACGTTTGTTAGCTGCATCATTTTTTAAATCCTGAGGATCAATGTTTAGTTCACGCAATCCCTAACGTCCACGGCATCGAACATCAGCATCTCGGCGCAAGGTTGCCTTATTTTCCATTTGTTCCTTGGTGCGTGTAGTACACGTGTTCGGTGGGATCGTCCGCCCACCGTGTTCGCGTAATGGAAAAAGCAAAATAAAAAGGAGAAAGAAAATAAGGTGACATCGAAAGAGAGAAGATCCATTGGATGTGTGTACTAGTTCTCTGCTCCTGTATGGAGGATCGTGTCTCGTCTCCTCGTTTTGCTCGTGATATCTCGTGCTGTTCATCGAGATCCGATGCGCGTTTTGCTCGCCGCGCCGCGCCAGGGCAGCAGAGTCCTTTTTCTCGTGGCGGCAGCTTCCGGAGCGGCTTTCCTCTCCGCCTGACGGTGTCGATGGCCAACGAGAGCAACAAGAGGAGAGCAGAGCCTGACTATCGTCTATAAATAAGCGAGAGAGTCCAGAGCGGTTTCTATAAATACGTATCTGCTCTCCAGGAATAGAAAATCCCGTCTCTCCCGGATAGGATAGGATAATAATCGGCCCGAGCGGATTCTAGCATGCGGTAGATCTGTTACGAGGCTACCAGCCACGCTGACCAGTCATTCAGGCGATCTCTGATTCACGGTCTTCTCGATCTTCTCGCGCGCGAATATCGGCACGGCTCGGGACAAAATGATGATCATTGGTGCACTGAATTTGAAGCTTGTGCTCATTTGTACAGGATGAGGTGGAAACTATGGTTGACCTGGATGACCCTTTGTGTGTTTCTTGGAAGGACATTTACGGAAAAGGTCCTTTAAAATTGTTTTCGTTGCAAGTACAATTTATTTTAGCATAGTGATGCGACGTTGTTATTGATTGTAGATCGTTCTGTAAGCTGATGTGTCTTTGTACAGGATGAGGAGGAAGTCATGGTTGACCTAGATGATCCTCTGCGATCGTCCTGCTGCGACATCTACGGAAAAGGTTCTTTAAAATTGTTAGTTGGAAGCACAATTTATTTTAGCATAGTGATGCGACGTTGTTATTCATTGTAGATCGTTTTGCAAGCTTATGTGTCTTGTATAGGATGAGGAGGAAGTCATGGTTGGCCTAGATGATGCTCTGCGATCGTCCTGCTGCGGCATCTGCGAAACAGATTCTCTAAAATTGTTTTTGATGCAAGTACAATTTATTTTACCACAGCGACAAGACCTTGTTGATGATTGTAGATCGTTTTGCAAGCTTATGAACTCTTTGTACAGGCTGAACAGGAAGTCATGATGATCCTCTGTGATCATTTTGCTAAGACATCTGCGGAAAAGGTTCTTTAAAATTGTTAGTTGGAGCACAATTTATTTTACCATAGTGATGCGACGTTGTTGTTGATTGTAGATCGTTTTGCAAGCTTATGTGTCTTTGTACAGGATGAGGAGGTCATGGTTGACCTAGATGATCCTCTACGATCGTCCTGCTGCGGCGTCTGCAGAAAAGGTCCTCTAAAATTGTTTTTAGCAATTTATTATAGGAGAACTAGATGATGTAGAGCTGAAACATATTTTATTATATGTTTGAGCATGATTTAGTAGTGTGGAGAAATTATGTTTTCATGCTGTTTTTAATGGTGTAAATTCAACGAAGAAATGCTAATGTTGTTTAGAGATTCTGGCACCAATGACAGACAATGATGACTGATAATTGGGAATCTAATGCTCTCGGGATCAGCTGGAATAACCAGCAACATACTTAAACGCAACGATCGGCAGCGATCACGTGCGCTAAATAGGATCAGCGCGTGAACGGAAGAGCACCGGCAGCGAATCGCACGCGTGAAAGCAAGAACGGTTTTCACGGCGCGCGGAAGCCTGACCAAGATTAGGATGATGCACGGCTATAAGCTCGCGAAAAAAGTGAAATCCACGAATCGAGTGGCGCTGACTCGCGGAATTCCACGCTTTGCCACCTTTCCATTCTTCGAACGTGTTTCGATAAGGAACCACGCAGTGGGTCAGTGAAATATTAAAAGAGGTTTCATTAAACACTGCTAACTCTTCAGGTCCTGGGAAGTTTTCGAAAGCGGTGATTCACATACGATAATTAGGTTAAATTGGATAAAATCTTGCTGGGTTTCAGTAACTCCTCTTAGCCGTCGTGTATAGTGATCTCTTCGGATTTCGATGTTAATTGTTTTGCTCAATATTGCGAATTCATGGGTTTTAACCGGTGCGGTGGCGAGTCACCGTTCTGTAAATAATAAATCTGGGGCTGTTATTCATGGTTAAAGTCGTCATTCTTAACTTTAAAAGTCTTTAATAGTTTGTATAGGTCCTTGTTAATATATAGCCAAAATTTTTCTAGAGTTGCACTTCTAATTATAAATTAATTTACACTTGAGGCATAGAAATGTGCAGTGAAATACACTGACACACTTGCACTACGAAGTCGAATGATTATAATATTATTAAACATCGTAGAAAATCATCAATACTGTAGAATTAAGTGATTAGACAGAACGTTTTTATTTAGATGTTTTTATGATAATTAGCTTTGGCAAAGTCTCTGCCATATCTAAATTCCACTGGCAACAAGATAAATGTCGCAGTCAAATTGTTCACATTATTGTTTGAACGTTTTCATAACCCAATAACAGATTAATAATTGCCAAATAACATGTATTTTTTTGACGACGTGGAAAAGAAATTCTAAAAAATTTGTAATTGGTCAGAATGCCGAAGAAAATGGTAAAACGCTATTGTTACGATAAATAACTATGTAAAACACTTGTAAAACATTTGTAAAATGCAATTTTCAACATCTTATCTATAATTCAAATCAACTAATATTTTTTATAAATTTCTTTCATGAGCTCACACAGCACGTAGTGTGTGCAGTGCATCGAAGCATGATCTCCAGTTTGTTTTTAATTATCCAGGGCTCAGGACTGAAAGGAGAAAAAGGAGAATTGTCGACTGAACGCTGTCACGGCGTTCCCCGTTTATTTTACAAGCGTGCATGCGCGCGTAGCGAGTGTAGTTGCATCGGCACCGCCACGAATGACAATGAGCGCTCGCCGAGCTGCAAACTCCGAACGTATGACACACATTTCGTTCACCTCTCTTGTCTTCCGCGGACTGCACCGGGTACTAAGCGCGGTGTGTCCCACCAACACTGTCGAACAGACTGCAATTGCATGTCGATGCAACTGTGTGAGCGCAGACGCGAAGCGACACCGGTGTGTCGCTGTCGAATCGCCTAGACTAGAAACCTCAGGTGACCCAGTGTCTGTGACGCGAGGGCAGTCATCCATTCCACTGTCAATTCCGTGTCAAAATCACATGAAAACCACCTAATCATTTATATTTTATGGGGATTTTCTCAACAGATCGCAGAAAAATTAGGGTATCTTTAGAAATTTATTACAGGAGACCAGGATGATGTAATGCTAAAAATCTTTTTGCATTACAATCAGGTTTGATACAATATGGCACACAAAATTTTGTTCTATCCAGTGTTTCATAGTGTTTGTTGCAGCCAAGGTGTTTAGTGTAGGTGTCGTTGACTGCCTCTTATTAGATCGTGCCAGAATAGAACATTTTTGAAAATTGATTATCGGGGAACTGAACGTTGTAGAGCTAAATATATTTTTGCATTACAATCAGGTATGATTCAGTATTGTACACAAAATTTTGTTCTATCCAGTGTTTCATAGTGTTTGTTGCAGCCAAGGTGTTTAGTGTAGTTGTTGTTGACTGCCTCCTATTAGATCGCGCCAAAATAGAACATTTTTGAAAATTTATTATAGGAGAACTGAATGATGTAGAGCTAAATATCCTTTTGTATTGCATTCAGGTATGATTCAGTATTGTACACAAAATTTTGTTCTATCCTGTGTTTCATAGTGTTTGTTGTAGCCAAGGAGTTTAGTGTAGATGTCGTTGACCGTCTCCTATTAGATCGCCTTAAAATGGGACAATTTTAGAAATTTATTATAGAAGAACAGGATGATGTAAATCTAAAAGTCTTTTTGCATTACATTCAGGTATGATTCAGTATTGTACACAAAATTTTGTTCTATCCAGTGTTTCATAGTGTTTGTTGCAGCCAAGGTGTTTAGTATTTTGTTTTATTCTGCTTCGTGAATTTATTGCAGGAAAACGAAATGATTCCGAATTAAAAAATTTTTTGGAAAATATTCAAGCATGTTTCAATACCGTAGACAAATTTTGATTTCTTGCTGTATTTAATAGTGTTCAGTATGATTCAGTATAATTCTGACGTCTGAAAGCACAGTTAGAAGAATTACCTAAGCATTGACATTGTGCAGTGAAAATATAGGGAAACATCTCCTAAGAAACAACCTCCAGCTGCATTCTTGAAACAGTGTCAACCACACTGCCTACTCAAATATTTTCTTCCAAGGTAAACATACCAAGAAAGTTTCCTGTTGATTGTCTCACACCTTCATCTTCCCATACTCAATCACCTTTAGCAGTTCTTATAACAAATTAATTATATAACGTACCTACACAGTGAAATAAAAATATACACTGAGAATCATGATAATTATGACAGGCCGTGTTTCTTTGTTTTCTCTAAATTAACAGTATTCTAAAGTGCAAAACGACCGAGAAAAATTGACAAGTTTTATCTGTCGAAGGACTGCTTAATTGCTTTGACACGCCATTGTCTCACAGCTGTTTCTTTACGGTCCTTAATGAACGTGTGCAAAATTACGTTTCAATATAATGTAAGCTTGTATTGCATATTTAAAAAGAAGACAAAGAATCAATATTCTTTGTTTCCGAGAACCGGTGGTTCTCGAAAAAAGATCTTTTTTAAGTATTACATAATAGTCTTCCAGGAATATGTCAATAAATAGCAGCTTGGTAACTCTAGAGTTGAATCGAAATATAGTAGTGTTCCTGGAATGTGTAATTAATAAGCAAATTTTTCAAAGGCATTCGTCAACTATCATATTGTAATTCTTCTTAGCACTTCGTAACACTTCTTCTGTAAAATAAAATTTTTCTTCGCGATCTCTACTATAAGGGGTCTCTACTTTTCTCTCTAGTGAGGGTCCAAATTCTAGTTTTATTCCTAGTTCTTCTTTTTTCTCCAGTTTCAGCTTCTACTTTTAGTTCTACTTCTAATTCTACTTTTCTCACTAGTAGGTATTATTCGTATTTCTACTTCTACTCCTAAGTATACCTGATTTTATATTTTTCTCTAATTCCAAATTCTACTTCTATTTCTATTCCGAGTTTTACTTCTAATATTTTACAATATTTTATTATTTGAGTCATTCCACATGTTTTTCGCTTAATTTCTTTTCATATTCTCAGAAGGAGGAATGCATAAAAACATAATCAAAACCATTAGTAATGCATACATACTTAGTGAACGTCCTAATAAAAACTTATTTGCTCCTACTGTGCATAAAACGCGTCAAATTCATCAATAAAAAATCGCGTATCAAACTCTCATGACCTTGTGCAACTGTGACTAAATGGGAGCCGCAGAAAATCGAAGAAAAGAGAAACCGTTAGCAAACCTGTACTCTTTTAACAAATTAAAAGAAAAGGCCATCGAAGATAACGAAACATATTTATGTTACAACCGACTGCATTTCACTTACTCGTGTGTCCATCGTACATGCATAAAATCCACAATCCAATGATAAGCAATGCTACTAAACAATCTTCCTTAAATGCCCATTTCACTGTACTCCTTAAAAATGCATTCTGCATCGAGCAGCATCTTCTCGAACAATTCCGGATCCGAGGTTGCAGACATCCGCGAGTGTCTCAGGCCCGGAAAAATAAACTAGAAGTCCCTGAAGAAGTCTATAATACTGAGGATCCTGCCGATAGGTAAAAGAGCGTTTCGTTTACTGTGATTCGGTTGCATCCGCTTGCAGCTCGGATGCTGGTCTCACTGTCGTGCGCCATGCATCGGTTCGGGGAAAAACATTGAGGGACAGCGGTGTTTGGTGTCACGCTGTCTTGTGTGCCCTGGGAATGGCTCCACATTTTAATTAGTAAACGAGCCCGAGAACCCGGGAGTGCGTGCCCGTCACACGTCTGCCAGTAAAAAGATGATTTCGCCATTGCTTCTCACGCGGGAGCCGACGGGGCACGTCCCTGTATGGTGTCGTTTAACCCATGCGACTCCCGTCTTCGATCAAGGACCAATGGAAACTTTCTGTCACCGAGGTGGCGGAAGAGAAAACGAGTCCCTCCCTCTGCATGGTCTCTCACTCTGCGAAACAATCGTTTTTCTCCCAGCCGAAACAGCGATCGTTCGACGAACCCCTTATTCAGAGCTGGGTAAAATTTTGGAGGCAAAAGAAAATCCTTGAAATACCATTTGAGGTAATCGTTGTCCTCCAATTCAAATAGAATACTATTTTAAAAACTGTTTCTAACAAATGAAATACTTTATTCCGAAAACAGTTCTAGAGAGGTCGTTAACCTCTTAATCAAATGATCTTCTAATCTTCAGACGTGATAGAAGACAAATAAGATTAGCATAACACTTGTTCTGTCGCAATCGAAGAAAATACATCGTAGTTTGCACTAACGTGGATTCTATGTTGTACCTATAACACAATAAAGTGAAAGAAACGCTGGTTGAGTTAAAAAGAAAATTAAAGAGTTAAATGGTGGATGAAAATTCTTTTTCAGGAGCTATATGATGTGAACTCGGAGATTCTAGAAAAATGGACTTTTTCATCTACTATAACATGATATAAAGAAACATACACGTTTATTAATAAAAATATGAGTGACCTTGGAAAAAACACGGAAAAATTATCTGACAAAGAAAATATTCTTTTCAGAATATCCCTTAGTTGATACACCATTCAAATTGTGCTATACACATTTTCCACGTCACAAAAAACAAAAGAGATATTTAGGTGACCTCCTTCAACTGGGACACCCAGTATATTCGAACCGCACAATATCAGGCCTTTGCTTTCAATTGTAATTATTCTTGCGGAAATATATAAATTAATTTCACATTAACAATCTGTATATATCGCACCGTGAGTTAAGAATTAGATATCTTCCAGAATTGAATTTCAATTGCCAACCTATTTAATTATCAAAATATAAATATCCCAATTGCACTCGAGTGCCCATGAACATTGCACTTGAGCACAATTGAGCGGAATTGTGATCTTTTAAATTCTTGAGGTTGCAGACTTCGTCAAGGTGACTTTAATGACCATGCTCGTTCAAGGTCATTCAAGGTCATGTACGCAGGATGCTAAAGAGCTCCGAAAAAATTCACCTGTAAGTAAACGTAGATATTATTGGCCACTCGTAAAGCGATTTAAAAAGTTCAGTTTCTTAATGCGTACAGAATATAATAATTACTTCTAAATATTCCGCGTGAGTTAGGGCAGTTTTCTGCTTAAGTTTCGAAAATGTAGTGTCGTAAATGTAGCCAAGAATGTCTATTATTCTCTCTTGTATGACGACTATATCTTGCTATGAACGTTAGACACACATAATACCGGCGATTGTGTACACATCAAGACAGCTGTGTGTATTCTACGATAATTCATCAAATCCAATATTTTCCACGGCACTTAAATTGATCTGAAGAATCTCTTTAAATGTTATCCTTTGTGCACAATCAAGTTTATATCGCTAGGATCATTCCCCTATGACCTGGCGAAGAACAGTCAGCCCGTCATTTGCTTTTCACGTGTACTCAATCAAGTGGCACTTATCCTAAGATTCACTTTAATCGTTCTGTTGTAACACATCTAATCACGCCATTGCCTCGTTATGGGAATGATTGTTCCAGAGAAAAACTATTATATATAACTTTCTTGTGTCGTGCCAGTGACGTTGAATCTGGCATGTCAAACTCTGTTCATCAAATGTTATATAAAGTGGCACTACTGATTCTATCGACGGTTTTCATTGAGAAATCCTGCAAAACAATAGAACAAATTTTACAAATCGTTGAAGTATTCTTAATTCAGTAAGCGGCAAAACTAAAATAAGAATCGGGAAGGCCGTAGAAATATAGACTAGAAAATGTTACGTTAATACTACGTTTATACTGTTGTACACTATTACAATAAATTAGAAGACTGCGAAATAATAATCGATTGAATTTTTTCCTTGATAGATTGTAGTGTCAAAGATTGTGTTTGCTCAGTCTATACACACGAGCAGTGTGTATTTACATTATCATTTCCATGTCGATGTAAGCTATGTTCTTTGATTACTTTTATATCTGGGCACTATCACAATTTAAAAGAAATAGTCTCTATGTCACATGAAACAAAAATTCAGTCTATTGTTACTTATAGTTACTTTTTATCTTTTTTTAAACAAAATGTGGAGTCGATTTTTATGCAGCTCGATAGTACTTAAAGAACTGTGTAACTTTTGTTTGAACCATTTTCTAAAATTTCGCACCCGTCAAAGGTTATAGCGATTCAAATTGATTGTACAGAAACCACGCCTTCAATAGTCACGCCCCCAATAGCCACGCCCTTGTCACGTGATTGGTTGCTGTAGCGCTATACTTCAAACCGCTATAACTTTTCATCCGTACAACATTTTAAAAAGCTTTTCAGACAAAAGTTACTCAGTTTTACAAGGGCTACATAAACGTATAAAAATACTTCACGTTGTACACAAAAAAACGGAGTTAGTCTGTGTCTCTTACGCTTGTTGTTGAATTAGATCATTCTATTAAAAATTTCTATATCATTGCGAGATTCCTAAATTTAGGCTGAATATGATGAAATGTTATAAATCGTCCTCTGGTTCGACAAAGCTTGAAGGAAAAATTATTTTGATATAACATCAATGTTCTCAGATATAGGCTCTAGATTTTAATATATTATAAAGGATCCTTTGATACGATGAAGCTAACAGATAAAAAATTAATTTGCTATAATTGTTAGGTTCGTAGATACAGATTCAAGGAATCGATTGACCGAAACAGTTTACAGGGAAACAATTTTCGCCAACGAAATTAGCAGTGGCGCGCAAAGACAGTTTCCTCGTTGTAAACGGAAACAGACAGATGTGAATCTAGGCGGTAAAATCTGGCCGGTTTTTGACTTGGTGCCAATTTCGCTAATGTGTGGCCGGAAGCGTCTACATCAAGGAAGCGGCTTCTGGCTTCTGGGTTCTGGGGCCGAAGAGAGGACGAGCATCACTCCGTGAAGCGTGACCGGCGTTAGTTATGCAACGTTTTGTTGAGTCGCGCGTCCTTGTTGCCCGCATTGGTATTATCTTGCTTAGAGCGAGGAATCAATTACAATTTGTTGCCTTGATGATGATATCTTGTCGAAAGGTGAAGGAGACCCTTGGCCGGACGGGCCAATGCGCGCGTAACAGCCCGCGATCAATATGCTGGCTGGGTTTTCGGAAAGAGCCGAGCCAATTTTCATTTGATCCACACAGATACGAAACGAGGTCGGAGGAAAAGTCGCGAAACCGAGGAGAAACCTCTCTCTCTCTCTCTCTCTCTCTCTCTCTCTCTCTCTCTCGCTCTCTTCCTCCCTCTCTCTTTCTCATTTGCCCTTTCTTTCGTCCCGTGAAAATAAACGAGAGGCCAAAAGGCTGCAGTTCCAGTACATGCGATTTTTAATAGTGCGGATCTTCATGCAAAAATAAAATATTTGCCTCAATTCCCAAGAATAGGAGTTAAATAAAATGCTAAGTAATTCCTCCATAAATTTACCACTATCACCACATTAAAATAACAGGTTTAAAATTTCATAATTTACGATCATCGAGATTATGAAGTCACATGTGTGGATTTATTTCTTCGGATAGGAATTATGATAAAAGTCGCTAAAAATGTAAATGAATATGTAACATAGTGACTTTTAGTGCTCGATTGGTCTAATGTTAATAAATTGGCGACAGTGTGACGGTATTCCTAAATTCGCCCCACGGCTTTACCGTTTCATAGGCGGAGGGCAATTATAGTTGGTTGCTCACCATGCGTTGAAATCACCAGACTGACGTTTCTAGGAGCAAGTTGAAATTGTTATAACTTTGTGAAAAACAATCGTACGACAATAAACCTGGACTCATTTTAAAGCTTGAAGCTTCTACTTTCATATTCTGTTCTTCATTTTATTTAGAAAACTTTTTTCTCGTGTAGCAGATGGAAACAATTGAAGACAATAAGACACGTTGTTCCTTCATAACACTTCAGATTGGAGTGACTCTAAAAACGTTAAAAAATGTTTATCGTGAATGAATCTACCGCGGTTTTGAAGATTCAAGCTTCCGTTTTCAAATGAGCTCTTCGATATTGATCTGCTATTTTTTTTAGTTGTTTTATGAAAAGAAAATGAAGACCAATTTCGGTAGTTTAGAGTCGTGATGATATAACTTACAATATTATACAATTGCTGGTACGTTTTTCATTCCAAATCATTTTTCGCTAAATAAAACGACGTTTTTTATTCTTTAGACTATGTATAAAATTCTTCGAACCTTGTTCTTGAATAAATTGTTTAGTGGCATCTTTCTTTCACCGAAGAATTAAAATTTCCAAAATGGACTTTATATGCAATAAAGATCGTCGATAGTATCGACGTAGATTGTTATGACGGTGTGTAACGTTTTAGCAAATGTTTACAGGCTTTTTATGTCGACGTTCAGTTTGTCCGAACACGCATCCACTGTAACCGGAGCCTAAGGCGCCGTTCGCGAACTATAACACGTGCGAAACGAGTTTTACAAAGTAGCTGCGGACTATGATATAACTCGCGACAGTGAATCATAAAATGCGAATGTTCCGACCGCTTTTTTTCTCTTGCACTGCATTCCGTTGGCCCAAAAAAGATTCCTCGTGCTCGTACAGAGGTTATGGCATCAGCCTGCAACCTGGAAATTAAGACAACATGGAGGTGGATATATATTTCAATTTTTATTCATTTTATTTCCTTCATTTTCAAATTCCCTTGTGCTGACTTGTGATTATTAGGTGAATTAGCAAAGGTTGCTGAACCGTAAGCTATAAAATAATCATTCGCGGGATTTTGTTAATACAGTACTCATTTTTAAAGTATCTTTATTGATTGAAAAATTTCAAATCATTTTTACCGATTGTTTGAATATTATTGTAACCAGAATGAGGCTGAGGATTGATCAATTTTCATTTTTACACCAAATTTATTGTGAGACAAATCGACATCCTAGTACAGACAGTGTTGTATTGTGTTTTGGAATTTTTTAAAACAGACATCATTGATTTGCTCGCCCACCAATCACATAGTCAAGCGACGAATTCGTGTGTCGAACGATGAATATCGACGAACCTGTCGATCGACCTGGGAACCGACCTTGCTGTTCTTCGAATCTGTTTGACTGGCGCGTGGAACAAACAGGAAGATACTTGGGAATATGCAATTAAATTTCCTCAATCCTTCTATATGCACGTTGAGTCTCCAAAAAAGTCTTAAAACAGACATAAAACTCTCTTTGTCCTCGAAAACTTCATAGAAGAAACAGAAAAGCTGAAAGAACGTAGAATTCTATTTCGGCTGGACACCAAAAATTTCCACAAACTGAAGGCATCAATTTAATCAGTAAAACGAAAACTAGAAATTTTAACCCATCGATATGCACACTTATTTGTCATGTGCTTCCGTGGGTATACTGGATAGTTTATGTTCAAGACTATTTTATCTACACTGTTTTCGGTTTTCAAAAGATCTGCAGAAATTCTATTATCCATATTTAAGTCTCTACTTTAATACTGCTATCAATAGAAAATAAAAATTCTACGTATTAATTTGGATTTTATTTTGGAAGGATTCAAAAGTGAAATTGTCACCTTGACATAAACGACCCATTTTTCTCACGGAGTGTTCAAATGTATCACAGTTGTCTCCACTTTAACTTCTTCGTATTGTAAAAGCTCTAATTAAATTCTAAACCTAGTCAAAAATTAGTGTAACAATCGATTATTCACATGGGCAATCGATGTGTTAAAAGAAATAAATAACTACATGTGTAATTGACAAGAAAACATGAATAGAGAAAATGTTTCTCGGTCGACAGCGAAGGCGCCTCGCCGAAGAGGATTCCTCGCGTCGCGTCTCGCAGTTGTATAATTAATGAAATTTGTTTTATTCCGTCACGTTACGCTTCTGGAGATCGTAAATCATCTTGGAAGATTCGCCACGGCCACCGATAGAATGAATAATTCTTGACGTCGACTATATCGCGGGACATCGGTTCTTTTTTCTGAACGATTAACGACGAGAAATGCGGTACAAGTCTTTGGATCTTTGGCACGGATCCGTCGGCTAAAGGCGACACGCGCAATAACTATAGCCGCGGGTTGGCTATCACGCATAATCGACGCACTTCTCGCACCTCGGCGACGGGACACAAGGTTGGTCGTAACTGTGTCACTGTCAATCAAGCTCATCGGTATGTATAACGCTCATCTAAACACATATGCCAGACGGCTTGATTATTTTCATGGTCCTAGGCAGGGCCACCCGACAGTCGCTCGCCCTAGGGAATCTTCTGGACTTTACCTGTCAGCCATTGATAGCATTCATATTAAATTCTAAGTTTCCTTCTGTATAGAATGTTTCTAACTATTATAAACTGTAAGTCCTTCACGCACACGTCCATACACACACAACCATCGTACATTCACCGATTACAGTACCAAATCTCATTGTTCCACCCCCGTCGCTAATAACCCTGGCAGTTGAAGCGACGTTAAATAACAAAATAAATAAAAATATCCTACTATTTCTACTAATTTTTAGACAATTTCCAACCACTTCCACTGATTTTTAGAAAATTTCTACTGATTTTTAGAAAATTTCTATTTTTAATGATTCTTAGACAATTTCCAACAACTTCTACTAATTCTTAGATAATTTTCACTCACTTCTACTGATTTTTAGAAAATTTCTACTGATTTCTACACAATTTCGAATAATTTTTAATGATTTTTAGACAATTTCTATTTTTAATGATTCTTAGACCATTTCCAACCACTTCTACTAATTTTTAGACAATTTCCAACCACTTCTACTGATTTTTAGAAAATTTCTACTGATTTCTAGACAATTTCCAACAATTTTGAATTATTTTTAGACAATTTCTATTTTTAGCGATTCTTAGACAATTTCCAACCACTTTTATTAATTTTTAGACAATTTTCAACCACTTCTACTGATTTTTAGAAAATTTCTACTGATTTCTAGACAATTTCCAACTATTTTCAATTATTTTTAGACAATTTCTATTTTTAGCGATTCTTAGACAATTTCCAACCACTTTTATTAATTTTTAGACAATTTTCAACCACTTCTACTGATTTTTAGAAAATTTCTACTGATTTCTAGACAATTTCCAACTATTTTCAATTATTTTTAGACAATTTCTATTTTTAGCGATTCTTAGACAATTTCCAACCACTTTTATTAATTTTTAGACAATTTTCAACCACTTCTACTGATTTTTAGAAAATTTCTACTGATTTCTAGACAATTTCCAACTATTTTCAATTATTTTTAGACAATTTCTATTTTTAATGATTCTTAGATAATTCCTAACTATTTCTACTAATTTTTAGACAATTCCAACCACTTTTATTGTTTTTTAATCGGCAGTCAGAAACAGGATATTGTAATTAGATCCTTTAACAACCAAAGACACTGCAGCAAAGTGTCGTTTAAAAACGACTCCACCTACGCCGCGAACTATCGCGGTTTTACGTCAGTGCCAGCCTCACGAACACCTGTTCCGAGTTCTCTTTCGTAATAATGCTTATCGAGATTCGTTCTCGTTACGAGCCCGCCCGATCCTTGTAGGCGGATGAGTTCTCATCCTGATTCCGAGGACGCCATATTGACTCCCGCGAAAGCATGATCACTGTTACATTTAGCACACAACATTTCTATCGGTCAAGTAATAAATTTCTCTTTTTCTTCGACTTTTTAGAAGCAATTTATTTCAACTTGAGGGAGAGTACAATTTCCGTGGCCCCTCGTTTTGAGGTTATATTTGTGTTCTCGGGGTTATTTCAAGAAACAAATGTATATATAACATGGTGTTAAATTGACCTGGTTTAGCCGGTAAAGTAGATTCCCTGTTTTTTATAAATTTGCAAATATCTCGGTAACAAGAGACGTTTTTTGTAGAAAATGGAATTTTATTCGCATAATCTTTGCATTGTAGATGTCATCCAGAATTTGAACTAGTAATGGAAAAATCATGTGAATAGAATTAGTTGTGGGTAGGTCGTGGAGGGGGCGGAAATCGTACTCGTGCCTCAACTTCTAATATTACAAAATTGTTACTAAAATTGGCACAAAAAGAACGCAGCATTTTTGCAAGGCTTTTCGACCAAGATCGTCGGATCCATGATTCACAAAGTATATAATAAATCGTTCCGCTCGATCGTCACTTACGGGATCCGCAGAAAAGCCGGTCTCGTTGGCACTGTTGCATAATTATTTCTTTCGATGGTTAATCCACGGAACAAAGAACACGTTTGCTCGCGGTAACGTCGCGATCGACGATGAGTCAAGGTCCCCGGCTCGAGTTGGATCTGATCGAAACGTATTTACGACAGTTCCTTGCCCGGTTCCGTGGACATCTGACATTGAAGGATCGCCCCCCGTTGAATGATTGTACACCGGACTGATACGACGACCGCTGAAAACCGATCTTTTTCGCCAAACCGCTTAACCTATCCTACGAAACGCGTTATTCGCAAGAAGCTACTCGTGAAACGCATAAAACCGTGCCTCGTGGTATCCACGGGGTGATTCGCTAAATTTATAACAAATACCCCAGAAACAATCATTCAATTGTCCACAGCGTAACATCCAAATTTTGGGCGAATGGACGCAAATGACTATCGCAGCAGGATTTCGATATTTTCAATGTATCATTGTAATTTGCTGTGATCTGAGAGCAACGTGTCAGAACAATTTATTATTTTATTTTACTTATTTTAAATATACCTTTATCGTATATAATATAATATATATTTTATTAGCAATACTGGTAGTTTACAATATTAACTTTTCTTTCAATCCTCTTGCATTTCACAGAGCATAAACACAATTAGCATACTCGATCATTACGGAAATTGTATTGTTTCATGGTCTTCATTTTCGTTTGATAAAATATCTGAACAATATCGTAGAGAATTTTGTTTATACGATTTTCATGTGAACGTTTGCAAGAACACCCGGTATAAAGCCGTCTATAGTTCACGAGAAAGGCGGAATGCGATAACTACTCGTCCTCCTCGCGAGTGCGTTTGTTTTTTCGATTTGTTTCGAGCTCGAAGACAATGCCGAGGGAGGTGGACATCGAATAAGTAGCGATTTGATAAACAGTTCTGATGCTGCGCGCCGGTAACACCTCCTCCATGCTCGCCGCTTCTACTGATTTATGGATCATTGAAATCGAGGATCGATACTGTAATTTATGGAGTATCCGTTTTAATGGATACTTGCGGTCAAGCATGATTTACAAGCGAACGCACGCGTTTTGTCTTCGGTGCGCTGGCTGATTCGAAATTCCATCCTGCTTGGAGATCTTCGCGTTTCAAATACATATATCAAATACATCGTATCCGTGTCCTCCAAACTATAGTCTTCCGTGATAAAAGTGTCAGTATTATCTACCCCGCGATTATTGCATAATTCTTTAAAGCCCAGGATCTATGGCAAAGCATTTTTTAATAGATTCTCCAACAGCAATTTCAATCGTGAACCAACGACTATACTACCAGTAGCGTAATCTATTAATTTAACTTTTGATTATTATATAAAATATGATTTTTAATACGTTAAACGAGGGACAATTTTGTTTCGCTTTCCATTATAGTTTAATCTGTTGCAAATCAATCTATTTAAACATTGTGCACATTTTTTAACCCTTTGAAATTTTGTATCCAAAATTTTCTTTTTCGATCAAGAATATTTCCATTCTATATGATTTTTTTCATTTTGAACAAATGAAACTGATATAATACCTCATAGAATACTTAAATGTTTGGTAACTAATTTATTGAATATAAATCTAATAATGTAAACAATCTTTTGAATAATGTTATAACAATTTTTAGTGGTGCCTCAGAGTCACCACTCGAGTGCAAAAGGTTAATATACTCCTTATCCTACAACAGGGAGTTCCAATGTATTCCCCTCCGAGAACTGCAAGGTCCCCACCATTGAACCTCTTCCCATTACTACGTACAGCCGTAGGGTTAGTGAGCGCTGCGCGCGCCGCGTGGCTCTCGTGGTGGGAGCTTTCCACTACTATACATTATAACGAGTGGGGGGAAGAATCTAAGCGGGGAAGGTGCCTCATATAGCTCCGGAGCTACTGGTTGGAACTGCCTGTCCTACAACAACAAGTGAGACTCATGGTAAGAAGTTTGGGCCAAAAACAATAAGGACGAGCCTGGCTCGTGGTACTTCGTTCGGACCAAACGTAAACAACGCGAGCCTGGCTCGTTGTACTTCGTTTGGACCAAACGTAAACAACACGAGCCTGGCTCGTGGTACTTCGTTCGGACCAAACGTGAACAACGCGAGTCTGGCTCGTGGTACTTCATTCGTGACAAACGTAAACGACACTAACACGAAGATTACTAATTTTCTACGAGTTTTCTCAAAACATTATTAATTTAAATTACGTATTAATTTACAAATTGTTACTGATACATTATCCACTATCAAATTATAAATCATTTTTGTTCACCGATGAATTGATCATAATTACTTCCCAGACAGCTTAAAAGTATTGGTGGTGCCCAAACGTGTTTATTATTTCCCAATTCCTTCCGTTGCGCCGAAATATACATGTCATAAGACGCATAGATTTTGCGTAAGTTCGAGCACACGGCTAAACAGCTAAATGGCTCGACGCGTGACCGACTTTCTTGTTTATTATGGCTCGAGCAATCGGGAGTTAGCGGGTAGG
The DNA here is from genome assembly GCA_913789915.3 of Sphecodes monilicornis. Lineage (NCBI taxonomy): Eukaryota > Metazoa > Arthropoda > Insecta > Hymenoptera > Halictidae > Sphecodes > Sphecodes monilicornis. Next base: position 10,619,910 of record OU565285.1, on the reverse strand, counting down.
ACAAGGGGTTAAGTTTCATTTTGATGCAGTACGACTAGGGTCTATGACATAGGATTTTTTTAATAGATTATTCAACAGCAATTTCAATCGTGAGTCAATGACTCTATTAATTTCAATTTTGATTATTACAGTGAAACGCAGAAGTGAATTAACACCGTTCGAAACAGCAGAATTTGTTTTCAAATTGGAACAGGTGACTTGAGTGTTTTTGAGAAGTTAGAGGTTTTAGTTTGTTAGATGCGGTGTACAAAAATTTTAGAAGAAAGTCTCAATTGGTCGGAATCGTGTAAAATTGCAAAATCAATGAACCAATATCGATGCAATTTTCAACATGTGTTATATATAATTGATTCGAATCTATGATACTCATTTTTTAAATTTTCAATATTAGTCTAGGTGAAAAAGTATTAAAAATCAATTTTTACTATTATTTTCGTGATTCGTCATTTCTGAGCATCATTTCCTTCAAGATCGCTTCCAAAACGTTTCCAGAACACGTTCCACAGCTTCCTCAATTTTCTCGTATAAAAATGATGGATTCTCCATCTAGTATGAATCTAATGATGGAAATAGAATAACACAGTGAACGTGCAGACGTCGGGGCGTCGTCTGCGTCGATCGTCGTCGAGCAAGAGCGATAAAAGGCCTTGGCGAGCCTTGACCGGTGGACCGTTACTTTACGGCGTCCATCGTGGATCAAGCTCCTTGTTTCCCTCTTACCAACCGGCTAGAACTCGATGCAGCTGTGCTCCCTTTTATTGTTTTCCTTTCCTCGTAAATCCAGCGAGCGGTTTGCGCAACCGCCCACTAAGCGTTAACCGCTTAGTTAAACGGCCATTAGTCCGAGCGAACCGTATCACAGGACCTTTCATATCATTTTTTGCATCCGCGCATCCTTGAGAACCGCCGCAAACGGGAGAAAGTAATCGTTGCTCGTTTGGAATTCACCTTAGTCATCCGCGGAATCGCTTATCACACAGAGAAGAATTAATGGAACGCGCACTCGATCGACTTCCTATTGTCTCTCGTCAACGCTGGAGATGAAGATGTCGCGAGATTTAATCGGCGACTGCATTTTTCAATGATTACACGTTTTTTCCTTGATCTTGGTTGCACCGCTGTTTGATTTTAATTGGAGTTGTAACTCGAGCTACTGGGAAGTCACTCGAGAAGCTACCGTTTCTCTTGATTTTTATCTTTGCAGGAAGTCAAACAATGAAGAGAATTGATGAAGTAGAGGACTAGGCATCTTATGTAACACACTTGATTTTATCTTAAACCTTTCCACTCGAAGCAATTTTAATTCCAAAATTAAGATATTTCTTTCAACCTAGAACATTCTCATTGGATGCATCTTTTATACATTATGCACCTGAAATTAAACCTGTTTTCTTATACAGCAGTTGAATTTTTAGCAATTTATAGAATAGAGACGAATTTAGTAATATGAAAATTATTTTGAATAATAGTATGGCAATTTCTACTAGTGACTCAGAGTCGCCATTCGAGTGCAAAGGGTTAATAAGGTGATTTTTCAATGACCAATTTTTGTACGATCACTTCTCGAGAATGCTGCAGATTCAAATGGCTGTGAAATTGTTAAATAATTTTTCTCGAGAATGAGTCTACCACGGGGTTGGAGAGTGAAGCTTACACTTTGCGACAAGTCCTCAAAAATTCGTCTACGATTTTTTTTGGGCTTTTAATTCTGTTTTGAATGAAAAGTGTACCGGCAATTTTGCTGTAATACAAGACACACCACGAGGACACTGTCTAACCCAACTTGGTCTTCATTTCCGATTCATCAAACGGGTCAAGAAAAATCGCAGATCAATTTTAAAGAGTTCGTTTTAAAGAGAAAGCTTCAATCTTCAAATCCATGGAAGATTCATTCACGAGGAAAATTCTTTAAGGTTTTCAGAGCAGTTTCAATCCGCAGTATTTTCAAGGAAAGAACCATGCCTTATTGTCTTCAGTTTTCCACTCACCGCATTATGAAAAAATTTGAAAATGAAAATTGAAGTATGAAAGTAGGAATTTAAGCTTTAGAACGATTACAGATTCATCGTCGCACGATGTTATTTTACGAAATTACAGCCTAAACATCAATAATTTTTGATTGCGTAGCATTTTCAAGAAAAACTTATCATCCATTTCTGAATCGCACTATCACCCAAAATTTAATACCGTACAATTACTGTTTACAAAATCATAGTAGCACAAACATCCATAAGTCCACTAAAATCGAAAATTCAGTATTCAGATGCCTCCCGGCACGTATACAGAATATTCGGTTTGAAATCGTTATCAGGAGCCTAACGCGTGAACAAGTGTTCGCTGTAAAGTCTCCGTGAAGCAAAATACCTCGAATCTTCGCCACGGATTCGCATAAATAAATCCGCGACCGCAGTTGTCGTATTTTTCCACAACATAACGTAACGTAACGTAACGTAACCGCCGAAGAACATCGAGCTAGAAAAGCACACTGGCCCGTCGCCGAGAGATTACGCTATGCCACGTCGACGAGGTTTCATTAATAATTTTCCAAGACCGAGGCGAACGAAAGTCTTTGGAATTATTCGAACGAGAGCCTGCGGTTGCCCAACCCGCTTTCGAATGTTTTCAAATCGCCGATAAAATCTGCGCATCGCCGGCGCATAGTCCAGCCGAACGATAAACGCCGTGCAATTAGGGAATTAGCCGAACGACGCGCCGCGCCGCCGCGCGCCGTTGCGAAATTACTCGTGAAATTGTTCGCCGTCACGTTTTTTTACCGACTGCATTTTTGCCCGAAGACGATGCTTCGCATTGTTTCACAACTCGCGTTTTGACGATTTTGTGCTCCAGTTTCTTCCATAAATTCTGCATGTCTGCCAAATTTCTACCTCGAAGTGGCTCTACATTCTTTAATTTTTAACTCTATCTTGAGGTCCTGTCGTTGTAGATGGATTTATTGATTTTGGAGAAATTTGAAGTAGCTCTAGATTCTTAATTTTTACTTCCAGCTTCATACCTTAATGTTTCACATGGGTCTATCAATTTTATAGATATTTCAGGTAGCTCTAGATTTTCAATTTTTATATGAAGCTTGATACTTTCTTCTCTTGGATGGATTTAGTAATTTTGGAGAACTTTGAAGTAGCTCTAGATATTTAATTTTTATATCTAGCTTGTGATACTTTAATGTTTTACATGGGTCTATCAACTTTATAGAGATTTGAAGTAGCTCTAGATTTTGAATTTTTTATCAAGCTTGATACTTTGTTCTCTTGGATGGATTTAGTAATTTTGGAGAACTTTGAAGTAGCTCTAGATATTTAATTTTTACTTCCAGCTTGATACCTTAATGTTTCACATGGGTTTATCAATTTCATAGAGATTTAAAGTAGCTCTAGATTCTCAATTTTTATATCAAGCTTCATACTTTGTTCTCTTAGATGGATTTAGTAATTTTGGAGAACTTTGAAGTAGCTCTAGATTTTCAGTTTTTATTTCAAGCTTGGTACATTGTACTCTTAGATGGATTTATTAATTTTGGAGTGCTTTCTAGTAGCTCTAGATTTTTAATTTTTATCTCTAGCTTGGTAGTTTGTTCTCTTAGGTGGATTCATTAATTTCAGAGAGATTTTCAGTAGATTTAGAATTTTAATTTAGCTTTCTACATTATTGCTTTGGATATATTTATCGATTTTGGAGAGCCTTGAAACAGCTCCAGATATTTAATTTATATCTAGCTTGATATCTTGTGTTTTAGATGAATTTATTAATTTTATAATAATTTGCAGTAGGTCTCGATTCTTCAACTTTTGTTTCTAGCTTGTCATCATGTTGTTATACCAACTATTTACTTTAGTATAATGTCTGTTTGAGTGAAGTTAGGGTTTGAAAGTTCATTCCGAAGGCTCGCGCGAGTCACGTGAATGGGAGTTGCAGTGTTTGCGGTACAGCTGGAACATAGATCGCGATCTAGATCATTTCGCGAAACATTGTCGCTCGAAACGGCTACGGACTCGGCCATGTGGCGATAAATAATCATGCCGGCAGCTTACGCGAGTACTATTGTTGGCTAGTTAGCGGAGCAACGCAACGGTGACTCACGTTTCAGCAATATTTAACATTCCGCAGTGATACGAAAGCAGTTATAGCGCACCAGTCACTTCCTACGCGTCTCTCCAGCCGTCTAGAGCCGCCATAATATTAAGTAGCTTCGAAAATGATCGGTCGAGTTCATTTAGATTCGTGGGAAACCGATTCGAATCTTAAGCAAATCATTGATCTACCTGTGTTACACTACTTTAATTCCACGAAAAAAAATCGTACAACAACGAACTTGGTCTCATTTTAAAGCTTGACCCTTCCACTTTCTTCATCTATCGTTCATTTTATTCGAATGGAAGAAATCAAATTATTATTCCAATTTTGCATAATCCAGCATGTGGAAATCTGAAGAGATATTCCCTCAATACATACTACTAATTGAATCGTCTCTAAACAGATAAGAAAATTTATCTCCTAACTCAGACCAACACAGATTTGAAGACTTCACCTTTATAAAGACATCTTAAAAATTAGCATACGATTATTTGTTAATAATTTATTCAATTTCGAATGAAAGGTATACCGTCAACTTTGCCATGTACCATGGAAATTCGAATAAATCCGTATACCTTCCACTGAAAGTACCATAAAATTCGTAATAAAAATCGCAGATTAAATTTTGAGGCGTCATTGTAAAGAGGAGACTTCAATCTTTAAATCTGTTGAAGATCAATCGCGAGAAAAATTTTTCAACGATTCTAGCGCTGTTTGAATCTGTACACTTTTTTCGAGAGAGAACGTGTCCTATATTATGTTTCATAATTGTGTAACGCAAGGATACATATATATTCCGGTTGGTAATTAGAAGCGGTGAGATATTCAATTCTAGTACGTAGCTACTATGTACAATGGGAAAAAAATGTATAAAGAGCAATAGTAATTGCATTGATTGCAAATCTCGTCGAAAGGAACAGCGATGGACCATTTATTTTCTCTAGGCTAACAGATGGTAACTATCGCCGCAAAATTAGGATCCCGGAATACCTTCATCTCGATAGAGAGGCATTTGACTATCGCTTGCTTTCTTTTTGCTGTCCAGGTTTTACGTAAACTCCTTCGGGAAGCGAGAAAAATACACACATACTGATCGATCATTTATATCAGGCAATAGAATGCTTTGAATTTCACTTGTGAACGGTGAAAGATTACGTAAATCGAATGCGTTCCACACGAGGACGCTCTGAACTAAATTAGCCACTATAATTCACAATTGAACTATGCGATCACAGTTCTACTCAACAATTTGAAAATGCAACAGTTTCCTTAAATATCATTATTTTTATAAATCCTAATTCAAAATAATATTCAGAATAATGGAGCATTTGCAAGTACATACGTCAGCAACGATTTTCTTCTGGTTTTCTCAAGTGATGAAATTAATTTTTTTGAAAAAAATCTTACTAAAGTTTTGGAGTGACTTATTGAAAAATAATTATGAGATGGTTCGTTCACAGTTTGAGGAAAATCATGGTCAATATTAGGTCGTTTATGTTTCAATTTTTACGAATAAAATGATCATCTTTCTTGTTTAGGTTCTGTTAATATTACGAAAAAGGAACACATGCCACGATTTTCTCAACTAGAAAATAATTTTAAAAAATAACCAGGGCACGATTCCCTAAAGAATAATTACAAAAGTTTTAGTCACACTTTGAGGAAGCTGACTGTCAACAATCTTTCATCCGTGCTTCAATCTTTACGTTCACCATGAAAATCTTTTTGTGTTTGACCCCTTTCAAAGGATCCATTGGCGACGATAAAAAAATATATCGCCGACAAAGAATGCGAATTTATCACCGAGGAAATTTACGAGGAGTCTCTAGTCACGTCCGTATAGGCCACGAAATCTCTTTATGCGAACGTCCTTGAGCGTGACGAATAAACATGAGAGGATCGGTGCCGTGGGAGCGTAAAAAAAAATTGATCGTGAGATCGAGGTGATGAGGATGTAAAGGATGAGTCTAGCAAGAAGCTGCGGCTCGAGGATGCGAGTCGTCCTCTTTGTAGATGATCGTGGGAATAGGAAGTATATTTGAGCTAATGTTACTCAATTAATCATAATTGCTTCCGGTCCGGCACGGATTAAATCATATTTAATCAAGTCATGCATATACAAATGTATTACATAATTAATTTTTGTTCCTATAGACAAGGAAGGAAATGTAGACAGATAATGATTAAAATTGCGAAATTTATGCATTTGTATGAAAAATGAGTGTATGGCATGGGAAAATACCAAAAACTAGTAGGTGGAATATAAAACATTAGAACGGTTAGAAGGATTTGACAATATAGGAACATTATTTTCAACTTATCGGAATTATTTGAGAAAGAAACAAATTTCTATCTGGCTCCTGTTACTTGCAATTGATAAAGATAATTTTTATTTTGCGAAAAGATCCACAGTCAAGCTATTACATTCTTTTTCATTTGTTACGATTATTAAGAGAAGGTTTAAGAGTTTGTTTCATTTTTGTTTCTTGTATTCGATGCAGAACATTTTCATTTTGCATTAAAAAATCGTTAATGTAAAATATTTGAGGAGGTCACGTTTCACTCAAAACAAGATTGAAAAAGAATATATATATATAAAAATACGTACTTAATATAAATTACATGTTTCGATTTCATTTAGTATATTTTTTAAAGCGCACGACTTCAAAATACCGACAATTTTAATCAGGTAGTTAATCAAACTTTGACGCGCGGAATATGTAATCTAAAACGATTTCTCAATTTTACAGATTTGTCCAGATAAAATTGAATTCAGAACGCGGCTTTTAACAATAAAAAAAAAAAATACTAATTCACGCAAAACGCTGTGCACACGATGCTACAGTACGCAAAACAAGATTTAAGTTAATTTTTCAAAATTAATGAGGATAGGATTTGGAAATAATTTTATACAAAATTGTGAATTAAAATTTTGATTTAGAAAAGTTTAGGGGGTTGAAGAATCATTCGAGGTGGTCACGTTTTGTATAGTCTGCACAAAACAAGATTGAAAATGACCATATATTGTACAAAAATACGAATTTAATATAACTTAGAAGTTTCGATTTCATTTAGTATATTTCTTTAAAGCATACGACTTCAAAATACCGACAATTTTAATCAGGTAGTTAATCAACATTGACACACTGAATCTGCAATCTAAAATGATTTCACAATTTTACAAATTTGTCCAGATAAAATAGGGCTCAGAACCCGAGGTTTAACACTAAACCTTGAAGTTATAAAGATGCATCTACTGGAAATGATTGTACACGCAACTTTACGAAACTATAAATTATAATAAAAATCACAGAAAATCTAAATTTGTTCAGTCGTGTTATTTTTATAAGGCAACACATATTAGTCAGATTGAGTGGCCGGTAGGTTTGGTGTTAACAACCGAAAAACTATAGTAATTCACGTGAAATAGTGAGTACACGATGAGTGTCGCACACGCGCGCGGGTTTCACGGGCCCGTGGTCTTGCCGTATGAATGGCGTGTGGGACAATGCTCACTACCATGACCCACTGACACAAAAATAATGGAGCAACGCGCGATATTTGTGTACTTTCATAGTCCGCGCGGTTTTTTTTTTCGTTTAAAAAGGGAACCTCGCGGATTGCACGAGTCACGGTGCACTCTTCCATCAAACTAGTCCAAAATCGCGTCTCCGATCTTGATTGTAGAACTCCTCGTTATTTCACTTGGCAGTCGTGACACTGTCATTCAGTTCCATATAATAATCTCTGGCAATCTCGTTGGCGGTAATGGAATTTCGAATTATGCCCGAGGAATTCGACGTATTCGTTGCCAGGCACAAAATGTACCGCTATACTTTCACTAATTTCAGAATCTTCTCTTTCATCGGTGCTTCGGAGTTCAGAGATTAATAAGCTTCCGAATGAAGAGATTTCGCCACTGATGGGAATGAAGAATTCGTTGAGGAATTTGTTTTTAAGACGTCCTTAGCATAGGAACTGTCTTTTGATACTTGGTCTCGACGTTAACACTAAGAGCCTGCAAGCACTTAAAAGATGTTGAATATGAGTCGACTAAAAAGTGTTTCTAACAGTAAACCTGCCACTGTGGGTCAAATGGCCCGTTCAAAATTTATTATTTCATAATTATGATTGAATTTACCAAGATGCTTCCATTGGAAATGATTATACACGCTGTTTTATTAAAGTATACATTATCATAAAAATCGCAGAAAATCAAAGTAAATTCAATCGTGTCATTTTTATAACGCAACACATACTAGTCAGCTTTAATGGTTGATACGTTTATTGTTAACTCTAGATGACGAAACTATCATGGGTGGAAATGATGACGCCAAATAAAATCAAGAATATAATTGGACTGTTCGTATTTAACATTGAGACAACGAAAATATTTTACCTTATAAAGAAACGGGATGATCAAATGAAACAGAATTTTATTTGATATTGAAATGACTGTTTCAAACATTCGATGTATCATTTGATTTCGCATGATTCAATTTTGTTAATTGATATTTTTACGAATGATTTGTTATCAGGGATTAATGATGATTAGGCGTTTTGGGTGATTTATGGATGTGTTTATTAACCTGGTTAATTTTTGGAATTTTTTGAAGGTTCAGGTAGGGTCACCTGATGATGTGGGTAAAATTGTTTTTATAATGCCTATCTAACGTTTCAGTACTGTTACGGTATGGTGAATACATTAGGGTGAAGCTGAATACACCGGATATCCGATGTTCTCATGAGGTTTTTCTAGTGATGTGACGTTTCAATGTCGGTTCTGTGCGTATTTGTGTGAACTTTGATACGTTTGTTAAGAAAACACTTTATCTTAAAATGAAAAAGCGATGTATACATTTAGTTTCCTACTTTGTGCTTCATAAACTGAACAGTTTTAAAAATTGTTCTGAAAAATCATTCCTGGATGCAATGCGCTTTTGTCATGTAGTTAAAATATTTCTTCTAACGTAACAAACTAATACAAACTGCACTGAAGTGAGGCAATCAAGTCAATAGCTTCAGAAATTTCCAGATAACGTCCAAAGAATTGATTGGCAGAATGATTTACCAATTTTATGTTCCTTAACTTGAGCTTGTCACTTCACCAAAAATCGTGCATTTATAAGTCGAATTGTATTATTAGATACCAACAAATTAAAAATCTAGTCATAACATTTTAAAATCCTCAAAAAATGGCTACAGTCTACTTGAACGTCCAACAACTCGAGAAATGTCCAAGCAATCGACTCACAGAACGATTTTCTCACTTTATGCTCTGAAACTCGAACGTCTCTAAAGTCATCGCTAAAAATCGCGCATTTACATAAGTTTTGAATTCTATTGCTAGACATCAAAATAGCCCTTAGAAATGTAGTTAAACCATTACTAAATCTTCAAGAAATGTCTACAGCTTAGTTAAACCTTCAACGACGCAAAATATGTGCAAAGAATCGATTCACAGAACGATTTTCCCACTTCTTGCTCTGAAACTCGAACATTTGCAAAAATCGTGCATCTAAGGATTGATTTGTATTGCTAGAGATAGAAAAGAGCATTAAAAATCTAGTCACAACATTTTAAAATCCCCAAAAAATGTCTACAGTCTACTTGAACGTCCAACAACTCGAGAAATGTCCAAGCAATCGACTCACAGAACGATTTTCTCACTTTATGCTCTGAAACTCGAACGTCTCTAAAGTCATCGCTAAAAATCGCGCATTTACATAAGTTTTGAATTCTATTGCTAGACATCAAAATAGCCCTTAGAAATGTAGTTAAACCATTACTAAATCTTCAAAAAATGTCTATAGCCTAGTTAAACCTTCAACGACGCAAAATATGTCCAAAGTATCGATTCACAGAACGATTTTCCCACTTCTTGCTCTGAAACTCGAACATTTGCAAAAATCGTGCATCTAAGGATTGATTTGTATTGCTAGAGATAAAAAAGAGCATTAAAAATCTAGTTACATTTTAAAATTCTCAAAAAACGTCTACAGTCTACTTGAACGTTCAATTAGTCAAGAAATGTCCAAAGAATCGATTCACAGAACGATTTTCTCACTTCATGCTCTGAAACTCGAACATCTGCAAAAATCGTGCATCTAAGGATTGATTTGTATTGCTAGAGATAAAAAAGAGCATTAAAAATCTAGTTACATTTTAAAATTCTCAAAAAACGTCTACAGTCTACTTGAACGTTCAATTAGTCAAGAAATGTCCAAAGAATCGATTCACAGAACGATTTTCTCACTTCATGCTCTGAAACTCGAACATCTGCAAAAATCGTGCATCTACGGATTGAATTGTATTTCTAGACATCAAAATTAGCATTAAAAATCTATTCAAACCATTTCAAAATTCTCAACAAATGTCTACAGCCTACTTGAACGTTCAACGACTCGGGAAATGTCCAAGCAATCGACTCACAGAACAATTTTCTCACTTCATGCTCTGAAACTCCAACATCTGTGAAGCCATCTTTACAAATTATGTATTTAAGGGTTGATCATCTTCCTAGACAAGAAGAGCAGCTTTAGGTTGTCCGTCAGTCGTCGCGCAAAGTAAAATCGTGCGGGCAAACAATGTAGACACACCGTGACCGTCGATGACACGCGACTTTTCACTTTGGCCTCGTTTGCACTACGTTTCGTCGCGCTATCCACGGGCTGCGGGATTTGAATTTAAAGTCATTGTCGCCTCGGGTAGAGTCACCACTCGCCTCATTGACGAAACCTTCGGGTAGCGGCGACCTTCGGAGTATCATTTCGTTGTAGCCCCGGTGATGACCCGTCGTGTCATTCGTTTCGACGGTATCCCGTGTCGTCGAGAGAAGCCGCAAAATTCTGTGAATAACAATTGAAATCGGACGCAATGCACTTTGCAATATTAAAGGAACAGGTAAGGTGGCATCGCGACGCGTGCGTTTCACAACGAACAAACATTGCGAATTCAGTGTACTCCGGGCTCGTAAAATTCGATCTAACCCTGACACACATTCGACCCATCGAACAGTTCCCGAATGTCCGACCATCATCCTTATCGCACGTGATAATCGTTCATTACAGTCAGATAATTACGACTTTTTTAATTGTTGCGTGGGATGTTATACGATACAGGGTGGTTCATTGAAAATTAGCACTTGAATATCTTTGTTATTTTTCGGGATATTGAAAAACTATTAACCAAAGTTTTTCAGTATGACAAGGACTGGTGGTAACAGATTTTTTGTAGGTGCAACTGTTTTGGAGATTTCAAGGTCACCTTCATGTTTTTAAGCAGAAACATATGTCTCTATGCATTCTTTGATGCAGCTCGCAATCCCCATAAAAAATTTAAACTATATATGTCGAAAAATTAATAATTTAAGGGATATTTCAATCTTAATCTTGTTTAGCATATTTTCGTGCTTGTCAACTGATAGTAGTTTTCAATACGAATACAAATGCCGTTACAGTTAAGACTTTATTTATTTAAGAGCAAATAAATCGCGTAGGTCTCATTTGAAAACGACCAAGAATTATCTTTATGTTATTGCAAAAGGTTGGAAAGTGTGTATAAAATAGTACTATTGAACAGATAAGGTTATCAAATCTGTCTCATCAAAAAGAGTGGTAGGATTATTCCACTGCAGCAGTCTGTGTGCTCTTTTGTTTCTTCAAACTTTGTTTCTCGATCGAATATTTTTTGACAGCTTTGAATTGTTAACCCTTTGCACTCCAAATTTTGAACTAAAAATGTCGAGTCACACTCGACGTAGGAGTGCAAAGGGTTAAGAAATAATTTTGATTGGAAGATTTGATGTGTCATTTTCTAAAATTTGTTTGTATCTTCTCTTGCAGATGGCGGGGTTCCGTGTACAAGTTGATTTGGCGAGAACTGCTGGCGTACCTGTTCGTCTACTACCTCATAAATTTGACATACCGATATGGACTCAACGAGCACCAGCGGGTGTGAGTACATGAATGCGTTCATTTGAATATTTTCCCGCTAAAAGTCAATGTCTTGGGAAGGTCAAAAACTTTAACGTCAGCCAAAATGTGGGCTGTTGCCTTGGAATTAAATCGCACACGGGAGGATTTATTTAACAATATTATTTTTCAACATTGAGCACGTCGCGTTCAATTACGAAGAAAAATCAAGTCGAAAGAGGCTTGCCACTTTATTTGAATCACTCTGTACATAATATGAATCTTTAATTTTCCATTTCTATGTTAAAAATCATCAGTGTGCACTGGGTTATTAAACTGTTATAGTCACAGAATGAAAAACACATTTTTTAAACATTTGGTGAATAATTTTAGCTATAGCGCTTCTAAATAAGCATTTGTAATTTGAAAACATCAATAATTCATAGAAATATTGTGAGAATTTAGTGTAGCTGCACTTTCATTTAAAAATTGATTGTAACATTACAAAATTGTCAACTTATGCAAGTGGTTTTAATACTTTAATCACGCGATGTATATTGGTCTTTTCAAGAAACATCAACGAACACAGCGTTCTTCAATAATTATTCAGTTTTTCACGTTATAAATATTAATGCATAATGGTTTTTTTAAAAACAATCACGGAACATAGAGTTCATAAATAATTTTGCAGTTTTAAACGCTAAAAATATTAATTCATACTGCTGTTTTCAAAAAGAAGCACGGGACATAGAGTTCATAAATAATTTTGCAGTTTTAAACGTTGAAAATATTAGTTCATACTGCTGTTTTCAAAAAGAATCACGGAACATAGAGTTCATAAATAATTTTGCAGTTTTAAACGCTAAAAATATTAGTTCATTCTACTGTTTTCAAGAAGAATCATTGAAAGTAGAGTTCATAAATAATTTTGCACTGTTTCACATTCACATGAATCACTGAACATGGAGTTCATAAATAATTCTGGAGTGTTTCGCGTTAAAAATATTAGTTCGCACTGTTCTTTTCAAACAAGATGCCTATAATTTTTCAATTTTTCCGTTTCAATGAATTGTATCTTGATCGAGCAGAACTATAGCTCATTCCTGATCCCAGGATCACTCGGTACATTCAACTAGCAACACGATCGTGTGCGATCAATGTAGATTGATAATAACTTCTCGTCGATATTGGCTGTGTAACATGCAACTATCCTTTTCCCGCGGTCAGTATCCTACGGAAAAGCGAATCGGCCGATGCGTGTGGGTACACGCGAGTTGCCATAACTGCAGATTTTATGCCAGTCGATAAGCCCACGCGACAACGACCTTGGCCGCGCAACAAACCGCCATATTTCTGATCCTGACTGCCTATTATCGACATATTTGCGACCATAATTCAACTCAAATATTTCTCGAACACTGGAGGTTATGATATAATTGTGATTTCTATCGATCGAATTTCGAATTATTTTAGAGAATATGTTATTGGCGCAAGGTTCGATCTTTTTGGCATCCATTTCATAATTTCTGTCATATGTTGAGGAATAAGAAACTGTAATTCTTCGTTTAATTCAGAAATATTATTAAGTAATTCACTGTGTAAATTGTGTGTATCTTTAATAGTAATGTTTAAAACTTTTGTCATATATCCGTTCTGCAATTTCAACAACTTGTCATGAGTGAATGGAGACGTAATGATAAAATTGTTTTTCTTAAGATCAAAAAGATCGAACCTTGCGCCAATAACATCTTCTCTAACATACTGGAGGTTATGGTTATAAATTACCATATATACAAGTTTTGAACAAATTAAGGATTAGAAACAATTTTGTTGAGCTTAAACCGAGCCAGCATTATGAAGAGTAGGTCCTAGTTGCTCATGATCAAGAAAACAGATAAAACAAATACAATCAAATTTTGTTCACAGATCGTATTCACTTGAACATGGTATACATCATAAAACAATTATGTTTCGACCAAATTAAACACTAGAAACAATTTTTCTGGGGTTAATTAGAGCCAGTGTTACAAAAAGAGGAGCAGAGACGTTGAAAATAAATAAAACAAATATGATATTAAATTTTTCATGCAATCATGTTTAAACGAACTTTGATACCAGAAACAATTTTTATTAAAGCTGATTCCGTTAGAAACTCAACTGCACGTTCCACTTGCATTTTTTTCACAATCCCACGCGCATTTCAATGCGAACCAAAGATAATCCAAGTGCTTAAAAGATCCTCCAAGCCATCTTCGACGCGAGTAAAAGTCGTTGCAAGTAATTACGATTCTGCAGGTCGATTAATTTTCCCAGAAATGCCGCGAGGCAGCAGTCGGAGTGTCGTAATTGTGAAACGGCAATGGCCGAGAACAGTAAAGTGGCCGGGGAATATTTTACCGACGGATTGTACGAGGTAAAATCGCAGATACCGTAAATAAAATTGGGCCCTGCGAGCACAATACGGGGGCCCGGCACGCGGGCCGACGTTACAAAACGCATAAAAACGTAACCTGTTATTTAAGCCGGGATGAAAAGGACGGATAAAGAATCTCGCGAAGGCAGGTACGCTGTAAAAAGGAGATTCTCTCTCTCGTGGTTGAGCCGCTTCGATATTCGGGCCCGTTCTAAATTTAGAACAGACGAAGGGCCGGTTTTGGGACGGGACATAGGGCCCAACGAGATATGACCGAGGATGAGCGATTCGCACAAACAAGATGCGAGCACGATGTAAAGCCTCTTTCGATCGTATATTCCGCTGGGTTTTCGACCGATAAATTTTGGGGCCCGAGTTAATAGGATTCTTGCCTGGGCATTGGCTTTCGCGGAAACGTTGCTCTTCTTCGGGGAAACACAGCTACTAAATAGTAGTGGTCATGAAATATTGAATTTTTGAAATAGTGGATTGTTTTCTTAGGCGTGGAGGAATTTCTTTTTATTTATTAGGAAATAATTTATTTTTGGGAATATGGTCCTCTAAAGTGGACGGTCTTCTTTGTATTCTATGCTATATGTTTCTTGTTTGAAGTTGTGTTAGGATCTTTTGATGTATTCGCTCGATTCTCTTTTTACATGCTACTTTTTACACGACTAACCTTTACACGAAGACTCGTTTGTATTAAAAAGTGCTGCAGATTAAATCATCTCTAGAACAGTTGAAAAATGTTTTCTCGTGATTGAATCTACCACAAATTTGAAGATCGGTACTTCCTCTTTGCAACAATGTTTTAAAAATTGATGTATGATTTTTTTTCAGTAATTTTATTCAAATTTGAATGAAAGGTGCACCGGCAATTTCAGAATAACACAAAATACCGTACGGGAGTTTCACGCAACTGAATCAGTTCTACATTATTGTTATATAAAATTGCCAAAAAAAATCGTACATCAAATTTTTTGGGCTCGTTTTGAAGGGGGAACTCTACTCTTCGAGTCCATGATAGTTTAAATCTGGAACACTTTTTTTGGGATTCCTACACTCATTTGAAACGAAAACATTACCATGATCATTCGAGTAAGTCGTAACACTTTTCATTCAGTGTACGATAAAATGACTAACAAAAATCGTAGATCAAATTTTGAGCAGTTATTTGCAAAGAGAAGACTTCAATCTTAATGATCACTGTAGTTTTAGACAAGGAAAAAATTTTTTAATGGTTTTAGAGAGAATGAATGGTGTTATTCAAGAGTGATAACAATTGGGAGTTAGCTTTGCGGTTTGTCTTCGTTGTCTTAGAACCGTGCGAATAATCAGTGAAACGTTGAACGAATTTTCTCGAGCAGCTGCAAAATCTTAGTGGAAACTCCCATTTGCTAATAATCACCGGTATGTAAGACCGGTAGTGGTCACGTTGGGTGACGGTATCACCTCAACCTTGCTCCACTTGTAGGCGAGCCGGTGCAAGAACTTTACATCACACACGACACACTGCCTGCTAAACAAATATTTAACTGCACGCAATTCGAGCAATCCTTCGTCACCGTGACAATATTTTTCTTCTTCTACTACACATATGCTTCACTTGCCAACACTATACAATCTTTGAGAAAAAAAGTCCGAACGAAAGAAAGTTCAGGAAATTGTCACAAGAACTTATGTCTTCCACGAAGCCTTGAAGTCACTCTAGACCTTCTAAGATTTTCCCGAGATGAAAAAGATCAAGGAACAATGTTTAGAAAGATTAAGAATGATCAAGGTGAATAATGAAGGCAACAGTGTTTTGATGGGAGCAAGAAAAATGATGAACGATGACAAAGGATGCTCGATGGATGTGGCTGGAGCTGTCAAAGGAGATTGAGAGTGTCAGCCACTAACGCTGAACCTGTCAATAATGTTTACTAGGTTTGAAGATGAAAGATTTCTCTTTGCAATGACGTCTTAAAAATTGATGTATAATTTTTTGTTGTTGTTTTATTGAGCTTTGATTGGAAACTGTAACGCCCATTTTTCAATAATATTATTGATAACGATAATTGTACCTCAAGAAGGCAGAGCAGTTTTTGTAAGAGCAATAAAAATGATGAATGATGATGCAGGAGGCTTGATACAGGTGGCTAAAGTTGTTAAAGGAGATTAAGACTGTCTGTAGTCAGCCACCAGTGCTGAATTTGCCAATAGCATTTACTAGATTTGAAGATCGAAGCTTCCCCTTTCCAACAACCCCTCGAAATTTGAAAAACACAATTTTTCTGTTTTCCATTTATTTGGCTTTCAGTGAATAGTTTATTGCTAATTTTACAATAATATAATAAATAATACGCAACCTACCTAATGAAGGAAAAGGTGTTTCGATGAATGCAAGACAAATGTTGAACAATGGCAGACGAGGCTTGATACAGATAGCTAAAACTGTCAAAGGAGATTAGGAATGTGTGTAGTCAGACGCAGAATCTGTTAATAGCGTTTGCTGACCGTGGTATTCAAGGAGAATGATAGCTTTAGGGTTCTGCAGCCATTGTCGAGATACATAGAATACTTTTTCCATAGACATTATTCTAAATTATGTAAATGCTATTCGAACCAACTTAGATATAAAGTAGAAACGACATTTTTGTGTCAGAGTTATCAAAAATGAGCTCTGAAGATTTTCTTTTGCTGTTTTCGATCGACTTATTTTTAAAGTTTTTGTAGGAATGTATAGGCGAGCTATGTGAACGTAAAATATTGTCTGTTTCAGAATCTTCGAAAAGATCAGATACTACTTCGGGAATTCGAGCGAGTCGATACCGATGTCGTTCGTCCTAGGATTTTATGTGAGTCTGGTCGTGAAACGATGGTGGGAGCAATACAAACTGTTGCCCTGGCCAGACAACTTAGCTTTGTTTATCAGCGCTGCAATTCCTGGAAATGTGAGTATCAACTATAAAGATTAGACTCTCAGAGCAACTTCCGACAAGAACTGTCTGACATGAACGTTGCCTGATAATTGTAGGAACACCATAAAATCATACAATTTACCATTCCAACGCATGGCTGGGTTGACCAAATAATCTTATCCGTGCTCCAAGATTTGTAAAGACAAACTTATCTTTGCTAAATCGACTTTTATAAAGCATTAATAACACCTAGACTTTCTGCATTTATAATAAATAAATAAATAGAACAAATATGAAACTGAAAGGACATTGATAGAATTTAAGGACAATATTATATTATTTTAGATGTTTTAAGATAACTGAAAGAGAGTATACATTTTTATTTAATTTCGGTTTCTCATAAATGACTGGTGCACATTTTTATTTTGTATACAGATTCACTGTTTAATGATACCTATCGACGCTTGTGGGTCTTCATGCAGAATCCAAATTTTGTACATCATTTGCAAGCGACATATACATTAAACATAAAAAAATTAAAAAATTATATAGGTACAAGGAAAGAGGTACAATATTAATATATCATGACCTGAAATTATCTTTTTCCTCAAAGATAGTAATCGCAGAAAGACTGCATTTTGCCAGAGTGTACCGGAAGCTAGGGCAATCTTCAGCATTCGTTTCGAATAACAAATTAAAAAATGGTTTAGGTACAAGAAACAAGGAACAATATTCAAGTACCACGACCTAAAATTCACATTTTCATAAAAGATACTAATCGCTGAAAGAAGGCATTTTGCCAGAGTGTTACCGAAAGCTAGGGCAATCTTCAGCATTCGTTTCGAATAACAAATTAAAAAATGGTTTAGGTACAAGAAACGAGGAACAATATCCGAGTACCACGACCTAAATTTCACAATTTCATAAAAAACACTAATCGCTGAAAGAAGGCATTTTGCCAGAGTGTTACCGGAAGCTAGGGCAATCTTCACCATTCGTCTCGAATAAAAAATTAAAAAATGGTTTAGGTATAAGAAAAGAGTAACAATATCACAGTACCACGACCTAAGATTCACATATTCATAAAAGATACTACTAGCTGAAAGAAGGCATTTTGCTAGAGTGTTACCACAAGCTAGCACGATCTTCGCATACGTTTCGAATAAAAAATTAAAAAATGTTGTAGGTACAAGAAAAAGATAAACAGTATAGTGGTACCAAAAATTCTGCCTTTCCTCAAAGATACTAATCGCTGAAAGACCACATTTCGCCAGAGCGTTACCACAAGCTAGCACAATCTTCGCATTCGTTCCGAACGAAAATTCCCCGTAGTCGGGACACAACCTTGCCGTGTGTCGTCGTGTTGGTCGCAGCGTTGCGCTCGTCTCATTACGCTAATGAATTGCCGTGACACGTTTCGGTGTCGTTAACCTAAGTAGGTGCCAGCTCGAAGTCACGCCACGCCCAGAAGCGGCAAAAAAAGTGGCGGCGCGCGGAACGATCATCCCATAATTGGCAACCAAGCGAATCTCGTCGGTCGTCCTGGGCTAACGGACACGCCATGGGGCACCATGGGACACCGCGAGATGGAACGGAACGCCATCGGGTCGAATGGGGCACCGCGGTGCCCTCGAACTCACGATTTAAATTGCCCGCGCACGTGTCCGATACGGTGTGCACGCCGGTCGAGAAATTGCCGTCCATTATCGTTACTTTCTCTGATCGCGTCGAACGGACCGATAACGAAAGTTCACCACGAGTATGCTAGCTTGCTCGTGCAAACCGTCGTTTCATCGGGAATTTCATAGTAATTCGCTGACTTAGGCGAATAACCGGTGGAAGTGGTCCGTCTACTTTAGAGCACTTCCCTAATCCTTAATCGCATTTTTAATAAGTGTTGGTGAATTTTCTATGAAACATGTCTGTAACGAAGTTATAACTCACACATTGGAGTATATATCCAGAAAGTTTCGTAAAAAAATATTAATGTTTATGAACACGGTAGCCAACAATGTAACATCGATGGAAGAGGTACGTCGACTTCAGAGCACTTCCTTAATCTTCAATCGCATTTTTATTAAATGTTAGCGAATTTGTCATGAAGTATGTCTATAACCAAGTTATAGCTCACAAAATGGAGTATATATCCAGAAAGTTTCGTAAAAATATATTAATGTCCATAAACACGGTAGCCAACAATGTGAAACCGGTGGAAGAGGTACGTCGACTTCAGAGCACTTCTCTAATCTTCAATCGCATTTTTATTAAATTTTAGCGAATTTTTCATGAAGTATGTCTATAACCAAGTTATAGTTCACACATTGAAGTATACATCCTGAAAGTTTCATTAAAAAATATTAAAATTTATAAACACAACGTGAAGGTCCTTCAAAGACGTATCAAACAAATGCAAATAATAGTGCACAAATTTATAACTCATCGTTTCAAGTCCTAATATAAAAAATAGAAATGATATCTTAAAATATAACCCATTAGCTTCAATTGTGTGCTCGGATTTTCCAACTAGTTCATTTTTTTTACAAAATGGCAACGTTTTGAAGAAAACAATGCTGCTGCTTTCTTGTATACATTTTTTGGAGGATCTTCGATTTAACTTCTTCGGCTACTGTGTTTGTAAAGATTGATATTTTTTAATGATACATTAAAGAAAGTTAGTTTAAGGTGTGTGCTATGAAGTCATTATAAAGGTATGTTATAAAGAGTTCGATGACATCTGAAGAAATACCTCTGAGATGATGATGATCTTTTCTTACTTTTTCTATCTGTCATTCAGGCTTTCCCCCTAAGCTCTAGGATTAATTAACGGCTTCGGCAATGACCTGTGCACCTCGAGAGAATATGTTAGCATCTGTTAACCACCGATCAATTTCACTTTCGTAGTTTCATAGTGATCGAGCGATCGAAAGTCTGATCGCGATATTTACATTTAATGCGAGTCGATTGAAACGTTTGTCTCTCGTTAATTAGGGTGGTCTCGCATAACAGATACAAAAAACCGATCACATATGCTAACAGCACTGTATTTCAAGAATGTAGTCCCAAAATTTTGCTACCACATTTGCAAAAGCAACAAAGTTACAGACAATCAATGAATTTTTAACATTGCTCATTCAATTCGTTACAAGTCTATCTAAGTACTATACAAACAATATATTTATGAATGAAAGTAGAATGTTTGCTTAGATCATGACGTTAATAAAATTCTTTTGTTAAGTTAAGAAATAATTAAAAATATAAAAAATGGTCGTTGATTTATAGAAAATATACGATTAAACACGCAGAAACAATATATCAGGTGTACAAATTAATTCGTGGCTCTCACCATTAATCAAATGTAGTTTTACATAAAATCCAAATACTTCTTCCGTCAAAGTGAAGATTCATTAATTATTTATAGAATGAAGCGTATACTTAAAAAATGAGGGACATTACTCTCAACAGTAGAATATATTTTAATTCTTTAATATTCCATAAAAAGAGGAAGGACTTAGAATTAATTTGTATATTAATTAAATGAGAGTAATATAAAAATGGATGTATGTAGAGCATAATTGAAATCTGTATAGTTATTAGCCACTAGATTGCGGATTTTTATGCATTTATGAAGAAATTATCTGGTTGAAATATAAAACAGTAAAAAATCGAATAAGGGATGAAATAAATTTTTATTTCACTCCTGTTGCTCACAATCGTTGCGAAACATTTTTATTTTTCATAAAGATCTGCAATCTATTAATCACTTAAAAATTTCAACAACCTCTGACCACACAAAGTTCACTATTTTACGAAAGAACATAGTGGCCCACTCGGGAAATCATTAAATTTCGAAACACACTTTGCATAGAATCTCTCTGGCTATCCACGCTTTCGAAAATGCGGCTCTACGAAATTTCAGAATAATAAATTCCCAGCTGTCATCGCACCAACACTGCCGACAAACTCTTAAGGAAATGAAACCCACCGTCACATGAGCACAGTCATCCCACGATAAATCATCGAACCTCTTCATCTTCTTTGAATTACGTCGCCGAAGACGTCTACGAGGCAACTCTCGAACGGTTCAAACTATATCTATGAGCTCGGCTGACTAAAACTATTTTCACGTGCTCATCGGACTCCGGTTCCGGTTCGAACTTCGATGGTCGTCGAGGAACGATCTTCCAGCCGCGTGGTCAATGACACAATGTAGAAGTGAAAGTGCAACATGTATCGTTGCGAGAAAGAAGGACGAACCTACGCGGCGCTCGCGAGGAGCTGCCCGAATCGTTCTTGTAGTCTGATCCTGCGAATTCATCTGATCATTCAATACTTTGAGAGGGTGGGTTCGAGAATTCTTTAGGGGTGAACTAAACAACATAGTTTTTTTAAATTGTGCACACTTGTTTATGAATGTTAAAGGTATATTTATAAATTTTTATGAATTGCTATTAGTAATATTTTTCAATGTTGTCAATAGCTATGGATTACATTTTTTTCATTGAATACCTTTTTTAGAGGGTGAGCTTGGAAATTTTTTGAGGACGAATTAAACAAGATATTTTTATGGAACTTTGCACACTAGTTTAGAAACGATTAAGGTACATTCAAGAATTTTTATGTATTGCTGTCGTTATTAATGTAGTAGTTATTCAGTTTTTGTTATCACGGAATATTCACTCAGAGAGGGCGCACTTTGAACATTTTTTGGTGGTAATCTAAACTGCAGATTTTTATGTAATTTTTCAGACTTGTTTACGAATATTTAGGCTACATTTTTGAATTTTTACGCGTCGCTGTCATTGATATTATAGCAATTATACTATAAATTTTTATCACTATGAAGTATCTCTAATGGAGAGCGTGTGTTTGGAAATTTTTTGGGGGGTGACTAAACAATTTATTTTTATGAAACTTTACAGGCTTGTTTATGAACATATATACTACGTTAATGATTTTTTTCGCATCTCTAACATCATCACTGTAGTTGTTACTCAATAAAATGTCTTTTAGTATTGAATACATTAATATGTATATTTGTGAAACAGAGTGCAATATGAAATCTTTTTCCGAATAAGCTGAACAATATATTTGAACAATATTTTATGAAAGTTTGCACTATGTTGTCTGACTATGAACGGTAACGTTCACTGACTGTTCTCGAGCAGTTCATGTTCTTCATTTTTCGTGGAAGCTCCATAAAATCGAGACAAGATCTACTAGCAGGCTGACACTTGGAGAATCAACATACCACTTTCAGAAAGCGTAGCATATTTCCGCGGAAACTTGGTCTTCCGGAAGGTATGACTACCCGTATTACCTCTTTCGTTTCCAAAGTCGACTGTAGTCAAACTAGTTTGCTGGTTAAAAAATTTTTTTCTGAAAGAAATTAGTAACAGAAACTTACTCATTATTATCGACTTAAGAACACTAATAGCGAAATATAAAAAAACATCTCGATTTCACAAAATTGTTATTGAAAATTCAGTCGAGATAAATTGAACAAATTTCAACTGTGTCTAAGGAACATTTTCATCACTACATCTTATTTTACCATTTAATAAGAACGTTGCTATGCTCCTGCACAATTCTTAGAGTCATTATATAACAATATCTTGTAACATAGCACTTTTTATCTTAATTTTCCCTATTAAATGTTAATCTACTTTCTTGAATATTTGTACGTAAGAAAAGTACATCCTAATACAAAACAGAATTTCTTTTACACACACAACTTTTCTTAAAATGCAAAATTCAAAATTCTGTGTTATCCGTGTACGTGATATTTGTCAAGATATTGTTTAAACAGTTAGTGATATTGGAAATCTGTTCTTGTAAATGTATTGTTTATAAACAAATACACAGTTTTCCCAGTTGAACCATCCCTCTAGCTGTAACGGTTTCCGCGATATTCGACTCAATATGGTTCCGACCCCCAACTTTGAGGGCTGTTTTCACCCTTCCAATGTGGTC
This sequence comes from Sphecodes monilicornis, assembly GCA_913789915.3. Classification (NCBI taxonomy): domain Eukaryota; kingdom Metazoa; phylum Arthropoda; class Insecta; order Hymenoptera; family Halictidae; genus Sphecodes; species Sphecodes monilicornis. Next base: position 10,596,622 of record OU565285.1, on the reverse strand, counting down.
AATTGCCGATAAAAAAGATATGCGTGAAATATATTTATAAAAGTTACCTCTTCCCAAAGGTTTATCAAACTCCGTGATTCCCATTTCGGGTATGCTCCCTTGTTAGAGTTCCGAATTTGCAATTTCAGCAGCCCCATAACAAATCGTATTGGCAAGATTTTGCCGGTATCGTCTCGAAATGCCGCGACTCATCGTCGCGCGTGTAAAAATGCGCTTCTCTTGGCAGCTCGAAAACCTGTGCCCGCGGCTTCGATAGAAGGGTGGGAGAGCACCGAGCCAAGCCATCCTTCTCGCCTCGGGGCCTGAATTCCAATTAGATTTCAATGAAAGGCTCTGCCCAGAAGCTCGTGCTGTCCACTCGGCTGAATGCTCATTCACAAATCTGATACTTGCGCGACGCTGTCTGTTACGTGACTACACCCGATTAAACTATACACGCTCCTAGGAAACTTACAGTCCCGTTCCGTCGTTCTGGCCAGGACCTTGCCCGTTGGCTTGGCCGCGTGCAAGACATTCCGTTGCAGACGCCAACGCTATTTAACAAGCATTGTTCTGTTCGGCGAGGTGGCTCAGCCGACTTTCTCGGCTTCTCGCGCAAGAATCGGAAGCCTCGAATGCAAGTTACGTCGCGACGGGGTTCACACCGTGCGATTATTCCAGCGAACGAGCTGCAAAGTACTTGCATAGGGTACCTAACTAGCTGATCAAGAGGGAAAATGGAGAACAGCCAGGGAATGAGGAGCTGAGTTCATTCTGATTACTATGGGGACCTGGGAAGTTCGATTTTGGGTGGGGGAATTGCTTCGATTGACTTAGGATTGCTACATTGATTTTTTGAGGTTATGGTTCCATCTGTGATGTGCTATTCAATATTTAATTCTATCAGTCTTCACACTGTGTAAAACTGCAGCTATTCATTTTTGTCGTTCTCGAATAAAATATGCAACCTATTGATTACTATACGGAGCTACGAAGACAATGGAATTTTTTAAAGCAATAATTAGAAGTTTTTTCTCGAGTAGATTACACTATATTAATTTACGAATTTCGAAGAGAGACCAAGTCAACCATGTATGATTTATAAAGAAGACTAGAAAATTTTTGTATTGAACTGGAAAGACAAGGTTCATTACAGACATTGCTATTTCAACTTTTCCAATGAAATTTTGGTTTACTTTCTATGCAACTATGAAATAACGTTGCAATCTAGCTCGAAAGATTGTATCACTCGTACACGATTGAATTGATTGTTAAATTGTCAAGTCAGATTGTGTAACAGAGAGAGAACAAGTTGCTTAGGTAAAAGAATAATATGTGTCTCATTAGTTTTAATAGTTCCATAAACCTTTAGATACAATGGCCTTAGACATTCTTAGAGTTTCAGAGCTCTAGATTCTGGTATTCATATTTCCTTATTGTCCAATCACACATAGAAATTAAATTGTGTGATGGATATTTCCGGCTGTTGTGCAGGGACATTAATAATTCTAATAGACACCGTATCTTTATGCAAATCAAAATGTTTATTTGCAGAGAGCTAAACAAAAATGTATTACTTTCGTAAATAATCTTAATTGTTTCAGAATAAACGTCTACACATTTTTACATTTTTCTAACGTATCTACTATTTTAAGTTTCGCCATTTTTGTGAGATAAATGCATAAAATCCTACTGATAAATAAATTCTATAAAATGAGAAGGAATTTGTGTCAAATATGCTTCTATAAACACTCTCTCGCACAATATTCATCAAAATCTATTTGCACAACATGGACATATTTTTCCATCATCATTCCCAGGACCGTATCACTATGTTCACCTTTCCCCACACTCCAAGAAATTAATAGCAGATCTCGTCACTCGAAGAAACGCGAGGAATCTCTTGGAAGGTGAAACTAATTGCTCCACAATTGCTTGATATTAAGGGAAAAACTGAGCCTACTGCTAGCGTAACCTGATTCTTTCGCATTCCTGAATAAACAAAGCGCATCCGCCAAGAAGAGACAGCATCTACAATTGTATAAACGCGAACTTGCTAATTACAAAGTAGCAGATAATCGACGCTGCGATTATGGCAGCCATGTTTCGCAATACGCGGATCATTCGGCTCGAAGATCGAGTAATCGTTCGTTCGCCACTCAATTACTCGATCGTTTTTGCGCTAGGGAAAATTTACATCGGCTACCATAAATATTCGGAAACTGTTAAAAAGACGATAACTTCTCTAATATCGGACCCTAAGGTTTGGATTTTTTTTTAAAGTTTGCTACATGGAACGAAAAAAAATTTTTTTTAAATTGAAATTGATCGGAATTGCAGAGAAAATACTGAGAGTTCTATAATAAAACTTTGCTATGTGGATCTGTATCGAAACTTTAAAAAATACGTTTAGTAGAGCCGTGTCAATTAAATATATTCCGAAAATTTCACCGAAATCGGTCAAAATTGCTACGAGCTACAAACTCATCTTAAAGATGGTAAAAAAAGTCGGCCTCTAACTGTAATAAATCTGCGAATCGTTACATCTTTCAATACTGTCGTTTTTTCATGCGTCAACCGGTTTTGATGAAATTTTCGGAATATGTATAATTGACACAGATCAACGTATTTTTTAAAATTTCATTATAGGACCACACAAAAAAGTTAGAAAATATAGCTTTTAGTATTTTCTCTGAAAATCCGACCATTTGCAATTTTTTCAAAATCTCATTTCCGCGTCGTGTAGTAAATTAATTGTTGCAGCTTCTCAAAAAAATCCAAGCTTTAGGGTCCAATATTAAAAACGTCCAAATATTTATGGGAATCACTGTGTTTACGAAGCGGTGCTCACGTTCGCATATTAATCATTCGATGATTACGCGTCTAGCATCATCGTTCCCGATGATATCACGGTTCGATGACGGTTTGCGCCACCAACGGAGTCGCTTGTCGGAGAACTTTCTTTCAGATCAACGGCACGGGAATCGCGGCACGTGGCTCGTCCTGGCCACGTGTTATTAGCCGCTTCGAAAATTTTAGTTTCGAACTAACTTTCTTTGAACTGTTGCATGCATTACCGCGGGCGACGTGCCTCGATCCACAAAATACTTCGTCCAAATCAGCCCTGTGAGTCACATACCTAACGAACCACCTTGAAACCGGCCTCCGCAATTAGACTACCAATCATCGATTCGGCGAACGACGATTTTTGCCGTCGTTGGTCATTCCGATACGGACGCGGAATCAATTTCGTCTGATTGATCGACGATCGAAAGACAATTGTCTCTGTGATTACGATTTTTACTGCTTTTATAGTCGTCGTTGATTGCAATCGAGTCCGACTAAATCACGATTGTTAGACAGTGCATCTTTATGCGTTTATTGCACGTGCGAATTCGGAAAATGTCAGAAACGATGCGTATTAACAATAATCGATACCGTTTTTATCGGATTTTTCATATGAGGAACATTTTTGTAGTCCTCATATATTTTTATTTTTATGAAATAAGTACAACTATTACAGTTCAATTTTGTCTGATTGATCAACGCTCGAAAAACAATTGTCTTGAAGAATTTAAATATATTAATATTTAATATTACCTTAAATATATTAATTTTAATATAATAATAATTTCTTCTATTGTGTATCAATTTCAGATTTATCTTGCACCAACCAGCGTAATACACATTCTTCATGATGTATTGTCTAAATTGTTAATTGAAAATTTTAATTTGCACACAAATTCGCAGTTCAATTTTATTAACGTTAAACGCGGTGCAATTTTGTCTCGCTTTCCATTTCACTTTTTATTTATGTATAAATACAAAACTATTACTGTGCGCAAGAAAAATATTTGCTTACTGCATTTCTGTTTAATCCGTATCAATTAAATCTATCGGGTTGTTCGGAAATTCTCCGTCGATTTCCGATAGATTGCTATATTCAACTTCCACTAAAAATCGGCGGAGACTTTCCAAACAATTCAATATTAATACAGTATGAAATTTGTTTAATATTATACGAATTATATATTATATATTGTTTTGTAAATTCGATACCGTCAGTCTCCAGAGTCTGCCATAGCGTTTAACATATTAATTTTTTAGTGGCCATTGAACTGAGGTAGATTCTATACAGATTTTCAATTTTATCATTAAATTGGGTGAAAGATTTGTTTTTTTTATCACGGTTTGAATTCCATAAAAGAAAATATGCCACGGTGTCTATTAATTGAATCTTGCAGTTTCATGGTGTTCTTCATGATCGTAGACTTGATGAATGCATAAAATACTGCAGTCTTGTGATCGTAATTGAGGTTATGTGTATTCTGGGCCACGTTAGCGAAAGATTTGCATTCGACGGAAAGAACAGGAGGTTCCGCATGGAAATTTTCGAACCAGAAATTGAATGTCGCCGATTTCCGATCGAATTGTCATTCCAACGAGCATGTCAGGGATCGTTCACCGGCGGCACAGGCGGCCGGTGATTACAAAACGGTCGATCGGTTACAAAATGTCCGTGCCGATCGCCAGAAACGAAAGGAAAAATGGCCGGCGGGCGCCACCGCGGGGTTTTTCTCCGATTAATACTGGAACTGGTCGAAACCGGCGACGATTCGCGACCACGGGCCAAAAAGAACAAGGGGAAAGTGTTTACAAGACATACGGGAAACGTGTTCGGCATTCGTGGCCGCCCAGGAATCGAATTATAACATTTTTTATCCGCCTGGCGCATCGATACCATAACCACAAAATCACTTCCTCTTCCATTTATTTCGTTCACTTCATATACAAATTTTCCTGAGGTCACAGTCAAGGTCAATGGACACAATCTAACAGAATTCACCCGTCAATTTGTTAGTTGTGTGCTAACAATGTTTATAAAGCAGTCTGTATCTATTTATTCAATTAATGTCCATCTTTGTAGTCACTCAAGGTCTGGCTAAATGAAAATCATTTTATATGGCTGAACACATAGTTCAAAACTTTTAGGGATGTTAATAAAACATGAGACAAAATGTTACTTGAATTCAATAACACTGTGAACTGTGGATTGATTTTTTTATTTTCTAAATTCTAATTCTCCAAAGTTCAAAAATTAGGAGATTCTAAAATTTAGGGGCAATATTTCAATTTTTCAAAAGTTTTAAAATTGAGACAATGAGACAAATTGATGTCTTCTAATTTTGTAAAATTTAAAAATTGAGAGCCAGTGTTCTAATTTCCTAGAATTCTAAAATCGAGAAGAAGTGTTGTAATTTTCTAAAATTCTAAAACCGAGATTCTCGTGTTCTAATTTTCCAAAATTCTAAAATTGATGGGCACCTTGCCTAAACAAATAACGACAGAAAAATCTTTACAGAATCGTTGCGAAATCGCGAGACAGACAATCAATAAAAAGTGACGAAAGAATCCTATCTCCGTTGTAAACACAGCTTGTTAATCGCTTGGAAGTGGCAAGTTAATGGTATCACAGTGGTCGTTCATCGAGAGCCATTAGTATGATTTATGGAATCGCCTGGGCGAATGATCTCCGATGACCATCAACCGGGAAAAACTGCATCGGCATGCTCCCTGAACGCGTATAGTTAATTGCGCGCGATTGTTCGAATTGAACAGTCGATTCTCGAGCGAGTTGCGATTCCAGACAGTCTGTGTATATGTGTGTGTGTGTGTGTGTGTGCGCGCGCGCGCAGTTTTGCAGTCGTTGATTGTCCCAACGATAATTTTCTAACGTTTTCACATTGCAGGACGAGAGGGGAAGGCTGATGAGGAGAAACATCGTGAGGTACGCGGTGCTGGCGTACGTCATCACGTTGCAGAGGATTTCGTTGCGCGTTAAGAGACGATTTCCGACGCTTCAGCACATCGTAGACGTTGGTCAGTGAGTTACCATTTATTTTATCACCTTCTCTACCATTTCTCCTTCTCGCGGGCCGCACAAAAAATCCCGCCGTTTTGAGCACACTCTCGACTGAATCGAGCGATTTTAATCATGGCCAGACGTGGCCAAGGATGCGGCGAAATGTTACACAAATAAGAAACTTAATGGCTGATTTTATAGCATTCTTTTCATTTTTGCGAGCTGCGAAAGTGGTCTCCTTTACACATATTCAGTGAGATTGTTTTCTTTCGTCAGTGGATTTACGGGGCCCGTTTAGAAATTTTTTAGGGGCGAACTAGATGAGATAAATTTTTAAAACTTTACAGGGTTGTTTATCAATGTATAAGGTGTATTCGTGAATTTTTATACGTTGCTGTCATTAGTAATCTAGTAGCTATTCACATTCTTGTCATCATTGAATACCTTCTTAAGATGGTGCACTTTAAGAATTTTTTGGGGCTGTACTAAAAAACGTATATTTTTCAAATTGTGTAGACTTGTTTATGAATGTTTACGGTACATTCATGCATTTGTATGCATTGCTGTCATTAATATTGTAGCAATTAATCACTGTTTTGTCATTATTGTATACTTACTTGAGGAGGTGCAAGTTAAGAAATTTTTGGGAGTGTACTAAACAATGTAGATTTTTTAAACTTTGCTGATTTGTTTCAGATCGTTTATGGTACATTTATGAATTTTTATAAGTCACTGCCATTAGTATTCTAGTAGTTAATCACCTTTTTGTCATTATTGAATGTTTACTTGAAAGGGTGCACTTTGAGAATTTTTCAGGGATGAACGAAAGAACATAAACTTTTTAAACTTTGCAGACTTGTTTGCAATGCACAATATAATTTGGCAGCAAGCACATGTATCGGTGCTATTTGTATATCGATCGATTTATGGCGACGCCAAGGCTGTGTAGCGAATTAACGCACACAGTGATCCCGCACAATTAACCACCAGTTTTGGCGACAAGGACGGTTTAACGACAGATGCGAACGAATTCGTTCCAAAACAATATGTACGCCAAGATTTTTGGTACTACCGGTAGAATTACAATTGCCTCTCAATAAACGATTTGTATGTTCCATTGTATGATAAGTAGCATGATACTCGAACTTTGGGACCATTATCCGAACGGCATTGGAACATGTAGCAAACGTATCCTTCAAACGCTTCTAACAAAGTTGATCCTAACAGCTTTCACACTAAACCTACCGCGGTCAAATGACCGTTGGTTTCTTATTTTATAATTACTGATATTTTAGAGATCCCTTCGTGGAAAAATGTCGAAAAGATGACTTTGTCGAAATATTTACTTCAACAAAAATGTTGTATTATCAGAATAAATTCAACCTTGTCATTTTTAGAAAGCGATATGCACCGTTCACTTTTAATACTTGGTAGGTTTAGTGTTAAGCAAAATAATTACTGAATATTTCAACACGGATCTTGCAACGATTTTTGAAACCGCGACATTCTTAAAAATTTGCATACAAATTTAGTTGTGCTTTCATTCTCGTCATCATGATTCTATAATTGAATGAATTAGCGTTTTTAGATGTCTGAAATTAACTTAGGAATTTCTGGATTTTTAATTGCGTGTGCGGGATTGAAAAAACTTCTGAAGTTTTAATGACTGGTCCAAAAAGTTGCCGATAGTATAAATTAAGAATCTGTAATAGCAGAAACAAAAAGATATCCGAAAGTTTAGTGTATTTTTAGATCTAAAGTTGGTGAATCTTTATGCCCGTGTATTTTTGGATGAAACGTGTTCTTTTCACATTAGTATTAATGTTTTATAAATTCTAATAAAATGAAGTGCTATAAGCATGTATAACTTATCGAAGAGTGTCAGAAATTTTATAAAATATAAATATTTAAATTGTTCCGCGCTGTTTTCATCCGCCATTTTTATACACAGTTCTCGTCACAGATGCGCGCGAAATTTGAACCACTGTTTAACATACGTTCGTTAACATTGACATTATTTAACATAAAGTTCAATCACACTGCATACACATTTCTAGATAAGCTGTTAGATAACGTCTCGGTGATTACGACATTATCACGATCTTTGTAATCTACAGTGGCGAGATAGAATGCGATAAACAAAACGTATGACAGAAAACGATGGTAATTTTTATGCAATGTTACTCGAGCGAGGCAGCGGTTACTCGACACAAGATTATCATAAACTTACGCCGAACACATTCAACATTCTTGATATAGATAACACATTCGATCAGTCTTTCCTTTCTACTGAAACTCCAAAATAAATACAGTTTAAGATACACTTCGGATTTGTCAGCTTCTTATCATGGGCTTCTTTAGAAAATTATAATTTTATACGTTATCGCGAATTATTCATTGTTTCAAGAATGCTGGAAGAATGGAAGCGAATAATGAAATATGGGGGGTCTTATTATTGGGACTGGAAAAGTCGTGACAAAATGCAATGCGATTAATACACAATTAACACGTGATTTGCAAACGAGGAATAAAGGAATATTTATTTCGTTCAAAGAACATATTCTAACAAGATGATTCCATTCGTACATCAATTCCTAAATTGTGGGTATTTATGAAAAATAAAAATTGTCTATATTAATTATAGCATACATGAGCTGTGTAGACATTTATTTCTCTCCTTAATAATTCTTAGCAGCTGAAAATAATATAAGAGCATTCGAACATTTTTTGAATGATTTCTTTGAATACTTTTCAATCACAAATGTATGCAATTTGTACTGTTAGTACTATTAGGCCGTGAATTTCATGCACTTATGACAAACATAACTAGATGGAGCACAGAACAGAAGAATGCCGCGACAATGTCCATAAAAGTCGCACAACACCGAACAACTTATTTAACAATACACTGATCGAAAAGACAGTTTATCGCAATAATAATTTTTGCAGCATTCTCACACCGTGTAGATCTTAACAAAATTTCGTTTACTTAATAGACTGTAGTAAAAATAGATTTTCCAGTTTAGAAAACCATAAATTGTGTCGGTCACATATAACTGACGTGGAACTCAAAATGTTAACACTTTGATCGTCATGTCAACCATATCTGGGTGACGGAATTATTTATATAGAATTAAAAATTAATTTTTATGTTGACAGATTGAGTGTACAAAATTTGCTTACGATCTGAGGAACAGAAGTTGTTTGAAACAGTAATCAATAGACTGCGGATTATATGCATTTATGACAAAAATTAGTAGGTGTAATTTAAAACAGTCAAATAATTACAAGAATTTAAAGACACTTTTACATTAATTTCAACCCATTAAACATAGTAAGAAAGTAATTAAATTTTTATTTCATCCCAGTTTATTGCTATTTAACTAAAAAGTTTTTATTTTGCATAAAGTTCCGCAGTCTAGTAATCAATATCACAAAACTAAACTTCTCAGTTTTTCTTTTGTTAAATAAATTGTTTTATGTAATTTTTGATTGTCGAGTGGACGATCAACGTGTTAAAAAACAATATTTTTCTTCGACTCCGCTATGTTGTAAGAATTTGCACGAAACTTCGACAGTCTACAGGCAACACTTCAAAGTTCATTTCTCAAATTGTCACTGCAATTTGTCCGACGGTATCGCTTGAAAACACCCGATAGAATTCTTACGGTATCCAGAATCGAGTAGAAGAAGCGGTTTTCCGTGGACAGGCCACGAAAGACGAGTATCTTTTTCTCGATGGTGGTCGGCGTCGAGGATGTGCGGCTGTCGACTAGAAATAGCACGCATTTTTCCAGCCCGGGTTCCGCGAATCTTCCATGAACATGAGTCCTGGAGGCTGGTCGTTCGGTAAGTACGGAAAATAAGTGGCGGGGGCCGGCATAAGAAAACAAGATCCATCCGTGGAATTATCGACGTGAACATGGCGTTCGAAAGAAAATAAACGTGCTCGTCGAAAGAAACTCTCCGAGACGATCCAAATCCGTTTGCCGGCTTCGATAAATCTCCATCAATAATTCATGCAGCGAGAACAAGCGGCTCTCGGGACAAACAAGAGGAAAAGAAGAACAGACAGTTTTTCAAGTGACAAGTGATTACTAGCGCGATCTAACGCGTCCTTCAAGGGTTACGCCGAGTTTATGGCTGCTCGAGGAAAAAAGATGGCGCCCTGGCTCGGTATAGGGAAGCAGGAAGCTTCGCTTCAAGATTTATAAGGACTTCGATCTTTCTTTTGGAAAGGGAATTCATTTGAATTGATTTTTATAGGGAAGGTTGATTTTATTACGTATTTATGGTGTGGGTTGACTATGGTTATTTTTGTGAGAATGAACATTGTTTATATGACTAAGGGATGGACTTGTTTGATGATTGGACAATTTTGAGAAATTGATTCTGCCATGGTTAGATTACGAATGGTTATGTAGTTTCTAGATTTCATAACCAAACTATTAAATAGTAAATGATATTCTACATATAGCAATTATCTCTACTATCAGATACAATCAATGTTATAGGAAAATTGATTGTGGCCCTTGCAAAAATATGCATAATTAATTCCGATATAATTGTAACTGTTTCAAACAGTGATGAAGCTGATAGTTCATAGCCTTCGATAGTTGCTGTTAAATGGAAAATAATGGCCTGTATATAAAAATGATCTTTACATTTCAGGCAATACAAAAATTACAACAAAATTACTTGCAGGTATTGCTTTGCAATTTCATGCTACATTAAAAATTCAAAAACGTGCACAAGCATTCACAGTTTCGTTAAAACATTTTAACACGTCGAGTGTCCAATGAACAGTGTCGAAAACTCCACGAAATCAAAATAAGTTATTCAACGAAATAAAAATTGTAAAATTAAGATATATGATACTGAAAGTATTCTTTCATCCTTCTTCTATTTTGCTGAACCTAATTTATCACACTTTGTGCATTAACGTAAAAATTAGTTTACAAATCTTGAGAAGTAACTTCATCACGACATAGATACTGCGATGATGTCAACAAATATTCATGCTAACATCGCATCGCGAATTTATTGTTCTTGCGAATATTTTCTGTCTCTGTCATCCTATTTGTGGTCCTGACAACATGTTAATATCATCCTGACGTCAATCTTGTTATTCCTTCCGCTGAGACGTCTTGGGAAATTTCGCGATTGCCAGATTTGGCCCGCGAGTGGCAAATTTTTTGCGAAAACGTGCATCTTGCGTAGAATCTGGGTTGCTATTAGGTTTCACGACAATGGGGCCTATGCAAAGCTTACGGCACTCTATTTATAGTCTTCCTGTAGATGTGTGCCTAAGAGTTTCGTGCCGAAATTGACCACGTTCGACCGCGCAGCTGCTCGCAGAGTATAGCTCGCGATAAGTATTCCGCGCGTAACTACCGACGAAAGCCCGTACGCGGCAGATTTTCGAGCGCTTAAATTGCAAACGATTCTATTTACGTTGCATCGCCATCGTAACCGTTATATGGTCGTTGGCTTTCGCGGATGCAAATCGCGAAGTTCGGCCTGGGACGAATGCGACAAATTTTTACCGCGGGCCATCGACCATTACACGGAACGTGTTCCGCGGATCGTGTGTCGACGAAAACCAGAAGCGATAATTTACTAGATTGCGGATCTTTATGCAAAATTAAAAATAAAAATGTGTTTCTTGTTTGAATTATCTTGTTATGCTGATACCAATACACTGATATGCCCATACATCTTTTTAATATGGACCGATTATATTGAACTTTATAACTTGAAATTGAAATATATAATTGAGTGATTTTTTAATTGGATTTATATTGTAGGTGGACAAATTTTGTTCCCCGATAGAAGTTTCTTTAGGGTAGATGTTTTCTAGGGGGTGGATAAATGTTTTTTTTTTAAATATTGGTCTAAATGAGCCATTTGGAAAAGTTGCAATGTAAATAGGTAATTTTTAATTGGGTTTATATTGTAGATGGACAAATTTTGTTCCCCGAAACAATTTTCTTGAGGGTAGATATTTTCTAGGGGGTGGATAAATGCTTTTTTTTTAAATATTGGTTGAGGTGAGCTATTTGGAAAAGTTGCAATGTAAATAAGTGATTTTTTAATTAGGTTCATATTATCGAACGTGGTCAAACGTTATTCCTTGATACATGGTTCTTTAAAGCAGTTATTTTTTAGATGGTGGACCTATTTTATTTTCAAGAATATAATTATCAATTAATCATTTGGCAAAGCTTTAAAGTAATTAGGCGATTGATTTTTTGATTTGCTTTATATTGTAGGAGGTAAACAAATCTTATACCTCGATACGTGGTTCTTTAGGGTAGACGCTATTTTTTAGGTGGACAAATTTTATTTTTAAAAATATAGTTCTCTGATGTGAACAATTTCCTTTATATTCTATATATGTTTCTTTTCTGGTGATGATTTGTTGAATCAACGATTCTGTGAAGCGGACGATGTTGAATAGGGGATGAAATATGTCTCTATCCTCTCGAAATTATTATACCAAAATGGCGATCGTATATAGGAGAAAATGTACAGATGAGGATTAACGTTCCTCAACTAAAGGGACGCCTTTCTAGTACGAAGCTCGAAAGAAATTGGCGTGTGCGGCCTTAATCACGATCGCCGGAACGTTCTCGAACGAGGAATGTTCTCGTTTGACTGTGTTCTAGTGAGCGTGGCAGACGAAGAAGAAACCAGTGGCGCCGTGCTAACGGTGAAAATCAATGGCAGCGATGAGAGATCGCGATGAACGTCGAATGAAATCGGCGGGGTCCAGGTAGGATGCCGAGGACACTCGCTGATTATCTTATCAAATGGCACGGTATCGGTACCGCCGACTCACTATAATTACCGCCGGTTATTTCTATACGAGCTTGAGCCAAAAGACTGAGACCAGCAGAAAGAGACAGAGAGAAAAAGACGGAGATCGGGGGAAAAGAGAGGAGGCGAAGACGACGAACAGGTAGTCAGAAGAAGCTCGTTGGTATCGGCTCCGGGAATAGATGGTAAACTGCATGCCACGGCAAGTACGACCGAGCAAAACGAGCGGAACGAAAAGGAAAAGGATGAGGAACTGGCGCCGGCGCTCCGCGTTTTCTATGCGGCCTCTCGGCAAGCCGTTCTTACGAGGAAATTACCCGGACGCACGTGAAAATTGCCTGGCGGCGCGAGTCCGACCGGTCGATTTATAACGACGACCCAGCTCTCGGGAATTAGCCGCGGTTTCCAGGTCCCCGAAGAGGAGTTGGTACGCCTCGCGGAACTAATAAGTGCTCCCGATCCTCTGTTTAGGATAGCGACAGCCGTCGTTCGACTCCTTTCGAGCTGTCATCATTTACCTCCGTTTCATCGCTTAACTTCTGAGGATTAATAATCTTCAATTGCTCAATTTTTTTGGAAGTGAACCGAACAACATAGATTTCTTAAACTTTGCAGATTTTCTTATGAATGTCTAAGGTACATTGGTGAATTTTTATGCCTTGATGTCATTAATATTGCAGTAGGTATACGCTTCTTATCATTATTGACTCCTTAGTTCAGATGGTGCACTTTGAGAATTTTTTGGGTGCGAACTGAGGACGAATTTTTTGGTGGTGATTTGAACAACACAGATTTTTAAAACTTTGCAGACTTTTGTTTAGGAATGTTTAAGATACATTCGCGAATTTTTATGCCTTCATGTCATTAATATCGTGGTGGTTATTCGCTTTTTGTCAGCATCGAATACCTACTATATTACTTAAGGGGGTGCACTTCGAGAATATTTTGGGGGTTAAACATCGCAGACATGTTTATGAATGTTTAAAATAGAAAAATAGTATCTCAGTTAAGTGAAGAAGTTAGGAAAAATTGACTGCAATCAGAAAATCGTGTTTTACATCGATTTAAAGATGTGAACCTCAATTAGGTCAATCCTATACATACTTCTCCTTCCTCAAACCAATAATAATATCCTACGAGTTGTCTCACAGCCCCATAAAAATCCTCGCCATCCTAATTTCCCCCACAAGATCCCAAAATAACATCAATCACAGAAACTTCTCTCAAAATCACCACTTTCGAACTTTCCTCTTTCCAAAGATAGATTCCAGGAGCAAGACTCGGAATTTCCCCGACATTAGCCTAACCGATCCGCGTGAACGCATCGGCGACATGAAGCGCAATTAGGCGAAAGCATCCGTTCAGCTATCTGGTTCTAATGAAAACCGTCGCTCTCGAAACGGTGATGCGTACGGATCGGATCGAGAGGATCGAATAGGAGCATACGATCAGCGGCGTGTCAGGCCGAGATCTACATACAGCTGATGGCTGGTGGCCGGTTGTATAGGCCACGAATACACGGGTCTTGCGTTTAAATATAGCCAGACGTAATGGGAGCCATAATCTATCTCTGGCTGCAGGTGGTAATTGGCTAGACTAGCGGGTATCAGGTCGAGCGATAGATGCGAGGAACCGAGAGAGCGGGTAAGCGAGCCATCATCATCATTATCCTCAAGATCGTCGTCATCGTCGTTCCCGTCCTCGTCGAGACGCCGGACCAGAGCAAGAAACTCGAAAACCCGTTTCCTTTTCTTACGCTTCTTCTTCTTCGTCGTCGTCGTCTTCGTCGATCAGCTTCTATGTCTCCTAGAGGGGTTCGCTATGTGTTCGTGTTGAGTTATGCGAACGTTCTACACGCTCGTCTGTCTTCGCTCGACCGTAATACAACGACGTGCACGCTCGCGCACGCGCTACCTATATTTAGCGCGAATTATTGTCCCGACCGCGGAGAGGTTTCTCCGCTATTATGTCGAACGATCCGGCCACGATCCGCAAGAAAATAATTACACGCGGACACGCTCGTCCCGCGGCGTGCAACGCGCGATGCAGCAGCCGAGGGATCCATGGATCCAGGGATCCACGGAATTTCGAGGGGCGCTGACAAGCGTGGAGAATCTGAAATCACGGTGCGAGGCCGGAAGTATGCGAATTTCTTGCGAATGCGGAGTCAGAAAATTATGATATTTTTAGGAGAGGTAAAGGAACATGTCTGTAACATGATCGCGATTTTTGGTCCTGTTCTGGTATCACCAAAGATTATTACTTGAAGGGGTACCTTGTATTTTTGGTGAATTGCATGGCAGACGCTAGGGGGCGTGTTTCATTGAAATTTATGATTACAGGGAATTTTGGTTTTGTTTATAATTTTTAGTGGAGGTAAAGGCACATGTCTGTAACATGATCACGTTTTTTAGTTCTGTTCTGGTACCAGCAAAGATTATTACTTGAAGGGGTACCTTGTATTTTTGGTGAATTTTATGGAAGACGCTAGGGAGCATGTCTCATTAAAATTTATGTTTATAGGGAAGTTTGGTTTTGTTTATAATCTTATGGTAGGTAGAGTACGTTGTTCACAACACAATCTTATTTTTCGTTTGTTGACATAGTGTTGTTCTAGGTTGTGAAATTAATTCTTGAGGAATTTCCGAAAATGCTTGGTACGTTCCAAACTTGTACATGTACAACAGTCTATCTACACAGTTTGTTGCAGTGCTTTCGATTCAGAAGCGGAATAGAATGATCGAGATGATAGGCAGCAATAAATTGCTCTACTACGATCGAGCATGAAATATATTATCCGTAATCTCGTTCTTGCATGACGCACGCGACGATCCGGCGAATGAATAACAAATGATAGACACGGGAATTCGGTTACGTGAAATATCCGATCGATCGATGAATAAATGGACAGTATTCAGCGATTTAATACAGCGTCTAGATATTTCCATGCGGACCGCGTGTGCACACACATCGTTCAAACCGAGAGTAATGCTTGCGTGGTTCCAGTAGGCCAGGCTCTCCTTTTTTCCTTTTTTCTCTCGTTTCGGTTCCCTCATTTCCTTGGTGCGTACAGACACAAGGTCCGACCTTCCCCAAGGCCGACCTCAATGGAGGACACGCTGCGCCAGACGTGTTTTCCTGCGTTTGAGGAACACCGTGTGTCTGCTGTATACAGCAGCGCTCGCGTGTATTATAACTGTTCCGTGCAAAGGTCAAGGAAGACAGAAGCGACGGAGCTAGGGTGTTCCGTTAATTTTAGAGGATCGAGCCGATCGTTTTGCGGTCGGCTTCGCCACTTTATCCGGGATTCCAAGACGAAGGAGAACGCAGACGATGACCTCAGACGATTACATTGACCGGTAAAAATGTTAGGTAACCGGCTGGTTTCGCGAAAGTTGACGTTTCATCTATTTGGGTTACTTTTACCATTTTCTAGAATGATTTACAAGAAATTGAACTGTTTTGCTTAATGGAAGAATATTCATGAAAGACTATTTAGCTTGTACTTTTGGTCTGGGGATGTACGAAGTGGGCGTGGCACTTTTGTTCTTTATCTAGATGACGTTAAGACAGTGTATCATAAGACAGTTTGTTTCTACACTTTGTCGAGACTGATCTAGTTTAAGCAAAAATTCATTATATCCTATCAAAGTCTAGTTTAAGAAAAACTCATTACATTCTATCAAAGTCTTCATGAAAGACTATTTATCTTGTTATTTTTATGTGGAACGCCTCAAATGGGCGTGGCTTCGTTGCTTTTCATTTAGATCCAGTAATAACAGTGCTTCCTAGTATAATCTGTACTTATATTTGATCCACAGTAATCAATAAGAATCTAAACACCTTTGAATCCCAACAAAACATTGATCAAAGACCTCTCATCATCTTCTCTTCATCTAGAACGCCCTAAATGGGCGTGGTTTCATTGCTATTCATTTAGACCCAGTCAGAACAGTGCTTCCTAGTATAATCTGTACTTATACTTGATCCACAGTGATCAATAAGAAACTAAACACCTTTGAATCCCAACAAAACATTGATCAAAGACCTCTCATCATCTTCTCTTCATCTAGAACGCCCTAAATGGGCGTGGTTTCATTGCTTTTCATTTAGAACCAGTCAGAACGGTGCTTCCTAGTATAATCTGTGCTTATACTTGAGCCACAGTGATCAATAAGAAACTAAACACCTTTGAATCCCAACAAAACATTGATCAAGGACCTTTCATCTTCCTCTCCTCATGTAGAACATCCTAAATGGGCGTGGTTTCATAGCTTTTCATTTAGACCCAGTCAGAACAGTGCTTCTTAGTATAATCTGTATTTATGCTTGATGCACAGTGATCAATAAGAAACTAAACACCTTTGAATCCTAACAAAACATTGATCAAGGACCTTTCATCTTCTTCTCCTCAACTACACCGCCCCAAATGGGCGTGGCTTACAATGATTACAACTTTGTACCCCTAAAGTCAACTCTAATGCTCACATTACACTCGACTACCAGTACACATCCTAACTACCTGAACAACCAACAGTTTAAGCATGCGGTCGCCGTCGAAAGTTCAACAAACGTTTAAACCTCGTCGACTCCGAAAAGGTTATAATAGAGAAGGAGCTGGCGTTTTCAATTGATAGTGAAATCGTGGGACACTATCGTGACTATGATCGCCACACGTGCGCGCAGGTCATCGTCCATGCGCGGGCGTGGACGTTGTCGATTTTCTCCTCTGGCAGCCGGGTCGATTTACACCCAGGGCGCATCCTCGGTGTCGCGTGTGCTCGCCATTGCTTCAACTCGCCCCGTCTAATTACGCGGGAACATTTCCTAATCAGTACAGTTTCACCAGCGCCAGGCGTCTCGGTCGAGCGACAGCTTGGCTGCGTGTCCGGACGCTCGCGCCAAAATCGCGATTTCCCGAAGATCGAGCCGATCGAGCCACGGTCAATCGCGTTTGCCAATCGCCTGGATCAATGTCCAGGAAAAACCTTCGCTGGAAAAAACACAAAAGAAAATATTACTAGACGTGACCGTCCTACCGATTCAACCGACGACTATCGAGTTATAAATTAAACGTATCTCTGGCGATTTTTATAAATTTTTTTCGAGTTGTCCATTTATATTAGAAAATCAAAGCATGTCTTAACGTATAATGGCATTCTTAAAGTATTGTAATATATTTTTTTTTAGCAACACTGTATTTGCTGTTTACCAGACAATTTCAAGTTTTGCTACCAGATTACTCTTTCAATAGAAAATATTTCACTCTAGCAATTTTTATACATTTTTTTGGGGACGGACTGTTTACGCATACACATAAAAAATTCGTGTACGCCTCAGTTCCAAATTATATCGCAGTTAGGTCGAATTCAAAGGTTAAAAAAGGTGCTTTAGAGTGCAAGGAGCATTCGAAACGAAGAACAATTTTTTGGTGCCGGAAAAAGACTCCTCCCGCAAGGCCAGCGTTAGGCCAGCAAGTTAGGGGGGCCTTCGGACTGGTTCTCCGCGAAGGATGCTCTTCAGCGTCGTCGGCCGGCTCTTCTCGCAAGGATGAGAGAGGAAGTAAGCAGAGAGAGAGAGAGAGAGAGAGAGAGAGAGGGGCACGGTTGATTTTTTACCTTGGCGGCGACCTTGCCAGCCGAGCAAGGATCCTCGCGTTTATTGACCCCGGCCGAGCATTCCCAGCTTTGAGCCTGTTGTGCATCCCGAGCGGCCGCTGCCTCCACCATCCTTCTCTGGTGTTATCTGTACGTTCAGCTGACGCTTTCGAGGAGAGGTAAACATCCTTTCGAGGAAAGAGTACACCTCCCCTTCGATTCGTCGAACCCGATGGTCTTTGAAATCTCCCCTGGACCGCTCCTTCGTGCTTTGCGTGCACATAATAGCTCCTTCAAATCGAACTGTCTTTTTATATGTCAATTATTCATTTTGCTTTGGACGATAGGAGTTCAAAATAACGAATAGATTACTTTGAATCTATAAAACTGTACATTCGCGAGATTCAAACAACTGTACAGTGCATTCTGCCTCGTCAAAATTGATTTTCGTTGACGAAATGGAGTATTAGGTCATTTAGAGGTTAATGTAAACATGCATGTCTCTCATTTGATTGGTTGAAGTTAATGATCCTCGCAATCTTCCTTAGATTGGTCCTTTGTGACCTGCGAATGTAATCGTTTCTGCAAATCGAACTGCTTCAGGTACTCATTACTAGATTGCGGATTATTATGCAAAATAAAAATTGTCTACAGCAATTGCAACAAACTGGAGTAAAATTGAAATTAATTATTTTCTTAGTAGATTGCATGAAAACAGTATGAAGATATTTTAAAATCCTAGAAATGTTTTAAATACATGCATTTAATACATCTACTCCTTTAGTAGTTATATTTCTTCTTAGCTATAATTGCTGAGAAATTCGTCTTTCAAAGTGATGAACAATGAATAGACAAATGTAGACTAGTTAAAACTTGATTTGGATAATTGTTCACTGGAATAATTGTCCAAAGCTCCTGCGATTCATTTGTTCCTATGCTTTGCTGTTTTTGTTGCTGCTGGAAACGTCATTAACATCGACCTCGCGTAATAATTTACGCTCGCGCGCGGTTGCAACGAGAGTGCAAATCGCCGCCGAACGGTACGCGTTACTGACTTACATACATACCCGACGTGCAAATGACTCGCGTCAAGGACCCCGGGTTCTTCGGGCGCGTGCTTTCGTAATTAATGCCGATTCGGATTCGTTAGCGGTTATTAACGACGTTGGGTAACCGATGACTCTCTCGAAACGCGCCGGTGTCGACGACACTGTCCAGTTCACCGTTGAATACCTCCGTGATAATTAGCATACATTCACGTCGAATGACGATGTCTGGGTCCGTTTTGACCCAGCATTTCAGAAGTATCACCTACCGACTCATTTCATAGCAATCCACTTAAATTAATTCAACTTTCATTCAGTAGAGTGACAAAATCGATCAATCTGGACACAGTACCCTTGAAAAATATATTTCAAAAATTTTATTAACTGTTCAAATTGACTACAAAATGCAGCTAAACATTGCCATCTATAAAATTATCAAACATCATTTACCATCCAACAATGAGTATTAATGATTCTTTAATTCAATACAGTGAGAACACAAATAAATCTAGACGACATACCTTTAAAAAATATATTTAAAAAATTTTATCAACTGTCTAAATTAACATTGAAATTTAAACTTGAAAGTTTACCTTCTAGGGATAAGTATTATTGATTCTTTAATTCAATGCAGTAAGAAGATCAATGAATCTAGACAAAGTACCGTTAACAAATATATTTACAGAATCAATAAACTGTTACATTGACCATGAAATGGAGTTGAATATTGCCATCTATAAAATCATCAAACACCATTTACTTTCTAAGTATTAATAAAAATTGATAGTATTATTATATCTGTTTTACCGTAAGGAATGTTGTAAAAAATATCTCCTTCAGTTTAATTTCTATGTATCAACTCGTGATAATAAGCGATTGCAAAAAGATCTGCAAAATATTGCAGAAAAGAAGTAAGGATAATAATAATAATAATAATTATTATTATTATTATTATTAATATTATTATTACTATTATACTCTCTGGACAGTGCGTTTTTGTCTAATGTAATTTGAAAAAATTGAAAGCAATCAAAGCAGAATGACTGGATGACCGTGATCAATAAAAACTCGTGTCCTCTATACGGCTCATCGAACTGTGAATATGTTAGTATACAAGCGCGATTGTTGCAAGACAAAGGAGAATTTATCTGCTGCGCACGCATTCGAGCTTACTGTAAGTAGAAACAGTTTGCAATGAACATACGCGCCAGCGGAGAATTATTCTACTGAACGAGTGCCTTCTAGAAGTGTGTAATTATTATTATGTGCAATTTGATTTCGCAAAAATTTTACTACATTTTGTTTTCCAACCTTCGTACGTTCCTAGAAAATTAGTTCATAATCGATCTTTCAATGATACTGAATTCATTCTTGCTGATTGCACTACTGCGTGTATAGTCTTTTTGGACCATTTTGGTGGTCTAAAGTTTGGAAAAAAAATCGACAAGATACAGCAGATGTTCTTTTAACACGTGTTTTTTGATTTATTTGAATATCTTGTATAGTATTATTTGAATTCTTCTCCTCAGATTTTTCTTATGAGGAAGAACGAAAACCTGAGATTTGTCAAAAAATAATTTTTTTGTAGCATTAATGTATGGTCTAAAATTTTGAAAAAAGTACATGAGATAGAATTAATATTCCTTTACAACATGCTTTTCGATTCGTTGGAATATCTGGAGTATACTGACCGAGAAGAACGCTTGCAAAGTTAGGGGTGTTAGCCACCCCTTACAAACAGTGATTAATGTCTAAGGATCAACTGTCCAGGCTCCTTCGATTAAATCCTCTTCAAGGTCGAAGTCAAGGTTACATTTTCGATTCCTCGACAGATTCGCGTATTCGCATTTTACATGCGATGTTGCACAAGAACTGGATATAAAATATTCTTTGCGCTTTGGCAGATGGAAATATTCGACGAATATCATGCGGCACACTCGACGCACTTCTTCCACGGAAGAATCGAGTACAGTTCTGATTCTATTCGATTCGATTCGACCGTCCGCAGACGTCAGACATTTGCGTCAACGATGTTGCCGATCGGCTCGATCGCTTCTGTATTCGGTGCGTGCGACCTTGATGCAATCGCACGGTCGCGTGGTTTCTGCAACGAGAGTCTGCACGAGAGACCGCGAATTCGTAACCGGGAATCACGGACAATAATTCATCGGATGACTCACGCGAAAGCTTAATAAACAATCAACATCCTTCTCGAAATGGTGATCGCGTTGAATTCGACGATCGTAGTGGTGGTAATCGTTAATCAACCGGTAAATCGCGCGAGGCTTACAATTAGTCGTAAAACCGCGTTGTTCGATTCGATAAGAATTTTAAAGTCGCGCTATAATATTGTTCCGCGAAAACCGGTTGGATCGATAGCGGATCGATTAGGCTGCCGCGACCGAGCACCGTTCCGATCGATCGCCAATAAAAATGATGGAACGGCGACCAATGTTGACTCTTATTGACTCGGGAGTCGAATACGGATATGTTTATGACAGAGCAATTGTTCAACGTGTTGGTCACGTTGGTCGTATATGGAAAACATAACTTGTCCATGCGTACGTCGTTCGTCTTCAAAAATTATTCTTTCTTGCAATATGTTTTTGTGAGACAATTTTCATTTGATTATGCAGGATCAGTCAACGGGTTGAAATTTCACAAAGCTTCTGAAATATTTAATATTGTTGCCTTCGTGATAATTTTATTGTGCTCTTTCCAACGTGGACAATTTCACTTTCAAACAATCAAATGTAATTCGACGATTCGCCATTATGGTTGCTCTGCTCATTTGAATATAAATGTACCGTAAGAGGATAAGATTGACGGAAAAGACACTAACGACTAAGAAATCCAGCAGGCTTCCCGCGGCTCCAGGAAATATTCGATACTCGATCGTGCCTAGCGAAACTCGGTCGACTTTCGCACGTTACACTCGCCGATTTTCGCGCGAAAAATATGCAACAACGTATCCGTCCGAAACGAGATCTTCGAAAGTGCGCGTCGCCGAGGAAACAGCTCGAAACCCGCTTTCACGGGTTTTTACGGTTTAATCCCGTTCACTCTTCCTGTGTCGCCTTCAAACTTCCTCAAGCAATCCCCCCTTTCCCACATTTTCTCGAATCTATTACCGCTGCGATTTTCACTGTAAAAATTTGAAACAATTGTATACCGTGTGTCCCGATAGCTGAAATAACTGGGAATTTTATCAAAATTTTTGTGCACGATCCAGTAGGCGAAGCTAACTGAAGACCGTTCGTTGACTGTTACTACCCTCGCGATCAGGATTGAACTAATTTTTTGTTAGAGCTATGGGATTTATTTAATATTAATATTACACCTCCATATCGCTGCGAGCGTCCGTCCGATTTCGATACTTATTACGAAGGAAGCGAATAGGCAGCGCCACGCCGACCGGCAACTCAATCTTCTCTCGTACACGCGCGCGAATTGCAAACACATACATATCTCCAACATTTTTCAACTGAGAAAAATTTTATAATATATTTTTTGGTAGCTAGGATGTATCAGACATTATTTCAGGTTTTTTTATATGCAATCAAATGTCGGAAATTTTCTGAGAACAGATTTTTTCCCACGACTATCCCCTCGATCAAATTTGGCTACAATCTTCAACAAAAAATTTGACAAAATTCTGCAATATGTGTCTCAATTGGAACAATGTTTCAGACAATTTTTCATAACATTTTACACAAAATTCAACAGAAAAAATCCACCAGAAATCGATTTTTCTCTATAACCACCCCTTCAATGAAGCCTGTCCAGGATTTCCAACCAAAAAAATTGGAAGTGGGGTAAACTGTACTATTGCTGGCATTGCATTAGTTATTGGCACTTTTGATTTAAACGGCAAATATTAAGAATTCCTGGTACAGAAAATCATTGTTTATTGCTTCTTATTTATATTTCAAAGCAACGTTGTAAGTTTTCATAACAGACTTCCACATATGACTGTTAGCAACGCTGGAGGACATCCGGTAAGACCAACGGATGACCACAGTGCAGTGTAAATAGTTTTGTTAAAATTTTCGTTACGAGTAAGTATACTTTATCGCTTTATAACTTAATTTCGGGCTGTACCACAGATGTAATAAGTGCGTATATGTTTAATTATAAATCAAATAGCCTGTTTAACGTTTATTTCTTACTGTTTACCAAATGTGCCAATGACTATACTATTTATCTTACGATTGTTATTCACAGAATATATGTTATAATAAAAGATTTATGACTCGTAAAACTGTTTGATTTTGCTGAAAAATCTCTATTAGCTTATAATAATAGCAAGTTAAGCTCATTTAAACATTTCAAAAAAAGATAACAAAATTTTTACTACGATTCTGGCTTAGGTTGGCAATCATTGTACGGTTTACCCTACATTCTGAAAAACAAATTTAATCCTAAAAATCCACCAAAAATCGATTTTCGCCTTTTCAGTGAATCGATACTCACTGTAAAAAGTCGCATGTATATTTTCACTAATTACCAAATAAAAGAATAATTACCAGATTCTCTGCTGACCCAAGATCTATGTGCCAAGATCCACAGTAGCAATCGATCGAGCAACAATCGCCGGTTGGTCACCAGAACGATCAAATGTCGGCTTTGAACGGCAGTTTACGCGCGTCAGTTTTTGCGATTAAGGTCATTACCTGAACCTGCTCGATACCAGACGACTATGGCCGTCGTTGGGACGACATGTGTGCCACCATTAATAACTACACGTCGGCACGTTGCGTTTCTTTGATCGGCCAGCGAGCTCTCAGACTGTTTCTTAGCGGCGCGGCGGCTACTTGTCGGGCGACGCGAGTTATTTCGATAACCGTTCCACGGTGGTTTTTTTCCGGGACCGATTGCTCTAGCTCTTCGTTCACGGATACGTCCGTTCGATCCCGGTCGTTTCTAACGATGAAAAAATACCGATCCGCCCCCCATCCCTGTCTCTTCCCACGGAGCAGAGATATTACCGCGTTACCGTTAGCCGATCGGATACCGATCGCTGATTCGCCGATGCCCCGTGTCTTTTCAGATCGTTTTTGCACCGACGACCGTCGTTAAACCGTCCCCAGGCTGCACCTCGTGCAATCCTCCTGTATCCGCGAATTACAAAATGGCGCGATCTTTTCCGATTCTTCGCCTCCGTGCAAAGAATCGCTCGTACGAACAGAACTCGAGCGATACAGATGAGAGAAGAGGTGGAATAATATTTTTTTTCTTTTGTATTGGTAGGATTCTGACAATTTTAATTATATACAAGATGGTAGCGGATAATTTTAGCTACCTTCAGGTCAAATTTCAATGTCATGGAACATACTGTTTATCCGTGATGACGCTTTCAGTGCAGCATGATCGCGGCGATTACCGTGATGAAATTCAAGATGAGAAAAATTGACTATGAAATTGAAATAGGCGCAATTAAAAAGAGATAAAATTGTTCGCGTAATGAATTAGGATGAGCTGTGGTTATAACTAAGCAGCAATTGTACTGTACATTTTGTAATAAAAATTAATTAACGCAAGAGATCGCAACTCACGATGGAGGTATCAGAGAGGAAGATGAGGGGAACTAGGAGGGGAAGAAGCGATTATAAAATTTAATAAAAAACGCGGAACAGAAAACAAATTATCTAAGTAATAGAGAACAGTATAGCGAAGCTAAAAACAGACGGTAATCAATTTTTTAATCCCTTTATGGTAAAAATTAATTTTTAAACAGTAGCGCTACATGAAAGGAATTCGATTATCTGTGGATTTTTCTAATATGTTCAAGTATGTCGCATTTTACAATTTTCAGCATGTATACATTGACGCTAAAAGTTTGCTAATGCTGAGCCCTTCAGAGTAACAGTATCACTGCTCACGAAAATTGAAACAAACAATAGTTTCGAATTTTTCAAAGCGGTTCTTTAGTCCGCGCGTTGCGTACAAAACATTTACGATGGCAAATGGAGATAGCCAACAGGCTAATAAATCTTCTAGTGCTTAACGGAGTTGAGGAAGCCAGGTTCGAACAACTATGACGCCGGTGGAATAATCGTTTCGCGGAAACCAGCTTTCATTCATAACAGGCGTTCGAAGGATCGCTGCAAACCAAGCTTCGAAGTCTCCAGCATCACGACCTGAAACGTTCTCACAGCATCTACAAACTCGAAAATGACGTAACAAACTACCTACATTATCCTCTCCGCTATATTCTACCAGTTCGAAACTTCTAATTTACTAGTTGTTGACCACATTTTATAGTAATCTTTATTTTAGCGAAGTAAAAATTCCGAGAGAGTCAAAATTGCTAAAGAAGCAAAGTTTTAATAGCGGGACATTTTACGAGAGCCGATCATGCTCAAAGAGCATCATTGTAGCACCCGGTGATTCCGAAATAACAGCTCTTCCGACGGAATTGTGTTTTATAGCACCGGGGATTCTGCAATGTTTCTAATTACTCGCTGCAACACTATCCCGCGACAGAAAACCTCGGACGAAAGTTACATAATGGCCACGTAACTCGAATCCTGAACGGAAACGAGCAACTTAGTCGAGCTGCCAGCGAATGTTTAGTTTTCGTTCGAAAATCGACGACGATAGTTTGCGCCGTTATGGCCTCCGGGTTTCTGCGCTCCTCGCGACGATGCAACGAGGACGAGCGCCGACTGAATAATGGCGTATTCTCGACTGTATTGTTCGCTGCAGCGCGCAATGTGCATCGATCTCCACGTGTTCCGTGTTTACGAGCCAGTCACGTGACCGGCCGCAAGCAATTACATAAGCATCGTCTCGGATACTAATAAATAATCGGCCTTTCTTCCTACAATCACTGCGCCTCTCCACGCAGTTCACTACGAACCATGTTTGGAAGATCATTTTTTTCGACCGCTAATATGGAGAGCCAGAAGTTTGGTAAAATTTCAGAAGGTGGCGCTAATGCTTCTTTATCATGTGTTTTTTTATTCGTTCCGATATCTTGCATGGTTATCGAGAAAAATGATTATAAAGTTGGCATTATGGTTTTCTTAGAAGAGAGGGTAGAAGTTTAAGACTTTTCAAAAAAAGAATTTTTTTGGAACATTAATGGGTGGCCAAAAATTTCGAAAAAAATTGACATGGGTTGGCAGACAATCCTTTAGTATGGGGTCTTTGATTCGTTGGACTATCTTCTGTGATTATCGAGAAAATTGATTATAAAGTTGGCATTATGGTTTTTCTTAGAGGGGAGGGTAGAAGTTTAAGACTTTTCAAAGAAAGAATTTTTTTGAAACATTAATGGGTGGTCAAAAATTTCGAAAAAAATTGACATGGTAGGGCAGACAATCCTTTAGTATGGGCTCTTTGATTTGTTGGACTATCTCCCGTGGTTATCGAGAAAA
Organism: Sphecodes monilicornis; assembly: GCA_913789915.3. Classification (NCBI taxonomy): domain Eukaryota; kingdom Metazoa; phylum Arthropoda; class Insecta; order Hymenoptera; family Halictidae; genus Sphecodes; species Sphecodes monilicornis. Next base: position 10,569,936 of record OU565285.1, on the reverse strand, counting down.
TTGATTATAAAGTTGGCATTATGGTTATCTTAGAGGAGAGGGTAGAAGTGTAAGACTTTTCAAACAAATAATTTTTTTGGAACATTAATTGGGTTGTCTAGAATTTTGAAAAAAATTCGCGGAGTGTACCTGATGTTCCCCTTTTACATTCTCGTTGATTCGTTTCAACATCTTACATAGTGATCGAAAGAAACAATTATGAAGTTAGGGGTTCCCACCCTTGTTCCCATTTTACTATTTTTCGTACATGTGAGGTCCTCTACATGATAGGCTTTTTAAAACAGTAGTTTAGATAAAGAAGCAACATATAACGAACAAAAATGATCAACACAGTGCTGAAATCGATTATTCACGCTGATTCATCTAGTCAGTGTCACGGCCGATACAAAAATCACGCGACCAAAATAGAAAAACGATTGAAAGCAGCTCGCGACGATCAAAAGCGTCACGTGAGCGATCGAGACAAAAAACAGAGTGCAACAGGCTGCATTTGCATTCACGTAACGAGTTAGCAATTGCGTAGCAGCGGATGCACGCGCTAAACTCTCTACAGCCTCCTGATCCATCAATAAAATGTCCCTAAAACCACGTCTCTAATTATTACAAGTTTTATTCATACTAAGTTTACTTGGGTACACATAATAAAAAGAATGGCTAAAAATCTGGGTAGATACATTCTTGTTATTTTTATACATTAATATAAAATAGTCACTTTTAATATTCCGTAAGCCTAGTGTTAAATTTATTTCCACTAACATTTCCTGATCAACGAAATAAATTTTAAAAATAGTAGTTTCAGGAGCATAATTTGAAATTGATAAAGAGGGGGAGGGGATCTCTTGGAATGGAGATTAAAATGAATTAGTTGTGGTTGTTGCAGGTCTGATGATGGAGTCAGAGAAGAAGATCTTCGAGATGATGAATAAAAAGGCAGCGATGTCCAAGTACTGGATGCCGCTGGTCTGGGCGACGAACATAATCAATAGGGCTAGAAGGGAGGCTCTGATAACGAGCGACCAGGTGGTGCAGACCCTCCTCGTCGAACTCAGCGACATCCGGAAGAGGCTTGGCGCGCTGATCGGTTACGACACCGTTTGCGTTCCTCTCGTTTACACTCAGGTGAGTATCCTGATTTCCAGCAAACCGTGCCGGCCGTATTAGTATTCCTGCCAACGATCATTTGCGGATGTAAATATCCTATGGAACGGTACAGTTCGCGCCGAGGGGACAAATACCGGCCGTGATAATGAGACGTGTAAACGAATAACCAATTAACAAATCGGTGATTGCTTCCAGGAATCACTCGGCGAACCGCGTCAAATATAGGTCATTTTTAATAATTTATCACAACAGAACCAGACGATGCAGGACCAAAATTTGTTTTGCTATGTGTTATTACATGATCCAGTATTGTAGAGAAATTTTTGTTATGTGCTGCATTCAATGGTTCTCGTTATAATTGTCATTGACTGAAGCGATATGAAGTAAAATGTTTTAAGTGAAAGTGAACGGTAGTGGGGATGTACCGAAGACCGTATGCTTTATGATGAATAGAGTATGTACCATCAAAAGAAAACTTTCTTGAGTTAGTTTATGAATTAGTGGACAGGTTGACTCGTGTATTTTAACCCTGGAGCAAGACAGTATTAGAGTTCACTGTAGTTTTCATCTTATTGTATGTTTTCTGGCTGTAGTTGATAGAAATTCATATAAATTGGCTATCTATTGGAAATCTAATATGAACTAATGGCAACTACTACAAAAATATTGGTGAATTAAAGTAATGGTTGTGTAGCAGTCAGATTTAATTATCAACTACTTATAGTCGGTGAATGAAGAGAATCAACATAGATTTCAAAGGAAATTCATATAAATTGGCTGTCTACTGGCAATCTAACATAAACTAATGACAAATATTACAAAAATATTGGTGAATTAAAGTAATGGTTGTGTAGCAGTCAGATTTAATTATCAACTACCATAGTCGGTCAAGAAAGGGAATCAACGTAGATTTCAAAGGAATTAGTCTAGAAATATGTGAAAGAAAATTGTTCTCAGGAGAGTTTGAATGATTCCTTGCATTGCTGTCATAGAATCGTCGAAACTATCCATCTTGCGATAGTCAAAGGATAAACAGACAAGGCCAGTAGCCTCTACTTCTTTCCACTTTCTCGATCGTTGATTAATTCAACAAGTAATTTGCAATCCGAGATACTCAGTCCGTCACTAAAGCCAACCATCGATCTTCCGAATCGAGGAGACGCCGAGAAATCCCATAACTATCCACTTACGTTCATAGTGCTTCAAACGTCTTCATTGACGGTCAATTCCCATTACCTCCAGCAGCCCAGAAACATTGTGCAACTGTTCAAGTACAACATTTATCGAGCGTTCGGTATCCGACGAGTTACTGCATTTTCTATTCCTATGGAAAGCGTTATCCAGTTCGAAGGACTCGATTCATTGCGGCGGAGCAGCAGTCAAACGGATCCGTTCTCGGAAAGATGTTTCTCATTCGCAATTAGCCGCCGCGTGTATATGCATTGTGCAACGCTAATTGCTCGTCAGCCAGCTTCCCTAATTGCCGGGTGCAGACGCCATCGTTTTCGAACAGCTCGCCGCGAACACGGCCGCCCTGGGTGTTTCTTTGTCTCTGTGACCTTTCGACGACCTTTCTCTGTTGAGTCCGGTCGTGGATCCTGTTTCAGGACCTTTGGGTACCGGCGGGTGGGTCGATTTTGACCCTGAATGGCAGAAACTTCCGTCAGACTTGGAAATTTGTAGGCATCATGGCGAATTTCTTGCGGAGAAACTAGTGGATCTGTTTGTATGACAGTCACCAGGTTTTATAGAGTATGTGTTTGGCTATTGTCAGTCATTTTTTCATTTAAAAATATTTACAATGGTGGGAGATATTCGTTGTGGACGAGAAGATGTTTTTTTACAGTGTTTAGCTACGGCAATGTTAATTTATGCTTCTTTCCGAATTTTTTTCGGAAAAATGAGTGCATATATTTTTGTGAAATTTAGCAGGTTTTGTAGATTATATATTCAACAACATTTTTTTTGTTTAAAAATATTCAATATTGTAGGAGATATACGTTATAAATGAAACATCGTTTAACAATGATCATTATTACCTGATCCTACTTTGTGCATCTTTCTAATTTTTTTGTGGAAAAACCAACCGGTCCATTTGAAATGAAAATAACCAGGTCTTGTAAAGTACATATTTGACTATTGTCAGTAACTTTTTCCATCAAAAATATTAAAAATTGTTGGAGTTACAAATTATGTTCAGACAACTGATTTTCTAGGAGCATTTTACAATGACCACTGATGTTTGGTACTCGTTCAGGGATCTTTCAACATTAAAAAAAAAACTACTCAATCGATTTTAATGAAAATTACCAGGTCTTGTAAAGTATATATTCGACTATCGTCAGCAATTTTTTCAGTCAAAAATATTAAAAATTGTAAGAGCTACACTTTTCGCAAAAAGCTGTTTTTTAGAAAATTCCTTAGACTGGTCACCGTCATTAAATGGTTGTATCAAAAATAAAAAATCTAAAGTTGTTAAATGGTATATTAACTATGCAGTCTTTGGAGCGATGTAATTATACATTTGAAAACCGAACGAGCCACTGAATGTATATAATTTTCGAGACATTACGTGTCCAGATTTCCGCGGAGAACAAGACGCGATCGATCCTCGTTCCTGGAATGCAACAGGTTTTCAAACACCGGTTAAGAATCGGCGATAAATCGCGGCCGGTGAACAACAAGTCAATCACGGCGGGGTCCGCGATCGATCGCCGAGGAAACGTTCATTCATCGATCGGTTGCGTAATCGGTTACGAACGATGATCACGGGTCGCGAAATTCAAAGGCGTCGATCGCCCGAGGATAAATACGATCGAACGATCGTTTTCCCCGTTGAGAAAATATCGAACGTTCCATTCCCCGATGTATGTATATTTAGATCGCAGACAACGGCAAAGACAGCTCGGATCTTCTCGTTAGTCAGCGTGCGTGCATCGATTCTCATTTTTATTCCCGTTGCTCGTGTTCCTCTCATAAATTAAGACTGTACATGCAATGCCAACGGTGATCGCGCAATTTGCGTATCGATCCCAGAAATACCTCGAACTCTTTCGAAAATGGAACACGAGTCCTGGGGAAACGGTGCTAATTAATTAGTGCTTCAAACAATTACTACTTCGGTGTTTTTAGCTCCTCTGTGCTTTGTTCTGCGTCTGAGTTATGGCTGGAATTTTCACTGAAAAATGTAATCACCTACAAAACACGCTTTCTTGAACATCAAAATTCCCTATAAACTTTAAACAAATTATTCTAGATTTTCATATGGGATTAAAACGACTCAATTTGATTCAGTTAATAAATCAATTATTACTAAAAAGAAATATCATCCATGCAGAAAACTTTTTAACAGATTTTTAAAACACTAACTATGCCCATTTTAATTTGTCCCATAGAAAATAGTAAACATTATTTTGTGTGCTTGACATTAAATATTAAAGACAGAACAGTGCTGTAATATTTCCTGCGAAATAAGAAATAACTGGCGTGTGCTCATCTCTATTAAGCTTAATTTGGAATTTCCATGAGTTTAGACATTAAAGCGTTTTATTAAATTTACCGCCGCGAAAAGGCAGAATTTGTTAATAGTTCTTAATTAAGAGAGCAGACGGTGGTTATTACCGTGAAGCAAGCGTCCGCGCACGAGCGTTTTATAAATTACAACAGCGAGATGGCGATAATGCGCTTTAATTACCGACGAAACGGCAACGCTATATTCTCTTTGTCTCACCTGGGACCTTTTACTTGGTTGCACGAGAATGAACTTTCAGCGACAGTTCTGCCGACAACATTCCGGAGATCGTTTGAGTTTACACTGTTTCGTACAAGAAATATCAAATCGGACGATCGGGTAAAAAATACTCGATGAATGAGCTCGGGGATTGTAGATGTAGAATGTGAACGTTCGAAGGAGCAAAGCATTCTGAGTGAAGAAAAGTACTGGCATTGAATAAATATATACTTTATAAGATGTGAGCGCTCTTTAAAAAATATGCAACGGTTTTTATCGTAGAAATTTGCAAAGTCACACGAACCAATGTCGAGAAGTAATGACCACCATTTTTTAAAAATCAGCTTCCTGAATATAATCTGTATCTCGCACAATTTTTAATATATTTTGGTGAAAAAATTACTCAATACTGTCGAATACATACTTTATAAGACCTGGTTATTTTTAATCAAAAACATCCGCTGCTTTTTTCACAAAAAATTAGAAATATGACTGAATCAGTGCTGAGTAGCAGTGGTCATGGTGAAACGATTCTGGAAAATCAGCTTTCTGAACATAATGTGTATCTCCTACAATTTCTAACAATTTTCTGTGAAAAAATTACTGACAATTATCAAATAAATACTTTTCAGGACCTGGTAATTTTCATAAAAAAGACCTACTCATTTTTTCCACAAGAAATTCGCACAGATGTATGTATTTCTCAGACCATTTTTATTTGCCTTCAAGACTGTACATTCTTTCTGAAACTTTTTTATTGTTAAAACTGCAAACATTTATCGCGTCCGTACTTTATAAGGTACATGAATCAAGGGCAATGCACAATGCATGTTCAAGCCTTCCTCGTTCATCAATTACCCTTCCGAAAATGCACTTCAGGAACTGGATATCAATTTCAACAGTCTCTGCAAGGGATCGTCGGCGTTCAGTGCTAAACTATTGGTCAGCTTTTGTTGCTCGTGCATATGGTTTTGCATAAAATATCATTTCCCGGTGGCCTTCGACGAGAAAGGTGCTCTCGTCGACCTTGATATTATTTCATTCAAACCTGTTCGTTGTTACGCACGCCTTCAGAAGAGTAGCCCGTTAAAAAGACGTGTGTCGAGCCACTGACTCCGTTTGAAATTCCACACCGTTTAAAAGGGTTCTCTTGCCTGGAACGTAGCCCGGTTGCGTCACCGATTTTTCTGATGGCTTCGCGAAATTCGTCTAACTGCAATCAGGGTTTCAATAGAGAGTCCTTGCCGCGCATCGAAATCACCAAAGACCGTAATCTTCTGAGCGCTTTAATCCTCATAAAGTTGAAATTTTGTAGAATTGCAGAGGTAGAAAAATATTTAGATACATTTAGACAACCATTTATTAATGTTTAAAATTACATTTATCTGAAAATTCTTATTTATTTTCTTATTTCACTGAACTAAACCGCCCCAATTTAAATTGATTCTAAATTAATGCATAGCTGAATAGCTAAAGAATACTTTTGAAATATTTGGGTCAGAATGGACCCCAGAGATCTATGTATGAAGCTAAATATCACAATAGCTGTATCAGTTCTCGATTAATAAATATTAACTCTTTGCACTCGGAGCTATTTCAACTAAAAAAACCAAACATTTCTTCTAACCTAGAATATTTCCAATGTACATAATTTATTTTCATTATATGCGTAAGAAACTGATATAGTACCTCATACAATATTTAAATTTTTAGTAATTTATTACTTATAAACAAATTTAATCGTGTAAACAAGATTCTGAATAATGGTGTAGCATTTTGTAGTGGCGCCTCAGAGTCGCCATTCGAGTGCTAAGAGTTAAGTATGATTTTCAACTTCCAAGATGAAAATCTGAGAAATTTTTCAGTTTCCGCTTGAACAAATAATGATTTTTTTCTAGAAACGCATGGTAAACTGATGCTGCATAAATTCCCCCGAGTCTCCAAGACCATAATGAGCCACGAGAAGGAATATGTTTATGGCGCCATCATTGGTTTCTTATCGTCGATCGGTTTTGATGACACTTCCTTCATGCGCAGAAAGTGTACAGCAATGATTCCGAGAATCGAGTCAAATGATGCAACCAAGAAATATGTGCAGCAATAAATTTCTGTTAGTTAATTCTACCGTTCCCCCCACCGCGAGCCTACAGTGGCGATTATTTGATCGACGAATAACAACGACGATTGTTTGCGTTTAATTGCAACCGGTGAAATCAACGAGCGAATTGCGTGTGGCGAATCGCAATTCGCGAAGGTTCGTCGCACAGAAATCGCTGAGCATTTTTATGGCACAATATTCACTCGTATCGGTCCCATAAATCTTTTCTGAATCATAATATTATAGAATTTGCACACGATTTTTTTTTTCTCCGTTGCGGATCTCGCTGATCTTTTTGTGAGAAATATTACTGATTTTTTTTTGCGAGAACACCAGTAGGTCCTTCTTTATCAAAATTACCAGGTCTTATAAAGTATTTATTTGACAATAGTCACTAATTTTTTCCGAAAAAATTGTAGGAGATATACATCATGTTGAGAAAGCTGATTTTCCAGGAGCATTCTAAAGTGATCACAGCTACTCAGGTTTGGTGAATTTTTTCCAAAAAAACTAGTGAATCATTTTTAATAAAAATTACCAGGTATTATAAAGTATACATTCGACTATTGCCAGTAATTTTTTCACTCAAAAATATTAAAAATTCTAGGAGATATACGCTGTGAGCAAACGGTTGTCTTTCGACAGTGTTCAGCAGCGTGTCCAGTTACCTGACGTCAAATTATGAATATTTATGACTGTTTCTTAAATAAACTAATGGATCTTTTCGAATAAAAATTACCAGATCTTTTGAAGTAAATATTCGACAATTGTCACTATCTTTTTCAGCGAAAAATATTAAAAATTGTAGGAGATACACGATATTCTACAGAACTACCTGCGAGTCATCTCCGAACCTTCTTGCAAAAAATGAATTTTACCAAAAAACCTGCTGTCCAATCGCGAATTGTGAATTGCGAGGATTGAAAGGGATGTATAGGCCAAGATTGACGGTTGTTAATTTGCGTTTTGCAGGTAGTTACGCTATCTCTGTACGCGTATTTCTTTTCCGCGTTGCTCGGCCGACAGTTCATCGAGCGCACGGATGTCGGAGGCGGAAAATACGAGGAGCCCGACATGTATTTCCCATTTTTCACGGCGCTGCAGGTGAGAAACATACACACAGACACTCCTCTCTTGGTAAAACGATAACCTGTTGTCGGATATCAATCAACCTGTAATCCTTTCAGTTCTGCTTCTACGTGGGCTGGCTGAAAGTCGCCGAGGTGCTGATCAATCCTTTCGGCGAGGACGACGACGACATCGAGCTCAATTGGCTCATCGACCGTCACATTAAGGTAAAAAAGAAAAAATCTCGGAGATCCTTTTTTTTCCTCGCGAGATCACCAGCGCCGGTAATGGTAATCCTCTGTAATGAATTATGAATTAATCGGTGATTAAGTCATCACGTCGAACGGAGGATAATCTCAAAAGAAATTCACCGAGCGGAAACCATTCTTTGAGAGACGTGCATTAATCTTCGATTTGAATAGCCAAACAATTTAGACGAGACTTTTTAATAAATTAAAACGTTCATTGTCGGCTTTTTAGTCCCAAGGTGAATTTATCATCGGAAAACATTTATTATAAATTCCATGTGGGTATAGTTCGTTTCTGTTTGTCGATGGAAGCCAGTACTTGGAATGGGACACACGTTTTTTATTGAAAATTTTTGCGTCAGAACGGATCTACGTTTTAATTTCGTGTTATGTCATTTGTAGTGTGTGGTCCTTGTGCTGTTATGCCAGCTTGAAATTAGTGAATTATGAGAAATTACTTAGTTTAAATACAAATAGTGAAGTCTATAGATTACGTTTGTGACGAGGCATTTTTTGGTCGACGGTATAAATATCGTTTCTGATCCTCATGCTTGCAGAATAATCATCGAAATTAAAAGCTTGTATAAAAGTTTCTAATGTAACCATCAATTTACATGTTTTTCCTCCCATCCGTGTATTTATTAAATGAATTTATAATAATCCCAACACACAATTCATTACATTTTATTGTTATATTACAAGATTGAAATCCTAACATAATAGAACAATGTTTCTAAACATTATTCAATAGTAAATGATGCTGTATGGATCATACAACGTCGCTCTGGTATAGACTGCATAAAAACGAAGACAATTGAAATTGTTCTTACCTAGAAACGTCATACAACGTAAAAACACTAAACGATGCAACATCAATCGTTAAATACTCGTTTTGTTTAGAAACATCGTATAAAAATGAAACACTAAACTTTGCAATATTAATTGTACAACGATGCTCTAGTAGAAATTGAATTAAAACGAACACGATTGATCCTCGTTTTGTTTAGAAACATTGTCTAAAACTGAAACACTAAATGATGCAATATCAATGGTTGAACGATGCTCTAGCAGAAATTAAATTATAACGAACACGATTAAAGCTCGTTTTGTTTAGAAACATTGTCTAAAAATTAAACACTAAACGTTGCAGTATTAATTGTACAACGATGCTCTAGTAGAAATTAAATTAAAACGAACCCGATTGATATTCTTCTTGTACAGAAAAATCACGTAAAATCGAAACAAAATTTTGTTCGTGCTCCGTAATTATTTAAGAGGACACAGTATTGAATTATGACGATTATGGTGTTTTCGTTGACAGGCAGGGTACATGATCGTCGACGAAATGCACGAGGAGCACCCAGAATTGCTGAAGGATCAATACTGGGACGAAGTCGTGCCGAAAGATCTACCATACACCGTAGCCAGCGAACAATATCGACGCGAGGAGCCGAAAGGATCTGCTGAACACTATAAGGTCAAAGACAGCGACGCTCTTTATGCGAACGTTATGCTCGGCACACAGATCCACAATCACGTTCAACACCGCAAGAACCAGGACGACATGTATGCCGATTACGTAAGTGCGCGTCACGAAATGAACTTGAATTCGACGATATTCAAATGCCATTCTACTTTTCCATCTATGTACTCCCATTGCTGAATCATTTCTATCTGATCATGGCGTACTGGGCTGAATGTAATGTCATTACAAACTGCAGATAACTCCGTTCATTTTTCATTGTGCACGTAATCGTGCACGTAGTTGCTCTTACTGATTTAGTATTTATTGTAATATTTTCCCAGGCTTCCACTTTCAAAATCAATATTAATTCTATCAAGCCTGTAGACTTGTATGAACCAATAATGAAGAATTGTAGAGAGGGAAATTAAGCGGTCGATTGTACAATTAGGTTTTTAATAGGGGTGGGTTTTATGGAAATATTAAAGTACCTCTAGAAAATGAACTTTAGTGTTCATTGTATTATAATTTCTAGACTGTGTATAGCAGAACATTTATAAAAAATTGATGAATACAATTTTTGTACTAGAGAAAATTTATTTAAAATTAATAATTTTTCTGTAGCCAAGTGTAAGTCTTAAAATTTTAATCTTACTATCTAAAACCTTCTACTGGATGAAACAAATGGTTCCTTCATTCCGACTGTTATAGAACAATTCAAAGGTAAGAATAAAAATGACAAGCTGCATAAAAATTGACAGTGTAAAAATTTCAATTCATTTCTCAATTTATATGAACTGGCAAGAAATATTTTATACACAACTATTGTCATATGACCTAGTATATTCAATTAATGCCTTAAAAAAATAATTTTATTTTCTTTCCGTTTAAATACTAAAATTCCATCTTTTACATCAAACAATATTTTATATGAACCCTACACCTGCAATATTTCACGAATCATTTAAAATACTCATTCTTCAGCATTTTCCTCAGTTTGACCTATGAAATCTACAATATTTTAATGCAAATTTTGCAGGAGAGTGTGGACACACCTTTGGTAGAGCGACGGAAAAATTGGCTCCAACGACAAATCACAAGAATGGGCTCAGTTAGAAGTTCTTCAACGACTTACAGCAGCGGGGGCGGTTTCTTCTCAAGGAACCGACACAACAGCGTCTACAGCAGCCCTGAAACTGGAGGTTTACCACAAACGAACAACCCTAATCTAAAGATGTCGCTCTACGACCGGCTGGTCGGTCGTAAAAGTATTCGAAGCCAACGAATGGGACGACAAGGCAAGTATCCCATCCAACAGGCTCATAAATTCATCCAAGAACGTTGAGAACTAGGTCTGAGATTGAATTCGGCGGTTTCGCGAGCTGGAACTGCACAGATAATTGAAATCGGCGGCGGGAACGTGTGAACCATAATTTCAGGCCGCGTAAATTCGCTGTGTGTTCCATAACAACGTTTATTTTCCCGGTGCACTTAAACGATAATGACGCAATTTTACATAATGCTGACCTCGCAGCTGTATCTTCCGTTCGCATAAATTAACCGCGATGATTAGCAGTTTAACTCGCAAAGCGGTCGCCATCTTTCTGCTGGAAAAATTATCGACACAGGAGGAAAATGATTTTGGGACATTTCTGAGATGTGGGTACAGGCAATTACTCAGTGAAAGAGAAAAATGTATTTAATCAAGGGAAGCACATATTAAAACATGTAATAAAGTAATTGGCAGTTTGATCAGCAAACTAGCAATCTCAATAATTGCATAAAGTCAAAATATTTTTTGAAAATTTTACCAAAATTGGTAAACGTTGCAATGAGCTACAACGTCTTTTTAAGAGTGTCCAAATATTAATGGGACTGACTTATGTACAATTTCAAATACTCAACGATTCCTCATGTCCTAAAAATCTCAAGAGAAACAGACTTGGTCAGGAAACTATCGGAGAACCAAAGATCATATTAATTCTGCAACAGCGGAGTCTGGGTCTATTTTGACCTAGAGTATCAAAGTCATCATTATTCAGTTTCTGGCGAATTTATTAAATGAACAGTTATTGTATTAAGAACAATACTAACGCGTCTACAAGAAGTACCTCCAGAAATATGTTTTTAGCAATTGGTTAATAAAGCAGTGAATGCGCCTAAACATCGTTAATTACAAAGTTTCTAAAAATGACCCGCACATTCGAGGGTTAATTCGCACAATACAGTGAGAATGAAATGGAGAAACAATTCAATAAAAATTTGTTCGACACTTTCCGAGATAAATAATTGTTTTACGGTCTCAGACACCGTTCGTTCGCAATTGACATAACGTCTCTCGGGATAGAAAAAACGGATAGTTCTCATCTTCCACGTGTCTTAACGCGATTCTCGGCGACCATCGCGTTCCAAAGCGAGAAAAACTTTCAATGAAAGTCGTCGGTTCCCGAACGCTTCCCCCCACCCCCCTGGACTTATCGCTCGTGCGTGGAGCAACGTTGCGCAACATTTCTGACCTTGTGCAACCGAAACAATTTCCGCGATTGCGATCCTCGAAAAAAAAACTTTCCTAAGACCTTGTGCCTCATTCCCTCCCCGATCCTCCTATCGGAAGTATACCAGAACGAAAATACCGTCGTCGGGGAAAAGTGTAGTGTCAATTAAGTATGGTTGTCTGTTCTATTCCGAGATCCACGGAGGACCCTGTCCTCCTCGAGTCTATTTCCTCGTTCCATCTAGCGGTAAAAGTAACGGCGTGGCAAAAATTCCTAATCATCGTTAGAGCATTGTTGTTCCCGGTGTCGAGAATAACTTAATCATTCCCATCGGCCTCGATCTGACCGGTTCCGGCTATGGCGAACCATAAGCCATTTAAATCTCCCCTTGAAAGTTTCTATTATCAATTAATTTCTTATGGCTAGTTAATCCTTAACTAGGCTTTGCAAAAATGCAACAACTTCATTCATGTATCTAATGTTTGTCTTTGTCGAACACTTTGACTGCGACGTGTTACACGTGGAGGGCTTTATTATTTTATTAAACTTGAACATCAATATTTGTTACATTAGAAATTATATCTTATTAACACTAGAACTACCGGACAAGTGAAAATGACTGGTTTCTAAATTTTTCTTTTACAAATATTGAAATTATAAAAATGTTTTCCGGAGTAATGTTTTAGTCAAATTCTCTATTAGAATACATATTTAAACAAAAGTTGTACGGAAGTTGAATAAATGCATTCTTGTCGTTATTAGAATGCAATATACACCAGACGCGTTTAGCGCTCGGTAGTTCTAGTGTTAATAAGTGACTCCAATACTTTGATCACCCACTGTAATGGTTAACACAATTATTAAGTTGTCAACTAAATTCCCGACCTTCTATTTTCTGCTTTCTTCTTTTGTTTATAAGAACCACACTTTCTTAGGTTAAAATTGTCCGAAATATAGCACAAGATTATCAAATCGAATTGGGCGTATTTCATTAAAAAATTGTTAATCGTATAATTTCAATAAACGAAGCTGTTCAAGAAAATGCGAACGATATAGTTTCAAACCTAATAGTTTTATTCCAAGCTTCAACCTAACCTAAGAGCCAACGTAATCACCCAGTTAACCAAACAATATTTTCACCGTACTTTGCGAGTTAAGAGGCGGTTCATTTTGGTGATAAATATTGTTTGGAGCAGTATTTTGTCATTGTTTTCTATGAATTTGCCACCAAAATTTGTCACCAATTCCGAGCTTACTGCAGAAACAGTCTTTGCCACCAACGATGCCAAATTCATAGCAAGTCAAGAGCAAATTGTTTGGCAGGCTAAGAGCTAATATAACCAATCTCACTGGCCCGATCTAAATTATTTTCCTCTCCCTTCGCAGGCACAATGACGAAGCTAAACTCGGTGCCAGTATCACTGAAGAACAGGCCCCGAATCCCAACGCCGGACGTAACGAAAGAGGTGGTGGACCGGGAGCAAAGACTAGCACTATCAGCAACAAACGCAGCAAACATCGGAGCAGGTGTCGTTGGTGTGATCCCGGCCAACGGACACTACCCGACAGACCTATCGGTGGTTCAGGTGGTCCTCTCACCGATCCAAGAAGCCGAGGGTACACCATCGACAGGGAAACCTGGAGCAGCAGCACTAGCGCAGGCAGTATTATCACCAACCCTAACGAGCGCTGGCCTGGTAGCACCTGTAACATTAACACCAGTCACAATGAGTCAGTTAACGCAACTAGGACTAGTAACAACAACATCAGCATCGATGTTGAGGTCACATACACAACCAAACGGAGTCCAAGCGACCCTAACCGAAGTGAACAGCAGTGAGGAAGAGGGTTCGGGTAGCAGCAGCAGCAGGAGTGGTAGCATAACGGGTCAAGAAGAACGATCAACACCGTTGATCAGTCAAGATAGGAGCACACCTTTGATTGGGGACACTGCCAGTCCCCTAGGGAGCAATGGGAGTTCACCAACGTTTGGTAGTTACAACGACAGATCCCCTATTTTGATGAATCCTGAGAAACTGAGCTACATGGTGGCTACGGTGCCAACGCAGGCCTCGAAGCCAGCTGATCCTAGAGGCAGGAGGTCGGCGTCTTTGCCAGGACCGCCTGTCCTTCAGTCCAGGGAAGACAGGAGCATGTCCTTGCCACATTCCCCGGGTCTTCATCCTAGGGAAAACAGAGCAGCTTCGGTGTCAAACGGTCACGATCCTCCAAACATCGACAGGCTCATGGTGCTCTGCAAACAGGACACTCGACCAAGGACCAACAGCATCGGCCACGACCTCTGCAGACCTAATCAGCGGCTTCAGGACACCAGGAAGATCAGCAGCGTGTCATGTACGAACGCTAGTTTGTCCGGGGGACTGGCAACCACGCCCACAACAGCCACCACTGTCATGCCAGCCACGGCGCCCGTTGCCAACAGCAAGAGGGGAGAGGTCTACGTCTGACAGGCCGACTTAGGGACATTGTAGATCATTTCATATAGCGTTCGACACGGTCGTCGAGCACGAGCTTGCCCGAGACTCAGCCCGAGACTCGTACGAGACTGCGTCCATTGTTGTGATGATGAAGCTAGTACCCTTGAGGGGTGCTAGAGCTTTTTCCGATGATTGTTGGTGAGAGTGAGAGAGTTAGGTGGATTAGTCACTCGCGTTGTAAATATGGTAAATTATGTGCGGAAGTTTGATAGAGAGATTTACGTTTTTTTTTTTTTCATTCGGGAATGATCAGCGAGGATGTTGAGGTTGGGAGTTGCGAGGTGATAGAATTGTTGAGTGTTGCAGGAGTTATGCTAGCGGCGATGAAATCAATCAAGTTGTTCCTTGGGTAACAGTTTTTTGTATGTGCAATGGAGATGTGGAGGTGTTATGACACTCTGTTACGTGCTTAGAGTAGACAGTGCGTTATCGACGGAACGAGGACAAAGGAACGGTGCCAGATAAGGTTTAACTACCGGAAGACCATTAACTATCTGCGAATGACTTTTTATTGGTGGACTGTTGAAATATTTTCTTGAGAACTGTGCTCTGTTTTCTGAAGACACGAATTCAAATACATTCATTTTCTAAGAGACTTGCGAGCAACGAGAAATAATTATTTTGTACAAAATGCTAATTAATCGAATCTAATTGTTCAATTTTACTGGAAACATTGCTCGACTTTTTATGTTAACAAATAATCTGTGCGACCCATCGGTTTGATTGTTAGTGAAATGGTGATTGGACTCTTCTTGGAGGTATAGTTAAGACACGTTTAATGACTAATCTGTCTTAATTGTTAGTTAAATGTTAGTAGGAGATTTTCGGAAGATACAATTAAAATTTCAAGTCGATTGGTCCCGTACATTTTTCTGAATCATGCAATACAAGCTTCAACAATTAGTAACTTCCATAAAATGTGAATTCTAACTTACACTTTCCTACGAACAGTCCAGAGAGTTAAATTATAATATCACTAAAAAATATAAATTTCTCCTTTAAATTTTGCACCAGATGACGAATACATGAATTTTCACATTCTTCACACTTCTGTCTCAAAATAAATGAATGAAAAAAAATTTCAATTTGCTCAAATTGTCTTTAGATATGTCATAATAGCAGTTTCAGGAATCAGATATATTGTTCAAAAGTTATAATAATTTGTTTAACTTAACGTAACATTACAAAATTTCACAAATTCGTCAGTCACTTACGTCAGAAATGACCCATTGTGAAACCATGGAAAATGATAGTGTTAATAATTGAAGATAGGTGCAAAAAAACCGGGAAAATCTGGATTTTGAAAATTATGTAATTCCTCAAACAATCAAGAATATATCACGTAAATCTTCAACTAGTATAATTTCATTAAAAAGTTGCCTAGTCTTTACACCATAGTGTCCAATTCCAAACTGAAAAATCTAAAATTGAGCGGAACTTAAAATTCAATTAAATGTCTCTGATACTCCCAATCTTGATAGTCTTACAGTAGTTAAAACAGTCAACAAACTGAAGCTAAAAGAATATTTAAATTGTCAAATCGAATCGTCTGGAACACACCTAACGATGTCCAACAGTTTTTTAATCGACACAGCTCGTAAGCATTTTGCAAAAGAAAGAGAAAATAGGTGGCGAACTTCGTTTTCCGCGACAAGTGTGGAAAATTGAAAAGTTAAGCGGCTGTATTTTTTGTGTTGCGTGTATGTACATAGATGACGTTCTGTTTTCGCGAGACAGAGCGTGACTCGTAGGAAAAATTGATGCCAGCCCGCATCCTAGAACCGTATTTATTCGAGACGGGAGAGAACGACGAGCACATTCGACGCGAGACGCATTTGCCATATTTGCCATAATCGGGGACGCTCCGCGCGCAAATCGTCGCGGAACTTGGCGAGAGTGTTGCGCAACTGCTTCTCGAAGCGTTTCGAAATCTCGCCGATTCGGCACGCGATCTTTACGATGTTATCCAACAGCTGTTAGCGACTGTTCAGTAGCTCTCGAAGGGACTCGCGAACCTAATAGCAACGATATCCGAACGAAATACGCTCTCCAAGGACGTCGCCTGAACGTGCATTAATTTTAATGATCATTGAGTGCGAGAGAATGTTTAGAAAAATATTCGACACGTATATAAAATTATCAACGATTTAAGAAATTAGTTTGTATGAACACGTTATTCATGGTAGAGATGAAGGAATTATACGTCCAAATTTAAAAATGAATTTTTAAGTTGCTATATCAGTAGACTGTTGATTTTATAAATTTATGACACAAGTGAGTAGATGAAATGTAAAACTGACGTTTGAAGAATTTAAAAATGCTATTTTATTATTTTCAACTCCTTAAAATAGCTCCTGTGTCTTATTATGAACGGAAACAATTTTATTTTGCATAAAAATCCGCAGTCTAATAATCAGACATGTCGATATAATTTTATATAATCAGACACGTCGATATAAGTTAATATAATCAGACGTGTCAATATAAATTAATATTATCAGACATGTCCTCTGCAAGTTAATATTAATATCAATGCACCTGCTATCACTGATTTCGATGGTTCATGTACGGACAATCACAGGTACGTGTTAAATATTCATCTGAGAACAATCTCCCACACAAACATCGTTAAAATCACAATCAGTGTGATGTCCTTTGAAGATGATCATTTAGAGAAATGCGAGAACCACACGCAGAGATTACACCAAAGTCAAAGAACGCAGCTTCATCGATGTATTCTATGAATACAATCAAACAATGCACGAATAAACAATAGTTTAAAATCCATTTCACACCACGAAGCTGTAGCCAAGTTAATCACAGAGTCGCTACCAATTAATTCTACTAATAGCTTATTTATAAACCGATCAAAAGGTGGTAAATCACTATAACTCGAGCCTGTTACGTTCCTGCTAGCGTCATAGTGATTCAGCTACAACTTTCCCTATTTGTATTTATTTCTTTTCTTTTTGTAATGAAGTATGCTAGCTGCGTCTTGCTACTTTGGTGTATAACGTGCATTCCGAATGAAGAACCACTATGTTCCCTCCTTCGAACGCTAAGGAGCTTTTATACTTGACGATATTTATACGCGCCGCCGCTCAACAACTTTTCTACTAACTCGGTTTCGATAGATTATTATAAATAAAACGAGGATGTATATGGAGCGTCGGCTCGCGCGTGTACATAGTAGATCGATTAAGTTAAGATTGTTCGAGACGGCGTTACGAGATTATGATGCTCAAATGCTGGCGAGCGGAGACGAAAAAAAAAAAGAAAAAAAGGAAACGAAGAGATGCAGGTCCGTCGACCGTGGCTGTTGAAGGTATTCCTACGAGAACTGAAAAATATTGTAAATAATTTCACTGGACTTTTTATTTTGTATCGCGACGTTGCGACAGCAGTAGAGAGAGATCGAATTATCCTTGGAGGAAAGCGTTGAGTTGACTCGAACACGAGAGAAAGCTTTTCGGAGTTGAACAACAAAAAAAGGACACCGTGCCAGATTGCGCAGGATCTCCTCTGATTCTGCGCGATCTATCGTTTCTGTCGAAGAAACGCTGATGTCTTTTTTTTTTCAAGAGACATAATTGTTTCCATAGATAGCGTACATTGAACCAGAATGCAATTTCTGCCACGAGAAAATAATTATTTATAGCCTATCGGAGGACGCTCGTTCACATTTGCGAAGTTTGACAGAGAAGTGGGGAGCGTTCGATTCTGTAGATATTGAATTTGCAGTATTTGTATATAGATTGTATCCCGTCCTCGGTAAACAGCATCTACGACATGGAGCCTCTGTTTATAGAAACTATCGGTAAGCAATTGTTTTGGTGCACAAGCGTCCACGTGACGCGCAAAAAAATCACTCCTAAGAATAGTACTACGTCATTCTTAATATCTGTAATCTACATTAAAATAAATGTTCGAAAATCGAAAGTAATGTCTCGTTATTCGACTTCCAATGATATGTTTAAGATTACCTGCGGTTTAGAAGCATCTTAGAACCTTGAATGTGACATTGACAAGTGCGAAAGGTCACCGACAACTTCATCAAGATAATAGTGTGCTGTAGCAATTGTGTTGCGTGCTGTATAAATTAATATAATCAGACGTGTCCTCTGCAATTTTATATAATCAGACATGACAATTTAAATGAATATAATCAGACATGTCTCCTGCAATTTAATATAATCCGACATGTCCCCTGCAATTTAATATAATCCGACATGAACAATATAAGTTAACATAGTCAGAAATGTCCTCTGCAATTTAATATAATCAGACACGTCAATATAATTTAACTTTGTCAGATATGTCATCTGCAACTTAATATAATCAGAAATGTCCTCTGAAAGTTAATGTAATCAGACATGTGCTCTGAAATTTAATATATTCAGACATGTTCATCGCAAATTAATATAATTGGACATGTCCCCTGCAATTTAATATAAACAAATATGACAATTTAATATAAATAGACATGTCCTCTGCAATTTAATATAATTAGATGTGCCAATATAAATGTATGTAATCAGATATGTCCTCTGCAATTTAATATAATCAGACGTGTCAATATACTAACAACTATATAGTTCATGATGTTTACGACTATCGACTGTTTCATTTATCAATTTTTGGAAACATACTTTTGAAGGTGTTTCTTCTAGACACGTTAGTCTTCCTTTCAATTTCTAATGCGACATCCGTCCATTTTATTTAATCGCCAGAAAATTATTAATTAAATGTCGAGCTTGATATTCTTGGTCAAATAGACCCAGGTTGCGCTGTTGAAGATGAATGACCGACTGAAAGCAACGAATCTTCTAATGTTAACATTTCAAATGCAAATTGAATTCGATTCTCTAGGTCTGATAGTGTGTGTCGATATTTAGTGTCTGATCTAGTCCGAATAGCATCGAGTCCTTTTCGATGGAGGTTGTACAAGATTGCCGGCATTGTTTCGCAGCTTCTAGCTGCCAACGTCCTGGTTGGTCGTCGCGCGGCTGATCAAAGGCGTTCGGGATGATTTGACGCGGCGGACGGTGTTGTTCCGGAGCGTTTTGTGGGAATAGATGCGTTACCGCAGCAAACTGTTAGCCTAGATTATGGTGACTGGTGGGATTACATGCGCCACTTCAAAGGCCACGCCCAGGTTGATGGTCTCCGTGAAAGATATTCGTCGCCCCGGCAATTTCTCGGATCTCGCCTACGGCGTGAAAATATTATTTCTCTTGGGGAACCTCTCGTTTCGCAAGTGGTAACACGCGAGCGCGATGTTTAAAACGCCTGGTTCTCTGTTCGCGGAACGAATGGGAGTGGTCCATAAATTCACCCCGTTATACGTATTATAACGCGAGAATATGTATGAGACTTTAAATATTTACTAGATGCGCTTATCAAAAACCGGCGGGCTGTCTGTTGTCCGTCTGCCAGTCAGCAAAGGATCTCACACGCTAACGCAATATCAATTAGAGCGGCGAGACCATCATGGCCTGGAATTCTGCAACATTATGTAGATACATAGTGTATGTAATTTTATTCAATTTCTTAGTACCTAATGTGCGCTTGGGAATAGCAGTATACAGGGTGTCTCAAAAATATTATGAATCTTTAAAATAGACGGTTCTGGAGGTTATTTACAGTAACTTTTTCCTCTGCAAAAATTGCCGCCTCGGCTTTGTTAAGGAGTTATTAACAAAAACCACGCACCAATCACAACACCGCTACAGTGGACGGACTCCGGCTCGGCGTCAGGTCCCGCTGAGCGCGACGTTACTAAAAGTTACTTTTAATACCCTCGGGAACCGCCCATTTCAAGGGTTTGCAATATTTTTGAGATGCCCTTTATGTCATTGAATGTTACTGTATAAAGTATGTCACAAAAATATTCTACATGCACATGACGCTCTGCAAATTAGAACAGCAAAAATATTCATGTTCTTACGTAGAGAAGAATTGATTTTATCCAGTTGGAACTTGGCCAGTTGCTTGGAACGATCACGAAGAATCTAAGGAAGGGAGGAAGTACCTAGAGAAGGGATGAAGGACCGCAGAGAGGATGAGTTAAAGGAAAAAGAAAGAAGGAGGAAATAATTATCCGTTACGTTGAACCAATTACTAAAATTACTTCCTATTAATAAATACGTGAATCAATTTTCTTCGCATTTTCGACAGAAACGATAATTCAACATATCGCAGACTGAAAAATCCTCGGCCAACATCCTGCTTGGATCATTTCTCGCCAGCGCCTCCGCGATCGCCACGATAACCTGTCTCCTCCTCGTCGAAATAAATCATCGGCCATAGAAAATCAACATTCGACTCCTTCAAATATAATTCACTGGCATTTCCTGCTGCGAACAGGCCACGCCCGTTTATCTCATCAAATTACACACTTTCGGAACCGGGCGAGGATCGCGAAGATCCGCGGCTCTCGGCGCCGGCTCCGTCGAGGACTCTCGTCTCCGGCGCACATAATAAATCATTATGCGTCTCACGGATTATCAGATTGGCCGCGGCCGCTTACGTGATGGGTGGCACACGGCTCGTTATCAGCTACAGCATGTGTTTGCACTCTCGGCTGTGGCGGGGAGCGGTTTTCTTTTACCTTGCTACTTCTTGCCAGTTTCATATATTCGCCACCTCCTCTTCCTCCTCTTCATTCGCGCCTTTATCACTCTTCTCTCGATGCTACCGGGACACCTAATCACGCTATGAAGCGAGTTGATGTCTTTCAAATAAGAGATGCTAGAAATGGTAAGGTATATATAAGGAATATTCTTTTTCAATCTTACAAGAAATTTAGCTAGAGACCAATTTGAATTCTTCAATTAGAGATACTATTATGTTCCAGAGAAAATAAAAATTTCATTAAAGAACCCCGCACTAATCATATGAAAAATCTATACCAGTAAAATCAGTTGGATTTTTCATATGTTGTAGCTTATGATCTACTGAACAAAAGATGTAATGGGCACAAAGCTTAGTAATGGACAGTTATCGAGTTATAATCAGTCAAACATGACAAATTCGAGCTGCCGAATACTGAAATCTCGGGAAGTATTGTATTTACTTTACACGCTTGCCGCACCCCCACTCCTGCCACCCCACTCCTACGATTTTCGAGTTGCGCGACCTAAATGAAGTTGGCAACATACTAGCGTTATTGCTGCCGAATGCTATTACTTTCTGACATTGCTACGTCCGATATTTATATTATTGATATCATTGTATTCCATACATTTTGGTCACCATACTGTTTGGTAATACATAATAAGATCATTTTTTTATTAATCCACACACACACACACACAGCAGAGGGGGTTTGGAGTAAAAAAATACTACGGGAGTGACGAACCGTGGTATCCTTATCTCTGCTATGACACGCAAAGATTTTTGTAAAAGATTTCTGTTGACAGACCTTTTCAAGGTCATTCAAAATTCAAAAATAATGACACCACCCAACAGATTTTGTGAAACCCTACTATTTTTGTTTCAAACATTTTTTCAAAAAATAAATACTTCCCGAGATATGAGTATTCGGCAGCTCGAATTTGTCATGTTTGACTGATTTTAACTCGATGACTATTCATTATTGAGCTTTGTGCCCATTACATCTTTTGTTCAGTAGATCATAAACTACAACATATGAAAAATCCAACTGGTTTTACCGGGATAGATTTTCTATTGATCAGTGCGGGGTTCTTTTCTTAAAAATTGTACTAAAACATAATCTGAATTTTAGAAGACTGTAAATAGTCCTTTCATTAAATCTTCTCTTAAAATATCGTCTGCATTTCTTCAAAGTGAAATTCTTGAATGTTTCAACTCACATTCATACACGAAGAGTACTTTAATTTATCTGGTTCAGTGTCTTCATATCTTCTTCGTTCTACTACCTGTTTTTAAGCGAACCGTTCTCTTCTGGACTTTATTTTAACTTCAGAATTTTAAATTTCACAATTGTAAACAATCAATTGGGTTTGTTTTGAAGAAATAAATTTGCAGAAAAATTGGGAGAAATTTCATGGAAAGCGTGCTTCGATTTAGCGTGCACCGTGCCGATAAGTTCGAATTTCATTCCCGATGCTGACGTGATGGCTGCAAACCGGATCCGGTTTTCTCCTCCCGTTCCCCTCGCCGCATTCCTCGATATTGTGAACGTTAATGAAGATCGACGGTCCTGATAATGATAACGAGAACGTCGATAATGACGACCGCGGCCGGATTTCCCTACGATACGACGACAAACGTCGCGATCGAAATGTTTCTTCCGTTGTCGGTTCTCTTTCTCTCTCGCTTCTTCTTCTTAAGTGGATGTTCACTTAACGCGCCGGTAAAAATCTACGCAATAAAGTCTGATTAAAAGGAACGCGAATCCGAGATAACGGAAACAAATTGGGGAGATACGCTGGTACATTTATCGTCGGAATGTTCGAGAAATAAACGGACGTTTTATAAAACACTTTACGGCGTCCCGATGCATTCGTCATTATCGCGTTGGATTCACTTTGTTGCTTCAACTCGTGCCGTTCTGGCGTCGCTTCTGTTGCTCGTGGCTGACTGTAATTCATTTCCCAGGGAATTGAATTATTTCAAGTAAGAGCAATTTGTTTGCCGGACGGCTGGAATGCTGGAAATTTGTTTCTCGTTATGATTTAATTCCTCGGAAGAACGGATGCTCCGATGTTCCTGGTGTGTTTGCGCTGCGTTTGGCGCTGTAGAATGCGATCGAACGGGTTATCGCGATTATTGTACCGATTCCAATGCGACGGTGTTGTTTCAGGATGGTTGACAATTTCCTGTTCGGTTTTTTTTTATTGAATTTATTTTTGCGGAATGTGGAATTAGATTTCCTGGTCGTTTTTAGCAGATTGTGGATATTCATGGTTTCATGGCATTTGTAATTTTTTGAGGTTGGGTGGGAATTTTCGTATTAAAACGTACTAATAATATTTCTGACTTATGTATACTAGAACGAGTTTTTCAATTTGAGAGATTTAACAGGTCGTCAATTTTGTGGTAATTGTTACTGGATTGTGAATCTTTGTGCATCCCTGTGCATAAAGATTTTTCAAATGCAAAGAAATATTCATGAAACACATTGAAGAGTGTTATTTCTTTTACGTGAAGAAATTTTCCACTTCCTGAGACTTGAAATTGCATTGTTTTTTACAATGCAATAGAGGGCCCATATTAGGATATAATGAAGACAAATGTTTAATTTATTTTCATCAGAAGGAATTTTCCAATTGGACAGACTTGAAATTTCACTGATTTTAAAATAATAATGACTAGACTGTGGATTTGTAAGCATTTATTGTATTCACAAATTTGTTAAATGCAATTTAAGGTACATATTAAGACACATTAAAGACATATTTTTAATTTATTTTCATCAGAATGAATTTTCATTCAAAAGTATTTACTAATTTGTTAGATGCAATTTAAGGTACATATTAAGACACATTAAAGACATATATTTAATTTATTTCCATCAGAAGGAATTTTCCAATTGAACAGTCTTGAAATTGCATTGATTTTTATAATAATTATGACTATACTGTAGATTTGTAAGCATTTCTTGTATTCACAAATTTTTAAACACGAGAAAGACATTTACTTCCGTACATATTAATGCTGTTTTCAGTTTATTTCTGTACAAGAAATTTTCCAGTTTATTTTTCAATTTATTTCTTCATTTCAGTGTACATAAAGCAGCCCATAAAAATAAGGAATCGCACAGAGTTGCAGTTCAGTAATAACCGAACGAAGATCTCAATGCGACTGTATTACCATCGAGCGAGCAGTGGTGATTTCAATGCGTGGTAAGTTGTTACAGACAGGTTTAGAAGCGTTAAACCACAAGCTTATCTCACTTACGCGACACAGATAGAAATAATAACCTCTGGAACACGTTATCGCAGAAAAAGTTTAACCAGTGATGCAGTTAGCGATCGCAGATGATCGATTAATAATCGAATACGTGAATTACTGAGATTCTCTCTCGCGAGTGGACAACTCTTTCAAGCTGCACTTCTGACAAAAATTGATTAAATATCAATCTTTAACCCTTGAGTAATAGTAAAACTATTATCAAAATTTTGCAACAGTAGTTGGGCGTCTTAGGTAAGGAAATTAAATAGAATTTTCAAAAGAAATTACGTTAACAAGTCTTGCCTGTTTCATTCATATAAAAAATCACAGCAATTAATAATTATTAGATCGCCGAACTTTATGCAAGATAAAAATGTCGGAAGTCAATTGCACGGAATAGAAATTGAATAATCATGAATTTTATCTTTAAATAATTTTAACGAGCGGGAAATAATACAACAGTATTTTCAGTTCTTCCATCATCTTCACAGTTTTGTATTTCACATCTTCATTTCTTTCATGACTGCATAAAGTACACAGTCTAACAATTATTAACTTCACAATGAAGTTTGTACCTCACACTATAATCTCGGTCATTTCAAGAACAAATAATAGTGATATTCAGTGCCACTAATTTTATACTTAGAGTGCTGATTTTATGCATTTCTGGCAAAAAATGAGTCCGTGTAATTTGAAGATGTACAAAGAATTTAAAAGTAGCGATGAATTCTTTTTAACTTTTTGAAGTTATTAGAGAAGAATAACAATTTCTACACGGTTAGAGCTTTTTGTAATTCATATCACGATTCGCTCTCTATTTATAAGAATCGTCTTTTAAACAATAAATAGAGCCCGTCACCGATGACCACAGAAGCAATAAACGTGTTAAAAATTAAGAAAATGAATGACTATAGAACGAGTAATAGTAAAACTTGAGATTTTAGAAATTCTGACGTTCCTCAAGAAGTAATCAATAAATAGCCATTTTCACGTATCTAAAATAATAGTTTGTTCACAGAAGTTATCAAGCAGTGAAGAAATTTCGAAAAAGTGGCCACGACGTAAAAAAGAGTTGGGACAGCATGGTCTAGGTAGTACGGCTGTCAGCTAAATAAGGGTGACACGGTGATCACCGGGCTGGAAGGAAAAATGGGACTCGCGCCCGTGCATGATCGCAATCGCGAGAGTGTGTCCAAGTTCGAAACGGTGGTCCGGCATGGTTGCAAAGCGTGTCGCCACGTCTCTCGTGCGTGGGTCGGCGATTGCAGCCGTTGGTCCCGCGAGTTAACGATTTCCAGCGACGAGCTACGAACTCGAGGAAGGCCGAACACGGTCTCTCAGGATTTCACGGATGTCGTGACACCGACTGGAATACCTTCCTGGCTCTCTCTCTTCCCTCTAACAATGAAAAACATACTCTGAAACTCGCTCTCAAACAATGCAATATTATCAAATCATCTCTTGAAATCTCCTGAGACATTTGGGAGAGCTAGAACATTAAAAATAATCGTCAATATATCTTAAAAAGTTCTACGAGATTTACAATCAGTTTGGATTCTCAAGATATTCACATAAATTGAAAATTTTTGAGCAAGATCAAAATTTTCTGATGCGTTTCATTTCTTTTCTGAAATTTCTGCTGCACAATATTGTACTCTGTCGTTTTATAGTGTTATATTAATCGTATTGTTATTAGACAGCTGCCAATTTAAGTCTTGTTTTTTTTTTTAAATTGACACAGAAGAATTTGATTATAGAAGCTGGACTTGAATAGATTAGACATTAATATGACATATTTTGAATCTTCTTTAGAATCAAGATAATTTTTAAATCTCCGTTAGAATCAAGCTGAAGAATCAATTTAAGTTTTGAGTCATTACAAAAATGAAGTCAAGTGCTGAATCTTCATGAAAATCGCATCGAACCCTCTCGAACTTTTCACATTAAAAATGAAAAGACTCAGAGCTGAATAAAATGCACAATCTGCTAGTTAATAATCACTGCATAAATCGCACTATGCTTCAAATAAAACTAGAACCAGCTCGAACGTCTCTGGAACGTTTCTGAACAGTCTCTTCATCAACGCTCATTGGAAAGGAGCCTTAAATCTTAGATTTATTCCGAAGTTGAACTAAAGTGGAAAGGCAACGAGTAATCTCCGGCTCGTTGAAACTGGACGTTGTAGGCGTCAATCGTAGGCTAACCGATCCCTCGGATTAAACTATAGGCGAACGATGAGAAGAAGAAGAAGAAGAAGGAGAAGGGGATAAATGAAGTTGAGCATGAGAAACGATCAACGCGGCCCTCTAAGAGAATCCCACTGCTCCACGGTTCCTGCATTTCCGAGATACGCTTTTATGGCTGGCGGTACTCGTGCACGCGTCTCCAGTTTCACGTGCACGCGCAATAACGAGCGTGTACCGTAAAGGGTAGACTCGCGGAAAACCAGATGATCTGTCTGCCGAACGCCGCATAATCCTGCAAATCCTCCATCTACGATCCTCGAACCTCGAACCAACACCTATAACAGAATTCACCAGCAGAAATTACATATTAACACGGTGTCAAAAATTACGTCTAACATAGTCCTAAGACGTCCCAAAAATCCAAAATGATTTTCTATCTAATCTTTTTCTGTTTACTCATTATTATTGAAACGAACCGATTGAACTACCGATGTCTATACAATTTTAGATTAACAAATCATCTAAAAATCGCTTCTGCAACCCACCCCCTTGGAAAACCCCATCCAATCTTTCTTCCACGTTAAAAGGGTAGTGCGCAATACCCATCCACGTCGTCATAATAATTTCCTTCGACTAGAGCGAACAGTCTCGATCGGTTGTTCATCAGCGGGGTACGTGGGCGTCGATCGTGCGGCGTTGGGCAATCAACCGGCCATCTTCTGGATCACGGGTGCGGGATCCATCTGGATCCTGAAACTTGAAAGAATCGAAGGTGGAGAACACGTCGCACGAGCGTGCCCCGGCAGTTTCTACGATTCCCACGCCCACCATCGCATCTTCGACCGCAAAAGCGAGCGAACAAGAGTGGGAGAGGGCGAAGGAGAGAGAGAGAGAGCACTTCTCTGCCATACCGGGGGCCCCGTAACCACTGACATTACGTCTGAAAAAGCCGTCCATGAGCCGATTCCATCGTCGTCGTGGTCTGCAAGCCGGGGCCTATCGTTTCTCCTAGAAAATGGGCCCTTTGATTTCGCTCGGGCATCCTCTTAAACGATCCTCGAACAGAGTCTAGATCCTATCCGATGATCTCGCGCTCGCGCGTCTTTCTCTCGTCGGAGTTGTTCTGGCCAGAAAATATTCTATGCACACCGTTCTGCATACAAAGTCGACGTTATGCAACCGGCTAGCGGGACCATCGATGAAATTACGATTGGTTCCGGGGTGGGGGGTTAGTTCTGGACGACGAGGACGACGGTTACCTGGACAGAGATCAGAGTATCACCTGGTAATTGGTCGGTTGGAATCGATCAGGAAGTGACAAGCGGTTGCGGGTGGTCGGAGCATACCTACTCCGGAGAATTATTAGCCGTTAATAAGTCATCACCACCTGGAAAAATAAACGAAGTATCTTAGAAGCATTCGAGACCAATTATGCGGTACCCGCGCCATTAATTTATTACGATTTATTTATTGGGAACCGGCCAGCGCGGTGGTCGTCTCTGCGCAAATTAACCGCATTGTAGCTAATCAACATCTGCCTGCCTCGTCAACGCTCGGTGAAGTCTTGGTTGATTAACCGGAAATTTTATATCTAATGCGAGCGACGACGATATTAATCAATTATCTTGAATTCGAATTAATTTTATCCTGAATGGTTAGAAAAATTTAATGGAAGACAAATCAAATTGTGACGACAAATGTTTGATAATAATCGAAGTAAATCCTATACTTTTGATTCTTTGTCTTGATTCTAATAAAGACTCGAGTGCTGACTTAATTCTGCTGCTTGATTCTAATGAACACTCAATACTTCACTTGATTCTAATAAAGACAAGACATGACTTGTGTCTTAAGAAAATTCAAGCTTTGGATTCATTGTATTGAAGACTCAAGACTTGACTTGATTCTTTGACCTCATTCAAGTGGAGATTTAATACTTAACATGACTCTGGTTTTATTCTATTGAACACTCAAAACTCAAGACTCAAGACATGGATTGCTTCTCTGCCTTGATTGCAATGAAGCGTCGTGACATGACATGATTCTTTGACTTGGTTCTAATAAAGACTTAAGACTTGACTTGATTCTAATGAATATTAAAACTTGACTCGATCATTTGGATAAATTCTAATGAATATCGACAACTCGGTTTGATTTTTTGGTATGCTCCCAATCAAGATTGAGGACACTTCTTTAATAAATAATCATATTATTAGCGCATCGTTTTAATTCACTGGACGGAGTATTGCCGGATGTTTCCCAGACAGTAATATATGATAGAAAGTTATAAAACGAAAGCTGAAAGAGTGAAGAATGATCTGGAGCAGTGTGAGTAGAACAGGATTCCATGGACACGAGTCTAAGTCGTGTAATCACGGACTTAACGTGTGATTAATACGCATCTGCGTGTCATCCGACGCCCAACGAAATTATCCTCGTTGGAATCATATCTTTCCTTAAAGGTTTTGACTCATGCCTGAATGTTTCGACGTGTTCATTCAAACAAGAATAATTGAAACGATGCGCTCGAGTTATATTTAACGATGATTCAATTCGTACTGGAATATAGAAGCTGTCGCACAGAACGTATAGTGTTCATGCTACTGCTCGAGGCACAATCAACCTGGCATGAAAGTGCATTTTTAATCTCTCCGGTAATTGTGTCAATAATTTTTATGAAAATTTTTCTGCTGGATTTTTTTCAAGATGTACAGTTTGTTCAAACGTTCGTTGAACATATTATCGAGTTATTTCAGGACCGTCGAGACACACTGGCAGTAATCCTGCGTCTGGCAGGTGGGCAACCGGAATAAATTCGTTTCGCAAGCACGAACAATAAACGCGTTTGGGCGTTTAACGCGCATTATGGTGGCCCATAAAATATCCCGGTGTTCAGACTGAGTCGTCTCGTGTGCTTCATCTCTCTGATTCTCTCTGTTAGAAAATGTACAGGGTGTTCCATTGTGCCAAACATCTTACACAATTCCCCGGAACAACCTGAAATAAAAATCAAAAGATGGTACACAGTAATCTCATCTTCAATTATTAACTATTCCAAATAACATCCATACATCATTAGTTAATTTACTAGGTCTACACATTTATTTCTAGCCCTGTCTTCATGACTATTCTAAGATCGAAAATAATTTTCTGCATCTCTCTAAAGATCGAAGGCATGAAGGATGCCGATGAAATGGGGAACAGAGTAAAAGGGATTGAAGATAGCGATTCGACTGACAACTGTGAAGAAGCGATTGGTCAGCTCCCACCACGGGGCGCATTGTAGCCCTCGAAAAACAAAAAATAATATCTTCGCTAGATACTCGATACGCGGCCGCGCTTCGTAAATCTTCGGTCGTTCTCAGGCCGGGAGAGCGAAGAAACTGTTGGGCACCGGCAATAAATGGACTGGACGAACGTACCGATCTTTTACAGATGTATACCTACTATAAAGCTCGGGGAAGAGAAGGTACCTACGGCCCTACGTGTCCTGCGCGCGCGCGCGAGGTCGTATAATCGCGCTGGTCGCGACGTGTTCGCTTGATTCACGACACCCCGGAAGCGAAGTGACTGCGATACGAAATGCCATGACACCAGACAGTCGGCATCTCCGTGTGCCTCCTATAAGACCCCATAAATCACTGACAACAAAGCGACTGTTCGAGCGTTAAAGCCTTCTACCCCCATCGCTCTGGGCTTTTCCACCGCGTTTCCGGTGTCCTGGAATTGTCTCACCTACTCCGACAGTCCTATCGCGCTCGTTCCCCTCCATTTTGTTCGTACAATTTCCCCGAACTTTCTTTTTAACCCCTAAAACAATAATTTCTATCTTGTGACATTAAACCGTGCCATTGGAGTCATAGGAAAAAGGATTTGCTGTTCAATATTATGTAAAATGCTTCATAAATATAATCAAAATTTAGTGCAACTGGAATTTTATTTACTCTTTTGTATTATGAATTTCTTTGACAATTTTGTCCTCAACAATTTCCTGTCTTTGCAAGTGTTTCACTTTAAATGCATTTTGGGAGACAGTGGATATGAAAAGACACGCGATTAATGCAACATCCACACGAGTGCAGCATTGCCCAATTAATACCGCATCATACAAATAAAAAAATCCTTGCAAAAATTACTCTTTCACTACTTTCAATAATAACTTTAACATTATTCTTAATCTTATTAATTCTCAGATTATGAATTGAATTAGTTTCTTGTTCGGTTTGGAATTAAATAGCAAAGTGAAACAGATCATTTCTATAAAACATAATGCATATTTAAGCTGGTAATATAAAAATGTCCATTTATGCACAACGTAGAATTGCAAAGGACTATAGCAATGCAATGCTGTTCGTTTTAATTGAACATCGACACGAGTGCGCCATTGTGTGCCCAGCACTGCATCTTGCAAATTAAAAAACACCTTGAAAAACTCGCTAGTGTCTTATTTATCTTGCAAACAAACTCGAGCAATTTTTTCATCATTCCCACGACCAAAAACGCGAAACAACAATTTGCAGTCTGGAAATCTTTCCGGCGGTTTTTATATCGCGGTGTCGAAACGATCGGCCATATTTGGCCCGGGAGGCGGCCATTGGACGCGTCCGTGGCCGCTGATGATCTTCTATGGTGCTCGAACGGTGTCAAATGGTTGTTCGGGGTGAAAAAAAAAGACAAAAAGAATCGCGGCACGGTTCGCAACCGGTAATCATCGCGCAATTCCGCCGTAGCCGTGCTTCTTGGCTAGAAAACTGTGTAATGTGATAATTTGAAATTGTTAGCCGAGATTGTCGGCGGCGGTTTGCACGCCTGTAGGCGGTTTTCACACCTGTATCATCCCGCAGTTATCTATTCCGTGGCGGGCTTCTTATGCAAAAGTTGTAATCACAACGTTCCCGCGCACGGATCCCGGTAATCGGTTTTCCCAACGAATCGGTAACGTTCGAGCATTGTTCCGGCGTTCACGAGGGATCCGTTCAACCCGTTGTCGACCAGATAATAGTCCCAATTTATGGTTCCCTTTGAGGACCAGATATTCATCGGCAACGGAATCGTCCGATTGTGAACGGAGCAAAACGAAACGAAACGGAGCTTGCACCGCAAACTGCGCACCGGAAATCGTTTCGAAGACGCTAAACAACGGACGATATCGGCGAAAGAGACCAGGCTATCTGGCAACGAACTGTGCGTCTTATCGCCGCCATTCGAGGAACTACAATAATCATATACTTGGCGCGCGAGCATCCTCGCGTTTCCGTCTTCGGTGCGCTCAGTCGGAGCATGGAACGATCCGCCATTGATTCGGCCCGCTGGAAACTATGCTGAATGTTAGCGACTGCATTGCTGGAAAGCTGGAGCGTTTTCATATCGTTTCGTACCGCGTTGTTATTTTTATTTTTCAATGCTGATCTTCTGTAAAGAAGTTCTGTGAAGTTGAAGTCAATTGGCTCGAAGTAGATCTGTGGGAACTGTCGTAATGGCAGCTTCTAGATTTTTTAATTTATACTTATTCAGATTGTGAGGTGCATCGATGGTGAATTAATATTAATTTGAGTATATTTGTTCGGTTTGGTACTGCTTTGTTATTTTTTTAACACGTTGATCTCCTGCAAAAAATTATTCAAAGTCGAAGTAATTTGGTTTCTATGGGATCTATGGGATCCATCCTAATGGCGACTTCTAAATTATTTATTTTACAATTATGGAGATTGCAAACATGCCGTTATAGCATAGCAATATTATTTTACATATCTCTATTAAAACTTTTAAAGAAAGGACGTGTCCATACTCGTGCAAGGATTAAAAGAGTAATTACCTCAGAATCAACTTTCCAGTTTCGATTTCATTATCGGTTGATCGAAACAAGCATCTCGCTGAACTCTTCCACTTTATAAACATAGCAAGAGCGTATTTATTCAGATCACCGTCGATTTTTATCGGAACATACGTCGACGGAAATAAACTGATTGAATAATTCCCCGTAAACGTGTCTTCGCAATCTGGATAATCGTATATTAGAAAATTCTGGTTTCAAGAACAAGTTTTTCGCTATTCAGTAGTTCCAGTGTTTTCTCTGTAAAAAGCTGTGTATTTAGTATGCAAGAGCTAGATATATGTATTTCACCAGCTGAACCAGTTCCCGGAGGAAGCGCGATCAAGGAGCAGCACGAAATCGTAATTGGAATTTTCTTTCATAGAAGCGAGCAAGATTAATCGTGTGAGAGGCGGTTGAAGATCCTCTGGATCAGCTCGGCTGGATCACGTAGGAGGGATTGTAATGGGTGCATCGGGCTGGGACAATTAATTCAAACCTCCTCGAATGGGAGAAGGTGAGAAGATTCGTCGATCTCTGTTGGTCTCGGTGTCTGCACCCGGATAATAATATTCGCGGTGTGGCCCTTTCGTAGCCGCAGGTGGTAGAAGGTACGAAACGACTATGGCTATCTGCTTCTCCTCTTTCTCCTCTTTCTTGTTCATCTTGCCTTCCTGCCTGGGCAGAGAGCCGCCACTCCTGAACACCTTGAAAAGAAAAGCTCGGCGCCCCTCGGTTGCATAATGCAAGGCGGATCCGTGGCTCCGTCAGCCAGTTTATCGGCCTGTCAGGTATACATATACATATACCTGGTTGACAGATGTTGCCACGGGGACCGGGGAGGGTCCTGGACCTGCGATATACGTTCCTGGTGCCCTTCCTCTTCCCTTTTCCCTCTTGCTCACTCGTATTCCTGTTTTTCTTTCATCCTCGCGTTCGGTCCACATCATGAAAGCACGTTGGAGTTGCTAAAAACAATTTAATTCATTAAAAGTAAATTGCAGTTTACATAATTGCACTCTAAAAATGATTCAAGTCATGGAGGATATACACAATGATTTCATAAAAAGTGTTGAATTTATTGCGGATGTAGCTTGATTATTATCAAAAACGATTTCTTTGTAAATACGTTCGTTAGTATCAGGAACGATTGAATTCGCTGAAAATACACGAATCATTACCAGAAATAATTTAATCCATTCGAGATCTGCTGATTATACGTTGATCATTGCCAGAAACAACTTAATTCACAGAAAATGCATACATTAAGGCAGCGATATCCAAACTCGGCTCCGGGAGATGAACGCCGTCCCCACCACCGTTCACTGTTTCCATAGTGCCGTGACGCGGCGAACCGATTGCCAATATGCTGGCTTCCCGCGTTAAAAAGATGATCGTCGATTATTTTATAACACGCGGGTCGGTTACTCGGTTTCTTGGTCGACGGGATGAGAACACACTGCGCCTGCGCAAACTGACAGTAGGGAGGGGAAGCAGGCGCGTGAGGGGGGCCTACGCTGGACACCGCTGCATTAAGGTTACCAAAAAACGATTTAAACCAAGGAACCTACATACTTGAAATTGTAAAAATGATTGAATTCATTGGAAATATATTGATGTTATTACCAGGCATGATTTGATTCACTGAAAACAAATGAAGATTACTAAAGACGATTTAATTCGCCGAAAATACATACATTGAAGCTATTAAAAATGATTTGAACCATTAGACGTACATCAATCTGTACCAGTAACACTGAAATTGTACTCTAAGAATTCTTGCAAAAAGAATCTTTAAAGGGCGCATCTTAGGTGTGTTTTGAGTGAACTTATTTCTGTAAATCATAGTTCATAAATTCTTCAAAAAGGACTCTCGAAAAGGCACATTTATTTCTCCGTTTCAAACAAAATGAAGTCTGCAGATCGTATTCTATAAATTCTTCCGAAAAGACTCTCAAAAGCCACATTTCGTTCTCCGTTTCCAACAAAATGAAGTCTGCAGATCGTATTCTATAAATTCTTCCAAAGAGATTCTCAAAAAGCCACATTTCGTTCTCCGTTTCAAACAAAATGAAGTCTGCAGATCGTGTCTATACATTCCTCCAAAAAGGCTTTCCAAAAGCCACATACCTTCGAAGCATTAAAGAATTGAACGCTCCATCACGAAAATAAAGAAGCTCGGTAACAAGTACTTTTACACACTCTCCGTCAGAATAGGAATGTCCCAGACGAAACAAAACGTCCCATATATTCGAGGCCTACGGAGTCCGATCGTTTCGATGGGGCAGCGTTCACCGGCGTTTTCCATAGGATCCACCTGGACTTTATCTCGCAGGCTGCTTGCCTCGAATCTCTATCATTTCTCTGTGAAGTTCATCCTTCGAGAACTAATAGGATTAAGATACGGGCCGATCGGGATGCTCGTGCCGTATTCCTTAATACGCTCGCTTGTTCTTGGGCGTCTACGAAACATCCTTGCAAAATCGCCCCGCAAATTATACCTTCGCCGAAGATTATAGAAGTATCTTGCTTTGAATGCGACGAGAGAGAGAAAGAGAATTTTATCCCGCGTCGAAAAAAGAAGGAAAAAAGAAAAACTGCTGGAGCCTCGCCGATGATCTCGAACTTATGGTTGCCATAGCTCGATGGCCGACGCTCTTGATTGGATTACAGTTTCCAAGGAGAAGAGTCTATTATCGTTCGCCGGGGGTTTATTCCTGAACAAAGTCCCAGCCATTTTAATTTTTGCGAGTTTCGCGGTGCTTGCGGACCGCGTCCAACAATTACGTTCGCCGTTTCGATTTTTGATGAAGTCATTCGGTTCTCTTTTGCCCCCCGGGAACAACGAGAGAATAAGTCGGCTGTATCCAATTAAGAAAATAATTAATTTCGATGGATAAACGATAAGACCCGATCGCGCGGATATATTTAGATTATAATAGCGGTTTTCGAATGTTTTGTTTTGCTATTCGTAAACGCCTCTCGGAAATATTGCGATTTTTACTATCGAGATGAAATTGTCTGAGTTGCTATGCTCGTCGTGGTGTTTTTTCTTTGCAACGTGGAATTTGCAACGATCATGCCGTTAGTCCTTGTATTATTTTCGCGATTCTCTTCTTCCTTTCTGTTGTTATCACGACGACTTGCGATTTCGTTTTCACGAAACCACACGAGCGTGAGTTGGGGAGCGGTGATTCTCAAATTACAGAATTTTTGTGACACTATTTTAAACTATTGAGTACTGCCATGGCAACTCGGACTACAAAGTATTGTACTGGGACTTTCCTAAAATTGTGTAAAAATTTACTAAGATAGTTTTGGAGTGTGGAACTTAGCGCTACGTGTACGAAACACTAAAACTCACTACGTTTCATTACTATATAAAAATAACAGATTTTTAGCCATTTTTATCATAATATATAGTGATATTTATTGAATAATTCCTCATACATTTTGCCAAAAGATTTTATCACGCGTATACAACATAAATTCCCGATAACAGGTATCGGAATAACTAAAAGAAAATGTCCTGCAATTTTATAAACTGTGCCGTAGACTGCACTAAACTCTTGGAAGCTGTAAATTATTTATAACAAGCACGGCAGTATAAAATTAGCCGTTGCGAGGAACTTCGCGAAGTTCCTTATCGCGTCCGATTTAATTACAGATTTAATCACTCTGTCGTGAAATTAGTCCTTAAGAATCTTGGTTCCCATAAAGTCCGGCGACGCGGCGATATCGTGGCCGGCGTTAAACTTCATTAAAGTCTTTATTTTACCGAGCTCATGCTAGACGAGGCCATAAACGCGCGAACTTCGGCCCAGCTTGCGAAAGCTCGAGGTAGAGAGGAGGGATTTAAAAATTGGCGATCCGGGGAGGATTCGTCAGACGGTAAATGGCGTGCATTAAAAAGCCGAACGGAGGTGGCCGGCTTGCAACAGGTCTTCGCTTTATCCGGCAGTATGCGAGCGCTGTCGTTTACGACGCGGGGTATAGGTATAGTAATCGCGAAAGGCTTCGGCGCAGGTTCGCCCTCGCGTGTGCAAGGACCACGCTCTCTCGTGTGCATGCGCTCTTCTGCGAGGTAAGGTTGGGTTAATAAACGTAATGCGACGCCGCGGCCAGAGTGCAACGTTGCCGATGCAACCACCCCCAACGTTGCGCCGAGGCTGAAATGGCGGGGGCGGAAGGGCGGGAGAGATGCATACCCGGTGGACCGATTTTTCTCGTGGCCGAGCCCTTCAAGGCCGACTGTGCGCTCGATACTCGATCGAAAATTGTAGTAATCGACGTTGTTTTGCGAACTGTTTTGTTACAGGCTGCGGGGGCCAGGCATCGAGACGCTTGGAATTTCAAATTATTCGTTTTTCGTCAGCCTTTCGAATTTTTAACATGAATTTCGAAGACAATTTTAATCGATGCTTCGACTTCTCGCTCTTGGATATTTTATGTTTCAGGTTCAAATGTGGAATATACTTTTGAACTCGTTACAATTATACATGCAAATTATTGGAAAAAGTAATTCCTGTATTGATTATGAAATATAATTTAAGTTGTTTTAAATTGTGTTCGCGTAACCGTCTGCTACGTACAGTTACATTTTTCAGTTAAGAAATTAATTAGTAGTACACGAAAGTGCAACATTTCTGTAAAACTTTTTTTTTCGACTCGCAAATTTTATAAATCCATTCAATGCATCGACAACTTCTCGCCAAGAATCATCTTCTTTGCTTCATACTTGTAGTCGAAACACGTGACTGAACATGACGACTATCGGAATTTTATTCCTACATTGATATATTAATAATATTCCTTTGTAATAGTAGGAATGCGTCCGTTCGGATTTCACAGAATTTTTATGCTATACGAAAATCTCTCAAGAAAATGTTCCTATAACTCCATGAATTGCAAAAGAATAAATCTGACGTTATTTTGACGGGCTCGGTAGTTCTAGTGTTAAAGTAGGACTTTGGGAAGGAGATGGTCTAAAGATAATTTTATTTGATTCACGGACTCCACTGTCGAAGGGTCCAATAATTTCAATATGTTAATAAATTTCAGAGTTTAATTTTATTTTATTTGATGTGCCTCGCAATTTAAGATTGCATTAATTCAGTCATGTATCTATCAACTTTCACATTTTGGCTACGTATAATCAATCTGTTGGCTTATTATTAATCTTCTCTTAAGTAAGAATCTCAAAAGAAATGATTATGACTATGATGCTGAAACAGGCTTGTTAATTCGCAATTAAAATTGAAGTTTGTGAACTGACAAATATTTTTTATGTGTTTTCTTGTTAAAAATCTATAAAGCCGTAAACTGCAAAATTTTAGAATAATTAATGTAAACTTGAGGTTTGGGAACGGAAAAATGCTTGCAGGCCACGCGAGTGCTAGAATTGCATCGGAAGCTCGCTTGTGCAGGCGTTGAAGTCTCCAGCGCTACTACTGGCGATTCGATTGTAGTATCGCAACACTCCAAAAATACAAATATTTTATTGATCAATTATATCATTCTACCTTCCAAATATCATATTACAACTCACCAATAGAAGACAAATTTCTTAATAGTCAAAAAAGAAGCAGAAAAATACACCTAAAGTTATTATTCGAAAATTCAGTTCTTAAATCTCTCTTTTTCTCTCTACACAACATCTTAAATTTGTAAATTGTCTAAATCATTTATCTGATAAATTTTACAATACCACGATGTATAGCCGAGAAGTGTACAGTCAATTTTGAAATAGTAAAGACAGTATAGTCCATTTTTCAGTGCAGGTAAAAACAGTCCAGAAGAATGGTCTAAAATGTCTTTTCCATGTCTCATCGCAGTGCATCCGATAGAAACGTACCCCAGAAATCACAGCAAAGCATATACAATGGAAGAAATAGTACAATTGGCAGTCACGAGAAAATGAGCAGTGGATAGCACACGTCTCGCTGTCGTTAACGATGGAATATCTCCGCGGTTAGTTACGTGCTCGAATCCGATCTATACAACGTTCCATAGAACGATGATTCTCACTGGTAGAACGATCCGTGACATCCTGGCCGTGATTAGATTTGCTCGGAAATCATTTCGAAGCGTACGAGCGGGTAAACGAACGTAAAACAGATCACGAATATTATTGCTCCGGTGGCCAGTGAAGCGAGGCAGAACTACTATAGGTTAACGTACGTTCAGCGAACGAATTCATTGTTTTTCTCTTCCTTTTCAGAGGACTATTCTTTTAAATCGTTGCACGTCATCACTTTCGTGGGAAGAAACTCGTCGGGCACTGGAATGGTTTCATTCTTGCTTCTGACGTTCTTCTTAGAATTTATTGAGCTGCTTGTCTCATAATAACAGCTAGAACATTTGAATATTTGTGAATTTTTGTCCTCAGAAGAATTGTTAGTATCGAGTATAATTTTTACTATAAAATGGAGTTGCCTAGTTTTTGCCTCAGACTCTTAAATTCTTCTCAATGTAGCAACCAATTATGAATCGAGTATAATTTTTACTAAAAAATGGACTTGCCTAGGTTTGCCTCAGAATTTCGAATTATTTCCACTGTAGCAGCTAATTACAAAACGATAGTACCGATTGTGATTTTTGTTTATAGAAGCATGGTCACTATCGAGTATAATTTTTACTAACAAATGGACTAGCCTAGCTTTTGTCTTAGAGTCTTAAATTATTTCCAATGTAGCAGCTAATTACGAAATGATAATACCGTTTGCGAATTTTTGTCCTCGGAAGCATCGTTAACACTTTCCCAAAACCATCCACCGTTGTTTATAGAATCCCGTCCAATGCACACCTAAACCTGATCAACCAGTGCTCACTTTGATCAGCCAATTAGCATTCGAAGTAGATAAGCCTCGTGAAATTGGACGCTCCACTTGCACCGACCTAATATTACGATCTTGCTACCGGTGCGTACGAAACAATTACGATCCGCAGGCCCGGTGGTTAGAAGCACGAATAAACGACGGATTGATTAGACGTTTAATTAGCATAATGTCGGTGGTTGTGCGTGCCATCGTATCATCCATCAAGTCGCTCGCGAGAGGATCGTGCGCCGTAGAGAAGGATCACAAACCAAGGAGAAACAGAGAGGTAAGGAAATGCATATAAACGGCGACGAAAAGGAAAGAGAGAAAGAGAGAAGGTTGGTAACAAGCGGAGAACTGCCCGAAGACATCGCCGGACTGTTATTCCGTCGATGACACGTCTTTGTTAACGTCGCTTTCGAAACGAAGCCCCGTCAAATGTCACTTCCCTGTCATCCTCGGGATCGCGGCATGGCGGCGAGCTTGACAGTTAGATTCTGCTCGAACGTAATTACCGTTCCTAAAGGATGAATCCCTTCGAGGTTCGCGACGAACCCGTTCACCTGGTTGCGACACCTGAAATTAATTTCATTTAACGCATCGCTGCATCCAGAGATGGGCAATATCGTACTATTTCAAATAGTCTGATTTGTTCGTAATCGTACGTGCATTTTTAAAAAATTTTGATAATAGTATTGTATTTGAAGGATTCCCAAAATAGTGAGAATTTTATTTGAAGGATTCCCAAAATAGTGAGAATTTTATTTGAAGGATTCCCAAAATAGTGAGGATTTTATTTGGAGGATTCCCAAAATAGTGAGAATTTTATTTGAAGGATTCCCAAAATAGTGAGAATTTTATTTGAAGGATTCCTAAAATAGTGAGAATTTTATTTGAAGGATTCCCAAAATAGTGAGAATTTTATTTGAATGATTTCCAAAATAGTGAGAATTTTATTTGAATGATTTCCAAAATAGTGAGAATTTTATTTGAAAGATTCCCAAAATAGTGAGAATTTTATTTGAAGGATTCCCAAAATAGTGAGAATTTTATTTGAAGGATTCCCAAAATAGTGAGGATTTTATTTGGAGGATTCCCAAAATAGTGAGAATTTTATTTGAAGGATTCCCAAAATATTGAGAATTTTATTTGAAGGATTCCTAAAATATTGAGAATTTTATTTGAAGGATTCCCAAAATAGTGAGAATTTTATTTGAAGGATTTCCAAAATAGTGAGAATTTTATTTGAGGGGTTCTCAGAATAGTGAGAATTTTATTTGAAAGATTCCTAAAATAATGAGAATTTTATTTGAAGGATTTCCAAAATAGTGAGAATTTTATTTGAGGGGTTCCCAAAATAGTGAGAATTTTATTTGAAAGATTCCTAAAATAGTGAGAATTTGATTTGAAGGATTCCCAAAATAGTGAGAATTTTATTTGAAAGATTCCTAAAAGAGTGAGAATTTTATTTGAATGATTTCCAAAATAGTGAGAATTTTATTTGAAGGGCTCTCCGCATTTCATTCGAATTCAGTGATTTCTCATGTGAAAATAAATCGAAAATATGGAATAAATATATCATATACCACCAATATAGTCTTGGACTCGCAGGATCTCTCTTTTACTCGGCAGGAAATGACGTTGTAACCGCTCGGTTGAATTAATACGAGAGAGATGAAATATTATTCGACGGGTCCATTGAAGGAGCCAGACAAGAGGACCTCTGGAGGACGTCATGCAAGCCGGTCCTTAGCACCAGGACTTAATGACTGTGCAGTGCCGTAGCTCGTGCTCGCGTGCACGTGCCCTTCCGACACCTTGCCACGGGAACCGAAACGCTCGAACACGCCTGTAATATCTCTTTTACTCTCTCTCTCTCTCTGTCTCCCTCGTTCTCTCCTAAGCAAGAAAGAGTGGGAGAGAGAGAGAGAGAGAGAGAGAGAGAGACTTCGAGTAACGTACATCGGTGGAGAACAGTCACCCGGGTTTCCAACACGTTTTCTGTCTGCATATCGGGGAATGCCTTTTAGAATATCGGCTACGATTCCACGATTCCTCCGAGAGGCCTCGCAGCTTCCAGCTCACGTACATCCAGCCCTTGTTCTCTCCTGCATACTCCGGAGGCCGGGATAGGAGCCATTCGAATCGTTCGGTCACGTTTGCTCCGATTCTCAAGATTATTCGGATGCAAGATAAATCACCGTGCCGAACGAGGAAGTCCCGTGTACCCGGCGAGCTGTGCTCTGTTCGACGACCGGACCGCCGAGAAAAAAGCTTTACGGTTATCTGACCGTCCCCCGTAACTGTAACGTGTCAAATTATGTGTTAGGAAGATGGCCGACACTCGTGACCGACGTCGAACCATGAAAACTTACCGTCTAATGGAGCCGGGCGAACCTTCGGACCGTGTGGATGCTCGTGGAATGATCCTGGAACGTGTGCGGGCACTATTGCTACCCCCCTAACTGCGATTCTAGTGTCCACTTAAATTATTTCTTTTCGTTAAGTTGTAGTAATGGATGGTTTCGTTGTTATTTTTTTCTCTTGAGGTTTTTGTTCATCTCATTTATAGATTTTATCTTTATGTATATTAATAAGTATATTGAATGTAACATATAGATTGTATACGTACATAGTATAATATAATTTTTCATAGAGATTTTTAATAGACAAATGCAGACTTGTTTAACTAATTCGATTTTTTTAGAATAATAGAAAGATTTACCAAGAAATAGTGAAGGATAATTGTAAAGTATAAAGATTTGTAACTCTAAAACAAATGAGAACCCTGCAATATGATGAATTAAACTACCCCTAATTATGTTTGTTCTTCATCATTGTGTTTTTTATTTTGAACAGTAGCCTGAGATAGACGAAAAAAACATTTCCTATAGCATTAAATGTCTATATAGCTTCTGACTGACATTCACAGTCTAATAATCAGCGATGAGAAAGAAAGGAAGAAAATAAGAAAGAGAGAATGAAAATGTGAAAGAGAGGAAGAAAATGAGAAAGAAAGAGATCAGGGCGCGCGTAATTAAAAATAAAGCAGCAGGGAGTTACATTGAGTCGTCTGCTGTAAGCTGTCTCCTCTCTTTACGAACGACGTCCGAGGGAAGAAGAAGCTCGTTCCGTGGAGGTGGACAACATTCTCTCGTCCCACGTTCGTTTCGCAGAGACGGTACATATCGCGTGGTCTGCGAAACCGACCAACGGAAAATCGATCGGCGATCGATCTCGATAAGGATCGGACCTGGACTGGGATAGGAAGTCGGCCGCCCACTTATTTTGCCTCCTCGATCCGATCCGATCGAACGCACACACTCGGTGAAAGTGGAACCAAGCGTGTCATTGTCGTGGAACTAATTAAGACCTTGCTGTAATGACTTTCACGTCGATTAACATACGAGCCGGAACGTTCTTCTGCAGTGTTCCTAGTTTTTCCCGGATGCTGCTGATTATTGTTAGACCACGGAAACGAACGTTTTCTGCATCGATTCCGGGCAACTGC
Organism: Sphecodes monilicornis; assembly: GCA_913789915.3. NCBI lineage: Eukaryota > Metazoa > Arthropoda > Insecta > Hymenoptera > Halictidae > Sphecodes > Sphecodes monilicornis. The sequence goes on along the minus strand of OU565285.1, from coordinate 10,527,030 downwards.
AATTCATTTAATTCTTGATTCGATTGTTAAAATTCTGTTCGAACTCGTGTGTCTCACAAAAGGACCGTTTGTGACCATAGTCATTTTTTGTGGATTGAAATGTGATGCTTATTGTGATTGGCTTTATAAGCTGTAGGTCCTTCACGCACACGATTACACTCACCGATTACAGTAACAAATCTCATTGTTCCGCCCTGTCGCTAATAACCTTCGCAGTTGATGCGACGTTAAATAACAAATAAAAATAAAAATAAAAATTAAAAAATTTTAAAAATTGTGAATTGAGAAATATATGTCTTGTATCACAAGCGTGTACTACAATGTTTATCAAAAATGGCTGCCACATCCTTTTTAGTTAAACATACCCATTTAAAATTTGTAACAAATATTACTTGAACATCATATAATAGGACGCATGTATTCATTTTTCGAAGGAAAACTATTATACATAAAAAACAAAATTGTTTAATTTCGTTCATAGAGGAAACAGTGTTTCGTAGAAGTGGTTGCCATGTCCTTTCAGGTCAAGATATTTACCTCAAATTTTCAGAACATATTACTTGAACATTGCACAATAAGATGCAGATATCAATTTTTTGAGGACCAATTATTTCACATATAAGAAGAATTGTTCAGTTTCATTCGTACCACAAATCGTGTGTTGTAGAAGTGGTTTTAGTAAAATGGCTACCATGTCCTCCAAATTTAAGATATTCACTTCAAGTTTTCAGCAAAATAATATTCAACCACCACACGATGAGACCTACGCATTAATTTGTCAAAGAAAAATAATTTCATATATAAAAAATAAATGTTGAACTTCCCTTTCCTCTACCCCTTCAAAAATAATATTTCTTACCTAAAATGGCGGTGTACAAAAGCGATCAAAGCGGTCGCTGCAGAAAAATAAAAATTACAGTCTGCGAACCGTGGTTCGTGGGAGTCGAGGGCGAAAGTGTTCACTGTGAAAAATAGTGTTAAGTCGAGCAAGAAGGACGCCGAAGCAGAAGCAGAAGCAGCGTTTGCGCCACGGTCGGACGCACACCGGTCAGCAGGATCGACGGAAACTTTTTCCTGGCGTCCGGTTCTGTCCGGCTGGACACGCGTGCGGTATCCTTATCTGGGTCAGGAGGGCTTCTCGCAGCAGAGGAGACGACACCTCGGTGTTGCGTCGATTTGTAACCATTAAAAACCGGCGGTGTGGGTGTAGCGTAATTTTCTATGAACCCAGTAATTTGTTCGACGGTGTGGTTCAACTGGAAAACCCGTGTCCGGGTACCGGTCCACCGTGCGGAGCAATAAATTAACGATAATAGAGCCAGTGACGTTGAATTAAGCGTTCCTGTGACACACTAAGCGGGGCCCGGCCCCCTTCAGACCCAGACCGGACCGATCATATTTGCAAACCTGTTCAGTTACTCTATTTGCATGCAACGAGACGCCGCGCACGCACTACGGGGAACGAAAAAATTAATCGGCAACCCGATATCAGGAACGATAGAGAGCGGTGTGTTCTCTCCATTGTCACGAGACAGCTTAGAATGCTAGCTGTTGCCGGTTTCCACGTGTTACTGGCGCCGCGGGGTGCCATGTCGCCATCGCTGCTACGATTACACGCTATTTTCATAGTAATCCGCTGTTTCGTGATCAAACACCACGGAATTTAGAGAGAGCTGATTGTGGTTAAGTGATTTATGCTCGGGGTCAAGTGCTTTCGAATTACTGTGGAGATTGTTATCGATCTTCACAATTTTTAGCGAATTTTTCTTCCTCGAATTCGTCTATTGAAGATTTAAGGGGGTAATCTGGTTTTCGTGTTTGCACGAACTTTTGGGATCAAAAGACTTGTTATACGCGTCAATTAGTGGATTCAGCGTAAATATGACTTTTAAATTTCACTTACCGTATTTCTTCAGAAGATACAGTGTTTTTATCGTTCAATAAAATGTATTTAATTCTGTTCGTATTTTTAATTGGTAATCTGGTATTCTGGTTTTCATGTTTGCACGAACTTTTGGGATCAAAAGACTTGTTATACATCAGATTAGCTAGTAAACGCGGCAATTAGTTCATTGAGCGTAAATATGACTTTTAAATTTCACTTACAGTATTTCTTCAGAACATACAGTATTTTTACCGTTCACTAAAAAGTATTTAATTCTGTACGTTCACTAAAAAGTATTTAATTCTGTACGCATTTTTAATTCGCGTCGTTAGTTCCACCAATCATAAATTTTGTTATTTAGGGTTCGAATAGTATTTGAAATATTTCTTCTTCCTAAATTTTACTCAGCTCTGGTTGGAGCACAGGTATGCGTGTAAATCACAAGAACGTCGCGTCGTTCTCTAACACTGGACACAAAGGTCCGGATATGGCGGGGCAAATGGGAGATAAGATTCGCGAGCGACTAAGTGGACTATTCCGCGCCTTTGGTTCGTCCGTGCATTGCACAATACCGTTGCATTTCATATGAAATATACGATGGGAATGCAGAAACCGAGAGAGAAAGAGGGAGAGAGAGTGATACAGCTCTCTCGCGAAACTTATATGCCAACTCACGATCCTCTTGTCTGAAAATGTTCGGATATTGTTTTATTGTTGCGACAGATGGAAACGATTTGTAAGCGCGTTCTGAAATTGAAATGCATCGGCAACGACGACCAGTACATGAACTCGGTATCTTAATCGCACGGGAACGCTTTACGTACTGTCTGTCGACCGTGTGCAATAATAACCTAACGATTTTGGTCGAAAATGACGGAGGGGAATGACGGTGAAAGTTGTGCTTGTGGTAGTTCAAGTGTTATTAGTACGAATTGTTTGTTGGTTGCTGTAGGAATGGAAATAACAATCTTCATTTTTCGTGATTTTTTTTTTAGATCGAACAACAGAAATAAAATGAACTTTCTTAAAAATTTTGCTGGTAATCCTTGACAGGTACTTGGAATATTTTTTGAGAATTTTGAAACTTTTATTCCTTTTTATTGTATCATTTTGTTTTTAGATTGGATATTCGACGCGTTAATACTCTTTTTAACACCCTTCTTTTAATACATTTTTCACTTATTTTTAATCTTCATTTTATGAAGATGAGTTTATGAATAACTGCGATTTTATAGTTCAATCAGTTTGTTTTATATTGCATCGGTTTGGTATATTCTGACAAATAAAACGTCTAATAGATTGTATTAAGTATTAGGATTGTTTATATGAGATAAAATTAGGTCATTATTTTTTTTAAATGTTTGATAAGGTCTCAGACCAAAAGTCAATCTAGTAAACATTTACATAATAATCTTGTAGGTCTTTACAATATTCACAGTAATGATAAAATTAATATTATAACATTCAAGTACTAAACTATTATTACTTCGTCGATAGTAAAAATAAGACTGTGGAGCTCTATGCAAATTCACATTTTCTTTCATCATTTTGGAAAGGTTGGATAGAGAAAAAATTTCTCCATGATGAAAATAAAATAAAAATGGCATTAATAATTGTTTGCGTCAACGTGTTCTTGTGTTTTGTAAATTTAGACGTGGTACAAGTGTAGAACAATTCCTATTATAGTAATCATTAAACGGATTGTATGCATTTACGACAAAAATGGGAGGATGGAACATTAAAGAGTAAAACGATGGAAAGAATTGAAGGCACATCTTATTTTCAACTTACTAAAATAATTAAAGAATGAATGGAATTTCCGTATAGTGCCCGTGCTCTACAAGCAAGATGACAACAATTGATTGCATAAAGATCCGTAGTCTAATAACAATAAAACGCCAACATGGTAGACATTAAAATAATCCAGTACATCCTTGTATGATTTATAAGATGATGAGACTGATTTCGAAAGGATTAGACAGTGGAGACTTCAACGTGAAAATCGAAAAGTATAGTGATCGCTCCGGAGACTTGAATGCCTGGTAAGAGCGCAAGTATTACGCTCGCTCCGGTGACTTCAATGCGTGGCAAGAAAGCGCTATCATCGCTCCGGTGATTTCAACGCTTGATAAGAGCACTATGTAGCTCTTCAGGTACATGGACCCGCTATTAGGCGGCAGAAAAATCGCATTTATGAATATTTATGAAATCACCGATCTCCTCGACGAGCGCGACGATTACACGCGTAAAACCATTCAAGGTTGCCTAACAATAAACTCCCTTATTATATTTGAAAGATCGTTTCAAAATACCGTTTCTCGACTTCGTTTCAGCGAAGTCAGCGTTCGAACGAAGACAAAGAATGCCTAGAAAAATTCTCTATCTAATTGCCTCGTGATCGCACTCGATGTCAGTGAAGAACACCGTGACTGGGATATCAAAACTGACAGCGTTGAGACTGAAACTCTATCGACAATAATGAACAGGATTTTACGGAGGCAAAAAGAAACGAAAAGAATGGTTCTTTGTTAATGGAACATGAGTGCATACCTGTTTCAATCGAACGAATAATAAATCGTTGCATGCAGTGCCATTAATTGTAAATTGAGCTCGACACACTTCAAAATGGGAGACATCGTCGAAGATACATATAAGATATTAAAAATGCAGTAGCATGTTTTTCAAACTCACTAAACTTATTTATTATTTTGCATGAAACATCACAATTTCACAAAAATTAATCTGCCACTTTAATCAAATCGATACAAGATGCAACCCTATATTTAAACACTGTGACAATTCATTGTTAGCTGACTGCAGAATAGATTGATGATTAGTATAATTATTAGGTTACGGGATTCTATAGATTTATGACAAAAATGAATAGGTGAGATTCAAAATTTTACAGGCATTGATCCTCTGAGGATGGATGGAGGCTGAGGATGGGTCCATTTTGACTCAGAGTGCAAACATTCCGCCTAAATTCCAGTTCTATCACTTTGATCGCCATGTCGCCCATATCTGGGTGACAGAATTATTCATACAGAATTGAAAACTAATTTTTACGTTGGTAGATCGAGTGTGACAAAATTATCCTACGATCTGCGAAATGGAAGAGGTTTGAAACAGTAATTAATTTCAGAAAACTAAACTTCTCAGTTTCTATTTTGTTAAATAAATTGCTTTAGTTTTGTGGAATTTTTGTGATTGTCGTGTGGGCGATCAACGTGTTGTAGCAGCCAGTATAAACAGTTAGCTATTTGTAGTAGATCCAACAGAAGGTCAACGTTTTCGTCAAACAACTAGAATAAAAAAAATTGTAATAAATATTGATACGCAAGAATTTGAATGGATCTAGCCATTAGAGCATCTGGCCACTTAATGCCAACATTATTGTCATCTTCAAACTTTTAAAAGAGGAATTTTCATTTCGCCTCAGTTTTCTACGATCGACTCGTACAATTTTCATTCCGCACAAAGATCCTCTTTCCAGTAATTACTCCCGGTGGATTGAGCGGTGTCTAGGAGCCTCAGGGACGATTCGCTCAGCGAATTGACCAGACAAAAGCGTCGCTCGACCCTTTTTAACCTGATCGCGCACCCGTGAAAGCGTTCGCCTGCCTTTTCCCGCGCTGGCAACCGAGAGAGCCAAAGAAAACACCCGGCTCCGGCCACAATGCGGACGTCGACGGCGAATCACGCGATAATTATGATCTTCGCCCGAGCCACGCACAGTAAATTCGCATCGTCTCTCGCTCCCTTTGATCGCCGGAGGTGTACGAACGAGCTAATGTCGCCGTCGCGTTCCAAAGGCAGCCGCTATTAACCATGCGCATCGCTCGCGAGAGACCACGTCAATGTCATCGGGGATGGGTTAACGCGGGATTTCATGCCGCAAATCATTCCTGGCGCGGACCAGAGGCACGAGCTTTTTGTTCCGAGCCTTTCGCCTAGAACACGACCTTGAGTCTGGGCACAAGAGCGACGATAAACTCGCTGGCGAACGCGCGAAGCTAGGAAAATGTTGTTTCAGATACAGCGAATCACTTCAGGGCCCTCGTTACGAGAGAATCAGAATCGGAGATCAAATTTTGAGAGGCCGTTGTAAAGATGAGACTGCATTCTTGAAGTTCATGGCAGTTTCTACCTTAGGAAACAGTTTTTCGATTCGACACGTTCATTAGAAACTGAAAACATTCCGTTACCACTACAGTGAAATAATGCACTTCAATGAAAGTGCAATAAAAGGGCTCAGAAAAATCATAGATCAAATTTTGAGTCGTGATTTTAAAGATTAGACTCCATTCTTCAAGTTCATGGCAGTTTCAATAGCGGAAAAAATTTTTTCAGTTCCACAAATTCATTACAATCTGTAAAGGTGCCATTATCATTGAAGTGAAACAGTGCACTGCAATAAAAGTGCAAGACGACGTCTAAAAAAATCATAGATCAAATTTTGAGCCGTGATTTTAAAGATTAGACTCCATTCTTCAAGTTCATGGCAGTTTCAATAGCGGAAAAAATTTTTTCAGTTCCACAAATTCATTACAATCTGTAAAGGTGCCATTATCATTGAAGTGAAACAGTGCACTGCAATAAAAGTGCAAGACGACGTCTAAAAAAATCATAGATCAAATTTTGAGCCGTGATTTTAAAGATTAGACTCCATTCTTCAAGTTCATGGCAGTTTCAATCGTGGAAAAAATTTTTTCAGTTCCACAAATTCATTACAATCTGTAAAGGTGCCATTATCATTGAAGTGAAACAGTGCACTGCAATAAAAGTGCAAGACGACGTCTAAAAAAATCATAGATCAAATTTTGAGCCGTGATTTTAAAGATTAGACTCCATTCTTCAAGTTCATGGCAGTTTCAATCGTGGAAAAAATTTTTTCAGTTCCACAAATTCATTACAATCTGTAAAGGTGCCATTATCATTGAAGTGAAACAGTGCACTGCAATAAAAGTGCAAGACGACGTCTAAAAAAATCATAGATCAAATTTTGAGCCGTGATTTTAAAGATTAGACTCCATTCTTCAAGTTCATGGCAGTTTCAATAGCGGAAAAAATTTTTTCAGTTCCACAAATTCATTACAATCTGTAAAGGTGCCATTATCATTGAAGTGAAACAGTGCACTGCAATAAAAGTGCAAGACGACGTCTAAAAAAATCATAGATCAAATTTTGAGCCGTGATTTTAAAGATTAGACTCCATTCTTCAAGTTCATGGCAGTTTCAATAGCGGAAAAAATTTTTTCAGTTCCACAAATTCATTACAATCTGTAAAGGTGCCATTATCATTGAAGTGAAACAGTGCACTGCAATAAAAGTGCAAGACGACGTCTAAAAAAATCATAGATCAAATTTTGAGCCGTGATTTTAAAGATTAGACTCCATTCTTCAAGTTCATGGCAGTTTCAATAGCGGAAAAAATTTTTTCAGTTCCACAAATTCATTACAATCTGTAAAGGTGCCATTATCATTGAAGTGAAACAGTGCACTGCAATAAAAGTGCAAGACGACGTCTAAAAAAATCATAGATCAAATTTTGAGCCGTGATTTTAAAGATTAGACTCCATTCTTCAAGTTCATGGCAGTTTCAATCGTGGAAAAAATTTTTTCAGTTCCACAAATTCATTACAATCTGTAAAGGTGCCATTATCATTGAAGTGAAACAGTGCACTGCAATAAAAGTGCAAGACTACGTCTAAAAAATCGTAGATCAAATATTGAAGTGTCATTGTAAAGATAAAACTTCATTCCTCAAGTTCATTGCAATCTTAACCGTGGAAAAAAATTGTTCAGTTCCACAGATCTATTACAACCCAAAAAGGTGCCGTTACCGTTAAAAGCGAAACAACATCGTCAAATAAAAGTGCATAACTACATCTAAAAAAATCATAGATCAATTTCTAATGGCTCGTTGCAAAGAGAAAGCTTCAATCTTGAAGTCGACCATAGACTCATTCACGAAAAAAATTGTTCAATGCACTAGTTACATTTTTAGCGACATTTCTGCACAAAAGTTTTAATATCGACAATTTTTCAAAAATCGACAACTTGGTGGCTGAATAATTTCCAGAACCATTGTGTTAATTGATTAAAAAATAACACTACCTTTCTTGGAGCAACGTATCATGCGAATTCGCTTGGTGTCAGCTTCGGAAACGTCTCCTCGCGAACGTGTGTCGTAAAGAATGTCTTGGGTCTGAGTATTCGGGGTCGGATCGTTTCGATTGGGGTGGCAGGAGGGTCTCTTAGATTTTTGCGCGTCGTCCGTGCACACTGGCGAACAGCTAACGATAGTTGGCGCAGAATCGTGGCAGCGACCTTGCTCGTGACCGTGACCCTATCCTCGTACAAGAGGAGAGCGCGCATCCGCGCTCGGTTCGCCACACTCGTCGGCCATGAGATCGACTTCGCAACGTGCTCGGAGTCTCGGGGGCTGTCGGCCGTTATTCACCTGTTTTCACCGTCGAACCTGGCTCTCTCTTCTTCGGCGTTGCTTCTTGCTCCTCGATTTTCCCAGCCTATTGAGCCTGACGTGCCGCCCGAGCCTCGAAAAATTCGCATCCGCTTTCGAAACGCAGCCCCGAGGGTATCGAGCTCAGCTTTAGCCGTAGCCTCGGGCATAGCTTTGGCTCTCGATTACGCGATGTTGATACATTTGTAATCTGTCGGTAATCACTGCTGCTTTTTGCGCCCCGTGTACACACCACCGGCTACAAACTTTCTTCCCGGCGTGGCGGTTGCCAAGCTGTGCTACCTGCTGCCAAGGTCGAGCATGCTACTACTGCTGGTGCTGTTGCTATTGCTACAACCTGCCGTTTATCCTTTATCCTTTATTGGCTTATTTCAAAAGTTTTTTTTGTTTTAGCGGTGCTGTAAAGATCCGATGATCGCTCGTTGCCAATATGGTCGACTAACTGGCTAAACGGATTTTGATAGTGCGAGCATGATTGTTGCGCAGTTGTTGTATTGTAACGATGCGATAAAACTTGTGGAATCAGCGGTAATACGAATGAAACATTTGCTGCATTCTTAAATAAGTTATACTCATAGAATAGTATTATCTTTCTTTGGAAATTATTAAGTTGCTTGGCTGAACTTGTAGATTACTTTTAGAAAGGCTTCAGTACTGACAATTTTATTCATAAATATTTATCACGTAACTGATGATTGATGTAATGGTTAACCAAAGAATGATCGTTCCAAACGGTTTTGTAATATTTTATAGTATAATATATTAAAATAAACGATTAGTAGATCGCTGCCGCGAACGTTAATAGAGAAACTGAGGAGCTGTGTTTGTTTTTGCTATTATAGAATCGTCCATAACTCATTTGTATCTCGATCGAACTAATAAAGAGATTGAAGTTCATTAAAATTATTAACAGGAAGAATCCTGGCTCGTAATCCAGCAAGTATCCTCATCATTAAGTTCCCTGGTTTATAGTTTAATGGGGAAGTCAAGTAGATCGTATCGCATCGTATCTTCAAATTATTGAAGTTATTGGAGAGAAAAAGAAATCTCTATTTACCTCCTGATTCGTGTAACACTCGAACTCTCACATTAGTCTTATACAGGGCGTCCCACGTAACAGTTTTTACGATTTTTTTAGTACTTGCGATAATCTGAAAAAATATATTTTCAGCAAAATTGATCAGTTTTCGATTGGCTATATGTTGCAATAAAAAAGTTCGAAAAACATTTTTTCTATAGCATTGTCAAGGTCACCTTCATTTTTTTGAACGGCACTTTGTATTTTTGACTTAACAGTATTATAACCCGTGTTAAAATGAATTCAACGATCTAGTATACCATGACCTTGGGATGACCTTGAAGACCAAGAAATGAAAATTTCAACAAATCTGCTGAAATGGGTGATAATAACTTTTATTTATTATTAAGACTCGAAATTACATTCAATTCAGAAACCTTGACTAAATGAACGCAAACGATTTCGTAAAAATGTCACAACAAATGTCACAACGAATTGAAATCCGTTTTGTTATAGTCACAATTCCTTTCTTCGTAATAAATTTGCATTGGTTGCTCTTACGATACTGTCGTAGCGAAGTTCTTCGCATGTTGCCAATGCAAATTTACTACGAAGAACGGAATTATGCTTACAACAAGATGGATTTTAATTCGAACATTTGATGCGACCTTTTTACGAAATCGTTTGCGTTCATTTAGTCAAGGTTTCTGAATTGAATGTAATTTCGAGTCTTAATAATAAACCCAAGTTATTATCACCCATTCATGCAGATTGTCATGTTTTGTTGAAATTTTCATTTCTTCGCCTTCAAGGTCATCCCAAGGTCATGGTATACTAGGTCGTTGAATTCATTTTGACACGGGCTATAATACTTTTAAGTTAAAAATAAAAAGTGCCATTCAAAAAATGAAGGTGACCTTGACAATACTATAAAAAAAATGTTTTTCGAACTTTCTTTTATTGCAATATATAGCCAATCGAAAACTGAACAACTTTCGTTGAAAATATTTTTTGTCAGATTATCGCAAGTACTTAAAAGGTCGTTAAAAAACTGTTACGTGGGACACCCTATATAAAGTGAATCTGAAAAGTATTTTACCACAAAAATCCCTACTCTCTAGAAATTGTCGCTATTTCAACTATGATAATGTGGTTAAAAAAAAAGTACAATAATAAATTTGGTCTCATTTGATAGTTCGAAGCCTCTACTTTAGCAGGGCATCGTTAATTATTTTTGTACGATAAAGAACGAAGGAACGGCCTCGCTATAACCGAGTTGCGTCACGATAATATCAACTGAGAAAGCGGAAACAATAATTCGTCGAGCGGATAAGCTGCTACAGTTCATTCCACTCGGTTCGCTTCTCGCGTATTCTTTCCGCGAGGATCCCTCGGCGATGCGCCTGCACCTGCACTTGGAATGCGACTGCAATAATTTTGGATATTAAAACGATCCCGCTCTCCCGCTCTTTCTCTCTGAAAGTCAAATTTACAACCCGGCAACTTTCGATCATAGAAAAACGGGCCGCAACGAATGCCGTAAAAGTATCTGCATTAATTTCTTACTGCCGCAATTAAATTTCTGTTCGCGTGCATCCTAACGAGGGGGATGGAATTTCCTGCAGGAAAACATTTACACGATCCCGTTAAAAGCTGCAACTGTACACCGCGTTATAGTGTATAGTGTCGGTCGTGGCACGGCATGGAATCTCATCGCACAAATGGCCTGAAGATTAATAAATATTACGTTAGAAGAAAAAGAGGAAACAAAGAAATCTGGAGCATCTCGGAGAACGTTTATTATAGACGCGCGATGAAATATTGATTGATAATATTTTTCTTTGTTGTAGCTAGTTGATGTTAGACTGTGGTAATAATCCTGTTTTATTCGGATTATTAATTTCTTTGTGTTCGTTGTAAATTAGATTTAAGAATCAATTATGGGGAACGGTGATAGATAGTGGGGAAAAAGCGGTACGCAGAGACAATGCGGTAAAACATAGTGAAACACACCGTGAAACTTGTTCAGCCTACTTTTACTATATCAGTCTATAATATGCACTTATTACGAGAAAAACAAAACATGAAGATGAAGAATCCTAATTTTTTATTTTTACTGACCCAGGGTTGCATTTTGAAGCAACGCGCGATAGTATTCTGATTCGTGAACAACTACCGAGGTTCTCCAGCGAAACCGGCGTTGAAGTAATGTCGAAGTTGATGGCTGCAGTAGATTACGAGAACAAAGAACAAGAAGTGAAGAGGAACACATATATTTTTATTTTTGCTGAGCCAGAGCCACATTTTGAAGCAACGCGCGATAGTGTCATGGTTCAAAACAACTATCGAGGGTCTCCAGCGACACCGGCGTTGAAAAGATGGCGGATCCCGTTGAAAAATGCGAGCCGAGAGCGGAGGGCAATTAAGTTCGAGCCTTATTGGCGAGCATCGCCGGCGATCCCGGCTCGTTACTGTCGTTCCTGTTATTGTCGGTGCATCGTGGCCGCTCGGTGCACAGGCACAGTGCACACGGATGCACTCCGGAGCAGCAAGGAGCGCGCGCAAGAAACCCAACGCGGAGGAACTCGCAACGCGGAGGAACTCGCAAACTCGAACTCGAACTCGGTCGCGCGCAGGTTTAGCAGAGAAAAGGGACGTGGACAGTTCGCGCATTACACTGCACTGCACTGCCCTGGATTGCAGCGTGCTTTTATTGCAAGGATGTTGCTCGATCACTCCGATTGACGCACGTAGTTTTATTCCCTGTAATAAACGTTAAGATCCTCTCGCGTCTAATAGAGACGGAACGGGCTCTTACCGGGGAACGGAACTCTGCCGAGGACGTTAATTGACAAGTGCCACGGAAAAACGCAAAGTGACTTTATCCACAGGCCGAATAAGTATATTAAGAACCGGGGAACGTTCGAACGTGATTGATTAACGTCGCGCGCCGACGACTCGCAGAACGTTCCTGTAATAAGTGTCTCTGTAATGGAAAAGCTGCTGCACCGCTTCATTTGCATAGCTGCGCGATGGGGACCCATCGGTACAGGCATGGGATGCAACAATGTCTATGAGATGTTGATCGTTCCATCGGAGATTGCGGATTTCGTTCAGAAAGTCACTCCTTTATTCTGTCATTTTTTTTACTTTCTAGTTATGCAATTTTAATACACATCGAGATTATGCTATGTTACATTGCACGGAATACAGAGTTACGAGATTACAAAATTATAATGTTACGAGATTACAAAAATACAGAGTATCTGCCAGGTGTCGGACATTACAAATATTATAAAAATACAGAAATACAAAAATACAGAGTATCTGTCATGTTTCGGAAAGTACAAATGTCAACAGCAATTTTAATCATGAACCAGCAAGTTACCTCCAATATAGTCATTAATAATACACTAAAATTGTTATTAACCCTCCGTTCGGCAAAATTATTTTTATCGACGCCGTCCGCATACTGGGTCGTTCATGTTCACGATTAATTTTTCAACTGTTCTAGACTTCCAAAGAATCTACAAAAATTCTTGAATACGCGTCGATGACCCTATTTCAATAGCAGAAAAAATAAATATTGGGAAGAAAGAAATTCAAAAGTGAAAATTTCTCAGGATGCAGACGTATTGTTAAGCTCCCTTTTGGTACAGTAGGATTATTGAAAATCTTATAAATTGTTAACCCTTTGCAGTCGGAGAATAGTCTAACTACAAAACCAAATATTTTTCCTGACCAAGAATACTTCAATTCTATATGATTCTTTTGTAGATATGAAACTGATATAATACCTCGTAGAATACTTAACTGTTTTGTACCTAATTTATTAAATACAAATTTAGTAATGTAAACAATATTTTGTATAATGGTTAAGCTTCATCTTACTTAACCACGTTATTTGCTTTCTTCTAACAGCTACTTTGAATTTTCCATTGCTCATATTAATAAAAAAATCTGAATGATGTTTCAGGACAGCCTTAAAATCCAACAACTGCAATTGTAGACGAGAGACTGATTTTACCAATTGAACGACATTTGTTGAATTAGGGGAACACGGGAAAATCCTGGGATAGTCTGGCGAAACGACGTGAAATTCATCGTGGTGGCAATTTCCCGGGCGATCGCATCTCCTTTCACTGGCGTCGAGGAACGATGCCCCTTAACGATCTAGGTTCAGCAGCGAGGGTGTTCGCGGGCCCGTCGTTATCTCGATAAACAAGAAGCAAGAAGGAAGAAGGGGAGAAGTCGGGCCGAGCCGGGCCGGGCCGGGCCAGGCCAGTGGAAGAAGGCTCTCCTCTCCGGGCTGAAGAGGAAGAGGGTAGCGTCTCCTCACAGGTGTCGCTTCAGAGCGCTACCACTCGAGGCCACATTTGCTGCTGGTACCGTGAACGCGAACGGTGAACCGATGCACCGATGCACCGACGCGACGCCGGTATTCCGCTTCGGACGTGCGTTCAACGTCTCGAACTCGCCGGTTCGATACTCGGTTCGTTATAATACTCACGCGGCTTTTCGTCAATCTACCCAAAAACTTTCGATTTTCGTACATACATCGCAATAAAATCTTAATACAACACAGTGCAAAGTGATACATCGTTAATCTCGGTCCCGTGAGAACCGGATCGAGAAATTTCAAATCTGAATTCAACGTTTTCAAACTTGTCGGTTTGATAACTGGTTCGTTATAATACTCATTCTATCTGAAAACTCTATATCAAAATTTACTTCGAATTTTCGTATACATATCGCAATAACATCGTAATAAACCACAGTGCAAAGTGATACATCGTCAAACTCGGTCCTGTGGGAACTGGATTGAGGAATTTCGCAGTTTAAATCGTGTGTTCAATCAATCAGATATACTCGGTTTGTTATAATGCTCGGTCCTTTATCGATCTTCAAAAACATTCAATTCGTAGCTTCAAACCGTAGTAAACCTTCGGCAAACTACACATAATGCAAAGTGTTCGACCATCAAACTGAATCTTGTGGGAGCTGGACCAAATAACATCGAAATTTAAATCATTGTGTTCATCGTTTCGAACATTAAACACTCTACTACACCTTGTGCTTTCAGTCTTCTTCAAACCGCGATAAAACTTCTTCAGACCATCGTACAAAGTGCTACATCATCAAACTCAATCCTGTAAGACCTGGACCAAGGAATTTCAAACCAGAAAAAAACTTTCAGCATTCCTTTTCAAATCGTATCAGCAAATAAACCTCAACAAACGGCTTCGAACTCAATCCAACAGGACCTGAAAATTTCAGATCACCGACGCAACAATGGCGTCGTGTCGAAGAAGCTTCCGGGTCCGAAATCCGAGATTGTAGAGTTCGCGTCACCGTGTTCAGGAAGATTCGATAAAACTATAGTACGGTGAACCGGAGCAGAAGGTGTAGAAGACTCGGAGAAGGACCGTTAGCCGAAGAAGCTTAATTTCGAGGAATTCTTGGCGGAAAGTGGTGGTAAGGTGCAGGGTGGCATCATCGACCGATCGTTTGGACAAAGTCGACCGGTGGGACGAGTTACCGGTCGCGGTGCATCGTCACGAGGACGTTGGTGCCGTGCACACTGCACACGCGCCTGTGCTGCGTGCGTGCGAGCTCGGCCGTTATGTAATTCGCAAAGGCCTGCCACCTAACCGCGCGCATAAGTAATCTGGAAATCGCGATTTCGGCTCGATTCGGCGATTTGCACACCGGAAGCCCCGCGGTTTCGGTTTTCGCACGATAATAGCTCGTGGTGTCATAGTTCGCTAACGATCCTCGAAGGAAGAAACAGTGCATTTTAAGAAAAATTTGAGGGCAATACAGATAAATCATTGCTACAGTTTCGATATTTGCACGATGGTGTCATAGTTGGTTACCGATCGTCGAAAGGGACAGTATATTACGACGAGAATCGTTGACATTGTTGGTCGAAGATCGTTGTGGATTTATTTTTCAAGCGACGAAGGCATCGCTGAATACCGATCTTCTAAAGGAACATTATATTCAACAAGGATCGCGAATATTGTCGATGAAAGATCGTTATTCGATATTCGATTTTCTTCGATTTATTCGGCCTCGATTTTCAAAATGATCGTTAGCTGTCGATCTTTGAGAGAAACAGTGTGTTTAAAAAAAGATAATGAAAACTATCTGTGACCGAAGTTGTAGCTGCAGTTGATTACCGATCATCAAGAGCAGCAGTGTGCTTCAAGAAGGATTCTGTAGACTTTCATCCTTTTGCACGAGGATGTTACAGTAAGCTGTCGATCGAAAGGAACAGTGTTTCTAAAAGAATCGTGAAGATCGCCGATTGGAGATCGTTGATTAAGATCAGTACGGTTTTATTCTTCGAGCAATCATGGTCGGCTGCCGATCTTCGAAAGGAACAGTGTATTTGAAGAGAAATTACAGAGACTGTTGATAGAGGATCACTACGGTTTCGTTTCTTGCGTGACGATGTTCTAGTTGCAGCTAGCTGCCGATCGTCGAAAGGAACAGTGGTGTTTCAAAGGAAATTGTAGAGGTTGTGCACAAAAGATCGCTACGGTTTCGTTGTTCCTGTAACGATCTTATAAACTACCGATCATCAGAGGGAACAGCGTTTTTTGTTTAAAAGAATTACACAGACTGTCGCTTAACAATCACCACGGTTTTGTTTTTCCTGCGACGATTTTATAAATTGACTACCAATCAAAGATCGCCAAGATTTTGTTTTTCTTTTTCAAACGACGACAGAATAATTAGCTAGCGATCGTTAAAAAGAACATAGATTGAAGAAGCATCTTGGAGACTGTCGATCACATATTAACACGGTATCGTTTTTCCACGCGACAAAGTTGCAGTTGCAATTAGCTGTCGATCATCAGGAGGACAGTATCTTTCAGAAAGAATCACGAACACTGTCCATAAAGGTTTGATACGCTTAATTGCACGGCAGTCTTGTAATTGACTATCGATCGTCAAAAGGAGCAGTGTGTTTAAAAAAGATTCTTGGAAAGCATCGGTTGAGGATCGCCACGGCATTATTTGTCGCAAGACAGTGTTGTAATTGACTATCGCCCATCAAAAGGAATCGTGTGTTTCAAAGGGAATCGTAGCGATTATTGACCAAGAATTATGGTTATAAGAATGGTCTTATAATTTATTACCGATTTTCGAAAGAAACAGTGTAGTTTGAAGAGAAATCATTAGGACTATAAATTTGGGATCATCCTAATTTCAATCTTGAACGCGCCAGTGTCACAGTTTACTGCCGATCTTCGAAGGCAACAGTGCATTTGAAGAAGAATCACTAAGACTATGAATTAAACATCGATCCAATTTGATTTTTGACGCGTTCATATCATAGTTCACTACCGATTTTCGAAGGCAAGAGTACATTTCAAGAAGAATCACTAAGACTATGAATCAAGGATTGCTCCAATTTAATTTTTAACGCGTTCATGTCATACTTTACCACCGATCATTGAAAGAAACAGTGCAATTGAAGATGAATCACTAAGGCTAGCAATCAAGAATCGCCCCAAATTAATTTTAAACTTAAGGGACAGTGTATTTGGAGAAGAATCGCAAAGACAATCGATCAAGAATCTCTCCAATTTAATTTTCAACGTCTCTGTATTATAATCAACTCCGTATAATCAAGAGG
Source organism: Sphecodes monilicornis (assembly GCA_913789915.3). NCBI lineage: Eukaryota > Metazoa > Arthropoda > Insecta > Hymenoptera > Halictidae > Sphecodes > Sphecodes monilicornis. The sequence goes on along the minus strand of OU565285.1, from coordinate 10,509,995 downwards.
AACAGCGCGTTCGAAGTAGGATCTCAAAAACAATCGGTCGAAGATCGTCCCAATTAAATCATTAACCAGTTGGAATTATAATCAGCTGCAAATAATCAATCTGCGCAACGAGTTTGAGAATAATCGCAGCGACTGTCGATCTCGGATCGCCTTTATCGCTCGATCGGCAGAGGACAGAGATCGCGGAGGAGCCTGACCGACCCGTTAGAGGTTAAAGGCTGATATATACCGCGCCATGAGCCCAGTGAACGTAGAGGAGCCTTTCCGTGCTCCTTCGAGAGTGATCAAGGCGCGGTGAAGGCGATCGGTGGAGGAGCGAGCGAGCGTGCAGGAGATCGGTAGAGAAGGTGGTAGACACGAGACGAGTGGTAGACTTTTCGTGGGACTGACATGGATGACAACGGGCAGCGAGGTCTGCAGAAGGAACAGTGGCTCCCGGTGTTCGACAAAGGGGAGAAGAGAGCCAGCTCCCTGGGCAGCGGAGCATTCAGGTTCATCCGCACGCGCAGCAGTATCCGGCGGGAACTGAAGAGGCAGTGCAACAGGTAAGGAAGTGCATCGTTTGCCGGCGACCGGAAAGGTGAAGGTCCTGAGAGAGTCCCGGGCTTTTGTGAAACGTGAACGAACGTCCACCGATATATGTAGTCTCCTTTCGAAATTTTAATGTTCCCCTTCGGGTGGGATAATTCTTCTAATTGCAAGCTTTCTTGAAAATCTGGAGCTTTTCTTGACTGCTGTATCTTGCCTTTCATACAGGTATCATTTCAGCCCTTTGCACTAGAAGCTATTTTAAATGATTGTTAAATTATAAATACTTGTTTTCATTATGTAAATGTGAAATTGATCGTAGCTCGGGCTGTACGATGATAATGAGCGGAGGCACCAAATAGATCGACGCAGGAATTGTCATACTCAAAGAATCAAAATATCTTTTAAATCAATATAAAATTGTATGTTGTTGTTCTCAATATCTAGCCACTATAGAATACATAGGCATAGGTAAATACGATCGTCCATCATCATCTAAGAAATTATGAATAACGAAAATATTCTAATCACTGCAATTGTAATATAAATCGTAATACAAGGAGTTAAAGCGATTCTGGTTCACTGTGCGCCTCCTCGACCATGGAACTTAAGAATAAATTTTCCAGTCCCGAAGCGAGCAACACCTTCCCACAAAGGGCAACCCTAACCTCATAGCAGTCGCAGCAATGAGCATCGCGTTTCCTGGTAGCGGCGGTAAAAGCCGTCGCGGTTTTTACCGCCGATCTTCATCCGCCTACGCACGCGGCGTTTGAATCGTCCTAGTCGTCGTCGTCGTCGTCATCGTCGGCAATATCCCGCGCGCATCTCTCCGCCGTTTCTCGAATTACAAATGATAATTAGTTTTCTGCGCGCTCGTCACCGTCTCTTAGATTCCGCGGGGACGGCTATTAGCAGATCCCTCGCGGGGACTTCTCACGCACCGCAAGGACCGCGAATTCTGCAGATTGCTTCTTTCTGCTTCCTGGTTCGGCTGCGTCTAGCGATGTTCATTCCACCGCGAGAACGAGAGGGAGAGAGAGAGAGAGAGAGAGACTCGTCACCGATCAAACGGTGGTGTGTCCCGTTGCTATAATCCGAGGAATCCGACGCGCACCGGGCAGATTAGGCGACGACAAAGGGTAATGGTCGCCTCGGGAGACGACCGAGCGCTGATTTACTCAAGGGAACGGGACTGGGAGCATGATCGGACACAGAATGCGACCCGCGACCATACTATTGCGATTTCAGACTGTAGAGAAGACCATCACAGACTGTCTCGCTCTTGCGATCCGGTCTGAGACGACACTCATTATGCCGGACATGACAGTTCGATTTAATTGTAGAGATACATATCTTTGGTTTTCGTTACAGCAGTTTATAACTTTATAGACAATCTCTGTCACGCAAGATTCATTGATCAGAGACGGAAAAATTTGTAAATTGTGAATTAATTGAAATTATATTTATTGACATTATAAAAACACATTCATAGGAAATGACTAGATTGATTTCTTTATTTAAGCATATACTGTAATGGAAGCGGTACAAAGTTTAAATAAATTCAATCTTCTAACTTCTGTATAGCGTTTTACTTTTATATGTTTTGTGCATGGTAGGTTTAGTGTTAAAACAATTTGCTCACAATTTCGTTTGCTCATACTACGAATTGAGCCTATCTAAGTCATTCTCTAATTTTTTCCACGAAATTACAGCACCAAAAACTTGACAGATAATCCTATAGTTTAAGATTCAGTGATCAAAGAACGGAGATCTAGTAAACTGCGATTGTGAAAAATTAATATGAACTGTTACATCATTTTCATAGGGATGCTCAACCCTATAAAATGAGCCTAGTTAGATCATCCACTAATTTTGTTTACGCCAGTTACAGAATCTCAAAGTGAGCAGACAGTTTTCCACATAAGATTCACTGATCAAAGACGGAAAAGACTATAAATTATGAATGAAAGAAATGAATACAAAGTAGGGCATCATTGTAAAATAAATCTCTGTAAAATATACCGAGGTTGATTAATGTACGATCTCTCTCGCGACGTTATAATAGCTCTTTAACAGGCAATCGTTCGTGTAAGATCCAGTGATCAGAAATGGTAAAATTGTTAACTATAGATCTTGTAAACACATTCCGAAGGCAGCAGTACAGACAGTTCGTTCCCGTTTGTCATCGGACAATTTCGAAACCGCTCGTAACTCGCCCATGAGATTGAAAACGTCACAGTTCACGTAAACGTTCTTTATTGTTTTCATACCGCTGCATTAGCATACGCTCACGCAGAGCGGGTCAGAAAATGATTTAGTCGGAGCAGTTTTTATCCTAACCGAAAAGAATCTTTGTCCCGGTGTGGGCCCATGATTTACAAGGACAAGAACTATTCCCGCAGCTCTCTGTAAACGAATTATATCGAAACACACGGAGCGATACCGTAAGCTTGGCAAAACTGGGTCAAATTTTTGAGAACAAAAATTCCAAATGCTATTCTAAATAGTCGTTCTACAATTCAAATATACTATTTTGAATAAACAGTAAAACTTCCGCAAACAAAATATTTTTATTTTGATAATCTGAAGCATAAAATATTACTTGATGGAAATATATAGAGGATCCGGGTAATATTAAAATGTAACGAAACATGTAGAATCATCCGTTCAATTAAAATTCACACTATTTTGAGAACCCCTAAAATAAAATTCTCACTATTTTGAGAACTCCTGAAATAAAATTCTCACTATTTTGAGAACCCCTGCAATAAAATTCTCATTATTTTCAGAATTATCCAAATAAAATTCTCACTACCTTGAGAACCCCTCAAATAAAATTCTCACTATTTTGAGAACCCCACAAATAAAATTCTCACTATTTTCAGAATCCTCCAAATAATATTCTCACTATTTTGAGAACTGCTCAAATAGAATCTTCTCTATTTTGAGAACCCCTCAAATAAAATTTTCTCTATTTTTGTACCCCTCAAATAAAATCCTCACTAGTTTCGGAATTCTCCAAATAAAATTGTCACAATTTTCAGAATCCTCCAAGAAAAATTCTCACTATTTTGAGGACCTTCAAATAAAATTCTCACTATTTTCAGAATCCTTCAAATAAAATTCTCAATGTTTTCTACGAAATAAAATATTTTATTTTTAAAAGTGTATGTATGATTTCAAATATAATAGACTACTTACTATTTACTATTTAAAGTTGTATTTTACAGACGTCTGTAGCCTGTTAACAAGCTGTGGTCGCCGAAGAACAACGAGACTCGTTTAGGGGAACACGGTTGAATTAATAATCGCCGTATACGAAATAAATTCAACGCTGCATCGAGAAGTTTCTAATGTTCTTATTAATCTCAGACGCCGATCCAGAGCCGTAGGCTGTCTTGCAAGCTTGAATTCTGGGTCGTAATAAAACCATGGTAAAGCCATGGTAAATTATAGATGGCATAAATTCTATGGCTGCGGGGGGCGGCCGGGACAATATTAACCAGAAACCCGTGGCTCGTGGCACTACTTTGTGCCGAGTTGTGGAAATTGATTTATGGCCAATTTATAGTCGCTGTTAACTCGATCTTGTACTGTAGCACGAACGGTCCATATAAAATAATGAATACGAACTAGAACATCGGCTCCCAACCCTTCTAGAGGCTTCATCCTACAAAATAATCATAATTAGATTATTCTCCAATTTTTTTTGACGAAGTGACAGCAGCTCAAAGTTCATTGACTGTCTTCCACACACGATTCAGTGATCAACGATCGATAGACTGTCAACTGTGGTCTTAAAAAATTAATATGATGCAGAATATGAATTTTCAACAGTTTTAGAGGCGTCAACCTATAAAATGAGCCTAGGTAGATCGTTCTACGATTTTTTTTTCACGAAATTACAGAACCTTAAACCCAACAAAAAATGTATCACACAATATTCAGTAATCAAAAACAACAATACAATAAAGTATGAATTCAAAAAATTAATTCGAAATATAACATCATTTGTCAACTGATACAGAGACTTCATTCTACAAAATGAGCCCTGGTAGATCGTTGTTCGTACGATTTTCCTGCACAATGTTACTGTACCTCAAACCTAACAAACAATGTATCACATAATATACGGTAATGAAAAACAGCAATACAATAAAATAAAAAAATAGTTACGTGGTAGAAAATCATTTTCCAACCCATCTAGAGACTTCACTGTACGATACGAGCCCAGCTAGATCATTCTCCAATTACTTTTTACAATATTACAGCAGACAGAAGATTAAGAAGCCCCCACAACCATTCGCTTAATGAACAATTTCCATTCGAAGAAACTTCCTGCGGAAATCGATCGTTCAATATCTACCAGCGTTTATTAACAGATAATTGTCCATCATTACTGCTATCAGTGCCTCAATTAAACCCATTAAACAACCCCCACGCCGACAAAACATTAATTTATCTTGACCGAACTGGTCGGGAACGTCGTTTCACGGCGGCAGGCGGCCCGCATTCGTCTCACCTGCAAAGGACATCGGCGGAGCGCTGGTCCCTCCACTCGTTGCACACGCGTTCTCCGGTTAAGGAAAGGTACAAAAGGAAGAAGGGCCTTGTGGGGGGAAAAAGGGACGAAGGAAGCCAGAGAGAAAAAGAGAGATGCAGGGTATCTGGTAGTAGGGCCCGGTCGGTTCCGCGGAGATCGAACAGAAAGAATTACCGCAATATATTCCGCGTTTTAATGTTGAGCCGGATCGACCGAAACGTCGAGTTCGCTCGTTCCGGGGCCCCCGTCGCGCATAATAAGGCCCACCGAGGGCCCAGGATCAGTCGAGCGAAAGAGAGAGAGAGAGAGAGAGAGAGAGAGAGAGAGAGAGAGAGAGAGAGAGAGAGAGAGAGAGAGAGAGAGTGAGCGGGAAGGGCCCTGCATTTGGCCCTCGCAGGTTCCACGAGGTTTCCACGACGACGAATGCATCCGCACGCACGCATGCATGCACATTGCAGAAACGGAGCCCACCGATACCACCTTATCCGCCAGACACACGTCGAGAAACCGCGCGCTCTGCTCGAAAACACTTCCGTGTTGTACGACTAATGAATCGCCTTCTCTCTCGGAGCCCTTCTTCTCTGAACACCCCCATCTTCGTGAACAGGCCTGTTTCACCGACTCCAATCAAGCTCATACGCGCTTATTTATTGGCCGTATCGATGCGCCAGATAAAGTCCGACCTTATCTGCATCCTCCCGGTGGTTTTCGACAATGTTGTCTTCGGGCCCAGTGTTTATCCCACTCTCAATCGCTCCTCGTTGTTTTGTTGCCTCACAGTTACCACGGTGCACTGCTAAATGCATAGCAAGTCCGTGCAGTCGGTTTGTTCGAGGCCGTTTGACTTCGTTTGATTATAATTATTTTATTTCTTGCTCAATAGGTGATGCACCTTCAATCAATTGTTACTTTAAATCGCAAATATGTTTTTTAGATTAGATCTTGTGTTAAAAAAAATGTATACGAAGCACAATATGGTTTCCCAATCCTTCTAGAGGCTTCGTTCTATAAAATAAACCTAGTTAGATCATTCTTATTTTTTTTCACGAAGTTACAGCAGCTCAAAGTACAGTCTTTAGAACAAGATTCAGTGATCAGAGATGGAAAAATTATTAACTGTGGCCACAAAATAGGAATACGAAGTAGAAAACGATTTTTCAAATATTCTGTAGGATTCACCCTACAAAAGACTCAGTGATCAGAGATGGAAAAATTATTAACTGTGGCCATAAAATAGGAATACGAAGTAGAACCCGATTTTTCAACTATTCCGTAGACTTCATCCTACAAAAAATTCAGTGATCAGAGATTGAAATATTATTAACTGTGGCCATAAAATAGGAATACGAAGTAGAACACGATTTTTCAACTATTCCGTAGACTTCACCCTACAAAAGATTCAGTGATCAGAGATTGAAAAATTATTAACTGTGGCCATAAAATAGGAATACGAAGTAGAACACGATTTTTCAACTATTCCGTAGGCTTCACCCTACAAAACGAGCATAGTTAGATCATTCTTCAAATTTTTCTCACGAAGTTACCCCAGCTTATACCTAACAGACACTCTTCCACACGATAGTCACTGCTCGATGACTGAGACTACAAATTGTGAACTAAGAACATTAATACGAGCTACAATATCATTTGTTAACCCTTCTATAGACTTCACTCTACAGAATGAGCCCAGGTAGATCGTTCTACGAGTTTTTTTTCACGAAGTTACAGAACCCTAAACTTAATAGACAACGTTTCACACAATATTCAATGATCAAAAACTGAAAAACAAAAAATCATGAATTAGAAAAATGATTCCGAAGAAAAAAATCATTTTCCAACCCTTGTCTGGACATCACTCTATAAAATGAGTTCAGTTAGATCATTCTCCAATGTTTTTTCAGGAAGTTACAGTAGTTCAAAATTAATGGACAGTCTTCTACACAAGATTCTGTAAATTGTGGTCTTAGGAAATTCATTTTCCGAACTGGACAAGAAATAAAGATGTGTTTACGCTTGTCAGGACTATCCCGGATGGAGAAATTCATCTCTGTCCTTTTCTTCGGTGCAGCTTCTCAGGCATTTCTCTCCGAGGATTTTATTTATTGATCTGGGGGTCACGCGAACGTAACATCGAATCAGCGAATACACTTGTTCTCGAGGCCAAGCCACTCGGTGTACATATTTTATCGTCGTCTTATCTGCGGGAACGTGAGAAATCGGACGCTGCGCAGGTGAGGCCGATGGTCGAGATCGACCACGATGTCTTCGCGATTAGGGAAAACTAGCATTGACCGTTAGATTCGATTCAGGAACCTTGCGTTTATGCAAATTAGACTAATGAGTCCTCGATCGATTCACCAATCTGGTAAATCAATCCCTTAAATATATATTGCAATGGTCCCTAACATGAAAAAATAACTTCATCATTTCAAACATTCAATGATACTTCAATATTAATTTATCGAGATATTGAGGATATTTAAAATTTACACTGTTATAATTTCGTAAAAAATGGGAGTACAATCATGAACCTGGACTCATTTTAAAGCTTGAAGATTCTAGTTTTACTATACTATCGTACATTTTTTTTCTCATACAGGATCATTTTCTTAGCATAATTAATGAGTGACGGGAGGCATGTTTCTTCTCGAAGATGGTCCTTATTAACACTTCTGTAGAAACGTGAAAAATTTTTTTTCGGTATTGAATATTCCACAGATTTGAAGATTGAAGCTTCTTCTTTAGAATGGTACTTTAAAAATTGGTGTACGATTTTTCTGAGCAGTTTTATTGCACCTTGAATGAAAAGCGTACTGTGAGTACTGGACTTGATAAATGACCCATTTCTTCTTGAAAATTTGACACATTCATACAAATTTACAATACCTAAACAATTTTTCTGAAAATTGTGAAGTTTTCCTTTAACCTATAAGGCACACCATGAGGGCTTTTAATCAAATGATTCTTCAATGTATCAATTGAAATCTTTCTGAACATTTTAGCCTAAACAATTTCTCTTATTAGAACCTATCAGTGTGCTTTGATTAATGCTCCCAAGAATTTTTGTGATTTTGTGTCCTATTTTGAACTGATTCACTTACTCAATTAAATGTCTCAAACTTGCATTCTTCGACATCGTCAAATAAAAAGTGTCACGAAACAATGAAAACAAGTACCATTTACATACGAACCAATAGAAATAAACATGTAATAAATGTGTCCAACAAAATTGCACATTTTACAAACAAATTCAAACTTATTCAAACGTCCACAAACATATTCAAACACATTCAAACATGTGCGAAATAGGAATAGGTAGAAAGAAACAAGACAAACTATTTCTACCTGGTAGAAAGAAGATAACTGCACGTTAAAAAATTCATCAAACCTACTGTGTAAAAATCTTCAAACTTCAAACAGATCGATCAACCAAATCAGTCCATCAACCCGCAAAGGTGGTCCCATTCCACGCGCCAAGGATGAATAAAAAAAAGATGACAATGTATAAAAGAAGGTTCTTTTAGAGATGCTCTCCGGAGCAACGGTGAATACTGAATACGTATACTATAATATCAGCTCGTCGAGGACTGGTCCGCGAAGTGGTCCAGCGATTCTTACATAACCAGTTACAAGCCATTGTCCGGGGTGATTTCGCGTGTCGTTCCGTAACAAATTCGAAAGGAGTCGCGTGGTTCTCCGGACACAATAGACAAATCGTCATGGCGAGGAACGTGGCCAGATAATGCGTAACGGGTTGCCGGGCTCGTTCGGGCTGGTTGGTACCTGTATATCTGAATCTCGTATTCCGTGTACGGTTCACCGGAGAGCCGACCCTGCCGCCACGATCTCCGGCTATTACTCATAACCATTACGTTCAGGTTCAGGCACCGATATTATCCGATCGGGACCTGATAAGCCGTTTAGACGGTTTCCAGGCCTCGGCCCGTTCATTGTGTGCACAACCGGAGACGATCTTGAGCTCTCTTGCTGTGTCTTGCTATTGCTGCTTCTTCTGCTCTTGCTCTTGCTCTTGCTGAGATGCAACAGGCTACAGCATCCGATCCGGACAAAAGATAAGCAAGGACGTGCCTATGAAACTTGCCACCTCGGTATCCTTGCATCTTCGGGAACCGTACGGAAATACAGTAGTGCATCGTTGAATTGGACTTCATTAGTGGACAAAATTATAACACACCCCATTTAATCCTCACTTAAATGTGACTTCGCAAATGTTTTCTTTAATTTCAACAAAGTAAAACACTTCTATGTGTGTAATTTTAGTGGTATGAAGTGTTCAGTATTCTGCAGTTGGGTTGTTTTCTCTCGTAGCTTTCAAGATCAATGGTTTTCTTTCTTTTGGTAACTACATATATTTTCGTGTTAGATCGCATAGCTCATAAAAATGTACATTCAAATGTGTACTGTGACATGACCTTCGAATGACCTTGAACTCCGAAGATCAAGATCAAACCCTTCAATTTCGTTTGTAAGGAGAACTTTCTATAAAAAAATAATGTAAGGTGACTCCCGTCATCCCTCCAGCAGTTACCTCAACAAAATTTAATATATACCAAAATATTAGCCCCATTAATCATTTAATATAAAAAAACGAAAACATGAGGTCGATATGTTCATTACATTCTGAGAAAGCAGCTTGTAACACTTTACAAGCTGATACACCATGTACAACTTATTGATAAATAAAAAAAGTTGTGAAAAGGATATGCTTGCAGATAAAGGTATCTTATACGCGCAAATCGAACAGATGTAAATTTTGACCGTGCGCTACTGTGATCTGTGAAGGCTGTCTTCCCCGATGATTGTTGCTGGTTCGCGTGATCGTGTAGTCGATCCTGACATTGATCGAGCGGAAGTGTCACCCTGGTTTCTTTGATATCCTTTATTCGATTGCTTCGCCATGCATTTGCATCCTTGTTCGGATACCTTTGACAGATATTCTTGAAAAATGTGGATCGATAAGGTAGGGGCCTGTTTTGCTGGTTGTCGGAGTGTTTAGGGATTGGAGTTAAGTCGATTGATGGATTGGGTAGATCGTAGGTATGTAGATCGTATGCATTAGGATTTGTCGATTGATATGGGGTAGGTCCAGATTTTATGAGTTTTTCAACTTAGTTGCTGTCCAAATCAAAAGAAATGAAAAAGCCTGATTATTCATAAAATGGCAGCATTTTGAAATGAAATTACTTACTTTCTTTATAGTATCCGGTTTTTCGGGGCCTTAAAAAAATAAGAAAAGTACTTTATAAATTTTTGAGTTGAAGACTATAGTTGAATGATCGTTTAATATTTTTAAATTTAATTTGAAGTGTAGATCAAAATGGAAAGGCTTCTATAAGGACGCTGAGTATCGGAGAATGGGTTGACAACCACTGTCCCATTTGATTATAAGATCACGTTAGTTGCAACATGTTAATTTAGTTTATGGAACCTTTACCACCTTCCATGGCACGAGAGTATGTTTCTCGAGGAGCGTGGAATCGAGCAACGAATGCTCCAATTTTCCAATGGCGAAAGATCCCTGTCGCAACTCCGTTGTCCCGAGAGCAAAACGAATAATTTTTACGGTATCGTAGCACGGAATCCAAACTATCCTTGACATTTACAGGAAACATTATACCTACTCCTGTTGTGGCAATTTTCTGTCATTATTCGTTGTTCTAACGTCCGTTAGTCTACCGGAACGCCGTGCATCGTAAACTTTACTATAAAATTGTTTTCCTCTTTCCTTTAATTAATTACAGGCCGCTTTTGTTTCAAAGGAAGTAATAGAAAAATGTTGCAAAAACACTTCTCGACCAATCTCGTAACTGTGTAGCATGAACACATTTTTTGTTCACACTATTGTTCGTTTCATTACTCAACACTTTCAACTGCACATTTTAAACAACTACTGCACTCGTTTTATCGAAATATCCTATCAACCACCATTCGTTCCATAATGACAGATATTGACAAGACTGCGGATTTTATGCAAAATAAAAATTTGTGAAGTTGATATTTATTTTCATTTCTTAATGTTTAATAGGCTGATTAATAATATCACAGTATTTTTAAGTTCTACTAATACTTTTACTGTTTTAAATTACATTTACTCATTTTTCTCATAAACGCATAAAATCCGCTATCTATGGATAATGGCAGTCCTAATGAAAAGACTGCAGGTCTTCATGCAAAATAAAAATTTTCTTCATCGACTGTAAGAGGCGGGAGATAACTGTATACAGTTGAAAATTATACATCTTAAATTTTTGTGATCTCTTCATCGTTTTGAATTTCTCATTTTTTTTCTATGAATGCATAAACTCCGCAGTATACTAATGAGCGTCTTCGTTGCACGTCGAATAGATTGCTGTATAAAATCCAGTGGATCGATGCATGGACCAGAAAAACAGAGATAATTGACATTATAGACTGAATTAATGAACCATAACAGACTATATTGAGGTTTTATAATTAGCGAAGGTTCTATAGTTTCTGGAGAATTTTGAGATGATTAACCAAGTTGATCAACATTATTGGAAAACTGTAGGCTGGATAAAATCACCTAAAATTTTCATAGTGCCAAGCGAATGACTTTAAGATAGGATTTGATGGTCCTTGTTTGAATTGATTTGCTCCATTTGGATTTAAACACCCTGTATATGGAAACATTGCCTGAAATTTCAAGTTGTTTATAAAATAATAGCGAATCGTTCCTTCACGACATGCAATCAGTGTCGCCAGATCAACCCAAAACTGGGTTGATTTTCCTCTCCTCCTTTTCTGCTTCCACTATCCCATTCCACTCCTGCGCACACTCCAACGTCTCCCACTAAGACCGTAGACTGGTCACGTGACGTACCGCGCACCGTGTTACATATTACTCTAGTCATCAGAGAGGTGGTAAATTGTATTCCCCTCGATTTCAGCGATCTGGCGACACTGCGTGCAATACCGTTCCGTTAAGATGTACATTATATTTTCCTAACAATTGTGTTCTAAATAAATTCCATTTTGTTCAATGATCTTTCGGTTGCTTGATCTTCTACCGCAATAATGTATTTAAAACCACCCACACATCGAAAAATGTTAAGATGAACACAAGTTAAACTGTGATAGACACAGGCCTGTAAAAATTGACAGATTCTAGATCCAGGCTACTTGTCATGGTAGGGAGATTCTGAATTGAAAAGAAATGGTTGTTGATGGATGATTGTTTTATGCGACTCTGGAGAAGTACGCCGCAATTATTCGGATTCGCGTGCAACGTTCCACATGCGGTTCTTGCGTTTAATCGAGGGACCCCGGTAGTCCCTTCGCCAGTGCGCCCGTTATCTCGACTCATCACTTTTCTTTGAAGACCACCGAAACGGTGCTCGGTAGAAGGAGAAGGAGACGCTTCCCAATGCTATTTATCAGGGCCCGCTCGCTCCTGACATTTCTCGCGATCGGATCGCCGCTGATAACGGTACAACCATAGTGGAGAAGGTACTCGTACGCATGGTATTTTATGCGTGTCGGTGCTTTTGTTTCTTCGCGAATCGAGGATAGTCCTCCATCTTATGATACGCTTATGAAAATCGCCGCTCCGAAATAACCAGCTCGGGAACCGTATCCTGGCTACGTCAACCTCCGAGCCTCCACGAAGATTATGCGCACACAAAATCATCGCTTTTTTTCTACTATAAATACTCCGACAACGTAACAAACTTATTTTTCTCTTCTTTAAATATGTGTATACGAAGGACCATTTTATTAAAAAATGATTGTTATAAATGGAAAACTTCATTCAGTAAACTCACTGTAGTTAGAATAACCAGATAATTTGTTATGCTTTGTACGGTTTTCTGAATCGTCTTTTCAAGACAAAAAGTTCCACTTAACGAGTCCAATGCTAACAGCACACTTTTCATTCAGAAAGCAATAAAGCGGCCCAGAAAAATCGTAGATCAATTTTTAGAGAGTCGTTGTAAAGAGGAAGCTTCAATAGATAAGACCAGGTTAGTTAGAACCACCAGAAAAAATGTTCAGACTTTGCACAGTCGTCTGAATTCATCAAATTGTCGAGAAAAGTGGGCTTCCTATTAACACTAGATTTACGGGATCCGTCAAAATGATGGGTTCTAATATTTTTAATTTACGATTATTGAAATTGTCAAGCTGTATTCGTGAGTAGTTATTCAACGAATTAATTTCTTTGGATATGTGTAATTTTTAAAAAATGATTTTGAATAGATCCACTCTTGTTATTTTTGTAAAGTGATGTAAAATAGTTACGTTTATAGCTCCGTAAACCTAGTGTTAAGACCAATACTAGCAACGTTCTTTTCATTGAAAGTACAATAAAACGGCTAAAAAAATTGTATATCAAATTTTCTTAGTCCATTGTAAAAAGGAGACTTTACTTTTTAAATCTGCTCTGGTTAGAATCATCGGAAAAAATGTTCAAACTTTGCACAGTCGTCTGAATTTGTGAAATGTTCAAGATAAAGTAGCCCACTCGCCGTGCACCTGAATGGTCACTTAAACTGCAATAAAATGACGGAAAGAAATCGTACATCGATTTTTCAGGTATCGTTGTAAAGAAGAAGCTTCAATCTTCAAGCCTGTGGAAGATTCAATCCCGAAAAAAATTTACCAACGAGTCTTCAAAAGTTTCATGACGCACCATCATCGAGAAGAAATGTGTCTTTACCCTCCCTGAAAATGATTTTATATTTAATTCCAGAACCACTACGATAAAAAATGAACGATGGTAAAATGAAACTAGAGGCTCCAAGGTGTAAAATGATTCGGTGACATAAATGCACGAGTCGGTTCAGTGAAATTGGTAAAACGGCGAACAAGGCGGATAGCCGATCGCGATCACAAAATTGCCGCTGCATCGGGAACGGGCGCGCGGTGCATCACCGTTTGCATCGTTGCATACGCGCCGGTTGAGCGATTTATAACTTCCACTTAGGTTTTCCGAGAGCGGGAGATCAAGACGGATCGCGTTCCCCGACGAACTTGGTAGAATCGTGGCGCCATGCCTTAATAGTTTCCAGTTGGAGGGAGCCTTTCACCCGGGGCTAGGCAATAAATCGCATAAATCGCATCGCGCGACTTATCAGAGTGGAATATTCGTGTGGCGGTGGGGGGAGGGAAGGACCCGATATTCGAGCGAACAGTGGGACCAGGGCTTGGAAGAAAACGGGGCGAGGAGGAGGAAAGAAAGAAAAAGGAAGGAAAAGGAAGGAAAAGGAAGGAAAAGGAAGGAAAAGGAAAGAAAAGGGAGGAAGAGGCAAACGATCGAGAATTCAGAGCCGGGTTTGCCGACCGGCACGCTCACTGACCCCTGACGGCTCCAGCCAAAGCGGACGTCACGAGAAACCCTTACCTTCGTTACCTTGCTAGTATTTAAGGATCTTCGCTCTGGCGTGCCGTACATACGGCTATGCAGGCATTTAGATCTTTATCCGATTCCCTCTACCTCTTTCTCTCTTTCTCTCTCACACACCTTCTTTTTACCTTTCTTCGTCGTTACGTCTCTCTTTCTGCTTCTCGAGAGAGGCAACGAGTACTCCAGTGAACCTGATACCTCCTCGAGAACCATTATCGGTACCCGAGATACCCGTCGCCGTTGCCGCCCGCTGAATTGCCAGCGAAATTGCGCCCCTCGTGGCCGGCAAGTGTGTCGTAATGGCGGAGACCATGATGCGTTATAATAATCGACTGGGACTCGCTAACGTACCACCGGTTTTATTTTTATTAGTGTTAGAAGATCGACAGAGCAGATCGTAGAGCAACGAAACTACACCTTTCATACAACCGGGCATTTCAATGACATACAACGCTACTTGCAACAACATAATTAATGCATCATGAGGCTATAAAAATTACCATCTGACATAAATCATTATTTAGCGATTTTATAAAAAAAGAAATGTTTCAATTTATTGTATTCGAGGGGACTCATCGAATGATAGTTCGATTTTTTAAAGCATTATATTTTTCAAGATATGAAGGTGACCTTGAGTTTCTCAAATTGTACCATTTTTCTAGCTACTGCAATGCAGTCCTCAAAGAGACAGATTCAACGACTTATAACAAAGTTTCGTTTAAAACGATTATCCGTTCGATGAAATTTTCAGAGTTTGTTTAGTTTACGTAGATCTACAAAACGTACTTTTTAAAATTTCAATATAGACCCGTATCAAAATGATTTATTTTTGTATTTTCTCTGGAATTCCGACCAATTGCAATTTTTTCAAAATTTTTGTATCACGTCATGTAGCAAACTAATTGTTCTGACTTCTCAAAATAATCCGAGTCGTAATGGGCTGCATATTTAAAAAGTTATCGTCTTTTTAAGAGTGTCTTTTACAACATTTTACCTGAAAACAAAGAAACGACATTTAAAGTTTATTATTTAAAATGTCAATTCCTTTTTACAATCTCAATTATAATTAAATATTATTCAGTTTTCTCACACCTATTTTCTTTATACAACTTTTCTCTCATTATTCCTAATCTCTCCCTCTATCGTATAAGCCGGTCACTACTTTACCTGTGCGGTAAAATTCAAATTAAAGAGATACATTTTCTTTCAATGTATAACATAGAATAATTTATAAAATAGCACGAAAAACAATAAAAAAAGTGGTTCACCAAAATTTGTTATCACGCGTCGCAAATATTCGAAAACGGTCGAGTAGATTAATTTCTAATTTAAAAATTGTACAAATAAAGTTCTGTTCAAATCGGTGTTGAACAGTACTGCTAATTCCACCAAAATGTTTCAGAAGACGACTCTCTCGAGGATTTCCCATTCTTCCAGTATAACAGTGGGGTATACGTGTCCGTAATGACCAATTAATGATACACACCGGGTAATTACAAGCCAAGAAAGGGGATCGCACAGACGGTTTATTAATTTCCGTATAAGATGTTAATTACGTAAAGGCAATCGACGAATTGTCGAACACGGACGAGCGAAGACGCGCGCGCTCTTCGGGGTTATTATCCGCGAAACAAATTGCGGACACGTTCGCAAACTTTCTAACGCCCGCCCACCTAAACACCGTATTTATGCTTGCATCTGTGCACGGTTTTCTGTACGCAGGATGCACCGTGACGATCTACGGTAGCGAAACCGGCAGCGTTTCTGTTCGCGATGTTATTAATCCGAGATTACCCGTGTTCGACAATTAAATCCACCGGAAAAATTGTAATTAACACTTATTGGCCAATGAATCTTGAAACTGACGGCGCTCGATTTCACACGACTTCCATTTTGATGATTTATTTGACTCGGTACCCTTTCCACTCTGCTCTTATACTTAGGGCAACGGTTTCCAACCTATAAACTACTACGCCTCCACGAGGAAAAAATTTTTTCCGCGTCTCTTTACCTTTTATTCTTTTAATAGATATAATTAGATAAACACGTTTTAAATAATAAAAACTTTATTACAAAAAAAAGCAACTGAAAACTGCAATAAACAAGATAATAACATGGTTTTGATGTAAGATATACTGTAGATCAGGGATGGGCATTTTTGTCTCAATTGAGACAAAACCGCCCCCACCATAGCGCCTACTGCTCCCCACCAGCATCCGCCGTTGCCATAGGGGAAAGAAGTGCTTCGCACGCCACGAACAGTGCGCAGGCCTCGCGCCTGAAAGAGAGGTTGGTGGGAGAAGCAGGCGTTTGAGCGGCTCCACCCGTGCCCATGCCTGCTGTAGATGTGTATTTATTCTTATATTAAATTCTTTTTAATCATTTAAATCAACTACATCTATTTCATGAAAATTTAATGCGAGAATTGTTGTTGTTTATTGGTACAAAGTATATCAAATCTTGGGGACAATGTGATGTGTACCACATGTATCTCTTTTTCGTCTACTAACCTGGCTCGATATTTGGTTTTCATTGCAGCCAGTGCCCAAAAACCTGTTTCGCATAAAAGCAAATACAAAGATTCATTCGAAATTGAATTAAGGTTTCATTTTGAAGATATTATGGTATGAAAATTAATATTTTATTAAAAAATTTTGGTGCCTCCCTTGGGAGGCGCGCCTCCCAGGTTGGAAACCGCTGACTTAGGGCAACCGGATCGCGATTCGACATTTTTCGATATTATAGCGAGAAGTCGTAAAGAATTTCTTGTTAAAATCAATTTAGACTCTCTCACGTGTGTTATGATACACGCAGCGTTCGATTATAGTGAGTCGTACTGTTCGCATTTTTCTACTAAACTTTCTTTTAACCGCTGAACTATCAGATGGGTCAAACGATCGATTCTGAATTCATTATTTTATGACTATTGAAGGTATAAGGAAATCTTTTGGAAATGATGATTTACTGTATTGATTCGATAATGTTCATGGTCAATCTTCATTTTTCAGATCTTGCGATTTTTACAATATATTTTGGAAACTTTACAGTTGCTTCTGAACCTTGTCTTATGGTTATTGGAATTGTTAGCGATAAACTGTCACAGTTTGCAACAAAGGAATAGTAATTTTTACAAAATATTGTGCATACCTCACAGTTGTTTCTCAAGCTTGTCTTATAGTGCTAGAAATGTTTAGCAATAACTTGTCATAGTTTGATAAAAAGGAGTCGTAGAATGGAAAATCCAAGCTCATTTTAAAGATTGAAATCTCTACAAAATAAAATTTTTTACCTGAATTGCAACAGACTGAAATAGAAATTTATCGAATATCTTTCTTAGTACATTAAGTAGATTAAAAATAATGTAATAGTAAGTTTATATTCTTCTGATATTTTCCCTGTTGTAAATTACACCTACTCATTTTTGTCACAAAATCATAAAATCCGGAGTCTAGTAATTAATATCAGAAAACAAAACTTCTCAGTCTTTGTTTTGTGAAATATTATATTTTACTGTTGAGTGGGCGACCAACGTGTTAAATAAAATTGCACCTTCTACCGCGTCATGCTATGAGCGTCACCTTGAAACCTTCCGAGCTTCTCCAGAATAAATTCTATGAGCCTGAACGGACTCTTTTGTCTCTAAATAAAAGTGCAATTTCCTTGCAACCATGAAAGGAAGCTGACAATTAAGCAGACCCGTTAATTTCCAAATTTTTATCGTATTCATTGCTAATACCTTGCAGCTTCTACACAAGTAACGGATTCTACAAGCAACCGATTCTACAAGTAACCGATTCTATAAGTAACAGATTCTACAAAAACAATGGATCCGCGAGATGCACACCCGATGGGAAATCATAATCATAAGGCACGTCGCATACGTACTGCCACGTGATTAGAATGCGCTTTCAGGAGTCAGCTGTCAAAGCAGCGAACGCAAGAAACGAAAGAAAAATTCTATGACCACCCATTGTAATGGGGTTCCCGTTAAGCCGATTGCAACGCTGATTAGACACCGGTATGAAATGACATGCTGGAGTAATTAGGACCGGTGTAAAGTGACGTATCTCGAGTCACGAATCTCCCCTCGAAACGTCTCGGGTTCTTCTCTCGTTGCTTGATCGTAGATACGGTTTCATCTATAAAAACCAGATGTAATAACCGGACATATAATGTGACGGCCGCGATAACGCATTAGCGTAATTCCTGAAATACTATGTCAGTCGCGCAACCGCGATTTTATGGACACCGAGCTCTGAAGCGGGAATGTCCCATTTTAAACCTGTTTTCAAGTGTGATCCCTCTTTACAGTAGCGGATGAAAAGTTTGGACTCACAGTTTAAAAACCTAATTTTTTAGACTGTTCTATTACGCTTTGAAGGAAGAGTTGTTAACATTGTTCTCAGGTGGCACGTTATTTTATCACAAATTGGACGATCTCAGAAATTTCTACTGGGTTCAAAACATTTTTCCTGTGTGTGTATCTAATATAGACTTAAATTTTGAAGCCTCTTTTTTGCAACGACTCTTCAGATCTTCACCTACGATTTTTTAAGACCATTTTATTGCGATTTGAATGAAGAATGTGTTCTGTTAACATTGCTCTCAGGTGGAACATCATTTTATCACAAATTGGACGGTCTCAAACATTTTTACTAGGTTCAAAACATTTTTCCCGTATGTGTACCTAACGTGGACTTGAAGATTGAAGCTTCCTCTTTGCAACGACTCTTCAAAACTTCACTTACGATTTTTTAAAACCGTTTTATTGCGGTTTGATTGAAGCATACGTTCTGTTAACATTGCTCTCAGGTGGAACGTTATTTTATCACAAATTGGACGATCTCAAAAATTTCTTCTGGGTTTAAAAAATTTTTTCCGTATATCTACCTAACGTGGACTTGAAGATTGAAGCTTCCTCTTTGCAACGACTCTTCAAAACTTCACCTACGATTTTTTAAAACCGTTTTATTGCGGTTTGATTGAGGAATACGTTCTGTTAACATTGCTCTCAGGTGGAACGTTATTTTATCACAAATTGGACGATCTCAAACATTTCTACTGGGTTTAAAAAAATTTTTCCGTATATCTACCTAACGTGGACTTGAAGATTGAAGCTTCTTCTTTGCAACGACTCTTCAAAACTTCACCTACGATTTTTTAAAACCGTTTTATTGCGGTTTGATTGAAGAATATGTTCTGTTAACATTGCTCTCAGGTGGCACGTATTTTATCACAAATTGGACGATCACAGAAATTTCTACTGGGTTCAAAACATTTTTCCCATGTGTGTATCTAATGTAGACTTAAAAATTGAAGCCTCCTCTTTTGCGACGACTCTTCAAAACTTCACTTACGATTTTTTAACACTATTTTATTGCGATTTGAATGAAGAAAGTGTTCTGTTAACATTGCTCTCAGGTGGCACGTTATTTTATCACAAATGGGACAATCTTAAAAATTTCTACCGAGTTCCAAAAATTTTTTCCGTGTGTCCACCTAACGTAGACTTGAAGATTGAAGCTTCCTCTTTGCAACGACCCTTCAAAACTTCACCTACGATTTTTTAACGCCATTTTATTGCGATTTGAATGAAGAAAGTGTTCTGTTATCACTGCTCTCAGGTGGCACGTTATTTTATCACAAATTGGACGATTTCAAACATTTCTACAGAGTTGAAAATTTTTTTTTGTTGGTCTGGGTAACCTAGATTTCAAGATTAACGCCTCTCCTTTACATGAACCTCTTAAAATTTTCTGCAAGCGCTCGGCGTGCTTCATTTCCCGCGAGGAACGAGCAAAGAACCAGAGAAAGACAGAGAGACAGGCTAATAATCTAAGAGGTAAACGGGCCGGGTTCTCTCGATTCAGCGAGATCCAACAAGATCCAGAGAAGGTATGGGTGGAGCTGGTTCACGAGGTCGGGTCAAACAGGCGACTTCAACGCGCCAAGATCGTTCCATGAGGTTCTGGAAGATCCGTAGGATCGAGATGACAGAGGTCAAGGGTTGCCTAACTAGAGAATCGCTTGTTACAGTTGCATCCGCTGCAACTGTAATTTCGACCACGTTGAAACTACACAATAACGAATCGGACACGTGATGCTTGATGCAACAGACGGTTGCTAAACCTTGATTGAATTTAGAAATTAGAATGATGATTGGATGCAGGTTTTCCTTGGCCTACATTCAATGTAGGTTCTTTTCATTATTATCTTTTGCAGAGAGGAGGTGCTTAGTTACATTTCTCATTAGAAATTCACGAATTTAACGATTATAGAGTATGTACAAAATTATTTACTGTTTTTGTATTGCTTCCATTTGCTTCAAATTTAATGTTGCAAAAATATGCTGGCTTTAAAAATCATTTGAATACTGAATCCTGAATTTTTATGATTTGGTGGAATTTAGAGATTAAAATCATAATTGGATGTTGGTTCTGTTTGGTCTAGATTTAGTGTAGATTCTTTTTTTCGGTTTAAATTGGAACTGTTCCGCTTCACGGCTTGGTGTTCATAAAAATGTGATTTCGCGATTCACACAGTATTTCAGGAATTACGCCTATGTTGGGTTTTTACAGATGAAATCGTTTCTACGATCTTCCAATTTTTCATAAAAACGAACCACCTCAGATCAATGTTGGCGACACACTTTCCATTCACGGCGTAATAAAACAGTCCAAAAAAATCGTACATGAAATTTTGAAGAGCGATTGCAAAGAGGAAGCTTCAATGTCCCAATCAATGTTATTTTGACTCATTGAAAAAATTTGTCTAACTCCGTAGAAATGGATCATTTTTACAATTTCTTAGCAAAAACGCATCAGCTTCGAACAATGTACATTCAAAGCGTAGTAAAACACTCAATAGCTATTTTTCCAGAATAAAAACGACAATTTCGAGCAACAATACATCAGTACACAATTAATATTTTCCACAACAAAACACACGAATAAAATTTCCTCGAGAAAAGAACTTCCTACGAAGTCTCAATGCACAATTTTCGCCCTACATTCGTCCAAGAAATCATCCCCAGGCTCCCAATTACGTTTACCACCGAGTACACACTCGTATTAAACTGCGCCGATGGATGATTGGCGTCGAGCTCGCTCGTAGCACTCGTCGAATTGCTTAATTACGACAAGAAACGGCGGCGAGCACGGTTACGGGGCCGATTTCTCTGTAATCCGCCGTCGCAAATTGCTGTAACGGCGATAAAACGACGCCGTGTGTTGCTCTCGGTCCCCCCGGTCGAATAATTGCTCGCCGGTTATTTTTAATTGAATTACACGAACGTTAAACGGCTCGGCGCTTCCCGTTGGATAACGCCAGCCGCAAAAGGCGTTCCGTGATGCAAACGCTCGCGGTTTTAAGTTCACCAAAGGATACGAACTCGCGGCAGTGTATAATCGAGCGGCGTGCTCCATTTCCCGCGAGGAACGAGCCAAGAACGAGCGCACGAAGAGAGAGTGAGAGAGAGAGAAAGAGAGAGAGAGAGAGAGAGAGAGAGAGAGAGAGAAAGAGAAAGAGAGAGGAGGATGGAAGCGAACGTGACGGCTCCTCTCGAGCCAGGGAGATCCAGAGAGATGTGGGTGGAGGTTTTTGAGAAAAACCTTGTACGAATGTGTATATCTCTACGAGGCTCAAGAAATTTTTTTCAGCGATTTAATACTTCACGGATTTGAAGAATAATGTCTCATTTTCACAATAGATGAAGGAAAGAACCCCGCACTAATCATATGGAAAATCTATCCCGGTAAAATCAGTTGGATTTTTCATATGTTGTAGTTTATGATTTACTGAACAAAAGATGTAATGGGCACAAAGCTCAATAATGAATAGTCATCGAGTTAAAATCAGTCAAACATGACAAATTCGAGCTGCCGAATACTGAAATCTCGGGAAGTATTTATTTTTTGGAAAAATGTTTGAAACAAAAATAGTAGGGTTTCACAAAATCTGTTAGGTGGTGTTATTATTTTTGAATTTTGAATGACCTTGAAAAGGTCTGTGAATAGAAATCTTTCACAAAAATCTTTGCGTGTTACAGCAGAGATAAGGACCCCACGGTAGTATTTTTTTACTCCAAACCCTCTCTACTATGTGTGTGTGTGTGTGCGTGTGCGTGCGTGTGTGTGCGTGGATTAATAAAAAAATGATCTAATTATGTATTGCCAAACAGTATGGACAGCAAAATGTATGGAATACACTGATATGAATAATATAAATATCGGACGTAGCAATGCCAGAAAGTAATGGCATTCGGCAGCAATAACGCTAGTATGTTGCCAACTTCATTTAGGTTGCGCAACTTGAAAATCGGAGGAATGGGATGGCGAGAGTGGGGGTGCGTCAAGCGTGTAAAGTAAATATACTTCCCGAGATTTGAGTATTCGGCAGCTCGAATTTGTCATGTTTGGCTGATTATGACTCGATAATTGTCCATTATTGAGCTTTGTGCCCATTACATCTTTTATTCAGTAGATCATAAGCTACAACATATGAAAAATCCAATTGATTTTACCGGGATAGATTTTCCATATGATTAATGTGGGATTCTTTGATGTACATTTTTTGGACCGTTCTATTGTACTTTGAATGTGGTGGGCGCTCTGGTAGCAATGGACTCGAAGGGTGGGTAATTTTCCTCGAAAATTTGACGAATTCAGACGACTGTTCAAAGTTTAAAAAATTTTTCTATGAATTCTAACTGTAACAAGTTTAAAGAGCGAAGCCTCCTCCTTACAATGGACTAAGAAAAATTGATCAAGAATTTTTTATGGTAATTTTGTTTTTAACATAAAGTGTCAGTATTGGCCAGAAACAGTGAATTTTTCTAAAAGAATGGTATAACTTTGAAGATCTCTACCAGGTTAAATAAAAAATTGTTTTTCGAACAATCGAAGGGGCTCCACAAGTCCAATTACGACACAATAACAATCATCTAAAAATCAGTCTCGGTACGAACGATCCATTATTTCCCCGTGCATTCCCCATCGTCCATAGATCCCACCTCCTCGATCTTATAATAAATCGCTCTTAGCGGAGTAATCGGTGTTTTAGAATGCACGCCAGGCAGCGATACATCTCGGGGCCCGATAGCCTCTCTCGCTATCTTATACTTTCTCCATATTTCACCCCGTCGGCCTCTCCGCGGTCGAGTGTTTATATAGTTATTCTTCGGGAAAGAAGCGTTATTACTCTTCGGTCGATGGTGCGCGCCCGCGCAAGCGCGAGTGCGTTGCGCGAGCGCTCGACGAGAGTAAGGTCAGCGACGGGGTGAGACTGGGGGTGGAAAAAGGTACGCAGAAACTATACCAACGTTTCCGGCTTGACCTCGAAGCCTCATCGAGGTCTCCGATCCGCCTAAACAAATCGCTCTGCCTGCCCTTCTTCGTCGGCCGGGTATCATTTTCGCCGATGAGCATTTACGATCGCGAACATTTGCTCTCGCGTGCTGTTTACACGATGCATTACGCGTCGAACGATCGGCTGGCGCTCAATCATCGAATTCCGCTTCCCCTTGCATCTGCGCGAGTGCGTACCCCTTGCATCACTTTGCACTTGTATGCATCTGTATGCATTTGAGTGTATTTGAATTCTTGTCAGTGCATCTTTTCGCAAACTTTGTGTATTTGTACGTGAGCGTCTGGTGTTAATTTCGGTTAAACTTCACTTTGGTGGAACAAAAACTTTGGTCTCCTTTACATGTAATTTCGTGGATGTTGACGAGATAAACCGAAAAATGTAAGTTTTAATGACAGGAATTCACTGGTTTAAAAGATATACGTCTGTAAGTGTCAAGCACTTCTAACGTTTTTGATATACAGTATACTCTCCGTAAGAGACGTAGGTTCGGGTGTGCTGCATTCATAGAAAACGGAGTACATTCCTTGTAGTGTGCCAACCGTAAAGAGAAATAACGATTGAAAAAGAAAGACGGACTGAGGTTCAGCTCAGCCTTTTAAATTGAAAATTCAAAACTTCTTATTTTTGGAGAAGTAGCAACGTCTGTTTCAAGAGCCATCGTTAGGCACCCCTGGCATAACTTATAGAAAACAGGAGCATTTGTTCCTTTAACTGTTAAAGTTTAACATGTTTTTCTAGTACTCAGTGATTACGAGAAGAAATCTAACTAGTGAAATCTCTGAACACCCTGTATAAAAAGAGTCCAAAATTTTTGGTTTTCCAGTGCGAATTATAGCCCCGGTGTGAATTTGTGTACGTTTGTGCGAGTTTGCGCGTGTTTCTGCGCGTTTGTGCGCGCTTGGAGGTGTTTGAGCGTGTTTGCGCGTGTTTGAGCGAGACCATCGCAGGTGTGGGGGTAGCGAAAGGTCGCGCGATTCGTTATGGCGATTTCGCGTGCGTGTTCCGCCGTTCTGAAAATTTATTCGAGCCGCCTTTATCGTAATTAGCGTATTCCCAGGGCCGGCGAACAGTGTCTTGACGTTGCTCGCCAAGGTAATTCGTGAATACGGCGGTGTATACGGTACTTAAGGAGTTAGGCCGGCTCTGATGACTTCATTGGCTATTCCGACCGAACCGATGTTCCGCGGAAATTCGCCCGGATTACTTACTCCCGTTTCATGGTTAATTAAGCGAATTTAAGCGAGTCGACTCGCCGACGATACGAACGATCCCCGGGAAAACCGACTCCAATTAAGCGCGCCGGCCTGTGGATTATGGATTCTTCTGAATATTCAGTGGTTTCTTTATGCCGGTTTCTCTCGGTTTCGAATGTTATCGGTCGCGAGTCGCTACCGGTTGAGAAATTACACGGGGAGTCCATAATTCCGTGAAGCGAATGGTTTATTGATGGGTATGGGAGGAAGTTATGCGTAAATTTATCTAGGAAGTCATTAATATAAGCGGATTTGAATAATGATTTTTTAATCGTGATTTTATGCGGACAATTAGCGGATTAATATATATGCATTTTGTTTTATAGCGTTGTGTAAAGTCACTCTTTAAACGCTTAAATGTGGTGACCACCGGGAAGAGTGGAGGAAATAAGTAAAGTACATAATTTTTCATTGGTGCTTATTACTAAATGAACAATTCTGAATATACAACTTTTCAACATCATATTCCAATTTTTGTTTACTTTAATAACTTATGAAGTGACGATAAAATCACGATTTACAAAACAACATTTTCTGGGACATCTGAAGTGAAAAATTCTAATTCAGACATCAACCAAAATTGTATTATTCTGAAATGAAACGCACGGCTTTTGGAATTGTGCAATTATTATAAAAATTACAGCAGTTTGAACAGGGTATACATATTTTAACTGAACACCACGATCGGCGTTAATTGTCCATAAAACATTAAACAATTGCGAAGTCGTAATACTCGTAGGCTACAACCTGAATCGTAAAATACATTATATAGAATATTTTCTGAAAATCTGAACAAAATCAGACGTGCACTAATATACATTTACTGAATATTATCCACGGCTATAATTTTTCTATTAATAATAATAATAATGATAATGAAACAGCAACAATGGCTATTCAGAAGCATAGAGATCCTTAAAGCTATTTATGCTAGCATCGCTTTCTGAAATAATCTTGGCTGTTTGTCCTTCAACAAATACACCAACGACAATAATTAAGGGATGATAATGGTCACATGATACTGAGCCAACCATAATTAAACGATGGTTGAACGAGCGGAAACACGACAACGGGACAGTGCACAGTATCGGCGACACTAGGATTAAATAACACAGAAAATAGTCATCCGTAGTTGAGGTGTATGTTAGAATCTATATTGCCAAGGTCACTGCTAGGAACGTCCCTGACCATGCTAAATGGAGAAAGTCAGGATCTAATTTCATCCTGTTTAATACCCCATGGAAGACGTCCAAGCCTGTGTGTTCAGCTTTTTCCATGGCAGTAAAACCGAAAGATAGAGGCAGCCTTTATATTCGCTTCCTATCTCGATGCGCAGTGGAGTTGAATTCCCCGGTAGGCAAAAAGCTTTCCGATACAGGCTGGGGACATTTCGAGCGAGCCTGAATGAGCATCGAGACTACAGAATCCTGTGGAAACCACCATGGTCCAATGTCCGCGATGCTGGAAGCGTCGGTCGAACGATAAAACCGAGATAATCGTGACGGCGAGCGAGCGAGGGCCAAATGGAAGCGTAATCGCGGACAATGCGATTCGAAGAATCTACCTGAACCGGTAGAAAAATTGTACCTTCGGTTCGAACATTGTAGAAAGGATGATACTAGTCCCTTATAGAAGTTCTACATTGACTAGTTATTTTATTGACGGTGCTATCTTGAATGTAAAGAGGGTAGCTCTTGAAAACTCTGATCGCGGATCAGGGTTCTTTCAATGTGTAATACAACGGCAACAACAAATGGTAGATGATATTTTAGGATCTTGTTGTGAAGGGGTAGCTTTGCACCTCAATATTGCTTAGGTGAGACTTTCTCTAGAAATATTTTTTAAACTCTGCAGACACGTTTGAATTTGTTAGATTTTCGAGAAGAAATGCCAATAAAACACTTAACGTACAAAATACTACGAATACGCAACAAAAAATCGTACACCAAATATTTTTAGTCCATTGTAAAGAGAATACTTTGCTCTTTAAGTCCACGCAATTACAATCTTCAGAAAAAATTTTTAAACTTTGTAGAGAAGTTTGTATTCGTCAGACTATCCAGTGATGCCGGATTGGTTAAATCGAGGGGAATAGAGTTCACCACCTCTCTGATGACCAGAGTAATATGTAACACGGTGCGCGGCATGTCACGTGATCAGTCTACGGTCTTAGTGGGGGACATTGGAGTGTGCTCAGGTAGTGGAATGGGATAGTGGAAGGGGAAAAGGAGGAGAGGAAAAACACCCAGTTTTGGGTGGATCTGGCGACACTGAGACTATCTAAGAATTGGTCAGAAAAATGGGCCACCTATCAAGGCCAACACTAGCAACGCCGTCTTCATTCAAAGTGCAATAAAACGGTTTAAAAATAATCGTACCTCACATTATTTCAATTCATTATAAAGAGGAGACATCACTCCTCAAATCCGCGTTGGTTTGGAAGATCAAAAAAAATTTTTCAAATTCTCCACAGGCGTTCAAACCTGAAATAGTAAAATTCTCCAAAAAAGCTCATCTTCACTTCCCCGCTAGTGTCCTGACACAAAATCCTCCTAAATAAAGAAAAAACCGCATGGTAGATCGAAATTAAGATCTTCACCATTCAAACTGAGCCTAGTGACATCCACGTCCGATTTTTCCTAACAAACTTGCATCCACTCAAAGATCAGCAATTCTCAATATAGACAATTACTATCCATAATTACCCGCTTAATGAACAATTCCCATTCCACCTGATTTTCACAAATTATCCATCGAACGCCCAGTGCGCCGGCAGCGTAACCAGGCAGTTCCAACGACACTCTATGCAACTGGGAACACGTATCGTCGACGCCAGTACATTTCCGTGGGATGGTTACACGGTTGTTGGTCCGCGGTGCAACGTAACGCGATGCAACGATATAAACATACGTGTGTTATGGTCCTGGTCGATTCAGCGGCTGTGCATGACGCGTACAACGTCGCCGCGTACCCGCTCGTGTACCCGCTGTACCCGCTGTACTCGCTTCTACACGTGTAGAGAATTGTGAACAGACGAAGCGACGGGACGCGGGCTGCCGCGGGACACGCGCGACTACAGCAACGTTCTATGCGGGCTCGTTATGGTTTCTCCGGCTCGATAATGCTCGATCGAAATGATCCCGCCGTGAAATACG
Source organism: Sphecodes monilicornis (assembly GCA_913789915.3). NCBI lineage: Eukaryota > Metazoa > Arthropoda > Insecta > Hymenoptera > Halictidae > Sphecodes > Sphecodes monilicornis. Next base: position 10,481,768 of record OU565285.1, on the reverse strand, counting down.
CGCCAATCATCATCATACCTCCGCGATCCCGGGAGAGGACGCGACCGAATCCTCAGACGACAACCGCCGCGATTGAGACCTCAGGCTAGCTCAGGAGGATTACCAGTTGATGTTTTACCACTTGACGCCGGTGAGAGAGACTCTAGAGAGAGAGAGGATCAGGCGATGTCGTTGATGTCACAGAGGGATCGTGGACATGCTGGCTTGCCTAAGCGCGCTGACTTTGAGTTATGAGCATGGGAAATGTCGGAACTCTCGTCTGAGGAGGATCGTGTATGACTGTAGGATTCGAATTATATCGTTTGAAGTCGAGGATTATGAGGTTAGACGCTGTCAGCGAGTATGATGCTCTTCATTTTCTTGGGAATGAAAAACATCTTTCGATGTTTCGGATAGCTAAATAAAATTTAAATTTGATAGCATCGATATTGGAAATTGAAAATGGGATAAACCTTACGTTTAGGGGAGGATGCTCCGATGACCTTGACCTTGACATACGTTGTTGAGGACAACATTCTGAACAACTTTTGTCATTACAACTACCCGGCGCTCGGTCTCAGTTTTCGAGATATTTGCGAAAAACTATTGCTAATAGTGTATTAAATTTTCCGTATTCTTCCACACTCCGTGGCAACGTAAACCTGTTCCGGGGCCGCATCTGTTTATTTTTTGTTTGTAAACACGTTGTGGGGATGAGAAGCGACAATACCACACACACCCACCCAGTGTTTCTAAAAAGAAGGCTCTCACATTATACAATATAAAATCAACTGAGACGAATACAGCATACATGTATTATATTATCGCATTTGATAGTAAAACAAATTGCAAAAGCTAACCCAGACCTAACCCAGACCAATACAGCATACATGTATTATATTATCGCATTTGATAGTAAAACAAATTGGCATTGGTTTCATTTGATTTTACATTGTTTAATGTGAGAACCTTCGTCTCAGAAACACTGGGTGGGTGTTTGTGGTGTCATGTGTTGGTTAGGACAAGGTGGCGGGTGGCGAAGAGCACGCAGATGAAATTATGAGTATCTCGAATAGTATCTATATGAAACTGAGAATTTTATTCTGTATTTAAATGGTCTAATGGATACATAGAATTCATTATTTCGAAAAAAGCATCAATGCGTTTATCAAAATTGTATGTTCTTTTAAATAAAAATTCGGCAATATAATTAGTATAATGATAATCACGTATGCCATAGCGAGGAATGCTTGCTCTCAGGTCTCTCCACAATCTTTCAATATTTTGTGTATGAACTTCAGTTTCAGGATAACAAAATTAGTCGAAACAGAAAATTCAATACAGTACTAGCAATAGTTTTTCGCAAATATCTCGAAAACTAAGACCGAGCACCGGGTAGTTGTAATGACAAAAGTTGTTCAGAACGTTGTCCTCAACAACATATGTCAAGGTCAAGGTCATCGGAGCATCCTCCCCTAAACGTAAGTTTTACCGAAAATGGTATTAACACTAAATTTACGGAGAACTAAAATTGAGTCTACAATGAAAATAACGAGAATGTACAAATTTTTAGCCATTTTTGTTTATAATATTGTGGGATCAGGACCCCCCAGACCAAATACTGTATGGAGACTAGGAAAAGTAGGCGGGTTCCGTGGTTATGTGTAAGAGTTGATCAGCTACAACCGCGAGGGTCCTGGGTTCGATTCCCGGCGCGGAATTCCTCATTTGACCTAAGATCCTACATTTGGGGGCTCGTTCAGGATGGGGGGAGCACCGATGCCCGCATGGTGACAGACGACGAACGCAGTGAGCAAGCGTTGCGCAGACGGTCGCACGTGAGCGAAAGGACGACGAAGTGAAGTAAGGGACACATCCAGGGAAAACTGCTAGAGAGGGCAGTGGATGATGTTCCCGAAAAGTGACGAAGTTGATGACGAGTTGTGGTTGATGGCGCTGAGGCCAAAAAGACGATGGTGCTGCGACGGACATTCGAGGGCGAATGCCGGAGCAGGATGGCCGAGTGTAGGATCAGGGACCCCCCAGACCAAATACTGTATGGAGATTAGGAAAAGTAGGAGGGTTCCGTGGGTATGTGTAAGAGTTGATCAGCTACAACCGCGACGGTCCCGGGTTCGATTCCCGGCGCGGAATTCCTCATTTTTCCTAATATCCTACAATATGTACCCAAGGAAATAAATTTGACGAATTCTCTTGGTTGCATCTTACCAATGTCGATGATTGTATATTAAAAATATCAGAACGTCCTCTAGCAGGGATTGGCACGGTAGGGGCCACTCAAACGCCTGCTCCGTAACGGCGGATGCTGGTGGTGGACAATGGGCGCTATGGTGGGGACGGTTTTGTCTAAATTGAGACAAAAATGCCCATCCCTGATCTATAGTGCTAACCTTTTAACTCTTTATGTCGAGTATACTCGTTACTAAAGGATGGTATTTTTTATTCAATAACGAGTACACTCGTGATGAAAAGATGGCATTTTTTGTCTAGATCATTTTTTCGACTCGATCATTGTCCGACTCAACCTGAGGCTCGGGTACTCGAAATTTCCTGTTGTCTTATCTAATTTGCCTTGATCACCTCCATTTAGGAATAGTAATGATCCTAGATCCTAGATCTTCTCTGTATCTTGAGTTGATCGTCCAGCTTCATATAGAAACCCAGATAGCAACCCAGATAGCAGATTGAAAATTGAAGAAACGAATGTCCTGGTGTATTCGAAACGTTCTAGTTCGAAGGTCGACTCTCTATTCATATAAAATATATTCATAGCCGTACTTTCAGGTCAGGGGCCTAGAGTCGAGAATAAACAAGGCGACATCTTGGCGTCCTCTCTCACGGAATTCGATCTAGCACTATGGTGATTAGGTCGATGACAAGCGATGCGACACGGATCACGCTCTTCTTGCGACGTGTTTCTAGAATCACTTTAATTCGATCGTGATTCTGAAAGCTCTTACTATATACACGACATCGAGAAGAAGCGATTGTTTTAAATAATAATAAGAATTGTACCTGGAGATGCTACATCAGGGTGAAAGCGATGTCCTACAGATATAGAGATGCATGGTTTGATATATCGGGTTTGATATTCGGAGAATGTGCTAACGAGAATAGGAGAAATTCTATGGACATTGATCCTTCGATCTTCGTAAGACATAATCGTACCTCAAGACAACATCGTTCCTCATCATACATTCAATCTTTGATTCTATCGCAATCCTTTTAAATGCATAAATCTAGTTTTAATTAAGCGTCAGGATTCAATGTCTGGGTTCGAAACTGTCCTTGATTGTGCTTTACGATTATGCTGCATAGTGAAAGGACACCGTGCGAATTACGAAATTGTGTTGTTGTATTCTTGCTCGCTGTGTGCAGCAAACAATTGTGTCATTGTCTTGTCTTTTATTTGTGCATTAGGAAGTTTTCTTGTTGTTTTCTTATTTGTGGTGTGCTTTAGGATATTGTCTTGATGACTTCTTTGGTGTGTACATTAGAAAATTCTCTCACTGTCTTCTTATTTATTGTATACATTCAGGAATTGTCTTATTATTTGTGGCTGCATTCGAAAATTGTCTTGATGTCTTCTTTTTTGTTGTATATGAATATTACGAAATAGTCTTATTGTTAACTTATTTATCGTATGCATTAAGGAATTGTCTTCTTGTCTTCTTGTTTGTTGTATGCTGTAGGAAATTGTCTCGTTGTCTTCTTATTGATTGTACAAATGAAGGTATTGTCTCCTTGTTTGTCGTACACACATGAAAATTATCTTGTTGTCTTCTTATTTATTCTGTTCATTAAGGAATTGTCTTCTTGTCTTCCTGTTTGTTGTATACTGTAGGAAATTGTCTCGTTGTCTTCTTATTTATTGTACAAATTAAGGTATTGTCTACTTGTTTGTCGTACACACATGAAAATTATCTTGTTGTCTTCTTATTTATTCTGTACATTAAGGAATTGTCTTCTTGTCTTCCTGTTTGTTGTATGCTGTAGGAAACTGTCTAGTTGTCTTCTTATTTATTATATTCATTAAGGAATTGTCTTCTTGTGCGTTATGTACGTTAAAAAATTGTCATGTTGTCTTCTTATTTATTCTACACATTAAAGAATCGTCATCTTGCCTCTTGCTCGTCGAGTACACTAAAAAACTATCGTATTACCAATCAAAGTGTCAATTCTTAAATTTCTGTAGACTCAATTGAAAAAGATACTTTATATGTTAAATCCAATAGACAGTCGAGCAGGCCTACAAAAATTACCTCTAAAAATATGTTATTATTTATTTATTTTGTTATTTAATCTTCAACTGCCAGGGTCATTAGCGACGGGTGTGGAACAATGAAATTTGGTACTGTAATCGGTTACCCACCTTGGGCAACGCAGTATAATATCACATAGAAGAATTTCCAGAGGTGACGGCGCTAAAAATATGTGTTTGAGAAATTGCCAAATAAAACTGCAAACAGCTGAAAAAAATTCTAAAATGCATAATTGTGAAAAAGATGCTTCAGTCGAAGAGTCAACTTGAATAACATAGTTGGCAAGCAGAGATCAGAAGCGTTAAGGCGGTGGTTGTACCGAACATGACCCGGGTCGTGTAATTACAGGACGGGCAGCGATAAAAGAGCTCGTCGATTCATAGTTTGACAGGAAATATATGCACGCCCACCGTTGCTGCATCTCGTGCTCCTCCCATACCGCTCGCAGAGCTGCACTCGCGCCATAACGATTTAGTATGAAGGCAACAACGTGCCGTATCACAATGACAACCGCACGAAAACTACTTCTAACCATTGAAACTAGGATATTGTTATACCACATCACGTTCTGCACGTGCAAATTCCATCCGGTACAGTCATTAGATAAGGGAATCATTAAACTGTTCTAACGGGTGAACATTTTCTACACAAAAGAGTTTCATAATTCTTTGCTTCATAATCGAGTCAAACTCTTCACGAATATTTCAATAAAAATCTACTAAACGTGAATGCTATGCCATTCGTTTGTGATCATTAGACTGTGTATCTTCTTGCAAAATAAAAATTGTCTGCGTTAATTACAAAAAATAATAACCATATAGAAAATTCTTTCTAGCTTGTGTAATCTTCAAAACTTAGAAATAATATTAGGGTTCTCGAATTCTTTTAATTTTTATACCATTTCAAATTGATCCAGCTCGTTTTTGTCATAAATGCATAAAACCCGTGGTATAATGATTTGATGCATTCATACCAAAAATAAATAGGTGAAACACTAAATAGAAGAAACAGCGGGTTTTTAAATTACTGATACATTATTTATAGCCTATTAAAATTCTTCAGAAAAGATATCAATTTTTATGTAACTCGCATATCTTATGCAGATAATGTTGATTTTACATAAATATCCGCAGTGATAAATACTTCAGCATTGAAGCACACGTACATGCACAATTAAAAATTTACTTTTTAAAAACTGGTCTAATCATTGAAGTCGAGAAGAAAATCGTACGAATTTCAACAAGGGATTCTAAGAATTTTTAAAATTATTGAAAACAATACCAAAAAAGAAGAGATCGATCAAACTCACAAATTTAGAAGTTTGTAATTTACAAAATGTCAAATCTGTGGTCCAACAATCAATAGTGAACTTTGAAAAGAGCATGGAGAAAGTATAAGCAAATTCATTGAATTTCTCTGCGCGAGTAATTATCTATATTCGAATTTTTCGCATGCGGTTATACACCGCATCCTTTATTTCGCTGCGGAATTTTCGCGTGCAGATTTATCCAGCCACCCGTTTTATACTGAAGCATAAAGAAGAGTGAAACATATATTTTTCGCGTCGCCTCCGCAACCACCACCGGTAAATCATAATTTCCCAATTTACATACACGCTAATTGCAATCTGCCCGAGCAACTTTGTCTCCCGCGGTGATCCCAGGTCTTGTAAATCAGAGTAGAGCTATCCAAGATCTTGTATAGCCCGCGGGAGCCTGATTGGGCACGGTCAGGTGTCGTAAAATTACAGTTTAACCCCCTTTTTCAGCCGATTATGGCGCCAGGATCGGCTACAGGCCAGGAAAATCGTGTGCCAATTACCTAGCCGCGATCAGATTAAATTAAACATCTCGGACGGGATATATACGGTTACGCGAACGGCCGCTCTTCGACGATATTTACGGTATTTAACGTAATTACTTGTCCCCGATGGGATCTCCGTGCCGTAAACAAGGCGTTTCTTCTGATCCCAGCAAACGGGTAATAAAGTAGATGTCGTTCTACGTTCCAAATACGGGCCTTTCGGTCAGAAACTATCCATCTCGACGGGGAACACGGGAATCCTGGCTCTGGAAGCTTGTTTTCGAGAAACTTAACTCCGCGAGCATAGATCAGGGCTTCCGATCTTCACAAGCGTGACGAATACGGTCCCTGTATCCTCGCAGACCAGAATTCTTCGGGTTTCCCGACCCTTCGCAGCACGGAAATCCATTTTCAGAATGGAACAGTCCGTACCTACAGTTCCCTCAACCCGTTCGACTAAGATTTAATTTATTTATTTTACGGTTGCAGTGACTAGAACCTTTTTGTCACTCGAAATTCCATAGAAGAAGAAGAAGAAAGTTTACGTTCATTACATGCGGAAGTATTCTTCAATAGCTACGTACATCAACAATCAAGTAGAATGTTATTTAGATTTAAAGAATTAATAGACTATTCTTTTTCCCGAGTCTGACCACTTTATGCTCGAAGAGTGCCCTTTTTACATCAAGCCCTTAAAATTCAGCATGCGATCTTTTTATGATTTTTTTTATTGCATTTTGAATGATAAGTGCGCCGCTAGTGCGTTTAATCTTGATGTTACGTTCTTGCTTAGAAATTGAGCAATTTCAAACGTTTCTACGAAGACTGAAAAATTATTTTCGCGAGTCAGACTACAATGAATTTCAAGAGTTATGTCTGCTCTTTACATCAAGTTCTTAAAAATGAACGTGCGTTTTCTTTTTTAGTTCTTTGGTAGCACTTTAAATGGAAAGTGGGCCTCCAATGCATTTAATGGTCTCGTCTGATCTTCCCCAAAAAATCGTGTACCAATTCGAACGCATTTACGAAGCTTAAACAATTTTTCTCGCGACTCACACTACCATGGATTGCAAGACTGCTATCTGCCCTTCACATCAAGTCCTTAAAATCCGACGTGCGATTTTCTTTTTCGTTCTTTTGTACCACTTTAAATGAAAAGTGCGCCACCAATGCATTTAATGCTCGTGGCTGATCTTTCCCTAAAAATTGTATCACTTCGAACGCATTTACGAAGCTTAAACAATATTTCTCGCGACTCACACTACCGTGAATTTGAAGACTGCCATCTGCCCTTTACATCAAGACCTTAAAATTCGACGTGCGCTTTTTGTAATCCAACTAGTTGCACTTCAAATCAAAAGTGCGCTGCCATTGCATTTAATGGTTATGGCTGATCTTTCCCTAAGAATTGTACAAATACAAACAGCTCTACGAAGCTTAAACAACTTTTTTTCCAAAGAAAAATTTCCGAAAAAATTACCCTCGATCTGGCAACGTTCGAGCACATGTCCAAAGCTCGCAGCATATAATCGCAGAGTTCTCCTCTTAAGTATAATGAATTAAGAGAAAGGCGATCGCGGTGGTTCGTCGAGCAGAAGGGTGCAGGCAGAAGAATCGGAGGAATAGGAGTCCAAACTAGTAGTAGTAGAAGAAGAAGAAGAAGAAGAAGAAGAAGGAAGGCAGACAATACTCGCCAAGGACAGGCGGTATTCAAATGCGTTCGTCGCTGGTGCACGCCGCTGGCGCACGGAGAAACATTTTTGCAGACTAGCATGGCTGCGGGACAACTATGATTTTTTCCCTAGTTCCCTCTCTCTCCCCCTCTCTCTCTCCTTTTGGTTCAGAATCTTCTCCTCTCGAGGATGTTTCTGCGAGCAGTTTCTCCTACCGTGGATCCGGCGCGCGGCCGCGTAAAAACCGACACCCCCAACCCCTTTCCGCGTATATCACCGAGCTTTACTACTCATTGTCAGGAAATATAGTGACACGGTGACGCGCCGCGAATTCCACGGGCCGGGACTGCGCGAGGCGGTACGATTCTGAGAGAGGGTCGCGCCGGGTTTTCAAGCCAGAGGCAAGAACACCGCGTCGTTAGCGGAACATAATTCCCGTTCTCGCGATTATCGAGAAATACTTCGCACGTGACGGGGACCCTGGATTCCACGGGACACCGTCAGCCGAGACGGAGAGGAGAGAGTGACTGAGAGAGAGGGAGAATGGTTTTACGGACTCCAAGAGTCCCGAGACACGGGCAAAGTAATGAATCGAAGAAACCGCTGATAGCCACACGGTTTATTATTATCGTCCCCGTACTTCGGCGAAGACCTTCTTGCCAGCGACAAGATCGTTTCCGCCGAATCCGGGATTTCTTTAACTTTAGCTGGAATTTTCGGAGCGTTTTTAGTCGTTGGAGAATCGAAGGTAACCATCAGCTACTCGCTCTTCATTTTCTACACAATTGCCAACACGGAGTTCTATGTATTTTATATGACCTCGATATGAATGCATTTTTGATTGAAGGCTTCGTTTATATTTTCAGATAACGAATACGAAATTTTAAACATGTATGTACCTCATACGAGTAATTGAAAGTTCATAGTACTCGTGAGATTGAAAGAACAGAAGTTTGTGAGTGGATTGATGATTTGATGCATTTGTGAGAGAAATGCAGTCATTCAAAAATTCCTGTGGGAACACATTTTTAAATTGAGCCGGAGTAACCCCGTAAAATCAAGTCAACGTTGATACACCTGACGTAAAGTCAAGATTTATCAATTTTTCAACATGATTACGTGTTGCTTTTGAAAACCTAAGTGCACTTGTCATGGAGTGCATTTATTTAGCTTTAATTTGATCACTCAAACATTTGAAAATTCCTATGAGAGCCCATTTTTATTTTATTCCCATACATATTGATTAGTATGTTGCAAGCTTTCAAGTACCACAGAATATTGAACATCTATAGAGTGATAGAATAGTATAATTGCTATTATTATATTGTTTATATTGTACTAATGCCAGACAGGACGATCACAAACATAATGTCTCACACCACCTGCAGCCAGACGCTCTGTGAAAGCCTAACCATCAACTAACCTGCGTGCATGTAATGATTAATGATGGTAGAGATAGCTAGTAAAAGGTAATTGTTTTACATTATTGAATCGAGTATACAACTTCAGTCATTCTAATCAATTGTGCTTCAATAGTGAACTTAATACAAATTGCCAAGTTGTGGTTGATGACAAACGATCTTCAAATCCTAACATTAAGATTAAAAGTTTGGTAACTAAATAAAACCACGTCAAAATACAGTTTGTACAATGATTGATGATGCTGAAAGTAACTTGGTAAAAGGTGATTGCTCCAAATTATTAAATCTAGCATACCATTTCTCTCATTCTAATCAATTGTACCTCAATAACGAGCCTAACATGAACTACAAACTTATGATTGATGTTAAATGATCGCAAAATCCCATTATCCGGATCGAAACATTAATAATTAATAGTGAATCTGTCAAGCACTAAAACTAACTGATGAGTCTTGCTTTATAAAAATGACTGCATTGAATTGATTTAGAGGTTCTATAATTTCCATTATAATTGATGCTTAAATTGGAATGTATTTATCAAATGCAAAAAGAAATTTTCCCGACTCAGAGTACCATACGCTCGAAGAGTGAAGTGTGCCCTTTTCATCGAGCCCTGAAAATTAAACGTGCGATTTTTTTATGCCGTTTTATTGCATTCGTATGAAAATGGCGTCGCTAGTGCATTTAATCTTCACATCACGTCTTTGCTTTGAAATTGAGCAAATCCAGACACGTCTACGAAGCTTCAACATTTTTTTTTGCAACTCAGACTACCATGGATTTCAAGAGTGAAGTCTCCCCTTTACATCAAGTCCTTATAAATGGACGTACGATTTTGTTTAGCTCCAAGGTAGAACTTTAAATGGAAAGTTCGCCGTCAATGCATTTAATCGTGTCGGCTCATCTTCGTGCAAATTCAAATATTTCTACGAAACTTAACAAATTTTGTTCACTACTCAGACTACCACGAGTTTGAAGGACAAAGTCTCCTCTGTACAACAAGGCATTAAAATTCAACTTACGATTTCTCTTATGCTGTTTCATTGCATTTTGAACGAAAAATACGCTGTTAGTGAACGAGGCCCTCCATTCGAATGTATCTTTACAATTTTCGCAATTGTAAAATAAAAACCCAGATATTTCATCGTGATTGTTGTACTATTAAGCAATTCCCAGTGAAAATACAGTCGACCACGCAGCAACACCTCGCTGAAAGGACAATCTCCGAAGAAACAGTGACACTTCATGTCCCAGTGGAAAAATGTCTCGAAGGCCCAGATCTAGGGTCACGACTGACACGTCAACCGACCGTGCAAAACAGTATTTTCTCCGGTCGGCGAGTGCAACCGGGAACCTTGTATTCCTGGATCTAATGCCGCTCGTGACCCCAATTCGACGGAATCAGATCGATTTTCTCACATGATCCATGGCCGGCAGAAACCCGTTCACATTCCTCCGAAACGACCGAGGCCCGATCGGAGATATCCGGTGCCTTGTTGGGATCATTAGCGTGAGATCGTGTGACGTAACGAGCCAATCAGTGTCCCAGTGGTCGGGAGTAATGATCGTGTACAGAGAGGTATTAGCATCGGGGACGATACCGTTAAACAAAATCTTACCCCGTGACCTTCGACCGGAGAGACTCGGACGCTGTCTCCGCAGATGACGAGAACGATCATGTCGAATCGGATGCTGCAGCCTCCGTCAATCGAGTTCGAAACCTTCTGCTTCTATCCAACGAACAATGAAATTCGAATCAAGACCTTTGCTGTTCAAGGTTCGCGATGGACCGTGTCATTGCAGTTTTCGTTACCTTCACTCGTTTTCACATCTGTTCTAATCAGCTTTTTACGTGTAACTTTAACATATTATTTAACGACGATTATGTCATAACTTTTTGGAAGTCTATGGTACGTGGCTGGGAACTTTTTAATAGATCATTCAACGGCAGTAGCAATTTCAATCGTGTGAAAGATTTAGGCGCGCCAGAGTCCGTTTATCACATAATGCAAGGTTTTTGCTTTAATTTGAGCACTCAAACATATCAAAATATCTATGAAAATACGTTCTAAAAACGAGCCAAAGTATCTCTCAGAATGAAGTCAATTTTTATACACCTGACGGTCGAGGTTTGTCAATTTTTCAGAATGTTGTTGTACTCCATTTTAAAATCAAATTGCGCTTATCATAGAGTGCAATTTTTCAGCATTAATTTAAGCCCTCAAACATTTGAAAATTTCGATGGGATCACATTCTAAAATTGAGCCGAAGTGACCCCCTCAAATCGAGTCAACTTTGATTCCCCTGACGGGCGAGGTTTGTCAATTTTTCAGAATGTTGTTGTACTCCATTTTAAAACCAAATTGCGCTTATCATAGAGTGCAATTTTTCAGCTTTAATTTAAGCCCTCAAACATTTGAAAATTTCTATGTGATCATATTTTAAAATTAAGCCGAAGTAACCCCCCTAAAATCGAGTCAATTTTGATTCCCCTGACGGGCGAGGTTTGTCAATTTTCCAAAATGTTTTTATATTCCTGTGTTAAACCAAATTGCTCTTATCATAGAGTGCAATTTTTCAGCTTTAATTTGATCTGCCAATCATTTGAAAATTTCTACGGAACACATTTTATTTCATAATTTTCGGAAGTCCGTGGCTACGTATTTTATGATCGATCATTGAACGGCAATAGCAATTTTAATCGTGTGAAGAGTTTAGAGAGACCCCACAGTCATCCGGCATCTCAGTCAAAAATTTTAGGCGCGCCAGAGTCCCGACTGGTAATAAAGTAGTCCCGGGATCGGTAATTACTGCAGGACGGGTCACGATCAGTCACCGTTCACGAACAGGGTTCGGATGTCTCGGTTGAGCAAGCATATCTACCCGCCCAAACGCAGCTGGGCGCCATTCTCGGGTCTCCATGTTGGCTGCACGGCTCGCACGGAAGCGTTCGAGCCGATGTCATCGAATGGCGAGATCCAGGTTGGACGCGTGCGCCTAATGGGATGCCGAAGAAACTGGAAACGGCGAGCGTTATTAAACCATTACCGCCCACCGATCGCCGCGCCGGGGTACGTAATTCACCTGGCCGGCCGGCCATAATGGAATTACGTACGCTAATAGGTTTAAATCCTCACCCGACCGGTGCCCCACGCACGACAAACTGCTATTAGCCGGCCGCGTGATTAATAAAACCCGATATCCTTACGAGAACCCAATGCTGAGCGCGTTACGCTTGGTCTGGGCCTGCACAATAATTAGACAGAGAGTTTGGATAGGCAAAGTAAAAGAAAAACTTTGCATAAAAAATCGTACGTGGAATTTTAAGGGCTCGATGGAAAGGGGAGACTTCAATATTGTAGTCGTAGTCAGAGTCGTGAAAAAAAATTTTTTGATCTAAGTAGAGATGTTTAATTTTGTAGAATTCTTAGGGAAAAATGAACCACCATGATTGAATGCATTGACAGTGCACTTTGCATTTCAAATTCTACCGGGGAGCTAAAAAAAATCGCACGTTGAATTTGAAGGGCTTGCTGTAAAGGAGTGACTATATTTTTTGAACCCATGGTATAATGAGTCGCGAAAAAAATTTTTTAGACTTCGTAGAAATTATTGAATTTGCACAATTTCTGAGCGAAGACGTAATATCAAAATTGAATGCACGAGCGGCGTACTTTTCATTCAAATTGCAATAAAACGACGTAAAAACATGGCACACTGAACTTTAAGTTCTTGACGTAAAGGGAAAACTTCAGTCTTTAAAACCGTGGTGGTTTCAGTCGCGAAAAAAATTTATTAAGATCAGTACAGGAATTTGAATTTGCCCAATGTTAGATAACAAATGCACCACGTTGTTTCAACATCAACGGGACACTTTTCATTGAAAATGTAATAACACGGCGTAAAAAAATCGTATATTAATATTTAAGTGTTTATTATAAAAGGGCGTCTTCAGTCTTCAAATTCTTGGTAGTATCAGTGTCAAGAAAAATTTGTTGAACTTCGTGGAAACGTTTGAATTTCCACAAATTTTGTAATTAAAACTCTGGCGATCTAGATATTCCGTTTCTTTTAAATTATTTAATAAATAATTCCACAGGTTTGCTAAAATGAGCATGTTTATTATTTCAATGTATAGTGCATATTAACAAATTTTTGGTTCAGAATATTAGGCGAACAATTTTTTTCGCGTGTCGGACGAACCAATAGACGCGCTAAAGACGGATGACGCACTGGCTGCGTCGCGTCGTCGCTTTTTTCAGATCAAAGATAGCAATTAAGACTCCGATGACCGTCAATTTTGTCGGGACGTATGTTATCTGTTCTATCTCGACTCGCTTCCGTGAAGTATTTTTTCTGACGCCGAGCTGCTGTGTCACCAGACGAATTAAACGACTTTGATGTGGTCGCGCCGTGCTCAAATCGTGAGCAAGAGAAGAAGTAACAATTTATATAAATAATACTCACGCATAGTCAGCCATAAGTGTGCTTGCTCCTTCCAATTCTCTTATATGGCAATACCGAATTATTTCCCCCTAATACCGAACAATAATTGCACGCTTGCTGAGCCGATTGTATTGCTCACGATTCGAGTACGGCACGACATCATCACTACCACTCAATAAAATCAGCCAGCGTGCCGCGCCAAGCCGGAAACCGTCAGCTGTAGCTGCGCTCTTATTAATCAGTGTTTTTTGTTAATAACTCGAAATGAAGCCGCGCATAATATTTTTGCAATGCAAAAAGCATCTTAGAATAACTCCAGGAATGACTCTTTTCAAGGGAGTCGAACCTTTTTGGGACATCCTGAATGAATAATTCCAAAAAATGTATACAAACGACTTGAAAGAAGAAAGCTCCTCGATCCTCAGGGTCCACCAAACCTTTTAGAAGAACTTCAATACAAGTCTCGGTGCGTCCCGCCATAAATTGCAACGACTCCAAGTAGATGCGGGCTCAAAAAGGTTACACAATCCCCTGGCGAAGATGATCGTGCAACCTCCGAAGAGCGCTTCCTCGAAGTCCTCCTCAAATTTGCATGCAACGACCGTGTGCCCTGTCGGTGTCCCTTGAGGGCACACGGAAGAAGCGTTCCTCCTTAAACAGACCCCCCTAATCCGCCTACTCCGGACTGGTCTCCGACGTCCGAAGGAGTGAAAGTGGCCAGGTGGATGCCGGGAGTCAAAGGTCGAAAGCCGAAACAGGGCCGAGAGAGCCTGACGAGAAGCTGTCCTCTCCCGTGGTCGGGAACCGAACAGCAAAAACACGAGAGCCGGTTCCCCCGGCCGCGGCGGACGCGGACGGTTGAATATAATGCTTGCATTATGTGACCGCGTACCTATTTGGCAAAATTCAGCGCCGCCGCGGCTCCGGTCGGCGTCTTTGAACATTGAAGACCGACTCCGGAGGCCACGAACCAGGACAATGCTCCGGCTGTCTTCGCAGGAGACGGTTCCTGTGCGCGTTGCACCACTTTGCGCAATCCTTTCGGAGCTTTATCGATCGTGATCGACGGGTACACCCCGTGACTCGACTTTCACGAGTTGCGTGCCACGAATTCGTGGCTGTTCAACGAATTCACACACAGGGTGTCCCAAAAATTTACTCATTAGAATGGAGCGATTCCTCGGGTCATTCCATGTGACCTTTTCCTTTACGAAAATGCTCTTTGCGGATTTGTTTAGAAGTTATTAACGAAAAACATAGAAAATCAGAGCAAAAATTTTGTACTTCCTTGAAACAGGTTATTCCTGAGGTCAGTTTAAGTAATTTTTTTCCTTTGCGATAACATGCTCCGCGGCTTCGTTAAGGAGTTATAAAAGAAAAATGCGAACCAATCACAGCGCGGCTACTGCGCACGTGGTCCCCACTCGTCCAATGCCAACGTCACGAAGCTGCGCTCTGATTGGTCAGTGTTTTTCGTTAATAACTCCTTAACAAAGCCGCGGAGAGCATTTTTGCAAAGGAAAAAGTTATTTGAAATTACCTCAGGAATCACGCGTTTCAAGGAAGTACATTTTTGGGACACCTTGTATATGTTTGCCAGGATAGGGAACAGGACAAGATCTCTTATCGTGAATGGAGATACTTCTGTATCGGCGTTTACTAATGTCCTCGCTGCTGTGACAGATGTCATCGTGGTTTTAGGCGACCTGGAAGTCACTACTGTGGTTAACTGTTAGGTAATTACTGTTTGACAGCTCGCGATCTGTCACTTGTTGACAATCGTTCCTTGGGTCGAAGGGGAACTTTGATAGGGATCGAGATTCTTTGAGCGATTAATCTGACAGTGGGTTGTCGAGTCTTCTTGTACGCTTTCTCGTATATTTCATGAACCGTAGAATTGTACATAGTTGTAGAAGTGGTTGGGAATATATGATAATTCATTGATGATCAGAGGTGTAGGATGGATGAAGTTGTAACATTATAAAGAAAAACGACATGATGATCTATCTGAGCTCATGTTACAGATCGAAGCTTTCACTTTCTTGAATCATTCTTTTCTATAGAAATGTTGTACTAGGACTGAACAATGAAGATGGATTTTTATTGGTAATTGTTCAATTTTAAATTGAACGATATCTACTGAAGAAGGTTCACGCGACCAACTTGTACACAAGCATCAATCATATTTGTCAAATTCAAACATATCTACGAAGCTTGACAACTATTTCTCACGACTGAGACTACCATGAATTTTAATAGTCAAGTCTCCCCTTTACATCAAGTCTTTAAAGATCGACGTGCGATTTTTTTTAGCTCCTCCGTAGCACTTTAAATGAAAAGTGCACTGACAATACGTTTAATCATGATGGGTCAGCTTTCCTCGCAAATTGTGCCAATTCCAACATCTCTACAAAGCTTGACAATTTTTTCTCGCGACTGAGACTACCTTGAATTTTAACGTGCTATCTTTTTTAGCTCCTCGGTAGCACTTTAAATGAAAAGTGCACTGCCAATACGTTAAACCATGATGGGTCATCTTTCCTCACAAATTATGCTATTTTAAACATCTCTACGAAGCTTGACTATTTTTTCTCGCGACGGAGACTACCATGAATTTTAATAGTGAAGTCTCCCCTTTACATCAAGTCTTTAAAGATCGACGTGCGATTTTTTTTAGCTCCTCCGTAGCACTTTAAATGAAAAGTGCACTGACAATACGTTTAATCATGATGGGTCAGCTTTCCTCGCAAATTGTGCCAATTCCAACATCTCTACAAAGCTTGACAATTTTTTCTCGCGACTGAGACTACCTTGAATTTTAACGTGCTATCTTTTTTAGCTCCTTGGTAGCACTTTAAATGAAAAGTGCACTTCCAATACGTTTAACCGTGATGGGTCATCTTTCCTCGCAAATTGTGCTAATTCAAACATCTCTACGAAACTTGACAATTTTTTCTCGCGACTGAGACTACCATGAATTTTAAGAATGAAGTCTCCTTTCTGCAATAAGCCTTCAAAATCCTATGTACGATTTTTCCTTCTGATTTTACAACACTCTGAGCACAAAACGTACCTTTAACATGACACTACAGGCACTTACCACCTCTTCTATCGATATTTTTTGAATTGATGAAAATTTTCTGATGAAAATTAGTCAGAATAGACTATGATAGAATGATAATAGACATATGTAGTTTTGATAATTTTTTGTAAGGCTGTTCAGAGATAGAGGGTATCTCGACATCGGCATAGTTATCGAAAATCGTAACTCGCTTTCAATTTCCTTGGGTGAAATTGAAGTTGGTGTTCGGATCCTCGACGAAGGCGAACGCCTCGGGCGCGTATTAATAACGCCTGTCCATCGATAAGTCGAGGAACAGCCGTCCGGGCGACAAAAATAGCCCCGGTAGATCGGGTTCCTTATCATTGGTCGGTCGATGATTCGCGCCACGGATTTTTGAGGTCCTCGGGCCAGTTTCGATCGGCGCGATCCCTGCTAACGATAATCGCCGCGCCGCATAATATTCGCGGTTGTTTAACGACGGGCCAATTAATAAGCGGAATCACCTCGATCCGGCTTCCTCGTGCTCCACAGGACACCTGGAATCCTTGGACGACATCATACAACACGTAGCAAGAATATACCAACAGGCACACTGTCAACAAAAAACAAGCACAGTGTTCCCAAATTCCATATATTCGAAAGAAAACGGCAGTGTCAATCGATCATTAGTAGACTGCGGTTCGTTATGCAAATTCTAAATTCCATGGCTAATTTTATAACAACCAGGATGAGGAACAAGTTCAATTTTTCAACGAAAAAATTCTTTACGATAATCATAGAGTACAGATGTCATTACTGTTTGTCGCTATACATACGTTTTCTTGTATATTAAAAATGTGTGCATGCTATAAATGCATAAAGACCCGTAATATAATCATTAGTTTGTTGCATATGAACAGACATATTTTGAATTTTAATTGAATAGGAACCACTTCCGCTATCGTTCATTTTAACACATTATTTAGCGACGTTTGTCATCATTTTCGACCGTCTACGATCCATGGTTAAGAATATTTTAATGGATCATTTAGCAACAATAGCAATTTCAATCGTGAACCAAAAAGTCAATTATTATGTAACAAATGATTTGGCTTATTTTATAACAACCAGGATGAAGGACAAGTTCAATTTGTCAACGAAAAAGCTCTTTACGATAAGCATAGAGTACAGATGTCATTAATGTTTGTCGCTATACATACGTTTTCTTGTATTTTAAAAATATGTGCATGCTATAAATGCGTAAAGATCCGCAGTCTAAGCATTAGTTTGTTGCATATGAACAGACCGATTTTGAAATTTTATCGAATCTGAACCACTTCCGCTATCGTTCATTTTAACTCGTTATTTGCGGACGTCCGTCATCATTTTCGACCGTCTACGATCCATGGTTAAGACTATTTTAATGGATCATTTAGCAACAATAGCAATTTAAATTGTGTACCAAAAAGTATTATGTAACAGAAGATTTTTAAGGTTCCTTTTAGTACAGCACAACTATTGAAGAGCTGATTAATAGGCTTCCGGTAGATACAGTGTTAATAAAATATTTTATTGTCAACATGGTCAATAATATTCCAAATAGACTGGGCAATGTACCACCTCAAACAGCATTGTACCCGAAATGCAACGTGGGTGTCGTCGTAAAAGGGTAGAAAGAAGCCGTGGCGAGTCGTAGTAAGGACGAAAACAGCAAGCCCTGAGGACGACGGACGAGGAAAACAAGAAGAAGTGGAGGATCTCCACACAAAACCCGTGGAGCTGCGCGAGCGAGGGACGCAAGGGGGAGGAAGAAGAAGGAGGAGAACCAGCCCAGGAGAGTCCAGGCCGTCCGGCCACGAAAAGGTGTAGGGCATGCGTATACAGGGTGTGCCGTAAAATCACGATCCTTCTCAATCCGCAACACACGGAGCCACAGTGACCAATATCACAGGATTTCGTTGACATATTAAACCTGTTGACGCATTCAAAAACTATAGACATTGTAGGGTGTACAAATCTTTGAATTTAGGGTTTGTTTGTTTCTTATAATTTGTTAGGGTTTATCGCAGAATAAACACACCATCACTCAAGTATATATATATATATATATATATATATATATATATATATAACCATATTTAATGAAAAGAATATATGTATGATGCAAAATAACTATATTAGGATTACTGCTAATTACATGTCTACACGCGACTCAGTTTATAAACAGAATGCGCGGGAACGCGCATCAACCACACGAGAGACAAAGAACACAGGCCTTATGCCTGATTTCCATGATTGCTTAACGCCTATTGGCGCCGCTATTGCTCATGGGCTGAACAATCCTTCATAATTTTTGCTATGTGCATTGAATTATAATTGGTTGGGAAAAAAGTTTCTTCCTATCTTCCCGATAGATGTCGTACCATATCATAATTCTGTTAATACATATAATCGGATCTGGCATTACTTAAGTGGGTTTGAAAGGCGATATATCACAAATGAATTAAAAACAAGAAATTGTCATATTTTTTATTTAGTCAAAAGTTATTACGTCTAGAAAATGAGTTAAGTAAAGAAGAAATTCGATACATTTTGAAACTTTATTACAAAAAAGGAAAGAATGCGACTGGAGCTGCTAAAAAAACTTGCGATCTTTATGGACGTGATACAGTATCAGTACGTGTGGCACAAAGCAGGTTCAAGTGTTTTCAATCTGGAACTTTTGATGTCAAAGATACATCTCGTTTTGGTCGACCAGTAACTGAAAAAGTCGCTGAAATCATGCAAACATTTGAACCAGACCGGTTATACCTCAAAAATGGAAAAAGGTGGTCGATCAAAGCGGCACATACTTGATTTAATAAACTTCATTTAAAATATGAAAACACTTGATTCATTTCTGCATTAAAATACGAAGAAACTTTATCCCGAAACCAATATTTCAAGCAATTTCGATGAAACATTGTACATGTAAGCAACTGTATTAGATCAACAAAATGCATCACCCAGAATTTTCATTACAGGCACAAATGCCAATAGACAATTACTTTTTCTTCCCAAATTGCGACCGATAGCAATGCAAAAAAATTGCTTACGAATTACATAGTAATAACCTGTTCGGTCCAAATTTAAAAAAGTTATTCGCTTTTAAAAGGTGTACGAATACTTTCTACACTCACTGCACAAAATTTGAAATTCGCAAATCGATCCACAGTCTATAACATTTGTAGATCGATAACAATGCAAAAGAAATTGCTTACGCATTACATAGCAATAAGCTGTTCGGTCCAATTTTGAAAAAGTTATTCGCTTTTAAAAGGTGTACGAGTACTTTCTACACTCACTGTACAAAATTTGAATGTCGCAAATCGATCCACAGTCTATAACATTTGTAGATGTACAAGATTGTAGATCGATCGAGATCGCTTCTGTCTCGGTTTCGCGCAAAGCGGACTGAATAACAGGTCTACGAACAGATAGATCGTATTAGGAAGCAGTGGCCTGTGCTGCGCGAAAATGATGCACGTTTACGCGATAGCCCGTCAGATACCATTAGTCATCGGGTATCTTTTTTAGGTGAAAAACGGCCGATTCGATGAGGCGGAAAACGAACGATATTTCATTCGGTCCGATAACCTGTCTTCGCGTTAATTATTCATTCGCTGGTCTGATATACGTACTCGGCGCGTCGAGAGTTATGTCCGGCTGTGCATATCTCGCCATGGCAAAACACCGATTATTCTTCGGATTTTTTGATCGAACAAAACGTTACCGGCTGTTGGCGGCTCGTCGTCCGGTTATCAGCCACCGGTTCTACCGCGGTCGTTCGATAAAGATCGAAAGTGAATCGGCTCGCGGGAGGATCGAGAATCGCCGGTTGTCACGGCTACGCTACTGCCTTAGAACAATGCTACTCATCGACGGATCACGACGGGGTTCGAACGGCAACCGCTCTCGCGGACGAAATAAACAAATAAACTAGAACGAATACGGCCGCAAAAAGAGAATAGGACCCGGCGCACACGACCGAGCACACCGGATACAAATGCATTGCTTTTAGACACACAGTAGACATCAATCTCTTTCTTCTAGAAGCATAACGAATATATTGTAATCGTCATAACCATTGCCGGATTAAGACGTCCAGAGGCCCCGAGCACTTAAAAGAGTTTGTGGGCCCCTTATACAGGATCTTTTTAGACAGTTTCGATAATTTATAATTTTTATAACATCGCGTGAGACTCGTGATGCAGGTACTCTGAACATAGTCTAATAAAAGTGTATATGTTATTAGTAGACTGCGGATCTTTATGCAAAGTGAATATTCTCAATCTGAATTGTGACAAACTGGGGTATAATAGAAAGTTATTTTGTCCTTTCATATGTTCAACTCTTTGCACTCATGTGGTGACTCTGAGCACCATTTAAAAATTTCTGTACACTTTTCAAAATATTTTTCGAATTGTTAAATTTGTTTGTATCTAGTAAATTATTAAATATTTCAATATTCTACCATCATATTGCATCAGTTTCGTATGCATAGATTGAAAAGGATCAGACAGAATTGAAATAGTGAAGGTCGGAAGAAATGTTTGGTTTTAGAGCTGAAATAGTTCTGACTGCAAAGGGGTAATAGGCTCAAAATAATACAATAGCATTTTTGCATCGTTCTAATGTTTTTATTTTTTTAAATTACACTTACTCATTTTTGTGATGAATGCATAAAATCCGCTGTGTAAATTACATTTACTCATTTTTGTCATAAAATCCACTGTCTAGTTATTGGTTTCCTTTAAACCGAATTAAAATTCTATTTTGTTGTTGTTAATGTATAGCCATCGGGGAACATATAGGCAGACGATAAACATACATACACATATATACTTTCTCCTTCTCCTAGGAAATTCTTCTAGTAAATTCGAGAAAATTTCTATGATGCCCCTCTTCTCCTGATGCACTAAGCACGTGCTTATTTTGCCTATTGGTTAATCCAGGAACGACCATAACCGTAAAATAAACCACGGTACACATGGTTACTTCGCATCATCCTCGAATTCCAAGAGAAATCTTGAAGCACACAGTTTCGAGAGCACTTCTCCAGAGCCCTCTCGATCAATAACAAACCATCTCGTGCCCGTAGCACTGTACTATAGTATTCGGTAAGAAGATGGTCCCGCGAGAGTCCCTTGCCCCCGGGCATGCTTCTTTTATTGCCTGTCACGATATTGCCCAACGCATTATCACTTTCCTCCTCGTTAGGAAGATAGCGTCTTTCTCGTTCCCACTATCCCTGCCCACCGCCCCACCCTCCTACTCCTCCGCCCCAGCACCTGACGAGATCGTTGATTGGCCGAGTCGAAATTTCACGACTGCTTTCTGATAATGTGCTCGCTTTTGGAAGCGAGTCGCCTTCTCGGCAAAAACGACCGTCAGGAAAAAAAGTCGAAGAGATAACAGCGTGGAGGGTGAACGGTTACCCGAACCCAACGGTGTGCCCAGGAGGGGTGGGGGGCGGCTGCAGAACCGGAATTTTATACAGTGGCGTAACACGCCGGATAATACGCAGGGAATCACGAAACTCCTGCTCGAGATGAGGCTACTGCTCCCTCGCGTCTGTCCTCTTTCCACTTCTCTCCTTTTCCCCTCCTCTTCTGAGGTTTCACACTCTCCCACCCTCTCTCTCTCTCTCTCTCTCTCTCTCTCTCTCTCTCCCTCCCTCTCTCTCTCTCTTTCTTTTCTCGTTCTTTCGACTACCATCACTATACTACCACTGGCCCCCATTTTTTCCGCTCGTTTTTCTCTCTCCATTTGGTTGGCCGGGGTCGAGATCTCGGTGTCCGATTAGTCTTTCGACGAGCCTTTCTTATCACGAATGCCTAAGATTCGTTCCCCGAGCTGGTCAATTAAGTAACCTGCGTTGCACGACTAATTAATTTCGCCGCAATTAATTAACCAGTTATCTGTGTAGCTCGATTTTATATGTGGGTGCTAAGAATTTTTAAATACTTGATTCATCACATTCGCGTCTCTTCAATTGTTTTGTTTCGTTTCTTTACTTCGTCTTCGACTCGAAATATTCTAAAATGTCGAAAAATCACTAATGTGTTTTAGTTTTTACAACAATTTTAACATAAATAGCGAGCGATTAATGTTATTCCATGACCCGATTTATTGTATGATAAATCCGGACGATTTGCCGGCTCCTCGTGGTTTATGTCGTGCTCTTTTCATTCAAGGCTGGGCAAAATGACCAATGAAAAATTGTATACATTGTTTTCTGATCTCGTTGGCTGCCATGTCACACATACACGTGTTGCGGAATTTTCTATTCAGATTTCAAAATAAATTTCTACTTTGATATATTCGTTGTACCAAATTTCTGACAAAAATGAGTTAGTGAAATGATAGATAATGGAAAGATTAAAAGAATTTTTATATTATCTTCAGTTTATTCAATTTCTTATTAAAGTATTTATGTCGCAAGCCTCTTCTCAGGTTATTAGTGACCGTAGTATATATGCAGGGATATTGGTTTAATATAGTGGTTATTAGGCTTATTAAAGATAGAAAGACATGTTCACTGAACTCCTATCTCTTGCAACTCAGACAGACCATTTTTATTTTGTTTATAACCTCCACGATCATTCGAATATCTCGAAGAAACTTACTCCAAAATGTTCGTGAAGTATGCGTCTTTCAACCTCAGTACCAAAAATCTCAATGTTCAAAGCCCCAATAGACCAGTACCATTTTAAAGCAACAATCGGTGAGATAGCAAGCGATTTCCAGCTGAATTATCTCGAGTTGAGTGCGTATCGGTGCTGATCGTTCTCGAATGGGAGCTAGTAGAACAGTCTAAAGGCCCTTGGATGGTGCCCCATTATGCACGAGGGGGTACAATACTGATTTTCCAAGACAATGGTTGATACAGTCACGGGAACAAAGGGGAACATGTGAGGGAAAAAATCATCGATAAGGAAGAGACTCCGGACAATGGTAAGACGAGACGGGTAGCCGAGCGGTGGCGGCTCCTAGCGGCGTTGGCCAGAACCATGGCTGACCTTGTCAAGGTCACGCCGTCCTAACTACATAGAAGACCCTTGCCGCATTCTTTCTCCTTTGCCCGTCCCGTAGTGCATGGCCCTTATTATTATAAAGCAGTTGCCCTGATTCCCCCGAGGCCGTGTGCCATTCATTCTCCTTCTCTCTCGTTTCTGGCCTCTCTCTCTCTCTCTCTCTCTCTCTTGCTCTCGCTCTGTTCGTTCTCTCAGCTCTCTTCTTTCTTTTTCTCTCTGTTCGTTCTCTCTTCGATCTGTTCGCTCTCTGTCTTTCGAGCACCTTTTTCTTCTCTTCACTTTTTGTCTCGTTACATGCACGGCCTTTCTTCATCGGCTCGCCGGCTTCGACACTGAAATCGAAACCGCCGGACCGAGGCCATTATTGCGTCTCTATTGTGCGTCGCTCTAACAGAGAAAGAGCTGCTTCGTGCCCGCGATTCAGCTCGTCTCATTTCCCTTTTTCCAACTTCCCTTTCAGGCCCATTTCTCTGCGGCCGTTCTTACTCGTTAGCGATCGTCTTCTCTACCAGCCGGAAATGAGCTTGTTGCGCTACTGGTTTTATCAGTAGTTTAGAGGCGGTTATGCAATTTTGACAATGTTTGGGAAATTTGAGAGTTTAAGAACCTGGTTCCGTACTGTTCGTGCTGTTGGGGCACTCAGGGATTTGAGGGAGAACAATTCCAGAGAACAGACATGGTCTGCACTTGGTAAACACAATAGTAAAACTGGTATGATGCTGCACTGTGAAAGGCTCAAAATAAAAATTGGGCACATGATGTTGGACCTTATTATTCGTCAGCACCTGAATGGTGACTCCAAGGCGCTACTAAAAATGGCCATACTGTTATTTAAAACAATTTTTACATTCAGATACATAAAATATAAGTGTTGTGACTACAAGTAATAGTGATAAACTCCGTATGCATAAAAGGAAGTAACTCATTTACAATGGAAGTATTCTGAGTAAAAAAATGTCTTAGTTTTGGAGTTAACACTGCTTCAAGTGTAAAGATTAGTTATTGTACCAGTTCAATATATTCTTCGTTGATTCTTGAATGAGTTAGCACAGTGGTGATAGAAAAATAATCCATCCTTAATGATCATCTTCAACATCTGAGACCAATCGCAAATTGTGACAACAGTTCCCAAGCATTAAAATCGATAGATTATAAAACAATTTCTCAAATTTAAATCCAATACAACCTATTTTCTGAAAAACCACGATATAAATGCTGTAGAAAATTGCCGATACAATTATTTCCCTAAAGACAAAATAAACTAACAACATGACTGTCATTCCATGTTCCAGAAGCAAGAACGAGTCTTCAATGTCTCCGGAAGTCCCCGCCAGTAGCGGCGGCGGAGGACTCGGAAAATGGCTGCGGGACCACTTAGGTGGCGGCTCGAAGTCCCATCAGGACAGTTCCCCGACTTTAAAATCCCACGGGAACCTGGTGGAAGGTCCCATAAACGAGAAGCCGTTCGGCAGAGCGATCTACACATCTCAAAACCTCTACTGCAGCCTCCCAAGAGAGCATAATCGACACGGTTACAACGTCTCCCGTAAAACTAGCCACGCTAATTCCGCGAAGTCTCAAGGTCACGATCGGCAACGATCGAACAGCGTGAACAACCACCACCACGAGAAGGCCAGTTTGGCCGATCTTGGCAGTTTGACTAGAGGCGGTCCGATTTATGGCAGCGAGGGCAAGTCCCTGAAGAAACGGAACCGAGATCGACGAAGACACTCGCTGAACGAGAGCCACGATCTAGCAGGCCGGCAACGTCGCAGAAGGTGAGTGCGAAATTCTAATTAAATCCGCTAATGCGAGTGGGAACGGGCCGCCGCGGCACTCCGGCGGGAGGACAACGATTTACCGTGGCCGACGCGAAAACCGCAGAGTCATATTCTCTCTTTCTCTTTCTCGTTCGCTTTTGCGACCGCAGATGCGCGGCCAGATTAATTTAATTTGTCCCCGGCTGACTACCCCCCTCCCCTCCCTACCACTTCTCGGATAGAATAATTGAAAAGTTGATCATCTCAACGAGACAACGCGACCTCTGAAACGTGGGAAGAGCCGACAGGTGGGACGATGACAGGTGGACGGTCGTTCTAATGATTAAACACCGGCGAGCGTTTTAATCGTGGCTCGAAACTAAAGTCTACGATTTTGAATGTGTACACGACATTGTACAACGTCAGCGTCGGAAAGTGAACGTGCTGTAAAGATGGCGGCTGTGTCCCGTAACAATGGCGATTGCTCACAATAAAACTGATAATTGCGAATCGTAAAAATGAGCATTGTGCATTGTAAAAATGGCGGCTTTGTCCCGTAAAAATGGCGATTGTGCACAGTCAAAATAGCAATTATTCCCCCTAGAAATGGCAATTTTGCACACCCAAAACAGCAACTGTATCCCTTAGAAATACTAATTGTGCACCTTACAAATGGCGACTGCGCACCGTAAACATGGCGGCTGTGCAATGTAAAAGCTGATAATTGTGCGCCGTAGAAATGGCGATTGAAATTGTGCACGGCAAAAATCATTATTTTTCTTCGTAAAAATGGCGATTGCGCCCCGCGGTGAATTCTTTCCGCGATGAGAATTGTACAACACCTAACCCACGGATTGTCTTCGTGTAGCTGGTGCACTGTAGTATAATCGCGTGTACATGTGCGTATCCTGCGCTGCCGGCAGGCATCGAACAGAATCAAAAGGCTAACCCGCGCTGTTTTATAATTTCATTGAATGAATTGGCATTAAAGGCCCGTCGTTCTCGTCGTCGTCGTCGTCGCTGTCGTTGGCGTAACGCGTGCATGTATACGCAACGTGTGTGCGCTCGGACAAAGAGAGAGAGAGAGAAAGAGAGAGAGAGAGAGAGAGAGAGAGAGAGAGAGAGAGAGAGAGAGAGAGAGAGAGAGAGAGTGACTCGGCAGTTAGGCCAGCCGATGAGAAACAATCTGGCTGATCGATGCTCGACGAAAGTACGACGATTTGTGGCACAATGAGATTCCATTCTTTTGATGTTCCTCCAGGGGGAACGACGAAGAAAGGGATGGACGGCGAGAGACCGCGTCATTCCCGGATTTTTACTTAACTGTTCGAGAACCTCCGCGATCAGGGGAGTGGGAAACGTTGCATCGCTGGAATTTTGCGTGCGTTATTGCTTGGGACTCATTGTTGACCTTTCACTGGTTGGGCACCGATGCGATCAGAATTATCGTTCATTTGCGTCGAGTTTCTTTCAGACAATCTTTTTCTATTTGATTTTTGAAGGATGCATTTTATCGAGTTCATTGTGGTTAGATCTATTCAGATGATTATTTATTAATACTTGACTTATCTTCTTCTTACACCTCAAATACACATGAATAGACTGCTGATCTTCATGCAAAATAAAAATTGGTTGGGTCAACTTCAAGAAGCAGAAAACAGAATAAAATTAATTTTTTTCTTCATTGATCTTAAAAAATGGAAAATAATATGTCCACGTTCTTAGATTGTTTTAATTTCTTTCTTTTTTTAAACTGCACCAACTCGTTTTTGCCATAAATGCATAAAATCCGCAGTCTACGCATCCATTTATAATCATTTACGAAAGTGGAGAGCTACTACAATTTTGTTATTTTTCGAGAAGAGCATAGGTAAAATTTTAAAGACAGATTGAAACTGGGTAACCAGTTATCCAAGTATTGCCAAATATTGCGACAAATAAAATAAGAATCTTCATACTTACAACAAGAAGCAACAAATTCTGCAGCATCTACAACAAAAAATGGGTTTTCCCTAAAAGGACTTTCAAAAAGTTGTGTTTACACCCAGCCCGGTTTCCATTATTTTTTTACGTCAAAGTCTTGTTCATTTCCCAACCTAGACCATTCCTAAATTAACAATAGCTTTTTCGTACTAGAAGTATGATCAAAACCGTGAAGTGTCCTCTAGGTCACCGACCTTCATCGATAACACAAAAAGGGGTAAGTCAGTGACCTCGAGGACATCGATAAATCCTCCCCTGAACACAACATCCGCTCGTATTGCGCAAGACTCTTCAGAAATTGACTTCCTCTCTTCGGGTCCTGTACCGTCCATGGCCCTTCGCCCTATAGCAAGAAGGGGAACAGGATGGGGGTGGGGGGCTTCATAACCAGCTCGTATAAACGACCGAGGAAACCGCCCCCCTCGTTTCAGATAGGTATCGACGCTCCTTTCATAGTCCTCTCGGGACGAGAGGCCACTCTCGACTAAGATGATTTAACGCGGTGGCCCCCGCGAACGTCCGGTCATCACGAGCACCATAGTGAGTCGAAGGGGACCCATAGTAAGACGCCAGGCACCCTTTGCGCCGGTTGTAAGTGTCCGCGACTGGTATGCGGCCAGTATGTACGTCCGGGATATATGGTTGTCTTCTTCATGCTCGTCCTTCATATATGGCTGACGGTGCACGGGGACAGACAGACAAAGGAGAGAGAGCGCGCGCGCGAGAGAGAGAGAGAGAGAGAGAGAGAGAGAGAGAGAGAGAGAGAGAAAGAGAGAGAGATAGAGAGAGAGAGAGAGGGAGAGTGTGTGTGTGTGTGTCAGGGGAAGAAAGAGACGGAGAAAAGAGAGAGCGCAAGAGACAGTCTGCTGGGAGAGAAAGAGAGAAAGCAATAGTGTTGGTTACTGAAAGAGAAATAGCAAAAAAACAGTGTTAGGGCAGAAAAAGAGAAAAGGAGAGAAAGAGAGAGAGAGAGAGAGAGAGAGAGAGAGAGAGAGAGAGAGAGAGAGAGAGAGAGAGAGAGAGAGAGAGAGAGAGAGAGAGAGAGAGAGAGAGAGAGGGAGAGAGAGAGAGAGAGAAAGACAGTGTGTTAGGGAAAGAAAGAGAGAGAGTAAGAGGCAGTGTTGGGAGCAGGAAGAGAAAGAATAGAAGACAGTGTTAGGGAGAGGAAGAGAAAAGGTGACAATGTGTCAGGGAGAGAAAGAGAGAGAGAGAGAGAGAGCAAAGAACAATGGTGGGGATGAAAGATTGGGAGAAAGCGAGACAGAAAGAAAACAGTGTTTTGGACAGAACGTGAGAGAGAGAGAGAAAAATGACAGTGTATTAGGGAAAGAAAGAGAGAGAGTGAGAGGCAGTGTTGGGAGCAGGAAGAGAAAGAATACAAGACAGTGTTAGGGAGAGAAAGAGAGAGTGATGGAGATAGAGACAGTGTGTTGGGGAGAGAAAGAGAGAGATTGAGGCAGAGCTGAGGAGAGAAGAACGTAGAAGTGTTCCGCGAGAGCCACGAAATACCGACGCAGCAGCCGGTAACAGAGTTCGTCGGACCCCAGCAGACAGAGAAAGTCTCAAAGACCAGAGAGGGAGAGAGATGGAAACCCGGCAGGGTTGTTGGGCCCTGAATTTACGGCGGAGACCGCGATAACCTCGATAGCCCGACACGAGTATATTGCCGCCCCGGAGACGGCCAACTGTCTATCGACCAGGAACCGTGTTTCTGCTACGGCTGACTTTCGGACTGCACGAATTTCGGGGACACTTCTCTTTCCGTGACGATGAAAGTGACGCCTCGGCACGCCCCGTTCTCCTTCTCTCTCAATCGCTGTTTCTTTGATGCTAGCGAGAGAGAAAGAGAGAAAAAAAGGAGTGGTTGTTTGATCGTGGAACGTTCCAGATCGATAAGGGCACACGATTAATCGGTTTAAGAAAGATTGAGTAGATGTTCCTGTGAAGGTGTGATCTTAAAGTTGATGCTGTGATTTCGAACATGTGTTAAACTCTTGTATCACAAGTTTATTCGTAACTACCATGTTGTTGTTAATATTGTTTCATATGAAAACGAAAGTTTTTATTTATTGTGTACAGTCAGTCTCAATTAAATCAGAGTAACTTGGATTACGTTGTTCACCATTTTTAATATGGTTTATAACTCGTAAATCTATTGGCCAATTACGACGAAATTTTTAACATGTATGTAACATATACGAACTTACAAAACACATTTTTTAAACCTTCGTTACAAGGCCAAATAAAAAAGTTGGGAGAAGCAACTTTTACTAAATTCTCTTCTGTTTCGTAATTCTGACTAAACGCAACTTTTAGAAAATTTTCATCACACGTTATCTAGTAAGCTAATGCATTTATGAAAACATTATTCTGGTTTAAAGAGTGCGCCATCAATTATGAGACTGACTGTACCCTACATTCTTATTTTGCAGAAATGTATTAGATTTGTCAATAATGTCACAATTACATGGTAGGTTAGAACAATTGTGGTGTTTTCCGACTGTTGTAAATAGGTTAGTGAAGGCACATGTGGGATTGTAATTGAATAGAATGACGTACCAGCAAGTTCTAAGAGGATCAACAAATCAATCGCAGCCTGCACTACTTCGCACAATAGATTAACCCCTTAGCCCCTTTTCTCTATTTTTTCTCCGGTTTAATCGAGAATCTGGAAAATTCAGAGTTCCGAGGCAACGCGATACATTCAATGTTTAATAACTGGACCCAAAAAAAATCGTATAGCGTCCGTCCAAGGCACATTTTAAAGATAAGACTCCATTCTTCAAATCCGCGTTGGTTTCATTTATGAAAAACATTTTTTAACCTCTGTACGAACGTTTAAACAGGAAAATTTCCGCAACAAAAGAGTATATTCAATTTCTTACCCGTTATTTCGAAAGTAGAAGGTTCGAGCTTTAAAATGAGCCGAGAAATTCCGAATAAAAAGGAAACCCAGCGATCCTTTAATGTTGTCCGTCTGCAACCTTATTTTTATCGACGCCTAAAATCTAAAATAAAATCTCAAAATATTCTGAAATGCGCACCGAGGTCTCTATTTGAATATATAATCGTTAGAACGTCAAATGTTTGAAGCATTAATGAGAAAAAATACACATTGGAAAGAAGAAAATTCAAAAGTGAAATTTCGCGTCGGTCATGAACGACCCAGGTTGCAGACAGAAGGTTAAACATTCAAAGAAAAACAGGATCCTTGGGATTGACTCATTGTACATATACAGGGTGATTCACAAAATGTACTCAAGATTGGAGTTTCCTCCAAAATTAGAAGAGTCGCGAAAGAAATCTATCGTAGAGTACCATCGGAAGGAGAGTAAATATTGTATTAAAGAGTTAGGCGCCCAGTTACGTTGTTTCCTAGAGTTTGATCGCGTTTTCTGGGATTAGGGGAAGGGAAAGGGAGTAGCTGCGTAAACGTATCGGCAGCCTAACGAATACATTAGTGGTCCGGATCCGGCTATCTGGCGAACCACCCGACTCGTAACACCGCGAACACGGTTTTATCCGCGTTCAGGGAACGCGCACGGGGCACCATGGGTACGATGAGGCCCTCGCACCTGCGCGCACAAACGGGCCCCCCTTCCCTAACCTAGCCTACCCTATCCTGTATCCCCTATCCGGCCAACGAGAGTCGTAGTGGCTCGTGAATAAACGCGTGAGAATACGTCGTTACTTACTCTACTCGCGCTTCTGCTGGTTGGCTGGGCTTTTTTTAAATTTTCTTTATTCTGTTTCATTCCGGCCCGATGCGATCCCGGCCCGAGAGGAATAGATAGCCACGCATACGCGTGACTGAGGCATACGAGAGCCTGACAGCTATAGCACCCTCCGGCGTCGTACGTTGCATTGACGTGCATACATACCGAGACGTCCGCCTCCGATTGTACGATATTCCGCTGGTTTATAGAGCGGCACGCGAGACGCGCGATGCCTACGCGGATGCAACCGATGCACTCGGTCATTGTTTATGCAACGGTAGGGGGATGCATCGTGCCGGAGAGCCATCGCCGTTGGCCGTCCATTTTTCGCGGGTCATCTTTATTTTAACACGTTGAGTGCTGTATTGAACTGGGTATTTTGAATGTGGTGCAAGTCCATCTTTTCTTATTGTATATAAATTGTATATAAATGAAACATTCACTCTAAATTATTTGTTTATTTTCTGATTTCTTAATTTCTTCCAAAAATGGACGTACACCATTTTCAAAATAATTGGTCCAACATAACGTTCACTTAATTATTTGTACAAATTTAAAAATTATTTTTTTCCAATTTTTAAAATTAGAACATTTTATACTTTGAGAGTGAAACAGGCTTAAAATTAACACTGAATTCTGGGGAAAATAGCATCCAGAACTCATTACAATATCGAAATCCCCTTAACACGTTAAGCGCCACGCCAGCACGTGACAAAATTCCAAGAAATCTAATCAATTTTTTAATGGAACCCGTAACTGATAAGTCAAGATTTATTAGAGTCACTGCTTTTTTAACTTTCTTATAATTCGTAGGTCCAAACAAAAATTTTGATTTACTCTGCCTGCCACCCTACGAAATAACGTTGAAACCTAGTAAAAAGATTGTGTCAGTCACGTATGACTGACGTGGCAGTGAACGTGTTAATATTAATTGAAGTTGCATATTTCAACAGGAAAAATTACAATCAAAGACAGAGGTCAGCTTTTTTGGATCGAATTGCCCAAACAGTGATCCACGGCCCAGGAAAGTAGATTTCCAGGAGGGCGTCGAGTGACTTCATTCCAAAAACGTGCTAGTAGGTCAAATGAGCTTGTAAACTTATTCTGTCAGGGAAAAAAGAATCGATTTTTTGGACCCGGTAAACGGAATTCCGCCCTCCAACTCTCTCTCGTCCGCTTTCCTGCAGGCATCGAAGCTAAATATAGCAAAGGCTGAGATATAAATAGAATAACCCCGCGGGCCAAGATGGCCGGGGTCAGCTCGAGAGAACCGCGTCTCCTCCGCCGATTTCTTTTCTCCTCTTTTCTTTTCTTCCTCCCATTCTCTCGCTCCTCGACTCCTCTCATTCTCCTCTTCTTCTTCTTCGCGTGTTCGCTCTTCGGCTCCCTGATTTTTCTTTTCGCTCGTTTTATGCTCGGCCACCAAAGGTTTTACCTGTCCCGGGACGGCGTCGGAGGCTTTAACACTGTCAAGTCAACCTTTGCCGATCCCATTGGCCGACCTTACGCTCCCTGGCACCGATAAGAGGTCACTGACAGTGTCCCTTTGCCCTTCAAGGCGAAGAGGATCGCGCTACGGGTTTCGGTTCTCCCGCCTGTTCAAACGTTTTATTGCCATCTGGACGACTCTTACGTAAAATAAACGTGTTGAGAGGATGCTGCATCGCGGTCCTCGTGGTACTAAAATTTCGTTTCTGATCCCGTTGCCACTTCCTGGACAAGATTTGCGATGTGGGTTGGTTAGGGGATGGGCGCAAGCGCGAGAAAGCGGAGGAATAGAGGACGGTGAGGTCTTCTGTCTCACTACAGGATCGTTCGATTGTGGTTCTGCGTCTTTACCGACTCCAATTGAGGCTTTAAATAAAAAAAGCCTCAACATTTATAAATCATTAGCGACCACAAGAATTATAACATGTGATTACAAATAATAGATCCTTATACTTAGAAATAGATAAAAGTGCTTTGTGGGAAGATCAGTTGGCATCTGTTATAGACCTGATTACAGAGTATGATAGATATTGATGGATTTTAGAAACAGTATGACTTGGTTGATGTTCTTACTAATATTGAGGCATTCATTTAGTTTGTTAGGGATAGCCAAGCGACGTCTTTGGAAGGAGAAGAGGGGGGCAGTGCAGGATAAGGTGTTCAACCGAGAGAGGTATATTACATCGAGTACATATGGGAGGGGGGTCTTTCAAAATTCTATATAAGTGGGTTAGGTTAGTATGCCCTATACGAAGTCTGGTGAGAACTCAATTGAGGCTTTGAGGATGGACAATTGGGGTGAAAGTTGTGAAGGACTTTGAAACACTATTTGTAAACATGACTGTATCTTTTATTGCTGTGTTAATTTAATATTGTTGCGTCTTTCCGACCTATTCCATGGGACACATCGCGACATTCTTAACCCCTTAACCTACAACTACGGGCATAGCCCGTAATACGATGATCGGGCCCGTAATATCTACGATTGGCCCGATCATCGTACTAAACAAGTCGTGCGAATGGCTCGAAGGCTGCGCGAGCTTGTTTATGTTTCCGGCCCAAAATTCTCGGACGTAAATCGTAGGTTAAGGGGTTAATGAACACTTAATCTAATAATTTACTAAAGTGTTTATTCACAATATTTACATTGTACGAATGTACAATGATTTATAGGGGAGCTAGAGTGTTGTCACCGAGGGAGTACAAAAAGGAAGGTGCCTAAAATTAGAGACCAGTCACAAACTTTGTCAATTCTCGAGTGAACTCCCTACGATATGTTCAACTACTGCCGGGTAGCTAAAGAGTTGGCACAGAGGGCGTATAAAAATGATGAACATTGTCTTCGTTATTTGGAACCAGTGAAAAACAGTGTCAACTCTCAGCTCCCAACAATAACGGAACAATGCCTGATATTTCTTTTCTCCTCGTTCGTGGGTGTCTCCGTTTCAAAGAGCCACAAAGTCCCAGCCAGTCGACGATTTCCCAACAGCCTCCCTCTAATCAGCCCTGGTCCGCGTCCCTACGGTTTTTGCCTGAGATTAAATGCTGCCTCTAACGACCTAGTACTTTATACCGGGATGGTGCTCGCAGAATATCCTACGTTTATCATTCTGTACGAGAGGCGGAGGTCGTAGGATCGAAGGAAGAGGCGAACGCAGAGAGCCACGCGAAGAAGGACGAGGCTACGAAGCAATGGAGAAGAACGAAGAACGAAGAACGAAGAACTTCGAAGAAGAATATGAAGAAAATGAGGAAGGCGGCTCGAGGCTTCGTTCGACCCTGGCCAGGGCCGTACCGGCGGGATTAATGGCAGTGACATCCCGCTCGTGGCCAGATGAGATTCTCCGCGAGAGAAACCGAGGAAAGACCCCCCCCCCCCTATCATTCTTTCTCCCATCCACTATTTCTCTCTCTCTCGCTCTCTCTCTGCCCCCCTCTCAATATTTTCCTCTCGCATTATTTCTCTCTCCCTCTCTCACTATTTCTCTGTCTCTCTCCCTCTCAATATTTTTCTCTCGCAATATTTCTTTCTCTCTTTCTCTCTCAATATTTTCCTGTCCCATTATTTTTCTCTCTATCAATCCAACTCCCTCGCTATCAATAGTGGACGAGAGATAAAGAGTGGGGGGGGGGGGGAGGCGAAAGTAGAGATGTCGAGAAGAAGAAGTCGACGACGAAGCGGAGGAGGTGGAGGGCACCCGATACGAGAGAGCTCGAGTGCGTTGACCTTAGGATTCGACGCGCGTCCTTGAGGATACCAAGATGGCGGGTTTATGCAACCGGCCACAATGGTATCTGCAGGCGGCGGCGGCGGCGGCTGCTGCTTCTGCACCGTCTCTCTCTCGTCGCGTTCTATTTGACGCACGACGATTCGACGCGCTTGCATTCTCGAGGGACTCTCGTCCGCTCGAAGGCACGAAGGAGGCACGGCACTCTCTGCTGCTCTCTGCTGCTCTCTGCTTGCACGCTGCTTGCACGCTGCTTGCACGCTGCTCCACGCACAGACGCGAACAGACGCGTGTACGTACGCACGCTTGCCGAGCAAGAGCACGCGGCACCGACATGAGCTTAAGACAAGCCGTTAAAGCCAGTCAGTCCAGTTTCCATCCAGCCGCACAGCCGCCTGCTGCACCGACGAGCCAGGAATACACCGCGTCGCCGATTCGAAAGGAAATCAAATCCGAAGAAAGGCCAACGAACGAACCGCGCATGGACACCGACGGCGAATCGCTCTTTGCAACAGCGAGATGATACTAGCGTGAATTTCTAGACAGGATGCTGCGTTTAGCGAATCCTAAATCATTTTGGTAGATTGTGATCATCGGGAGAGTCATTTGGGTGCATTTTAAGTCGATGATTTTTAGTTAGTTCAGCTTTATCGAAGTCTATATGAGATGGTGATGACTGTTGGTAATAGAGGGACAAAGTGCAGTACATGCATTTTAAATGTCCAATAGATTTTCTGGTTTCAGCAATTTTTATAGAAAAAATTTAGTATTGCATTTTAGATGTTCACGCAATTCCTTGATTTCATCGCTTTTTCTGCGAAGAGTTGCACTATGATCGAAACGAAGTAGAACCTCATTAGTAAATCCATAACCTTCTTATGATTTCTGGAAGGGGTCCAGCATTTCGCGAGTTTGAAATTATTTTAGTAGTCTGTGAGCTTCTAGCAAAATGATCTGGATATTTTCCAAGTTTCCATTTTGTTAGGTAGATTGTCTAGCCAAATTTTTGTCTGGATACTTTTGAAGTCGACGATTTTTAGCTCGATGGATCTTATTCAAGGACGTTATTGATCAGAGAGAGAACGGGGTGAGCTTTATTCTAGCCTAATCACTAGACCGCGGGTTTCATGTATTCATGAGAAAAAAAGGTACCTATATTTTGAAACATCAGAAACACGGACAAAATTGAAATGTACCTATACTTTGGTAGAACTGAAATAATTAGCGGTAGAAAGACATTTCTAAATACCACTTGTTTTTTACAACACACGCATTTTCATTTTGCATAGATGATAGAACAGGGTGTGCTTGGAAGTCGACAAACAATAATAATACGTACAATTGCATTCGCGATGAGAAAACAATTTAATACAGTTAAAAATGACAGAATTACACAAGCGCGTGTAGATCTCGTTGACCACCAAAAACAGAAGGTGGGAGCAAAAACAAGATAATAATTAAAAATGCTTTAGAAGAACTATGAAAGCTCTAGACGCGAATGTTAAAAACATTTTTCCCCCGGATCAGGGTGCTGATTGCAAGTTTCACGAATTCCGTCAATAAAGATCCGCTGTGTACTTATAATACTGCTGTATATTATACAACATTGTTTCTCTCGAGCTCTTGCTGCAGCTTGGCGAATCACGGCCGATAAATTTTGCTCGGGCCTGGTTCCGGGGTAGGAGATTCGGGAACTGCAGCGCAGGAAATTGGTACGTCAGTGTCATCGTAGTATAAAAAGTTGTTTCGTTGGCGAGCGGCACGTATATCGAGAAAAAGGTCGCGGGGATTCGATACTGACAATCGAACCACACGGGCGAGCCCCTTCGACCGTTTCGCACAAACACTCGAAACTTGTGTGCAATGCACCAATGACGACGAAGAGGACGAAGAGGACGAAGAGGACGAAGAGGACGAAGAGGACGAAGAGGACGAAGAGGACGAAGAGGACGAAGAGGACGAAGAGGACGAAGAGGACGATGAGGACGATGACGACGAGGACCGTGTACACGGTGCATACGGAGCACCGAGGCACGGGTACACAAGGTACCCGCCACACAGAGACACGCGTGCGCGCGGAAGATACACGTACACACGTAAGCGACGCGAGCCGGGATCCTTGATCCTACAGGAATGCAGTCTTGGCGGCCCACGCGGCCTCAAGTACCCCACTCTCCTCTTCTCTGTCTCTCTTTCGTTCGATCTTGCCTTCCTTTCTTTCTCCATGCACCGGGGCTGCCTTGTTCCTCTTCCCTTCTTCGTTTTCACGAGATCTAATCCCCGCAGGGCCACGTCCGTAAAGCGAAGAGCGGTATTGGTCGAATGCACGCGCCTCGACGTTGTTCTCCAGAACTGCGCCGATACTGGATCGTTCGCGAGCGCGGATGGTCGATGGTGGTTTATAGGACAATTAGGGGGAGTCCGACCCACACGCCGGACACTCGAGCTTTTTCTTAGATGAATGAAAAAATATAATTTGTTCCAAAATAAAGTGAAAAATAATCGAAATTTCCGTGACGGTTGATTGAAATTAACGTTACACTTTGGTCATAAGTTGACAGCAGATCTTTATGCATTCATGGCTTATGAAAATTGTTACATAATGGCAGAATATAAGATTCAATAGAATTTAGTACGATTTTGCGTAATTTTGGGTCTAAAACGTCTATTCCCATAAAAGACAAAATTTCCTTTGATCCCATGCACTTTCTTTAAATTTGTCTATAAAAATTGAAAATTGCTGAAACATCCGCCGTCTTAGTTATGTGATTTTAAGAAACCGTGAAGCGTACCCTAGCACTCGACAAAGAGTTGCCAATGGCTTCTCTAAATCTTCCATCCCTCCGCTATCTCAAGTAAACGCAGCAATTTAGTCGAGAGATCTAAGTCTCAAAATGACGAAGATCAAGCACGATAAATCGTCGGTGGATCAGATTTGGCTAGTCAAACGAAACCGAATCCGTGGTTGAGCTGGGTGGCGTGTTGGATCTACCGAATCCTGAAGGTCCTGTAGTTTCCATGGGACGACGAAGGATACTGGGGAAAAATGTATACAAGTGTCTCCATTTCATATTCATGCAGAAACGTGTTCATTCGAGACTATCGACGCAAGAAAAGTCATTACAAAACCGTGTTGGAAATCATTAAAAATAATCAAGTTTGAAGTACTTAATAAATCTTGATCGTTGTTGGATCTTGTCAGCTACTGAATCTTAAATCTGTTTTCAGACTGCCAAATAATTTATCAAACATTACATAAGCCTATATAATATAATACAGTATATGTTAATATATCTAACAAAATCTACATTGATGTACAAACATTAATCTGGATTTATCTACCGATGCAGATGTAACAAATCTAGAAAGATACAATTATGGTGGAGTAGACTACGCTAGACTAACTGACCGGAAACAACACACTAACTATGCAATAAATAGAAAAAACAATGCAACAAATGCTTCGCTAAAATAAAAAAAAATTCCCTCACATCACAAGCAAACAAACTAGACTAGACTAATAGTGGAGAGACAATATTCTGACCACCCAATAAATACAATGAACAATGCAATAGATGTTTCCATAAACGCTGCAATAAAATCAAATAAACTCTACCACAGTACGATCAAACAACCCCAACAAACTAAGCTAGACTAGACAATTTGTCTAGAGACATTATTTAAACCACACAATAAATATACTGAACAATACAGTAAATACTTCTATAAATGACTCAATAAAATCAAATGGATTCCCTCACAGTATAAACGAACAAACTCAACTAAAGAAACCATACTAGATTAATAGGCTAAGCACAATAAATAGAATAAACAATGCAGTAAATGCTTCTACAAATGCCTCAATAAAAT
Source organism: Sphecodes monilicornis (assembly GCA_913789915.3). Taxonomy (NCBI): domain Eukaryota; kingdom Metazoa; phylum Arthropoda; class Insecta; order Hymenoptera; family Halictidae; genus Sphecodes; species Sphecodes monilicornis. The sequence continues at coordinate 10,442,999 of OU565285.1, read as the reverse complement.
CAAATAAATTCCCTCGCGATCCAAAAGCAACAACGCTATCTTCAACGAGTTCAAAGAGTCGCCTCGTTCTTTGGTGAATCCAATGGCAGGGCGCATCAGAAAAAAAGATGTGCGGAAGGGACAGTGCGACCGTCCATTTTTTCGCGCCGGTTATTAATTCCCGGCTGTTTAACGTCCGTCGAAAGTAGAGAAGAATACAACTCGGGTTACATCTGGCCGCGCGAGAAGTGTTCTCTCTTGACGCGGGTTCCTCGCGTGATCGAACGAGCCCCGTCCCCCATAAATAAACTTTTCATACATCAGAAGCTCGGTGTTGGGGGGTGGGAGTGTGGGGAGGGCGCGTTGAATAAAGCACACAGAGATGAAATCATAGACTGGCGCGCCGCAGGATACGCGCGGACGGTGTCCGGTAGCCTCGCAGCGGTTTAATCGACGTCCTGCGACGGAACTTTTCCGCCCCGGCCGTTCGTTCGTTCTTTCTCCGAGAGCCGGCAGTTAAACAACCGTGCCGAGAGACTGTATACCAACTGTCTCTCTCTCTCTCTCTCTTTCTCTCGAAGATCATCTTCGATCTTCAAGGTCGACCGCATGCGGCCCGAGGCCTTCACCGAGGAGGCGTCGATCCAACCGCACCGCGAATTCGTTCGACTGTTTTCTTCGTCCCGCAGCTGTTTCCTTGGGACTCTGTCGCACAGCTGCCAACTTCTTCGACTTGTTCCACGCGATCCGTGACGTCTTTGAGGTTATTGGATCATCGTTGGGATGATCGTAAAGTCATGAGCGAGCAGGAAGTGCTTCACATACTTGAAACAGCGGAAGAGGATGACGAGACTCGAGAGAAAGATGTAGAGGTTGGTTTCGGCTGTGATTTTGACAGGTTTCGGAGATAATGGAACGTCGGCATTGTGGGGATCGATAGGTGTTTGATATGGTGATCTTCTGGGTGGTCTGAATAGTTACGATTTTTATTTTTTTTTCGTGGTTTTTCTGATTAAATGGATTTTTCTACTTAAATGGTTGTGTTGTGACTTTTCTATTTAGATGGATTTTCCTAATTAAACGGTTCCGTTGTGATTTTTCTATTTAAACGGATTTTTATACTTAAATGATTCCGTTGTGATTTTTCTATTTAAACGGATTTTTATACTTAAATGATTCCGTTGTGATTTTTCTATTTAAATCGATTTTTATACATAAACAGTTCGTGACCTTGTAAAGTTACAAAACAATGACCGTGAAAAAAAATTGTCTCTGCGATTAAGGATATCCTTTAAAATAGAGTTATTTTGTTCTAAACAATTTTGTTGCACCGACATGAATGGCTGATATGTTTAAATTTTCTTGTTCAAATACAATGGTGCACTTTGTGCATACAATTGCGTTCTTATATGCAGCATATGATGTAACCGGAAAATTTAATCAGAAAGGATGCGATTCTACAGAAAAAATGAGTCAAAAACAAAGAAAAAAATTTTTTTATGTCTGTTTACAAACAGATCTCTTTCCCGAGATAATCGGCTTTGAAAATGTCTGGTGTAGCGTGTCTGGCTATGGTCTACCTTTTCTACTTTGGACGAACAATGTACAACGCACGTCAAAAAAAAAACATTCAAAGCCAATTGTCTTGCAAGCGAAGCTTCCAATAACAAAATGATCGTCTCTGTTCTCTTATTCTTTCATGTAGAATCGTTTGTTAATGTACAATTTATTTAAAAGCTTGCATTATTACAACATCTTATCAGAACAGTCTAAACAGAAAATTCTGGATATTCTTCTATGAAAAAGATAGACCCATGATATATTAATAGCCGTGATAGATACAAATTAAAATTTTCTTTATGCGAATTAATAATGTCATCATCCGCAAGAAACAGAAAAATCACAAAATTTGATTTCTCTTCTCCCGTGAATTTGAATAATTTGCAAACAGTATAATGAAATTCATAAATCCAATTAGCATCTACATTATATTCTGACTTAACTCAACGAACAAAATCCACTGACTATCGGTATCAATTACAATATGACTATTCGAGGACGACGAGGACGTCTTCAGAATCGACGAGGAAACCTACAAAATCGACGACGACATAGGAGAAGAGTTCGAGCACGAAGAAGAGTCGGAAGAGGAAGAGGCGGAGGAACTGAAAGAACAGAAAGACTCGATAGATGATTTAGACGATTGGTATGTGCCCTCGTACCATAGTCTCGAAGGTGAAAAGTACAGGGAGTCGTTTTACGAAGGGGAAGAAGAAGAAGAAGAAGCTGAGGAAGAGATACCACTTTCTCCGGCGTACTCCGAGGAAAAGTTCGTGGTGGAAGAGCGACAGGTAGAATACGATCACGTGTTCGACGAGTTACATCCCGAGGTGGGCATATAAACCTGTCATTCTCTCTCGTTCTGCCTGTGGAGTTGCTATTCCTCACGACCTTCGTGATACATTAAGATTCTAAGGTTCTAAGGTCCCCGCTCTTCGCGACAAGACGTGTCCCTCGATACTTTAATCCGAACATTTGCACATAATGGCCTGGATTTTTACTTGAAATCCGGACGATGGATATAATAAAATGGCTACCTTGACTATCCATCTTTCCCCGTTCAAAGGACGGGTCTCCTAACTCTATTCATGGGTGCCTACAACGCAAACTAGGTTAAAATTAAAAATGAATTGCGATAGTAAGGATTAGCAAGTTATGAGGGTTCTTAGTACTTAATTATTAGACATTGGTAAATTGATTACAGTTTTTTATCCATTTGAGTTCCCCTGGCGTAGAGGATCCCATTCGACCGAACTGATGGGGGCTCACAATCCAAATACGTAAAAAATTCTTGAATACTGCAAAGATGGAAAAGTTAAGTGTACTTAGCACTCTAGTTGATCATTAGATACTAGGAAATTCATAGAAATTTTTTCTACTTGAGCTACCCTAGCATAGAGGATCCCATTCAACCCAACTGATGGTTGCTCACAATCCAAATACGTAAAAAATTCTTGAATACTGCAAAGATGGAAAAGTTAAGTGTACTTAGCACTCTAGTTGATCATTAGACACTAGGAAATTCATTAAAATTTTTTCTACTTGAGCTACCCTTGTATAGAGGAACCCATTCGCCCCAACTGATGGGGGCTCACTATCCAAATACATAAAAAATTTTTTAACACTGCAAAGATGGAAAAGTTAAGTATACTTAACACTGTAGTTGATCATTAGATACTAGGAAATTCATAGAAATTTTTTCTACTTGAGCTACCCTAGCATAGAGGACACCATTCGACCCAACTGATGGTTGCTCACAATCCAAATACTTAAAAAAATTTTGAACACTGCAAAGATGGAAATGTTAAGTATACTTAGCACTGTAGTTGATCATTAGATACTAGGAAATTCATTGAAATTTTTTCTACTTGGGCTACCCTAGTACAGAGGAACCCATTCGACCTAACTGATGGGAGCTCACAATCTATTCGAGTTAAGAATTGCTATCAACCACAACGTCAATTAAGTTACGTGGACTTGGGATCCTAGTTTTACTTAAGATACAAAACAACAAATCGCAACTTTTTCCTACCTTAGCTCTCCTAGTCTAGCAACTCGCACTTAATTCGCCCGATAGCTTCTACGAATTCAAGTACTACATAAGAATTAAGTGGCTTCAGTAGCCTAGATACTTACTAGACGGAACATCTGATTGAAAACAGTTTTTCATTGTGACCCTTCGCAAGGCTTTTCTCCGGTTTCTTTCAGCCAGGGTTGACTAAAAACAAAAGACCGAGCCACTCCACAGGCCCTGGACCTTAAACGACCATAAAAACGACTTCTTCAACTGTTTTGCGGTAGGACGATGACGACCGCGAGGTGGTAATTGACAAGTTAAGGGAGGTGCACAGTGAATTGGCCGATCTGAAGCGTAGAAATAAGCTACTGGAGGTGTGGGTGCTTCGATACCTAAAGAAGGTAGAATTTTGTTCATTTATTCATTCGATTGTTTGCTACCGAATCCTCAGGACCTAGAGTCAGCGTTAAGATCCAGGGTTTGATGCAAAGAATCAAAATCGTCATTCAGCTAGTCAGTTTTGGGCAATTTAGTTAAATGAACGCAGTTATCGAAATTTATTAGTTTGCATTAGAAACAGAGGAAGGATTGACGTATTCACGAGATGTACCTTCGAAAATATATTTATAAAAATTTTCAAACGAAGGAGTGAATGATATTAAAAAATAAGTAGGTGAACTTTAGAGTAGGAGATAGATTAAACGAATTTATTGGTCTCAGCTTTCTGTAAAACTATTTTTATTCTACACAGAAATCCGTTCGAAAAATTTTAGAGAAATTTATATTTATTGTCTAATTATATAGTGCATATTAAAAAATATTCATTAGTTTCAAAGATATTAACAAAACTGTGTTGCCATGTCATGTCAAATCAGCTTCAACCACGAATACTTAAAAACAGTCAAACAATTTCTATTCGGCATAAAAGTGTGTTCGAAAAATGCTTAAAAAAATATATATTCATTATCTGACTATACAGTCTATATTAAAAAATGTTCACCAAAAAATATTCATTAGTTTAAAAGATATTAACAAAAATATGGTGCCATGACAAATCAGATTCAGCCACGAACCCTTAATAAACGTCATTCATCTTCTTGCTTATCAAAATTTAAGAGCTACAATTTATTGGTCACAGCTTATCAAAATTATCAGGACTTATAGAATTAATTTTTAATCTGCATAAAAATTCGTGGTCTACTTATAACAATGGTCCGAAGGTCTACCCATGATCGAATAAATTGTCCAAAACCAGAATCAACAGCAAATAACTCGGACTGATCCAACCAAAAGCTACGAGGAGTTAGAGACGATGTACAAAGAGGAATTGGGGGTCTATAAAATGCAAGTGGACGATATACAGTCGCAACAGAACGAGCTGATGTTCGAGCTGCAGAATTACACCGACAAAGTGCAATCGATTCGCGCAGATACCGATACAGCCTTTCGCGAGCTGCTGGATCGTGAGAAGGACGTGGCCGTGGACCTCGTCTTCGAGAAAACTGGGAAGAAGGTCACGGAGAAGATGATGAACGCCCTGACGCGGCGCCAGGTGGCGTTCTTCTTGCCCTATCAATTATTATTAACACGTTACTTACCGCTTCCGTCTAATAGGCTTCTTAGAGCCTGACGATTAACAGCCGGGAATCTATTAATCAATTATTTTTCCGCTAATAACGCCGCCGCAATTTACAATCATGAAGCAATAAAGCGAACGTAACGTTTTCTTTTTTGAGAAATTCAGGAGGGAACGAGACTCTCGAGTAACGGGACGGGCAAATCGAGAGTTTTTTATTGCATAAATCAATGATGATGTTGGTCCGAGAATATACACAAGAAGTTTTAATATGAGATCCCAGTTATTAATAATTATGAAATAGTGTTTTCTGAGTTTGAGATATTACATGTAGTGATAAACTTCACGTGAGCAATATACACTGATGGGATGGATTAAACTCTGTTATAGCTCCGTTATAAAATGGTGTACAATAATCATTCCGGACTCATGTCATAGCTCAAATCTTCCGCTTTCAGAGCAGTTAGCTGGATTTCTCGAAAAAGGTTCTGCATCATTTTGAAAGCTCTCCAAATTCAAACAATTCTGTTGACATCGGATATTAGATTGAGATGGGTGTATAAAAGTCAATAAATTTGTTTCGAGGTTAAAACCAACATTGACTAGAAGATTAAAGTCTCTTCTTTATAATGAGTTCTCGAAAATAGAGATACGATTTTTTTTGGTCATTTTGTGGCACTTTGAATGAAAAATGCGTCGACTCACCACTCTAAGGTATACGCCTTAATAGCACATTTTTGGATTCGAAGGGGTGTACGGAAGTCAAGAAATTTTTTTGGAAATTAAAACTACGATGATCTTGAACATTGAAGCTTCCCCTTTAGAATGAGATCTTACAAATAGGGGTACGATTTTTTGTTACCTTTTTATTGCACTTTAAGTGCATCACGTTATCCTAATGTTATTGGTACACTTTTGGATTCAAATGGGCGTATGTCAGTGAAAAAATCTTTTTCGCTATTAAAACAACTATGAATTTAAAGACTAAAGTCTCCTCTTTGCAGCGATCTTTGAAAATTTAATGTGCGATTTTTTGTCATCGTTTTATTTAATTCTAAATAAGTAGTCTACAGCTGTCGAAAAATATTCGACAGGAGAAGCTGTGTTCAACTTTCCGGTATACCTCACGATGTAGACATGTTTTCGAAAAAACTAAATAAGTACTCTGAAAGTAGAGGCTTTACGCTTAAAAGCGAGCCTTGAATGATCGACGTATGATTTTTTTTCACGAAGTTATAACTGTTCCAATATCACAGACGAAAGTTTTCGACAAGGAAACGTAGAAGTGTAGCATCTTAAATGAAAAAATGCTCCTGCACTTATTAGTTTATAGCCGATAATATTTTTATGGGAATGATACACGATGCTAGTAGACCGGGGTAAAGTTATTAATAGACTGCGGATTTGTATGCATTTCTTAACAAATTGGCTAGATAAAATATAAAATAGTAAAAGGTTTAAAAAATCTGAGTTGTCATGGTGTTTTCAATATATCAAATTGATTAGGAGATGAATTCAATTTTTATTGAATCCCTTCTTCCCATAATCGATGCAGAACATTTTTATTTTGCATAAAGGTCCGCAGTCCAGTCATTAATAATACTAGTGAACATATTTTACAAGCATTTCTTATCGTCAGTGATGTGTGTGTGTGTACTATACCCGAAGAATTTATCTTTAATATGAACGAAAACGTATTGCTAAACTTTCAGGAAGTCTCGTCGAGCAAAATCATCTGCAAAAAAAGAAATACCCGCAAATTACGTTAGTTTTACCGGTTCGCTCGCGTCTTTTCTCCTTAATTGATCCCTTATCGGTAAAAAGCTAATAGCCTTCCTCCTAGCAAAGCGTCAGGTTTACGTGGAAAGTTGATCTTCAAGGTTCTCCGAGACAGATAGCTCGTTCCAAGGTCTTGGCCCAGGGCCGGCAGAAGTTTATATATCTGAAGCACCGTCTCGAGGATCTGCAAGATCGGCTGAAAAGCGTGGAGACATTGGGCGAAGGAATGACCACGATGGATTACGAGGCTCTCCATGTTGCTAATATCGGCTACAAGGATAAATTGGATGAGCGGGACCAAGAACTCGAGAGGCTGCGCATCAAGTACGTTTCGCGGACCAGGGTTTCGATCATTGCGTGGACTGTTGGCATTATTGTTCGGTCATTACCACGGATAAACCTCTTGCAGACCTGTAATAGATAATTCACGAAGAATAGACGCGGTGTAAAATATGTGCATTGGTACGCTTAAAAATTCTTACTTGAATATCAGTGATTCAAAGCAGTTATTTTTTAAAATTATTATTTAAACCGTAGTTATTATTTAAAATTATCGTTGAAAATAATCAATTTTATGTACAGGAAATCGATTTTCTAAGACTGTTTCTAACCGCTACGGTTTATTGGGAATATTGTTTAGCTATCGACTCTAATGGTAGAGATCCTAAACTAATCAGAAGATTGAGGATTCTATGCATTTGCAGCAATTTATTAGCAAAATAAAATTCGTATGTATCATTTGGAAGCTACAGGAGCTAAGTAAAAATTAATTTTCCTTATTAGTAGTTTTAATATGTTGAACAAAGTACATTTTTGAATACTTGTGATCTTTTTACTATCTTAAATTGCACATATTTAGTTTTGTTGTAAATGCATAAAATCCACAGACTATTTATAACACGTTGACTGCCATGTCACCAAGATTTTTTGGAATGAATTTTTATCAGCATCTGGAAAATGCAAGATGATTGAAGGACCTACGGTTAACCCTTTTAATTCTGACTTTATTAAATAAATCGCCTCGATTTTGTGGAATTTTTGATGTTGCTGGTTCGCTAGTCAACGTGTCAACCACTTCAATTCACATCGCACCAATTTTTTTGAGAAATGTCACTTGCATATCCCTTTGGTTCTAAGTGATTGCGCATGTCCATATGCAATAAAAATTGCATTTGAAAGGAAGAACGGCCGAGCGTTCAAACAAGATGCAAAAGAGAAAAGTATTATCTAAATCAGGCAGTTCCAACCAGTAACTCCGGAGCTATCCGAGGCACCTTCCCCGTTTAGGTTCTTCTCCCACTCTTAGACTCTATCGTTATAATGTATAGTAGTGAGAAGCTCCCACCACGGGAAGCCGTGCTGCGCGCGCAGCACTCACTAACTCTACCGCTGTACGTAGTAGTGGGAAGAGGTTCGATAGTGGGGACCTTGCAAATCTCGAAGGGGAATACGTTGGAACTCCCTGATCTAAATGATATCAAACTGATGTTCAACTAATCAAAATCAAATTATGAGCAGAATCGCAGAGACGGTGAACGGGGTTGCCCAGTACAAAGAGAAAGAAATATGTCTCGCGGAGGACATAGTTTTCGAACAGGAACGTCTGAAAGCTCGTCGAAATAGGACTACCAAGATTCGTGGACGGGTGAACAATGCTCGAGTGAAGTTGCAGCAGTTGAGGGACGTCTACAACGAGAAGAAGATCGATGCAGGGTTACTGGTGGCATTGTAAGATCTTCTTGTTCGATTGAATAATCGTTTTACACTGTTCTCTCGCTCTCCCGCTCTGTATCTCTCGGCCCGTGTCATTGAGGTTTCGTCGACTCAGGCCCGAGCTGATGGAGATGGAAAAGAGTATGAGTATGAGGGACACTTTGAAGAAATCAATCGGCATGTTCGAGCGCGAAATTAATCAGTACAAGCAGTATAAGAACAAGCCACTGGCCGCCATGTCGAAGGTCGATCTCCTTAATACGATAACCACCCTATTGCACTGAATCATCCCTGGTCCGATCCATGCCTTTATTGAGATCTGAGAAACACATCTGAGAAAATTCCTTATCGATACCTATACAGCATCCCGGCCATAATCGCAATGTTTTTACCCTACATATTAGTGCACACTGTGATTAGAAAATATTTAAAAATTATTGTGTGTGGCAATGAGCAACAGGAAAATATATTTTCAGAATGTACATTGATTATTAATCATTAGACTGCGGATCTGTATGCATTTATGGAGTGCAAAAATTTTCAAAAGCGCTAGAAAATTAAATTCGATATAGTTCGGTAAAATTTTTATTTACTTTGGATCTATAAAGATTATTACCACTGAAAGTGAGCTTTCATTTGACTCCACTTCCTGAAAATTCATCTACAAAAATTGAAAATTGCATAAACATCCGCAGTCTATTAATGATTTTAGGATATAGACTGGTGTATTTTCGTTATTCTAAGCAATATTTTATGCATCTACTGTGGGATTGGAAGGTTTGGCAAGAACAAGCTACGACGTACCGTATTTATTTAATAAAACTTATAACTGAACTAATCGGATAATTTCATGTTCTACGCGGTACGACTTTATCTCGCACGGTATACACCACTTCTACGCTAGGCTTCGCTGTTTTTGACTTCACTGTCCGACTTCACTGTCCTAACTCCAAACACGGAATGCTCGACTTCGCTGCTTCCACTCCCCACTTGCACCTCACACACACTCTCTCTCTCTCTCTCTCTCTCTCTCTCTCTCTCTCTCTCTCTCTCTCTCTCACTCCTTCGCTCTCTCTTTCTATCTTGATCACAGCGTTACGCGAAAAGGTAAACAAACACGGAGGCCTGTATCGGGCCACCTGCAGACGCTCGTGAACTCGCTGAACACCTGCGAATCAGGCGATCCTACACTACTTTATAGTTGGAAATGATAGTTGCAATGACAAATGACGGAATCATGTGTTTAAGGGTTGATTTTGGGACACCCAATTTTAAACAGTCTATTAGTGTATTTAATCAGTACATGATGGTTAGAAAAAATTTATAAAATAATACATTTATGGGCTAACTGTGTAGTCTATACTAATAAATTTATAGTAGAAAATATTCATTCGTTTAGAAGATATTAACAATAGAAAAGGTTCATTTGTATTGCTTAGGTGCTAGTTATGAGTTCTTATTAACATCGTTTGCTTTATCTCTCATTTACGAACTCAGTCGAGTATGTGTTTAAAAATTTTTCATGAAACACTGATATCTAATAAGCCATCATTATTTTATCACCGATTTTAATAGTCGTTCTCACCTCGTAAATTCAAAACCAGCAATACAAGTGGATACCCCATAAGTGTGTCTAATATTTTACGATATTTTACAAATACATAAATTTTTCTTGTTTATCAGTGGTTTGAAAGAATTTAAAACAATATAATAGTCTATAAAATATTCATCAATTTAAAAGACATATAAAAAAGTGACCATGTCGGTCACATCATCTGAATCTATAAATTGTTGCTTGTCAGAGGTCCGGAAAAATTAAAATAAATATATATTCATCATCTGGCTATATATTATATACTAACAAATTTTCACTAAAATATAACCATTTGTTTAAAAGATATTTTATAGATATATACATTCTTTTGTTTATCAATGGTTTGAAAAAATTGTACAAAATATACATTCACTATCAAACTATATACTACATAATACAAAATGTTCACTAAGAAATTTTCATCATTTTAAGAGATATTGACAAAAGACTGTGACCATATCGTTCACATCAGCTTCATCTATGAATTCATAAAATCGTCATTGATCTTCTCGCTGAGAAAAATATAAACAATTTTTGTGCACAGCATGTTATCCTAAATTACCTATTTTGGATAACTGTCGTCATCTCAATTTCTGTTTCGAGCCCGGTTTTCACTCCGAAAACACAATACATCGACAAAAGGGCAACCCAGCCGACATTTTGCAATGTTTCGCACGCGCGCGCCAAGTTCCCAAAAGAAAAAAATCGACAACTCCACCAACCAGCACCGATGTTCCGCAGAGAATGTGTACAATGGTTCCAGGCTTCAATCGTCTCTCGCGTTTTCCCCGGAGCGGACGCGCGCGCGTGTAGCTGTCCCGGCTTATCTCGCGAGCAATTTATCACCGTTCCCGCGGGATTCGCAAGTCCTCTCGGAAATCGTATTAATTTGAGTGGCCGTGTCAGGCCGCCCACAGCAGTCCGGGGCCCGTCGACACGATCGGAGGGTACATATTAATCGAATCAACACGGTATCTCGAGGCATCGCGGGATTTTTCGTCGCTGCAACTAACACGCCAGTCGAGTAGCGTATTAATTATGAGATGGCACACCGTGTGGTTTCATACGCGATTCCAGCTGTTTAAATGTCATTTTTATTCCCTCTTACACGTAACCATTTTTTAGGTACTTTTTGCAGAAAGTATACAAAATGAGTCTCAAGTGCCACGAAGTCGAGTAATGATCAACAATCAGCAATTTTTTGGAATATCAGAATATTTTTCAATCGTGTTCTTCGGTGTTCAAGACAATTTATATTGTCTACACATTTTTAAAATACAAGAAGACGTGTATGCCAGCAAACATTAGTGTACATCTCTACTCTGTGATTACCATAAGAGATTTTCTAGTTGGTAAATTGAACTTGTCCCTCACCGTAATTTTTATGAAATCGTCTCTGAAAATGCGAATTTTTCTACTTAGCTTAACAAATTTTTTTCGCGATGTACACTAACCTAGTACTAAAGTGTGCACTTTATCCATTCCAATGACTTCTTGAAAATTGATGTACGATTTTTTTATACCGTTTCATCACACCCAAAATGAAGAGCGTCCTGCTGGCTATTGATCATAGGTGATCGTTTTGGCTCGAAAATTGTGCGACTTCGAACATCTCTACTTATCTTAACAAAATTTTTTCGCGATGGACACTAACCTAGTGTCGAAGTATGAATTTTCCCCTTTTCAATGAAGTCTTGAAAATTGAAAATTTATCACACTTTGAATGAAGAGCGTGTTGTTGGCTTTTGATCATAGCCGCTCGTTTTGGTTCGAAAATTGTGCGACTTCGAACATGTCTACTTAGCTTAACAATTTCTTTTCGTGATTCACGCTACCCTAGTACCAAAGTATAAATTTTCCTCTTTTCATTAACGTCTTGAAAATTGATGTACGATTTTTATTATACCGTTTTATTACCTTTTGGATGAAGAGCGTGCTGTCAGCTTGGCAATCATTGCAATTCGATATACCCGAAAAATTAGACTACTTCTATAAAAATTGCTATTTCTATTTAAACATCTTAACATCATAATTTATCACAAATGCAACACATTCTGAGAATACAAATCCCTGTTATAAATCTGTCAGAATCTGCCAAATTTCACGAAACAATTTACACGGCCTTTACTGCAGACAAAAATGTTACATCTCGCAACTTAATGGTGAGAACAATTGTCAGTTATCTTCTTATTTGCTGACAGGTGTAGTATCAATACGTTACTTTCAACGTTTCAGAATTATTAAAGGGAGAAAATTATTATCGATAAACGATTGTGTTCCTAGCAATTCATTCAGACAATTTTTGTCCTACATAAAAATCCGTAATCTAGTGATTATGTATTTTTCTACGAAGTTCTTTCATTTTTCCTAAGGTAGGGCTGTGTGTATGTTGAATGTGGGGAGGACTGGGAAAATGCGTATGCGATGCGTGCAAAAGTGGCATGCGTGACAACCACGGTCTCACTTGCGAACTCGGTCAACGCGCTCGAACCGAACGCGTGCGTGTAACTGATTTTACAAACCACGCTGCGGCGATCCCCGGTTTCCATGCATACGGAATGAAAGCAGAAAACACGATATAAATTGGCTGCTCCGGGGGAATATTAATTTCCTCCCTGCGGACGCCACGACCTCCCCCCCCCCCCCCCTCCCTCCCGCACTGCTGTTCGTTAATTAACGCACGGGGATCACGGCGCGGCTCGCGCTCTTTATTTCTGCGCTTCGTTCGATGGGAACGAGCACCGAGACTTGAAATACGACAGTGTAAATTAAATGTGGACGGAGGTTTCGCAGATTTACCAGATCGACAGAAGTACAGTGAGGTGCAAAATTATGCCCTAGGATCTAAGGCTTAGGTTGTTACTAAAAAATTTTTATCAGGCAATAATGGCGTGTTTCTTGTCGAAAGTTGTACAAATTCAAGTGTCTCCACGAAGCAAAATTTGTTTTGGCGATTCAGATTTTCTAATAATCGAAGAGCGAAGTATAAGCTTCATAATGACGTCGGAAAAATTGATGTACGATTTTTTTTCAATTTTTACTCGCATTTTTAACGAAGATTGCTCTGATAGCACTTTATCATAGTGGTTCGTCTTGGTTCCGAAATTGTGCAACTTTGAACATCTGTATGTAGCTTAACAAATTTTTTTCGTGATGCACATTAGCATAGTGCCAAAGTGTAAACTTTGCCCTTTACAATGACGTCTTAAAAATTGATGTGCGATTTTTTGATACCATCTTATTACACTTTGAATGAAGTGTGCCGGCATTAAAATAATCCAAGATACACAAGATGGTTATACGGTTGGAATACTTATTAATAGTGGTTTCTTATGCAAAATAAAAAATGTTTAAGTTAATTGCAAGACATAGTTGCTACACAGACAATTAATTTTTTTAATCATTTCAAGGAGTTGAAAATAATGCAAAAGTGTTATAAAATTCTTTAAGTGTCAACTGTTCTCCATTTGTGTCATCAATGCATAAAATCCACGGTCTAGTTATATCAGTTTGATTATGCACAACTGTTTATTCAAAAATGGAAGATTCTTCAATTAAACAAGAAAGACATTTTCAATCTTCTCAGTTTCTATTGTATTAAATAAACTACTTTCATTTTACCCAATGTGTTCAAATACACAAGAAGTACTTCAACAGACTTGTTCTAAAAGCAATGAAAAAATCTCTGGCAACCAACACGATAAAAATAACAAAAACAAACAACATCCGGTAATTGCGTAAAGAACTTCGTTTACAATTCATTCCTCGCTGATTTCCCAGCTCGTGTCCAACGCGAGGCAATCACGCGTCGGTTTCGCAATCTCCGTTCCACCCCGCGATGAGTTAGCGTTAGATTAGCAAAAGCGCTTCATTGTCAGCGTGTGGGTAGTTTCATTCATTCGTCCGCCCACGCTGCTTGAAACGGCGTTGCCCAAAAGAAACGGAAAGGTTATGCTCACGTGCCAGTGCCCATACGCGAACGCACGCGCACACACACGCGCGTTCCCTGGTACATACATAGGTTTGCTAGGGAAAATCGTAATGGCGAAAAGAATCGTCTATCAATTTCGCGTGAGCGTCGACCTCGGTTGAACCGTCCGATAAAATCAGACAAGAGGGTGTATTCTCCCCACTGTTCGGATCGAAAGAGCATGCACGCGTTAAGTGATTTTGAAGAATTTTTTTCAGAAAAACTATCGAACATATGGGATCAGACATTGTGGGCATGTAAGCAGACAGTCTTGTAGTACAAGTGTTATTTTTTTAGTTTAGTTCCTCTTGTTATTTATTGCATAACACGCATGTTTCTCGAAAACATGTTTTTTAAAATGGCGTGCACCGATAACTAGGAAACTAGAAAAGTGAACAACTTCGGACAAAACTCGATCAAAACTATCGAACATATGGGATTAGACCTTCTGTGGATGTAAAGAGACAGTCTTGAAGTACAAGTGTTATTTTTTTTGTTCAGTTCCTCTTGTTATTTATTGCATAACACGCATGTTTCTCGAAAACATGTTTTTTAAAATGGCGTCCACCGATAATTGGGAAACTAGAAAAGTGAACAACTTCGGACAAAACTCGATCAAAACTATCGAACATATGGGATTAGACCTTCTGTGGATGTAAAGCGACAGTCTTGAAGTACAAGTGTTATTTTTTTAGTTCAGTTCCTCTTGTTATTTATTGCATAACACGCATGTTTCTCGAAAACATGTTTTTTAAAATGGCGTGCACCGATAATTGGGAAACTAGAAAAGTGAACAACTTCGGACAAAACTCGATCAAAACTATCGAACATATGGGATTAGACCTTCTGTGGATGTAAAGAGACAGTCTTGAAGTAAAAAGTGTTATTTTTTTAGTTCAGTTTCTCTTGTTATTTATTGCATAACACTCATGTTTCTCGAAACTATGTATTTTAAAATGGCGTGCACCGATAACTAGGAAACTAGGATAGTGAACAACTTCGGACAAAGCTCGTTCATTTCTTTAAGCACTGGGCCTAAAATTTATATTTGATTTTTCATTTCTAATATCTTTTTGAACAATACCAATTTAACTTAACGGGCGAAAAAAGTTTTCTTGGTAACCCTAGACTTTCCAACTTTTCATAATTTCTTTTCAAAATCAGCAGTTTCAATACCAGCATAAAGTATCTAACTCTAAAAAAATTTCTCACATTTTGTGTTTTGATCACTGCGATAGTTTAACACGTTAAACGCTATACATCTTAAAAATCACTTGTTTTCACTGCCGTTACAGGAGAAGCGCTCCTTCAAGCATAGTTATACCGGGGCCCTCGGTCGGTCCCTTCGGTTGCGGACCTGTTCGCATGATTTCGGGCCAATTAGGGCCGGCGTCGGGGGCCATTAATTCTTTTTGGTAATTTGTCCGTGGCCGGAATTGATTTAAGGCCGACGCGTGGTCCGACGGCCAAGACGAATGGTCGGCCGTGCAACACGAAAAGAGATGACGTGTCAATTATGCTACCCCGGAAAGTTATACGCGATCAGGCCCCGGCGACAAGCGGAAAGATAAATCACGGTAAATCCCTCTTCGATTGGGCCTGATCGGACGATTATTTATATCCGTCATTCTCGAATCAACGGCTCCGTTATATCGGTGCGCACCTTCTCTCTGTGCACCACCGTCGCGTCGCGTCGCGTCGAGTCGCGTCCTGTTCATCGTCTGCACCGTTCGCAGCTGCAACTCGCTCTCTCCCGTCAGTGCATAATGTCCGGTCGCTTGTAGCCACGCATTATTGAACACGGCTCCATTCGATGCGACTTACGCTCGATCACGTAACTAATAAACGTTACCTTTCACGACCAACTCGCTAATTCCCTCTGTCAAAGGTATCCATCTTCGGCCTCCTTCGAGATACCTGCGGCTACCTGTGCTGTGCCGGGTCCCATTCTTACGGGGGACCCATTTTAACGGGGCCTTGTCTACCTGTTTCTCACAGGTGCGAGGATTTTCTGGGAAAGTCCACCAGTTTTCCTCGAAATTCAACCTCAAGGAAACTCTGAACGTTCCTCCGTCTGCACGATCCTTAAAACACTTTTCACCGAGTCTAGCTACAGTGAGTTTGAAGACTCGATCCTCCCCCATAAAATGGCGGCTTAAAAATTGATGCACGATTTTATCCTACCATTTTATTAGCATTTGGATGAAAGGTATACTATTTAGGTTACATCGTTGCAGTTCGACGTTGCTCGAAAATTGTAATACTTCAAACGTTTCTACAGGACATTGTAAAATTTTGTTCACGGTAATAACCACCATGTACCTGACGATTACAGTCTTCTCCTAACAACGACGTGCTACAAATCAATGTATGTTCTTTTTTATGTTTTTTCACACGCATCTTGATCAATGTCTCGGTTTTCGTTCAAAACGCGAGAAAACGGGGTCAAAAAATTTTACAACAATTTTTGAGTCGTCATTGTAAAGAATGTAGACTTCATTCCTCGAGTCCCATGTAGTCTGAACCGCGTAAAAAATTTTTTAGAGATCGCCGAGATGCTTGAAGTTGCACAATTTTCGAATAAAATCGAGTAACAATGATTGAATGCTACCAGCACGTTAATCATCCAAAGTGTAATCAAATGGTATAAAAAAATGGTACATCAATTTCGAACACGGCATTGTAAATGGGAGACTTCGCTCTTCAAGATCATAGTACTTTTAATCCCGGAAAACAATTTTTTAAGCGTCCCAGGGGTGTTTGGATTTGTATAATTTGCGAGCGACGTAAAATCTAGAGCCGTCTACAGACTCTTCATTTAACACGTTCAGCGCCCACTCCACAATCATAAAAATTACACACAATCAAAGCAATATATTTAATAAAACAAAAACTAAGAAGTTTAGTTTTCTGATATTAATTACTGTTTCAAACCTCTTCTATTCCTCAGATCGTAAGAAAATTTTGTACACTCAATCTACCAACGTAAAAATTAATTTTCAATTCTGTATAAATAATTCCGTCACCCAGACATGGATGACATGGCGCTGAACGTGTTAAAGCATGATAGAATTATGCCGATAAAAATCGTACATCATCTTGCAAGACGTCGTCGCAAAGAGGAAGTTTCGCTTTCCGAACTCACGTTGATTTCATCCCAAAAAATCTTCAGCATCCGGTGAAACGTTCGAGAACGAAAGACTTCACGGCAATCGTCGTTTTCTCTGATTCGAGTCGAACTCTGATCTCCGAGCTCGTGTCTAGGTGTTTCAGCATTTCCGTGACCGTTTCCGTTTGCACCTGGAAGTGTCGGGCAGCTCGTGCCGCGTATAATAAAGAGCGACACCTCTCTTCGATCGAGACATCGCGTAAGCCGGGTGGCTCCGGTCTCGAAGACAACAGCATGCGAAACAGAGAGAAATCCACCGGCGAATTATGCAGATCCGCGGCAGGTATTTGCATTTCGTTAGCATACACGCCGGTCTGTCGTTGCAGGCACGTTGCGCCGGAGCTCTTGGTGCTGGACTTTCATCTATTTACCATAAAAAAGTGCACGGTGCCCCGATGGATCCCGTGGACGGTCTCACGCCGCCTCGCCCTATCCCGAATCGATCCCTCGATCGATCTCACGGCACTCGGCCCGATCTTTTGTAGACCGCGTCGCGAACCTTTTCCGCATTAATGCCGATTTCGCGAAGGCTGTTACGCCCCTGCTGTCCTCTTTCTCTTTCACTCACTCTTTCTCTCTCTATCTCTCTCTCTCACTCTATGTACCCGCACACGAACTGGGACGATCGATCTGTCATGATCGCTCCGCCATTCCTGCAACGAGATTACGAAGCTCCCGTGTTCGAGCAAGGGTTTAACACGCGCCAGAGAACTTTGCCCGATTTACGCTCTACAAACTATCTTTAGACACAGACCTCTTTCTTTAGGTCTTGGTTAAGTGGCGGAAAAAGGGACGCGCAGAATTCCTGTGAAATTCAAATTTAAATTCTTCATTTCTGCCATCCTTGGCATCGAATGCCGTACGTCGTTACGATGTTTCAAGATTTGATTAGGCAATTGAAGCTACGTTGCTCTTGAAGATTGCAACGACCTTTTGAAAATCGATGTACAAGTTTTTAATATCATCCTATTATACTTCGAATGACGAACACGCTGCGGGCATTTGATGATAAACGCTCGTTTTGGTTCGAAAATTGTAAAACTTCGAACATCTCTACGTTGCTTAAAAATTCTGTTTGCGATGCACACTATAATAGTATCAAAATGCGAAGTTTCCCCTTTACAATGACGTTTTGAAAATTGATGTACGATTTTTCAATACCATCCTATTATACGTGGAATGACGAACACGCTGCGGGTATTTGATCATAAGCGCTAGTTTTGGTTTGAAAATTGTACAACTTCGAACATCTCTACGTTGCTTAAAAAATTTTGTTCGTGATGTACACTATAATAGTATCAAAATATGAAGTTTCCCCTTTACAATGACGTTTTGAAAATTGATGTACGATTTTTTAATACCATCCTATTATACTTCGAATGACGCTGCCGGGAATTTGATCATAAGCGCCAGTTTTGGTTCGGAAATTGTAAAACTCCGAACATCTCCACGTTGCTTAAAAAATTTTGTTTGTGATGCACACTATGATTGTATCAAAGTGTGAAGTTTCTTCTTCACAATGACGTATTGAAAATTGATGTACGATTTTTTAATACCGTTTTATTACAGTTTGAATGAAGAGCGTGCTGTGAGCTGAAAAATTGGACTACTCCTATAAAAATTGCTATTTCTATTTAAACATCTTAGCATCACAATTTTATCACAAATACAACACATTCTGAGAATACAAATCCCTGTTATAAATCTGTCAAAAGCTGCCAAAATTTCACGAAACAATTTACACCGCCTTAACAGCAGACAAAAATGTTACATCGCGCAACTTAGTGGTGAAAACCGCGTGTAATAAGAAAGATCGATGGATCAGGGGCGAGATCATGCGTCAAAGGTATAGTTAACGCGTTAAGAACAGGGCTGAGAGCAGGTAATTTTTCGGCCAGGGTATAGCGGGCTGAAATTTCGCTGGGCTGGCAATATAGCGCTGCAATTACGCGAACGCGGAACCCTTCCGTAAAAGGGAAAACGCGCGTTAAGGAATCATGTCCATTCTCAAGGTCGACCGGTATACCTACCGGGCCCCTGCCCGTAGACTGCATAACGCGTTTCTATTACGCGGTCAATTGCAGCGATTGTTGCGTGTCTCCCGCAATCAACGCTACGGCCTGCGAGCGTGCTTTCTCTTTCTCTATCTTCTCTTTCTCTTTGTCTCTCTCACTCTCCCCCCTCTCTCTCCTCGATCGTAATATGAAAATTCAATTTCGTATTAACTGCTCGCACAGATACTATCGCTACTTCGATCACGAACGACAGGGAATTAAAATTTTACGAACAGGACGAGCGAACGAGCGAGCGAGTGTTAACAAGCTCGTTTGGGAGTTGGAGAAAATCGAGAACGACTGATTTAGTTAATTCTATCGTAAGATCGGTAATGGACTGCGGATCTTCTCTTCTCACATTTGTAGGATCTGTGACTTCACGAATATGTATCAACAGAAATTAATATTGCATCTCCGCTATTTTTATTACAAATTATTATTTTCTGGAAAGGACCAGTCAGTGAAGGACCGGAATATTAGCAAACTTTTGGATATCTAGAAAAATTTATCATAAATTTGTTGAATAATTCCACACGGCTGCATCTTTACAATCTGAGTAATTGTGAATTAAAAATATTAAAACGCGTGATTTTGACGCGTCCCCGGAAGTCTAATGTTAAATCTTGTTCTTTTCGTGTTCGTCAGATAATGGGGGTGCGTTACACGACGGAAATATGAACAATCTACTTTCGAAATAAGGAAAAATTGTTTGTCATACGACACTTTGTTCATACTCCTGAAAGCTTGTTTCTTCTACGTCGAGCAATTACGATGGAACGCGTTATACAACTAAAAATGAACAATTTTTCCTTAATTGGAAAGTAGAATGTCTCCGATATGTCGCAACGGTAAAACGCGAACAAAGCCACTGTCCCTTGATAATTTACGATCGCTTAGGCTAACGTCACTTTGTAACGCGTTGCTGCGTCCTCTCGCGATCATGCCGCAGAGAATAGGATTAATTTAACGCGATTAGATATCGAATGACAGACGTCTCGCGTGGCTGTGCACGTTTTATCGTGAAAAATCGCGACGTCACAAGAACGCCGCCGCTGGCAAATTGTGCGAGCCGGATTGACGTTTAATAGATGTCAAAACAACAATCGTCGGGATTAAACAATGCACGCGCCGTCGCCGTGAATGCTAGCAACCAGAAATAGAGAGAAAGAGAGAGAAAGAGAAAGACAGAGAGGAAGAGGTTGGAGAAGAAGAGGCCGATAAACCGAGTGAAGCGAAACGAGCAATAAATCACGATTGTAGTTTTATTTTTGATAATCGCGGCGTGCACCGAGCGTATTAGTCAAGGGAACATAAATTGCATCCTCTCCCGCGGAATATAAATCAAATTTCGCGGAGTGATCCGCGCGGCGTCCAAGTGATTTAACGTTTCTCGCGTTGTGTTCGACATTTTTACGGAAAACCGTGCTTTTGACCGCGCGGAACACTGCGAAACGAGGTTATCGACAACGATCGAATTTTTATATTGTTTACCGTGGAATAAAACATTTGGAATTTGCTCACAAGAAGACCGCACGATACGAAAAGCGACTTCCGGTATCGTACGGTCTACTTGTCAGACTTTATGAAGAAATCAAATATTTTGTTGAAGTTGTACAACAATGAGGATTTGATGCATCTATGTTGGCAATGAGTAAGTGCAATTTGCAGAAAGAGACAGATTAAAAAAAATTTTAAAGCTTGGCACGAGTACGATTTCCGTGGCCCCTCGTACGATTTCCGCCCCCTCCACGACCTAATCAGAACTCATTCTATTCACATGATTTTTCCATTACTAGTTCAAATTCTGTGCAAAGATTATGCGAATAAAATTTCATTTTCTACAAAAAAGGTCTCCTGATATTTTGCCATATTTCGCATAGTTCCTGAGATATTTGCAAATTTGTAAAAAATAGAAAATCTACGTTACCGGCTAAACCACTCCAATTTGACACCATGTTATAGTATGGTTATAGTTATATAACCTCAAAACGAGGGGCCACGGAAATCGTAATCTCCCCTAAAGCTTCAATAGTATGTACCCTTTGCACTGAAAATATTGAACTTTCAACTAAAAATGTCAAGTCACATTCGACATAGGAGTGCAAAGGGTTCATCCCAACTTATTGAGATTATTGAAGGAACAAACAAATTTCTGTTTAGCTCGTGATCATTATAATCGATCCGAACAATTTTTATTTTGCGTGTACAAAAGTTTTATGGACATTAAAAAATGTTTGCATCGATCGCAAGATGCAGAAGCCAAATAATTTCTTTCTTCTTTTGATTGGCCTATTAAGCTGAAACTAGTACACAGATGTCCTCTAATCTTTTTAATATGTCCAATGCTTTGAATTGCGCGTGGCCATTTTTGTGATTAATGCATAAAATCCGCAGTTTAGTGATCACATTATTAAAGACACTGCACAAACTGACAAGTTTACATTAGAATAATCAATATTTAAACGAGAGTTATATAGTTATATATAGTTATATAATTATATAGAATTGTCATTTTTCTTATATAAAGGATTGGCATTCACAATTTTCACAAAACCGTAAACAATGTTCATCCATCGTATGGACAATAAGTATACTCACTGTAGTTTCTTTTTAGAAAGAAAATTTCTGTGTTAATATTCATTCTCTGAATATAGTCAGTTAGGCAATTATGAAAACACAGTCGCGTGGGGCTTATCGAATGGCTTTAGTAAAACGATACGGCCTAATCTTTAGGGTACTTTCACAGCTTTGGTTTTATCAAACTTTCTAAACGAAGAGGAAGATAATGTAACTGAGAGATTTGATCTTGAAGCGACCTTGACGTTTCATCTTCTTCTTTCAAAGATGCTTTCGATATTCCTCGATGGAAGCTAAACAATCTGTCTAAAGCGAAAAAATGTACAAACTTGCATCATGTTCTCTACTATCACACTATGCTACGAGAAGATAACCGAATGTGCAATGTAAGCAAAGAATTTGATATTACAGTGCAACAGACGATTGATCATTTAGCAAAATGTATCAGAAATAAAAAACCCAGTTATGATATTTCCACCTGCGGTCAATAGACTGCGGATCTTCATGCATTTATGGCACGTGTAATTTTACGAAATGCAAGAAAGTATTGATATTACTAAACTATAATAATATTTTCCGTTTTGTCTTCCTACAACGAATCTTCCAATCAGCGAAAGAGTTTTAGACATTTTTCAATAATGAACTATGAAAATATGAAATTGCATAAAAATTTGCTGTCTAGAGATCAAATACACTATAAAGAAAAGACACTACAAACTAGCACCGTACCTTCAGAAATACACGTCCAAGAAGAGTAGAACAATCTGCAATGCAATAAAAAGAGCCGACCTCAAAATGTGTCTGGCAAGTCATTTTCTTCTTTTATCAGACTTGCATCTATGAACAGACATGCAAATGGAAGCAGTCTTTTCCAAAAATAGCACCAACGTGCACCACATCGCCGACAATGCACCAAGTTCCAAAAAGAACAACATATTAGGCAAAGCACTAAAAAGAGTCAGCCTCAAAGTGTTTACCAACGATTTGTCAATTTTTAACCAAAATCCTTTTATCGCACAGGAATCTGTCAGTGAATATCCAAAAGAAGCCAAAAGAGGATCAATGACAGGCAAAATGCAGCTTTTACTAGGTCACAACACTTCCTCGCGATGTATTAAACTCAAAAACCAGAGTGTATCTGTAAATCAGGTTGTTAGACAACGGTGTAAACCCAAAACCCAGGTGGAAACGGGTAAAGTTACGCAATCGCAAGGCTCGGGGTTCCCAAATTTAGCAATGCCAGCTGTCTCGAGAGACTCTCGGCTAGCAGGACACAAAGGCGCCTTTTCTGGCTGATTGCGACACGCGAAAAACAGCGTAATCACGGTGATTAACGAGAAAACCCTGTCTTCGGCCTGTTTGTTGCTCTATCGGCAGCAGAGACAATGTATTGCGAACAATTCACCCAACAAATCGTTACACATCGTGACGAACCACGTCCAGAGGCCAAAGTGCAGAGTCATTGATTGCTGGACTGCGGATTCATATGCAAAATAAAAATTTTCTTCGTCAACAAGGTACTAGAATCAAATAAAAAATTTTCTTCAACCGTTACAAAATACTGGAATCAAATAAAAAATTTTCGTCATCATTTACAAGATACTGGAACCAAATAAAAAATTTTCGTCATAAACTACAAGGTACTGGAGCCATATAAAAATTGTATTCATCCATTACAAGGTATTGGAACCAAATGAAAATTTGTTTCTTCCTTAACACGTTGATCACCCACTCAACAATCACAAAAATTACACAAAATCAAAGTATTATTTTTAATAAAACGAAAACCGAGACGCTTAGATTTTTGATATTAACCACTGTTTCAAACTCTTCCATTTCGCAGTTCGTACACAATTTTTCATACTAAATCTACCAACGTAAAAATTAATTTTTAATTCTGTATAAATAATTCCGTCATCCATATATGGTTGACATGGCGATCAAAGTGTTAAACACTGTTAGCAGGACAAAAATACTGTTTTATTCTTCGATTCTTTCAATCTTTCTACTCTTTAAAATTGCAACTACCCATTTTTGTCATAAATGCATAAAATCTTCAGTGAAACGATTGCACTGAACGATTTTATATGAACGAGGTCAAACGTGCACCAGCAAGTAGTATAAATTATTTCTGTACAGTAGAGCCTCGTCCATACGAACTTGCATAAACCATAATTCTTTGTGGTCCTGAAAGGGCCTTGTAATTTCCACACTGAAAAATCGCCGGCCACCTAAGTCGTCGATTGCGACGTGCAAATCAGTTCGCAATCGAATTTACATTCTGACAGTGTGTGTTCACGGGGGTCCGAAAAACTTTCTACGAAGAGTTAATGGTGAATCGATCATTGCCCTTGTCCGATCATATTTCTCATGCCGTTCTCCGTTCGCATAAACGCTCGGGCCCTTCTCGAGGCACTTTAAAAGCGAATCTCGAGAGTCCATTACCCGGTGCGACAGGGGGTTTTAATCCGCTCGCTCGCACGCGTGTATATGCATTTTCGAAAGTCGAAGAGCTATCGACGATTCGTTTTTCTTTGCCTGTTCTCTTTCTCTTCTTCTTTTCTTTTTATTGTTCCTCTACTTGGTACACACGCGACATTATGTAAGTACACTCGTAAACATGTAATAAACGGCCGGGAATGTGGCGTTTTAGTCAGAATTTTATGGGACGGGAACACGCGTGGGTGAGGGCGCGGGCGAGGGCCATGGGGCCCATGGGGGACCCGAATTTTATGGTATCGAAAGTGTACCTCGCCGCTTTTGTGGCGTGGCCACCGATCTTCACGATAAACACTCGTTGGTATAACTGAGACCGGGTCATCCGTTATTGTTGAATTTCGTTTTACGGCCGACTTTGGGCTACGTCGACGCACCGGCGAAACTTTCTACCGTGGCGCGTCCTTTACGACGCGATTATGAGATTAGAAGCTAGATGAGTTCGTCAATTCACCGTTTGGAAATATTGTCGGCCATTCGAAATAATAAAGACGTATAAATTACGCTCGTTTTACAGAAGAACCACGTTTAGCCTGGCGGCGATCAATACTAGTTGAGTGATTTGTTTTTAGACAAAAATACGAAGCGGACCTTTTTGTAATTGTCGGGACATTTGGTCCAGGATTCAAAGTGTATGCAGGAATTTTTTCGTTGAAAAATATTCAGTGAAAGTGGATACACATGATCAAGCTTGTAATGGTTCGAAGGACAGCCTACGATTTTGGTACAATATTTGCAAAAACGCGTTATGACGTAATTCAATATATAGTAAGTCCGCGATCTAAGTCCAACGGAGCATTGCGATCTATGTCCCTTCGTCTACTCCCTCCACTGCGGGGTATCCCCGGAGAGGCCAAGAAGCTCGTGCTGCCTCGGATGCCGAGCAGTGTAAACATGCCGCGTACTTTAATCCTGGGTCGGGTATATCGGTGTGAATCACTACTAATCCAATTACAAAACTTATTTATTTTTCATTATTTTTTTATGGAACTTTCACCAACTTATTTCTGGCATTTTTCTGATTAAAATGACACTAAACACTAAATAATTTCAACTGTATTTAGTGGTTTAATTGACGATATGTATAGTGACTCTCGGACGTGGACGAGGATAGCGGTCCGTGTTTACATGCTGTCCTTTTCTACGTTCGGCACAGTCGACACGGTCAGAAAAGAATAGTGTGCCTTCACGATGTAAGTCCCGGCAGAGAATCGAAAAAGGACTTAGAACGCGGAATTACTATAGCCGCTTTTAGTGCTGCGTAAACCTAATTTTAGAATGCCTAGTTATATGAAAGTTGTAATTTAATTGTCTCACCGCCGATCCTCTGACCAGTGATGGGAACAAGTGTCGCCAGATCAAGCCAAACCTGGGTTGATTTTCCTCTCCTCCTTTTCCCCTTCCACTATCCCATACCATTCCTGCGCAAACTCCAACGTCCCCCACTAAGACCGTAGACTAGTCACGTGACGTGCCGCGCAACGTATAACATTTTACTCCGGTCATCAGAGAGGTGGTAAATTGTATTCCCCTCGATTTCAGCGATCTGGTGACACTGATGGGAACTCCGTGGGCGCTGGGCGATAATACTACCACCACTCTGACGTGCCATCTTCCCCTACTTTGCATCTACCGCGCTACACACAAGCGTGCCTCTACTTTGTCCGTGTAGACTACAGATACGCTTGTGTGTAGCGCGTGCGCGATAGAAGCAAAGTAGGGGAAAACGGTACGTCAGAGTGGTGGTAGTATTTTTGCCCAGCGCCCACGGAGTTCCCATCAGTGTCACCAGATCGCTGAAATCGAGGGGAATACAATTTACCACCTCTCTGATAACCAGAGTAATATGCAGCACGTTGCGCGGAACGTCACGTGACCAGTCTACGGTCTTAGTGGGGGACGTTGGAGTGTGCGCAGGAGTGGAATGGGATAGTAGAAGGGGAAAAGGAGGAGAGGAAAATCAATGTATTTTCGCGCAGCGCACACGGAGTTCTCGTCACTGCCTCTGACAATTTTCAAAAGTCAGTAAACTTATAAATAAATATCGAAATGCCGAGACTTTCGAATCCTATTTCCATTTTTATCGAACCGTCACCGATCGACCGTTCGACTATTTCGCGATTTTAGTATAATCGTGCCCGAGCCACTCTAATTGCGAGAGCAGGACCTCTGGGAGAAACAGACCGGCTAATGTAAATTCGTCAGGGAGTCACTTCATCTTCGTCGCCGTTCTCCGATGTGATGAACGATAACATTCGATTTGACGGTGTGAGAAGAGGAATAAGAGGATATCGCGTACGGCGCGACGCGACGTGGAATTTTTACGCTGTCTCCCCCCTAAACGTTAACCGTCTCGCGGGTACCGGGTTTCGCCATTAAGCAGCTTTTGCTCTTATTTATCATCTTCAATTTCACATTCCGGGATATGCAAATGCGACGAGAGTTGGTTGGCCGGGACCGCGAAACAAACGCTACCACGAAAGAACTTCCCAGGTGTCGCTGCTTTTTGTTTTCCTTCTTTCTCGTTCTTCCCTGGTTTTGCGCCTTTCCTCTCTTATCTCTTCTCTCTCTCTCTCTCTCTCTCTCTCTCTCTCTCTCTCTCTCTCTCTCTCTCTGTGTGTGTGTGTGTGTGTGTGTGTGTGTGTCTCCCTTTTGACAAATCCGCTACACCTACTCCAAGCGAGACTTCGCGGAGATAAATAGCTTTCTCCCGGGCGAGTTACTCTCTGAAATAATAAAGCACTTCGAAAGCAATGACGAATTGGTTCCACTTAGGCGTCGGATAAAGGATTAAACCAGCCGTGCTAGTCGCCCGAGCACCGTAGACACCGCTGTGTGTCTGAATTAATAAGATGAAAGCGTTCGGATAATGGAACAATCGCGACTCTGACACTGGATTTCGTTTATTTGGCGTGGGGATAGAGGCGAATGAATTCGCGTCGTGGAATAAGTGCGTTTCTGACCCTGAATTCAGTTTATTTAAGTGAAAATAGTGAAGAGTGACAGTTCTGATAATAGAGTAGGCTATTCCTGGTACCGAACCTCGTTTGTTTAAATGTAAATCGCGTAGGGTCGCAGCTCAGATAACGGAATAATTTCTAGTACAAAAATTCGTTTATTAATGTGAAAATTCCGTGGAATGGCAGCTCGCATAATAAAATGGACCATTTCTGGTACCACAGTTCATTAAATCCAATGATAATCTTGCGGAATGGCTGATTGTTTGAATGCGGACGAATTCTACAGATATTTTATTTTTGACTGTCGACATTCTACAATATACTTTGCAACTTCAGAAAATTTTTTACCATATTTTTATAATCACATTTCAAGAATTGTAAACCGCGTTGGATGGCAGCTCGGATAATAAAGTAGGTTATTTCTGGTACCAAAATTTGTTTACTTAAATGATAACCTCATGGGATGGCAGCTCGGACAATAGAATGCACCATAGTCCATCAATCTCAATGGCAATCGCGCGGAATAAATATGGATGACTTCTAAAGATTTTTTATTTTTGGCTGCTGTCATTTTTCAATGTGCCTACAACTTCAGAAAATTGTTTACCAGAGTTTTGTAATTATATTTCAAGGATTGTATGATTTTTTATTGCTAAAGTTCGTAGTTCTTGTGATTGGAAATTGTTTGATACAATATTATACTGCTGGAAGACACTGTGTTCGGTTAATAGAAGATCCTCACGATAGATGTTTCTAGTATGTTTGTACTATGAGCACTACTAAGTTCAATGTTTCTTACAAACAGGTTTCTTAACTTAGAGTTCTTGATATCTGTATTGAGTAAGAAATTGAAACAACATCGCTGATAGAGTATTAGAATCTATACATATTCAGTAGCAAACGTGTTAACAAACAAATCCCGAAGAGCTGTCCGAGTATTCCCTACTTTCTAATGGGTCTGTGACTAACCGTGTTCAAGATGTCAGCAAATCACTCAAGTATCAACACTTTCCTGATTAATTTAACTCTCGCGAAATGGAGTTGTCAATGTCGAGGACCATTCAGATACCTTTCCTCCATTTTCTTATACACATTATCGATCATTCTCTTTGATAATCCACCTAATTAAAAATTTTAATTAAGACTAAAAAATTTACTATTTAATATACTAATTTATTGATAATATTATAATATGTGATATTATAATGAATAATATATTAATATTATAATGTATATAATTTAAATTTAATTTAATTAAATTTACGATCATTGAGAGTACGAAGATGCATTCGTGAGAAATTATGCAATAGATTTATTTCTTTGAGTACATACTACGATAAAAATTTTTGAAAATCTGCATAAATATATTCTTGTTATTTTTATAAAGCAATGTTAAATAGTGACTTTTACTGCCCCGTAAAGCTAGTTTTAAGAATCATAAGTTGAAGAACTGGATCATTGATCTCCAAGTTTTGTTTTTTCTCAAAACCCTTGAAAGTACAGTTCGTTTTGGAGAACCCCTGTCAAAAAAGATTATTACGAATTGTTTGATCTTTGAGATTTTTTAATCTTTTGATCTTTGAGATCTTTGAGAATTAGACGGTGCTCCTCAGGAATTGGGTCAAATCAGACCCGGATACTCGAGGGTTAATACAAAGAAAGCTAGTGTACATAATCGACAATAGAGAACTTGCGTTGAAGAATACACTGGCTACGATGCAACAGTAATTGCTACAACCTTCAAGGGGATGCTGAAGTGCTTAAATCAAAGAGTACTTTAACGAGTCATCTTTTAGACGTCCTTTACGACCCTAACTTGATTTATCTCTTGGTATCAGGATGACACAGTGGTATGAGAACAGTACAATGGACAAATACACTCGTTTAAGCTTCCTTCCTAATCCTTTAATTTAAAGCAAACACATAAATAACCAAACGTTAATTAAGGCGTTAATCACACTACTTGAAATTCACCGATATATCCTCGCAACCAGTCAGAAAACCAATATCACCGGTTCAGAGAAAGAGGCTCGCCTCAGCGGAAGAATCGAGAGTGGAAACAGAGAGGCGAATCGAGGAGGACGCGTTATACAGGGAATAAAGAAACACAGTCGAGGAGGATAATAGACATAGATTATAGCAGTCGGTGGGGGCAGAGAGCGGATGGCGAAGGAAGAAGAAGAAGAAGAAGAAGAAGAAGAAACAGGAGAAGGAGAAGATGAAGAAGAATCAGAAGAAGCAGGCCGAGCAGGGACGTGGAGCGGCAAGAGGAGAACCGAAAGAAGCGGGGTAGAGCGGTCGTTTGCCTTGGATCGGCTTCGAACCGGAGAGTCCGAGCCACGATCCCGAGAGCCTCGGCTCGATCCCGATTCCGATCCCGCCCGATTTCCGCCGCGCGCATTCCTATCTCGTGGGTTCGGTCGAGCTCGCGGCTTTTCGTGCTCGCTCGCCTGCGCTCGGAAATGTTCGGTCGCGCGGCTCGGCCACGCCGTCGCCCGGTTGCGGCGGCAGTCGTGCGTCAGCGCTCGCGCGTAGTGGATCGCGGATCGGTTCCTCGTCGCGACACGAATCTCAGAGAAATGATCGTGTCCTTTGAGAGGGACGCTGTGCGGTGCACTGACGTTTGATACATCGTGTTCTCCCGTGTCATCGAAACAGAGGACGCCCGCGCTCGTTTAGCATAAGCATCCCTTCCTCTCACATCCCCTCCCCCCGTGTTTAATGATACATCGACGTTTACCTCGTATCACGTGGGCAGGATTAATCCAGTCGGCGCGTTAACGTGCTGTGCCGTGTATCAGTGGATGTGCTTCTTCTTTGTCTGTCTTCTTCGGCCTGTCTGTCTCTGGGTCTCATTCTACGGGGCAAGTTCTCCGTCTCGTTTGCTCTTGCTGTGTTGCGTCGAAGACCTGGACCGGTCCGTCATCCTGGATAACGCTTCCAAGGCCCGCGTAGCAACGCGCAGACCCGCGCCCGAGCCCGAGACGCCGCCGCTGAATCAACAGGTGGAAATCTGCGAAGGAACAGGTATATACCGCCAGGCCCGTCTCGATTTTTCTAACGCGACCCAGGCCGCAACGCAGCTGTCAGTCGCCAGGTGGCAGCGGAACGAACGCGCCGCTTGTACTGTACTGCGTCTACACGTTTCGCTTCATAGAATTCCTCCGACTCGCGGATAACACGTTTTTCAGGGCGATCCGCGAGATACTACCGCTCGAGAGTGCAACATAGACCGCGGAGTTTAGACTGCGCTTTAAACTGGAGGTTTAAGCTACCAACGCAGAAATATTAGATATTCCGCAGATGTCGTTTTCTAATGGAAAATCCACAGGAATTTTATAGTGACGGAATAATGTTTTTACCAAAAAGGTGGCAAGGGGTTGTAGAACGATAGAACGATTACATTTTTTCGTAAGCATTGAAAGATTATTTAAAATATTAATCTAAATAGTATAACAGTAAACGGTAAGAACTTATGGGACGGCCTAATATAAAACTGATCGTTCGTTCCTTGTCTCGATGTAAACAGATCCATTGCAAAATAGTAAGATGGCGTCTTTTTGCATTGATCTGATTATTCGTTGGAGCTTCGATATAAACGTGTGCTTACTAATTCGTTGAAAAATTTGAACGAATGTATTGAAGAATTTTATTGAGAGCACATTTTGTGGATCAGCTGCTCCATTGCCATGTTGTCAATAAAGTAGCGAATCAAAAATTTAGGGACAATGGCGAAGAGGGATTAATACATATTTGATTCTCTCAATGTTGGTGATCTTAAGAATTAGTTATATGTATTGAGAATTATATATTATAATTTTCTACACTTCGTTCTCCTCGTCGACTCGATTATTTCTTGGAGCTCGACTAAATAAGGGACCCTTATACTTTCCTCGTGAGCACCTGCTGCATTCGACCTCGCGTCTCACCTGGAGAACCATGCGATGATCATTTCGATTGTGTACAGCTCCCAAAGGTGTCCACTGCAAGATAGACATTTAGATTAATTTTGAATCGTATAGAATTAAATTGCAATGTTTAATTTCTATCAAAAGCTTAGAGTCTAAGCCTAGACTGTCTTTTAGCCTAGTCGTTCGTCTTTCTCAGTACTTTTAACACTAATCCTACCACGGTCAAATGACCGGTTCTCTATTTCACAATTATTAACCCTTTGCACTCGGAGCTATATCAATTAAAAAACCAAACATTTCTTGTAACCTAGAATATTTCCATTGTACACAATTCTTTTCATTATATGCGTACGAAACTGATATAGTACCTTATACAATATTTAAATATTTAGTAAGTTAGGTAATTATGTAGAAAAGGTCTGCGTACTCCGATTTTGATGAAATTTTAATATGTTATGGAGCAACACATTCTGAACAACTTTTTCCTTTTCCAATATCGGGGGGTCGCTTTTACTTTTCGAGATATTTGCAAAAAACTATCGGTAATGTTAATTTCATAACGGAAACCTTCTTTTTAGAAACATTGGGTGGGTGTGTGTGGTGTTGTCGCTTCTCATCTCCACAACGTGTTTACAAACAAAAAATAAACAGATGCGGCCCGAAAATCCAGGAAATGGAATAACAGAAGAAACAAGCAGAAATAACTCCTGTAGATAACTCTGATCATACATAGATAGGCTGAGCATTCAATTTTCACAGACATTTCCTGGATTTTCGGGCCGCATCTGTTTATTTTTTGTTTGTAAACACGTTGTGGAGATGAGAAGCGACAATACCACACACACCCACCCAGTGTTTCTAAAAAGAAGGTTTCCGTTATGAAATTAACATTACCGATAGTTTTTTACAAATATCTCGAAAATTAAAAGCGACCCCCCTATATTGGAAAAGGAAAAAGTTGTTCAAAATGTCGAAATCTATAATATATTAAAATTTCATCAAAATCGGAGTACGCAGACTTTTTCTATATAATTACCGTAATTTATTACATATAAACAAATATAATCATGTAAACAATATTTTGAATAATGGTGTAGCAATTTGTAGTGGCGCCTCAGAGTCGCCATTCGAGTGTTAAGGGTTAAAATAATAAACACGTTTTCATAGGAACAGATGAACTGACTTCTTTATTTAAACACAGATTATAATGAAAATCGTAAAACGTTGAAGTAAATTAAATCTTGTCACTTCTATAGAGCATTTCACTTTTATATGTTTTGTGTTTAATAGGTTTAGTGTTAATAATATTGTCTCGTGTGGGGTTGTCATTTTCTTACAAAAGGTTAGGGTTTGTGTCACGAGAGGTATAACGAAGCTTACGGGATTGGTTAAGAATTATTTGGTTCGGTTTCTGCGAAAGTTGTTCCACGTGTAGTAAAAATGTCTTACGTAACGGCGACGTGAGCCTCGCCGCTGTCTTTCCGAGGGAATTAAGTAAACTTTATGGTAATGATGACGGTAATCCTCGTTCGGAGTCGTTGGACTTTCAGTGCGTGGTGTAGGGAAGAACGTAAAATTTTTAATGGTGATCGTTAGTTTAGGATTTTAACGGTGATCGTTGAATTTGTTGTATTGAGAGAGGAACTTTGGTAGAATTAGGATTCCCTTGGGAGTAGTCTTCGTTTATTTGGAGTCTTTACAATTTTTGGAGTATGCTGCGGTTAAGAGATACTTGAAATTTTTAGCAGGATCGACGAATTTACGATTCTACCTGTAATTCTCTTGGAATATAGTAGCCCCCAGTTTTTGCACGGGTATTTCCATCAATTTGTGAATTAGGATTCCCTCGAGAGTGGTCTTCGTTTATTTGGAGTCCTTACAATATTTGGAGCATACTGTGATTGAGAGATACCCAAATTCTTTTGCAGGATCGTTGAATTTACGATTTTATATATATAAAACATTAATTTGATTCTGTTAAAATACAGAGAATTTTTATGGGGGTTGTAATTCTCTTGGAACATAGTAGCCCCCAGTTTTTGCACGGGTATTTCCATCAATTTAAGAATTAGGATTCCCTCGAGAGTAGTCTTCGTTTATTTGGAGTCCTTACAATTTTTGGAGCATGCTGTGATTGAGAAATACATAAAATTTTTTGCACGAACGTCGAATTTACGATTCTATATGTAATTATTAATTTGATTCTGTTAAAATACACAGAATTTTTATGGGGGTTGGAATTCTCTTGGAACATAGTAGCCCCCAGTTTTTGCACGGGTATTTCCATCAATTTATGAATTAGGATTCCCTTGAGAGTAGTCTTCGTTTATTTGGAGTCCTTACAATTTTTGGAGCATGCTGTGATTGAGAAATACATACAATTTGTGCAGGATCGTCGAATTTACGATTCTATATGTCATTATTAATTTGATTCTGTTAAAATACAGAGAATTTTTATGGGGGTTGGAATTCTCTTGGAACATAGTAGCCCCCAGTTTTTGCACGGGTATTTCTATCAATCTAAGAATTAGGATTCCCTTGAGAGTAGTCTTCCTTTAGTTGGAGTCGTCACAATATTTGGAGAATGCTGTGGTTGAGAGATACGTAAAATATTTAGCAGGATCGTCGAATTTATGATTTTATATATAATTAATAATTTGATTCTTTGAAAATAGAGAGAATTTTAACGGGGGTTGTAATTGTCTTGGAATACATATACTAGCCCTTGGTTATTGCACGGGTATTTCCATCAATTTAACTTATTATTAGACTGCGGATGCTCATGCGTCATAGCATGTACACATTCATAAAAATCGAGAAAAATTAAAATTTCATTTCTTTCTCAATATGTTTGATACGTTGAAAATGATATAACGGTATCTTTAGATTCTTCTAATGGTTATACTGTTTTAAATTACACTTACTCATTTTTATCATAAACTCGCAAAATCTGCAGTCCTATAGTCTATGCTTCTCGTAATGCATCTTTTAGTTGACAAATCGAACTTGTTCCTCGTCTTGTTTTTTATATAGTAAGCTTCGAAATTCAGAATTTGCATACGAATCTGCAGTCTACTTGTTATTAGACAGCGGATTTGGTGCATTTACGATAAAAATGAGTAGGTGCAAGTCAAACCAAAAAATTGAGATTATTGAACAACATCGATACACTATTTTCAAATCGTACAAATAATTCCAGAAACAATAAAAAGTCTGTTCTTGTTTCTTCCAATCGTCGCAGAAAATTGTTATTTTGCATGAAGACAAGCAGTCTATTTATCATTATACACTGGATTTGATACATTTACGATAAAAATGAGTAGGTGCAAGTCAAACCAAAAAATTGAGATTATTGAACAACATCGACACACTATTTTCAAATCGTACAAATAATTCCAGAAACAATAAAAAGTCTGTTCTTGTTTCTTCCAATCGTCGCAGAAAATTGTTATTTTGCATAGAGACCAGCAGTCTATTTATCATTGGACAGTGGATTTTATGCATTTACGATAAAAATGAGTAGGTGCAAGTCAAACCAAAAAATTGAGATTATTGAAGAACATCGATACACAATTTTCAAGTCGTAAAAATTATTCAGGAAACAATGACAAGTCTATCTGGTTCTTGTTTCTTCGAATGGTCGCAGAAAATTGTTATTTTGCATAAAGGCCGGCAGTCTACTTATTACGCATTCATCACTCGTCCGTATTTAAAAGCGAAGGCCTGAATTGTGAAATCGAAGACCGAACGAGGGTTAAATAAACAAACCTAAATTAGCATTAGAATCGCCGGTGTAGGATCGGTTTTTGAGGAAGTGTCGAAACAAGGAGTGCCGTTAGAAGTAAAAACAGAGGATATCTCTTTGTGTGTGTAGGTTTCCTTAATTTTAACGGAGCTATGGTTCTTTCGCGCGAAGAAACGCCTCGCGATAACGATCCTCACCGGATCCTCCGGTATTCGTGCTGCGTCGGGGCATCACATTCAACATCCACGTTTGTTGGTGTACCAAGAACGAGCTCACAACGGGATATCGCGGCACGAGTTGCGCGCATCCCCGATTGTTTGTACTCGCCATTAACAGCACGCTAAACATTCTCAGGAAATTTTTCTCACGCGAGGCCCACAAACATTTCCCGACCGGTTGTTACTCTCCTACCAGCGTCACTTTCCCTCGTTCCGATTGTTTATAACAACGCCTGGAAAAATCCTCGTTTCCTCAACTACCAGTTTCCCGCGAGTCTCGAGATTTTCTCTAATTTTTGAAGTTAGTCAATGTTTTGGAATCTCTGAAATTTGTTACTACAAATATCCGATTTTCTGTCGTTTCAGATTTCTCTTTAGATTGTTTATAGTATTTCGCCGATTTTAATTTGCGGATTTAGTATCTTTGTTTTGCTAGTCTGACAAGTTAAAATTCTAAATAATAAATTATTTTATTCGATTATTAGACTGCGGATATTGATGCAAAATAAAGATTGTGTCTATCTCGATTACAACAAACTGAAGAAAAATAGAAATTAATTTCTTTTCTCAATAGGCTTAATTAATTGAAATTAATATAACAACAGCTTCAAATTCTTTTAATGTCTTTATAATTATATAACGACGTGAAAAATGCTGTATTATCACTGGACTGCAGATCTTCATGGAAAATCAAAATTTTCTGCCGCGATTGCAATAGATAGGAGTAAGATCAAAATGCTTCTTCTTTGAATAATTTTAATACCCTTAATTTAATGTATTGATGTTCTTAACCTCTTCTTATATTTTTACTATCATAAATTAAATCTACCTATCTATCTTTTTACTACAAATGCATAAAATCCACGGTCTAATTATCACGGTGAAATATTTTCTTTCTCAAATTGGATGTCTAAGTCTGTATATCTCGAAAAATGAAATCATCGTAAAATGTCAGTTAATTGTAAAATTAAATTGTAGCATTCTCAGCAAAAGTTGATTACATTTAATAACTGTAGTATCTACATTTCGTATTTATATTTTAATTTAATATTTAAGGGGATAATAAATTAGATTTCATGTGTTGGAAAAGACAATCGGATGATCAAATTGTGGGACTCTTGCCAGTAGACATTTTTAAAATATAAAACACCAGATGTTCTCGAGAGACAGTCGACGTGAATACGGTTCAGTAATTGAATGGCCCCGTTGGTTGCTCGATAAAATTTTCAAAAGTGAAAATAAAATAAAATTGACGTTCTCCGATCGTTCTCCATGTCGGCCTTGACACCAGCTCGATACATCTCGGCATCGCTCGAGTGCCTTGACCTTTTCGTCGATATATCCGTGGGTAGGTTCTTCCTCGCGTCGAAGGTCGACGCTTGCTTCCTTTTCCAGCGTTTCGACACGATCGTTTTTCGAGCTGGAATACGCCGCCTGAGGTGCTCGCTGTATACAGTGCTGGACAAAAGTATCGGCTCGCTACAACGTTTATTAACTCTACAAAATCCACGTCATTTTGCTGCCTCAAAAATAATTCTTACAGATTGTCGAACAGTAAACATCAACCCTCACCTGTCCCTAGTGACAATTTCATAAATTTTTCCACTGATTTTGACATCTTCCGTACAATGTTCACTTTGTCTTATTAGTTGAAAATGACGTGAATGGTTTATGATATCGAAAAAGGAATATTCATAGTTTCTTATTAATTTTTCCAACAGAACGAGTTTTTTCCATTTCGACTAACTTTCCGTTTAGACCATTTTGTCAATTTTCTATAAAACATCAAATTAAGTTGTAAAAATGCACGATGCATGGATGTTCTTGTTTAAGTTTGTATTATTTTGTACGAGTTCCTCGTTGTCCAAGAAGGAATATTTAAAGTTATTTATGTTTCCAACAGATTGATTTTTGTCCATTTCGTCTGGGTTCGATCTAGGGCACTTTCTCAATTTGCTATAAAAGGTCAAATTAATCTATAAAAATGAACGATGCACGAATATTCTCATTTAAACTTGTCTTATTTGATCGGAAGTCTTCATTATCACAGAAGAAATTCGCAGAGCTCATATTTCTTAATTTATCTCTGCGTCGCGTCATCAACGAAGTAAATGAAAACTGTACCGGGAAATGCTAAAAATAGTAGAATAAAAATACCACACTTTCCAAAGATAAGTTACACAATTTTTGACAAATGTTCGTACGATTCAAAGGCTGTCAGTATTTTGAAAAGACTTTGGACTTTGAATATGTATAATTGCAGAAATCTATACCGTGCCAATACTTTTGCACAGCACTGTATACTTGTTCTCGGGGAATAGCAGCTTGTGCAACGCCGAGGATTAGCGTCTGGTGTTTTTCGTGCGATCGAGAACGCAGCAGCTTGCGTTTCTCTCTCTTTCTCTTCTCCCGAGAGCACCGAATAATTAAACCGATTCAATACGCCATTGTGAGCTAATGGGAAAAGTATAATGGAATTACTGGCCGCGGTTGAACGGCAAATATCGTGTAGTTCCGTCGACCTTGGGGCTCCGATAGTTGACGGTAGAATGGATTGAAAAATTGCTACCCAGGAGAGTTCTATGTACTCCTCTTGCTCTCTCTCTCTCTCTCTCTCTCTCTCTCTCTCTCCTTCTCTGTCCATGAGTACACACATCCGAGGATCACAAAACTCGCCTACGATTGTGGTCTGCGGAGAGGCTCTCTCGCTCGTTTCCCTCGGCCGGTTAGGTTCGCGCATGCAATCGAATCCGAGCCGCGTCTCATGAATGAATCATGACTGCCTTTAAGAAACCAGAGGATCCTGCCCGTACGGGGAACCTTCACGTGCCGGTCATCGATACTGGTAGCATGACCGACCCTTCCCACCGGTTAATTATGGCAGAACTCGCCGCGATAGACGCATACTTAAAAAAGATAACAAGACTTGCAGAAATCATCGCTATTCTCGACGCAAAGGAAAAGTTGTACGAAGGATCTACGCATTCTCGAATTTCTTCAATTTTTCCTTGAAGCTCCAGTTGTTTCTATTTTGTTTAAAATTAGCAGTGCTCGTTGTACGTTTTGACAAGATAAAGTGAGCAAAATTTTAGTTAATTAGCTCCGCTGATTTGCGAGATATGAATTTTTAAAGTTTGAAAATATAAATCAAAAATGCAAGAAGGTTAAACAAACATGTTCTCCTTTAACACGTTCAGCGCCCACTCCCTCATCATAAAAATTACACAAAATCAAAGCAATATATTTAATAAAACAAAAACTAAGAAGTTTAGTTTTGTGATATTAATTACTGTTTCAAATCTCTTCTATTGCTCAGATCGTAAGGAAATTTTGTACACTCAATCTACCAACGTAAAAATTAATTTTTAATTCTGTATAAATAATTCCGTCACAGAGATATGGGTGACATGGCGCTGGACGTGTTAATCTTCAGTATTTCCGGTTTCCTATGACCAAATGACATTTAATTACAGTCATATCTAAGCTCAAAGAATGCTCTTTTCAACCGCAGAACAAAGTTCTGCTTATTGTAAACATACACGATAATATTGATAACTAAATATTCAGTTTCACAGTCGATGTGGAACGGCTTCGTTCACTCCAATAAGACAGCCAACATTAACTTCGAGGAAGTAGGTTAAGAAAAAAGTAAAAGAAAATTGATACATAAGAATATGAACAAATTTACATACGATTAAATTGATAACAAAGAATTGCATTTGCCTAGTGTGCAAATATTTCTTACAAACATGAGAGGCCTGCACAGAATATTCCAAGTACGGAATTATGAATGAACACTACAACTTGTACGATTAAAATTTGTCAAGCAAAATTGAAAACGGATGGAGTATCAGATCCATTGTGTAATTTCCGAGGATCGTACGAGGGTTGACTAATATATCGATCGGATAAGCGATTCGAGTCGGGTCGCGGCCTTTCGTGAACGAATTAAAGTGAAAGCCTCGTCTGCTAGTCTCGTCTGCCACTTTGAACTCGCCGGCAATTTTACGATCATTTGTTCAAACGACAGAATCACGGTTCTCCTTTACAACATTTCCAACAATCTACGAAAAAGGAACTCACCCTCCGTGGGCAAACAGGGCAGTGTCGCCAGATCGGTTAAATCGAGGGGAATACAGTTTACCACCTCTCTGATGACCAGAGTAATATGTAACACGTTGCGCGGCACGTCACGTGACCAGTCTACCGTCTTAGTGGGGGACGTTGGAGTCTGCGCAGGAGTGAAATGGGATAGTGGAAGTGGAAAAGTAGGAGAGGAAAATGAACTCAGTTTTGGGTTGATCTGGCGACACTGAACCAGGGCCCTTCACGTCCGGAGCGAAATTTCATTCTTGAATTTCTTTCTTTTCGATATTTAGTTTTCCTCGAGAACATTGAGCCTTCAAACATTTCACGCACCAACGATTATACAGGGTGAGCCATGGAACTGTGCCATCCTTTACTCGTAAACTATTTGCTGTATCAAAACAATTTTCAAACGCAACTTGTCTGGTATCAAGCCGGCCATACAATGTAATAATTAGTTTCATAACAGTCTGCTTTTTTATCGAGATATGAAACACCTATTACTGTTCGAGTATTCGACCCCCACGTACCTTATAGTTTTTGACTCACCATTCACTACTCGTTCGAACCACAAGGTCAAATATTATGCATCATGATACAAAAATTCAAGGTGACTTTCATATCTCGATAACAAAGTAGACTATAAAAGAAGTATATTATTACATTATATGCCCCGCTTGATATCAAAAAAGTTTTGTTTGAAAATTTTCTTGATACAATAAATAGTTAACCAGGCAATTTAGGTGGTACAGTTAAACGACTCACCCTGTATATTAAAATGGGGACTTCGATACCTGTTCCAAATTTTTTTTTCAGATTTTAGATAAAGCCTTATAGAGAAAAGAAAATTAGTTGTGAGGATAAATGATCCAGTATGCAGACGGCGTCGATAAGAACGAGGTTGCAAACGGAGGATTTAAAAAGCTGGAAACACATGGCGGTTTTGACATGATTTTCGCGAGTGTCGCTAAATCGGAACAATAAACAGCGATAATTTCAGTTTTCGGGACAGAAAAAGAGAATTTATGCGGGTTGTTACCGCAATTATGGAAGCCGTGGAAAGCGACGAAAGTAGGGTAAACCAATCTCTCCCGGGAAGTTTACACAAGCAGTCTGATAAAATCTGAATTTTAAGCGTTTAGCGAAATGTTTCAATCGGCACACACCGGTTTGGTTCGAACACTGGGTTTGCTCGATTCTACTCGTTTGCCTTGATTCTTGGATGTTTGTAGCCATAGCGTTAGAGAGAGAGAGAGAGCGAGAGAGAGAGAGGGTGTGAGAGAGAGAGAAAGAGAGAGAGAGAGGGAAAGAGCTGTTTACAATCATCAACGTGTTGGTAGATCATGCTCGAAACGTTGGATCGTTCGAATTTTGAATCGAGGAAGACCAATTTCCCAAAAGATTCACTCGATCTCCTACAGCTGCACAAAAATATGAATCGAAAATAGCAAGTGAAATTCCAGAGTGGAAATATTCGATTGTGATCAAATTACAAACTCCATAACACATTAAAAAAATTGATCATAATCAAACTGCGGATCTTTATGCAAAATATAATTTGTATGCACCAATTGCAAGGAACTAAGTAAACATTTATTTTTCTCGTTAGTCATTCTAACATTAAACCTACC
Source organism: Sphecodes monilicornis (assembly GCA_913789915.3). Taxonomy (NCBI): domain Eukaryota; kingdom Metazoa; phylum Arthropoda; class Insecta; order Hymenoptera; family Halictidae; genus Sphecodes; species Sphecodes monilicornis. Next base: position 10,401,964 of record OU565285.1, on the reverse strand, counting down.
ACTATTGATCAAGTGACCGGTTACGTATTTTGTATTTTACAATTACTGAGATTATACAATTGCTTCCCATTCCATAGGAACTGATTCAACAAATTTCACAAAAATTGCACGAAATCTAAGTAAATACAGTATTGTAATTTTCATAAGGTAAAACATATTAATTGGTTTCAGTGCTTGATTGATTCAGTGTTAATACGTTGAAAATAGTATATCGACATTCTTGAATTCATGTAATCTTTTTAACCGTTTCAAATTGCACCAATATTTATTTTTGTTATGACTGTGTAAAATCCGCAGTCTAATTATGATACATTTAATAAATATCACCAACGTTAGCACGAAATTGAAGTACACTAAAAATTGTGGTTCTCGGAGTCGCAATCAAATACCGATTAAGTTTTCACTCCGTAATTTCTAAGCAGTGCAGTGACTGTCATCTATGAATGACACCAGAACAGTAATCGCGACAAGAACTGTTTTAGTAAACTAAAAGAGTGTACAACAGGGATGGGCATTTTTGTCACAATTGAGACGAAACCGTCCCCACCATAGCGCCCACTGTCCGCTACCAGCATCTGCAGTTACCATAGAGCAGGCATGGGCGACGATGGCTCAAAAAACACATGTTGTTGTTTTTCTCCTTCGCTTGTTCGGCGAGGCAGTCCCCACCACACCCACTCCGACTTTCCCTTCTCACCTACCTGCCGATTCAGCATCGTGGGGCTCATGCTAAAGGGAGACTCGGAGTGGACGTGGTGGGGATTGTCTTGCCGCGCAGGCGAAGAGGAGAAGCAGCAACATGTGTTTTTTGAGCCAGCGTCGCCCATGCCTGCCATAGAGGAAAGAAGTGCTTCGCCCGTCGCGAACAGTGCGCAGGCCCCGCGCATGAAAAAGAGGTTGGTGGGAGAAGCAGGCGTTTGAGGGGCTTCACCCGTGCCCATGCCTGGTGTACAACATTGGGACAAAAAGCTATTCTTAATAAATTCTTGTATGTTTTAAGAAAAACATTACTAAATATCATCTTTATTTTAACCCTTTGCCCTCAGAATTATTTCAACACCAAAACGAAACATTTCTTGTGACCTAACATATTTCCATTCTATCCGATTCTTTTCATTTTATGTCTATGACACTGGTGCAATTTACTCGTAAAATACTGAAATATTTAACAATTTATAAAATACAAACCAGTTTAAGAATGTGAAAAGTATTTTGGATAGTGCATAGCAGTTTTCAATAGGTGAAAACTCAGAGTCACCAATCGAGCGCAAAGGGTGAAATACTTTGATGTAGAAAATCCTCTTAAATCTCGATTAAATCCCATGAATCTCGAGAGAAAAAAAGAAGAAGTAGTGCAACACATGGAACGTGAACAGAGCCACGCACATTCATCTCAAGCCCCGTATGGTGTTCTAATCGGAGGTACATTCGGGTCGCGTGTTTTTCTCTTACGGGGTTTCGGACTTCAGTCGCTCGAGATTCGTCAATGAACGGAGCACGTCTCGTTTCTCGGAAACGTCGACGTTCGCGATCATTCAGCAGACCTAAAGTAGAACTGTCCATGGCGACGGAACACCGTACACGGTGGATCCTTCTTAACGCGTCACTTGTATGACTGCTGGCAATAAAACTTTCACGGTGTTAAACTGTTTCTTTGAACCGAGCGGAATTCACACAGCCGAGATTTATCGTGTGAACGGGATTTACGTAAATCCTGAAACTCTTTCTCTGTCCATTTACCAAAGAGAACAACAATAGAACCACCCATTTATACCATACATTTTTTGTTCAACGAGCATTTCTTAAAATTGTGAAAATATTTAAAGAATTAGGTCATGTATGCAAGTGTTAAACACTGGGGAACAAGAGATAACTAAAATATTTGTTGGTCAATTTAGGATCGTGGTGCAGTATAGCGTTCCTCTTTAAACGATTGAAGTTTCTGTGAAGTTATTATGTAGATCATGGTTTGTGATTGTAAGTTTAAATTTGTTATTAAAAATGTATACACTGTACTACTCTGCAATCTAAATTATGTTGTAATAAATCTCATAAGAGATTTTTTAATAAAAAAAAAGTTAAAAATTTTCAAGAGAACGATCACAATTTTTGAAGCAGTAGAAAATGATCTTCTTTTAGAAATGCAAAGATTGTCATTCTACTATTTTCAACAAATTCTTCAGGCGTCTTACATATTCACGATTTCATTCAATAATACCCACTGCACCTTTCGGCATCCCTAAATACACATTTTAACGAGAAGTCTAAATTTGTAGAAGTACGATGCCACTTTTTAAAGCAGTGTAATTCATCCTCCTTGTTTCAAAAATTTGTTCATGCGTTTTATACATTCACAGTTTGGTTCAGTAATAGTCGTCGCACCATTCTCAATACCTAAGTCCATATTTTATTGCAGTGTTACACGTGTGTGGTTCAAACGCGACAAAAAAGCACATTAATGCTGTAAGCGTCTATAAAAATGCACTTCAGCTCGAATCATTAATAAGAACGCCGATCAACGCACGTCAATAAAAATTGCACACGTTCACAAGCTTCCTGCACACTCCACGGCCTATTGTACATTTTAGATTATCCTAACCCACATCCAGGTTATGCACCCAGCAGTTTTAAAAATAGAACTTCATTGACTCCCTAATGCCATTTTTTTTTCGAACTCCCCAACGCATCTCATGAATCGTTAAAATCCTCATTCTATTTATCGTCCGAGCAACTACCACAAACGTTGTTTTTTATCATGAAAGCATAGTTACTCGCTCGAGATCACGATGCCGTAGCGAAAGTGTTAATGAACCGAATGGGTCGGTCGATTAACGAAGACGATTGAAGATGATCCGACGCGTTTCGTCCGGCTGCCAGTATGAATTGAGCCTAATTCATGGTAATCAATGGGCCTTGGTACAATTACATGTGTAGAGGATTCTTTAAATAAACAACCACTGTTCTATCTCTCCCCTCGCTAATGAATACATTCTGTTCGCGACGGTCCGCGCGACGCCACGATCGCGCGAACGTAATTTATAATTATTAATACGTTTTCCGAGCGATTGCTCAACCGGCGCCTTTCACTTTCCGTTTTAGACAAATCTCTATCGCACGAATTTGCTTACCGAATGCAACGGCGGATACAAATTGCGATCACGTTCTGTCCAATGCGATTGAAACGTTCCCTCCGTGGTTCCAACATAGCGACGCGGGAATTGCGAAACCGCGCTCGCAACTTCGATTCAAACGGAATCGAAATTTTTTTACGCGAAGAGGATTCGCGTTCGTTAGCCCCGATAATTAAACGAGATTTATCGGCCCGGGAGATATTGCGATTCCTTCGGCGTCGCGTCGTCAGCGTTTGATTAATCGCGGAGTTTATGCGTTTATCACGGAGCTTAGGCGAAATTTAAAGGAGTGGAAATATCATACGGTTTTAAGGGGATTTCTGGTTTACGAGGCCGTTTTTGCACGAATTTTTTCTGGAAAACTATTGAACATCTGCACTGGAATTATGCACAATTTTATTTTTAGATCTTGCACGAAATTTTAGGATTTTTTTCCGAAGAACTATTGAACTATTAAAGGTACATGTGTGATTTTTTTTAACTAAAAATAATAAAAATTTCTTGAGTTATACATTTTTTTGTAGAACATGTTTTGAACAACATGGGTCGACGGTGGGCATGGTATTGCCATGATATCAAATTGATGTTGCTTAAGAGCCATTCACAGCTTTATTTGCCAACGTCTTTGAACATATTTTTTAATACAATTTTTGTAGATACGTTACTCTTTCTGTTGTTGCTAATGCAGAATTACATTCATTCAATTTAGCCACTAAAAATTGAGTGATTGACTGGCGATATGTATACTCCGTGTCAAAATGGACCCGATCGGAGGGTTTTAAAGGTGTGGATAAGGTATTCCGATGTTTCTTAAAATCATTGGATACGAAAATAAGTTTCCGTTTTAACTCCCGTTTCTTGCGATCTCGACGCAACAAATCTTCATTTTGAATAAAGCTCCGACAGTTTATCAATTTCTCTTTATTCCCCATGCCGTTCGTTCAAGGGACCTCGTCGCTTCTAAATCAATACTCAACCACCTGTTTTACCAATCACCTACTGCATACTTAATTTAATGGCCGAGCGTTACTCCGACGAGTAATAGTCGCCGGGCTTTCCTGGGCTCCTTGCTGCTTTAGAATTTCATCCTGAGCTAGGCCACGGTATTGTAGGCTATTTTTTCGTCGCCGACAGTTAACATTTATATATATATATATATATATATATATATATATATATATATCTGTTGATTATTAGAGATGTATAAACGCGGCGAGAGGACGATAAATAACTCGTACGGCGGGATCCGAGGATGTTTAATTAGATTATGTTAATAGCTGGATTCTAATGACCCTAAGCGGGATGTGCAGTCGGGCTTAAGAATGAAATCTTCGTTTGCCGTAGAGAGAATTCCTAGCGCATAACGTTCAATTGATAAATCATAATTTGTGGAACTTGTAGCGTAGCGTTTTCTTCGGTTTTATTAGAAACGTTTTGAGAAATTCAGTTTGTTTCGATATTGTGCGAGAAGTTCGGATAGTGTGATGGATTCTGTGCGATCGATTTGCAAGATTACAGTTGCTACAACTGCACTATTTTTATACTAGTTTTTATTAATGATTCTAGAATTCTTTTGCTCACATTTAGTCTTTATCGTAGATTTTCTTATCGAACCGTGTAGCACAAAGCAAAATCATTTTGGCATTGTTTACAAGTTGATTTACAATATAATGTAGAATATATTGTATATAATTTACAAAATAATGTGCAATATAATATACAAGTTGATTTACAATATAATGTAGAATATATTGTATATAATATACAAAATAATGTGCAATATAATATACAAGTTGATTTACAATATAATGTAGAATATATTGTATATAATTTACAAAATAATGTACAATATAATATACAAGTTGATTTACAATATAATGTAGAATATATTGTATATAATTTACAAAATAATGTAGAATATATTGTATATAATTTACAAAATAATGTACAGTATAATATACAAGATGACTTTTTAATATACAAGATGAGTTTTTAATATACAATATATTGTACAATATTTTACAGGGTGATTTATAATATACAATTCACAAGATGATTTATAACATAAAATATAGTGTACAATATAAATTACAGTACAACTTGTGCCTGACATATGTAACTCATGTACATTTACAGAAGGCAAGTTTTAAATTTTCTTTGCAGGCACAGATAAAAGGCTTAAAAATTGTGACCTTCACTTCCATTTTCACAATTGAGACCAATAGCAAATTTTTAAAAAAATTATTTGCACAAAGATTGTGAACTAATCCTTCTAACATCTAAAAAAAAACTGGTCATTTGGTCAAATTTTGAAAAAATTATTCTATTTTCTCCCATGTAGTTCATGAGAAAAAGCAATACCGCAATTTCTCACCTGAGAATCTATCGAACAATCCCAGAAAACCATACACATCTCTCCCTCCCACCTCTCAAAATACAAATAAAAGAAAATGCAGCTCCGAGTGTTCGCAAATCAGACGATTCGTTCTCGTCTGGGAGAAAACCGTGTTTTCTCGACCGTTAAATCTTTGACCCACGAATCCACGAATGCGAAAGGTCCACGTTATACTTGAAGAAGTTGCGCGGGAGGATTCTTCTTTGATTATGCGATGCTCGCCGGTAAATATGGGTTTGTGATTCTTCTCACCGATCGCCTCTCGAAGATCCAGTTTGACTAGCACACACGTTCCAGTTCTCCGGTGGAAGTTGGGCTAGACTCGCGGATTCCGGGTCAGCCTCGTCGTCGGCGAAATTGCGCACGGCTAATATTTTTGTAGTTCGCGCATCGTGGGTCGTTACGGTTGTGTATACCTGTATATATCCCCGTTATACCCGGGCTCGGAACCGGGCGAATTCGTATTAACGCGCATTAAACGCGAGCGAGGAGATACGGCATGACGAATGGTCAGATCATTAGTGACTTGCCGATCTAGCCTCGACTTTTCCGGCCTCGGAAACGAAACACGACACTTCAGAGTTATCGTGCTCCGGCTTCATAATCGATCATTTTTTTTATTCACTCGCCAACGAAACAGTTACTCGAGGGAAATTAACTATACTCGATGGCCGAGGCTCGAGACGCACTTTTCTCTGGAACGGTTTATCTACCTCGAGGATACGAGCGCTGTATCCAGCCAGAAGTATCCCTAGTAGCAATTAATGTTGGCATTTTGATGAACCTTTGACGTAGTATTGATTGGCCAACCGTTTAGGATTGTTGCCCCTTTTCTGCGCAAGTGGGGCAACGATCACACCGAACGTCGGGCTACGTCACTATACAGTTTTGTCGCGATGAAAGCAGAGATCTCGGGCCAACATGTTGCACTCATCGAGACAGACACGATTCCTCCAGATTCTTTTACTATTTATCTTTTCCATTTATCTTAAGTAAATTCCAAGGCTAATAACAATTTAACGGCCCAACCATCGCGCGACTATATTCGCAAATTGCGAGTATATTCGCAAAATAACACGTTTTTGGTTGTAGCAAGGTTTCTAACGCCTGTAAGACGATATTTAAATGTTGGAAAACTTTGGTTGGGACAACGTAGTATTATATGTAAATTTCTTGTGAATCGACCAACTATAATAATTGTAGGCCAAACGTTGGATATTCGATGGTCAACCATAAATGCTACTAGGGTGCACTTGTTATGACTCGTTGCGATTATGTACGCCTCTTTAGCGATCGAGCTTGAACACGCTTCGAGTGCTTATGGTTGCCGACCCGTGATCCTGAAATTATTAGTTAGCGTGGCTGGTTGTACAATAACGTCTTGACAAAGAGTCGAATTGCGAATTGTTGCCGTTAATGCGTATGTTTTACGACGAGGAATTGCTAAACACTGCCCGAATGGGTTAGGGTAATTGGTTCCTGTTAATCAGGTGTGTCGACATGTCGGTTTTAGTCGTGAGAAAGTTTTCTTACAATTTTCCTACGGTTGAGGTATGTCATTGTCTGTGGAAATGGTGGTGAATGTTTAGCAGACTTAATTTTGTATTAATGTAGACATTTTCGTTAACAAAATTGGTGTCAGGTTGGCTTCTTATTATAGTAGAATTAGAGAGCTTCGTGCAGGAAAATTTTTCTTTGATCGTAATGCAGAAATATTTTCTGTGTTTCCTCCATTGCGTCGCCCGAATAGGAGACCTTCGGGAGTTGCACAGTCTTCAAACTTCGCTGTCATTGGCTAGCTTTGATTTCCATTATAATCTCTGGAGTAAATTTCTAAGTACATAGTATAAAAATCCAATGTCTATTCAATGGGAGAATAAACATAGTATAAAAATTCAATATTTCTTCAGTGGGAGAACAAATAACATACATACACCATTATGAACTCTATTATACGACTGTATTGCAAAAGCAAGTTTTCAGTTGTGAACTAATAAGGCTGGGGCAACGTATTCCAATGAAGATTTCTGAGATTCATCTTCAAAAGAAAATTTCTACGCTCATTTTTAACATGTACAACACACTTATTGAGGGACCTCTTAATAATCATCCTAGCAGATAAGTAATGAATATTTTGTATTTTTGAAACTTGCCAACAACAATGATTTCATTATGACTCCAGATTCAATGTCTGCTATTCTTCTAAACTTCGCAAACGAGACCATGCTTCCTCAGATGCTTTCATAATTGCCCAACTCATTCTCTGGTGCGTTTTCTCACCGATTTATAGCACACGGTGCAATTCGAAGATTGTAAAGAGACGTTTAATAAAAAATATTGTCCGGGGACCTCGCGATTTGAAATGAATGATGGTATCTGGCCCCGTGGATCGGCGATCTGCGCTTTAGGAGCCCGAGTTGCGTATCTCGGAGCATCTCGAGCATTTCTTGAGCCCGTTTCTCTATCCGGTCGGCCTCCTGTTGGCGCGCGTCTGTGCCGGTTGCTTCTGCACTATGCTCTTATACTCGCCGGACGTCGAGACCGGATGTCCTTCGCCAGGAGAAAAAGAGAGATTAAAAGCGGGCCAGCAATATGTGGGATAACGAAGCGACGAGAGGAGAAAGAGAGATGAGATAAGTACAATGGTCCCAAATCGGGATTTAGCTGTTTGAAATCGATCCAGGAGTGTCACGGTTCCGACCCTTCAGATATCGAGCCTTGGACCTTGGATATTGCATTTATTTCATTTCTCCAATTACTTGAGGAATCAACTGAGCTACCCATCTCTGCGAATGACATTTGTTTGTCTAGTTTTAATCAGAAGCATTAAAAATGTTTCTACGGTGAATTTGTATATTGTTGACCAAAGAAGACACTTGTGGGAGGACCTATAAAAATAAAATTGTTGGGAGAAGGTAAGGAGAAATCCTTGCCAAAAAATCAATGAGGATTGACTAGTACGCACGAGGAATCATCGTTCTGTGGGTCGCTCTTCGGGCTGCATTGAAGCTGAGAGCCACATAGTCACGCCTACTCAGAATAGACCACGCCCTCCGTGTGAATGTAATTTGCTATTGCGACTAGAAATTTTGATTTAATCAGGAGTACATTCAATATGTTCCAATTTCTGCTGGTGAATTCATCTGGATGTTGTAGAAGGATTGTATTATAGCTTCGTCGATCGAATATAAAGATTTTGGGCGGAGCCAACGAAAGAAAGGGTAGGGGAAACAAAACAGAATAGAATCAATAAGGATTGACTAGTACACACGAGGAATCATCATAGATTGTTCTGTGGGTCGCTCATCGGGGACCAATGAAGCTGAGAGCTACATAGTCACGCTTACTCAGAATAGACCACGCCCTCCGTGTGAATGTAATTTGTTATTGCGACTAGAAATTTTGATTTAATCAGGAGTACATTCAATATGTTCCAATTTCTGCTGGTGAATTCATCTGGATGTTGTAGAAGGATTGTATTATAGCATCGTCGATCGAATATAAAGTTTTTGGGCGGAGCCAACGAAAGAAAGGGTAGGGGAAACAAAACAGAATAGAATCAATGTGGATTCACTAGTACAGACAAAAAATGATCATAGCTTGCCTTATGGGTCGTTGTCTTGGTTCCATCGTCATCGAGAGCCGCTGGGCCACGCCTACTATGTCCAACGAGAGCAAAACGGCATCTATTTTAATTGTCAAGATCCGAAGTCTTGAAATTCGCATGGTGGCCTCGGGGCTCTCGATTTCCACGGAGCTGAAGTAAAGCTCTTCCAGCGCCGATGGCTGACGTAGATGACCGAGCTCAAGCTAGACGAGGAATTTTTCCTCGTAGCGAGAAAACGAAGTCGAGACACGGTAACGGTACCGCGTTATCGCGTCTCAAGCCGTCTGCGCGTCGAAACGAACGTTCGAATCGCGTTCCAAGAAAGGATCTTCTCGATTGTAAATCAAGAGAGAGAGAGAGAGACTCGTTTAACATATTGTTCGACGCGCGGTTTTCCGTCCCTGTTATCTGTGCGCTTCTTCCAAGCGATGACGACGCCTCCGGGGCAGAATGCTCGAGTATCTGAAACCTGAAAAGCTTGCCGATTGCGTACAAGATCGGCGGCTATTAGGATTCCGTAAGCGGCAACTCGCCGCGGCCTGATTTCAGCCAAGGACTCGACGTCGATTTTTTTCGAGATCGCCGGCCGCCGATAAAGTTTGATTTTCTAAGGCGTCGCGGAGCCTGCTCGAGCGCGAAACAAACGCGATGGAAAGGAACCGGACTCTCCGCTCCTCTCTCACGTGTTATCATTGACCTATCGTATATGGAAATGAACAGATAATGTATTGGATATGGAAAAGACAATATTTAACGGGGGCCCCCCGAGAAAAAAGAAAAAACGCCGCCCATTGTTGCCCCGGATAATTTCCTTTGTCAGCATTCTAGAAGAGATAAAGTCCGATTTTCTGAGCTCGATACCCTGCCTTCTATTTTTGACGATTGACGTGTGTAGCGGAGCTTGAAGTGAGATATGCGGTTGTGATCTGGGATTGTTTGAGATTGCATCTTATTGTTTCAAAGAGGGCGGGAGCAGTTGATATGTTACTCAAATTGTTATCGACGAAAGACAGCTAGATGATTCTGTGAGTAATTTGGGAAGCGGATATGTACTAGGAACATTGGGAATGTCGAAGATTCTTTTTTTAATCAAACTGTATGTTCCAAGTAGACGGCGAATCTTTATGAATAACACAAATTTTCGACCGGAATTACAACAATCTCGTATGAAATACAAATTTATTTTCTCTTTGAATATGTTTAACCCCTTGTACTATGATTTATTTTACGGTGGGGGTATTGGTAGGGGAAAGGAATTAGAAAAGGGGCAGAAGGAATTGGTGGGGGAAGGTAAAGAGAATTGATTCCAAAATACAACTGAGAATTTACCAGATGAGTACAGATAATGGGTATAGGTTGCTCTGTGGATCGTTCTTCTGGCTCAATTAAAGTCGAGAGCTACTAGGCCACGCCTACTCCGATACTGACCACGCCCACTCCGTACAAACAGACCAAAATAACATCGACTCTTGAATCGAAACTTCTCAATCATCATTCCTCCGTTCTCAATCACTTTTTCCCATCACTCTAATAACATTTGGACATCCATATTGGAAAATGCATATCATTAAAAGTAATGGATACTGACTAATTACTTGTTCTATTCTTCTCGTAGAGAAATAATTATGACAAAGATATTTGAACGGTGAAATAAAACATGAAAGTATTGCAACTCGTATAAAAACCGGATATGAATGAATCTAAAGAAATTACACCGTGAAACGTAATGGAGTAATTAACGCTTTTTGTTCGTAAGATCGTTTTTACCTGGAATCGGATGAACCACGATGCTATAGGTTCATGCATTACGACTCTATCGTAAGATAAGTTTGTTCCGTCGATGGGCGACGATGCGTGGACGCCGCTACGTCGATTCCGATACCCGCCGCGAGTGTAATACCATTATTGCTTTAATTAGTAATTACCTGAGTATGTGACTGGCGGATGCGCCCAAGCGTGCTGTTGTCCGACACGATCGGAGCATCTAGGAACCATAACGGTTAACGATCTCGTGGCCTGTTTCGACTCTAGAGACTCTCCCGAACCCGTTGATCGTGCATTGTGCACGATTTTCGATAGTGATCGCTCCCGGTGGGAGTGATTTAGGTGTTCCCGACACGTTTGTGGTAGAAACGGTGCCCGGAGAATGGTGTCAAATTTGATAAACTGGAAATAGAAAGTACGCACCTCGGAGCGCTTTGGAATTGTACCAATTTTGGTAATAGGCTGGACAAATATTTTTATAATGATTCCAACATTCCCGAACAATCCATGAGCCTTTATGATGCAGTAGAATACATTTTTTTGTACTAGAAGATTAAATGTAGCAATTTACCGGTTGGATTTGCTAGAAATTATGCTGATTAAAATTAGAAAGAATTAGTTTGAAAAATTGTCTCAAACAATCGTACAACAGACGGCTCACTTACAAGGAGAAGACGCGGTCATGGGGTCTCAGATTTTCTCGAAACTTTGCATATTGGTAGATTTCGTTCTCCTGTTTATGAAAATATAGCATTATAGGGTCAGATACTCAATAACTTTTGAGATATTTATAATTGAAATTTTATTATACCCGATAAGTACAGTTTCAGTTGAAGTTATTGTCAAGTGCCAAACGGCGTGGTGGTAACGTACTAGGTTGGTATTAGGAAGGCCAGGGTTCAAATCCTTTGTCCTCTTTTTCCTTTCTTTTTCTTTTCAGTTTATCTATTTTAATTGATTGGATTTTACAAATAAATTATGAGTGCATTTTTCATTTGTAAAATCCAATCAATTGCCACCACGCCGTTTGGCACTTGATAATAACTTCAACTGAAACTGTACTTATCGGGTATAATGAAATTTCAATTGCAAATATCTGAAAATTTATTGAGTATCTGACCCTATAATGCTATATTTTCATAAACAGGAGAACGAAATCTACCAATATGCAAAGTTTCGAGGAAATCTGTGACCCCATGACCGCGTCTTCTCCTTGTTAGATATAGTTTATACAGAAACATGTAACTGTCAGTTCGAATAAAATGTATATTTTTTAATAAAACGCTTATATTTGATTACAAGACTCTGATTAGATGTTTTCATCGAAATTATTCAACTACAATGGAGACTCTCTTGTTATTATTGCAATTCGATTCTCTCTCGGCAATCTTCGCAGAGTACAAACGCATACGCGAGCGCTCGAACGCGTAAAAATTCGTTCGAATGCAGCGCGTGCCAAGAAAAACCGACGCTTTGCTCAGGTTATGCTAACCAGAGTGTAACGAATCGCGGTATTCGGCGGTGTCTATCGTCGGCTCCCGTTTTGCATCGATTCCCCGTGAAACGATTGATTATTTCGAAAATAAGAAAGCAACGCGTGTATCTCGCTCCGATCCTAGCGTTGCGTGGTCCGAGGATCGTGTTTGCTCGGCTCGCAACGAAACAAAGGTGTAAACGAGGAGCAAGGTCAGCCAGGTTTATTCGAGCAGAGAGGGCCTGTACTCTATACACCCTGAATTAACGAGGAGATAGTTGCCCGACGGAGACACGTGCAGCAACGATCTATAACACAATACCAATCAAACGAACACGGAACGGTGACTTCATAAATTCAGCGCCCCGAAGGACTGCGGGTCGCTGAACCGATTTCAAACCGCGAGACAACGATCTCCCAGAGATCTGTCTATGAAAAAAAAAACGTCTGAAACGATTTTGTAATTTTATCCTTTTGGAGCAATGATTCATGTAGATCGACGTTTCACCGAGATATCGTTTACTTTCGTTCGTCGTGATTAACTGTGTTTAAATCGCGTAACAAGTACGTGACTCTTTTTCTCGTGACTTCATAGACCGTTGCACCGGCCTCGTGTCGAACGCCACTCTTTTTCACAGAGTCGAAAGAACCGCGGAATCCGCGTGAAAGCTCCCGCAAATTCATTAGAGAATCGCGTCAATTCGCTCCACTCGGTTATCATCGCTAGCAAAGTCCTTAACGCCTCATCTCGCTCCGATGAGCCGCGGAAATCTGGATTCTGATGCTCGCTTTTTTTACACGACAATTCCTCGCCCTTCTTTGTCACGGATCTTCGTGCAAAATGAAAATCACCTGCATCGATTGCAAGAACCGCGTTGACGATTCTTGATCGACGTTCTTAAATTCTTTCAATTTTTCTAATGCTTTAAATTGCACAATTTTGTCATGGATGCGTAAAATTTGCAAACGGGCATTATTAATCTCTTTTAATTTTCCTACTGTTCGAAATTCCACATTTTTGTCGTAAGTACGTACAATTCGAATATAGTATATAGTCGTTTTTAAATGTTTTTAATTTTCGTACTGTTTTAAATTGCACGTTTTGGTCACTGATGCGTGAAATTGGCGTCTAGCATATCAACGTTATAATATTTCTTTATTCTATATTTTACACTGTTTTTTAATTGCATCGACTCGTTTTTGTCCTAGATACGTGAAATCCGCCTACAGCATATCGATGTCATGAAATTGTTTCAATCTTCTTACTGTTCTAAATTACGCCTATTCGTTTTTGTCATAGTTGCATGAAATCTGTAGTCTAATAATCACAGTCTCTAGATTTCTATAATATCATCCTATAGGTTGTAGAAAACGAGAGAAAATACGTGAACGTTATATCTATGAACTTATTAATAGATACAATTGCTGAATTTCGGATTTTATGCACTCGTCACAGAAATGAGTGTCATCAAACCAGTCAATCATCAATAAGAGCATGCAGACATTATAACATCATTTTCAATTCATTAATATCGTTAATAATCAAGATATATTATTATTTCACTTTTGATTCATGCAATTGATGCAGACAATTTTCATTTCGCATAAAGATGCACAATGTAGCAAATAAATGTTCCTGGTTGATGCAAATACCACAGACAATTTTTATTTTGCATTATGGTCCTCAGTGGAGTTTTTACATTTTTCTATTTCACTTCTGGTATATGCAATTGACGCAGACAAATTTTAGTGTGCATAAAGGTGCACACTGTAGTGATTTTAATTTTTCTATTTCATTACTGGTTCATGTAATTAATGAAGACTTTTTATTTTGCATAAAGGCCCTTAGTGAAGTTGATATATTTTTCTATTTCACTTCTGGTCCATGCAATTGATGGACAATTTTCATTTTGCTTAAAGGCCCTTAATAAAGTTGTTATATTTCTCTATTTCACTTCTGGTCCATGCAATTGATGCAGACAATTTTTATTTTGCATAGTGGTCCTCAGTGAAGTCGTTACATTTTTCTATTTCACTTCTGGTCTATTTAATTGACGCAGCCAAATTTTATTTTGCATAAAGCTGCACACTGTAGTGATTTCAATTTTTCTATTTCATTACTGGTTCATATAATTACTGCAGACAATTTTTATTTTGCATAATGGTGCTCAGTGAAGTTGTTACATTTTTCTATTTCACTTCTGGTCTATGCAATTGACGCAGACAATTTTCGTTTTGCATAAAGTACCTCGGTATAGTGGTTACATTATTACATTTCACTGCAAGTGTATTCTTCTTTTGCATAAAGATGCAAACTCTGTTAACTACATTTTTCTATTTCACGGATATATAAGCAAGAATATTTATAACCTTTCTGTGCAGTTTGAAATTTTTCCGTGAACACAGTGTGTGCATCCCGGGTCTTTATCACGGTGCATCGTTCATCTTGTCGCATTTTTCCGGTGTTCCCCTCGGGTTACAAGGTTCCTTCGCTGGTCCCTTAGCGCAGAGGAACGCCGGTACACAGTATTGGAATTAAGAAAATCGCTAGGGTAATGTTTCCTGCCTGTATTCCGTGGTATTGCGCAAAGCCGAGCGCACTTGCGACAGACAATTCCTTGAATGTCAGGCCTCTGAAACGCTGCGCACGATCGGAATATCAGCACGGCCGCGTAATAATCTGAGAACACTGTGAGCGCCGGCAACGAACCCTGTGATAAATTTAAACGCTTTGTTATGCGGTTTTATTGGCCGCGTGACGTATCGCTGCACCGCGATTACTCTTGCGTCGGTGATTCGTCTCGAATCGGGTCTCGTGTTCCACTGTTTCGTTGTTTCGGCTAGCGTTGCAGTTTAGTATTGTTCTTTCGGTTACGTTCTACTTGTACCACCTTCGCTCGGGCACGTTTAACCCCTGGGTTCAGATTGTCGGCGATATTTTAGGGAATTTGATCCCCCGCAGTCTTTGAAATTCAATGGCAACTTTGTAACAGCACGCTGTTCCTCGTGATTGCGAAATGACGTGCAGGATTTTGTTAAAAATTCTGTAAAAATTTGTTAAAATACCTTCGAGTATGTTGTAAGGTTACAAAATTCAATGGCTCGAAAAGTGTGAAGCAGATGTTGTATTTGCAATTTTTTGAAGATACAGTGGCAAACGTGGGAGCACAGAATATTTCATTGGAACAAACTGTCGGTGATATTTTGAAAATTACTTTGTAACGGCACGTTGTTCCTTGTGACTACGAACTGTCATGGAATAAGAGTTAATATATGATTTTATTGAAAAATAATTATTCACGTGTCGTCTTCAAGAATCTCATCGAGGAATTTTATTTAGATTGAAACTGACAATTGTAAGTAGATTTTTGAAGGAACGAATGTACGATTTGTATGTTTAAGTATACCTGGATAGGCAGGCTAGTCTTCGGGTTGTTTGTCCGAAGTGGTCGTAAATTTTGCAACAAACCACTGATTTCAACGCAATTAACGGAATTTGTCAGATTCATTAGCGGCGGCAATCGCGGCGAATGCCGATAGCCAAACGATTTCCCAGGAACTCGGCAGAGAACTCGTTCGAGTTTTCGCGCAACGAAGAGCTCATTGTGGCCAGCTGGAAATCCTCGCGCAATCCGCTTCGGCAACCACTGCACGTTCGATCGCCAAATTTGTAACAGCCTCTGTGAATTCTCTTCCTTTACAGTCTCTCGTTCTCCCATCTCCTTTTACCGCGCCACTAAGCTTCAGGGATATCCCTTTTCAAATGCTTTGTCAGGATCCTCGACGATACTCTGGACTCTCATAATTTATTCTGTAAAAATTATGATTAGAAGACTGCTGATTTTATGCATTTATAACAAAAATGAGTACGTACAATTTAAAGCAGTAGACATGTTCAAATATTTTTGATATGTCAACGTATTCGTTTCAATTTAATAAGATATTTGTCAGAAGAAAGAAATTTTTATTTGGTTCCTATGTCTTGCAATCGATGCAAATATTTTTCATTCTACATAAAGATCAACAGTCTAATGATTAGGTACTGAGCATTAACCCTCCACAGACAAGCATATTTTCTGTACATTTCATTTTTCTGAATATTCTTCATTTTTCGTGTCCAGTCTTTTGAAAAATCTAGAAAATTCTAGAATACGTATTGAAGTCACTGTTTTAATCGTTTGAACTGCAAATGTTTAAAGCATTAGCGTTAAATGTACCGAGCGCAAAAGTGTGATTTGTATACATTGTTTTATAAAAATTGCAAGACTGAATGAATTGATGAATGAATTTATTTCGATTTCTCGCAATTTTTATAAGAATGTGTGCCTGATTGAGTGATTGATGTAATAATTTCTAATAGAAGCATGTTTGTAGTTTTAATAACTCTGAATTGAAAAATATGAAACCGGTCATTTGATCGGTCGTGGTACGGTTAGTGTTAATAGAAAAAAAAATAGATATTGTAAAGAAAGAAATTCTAGAGTGCAATTTCACGCCGTATATAAACGACTAAGGCTGCCCACGGATGGTTAAAAATTCTTTGCAATTTAGAGAAGAGCATTAGACAATTGTTTTAGGAAGATGTTTCAACTGTCTGACGACTGTTCAGATTTGTTTCGTTATTTATTTCCTAATACAGGATGTACGACTCTATGTTAATTTATGCTGAATTATAACGAAGATCGACACAACTAATAATAGGAATGAAGAGAGAAAGAAAGAGAAAGGAGAGGTGGGACTGCGCTAGTTGGTCCTTCACTTTACCAGCGCTTTTATTTGCGCTGGTTCGGGTCTTGAGTCAACAATCGGCGGTCGAGAATACCTGCGACAACCGCAACAATGCGTCCCGCGTAGGTATCCGGATACCCATAGACTGCCATAGAGCATAGACTATAGACCATGGAAATATTTCTCATAGGGTGATTCGTCACTTCCGACGACGGCCATTCCCGGCAAACTTATTTCTTTTCATCGCTGATACAATGGTGGGCGAGATTCGACGCAAACAAACAGAAAATTAGCGACATCACGCTGCGTGCTCTAATCCTTCATTGCGAATTCAGAGCACACCCCATTTACATCCTGCAAAATGCACAGGAAGACAAAAAGTTTCAATAAAATATTTTCCTAATTTTCTTAATGCTGTGAAAGATAGACTTTAATATTGTTAGAAGGATAGTACAAAGAGCACATGTAGAAATACGAGGAGTTTCCAAGAGAGAAATATTTTCCTAATTTTCTTAATTCTGCGAAAGACGGACTTTAATATTGTAAGAAGGATAGTACAAAGAGTATTCGTAGAAATACGAGAAGTTTCCCAGCTTTAGCCGAGAAATATTTTCCTAGCTTTTTCAATGCTGAAATACTTTAATATTATCAGGAGGGTTATGCAAAACTCGTTGGAAGATGAAGAGTCTCAGGAAAATATTTTCTCAATTTTCATAACACCAAGAAAAATATACTTTAATATTGTCAGAAGGATAGGACAAAGAGCTTAGGCAGACGAAGAGTCTGAATAAAATATTCTCCTAATCTTCTTTTCCGTGTTTGGGACGATTAAAAATTCAGTAAAAATTAGCCCAAACACATTCGGGTGCCGAGACTGTGTACACATATATCTCCAGGATTCATCAAATTGATATTAAAGTCGGGGCTCTCGGAGTTTATTACTTCAGGTTTCAGTAAACACGTGCGCTCTTAGCATCCTAGCTACCAGTTTAATAGCAACGGTCTCGTCGTAAACCTTCAGGTGCGACACGACAGTCAACGGGCCCGTTAAGCTGACCCCCACTTTGGGCCCCTCGGGCCCAATATCTCTGCGGGACACTTGAAGGGTCATTTTACCTCCACACAAATGCGAGGGGATGTCGCTTCGACTTATCACCATACAAAAATGTTTTAACTCGTCCTTCGACAGAAAGAAGAAAGTTTATTGGTATAAATTTTTAGTGGTGCTTCAGAGTCGCAACCTGAGTGTTGAGGGTCGATTAATTTTTTTTTAATGCATTATCTAGTATACCAATCCTTCCAATATCCAAAAAAAAACTCAAGTCGCTGGGTCGAATTTTAAAGAAGTTATTAGGTTTTGAAAGATGTCCACTAAATTTCGCCCCCGACTGTAAGATGACACGCATCTCCCATTGGTCGCTCTGTGAAGAACCCCACACTAATTATATGGAAAATCTATCCCGGTAAAATCAGTTGGATTTTTCATATGTTGTAGCTTATGATCTACTGAACAAAAAATGTAATGGGCACAAAGCTCAATACTGGACAGTTATCGAGTTATAATCAGTCAAACATGACAAATTCGAGCTGCCGAACACTCAAATCTCGGGAAGTATATTTACTTTACACTCTTGCCGCACCCCCACTCCCGCCACCCCACTCCTTCGATTTTCAAGCAGTGATGGTATATGGTCTCGGTTTTCTCGCGCATGCGCGACGATTTTAACGCCAGTAAAGTACAAAGTTGGGCTAAAATGGGGTACCTTAGTCACCCCGCATAGTTTCGCACATTTTTTTCGATTTTCAAATATATATTGACAAGTAGCTCCTTCTCCAATACTAGTTGCCATTATGAAATCGAATATATTAACATTAACTTACCAAAATTTCGAAGTACGGTCGTCTCGTCGTGTCGTCTTACACTCTTCTGTCCGGTTTCCCGCCAATAACAGTTCTCCCCTACTTTCCCCACATACATAAGACGTACGGTACGTTCCTGCATCTAGTCGCGCATGCGCGAAAAAACCGAGACCGTATACCATCACTGTTTTCAAGTTGCGCGACTTAAATGAAGTTGGTAACATTAGAGTAATGAAACACTAGAATTATTGCTGCCGAATGCTATTACTTTCTGGCATTGCTACGTCCGATATTTATATTATTGATATCAGTGTATTCCATACATTTTGGTCTCCATACTGTTTGGTAATACATAATAAGATCACTTTTTTATTAATCCACACAAACACACACACAGCAGAGAGGGTTTGGTGTCAAAAAATACTACGGGAGTGACGAACCGTGGGGTACTTATCTCTGCTGTGACACACAAAGATTTTTGTGAAAGATTTCTGTTCACAGACCTTTTCAAGGTCATTCAAAATGCAAAAATAATGACACCATCCAACAGATTTTGTGAAACCCTACTATTTTTGTTTCAAACATTTTTCCAAAAAATAAATACTTCCCGAGATTTGAGTATTCGGCAGCTCGAATTTGTCATGTTTGACTGATTATAACTCGATAACTGTCCATTATTGAACTTTATGCCCATTACATATTTTGTTCAGTAGATCATAAGGTACAACATATGAAAAATCCAACTGATTTTACCGGGATAGATTTTCCATATGATTAGTGCGGGGTTCTTTATTTATCGACTAACTCCGCAGCCACAGCTGCAGCACAACGTTCTCCGAATCCTTCTTCAGAAGGCGAACAGTTATCCAGAACGAAGGATAGCAAGGATCCGAGCTGTCGCTGACACAGATTCGACTTCCGATCCGTTGGAGCACGTTTCCACGGGCTGCGTGCATCCGAGACGAATTACGACAGAGACGGCCTATAGCTATAGCAGCCGGCCTCGAGCAGATTCGCTCAATCTCATTATTTTCGCGTTGCTTAACGGTATTACGCTCGGCTAGAATCCGCGAAGCGTGCCTCTTACTGACACAACCGGGTCGTCGGTAGAATCGGCGAGATTATTCTCGTCGCGGCGTTTTGTCTACGCTTCTTCTTCTTCTCCTTCTTCTTGCGCGATTAGTCTTTTTTCGCTTGTACGCGTGAAATTGTATCGCGATACGGGCCGTCGGGTCTTGTTACCCGCGATACCGGCGACGACGGGTCCGCGCGGGTAAAACTCTTTATCCGAGAGCCACACGCATCGGCGCGAAACTGCATTCCTCGGTTGCATGTGTGCGAAAGTTACACGCGACGCGACGACAGAGACGCGCGCGAGCGGCTATATTTTACGCACATCGTAAACCAGAAATTCGTATCGACGCGGACGCTTAATGATCCAGGAGATTGGGATCGTTCCGAGGGGACTGATAGCGAAGCGTTTTCCTCCGATTCGCGGTATTACGCTGTGACGATAACGGCCGGAGTGCAGCAACACATGCAGCGCGCATTTATCAATGAAATAGTGTAGTTTATTTGGCGGATTTTCCAACGAGTTGCTTGATTGGCTAATTGGGTGACTTCAGAAAATTAATAATGGTGAGAGTTGATAAAATAGTATGCATTCGCGTTTTTTAAAAGTTTTTCCTATTTTTGTTTAGTGGAAATTGTATTTATTAAGGTTATTTATTTTAAACAGACAAAAGTGGAGTATGAATAGATTGCTTCGATAGTGAACTGTCAAAATGATTACACATGAAAAACTGTTTGTGGATTATTGTGGCTCCATCAAAGCCGAGGGTCACTAAGCCACGCCTACCCAATGTAAACCACGCCCTCTGTGTAGATGGGACATATTATTGACATTTGGAATTTGGTTTTAATTGGCAACGTTGGAAATCTTCAAGTTCCTATTGTAAATTCAACTGAACATTATAAGGCAAGATAACTGTGGTATCGAATAAAAAATTTCTGGGAGGAGCCAAAAAAAAGGAACTTTTGGGGGAATTATGAAAAATACAATCAGGTTGATTTCTACCAATAGAAATTGATTAATATAGGTGAAGAGTGGGATTAAATTACTTTGTATTTCGTTGTTGAAGCTCCATCGAAGTCGAGAGCTACTAAGCCACGCCTACTCATGTTGAGACCACGCCCACTATGGAGAGGACAGATTCATATGAATTCTGTAGTCGTGACTGTTCTCAATCACTTGTCACCCTTCTATGGCCCTAATTTTTGTTGTGAATGTAAAAGAATTGATGTAAAATGTGAACAACAAATATCATACTCTAATTAACAATGAATTCAACTGTGAATTTTCAATTGATGTTTTCTAGTTACCCACTGTGAATTTTGATGTACTGATGCTGATAGATAACCGCGAAACTAGTTCCCCTCGTAAAATCGTCGCTTTCTATTCGTCAATATCGTTTTTGCCGTCGATCGAGCTAATTAAGCGGCTTTCGATTTTCTTGAGGTTCGCTGGGGAAATGTCGCGAGCTCTCAGTGTATCTGTTGGAATGTGGGTGATTGTGAACATGTGGCAACGCGAATGTGAAATTAGTCTCAATTTACGATGCAAAATATCACTTTCTGTCTGCTTTCCAAGATATTCACCACAAATATTAATTTATAGTTTTCTTCACTGCACACTTCACCGAATCGTACGGTGTCTTTCGAGAACACTAAATCGTTCGCATTGTGTAATATCGCGAGGTATGCACGCCAGGGTGTTAGCTTGTCTCGTAAGTTCAATTTCGTTATGTGTATCTGTTTTATTTTAGAGCATGAACAATCGTATTGTGTCGCATTATGATAATGCTATTCAACGAGGCTGTGAGACTGTTGAGGAGAAACAAAGTGTTTTATCGTTGACAGTGCCAGACAATGCAGCCGACCACTGACCCGTTTGATAACTGTTATGTTAATTTCGTTGGCCCGTTGTGCTCCAGAAAATAATTCGCTATTTAATTCTCTCTCACTTTCTGCTATTCAAAATTATTCCAGAGAGAAACATGAACCTGAACATTCTAACAAAATCATGCAATTTTGCAATTACTTTGTGATACATACTTCTCGCTATAATGGTAATGCTGCTGGAGAATTAATTTTAGATTTAAAATTTGCACAGATTCGCAAATTGGGAAATTGGCTAATTCAAAAATTTGCAAATTGGAAAATTGGAAAATTCTCATATTTACAAATTCGCGAATTAGAATATGCAAAATTCTGTAATTTCTTAATTACACAGATTCACAAAATTTATAAATTTACAAATTCTAAACATTCATATTCGTCACTGCAATTGATCTTAATTTTTACAAGATGCGTAATTTCACTCTAATCCCTTATTGTCAAAGGATTTTTCTACAAATCCTCATTTTCACAGACAAGTGTTGATACAGAAGATTCAAGTAGGTGAACCTATGCTAAAAATCATTCTGTAATTTAGTAACCTATATATATACGCTTTTTATGAAACTCGAGCGCATAAAGATCCCCAGTATAATAACAACATTCACCGGCAATATAAATCAGATCGTTATCATTCTCCCTGCGGTACGACATTCGCGATCGAGAAATCTCTCGAGATCGAATGACCTGTTGGCAACAGGACCCAGAATACCCTACATAAGAATCAGAGTTTCATAATCGCCGGTCTCCATTGTCTCCCTGCACCGGCGCAGACGAAAGTAAAGAGGGTGATCGATGTCCATCGGCCGCTTAATTAGCATCAATCGGCCGTCGACGGCCATTAGGGAGCGTTATGCAAATGATCGCGCGGCTCTTGGATCAATGTCTCATTGCGGGACCGATAAATTTCGCCGGTGCTTTGAAGTTTCGTGCCTGCATCGTAATCGATGCAATAGACTCGGCGGTATCGATCTTGTGCCGGTATCGATCAGACCGTCCGCGATCGCCGAGTGGCAAAATCGATGCCTGTCTGCGTCGTTAACGCGATTCGATACCATTTAGCACTGTCATATCTGGATGGGAGCGAGATCGATGTGCACAAATCTCAGTCGAACTCTATCGATCAATATGCAACAAAATTTTTATCTCAATCTTATTACGAAGTACAGTTTGAAATTCTGTTCTCTTGTTATCAATATTGAAACATTAAAATAAATGTATATATTCCTTTGTTTCTAATAAATTATTAAAGATAAAGAAATCCTAATCATAATTACTGAACTGCGGACTTTTATGGAAAGTAAATGTTGTCTGCATCTATTGCAAGAGATAGGATCTAAATGATCATTTCATCCTTTCTCTGATAACTTGAAGATTTTGAAAATAACACGTCGTTATTCTGAAATCAGTTCAATCTTTCTAATGTTTTAAATTGTATAATGCAATTGATAAATGCATAAAATCTGCGGTCTAATAATTACTAGCTGCGGAGAAAATCGAAGTGCGGACGGTTCATTATTCATTTTGTCTTTCATCCCTTAAATGTTCTATTTAAGTGGACATGTATCGCTACAAAAATTAATTTTTTGATTCAGACGAGCGTGTCAACTTGTAAAATCGAACAGTGGATGAAATGGGAAGTATTTGCGAGATGGTTTGGTTCGTCTCCACCCGAAGAACAGAGCATGGTACTTAGCATTAGCTTGACGCTGTCGTAAACTTTCTCCGTCGTACGATTTACCCTCCCCAACACACTCGATCACGCACGTGTGTGCACGCGCTCGATTATATCCCGGGGACTGACATTTGGAATGCTAATGTCGATTAGCGGAATCGATAAGTATCGACGGCCGCGTGCGGGAGTACCGGCTATACCCGCTCGCGGGTACCCACGCACTTGATTGTGTCGAGCAGGGTCTCTCTCTCTCTCTCTCTCTCCCCCCTCTTTTTCTCTCTCTACGAGGAGTTTAACCTTTTCCTTTTGTACGCTCCGCAATTTGCGGCGTGTCTGTTCCGAGTCGCGTTTGTTTAGCCTGCGTGCCCCCTTCGTACGAGGAATGGAATCTGGCAGGGGTGTAAATCTTATGGTGGATACACAGTCAAGTATGGAACGGAGCCTGCGTTCACTTTTGTGGTCCCTGCTCTCGAAACATTTCCACAATTTCTGATACAATAATTCAATAAAATGATTTAGAGGCGCGAGAACGTTGTTGCAAGCAATTTTTTAATTCATAGGGTCGTGCACCTTTACTGCAAAGGTGCAGTTTTTCCCCTTTACTTCAAATGATTTATCACATGGAATAAGGTTTTTCTCCTTTTAGTGCACACTTGTCTAAGGAAAATTTTATATATGGGATTTATGTTGTTATATTGCAGGTACTGTTTAATGTATTGAATTAAAAATTATGAGACTTGATTCTACGTGAAATACTACGTCGAAAATGTAGAATGAGTTTTCTTCGTACGAGGCTTCGTTCTCCCGATATTTGAGATTAAATTTTTCCATAGCGTGTCTGTTCACGGCTGATCATTTCTACTTAAAAATATTCAAACTCAATTATCGCGAGAACGAAGCCTCGCATGAAAAAAATTTTATTCTACGTTTTCGACGTAGTTTTTGACGCAGAATCAGCCTGTGGTATCGCATACTATATTGTTGCATTATATTAATATCAATGAATATTATAAACAAAATTCATACATTTCTTGTAGCCACGGAAGCAAGAGAACTGAATAAACCGATGAGGATTAAAATCGATTATAAAATTAACAAATAGGGAATTTGTTACGTCATTATTATTGCAGCCGTCTAAATCAGTTTCTAACGATCCGAGGATAACTGAGGATTGAATTCTCCCAGCATCGTATCGATTGAGTGCAAGCGTATAAATCAATATTGTCCAGGTAGCGAGGCACTCGAACTATCATCTTGCCAAGAAAATCGATGACAACTAAATTCTCCGATTTCCATATAGACCGCGATTTATAACTCGAGACGACCTAATAAATTATTCATACATCGATCTGCTTTTGTTAGAAACGATACTAAGTAAACGCTCGGGGAGTCGACCCGTATCCTGGACAACCTAAATCAACATCCTTCAAACTGTCAAGGGCCGTTGGCCAACAGGTGGACACAGGTGATACGAAATCAGTTTCCAAGTTGGTACACTCTCGACTAGATACACACCTGTAGCGAAGAAAGAAATTCCACGACACCATAATCTCGTATCCTTAAATCACTTGAGGTTGCCAAGACTGAAGTTTCTGAAGAAAAGTGAACGCAAAGATACACACCCCCACGGATCAAGAAATTCCTCGATACCATATTCTGTTCACTAGTAAATCACTATTTCTCGCATTGTCAAAATGGCGGAAAGGTGAACTCGGATTCCAAGTTGGCGAGTAATGGACTGGAAAATCGAGTATTGTGTTATCAAAAAGGATTTTCTATGAATCATCAACCCTCCTGCACTGGTCAGAACGATCTCCAATAACAGATTGTTGATTTTAATTGCCATTTTTCTTGCAGAAACATCTTCAGTTAATTTAATATCAAGAGTTGCTGTACGTATATTACTCACTTGTCGAGATCTAGATACTTTCTGAAGGTCGTTGTTCTAGCTACATTAATTTTGAGAGGCACTAAACCACGCCTACTGGGTACAAGCCACGCCTTTTCTAGAAATACGATTTTGTTCTGTAGATTAGAAATTTTGTTTCAATCAGTAACATTGAAAATCTTCAAGTGTCTCTTGTGAACCCAGCTAGACGTAATAGAAGATGTTAATTGCAATATCGTTGATGAATATTATATCGTTTGGGAGGAGCCAAGGAAAGTGGATTAGTGGGAGTAATTATGAAAAATTCAAATTAGATTGATAGACACCAATTAAAATTGACTAGTATAAACGAAAAGCGAGTTTAAATTACTTTGTATGTCGTTGTTGAGGATCCATCGCTATCGAAAGTCACTAAGCCACGCCTACTCAGACTCTGACCACGCCCACCGTGTATAAAGAGAGAGCAACATTATATGAATTCTCTGACTGTTCCCAATCTTGTTCAGCTCTGTTCGAATATCAAGTTAATTTAATATCAACTTAATATTAAGAGCTAGATCCTGTTCAAAATTAAAGAAAAATAAAGTTAATAATTTCATTAAATTTCCTGATAGGCTCTACTTCAAAGCGACTCGCTAGTGAATATAATTACAGCGAGAGTGAAAATCGTAATTTAATTACGTAGTGTCTGGCGATTAAATTCAGTGAACATAAAATAATTTGCAGTACTGCAAGAAAATTACAAGAAGCGTGGAAATGTTTACAATAATCCCTCCATACAGATTTCCTCAGCTATTCACGATGATTCAACTATCGAATCTATTGCTCCCCTTTTCCAAGTTTATCATCGGTTATTATTAACACGCGGAGCGCGATCGACGCATCGCGAAAACAGTCGACGAACAATACTCCGTCCGCGACAATAGACGTTTCCCAGACTGTCGATAGTTCTGCGCCTGCTTTGTCGAAACGGGAGACGGATTGCACATCGGCTGGCGCAGAAACATGCAATTTCGTTCGGGTTTTACGAGCGTAGTATTCGCAGCGCAGGATGTGTTTTAGGAGAACGATCGCGGACCGAGATCGATTTATCTGCGCCGGTTAACGACGTTACGCGGCCATTACGCTAAAAAGACCGATATTAATTCACGCGATTTCCACGCGGAATTCCTATCCCATGAACGAGTGCGTACATTGCGTAAGGATCGGTGAATAGCGGCGCCCGGTTCGCGCCGATAACATCGATGACATAAATCGTTTAATAAAAAGCTATCGATTTTACGAGCAGCAGTTTGTATTACCGACGATTGCCCGGTCTATCATGTGGGAACCTCTGGCGTACAGATGCTGTCATGGACCGTTTCGAACCTGCGGTTTTTCATACAGGAAACGATTCGAACCCGGGTTCTAAATGTCGAGTGCTGAATACGATTCTTTAGGATCGATTTCAGTATATTTCTCTACTCCATATTCATTAGGTTCACGCAGCTGTTCGAACGAGTACAGTCCCCTGCTGTTTTACGATTTTGAAGCGTGTCATGCTAATAATTAATAGAGCGGTATTTAATGTCGATAGTCCTGCGATGTAGCCTTGTAAATCACTGGCAAATAAGGTGTCATTTATATTTGAGCTCTGGAAGGCTGTGGCGCATGGCGGCTAGAGACATAATTGGTTGGGGAAATTGTTTATGTTGTCTGTGGTGAATAAATTGCGGCTGATGGCTTATTCGCCTGACAAGGATCGTTTGGTAAGAGACTATCCTTTATTTAGATCGATGTAAAATCGTTTGATAGACGCTCTCTTTAAATCAGTTGACGATGCTCTAAAATGCCTGTGAATTGATTTGATCAGAACTGTCAATGATTTTTATCGCAACGTTAACGATCGTGTCGTAATAAAAAGCAAATGTAGCTTTGGAAAAGACGTCGAAAAATTAGTTGGACTCCAGATGTCTTCTAAATCTTCAGAAGATCTTAAAATACAGATTCCACAGATCCTCCTAGAAACCTTCTAGATGTCCGAAAAAAGTCCCAGAGACCTTAAAAAAACTCTAGGAACCTAATTCAGATCGTTAACAAACTTTACAGAGCCTAACCTCAAAAAGTTTCTAAAGTTCCTTGACACATTCACCATGTGATGATGAATGGCGAATGTGTCAAGGAACTTTAGAAACTTTTTGAGGTTAGGGTCTGTAGAGTTTGTTAACGATCTGAATGAGGCCTCTCGTGTTATTTGAAGATCTCTGGGGCTTTCTTCGGACATCTAGAAGGTTTCTAGGAGGATCTGTGGAATCTGTATTTTAAGATCTTATGAAGATTTAGAAGACTTTTGGAGTCCAACCAACTTTTCGACGTTTTTTCCAAAGCTACATTTGCTTTTTCTTAACGTCTAAATAATAGCAGATAAATTCGAAGAATTTAAGAGCATCGATATATTCTTTTCAATTTATTGAGATCGTTAATGAACAAAAGAAATTATGTATAATTATGGGTTATCTGTCTCGTACTTTCGGGGACAGATCTGTATCTCAATACTTCGTTTTAAGATTTAGTTTCATAAAATATTGTTTCTTTTATGACGGCATTGGAAGTATGAAAAGATAGAAAAAGGAGAAGGAAGCGTTTTGTCCTAGGCCAGCTAGAGGACTCATCAGTAAGGCTATCTAGCGGACCCGTGCCTTAGACGCGGGACGTCGTAAGGACAGTTTAGGACGGTATATATACAAACAGAGGAAGATTCAGGTAGTAGGGGGAAAGGTGTTGTCGTACTGTCCCTCTGTTGACGAGCATAGGAAGTAGCCGCCACACTTTTTTTGTTCCCTACCATAAATAATATAAGATGTGAGGATGGAATGCGGGAATATGGGCAAAAGAGCGGAGATCGGTGATAGAGCTTTTATTCGTAACACGTTCCAACGACAACTGCTTGATTTCAAAACGCTGGTAAAAACATATTCATTTCTTAAAACAGAAGGGCATCGGCGATCGATGGTGTTGTGAGGCGCCGATATTCTAATGTTACATGCGGTGCGGTCCACACCCACACCGTCCATACTCTCACACATCCATACGCTCACAAAGGTTTCCTTAATTTTCGCTGTACGTGTGTTGTAATATCGTCTACAACTCTTTTCGTTGTCCGCTATTTCGCTCCCATGAATATGGTGGTCGTATGTGTAATGTATCTTCTGTTTCTTGCAATTGCTACCAACAATTATTATTTTGCATGCAGAACAGCAGTCTACTAGTCATTATCTAAAGATGAGGGGAGTCTCTATAGAGTCCTTTAAAAATCCAGGGCGTATCCCAAGACGTTTCTCGAGAGAGTCGGCCGAGTCCTTGTATCTGGGAGGTCTGCATGCACTATCAAGAATGCAGGAAGTCGTCAAATCCATAGTATCACCGATAGGCTCGCGTCATCCTCGGTCCAGAACCAGTCTTGTTTCCCCATGATCACGAGTCCAGGCCACCGTGAAATATCGACGCAGGATTCGCACAATCCGATAGATAAGGCGTGCTAACGGTGCGAAGATCTTTTCCGGTGTGCGCGGTGACGGGTCGCGAGGAAGAGCCATAATATGATCGGTGGCCAGGGCCCGAGTGATGCACGACCGTTGCACGGCCCGTGAACGCGAGGGAGGGATGGAGGGGGAGGTGGTGGGGAGGGGATATCTCACGCCGGGATTTCTCACGTTACGCCGCAACAACCATATTTTCCTTCGTGGCCGATGTTCTCGTTTCCTCGCGAGAGAACTCTCGGGAGAGAGCATCTGGCCAGGTTGCCGAGCTTTATGGCGATTTATCTCTATATAAGTAGCTCGGCGAGGCGAGCGTGTGCAGGAAACATCGCGTTTACGAGTAGCATGGCCGCTGCCTTTCCGCAATCTCTTTTGCAAGCAGAAACATGCAGAATACACGGTGTAAAGAAACGATACCTCGCGAATACACTGATCGACAAAATTATACTTTTTGAAGTGAAACTTCTTTAGGCGCGGTTGGCGTAAAACCGATCTGGGGATGAAACGATGAAACGAAATTCTATTCTATTAGCATATACGGTTGAGGGTTCGGCATTGCTTAATAAAGATTATGATAAAATTCCGATGATGCTAAGTGGAGTTTTCAACGTGAACTTTGCATCGGAACAATCAAAATTATTAATAGAATTTTTTAGAAGTAAATTAAGATTGGAAATGGTAAATAATCCTAATGAAGCGACAATAAGATCAGGAACAACTCTCGATGCAGTATTAGAAAGACAGTTAGACAAATCAAGAATATTTATATCATATTTTAGCTATCACAAGCTAATTGTTTCAATAGTAGAATCACAGAAAATTAAATTTCATAGTGTTAATAAGAATTCGAAAAAAAATTAAATAAAGAAGTTTCACTTCAGCCATGTGGTCTAAGCACACACCAATTTTTTGTTTTGTCACAGAGAACATATGTATACGTTCTTGGAGATCTTCGTGTGCAGAACACGAATCCGAAAGCCGTCCGTAGCCATTAGTCTCCGTTTCTTGAGAAATTTGATTTTGAAGAAAAAGTAAAAAATTGAACTTTCAGAATTTTGTCCACCTTAACCGATAAAGCTAGACGAACGATTCTTATACTGAAAAATTCTGTAGACTCTGGCAAACGTGACGGTGTCTGCACGCATGATGTGTTCTGCTCACGACAGTCTATACCAGCGATATCCAAACTCGGCTTCGGGAGCTGCACGCCGTCCCCACCACCGTTCGCCGTTTCCATAGCGCCGTGACGCGGCGAACCGATTACCAATATGCTCGCTTCCCGCGTTAAAAAGATGATCGTCGATTGTTTTATGATGCGCGGGTCGGTTACTCGGTCTCTTGGTTGGCGGGGTAGGAACACTGCGGCTGCGCAGACTGGCAGTAGGAAGGGGAAGCAGGCGCGTGAGGGGCCCCTACGTTGGACACCGCTGGTCTATACGGACGTATACAAATGTTCTCTGTGATAAAACTGATGTTGACCTGTGCTATCGCAGCGTGATTCTACAGCCTGTCATTTGGTGGACATTTATTTAAGAAAGGTGCTGTGAAATTAACCTTGACCTTGAATCTCAAGGTCGAAAGGTCAACAATTGTTGTTTTATTGCATCGTGTACTACCCGTCACAAGGAGAAAAATTGCAGAAGGACCTGTGGGTGAAAACTCAATCGTTCTCTTAATAAATTTATGGTAAAGTTTTGCTCATTATCAAACTGATTTTATGTGTATTGTATTTTGCTTCCTCAGTCAGTCGGAGTTTATATACCGTGCTATTTTATATGAAGCCGCTGGAAATTACTACTTGGCACGTAATATACAAGGTGACCCAAAAATGTAAAATAAATTTTTTTCATTTGAAGCCTCGTTTTCGAGAAGATAAAATTTGAAAACTTGGCGAACACGCGTGCTATTGAATACGAATCGCCGGACACGGCTGTTCATGTCCAACCAGTTTTACTTGTTCCAAATGCTAGGCACGCGAACTTGACGGACTTTCAGAGACGAGTTTCTCAAAAGCAAAGACTCAAATAAAAAATATTTACTCTGTGCTTACGACTTATTTTCTCTTGTAGAATCATCCCCATCAAGATTGCACCATCAATACTGAGACACCCTGTATATCGAAAATATAATATGAATAATATTAGTTTGATCATGACAAAACTTTACCATAATTTCTTGAGAGAACCGTTTACTTTTGGTCGACAGTGTACCCGTCTCGATGCACATAACCCGGTAACGCGTCAGATAGTTCCGTTCCATCGACGCGTATGCAACAGACTGCACCGATGTATCGATGCGCCGCCGATGCGTCCTTCACGCGAGCGCGCGCGCGCGCGTGCCTTCCTGCTAGCGTTCCCGGTTCCCGTTGCGCCAACATTTGCAGGTGCATACGGATGAGAATGCTTAAAACGTTCCTTGAACCTCGTCCACTCGCATTTGAGTACTCGCCGTTAAATCGGTGTGAAAGAAATTGATATTTCCGGCGAGCGGCCATAGGTGAGAGACTAAATCCTTCATTTCCTTTTGGAAATCGAAAGCCTGATGGATCATGGCTGTTCGAAATGATCGCTCGGTCACGCGCGGCCCCTTTCGATCAAAACCATTATGGCGGCATTTTTCCGGAGTATGAAATATGGAGAAAGGAGAAGGAAGCGTTTCGTCCTAAGGACCGCTAGAGGACTCGTCAGTAAGGCTATCTAGAAGACCCGTGCCTTAGACGCGGAATGTCGTAAGGACAGTTTAGGACAGTATATATACAAACAGAGGAAGATTCAGGTAGCAGCAGGAAAGGTCTTGTCGTAATGTCCCTCTGTTGACGAGCCTAGGAAGTTTCAGCCACAGCATCGAATCGACATTCGAAGGATTCGACATTATAAAGAACCTCCAACAACGCCGAAAGATATGCGACAGAGAATTAGCAGATGCATGCTTAACCATCATCACAGACGTCACAGAAACAACTAAGCAGTCATTTCTTAACAGTGTAAGGAAAAGCCGCAAGAAAAGCGGGTTTACTTACTATATATTTGGGCACACGGTAACCAAAATGTTCACAACCGACGTGCTTCTGTTATTATCGACTCTCTACTTTTACATTTAGCTACAATACACGGTTGTCTGTTAATAGACACACGAATATACATATTCGTACCTTCACTGTTTACGCGAGCATATTGTTGCTAGTTGACACCATTTTGAGCATCGATTCGATTAAGGGAAATGATATTTTTTAATGTTTCTGAGGTTTAGATGAAAAAGAATACTTTTCATGGTGCTCGTATAATTTGTCTCAATATTTCGTAAAAGATGAGTGTAAAGTAATTTTAGGTTTACCTATGAAAAAGTGAAGGTGACCTTGATAACTCTGGTGTTTGATTATGGGCATAGAATAAAACACACCCTCTTTAAATATAAAATAGAATTTATCCTAACTAATACGTTCGAAGACACGTTCTGAGGCACGTCTTTACTCTTCAACGAAATATTCTAGAGTGAGGACCGCTCTGGAAAAAGTAAACGATCGACCGAGAGTCGAGGGTCCCATAACGCGGGCAGCACAGACACGATGTATCATTTATTTGTATAGGCGCTCGAAAGTCGAGCGATCGAATGTGCATACTAAATAACAGAAGATTTAAGGTGAGAGGTACTGGGAGAAAGGGGAGAAGAAGAAATGCAGGATATGCGGGGTGGAGATAGGGGAATGGGAACATGTATTGGGATATTGTAGAGAGTGGAAGGAGGAGGAAGGAAGTATGTATAAGAGGGTAATAGAAATTAGCAGGGGACGGGAGAGGGGATGGATGGTTAAAAAATTTAGAGGAAGAAAAAGATAGAAAAGGGTAGAAGAGTAAGAGTGGGAGAGTAAAGAGGGGAGAAAGAAAGTGGATGAATGAGGATGAATGTGAGAAGAAAAGATAGATGTAAGTCGAAAAAAAAACAATGTAATGGGATCGAAGTCCGTGTAACCCTAAAGGGATCACTAAATAAATACATACACAAATAATAGATGATTATTTTTGTCAATTTGTTTCGTGAATAAATTCCAACATCTGGAAAATAGGGTTGACAAAAAATTTGGTACAATCATCATAAAGGTCTCTTTGAACCATGTTATGTTAGCTAGAAAAATTTCTCATCGAACCGCTAGCAGCAGAATAATCTAAGCTGATCACGCTTCGTGGTCCACCCTGTATGTTGATTGTTGTCTGTAAATCTATGGTTTGATCGTTACGGTATCATACGGAACGGTCCTTGTTCCCAAAGTGTTAAGCTCCACGGCACGCTAACTAGATCCGAGAGAACGATGCGTTCCGCAATGGCTTCGGTTTAGCCGGGCCGGTGTGTGTCGCTCGAAAGGGGTTGCAAGTGCTTGGATACCGTACTAGTGGCTGGAATGCGTCGCCGACAACGTGCCACGTGTTTTATTCGCCGCGTGTATAGCGTACACATAGCGTGTATCGATATGCATGCTCGGCGCTCCATCGAAGTAGTATGCTCCATCCTCGGACAGACAAGGAGGTCACTGTCAGCACGCGAGAACAGAACCGGACGAACCGCGGCGCGCCGCTCTTTGCAACGGTGCACCGGAAAACTAGCCGATTAGGCGATCATCTATTCGATCTGCATGATCGACAAGCGATCGCACGGACATCGATCCTGCTGCGATGATCCCGTAATACGTCGGATAATCATTAAACCGCAGAGAGATAGAGAGAGGGCCAAAACGATTTTTATAAACGGAATCTTTCTTCGGGAATGATTCTAGACCAACCTTTCAATCATTAATTGTTGATTTGAACTTTGCGAGACTCGGAGAAACATTTTAAGAGAATGATGATCCTGTTGCGTTCGTTAGAAACGATCTTTCACTGGCATTTGAACTTTCAAGTATTAAACTTCTGCACTCCAAGCAATTTTGAATTCCATAATCAAGATATTTTTTTACATTTTTATCCTATGTGTCTTGTTTACATTGCGCATCTAAAATTAACCCTGTTTCATGTAAAAGTTGAATTTTTAGCAATTTATAGAATAGAGACGAATTTAATAATATGATAACTGCTTTGAATAATTGTATGGCAATTTTTTACTGCTAACTCAGAGTCACCATTCGAGTGCAAAGGGTTAATCGGTGATTTGGAGTTTGCGAGACTCGCAAAGGAATTAGACTTTATCATACGATGATGACAGACTTCGTTTTAGCAACAATTTTTGTTGGAAATTAATTTGTTATAACATGCTTGTTTATTTAGTACAAGTTTAATTTGGTAAAACGGAACATCTCTAATTCTGTAAGTATAATATGACTCTATAATAATACATGAGATGGAATGACGCGGTAAATTTGCATGTGTAATTTTAACAATTTCGAATATAAAAAAAATTTCTCTATGATACTGAATCATGCCGCAGTATAATGCGCCAAGTGTTTTATTCCTGCATTATTCCGTTCTCTTGTAATAAATTCCCAAAGATGACCGAAAGACAACGAGACGCAGAGTATATTATTAACTCAGGCAATGCTGTCTATAATAAGCAGCATTGAACGCAGTATATAAAAAATATTTGTCTATGGTACTGAATCATGTCTGAATATACTGCAATAAATTTGATATCCCTACATAATTCCGTTCTCTTGTAATAAATTCCGAGAAACAACGTAACGAGATAATAATCGCCAGCGTTAACGGATGCGTTAAAATTGCGAGCAATTTTTCTGAAAATTCGCACAAACTTTCCGGAAGCAAGTACGTCTTGAAACGATCGCTTTCGTCGAGGTTTGGCGAACGATGAATCACCATATAACCTAATTTCCAGATCAGTTGTGGTGTGCTAAAGAAATTCCATGGTTTCGCAATCCGGATCGAGGTAGTTCACAATGGCTGTTTGTAATCGTACTCCCTGATTACACATATCGAAGGCCGGGTGTTTCGACGGCCAGCCAATCGGCGGAAGATGCTCAACTCCGATAGACTGTACGGCTCGAATTGATCGATTCATAATGATGGTAATAAGTAACCCGAGGGAAAAAGTTGAATGCAAGATCTGTTAACTGGCGGCGCGATCTGATATCGTCGGAATGCGTTGGATGCTTGTTCCTTCTAATTGAATGCTTCTTCGCGGGTTTCTTGCGTAATGGAGCTCCCTCCGTAGTATTATACGTGTACGGGACACGGACCACTCCGGATCAGGCCGATCTCCATCATTGAGTCGCAGCTATTCGAATCGTTTCATCGGAATCATCGATGTGTGGTTGACACGGTTCGCTGTGCTTGATAGAGGAACGCAAAAAGAAGGGGGCGAGGATATCGGGAGAGAAGTCGTCGGACACGGTTCTCTCCCATGGACGCGCACGGTCTTGCTTGGTAACAGGCCGGTGTCATTCTCGATTTTACGGGGCTATCAAACCGTCTAGCCACGATCTCGAACCGTGGTCTACAGCCTACTAACATTATTCTAACCATCCCTTTCGTTGAACGGTTGCTCGCTTTCCGAAATTCCTCTCCGTTCCCCGCCATCTTTTCCTAAATCGTCAATATTTTTAGGTGGAACTGTCGCTGCAATTTAATATAGCCTCGGGGGGGATAGTTATACGTCTATCTGTGACGGGTAGTTATTTTTTGGGCTTCTAAGACCGAGCCGAACGTAGAGAAGGACAGCGCGTGTAAACCACTAAATACTACAACAGTATTTATACAGTTAAAATCATATCGTGTTTGGTCTTCTTGTAATCAGAAAAATGCCACGAATATATCGATGAAAGTTTCATAAAAAAATAAGTAATAATAAAAAAAATTAAATATTGGTGTTACATTGTCGTGACGAACGAGCCTTTGGATTGTGCCGACGACTGCGACTCTCCGCGTCGCATTAGTAGCGGTTCACACCGATATACCCGAGCCGAGAGCGGATTACTAAAGTGGAGGGGATATATTTTCTGCGTTTATCTGCTACAGCTTTTATGCGTTTATAGAGGATATACTGTATAACAGTTTGGCGACAGCAGATTCAGATATGCCAATAGCTCCATGATATTGAAGTACTGAACACTATCGGGTCTGTAGTAGATGCACAAAAATTCGATGATATTCCATAAAACACGTTTTTAGCCCTAAATTTTAGAGAAACTTTGACGCTAACTGTATCACGACTGGTTTTACATTTCAGCTTTGTACGGTTAGTGTTAATGTAAACTTGTCAATTCATGCATATGGTTCTAATCATTTGATTACCTATTGTATTTTATTTCACTTGATGCTCTCTCTCTCTCTCTCTCTCTCTCTCTCTCTCTCTCTCTCTGCATAGAATGGTGATTAATAAAATAGATCGTGTGACTTTAAAATCATTGTGCTAATGTAGAATGATTGACTTGCTTTTATGCATGTTCGTTTATAACGAAGTACAATACAGGGTGTTCCAGTATTGATGGTAGAACCGTGGAGGGAGTAATTCTACATGAGAAAATAATACGAAACATGGAATAAATTTGTATCTTTTGACGCCTCGTTTTCAAGAAAATCGATTTTAAACATCCGCCAAGATCGCATGCCTCAGTACTTACAATAAGTAGAAACGGTCGGTCATGATCAGACGCGGCATACAATAAAATGCGAGATCGAAATTTTCAAATTCGATTGTCTTGAGAACGATGTGTCCACGAGGTGTTCCACTTATTTTCTCACGTAGAATCACCCATCGTAATTTTTCAGTATAGTCAAATAAATTGAACGATATTCGGTACTGTCTGTATAAAAGCTGTATTAATATACAATATAATAAAACTGTTAAAAAACGATGTCATAATATATGCATAATGTACACGGGTCTCGATATGAAAATAAGTAAGCCACCATAATGGCGCTTGGTCCCAAATATGACATCAATGAAAGCTACTATAGTGATGCACACTATCTCAAATCTTAATAGTTTTGCTACGCATCGTAATTTTTCAATAATAATATATAGTATAACAAAACTGTTAAAACACGATGTCAATGTATGCATAGTGTTCAAGGCTCTGAATAGAAAAGTAAGTAAGCCACCATAATGGCGCTTGGTCCAAAATATGACATCGATGAAAACTAATATAGTGACGCACGCTAGCTAAAACGTTAACAGTTGTCTTAAATGTGGTACTTTTTGATATATTTAGGAAAATGGGACGATATTCGGTATTGTCTGTTCCAAACCCATGGTCCAGGTGATTTTGTTTCCGGAAAGACGGCTAGGGAAACAATAGAGAAAACAGAAACGCGTCTCGCAGCAGGGAAATGAACTCTGGCGAGAGATCAGCGTGCAAAAGGGCGCGACACCTAATCCGTCATCGAAGTATGGGAATAAATCACGCGGCGGGATCGCGTTGTACGCCGATTTTTCATCGGACCGGCACCGATACCGGCGCGCTCCGGACACGCGCTCGCCGCGGAATAAATTACACGCGTCAAAGCTTGTTCCACGGCGTAATGGCCTGCCCGTGGAACTATCTTCGGATAGATCTATGCGAAAACAAACCTTTCTTGCGATCGTCTGTCGTCTGGATCGATTGGCTGACGTCACCTTTCACTATGTAGAAATGGATCACATTTTCCTCATATTTTCTATTTAATCGGGAACGGTCTGTCTCATTTTGTTTAATTCTTGTTTACTCGTGCCCTGACAATTTGGAAAAAATGTCTAATATGTTGAGGGTTTTGAAATGTATCTCTGGGAATTTTTTCCGATTTTTCTGAAAAGTGCGTCGCTGTTTAAAAAATTGGAAATTCACACAGCTTTTTTGCAGATCACTTGGTGATATTGATCTTTCGTTGCAACCTTACGCGGATCGAACTTTCGTTAATATCTCGTTAATTATTAACGTTGGAAGAAATAATATTTAATAATATATTCGAAATTGACTTTCTCGAAATGAAACAATTTTATTCCACATTTTTTGTTTATGTTGTATCACCCGGTCAAATAAAATTCTCACTACTTCGAGAATCCTAAAAATAAGATACTATTTCAAATATTATTTTCAAAACTTTTTCTAGGAACATTCTAGCCAATCAATTATTTTATTTTCATATAAAATAGACTATATAATATTTATTATTTGAAATAGTATTTTACAAAGCTGTTTATAGTTTTAATATCGAACACAAGCCACGGATGCAGAGCGGCGATCGGCAAAGGGAAAAAGTCGCGTGCGAACGCGGGGACCAGCATTCCTCGTTGGTTTTGCATACCGAAAAATCGGCTGGCCTCTCGTTTATGCGTCCGATTCGCAGACAACGATCGGGGAAGGTCCCGACCCCCATCCAATTTGCATTAATTTGTACCGAGCGCAGGAACGGCTCGTCTTTACGGTCCCTGAACAAGCGTCAATGTCGCGTTCGCACCTTTATCTGCTGGCGCACCGGTATCGTCGCCGGCGATCGCCGGTTTTCGCCATCAGGTTTACGGTCCTGCTTCTACGCTACACGCTTATGGGATCCCTACACTCGCTTACACACAAACACACGCGCGCCTGTACACACCATGTATACAGAGATTGTCGGTGGGCATAGGGCATTGACTCCTTCCCGATTTACTCTCGACAAGACGCGACCGGGCTTTCGCGCCGGTCGATGTTACGAGGACTCACGTAATTGCTGACGGCTGCTAATACGTCCTGCTGCGAGAGAAGAAAAACCAGATTCGCAACTTTCAAAGCGCGTCCGGAGCCGTGCCGGATCCTCTTCTCTGCGAGCCGCGAACGGATTTCAAGAAAATCAGTATGGAAGTTAGGTTTGGGAGATCATCAGCCTTTTACTTTTAGCGTTTTCAGTTTCGTTGCTACGTGGGTGGCGCCGCACGACTCGAGGAACATTAATCGAACTTGATCGCGGGTATTCGAACAGTGTAAGGAATACTGTTGCGCAGTAATGACTGTAAGTGGATTAGCTATGGTCACGTCGATGGGGAAAATTAATTTATCTTGGATGAGGCATTAAGCGCGGTGTGGTGAACGGCTGGGGATGATTTAGGGATTCAGGTGATCGGGAGCATCATCTTACAGACGTCAAAGAGAGTTGTTAATTATTGTGGAGGATTTGGAAAGAAAATGTAGCTGGAAGAATTAAAGTAAATTACTTTCGAAAGTGTACAACGTAGGAAATGATCTTCCTGAATTTTTTTAACTATGATGCGCTTTACCAAAAAATCTTAAATAATTCACAGATAATGTTCCGTACAATCAACTACTGCTGTAGGAATATCAGTCGTGTGCTCCACACATTACAATGCAAAATCTGCATGGAAATGTAAGAATTTGTCAAATACTTTCGAAAGTGTATAACGTAGGAAATGATCTTCCTGAATTTTTTTAACTATGATGCGCTTTACCAAAAAATCTTAAATAATTCACAGATAATGTTCCGTACAATCAACTACTGCTGTAGGAATATCAGTCGTGTGCTCCACACATTACAGTGCAAAATCTGCATGGAAATGTAAGAATTTGTCAAATACTTTCGAAAGTGTATAACGTAGGAAATGATCTTCCTGAATTTTTTTAACTATGATGTGCTTTACCAAAAAATCTTAAATAATTCACAGACAATATACAGTACAATCAACTACTACTGTAGGAATATCAGTCGTGTGCTCCACACATTACTGTACAAAATCTACGTAGAAATGCAAGAATTTGTCAAATACTTTCTCAAGTGCACAACGTAGGAAATGATTTCCTGAATTTTTTTAACTATGATGCACTTTACCAAAATATCTGAAATAATTTACAGACAAAGTTTATTACAATCAGCTACCATTGAAAAAATATCAATCGTGTGCGCCTCGAATTACTATCAAAAGTCCACATAAAAATACAAGACTTGGTACGCTGAACAAAATTAAATCATTCAACAAAATTTCGTGTGACAAAACCTTGCGTAATAAAGTTACGTTTAAATTTCGTTCAGTAAAATTAGTGGAGGTGTAGGTGTGCATAAGGAGTATTGACAGGTCAGTTGTGACGGCCACCGTTAACGACACAGGACGATCGTGATGCAACTGCAACAGTTCGTTCAAACCGTGCACAACAACGAAACACACGAGCTATCCGTATCATCGTATCGCGTTATTTGTACACGGTCGCGTTGGTCCAGCGTTGATCGTCGACTGTACCGTTATTTAACATTATACAGAACGATCCTGGAACACTCTGCATCCTGATGCATCAGGCCAGAATCACCCACACGTCTGGCACTCGAGTGCATGTCAGAAGCGGACGCCGTATCTATCTCTGTTGTAGGACACGACCGTTTCGTGTCGACCCTCGGTCCGTTTTGTTCGAGGCTGTAACATGCACGGGGCGTTTACATCGCGCTCAAACATCTTGGAACTGTTCGAGACAACAACAACATTTTTAAACAAAAATTACATGTAAGATGATTAACCCCTTGCCGTATTTTAACGAGTCAGACTCGTGATGAAGATTTTCAATAAAGTCAAACAAATATGAATGTTATGCCTTTCTTTTTATGCGAAATAAAATTATATTTTTTGTGTTCAATATTTAAGGATTCTAATCACTGTAACCGTAAAGAAAATGGCACGGCAAGGGGTTAAGCTGAATGGACGGTTTGCAGGTTCCTGAATTTATCTTTAATTTATCAGAAGATCTTGAAAAAACAGTTGACTGTATAATAAATTTACAATGTACAAAAATGTTTGCAACTCTTTGGAAGTTTGTCCTTTCGTACCAAGTAATTTTTATGTATCTAAATATTTTTTAATAGTATTCTTTTGTTACATGATGAAGTGTATACACTGACTCCAGTTCATAATTCTACTAAAAAAAGGAATACCTGTTGTTTTTACCTTTTTTTCAATTAAGAAACTACAAAAAAAGAAGTATCATCTTCACCGAGGGGTGTTCCACTTTTTCCTACGTAACTTCCACATAAACATCTTCTTCGTACTTCTCAAAATAATTAATTGAACACATTAACATCAACCAGTCTGCAGAATTTCACTAATGTATGCTGCATTTTCGACCGTGCAATCTCTATGTAAATATTTATCTTGTGCTTCACAAGATAATTGACAGCCTGCACGATTCCATTTAAAAAACGAAGTTTATCTGTCTGACTTCTTAAAAATATGCTTGAAGAGACCGTCCTCACTAACGAATGTTAGTTACCTCCTCCCATTTTCCATCTGATTGACAATTTGTTTCGTACCTCACGATACAATTATCGAACGTATCGTCCAAATAAGGACAAAGATACAAGAAAAAGTCATCTTCGGCGCATTCTACAATGTGGAATTTTTGGAGTTATCATTATTTTCTTGATTTCACGAGATAAGTAGATATTGAACGTTTCCTTAAAAAAGAAATTCGGCTGCAAAAAAATATCTTCTTCAGCGAAAAGTATGGCGCATTCTAGTACATAACTTTCGATGAAACATCTTTTCCATGTACTTCACGAGACAATTATGAAATGTACCGTTGAAATAAGGACACGGTGTACCTCCATAGCGAAATAAGGATGTCGGTGGACCTCCATGGGTCCCCACGTGCCCCATGGGTCACGAGGTGGATCAATCTCACGCTCCCGCTCTCGCTTATTCATCGGCTGCCGTTTTCAACTGGCCACAGTGTGACACAGTGCCGTAAATATGGCACCGGGGAATGTAGCCCCGGTTCCGGTACGATGAACCGCCGGACTCCAGGGCTCTGGACGTGTCGACTCGCTCGGATAACCTTTCAGAAGTAACGACGTCACGTTGCAAGACGTCCCCTGTCCCAGATCCAGACGAAGTTTTATGTTTCACATTACTGTGGTTCGCGCGTTGAAGTCGAAACCATGGGGAACACGAAGTGCACCGAAGTTCTCGCAGACAAAGCACCATAAAATTTGTCATAAAAATCGTAGCATGGTTTTTAAGCACGCATTGTGAAGGGGGGACTTCAATCTTCAAATCCATATTAGTTTTAATCTCGAAAAAATTTTATTGACAATGGTCGTTTGAATCTAAACATGTACGACTAATATTACACTAAGGTGACATAATTCGTTCAAAGTGCAATAAAATGGCAGGAAAAAATCGTACACCAATTTTTAAAATGTCATTATAAAGGTGAAGCTTTATTCTTCAAGATTGTGTCAATCATAATCTCGAGAAAAAGTTTTTTACTTTCGTACGCAGACTTCAATCTAAAATTGTGCCATCAGTTAGCGTTAGAGCGATGCAATGTTCATTCAACGTACGATGATATGTGTAAAAAAAATCGTATCTTCATTTTTGAGGTCTCATTGTAAAGGGGAGACTTTAATCTTGAATACCATTGTGGTCCTAATATTGAAAAAAATTTATTCGCTTTCGTACATCTATTTGAATTGTGACGTATGCCATTAAAATTAGAGTGGGGTGGTGCACTTTGTGCAAAGTGCGACAAAACGGCTAAAAAAAATCGTATCCTGATATTTTAGGTATCCTTGAAAAGGGAAGACTGCAATCTCGAGACAACGATGGTCGAAACCTCGAAAAAAATTTTTTGCATTCTCCACATTTATTTGAATCTGAAATCGTCTTAAATTTTGCCATTGAAAATAAAAATAGGCACTTCATTAAAAGTGGCATAAAACAGCTAAAAAAAATCGTATCTTCATTTTTGAGGTTTCCTTGTAAAGGGAAGACTTCAATCTAGATGACAACGATGGTCGGAACCTCGAAAAAAAATTGTTTGCATTCTCCACATTCATTTGAATCTGAAAACGTCTTAAACTTTAACATTGAAAATAAAAATAGGCACTTCATTAAAAGTGGCATAAAACAGCTAAAAAAATCGTACATGAAATTTTAAGGCCCCATTGTAAAGAGGAAGCTTCAATCTTCAAAGCCACGTTAGATTCAGCAATTCACGTAAATTCAATCTTGCAATTTATATAAAAATATACTAGTTACATTTTATGCTCGGTACGGTTTGTGTTCAAGAAAGGAAGAAATTTCTATTTGGCTCGTGTTTTGCAGAATTTGTCCAGACAATTTTTATCTTGCATAATGGTCCACTTATCATATTATCCTCTCGTCACTTGTTATCCCAGCAACAGCTGGAATTTCCTGGTTCAGCACAAAGGGCAATGCTCGCTGACGAAACCGAGGCACCATAGTACATAGTTTATAGCAACCACCATTACGCACCTCGGACATCGTCGATATCCAATGGCTGCGGTATCGTTGTCGGGATAACTAGTCGGCGGACATTCCGTCCGGAATGTAACATCGATAAAATTATGATGCCCGACGATGGTGGATCCGATGCATCAGCCACGTTTCTTTTTCCATCGGTGGATTCCGGTCGCCAGATAGTTTATGTCGTTGGGCCGCTGACACAAGTTACCGGCGAAATTACTTTCCTCCTCGCTCCGTGACGTATTTATTGAGGAACTCGAGGCGTTATCGACCTTAGATCGAAGGAATGTTGAACGGTGCAGAAAAATGAAAATGCTCTCGGAGCACTCAGCGAGATCGCGCACGTTATCGGTATCGTAATTTTGGACGCGCGTGCCGTTGTTATCTCGGCCTCGAACGCTGAATTAATCGAATTTCCTGGACTGATTAGGCGATCTGCACCGTTCGGTTATTGCTCGAATTTTTGCTGAATTCTAATGCTTTTAGCAATTACCACTCCCTGCCACTTGTGGGACTAGTACTATTAGTACTAGTCCTATTGCGTCTCGAATCCCTAAGATATTCGACAAATTAACCCTTAGCAGAGGGGGATTATTTTTAGCATATTTTTTGATGGGTCGAATAAATTTTCTTTGTGAAACAAAATTGTTTGCTGCGGAGTTTGGTGAATGAATTAAATGAAGGGAAACGTGTTGTGTTCAGTAAAAATTTGTTTCATATTTTTCGGGAGTATTAATTGCTTTAAAAATTGTTCATAGTCGCAGAAGGGTAAAATTGTTTGGGCGACTGTCAGCAGACACTATAATAATCCTCGCAGTTAGTGTATTTCTTCAAAACGAAAGCTAAGTTACTAAAAGAATCAAGTAATATCCGTAAAATTAAGTAACATTCGTAAAATCAATAAAAATAAGGTTTGATTAGCTTGCGGCACCATAAAAAATTTATGAATCGTATTCAAATTTTAACAGCTAATATATTACTATAGTTGGCAACTTCTGGTCACTATTAGCACTCAGGAATACACAATAAAATTTTTTCGTCCCTATGTTTCGTTCCATCCTACTATACAGGATCATGTTCGGTATCGTTCTACAGATGTTCCAGAAGGAGTAGTCATTTATAAAAATGGTAATTGACACTTGAAACCGGCAGTAGCTTGTTCG
Source organism: Sphecodes monilicornis (assembly GCA_913789915.3). Taxonomy (NCBI): domain Eukaryota; kingdom Metazoa; phylum Arthropoda; class Insecta; order Hymenoptera; family Halictidae; genus Sphecodes; species Sphecodes monilicornis. The sequence goes on along the minus strand of OU565285.1, from coordinate 10,357,643 downwards.
AGTCTAGAAGAACTCGTTTGAAGTGACCAGCAACATTTTCGACCCGGCTCGATTTCACGCTCTCCTTGATACCTTTCCTGGTAGTCGGGAAGCTACCAGGGTGGTAGAGTAGCATGATCGTTGTTAGGCGATTACGCAACGGCCGCGAATACGAGCGGAACGATCCCGAAGGCCAGCCGCGTACCAGCACGAGCGTTAAACCTTCGAAGTTGGTATTTCGTGGGGTCGCCGGGCTACCAAATGATTAACGAAAGCCTGCGCTTTAATTATCATCGTGAGAACGCTGTTACGTGATCACATGGAACCATGATAGTAAATTATAAATGCTCCACATTGTGCGAACCAACCTGGAAAAGGTCAGCTCCCGATCAGAGCGCTCCTCTGACTCACCGATTTGAATCTAATCATTTGGTGCTCTTAATTAATTTTGTTGGATCTATATACTCTGTCAATATAAAAAGTTGTGTACCGATAAATGATAGAGCACTTTGTCTATTTGTGACACGGATTAAAAAGAGAATTATAGGAGGCATTATCGAGTGACGTATCAAAGAAGATTGGAGACCTTTCTATCGACTCACATCGATGAGGTAATAGGGTGATAAAACATTTTTGCCTTTATACTTTTATGAAACTTTCATCGATGTTTTTATGACATTTTTCTGATTAAAATAATACCAAACATGATGCCATCTAGATCACATTTACTCGTTTAATCCATGACATAACAGAACCTCGATTATCAGAAATTGATATCTGGATTTTATAGGCTATTCTGGTTTTCCAGGCCATTTTCGCAAGAATTTTTAACAATTTTTTTCAGAAAGACTATCGAATTTTTTTTTCGAATTCGGATTTTGCACATGGTATTTCAGGTACAGGTGTGATTTTTTTCAAATAAAAACAGTTAAAATTATATGAGCTATGTATTTGTTTTTTATAGAGTATGTTTTGAAAAACATGGGTTGAAGGTTGACATGATTCCAGTCTTGCTACCGATCCGAAAACAGTAAAATGAAGTTGTTTATTAATCTGTATGAATGCAGTTATGACCGGAACCAAAATAAATTACAAATCTTAATTATTTAAAAACTGGCGGCATTTCCAGTCAAATGATCGATTTTCTAAATATTTTTCGGCCTTTAGTACGATAAAAAAGGACAAACAAATTGAAGGATTTGAATAATTTTTGTTAGTGCTATAGCATGGTATGTGCTGAAGACTCCTTCAAAATGTCAAGTCAACTAGAACTCGAGGAATCGTGGAAACCGTTTCCAGAAAAATGCGTTCCAAGATTGAATTCGAACAATCCCTTTTTCACATATGTTTTCTGCAATGCTTATACTTAAAGAAACTGCAAAAAAAAAACAAAAGATCGATTTTTTGAAAATAGTAAACCAAAATGTCCCCTTAAATTGAAAACGAGTATCCAATTATATATTTTATAATGTGTACATCAGAAGAATAATGACACTATTCAGAAGATTGGAGAAAAAAAGAAAAATTGAAGACTATATTCGGAAATTATTTTTTAACTTCACCACAAACGTAACATAGCGAAAACGGAAAATGGGCTGCACAGAGAATACCGTTTGAAGAAATGGTACTCCATGAAGACGACTCGCGGACAAAATGGCGCAGGGCAGCGATGCTGCAAGAAATTCGAGACACGGCTCCGGGAAATATGCGCACGTTTCGCGAAATTCCTCGCGCGGGGGACCAAAATGGAAGAAGAAACGGAGAGGACCTTGTGGTCGTCGCGCGTGCAAAAGCGCCGCGTCGTCGTCAGCGATGAGATAACCAGTCGGCAGATTAGAGGTCCTCCTTCTCCGGCGAATTTATCGCCCGGCGAACCGGTACGTGCAAAAATGCACTTTGTCGGCGGTTCCGCTCCGGACGACTCGTCCACGGAACCGCGGATACGGGCAGGTGAAACGACACGGCCGATTTATCGATGAGTTATCGAATCGGCGGTCCAGGTGGCCTAATGGAACCGGCGCGTTCCACAAATTGCTGAAATTCGACCGAAAATCTGCCGAAAGAAAGCCGCTCGACGGTTTCTCTCGCCATGCGATTAATCATCCTGATTTATCGTACTGATCGATCGCTGTACAATCGATCCCTTAATTGCGGAAACGAATGGCGGACAACCGAGTCGTCTTTGAAATCGATAAGATTTGAATCGTGTGTACACAAGTGATAAGAAAGATTGCAGTTTGCGACAGAGATTTAATTAATGCAATTTTCAGATCCTCTTGGTGAATTTATGAGAAATATTCAGTTGGTTAATTTTTGTTATGTAATATGTCAAAAAATTGTATTTACTATTATACGTTTTTTGCAAAATGTATCCTCACTATTTTAGAATGTAACTCTGTTGTTTTAATCATTCTTTTAAGGAACTATTACCAACGTATTTGTGACATTCTTTTTGTATTGAAGTTTTTTATTAAAATTCAGCAGAACTCCCATTGTCCGAACAGATATCTCAATTCGCCATTATCTGAATACATACGTGTTTCGTATGTAAACAGTTGAATCTGAAGTGAACCATATACCATTATCGAACAACGGATCTTTATGTAAAATAAAAATGTTCTACCTGAATTGCAACAAACTGAAGTGAATTAGAAATTTAATTTCTTTCTCAGTATGTTTAATAGGTCGGAAATAATATAACAGTATTTTTAAATTCTTCTAATTTCTTTCACTGTTTTAAATTGCACCTACTCGTTTTTGTCATAAGTGCATAAAATCCGCTGTTTAACCATTATACAACACGATTTAGTGTATGATTTTTAATGCTTCTGTTAAAGAAATCGACGGAGTTTGATATTGTAATGTAGCTTGTTTTATTGTGATGTCACTTTTAGCTACGATAACTTCCTAACGAATAAGTTTAGGGTACAAGTGTGTTAATACTTTTATGTAGAGCACAGCAAACTGCATCAATCGGTGCAGTCTAAAATATATGTCTTCATTTAAAAAAACTGGAGCTGTTGCATTTTTCTGATGCACCGATGCACCAAAATGCATAAAGTCATTGACATATTATGCACCGTTCGATACCATTTAACTATGGTCTTTAACACTTTCTTCTATTTCCAACCGTTTAGGAGGTACAGTCTGTTCCAGTCGCGTGGAACACCCTCTATATATATATATATATATATATATATATATATATATATATATATATATATATATATATATATATATGTCATAGCTTTTGCAGCTCCCGTTTTTCCCTGTGCACATCGGTTTTATGCTCGCGATTTTACGCCTTTATACTGTTCCAATTTTCTTACCTAACGACCAAGTTATGTAAGGAACGTTACCTAATATGGAGCGCAACGTGGAAAATGTTATTGCAACGGCCGGGCACAGCGGGGGTACGCTACATTCGAGTGCTACATTTAATGAAGTTAATGGAGAGGAAGTTCCCACAGGAAATGTCGTGTTGAGAGGGTTGTCTTTTCCTCGAGACGTTGTAAGTACTCCTTTCCTCGTTGCGGACTGCGTACGCGTGGACATTTGTCTTTATAGTCTCAGTATATTTGCTGTACCTTTCCAAGTCCCCACGATATAAAAAAATTTTTCTAAAAACCCATGTGCATTTTCTAGTAATTTTAGAAATTAATAGTCATTGAGAAATAAGTTGAACCACAATTTTTTAATGACATTCTACTTGTTCCTTATCATGTCCCCACGATCTTAAAAAACTTTGCAAAGCACTCCTGTGCATTTTCCAGCAATTTTGAAAATTAATATTTATTCAGAAAAAAGTTGAACCACAATTTTGATACTCAATTCTGGAAAATAATATTGTTCCTAATCAGTGTGCAATGTATTAAAACTGTTGATATAATGAATTTATATATTTTAAATAAGACGACTAATAATTAAGAGGATTAGTCCGTTTTTGATTTTTCCGCAGTCTTGTTGCTCCATTTTAAATTGAAATTCATTGCTGTTTTAATCATAATATATTTTATATTCTAGTTCACCATCCCGAGTCACTTTCACTCTAACAGCATTATGAAATTAATATTGGCAACCCTCGAATAACATGGTCAATTGCTTCAGTGTTATTCAAAACCTTCATACGCAACACTTGGAACTCTTCAAATGTTTCTACAACAATGTTCATATCGATGAAACACATAAATGAAAATCAAACAAAAGTCTTAAAGAACCGTGAACAGAATTAATAATAACAAAAAAACTTGTAGTGAATTAACTTTACCACAATGTCTATATTTCTGCAAAACCAAAGATTGTTTCCTAAAAATATTTTTCAGAGATCAAGAATCCTAAAACACAAAGCATAAAATTGAAGAAATTCCCTTCGAGGAGTCACCATTGGAATTGTTCAAAATGAATCTTTAGAAACCATGCAGTTCAAATATGCACCGTGTTACTAGACGTCTCTTGCATTCTCACGCGCATTCCCAATCGCCATTAATCACAAAATTTGATTTGATCGAACTATCTCCGACGTGGACTGTTTTTTGCCCGGCACAGAATTATTATCAAACGATACTATAACGATTACAAGTATACACCATCGGAAATATACAGTTGAACTTAAAAATAATCTGGACCTACAAAAAAGTGAAATAACCGCGACTAATAGCGTAATGCAGTGCCAAGTGGAGACGGTAAAAACGATCGTGGCACAATTACATACATCTTACAGTGTGTTCTAGCGGCCAGACACTTTAATAATCGTTCGATGGTGGATTGCACGGTTTATTCAATCGAGGGGGCCAAACAGAAATCGTGGAAATCGTTCCCGCCGCAATTTGCGCGCTGCATCCCCTTAATTATCACCACCTCGATCGTGTTTCCCCTCGGGTGCATTCGGTGCATTTCCAGCACCGGTGGAACGGGGCGTGATCGTTGCTGATGCATCATCAGGGAACGCGTGTACTTCGGAAGTCTGTTGCTAGGCGTTGCAGCGAAACACGAATGAAGTTCTCTGTCTTCTGCATTCCGCAGATAAGTTCGCTGCATAATTCCATGGCCGCGGGCCGGTGGACACACGTTAATGCTTTTTATCGGATGATGCAATTTGATGTGTTAATCATTTATTTCTTGTTCTCGAGATTCAAGATACGTTGTAGGGTAATATTATGTCGTTCGATCTATTTCTTTTTTGGTCTGCGCTGCAATAGTAAATGAATGTGAGATACGATTTGCAAAATTGATTATAAATTATCTTGACACGGGACGTTCCGGAAAATTTAAAATATTAATATATGCAACTGAATTTGTTCGACAAGCATCATTAAATGTATGGTTAATGTCGATTTGATGTTTCAGTATAATCAATTTATATGGAGATCTTTTATATGACAATTTTTATCCAGTCACTGTGTATATTGAGTTAAATACACAATATTAAAATATAAAATCTTGAGATAAAAGCCTTCAGATGTAATATAAAGTGATTTAATATTAAATCGTGAGATGATATATAAAGTATAAGCTTCAATCATGAGATCCAATATAAAAGCATCAGGTCAAAATACCAAATGAATTATAAAATAAAATATGAAACGTGAAATTAAAAGATGAGATCAAATATAAAAGCATCAGGTCAAAATACCAAATGAATTATAAAATAAAATATGAAACGTGAAATTAAAAGATGAGATCAAATATAAAAGCATCAGGTCAAAATACAAAATGAATTATAAAATAAAATATGAAACGTAAAATTAAAAGATGAGATCAAATATAAAAGCATCAGGTTAAAATACAAAATGAATTATAAAATAAAATATGAAACGTAAAATTAAAAGATGAGATCAAATATAAAAGCATCAGGTCAAAATACAAAATCAATCATAAAATAAAATATGAAACGTGAAATTAAAATATGAGATGAAATATAAAGTGATATAATATTAAATTTTGAGATGAAATACAAAGTATGAGCTGAAAGTATATTATAAAATATAAAAGCATAAGATCAAAATATAAAATGAATTATAAAATAAAATATAAAACATGAAATGAAAATATGAAATGAAATATAAAGTGATATATCATTAAATCTTGAGATGAAATACAAAGTATAAGTTGAAAGCATAGGATAAAATATAAAGTATCAGATGAAAATACAAAATCAATCGAATAAGATGAAGATAAAATATAATGTAATGCAAGATTAAAACATGAAATAAAATCTAAAACGTAAAATTTAAATGTAAAATAGGTCATAAAATGTGGCATAAGTGAAAACGCGAACAAAGTACATTTATCTTTACTGTAGCTCATAAAAGGAAAAGTTGCTTGGGAATGCATTCTCTTTTGATTTGTTTTTTGGAGAACGTAAGGGTATTCGTGGAGTCGGCGACGGTGGAAGCGGGAATTTGAAAAGAACTTAATTTATGTCGTTTTGTCAGGCAAGAACGGAATTATAGTCGAAGCTGTTCGGTGCGTTGAATCGACGTTCCCATCGCCACGGGTTATTATACTTCGTTTGGAACGATTTCGGGGTGGTACGCGCGTGATCGTGCGCGACGCGCTCGTTCATTGATATACGACGAGCATATCTTGTACGCGTCTCGAACGATTACAATAAATTACATCGTCCCGCGAAGACAATGCTTCTCGATGCGAGCATGAGAGCAACCGAGGCTTGCTTAAGATGTTCGACCACCTTGGCGATCTAAAAATACTCGGACATACAATAATTATGATGAGTTCCTCTGGAGAACCACAAATTCCTCTACCTTACCATTTCGTGTAATCTGTGCAATTTGCAAAATGTATATGCAGTTGAAGAAAATACTACAAACGAAAATAGTGAATTGACGATGTTGCTGTTGGTAACTTTTGGCTTCATCTTTTCTGAGAAACTTGTGATTCATATTATAGGATTTCTGGCTTCAAAATGGTTGGCACATGTAGAGAAGAACACAGTTAATTTCACAACGAAAGAAACTATTGTTGCAATAATCAAGATGTATTAAAAATCATGATATCTTCTTTATTATAGAAGACTTAAAAAAAAAGAAACGAGAAACTAAATCAAAAGAAATCTACGTAAAAATTAAATTACAAAGGAACAGATGAACACATTCGTAGAATGTCCCTATTAGTTTGCCATAATCTGAGCTTGTCCTAAGAGAAGCTACATTTACTTATAAAATAGAGTAAAACACATTGAAATAAGATAAAACGTCTCACAAATATGCACGAGAATAGTTCACAGCTTTTCAGCAAACGAAACATTCAACCAAAATTCATAAATATACTCACAAAGTTATTATTGAAAATTTTCGACTATATTTCAATTTGTATCATACCATAGCGGAACAAATCTGTGCATATAAAATAAAGTCTTCCAGAAACATACAAAAATAATTCATCAAAGTATGGAAAGAAAATCCCAGGTACGTTCTGTGCCCGACAAAAATTGTCTAATATTTCGCTTCACAATTTTTCGACTTTCAAAAATCGAAAAATCGCAATTCGAAAACGCAGACAATTCGACAAGGTGCGTCGGCATATAAAGTTGTTCTTGACTTCCGGGATTTGGTTCTAGGATGCCAGAAATCATTCTCGTAACCATCTCCTTGACGCCGACGCGTGTTCCGCGGACGCAACGCTTCCTCGCGTGGCTTTTGCTGTTTGCTGCGCTCTCGGCTCTAGTGGTCGGACGAAACATTTTAATTGGCGGCAATTACTCGTCGATTTAATTGGCAGCTGTAAATAATTCGGTGCGCTCAGTGACGAGAGGGGGCCAGGAGAGTTGAGAAGAGGGGGGAGGGCGGTTCCACAAGGAAAACAACCGGGCAGATGTTCGTCGGCCGAAACGCGCTCATCGCGAGTCCTTGCTAATGATCGACGGCGTTTGATACCATGCGCCGAGGGTATGCGCGGTCGTAAATAAAACGGCGCTTGATGCGCTTCGACTCTGTTCACTCTCCTCTCGCCATATATGAAAAGTTTCTCCTACGATCGCCCACGCGCCCAGATCCGCGATGCGCTCGAGATACGTTCGAGATGTGCGCGCGACCTGTGAACACTATTCGAGGGACGCGACGGCCTTCGATGAGGCACAGAGTGAAGTGCGGGGGTCGGAGGTCACGATTTCAGATGAACAATTGTTGGGCAATGTGTGTAACATTCATTTATCATTGGGAGGGATTTCATTGATGGTGGCTGTTTGGTGAACTGCTTTTGTTTCTTCTTCTTTTCTTTAGACATTCGGAAATTGTTTGATGTATGTTTTATGTTATTGTTTGTTGTATGTTCTTGTTTTGTTCTTGTATGTTCATGTTTTGTTCTTGTATGTTCTTGTTTTGTTCTTGTATGTTCTTGTATGTTCTTGTATGTTCTTGTATGTTCTTGTATGTTCTTGTATGTTCTTGTATGTTCTTGTTTTGTTCTTGTATGTTCCTGTATGTTATTGCATGTTCTTGTATGTTCTTGTTTTGTTCTTGTTTTGCTCTTGTTTTGCTCTTGTTTTGTTCTTGTTTTTTCTTGTATGTTCTTGTATGTTTTTGTATGTCCTTGTTATGTTTCGATATGTTCTTCTTATGCACTTGTATGTTTTTGTATGTTCTTGTAAGATGCATGGCTTTGTATGTTTTATGTTGTGTATTCTTGTAAGACATATGTTGTTGTATGTTCTTGTAAGATGTATGTAGTTGCGTGCTCTTATAAGATGTATATTGTTGTATGTTCTTGTAAGATGTATGTAGTTGCGTGCTCTTATAAGATGTATGTTCATGTTATATTCTTGTATGCACTTGTATGTTTTTGTTCATTCTTGCATGTTTTTGCATGTCACTGCATGTTGTATGTTCTCATCATGTTCTTGAATGTTTCTGTACGATGTATGTTTTTGTATGTTTTATGTTCTTATAACATGTACGTTGTTGTATGTTCTTGTAACATGTATGTAGTTGCATGTTCTTGTAAGATGTATGTTCTTGTATGGTCTTGTAAGATGTATGTTTTTGTATGTTCTTGTAAGATGTATGTTGTATGTTTTTGTATGCGTGTAGTTAATTCCATTTTCTTATGCACAAAGCACAAAGAAAGTCAAACCTGTGAAACGGAAATATTCTAGCTTGGAAGGTCAAAAGATTACGAACAGAAAATATTTAATAGAAGCGATTTGAAGGTTTGAAATTTTGCGGAGATTGCATTCGCGTAAAGCTAATCGTTGCAATATTGAACGGTCTGGGAAAATTTCATTGGCGAAGGGGGTACACAATCTAAAATGCCATTACACACGAGGAATAAATAGATAAGGGGTTCACGGTTGCTAAGCGCTTGAAGGGCATTCCAGGTTGCGTTGAAAGTCCAGCAAAGCGTAACCAGTATTTGCCCCTGATTGCGACCACGAGAACGCGATCGCGGCGAAAGTTGAAAGGTGAGGGATCGTTAGGCAGGTAGCAATCAATAGAAGGATGTAATTTGAGGAGTTGCATTACGCCGGTATGTAAACAAGCAGGCTCCCTCTAATTCGATATAGAACATGTTCCGTATCGATTCCTGCCTATTAGAATACCTGAATCGTTTCTCTCCTCGTTATGAATTAACTGTGCGCATTCATGATCTTCTCTTGGTACAGTTCGTATTAAATGTTATCCAGAAAAATGTGCAACGTTTCTTCGAATGCACTGGAATTCCATCTTAGCCTTTAATCAGCTTCTTTAGTTTCAAAAGATAACTTTTGATACTCGAGATTCCAATTTCTGGCGGTTGAGAACTTGAAGCGGTCTTAGGGAATCTTCAACTAGTCATTAAGAAAGGCAATTTTAATTACATTATGTTGGTTTGCGAGTAAAATTTCAAAGGATGTTGTCAATTTTTTTTTTAAATTGTTAGGTCTTTGATATTCAAGTAGGAATGTAAAAGGGGGAAAGGGAAGAATTTGTTTGCAATTTTTGGTGCTGCTAAATTAATTTCTCAATGGAAAAAATATTTTTATGGTAGATTGAACCTACTAGAATGACATAAAAAAAGATTTAACTCGATTCGATAAGTGGTTTCAAAGATAAAAATTAATAAGTAGATAGTATCTAGATACACTATACAGCATGTTTTCATGAGGAGCACAAACATTGTAAAATTCAAAGGGCTGTATCTTATGAACAAACCTGAAATCAACAATATGATGACAAACTACCCCTCATTACACAACCACTATATTCAGTTAAATTTTCAAGAAAACCGCTTAACGGTATCGATGACAACTATCAACTATTCAAATCATGATGGCATCAAAAAACGATTTCAAACGTTCGGACCATCTGACAAAGAATTGAAGAAAATTTATAGACTACGCTATACATAGTTTATACACGTGCATCACAGTTTCATCATTTCCAAAGATACACATACAGAGATACATACACATTTATATACACATCAGGAGCCAAAAAATCAGAAGTTTCTGCAAAACAACAACAACAAGAGAAACGAAACGAAGATCTCGTTACGGCAAAGGTGTGAGGCAGTTTCTCATCTGAATTTCTCAATTAGCACCGGCAAGAAGCCTGACCCATTTCCCGGGTACGAAAACGTAGTTTCTCTGGCAAACGGTAGAAAAAGATGGTAACGGTTCGACGAAAGTGTAACACGGATCACGGACCGGCCTTGACGCTTTCACCGGGCGTGCATCTGTGCTGGGTCCGGCGTCCTTGAACCCATGGTCTCCATCAAAGTCCCCGTCGCTCATCTCGCCGCTCTCCATTTATAGAACGAATTAGGGTGGCGGCTGATGGGGCAAAAAGGAAGGAAGCGACGAAGAGAACGGCCGGAGCAAAAGGGAAGGAAGAGCGCGTGGTCGCGCATGAAAAGGGATCAGCCGTGGAAGAATTCGCCGGGCGCATCGGCTGCCAGCTCGGCGTTCATTATGCTTGGTCTTCGATATACCCGGGATTATTTTTAGTGAACGCGCGCGTGGGTATAAAAGAGCGCATAAAAATCCGCATACCTGCCGGCTCGTTCGCCTGTGCAGCAACGAGAACCAGAGAGAGAGAGAGAGAGCGAGAGAAGGAGAGATAGACGAGGATAAAACAATCGAAAGAGATCGGCAGCTGAACGGAGAAAGATGAAGGAGAAGGAACGGCGAAGAGAACGGGAGAAGGAAAGACGGAGGAACAGCCGGCTACGTGTACAAGGAGGCTCGCATAAGAGCTGGCCGACACGTTGGCGCCACCGAAGTATTTTATGCATGCCAGATGAGAGTACTCGTCTCGGATCTGACACTGAACTCCACGACCCACGCGACGATCCACTCACTTTCCTGACGAGCTACCAACGAGGTTTTGGTCCTGCTCCCAGTTTCGGGACAGTGGGAGGGGGTTACGCAAGCTTCTTCGGCTCCAGGCAAGATTTAAAGCTGGCGAACATTTTCAGAGAACTCTGAGCTACTTGGCGAATCTTTATCTCGATCTCTTTCGACGCTAAATTCGGGTTGGAAGAATCGACGTCACACTTTTTAATCGTAGTACACTGTTTCTGTCGATTGGATCTAAATACTGAGCATTTAACTCTCCGTCAGCGGTGCCCGGGTCTATTTTGACTGACGCTATCGATATCGTCACTAGTCGATTATCTAATTTCTAACGATTCAATCAAATCAGTAGCTATTACATTAGAAACTACAGAAAGATGACTTGGTCCACCAGAAATACCTTCCAAAATTTGTTTAAAAAATTTCTAAATTCATAAATCATATTTAACACGTTAAACGCTGTGTCAGTCCTTGGAGACTCACGGTTAGTGATGGGAACTAATTTCTAACGATTCAATCAAATCAGTAGCTATTACATTAGAAACTACAGAAAGATGACTTGGTCCACCAGAAATACCTTCCAAAATTTGTTTAAAAAATTTCTAAATGCATAAATCATATTTAACACGTTAAACGCTGTGTCAGTCCTTGGAGACTCACGGTTAGTGATGGGAACTCCGTGGGCGCTGGGCGAAAATACTACCACCACTCTGACGTACCATCTTCCCCTACTTTGCTTCTACCGCGCACGCGCTACACATAAGCGTACCTCAACTCTGTCCGCGTAGAGCGTAGCGCGTACGCGGTAGAAGCAAAGTAGGGGAAGACGGTACGTCAGAGTGGTGGAAGTATTTTCGCCCAGCGCCCACGGAGTTCCCATCACTGCTCACGGTATCGAATTTACAAGCCAACATGTAATATATAATTCATATGCTATTAAAAAATGTTCAAACTATCTCTAAGCAAATCTTTTGCTCATGCACAGTCGTATTTTTGTGTTTAAACTGAAATAAAAAGTGAAACGGAAAGCGAGACAAAATTGCTCCGCGTTTAACATCAATTATACAATTACAAAACTGGCCCGTCCTCCAAGACGGTTAATTCCAATCTTTTTTTATACAGGGTGTTTCAAAAAAAGTGTTACTGGCTATTTTCTAGAGAATACAGTGAACGACTATATTTTCTTTTGTTCTAATTGAACGAATCAGAGGGATTAATCTTTTAGTGTAAAGTTAATCTTTTTACTATTTTTGGGGGTAATTTTTAACCTGTGTGAAAACCACAGTCCACACAATAAAGCTAGATGATTAATAATTTTTAGAATTGTTTTTCAATGGAGAGAAAGATGTTTAGGACAGTACTGGTTCAGAGTCTGAACTTTAGACAAGTGTTTCGAGGTGGTCGATTGTACGGCTTGGACAGGACCGAGATCGGGAAGCCTTAGGCCGATACGTCCTCGCGACTGTAAATTGGTACAAAATGGGTTAAAGCGTCGCCGAGCGTGTAAATGGATTGCTATGTTCGATTGTGCACTTCCACCAATGGGAATGACTGTTCCGTCGATACAACGACACGTTTGAATTGTACGATCTGGGTCTCGGTTAGGCTTCGGATTGCTTTCGAGTCAGCTGATGGTACTGGATTGAGTTGGAGGCCTCTTAAATTTGATAGGGACTCATAAAAATAATTTACTTACCAGAAACTAGCATAGTGAAGCTACGGACACAATGATAAAACATCTTTTGAACTGACATGACAAGAATTCTTCAGTTCATCGATTCCATTAGGGATTTCTAAGTAAAATATCGGTTTCTTATGAGTAGATAAGCCGATAAGAGTAGATAATAAAAATTGTACGAAATAGAAGTTAATGGAAAATGAATTTCCTGTTTTAATAATCTTAGTATGTTGAGAATCGTACATTAACTTCATTCAATTTGTTGAATGCTCTTATAGTTTCGTGTTTGACCATTTCTACCATAAATTAATAAAATCCGCACTCCTGAGGAACTCAATCTCCAATCATACAAAATTAATTATTCGGTGTGTAAAGTAACAAGACAACGAATGTGAAATTTAAATTAATGGACGGAAACACAAAAATTTCAGAATAGCAGGGAGTATGAATTATTTGAACAAATGGAAGATGAAATATTAAATTATTGGAATTTCATTCGAAATAATATGAGGGAAATTATTTGGCTGTTCAAATAAACTAACATATGATTATTTCGTGTGACATTTACCCACATTAGATCAGATATTATTTGTTAAATAATTTATTTCAATAACGCCCAAGCCTGACGTGCATGTTCCTAATTTCAGTTGAGCTTTAACGAATAGAATAATTTAGTCACAGATTTACAATAAAAAATTCCATGAGAATTTCAATGGTAATGACTTTGAATTTTGAATGAACTGTCACTTGAGCGTGAAGAGATACTTGTGCCGACCATTCGCAAACGAGATGCGTGTGTCACACATGGTCCCGTATTTTCGAGCAAATGTGTGTCACGTCTGTGTCAAAGTTGTAATTGCCAATTTCGAAGTTGCGTGACTCTGTATATTTAACGACACGGAAATACGCCTTTTTATTCTGTAATTTGAAGAATGCGGTGTTACTTGCGACCTATATATTCGAAGTCGAAGGCTGACTGAACTGTTACAGTACCTGTCGAAAAGTGAAACACTGACAATTAGTGAGATATGAAGGGAGGCAGCGATTAAAGACATGCAGTTCTTTTAAACGCTTGCTTCATGCCTCGTGCATCCTCTTCATTGCCTCAATTCCATTTTTATGGGGCCATGTCAAGTATTATGTGTGACGTACATTACTCTACCAATTGTTCTTGTTATGGTTACTGGAATTACGAATAGTAAATGATCACAACCCTTCAATGATGTAATTACTTTAATGAATAATAAGCAATGGAAAATACAATAATATCACGCGCTTAAGCATTTAACGCGGTTAAGCGTGCACGCGGTACTCTCGCTGAATGCGGGGAGGACGCTACGAGAAACGCGGGAAGACGCTTCGACTCGCTGCCAACCTACGACGCGGCAATCGTACCAACCCTAGCATAACGCGGTAATCTCGATCGGTGATTGGTGCTAGTGTCGTTCCAACAGTTCTCGAAGCAATTTTTACAAATCTTCGCATTGGCACTGTTCAAAAGTAATTTTAATCACTTTGAAATCATAATATTGTGCTCGCATTTTTAGAAAAATCAAATTAATTTTTAATTGCAATTTTTTTCAGAGGTAAAAGGCAATCTTTATATTTTTCACTTTGGTACAGTTCAGAATCAATTTCAGCCATGCTAATAAATGCTTCCGCCATGCAATTTTATAAAGTCAAATTAATTCTCAGTGATCGTGAATGGTCTACAGACGTGAAGCTAAAATTTGCACAATATTTTTATGAAGCACAGTAAAACAAACAATTTTACTAGAATGTAACAAAGAAACTCTATTCAAATTTTTCTAGATTAATTCTTCATACTCCCAGTTTCACAGAAAATGTCAAAGAAAATCAAACCTTCACATTTCTCGTAATAATCAGTAAACTAAAAATGATTAAAAAATTACAATAAATTCTGCAGACCATTCTGCAATATTTCAGTCTGATAGGAGCCCTTGTATCTCAGTAAATAATGACCAGCTAGTGCACAAAACTACACAACCCAGTCTCCAATAAATTACGTTCTTCTGAACCATTCATTCAACTGCACTTATCAGTATTTTTTTGTTGAAATTCTCAGTATGATAAACACTTGTCGGCGAAACGTGACGACAAGCAGCATACAGCGTTCGCCAACAATAGAAAAAGTGTTGATATCAGGCTAGTAGAGGCTTGAACAAGGGAGCTAGGCGAACGGTTCGTCTGAATCATGGTCGATAAACCACTGTGCAGTACAGTGTATGTAGCCAGGGCCTGGGTACGTGACGCTACCGTTGACATTCAGCGTCGGTAGCGGCGCGGTAACGCGTTCGTGACAACGACAAAAGTGCATCGCCGGGAGAACAATGAAGGTCCGCGGGGCTGCAGCGACAATAAGACCAGCTGCAAGGTCGCCGATGCGGCCGGATGACTAAAGCCATCTTAAATCACGAGACCAATGATTCAGCACCGTGGCATCCGAACCACGACCGGAAGCGACCATTGCAGAACCGGACCGGACCGGACCCTTTTTCTCTCGATCCTCGATTTAATTCACTATACCCAGTGACTCAGGCTCTAGGACTCTGAACCGTTCCCCCCGAATGTTTTATGTTAGTAAAAAAAATCCAGAGAAATTAAAAATTGCATACAGACGATGCACCATATTTAGTTACGATTTTATTGCCCTTTTCATTCGATGTGCCATAGCGTCTTTAAAAAAAAATCGTATCTTCATTTTTGAAGTCTCGTTGTAAAGAGGTGACGTCGATCTACAAGACCCATTTGGCTTTAATGTCCAAAAAAAATTATTTGACTTTTGTACATCCACTTGATTCGTTCAAAGTGCAATAAAATGGCTACAAAATATCGTAGCCCAATTTTTAAAATATCATTGTAAAGGGGAAGCTTTACTCTTCCAGACCATATTAATCTTAATCTCCACTTGAATTTAGAAGTTTCCCACTGGTATTAGTGTAAGAGTGGCACAGATTTTGTTAAAAGTATGAAAAACGTTTTTTAAGATTTATGATCCACGTTTTATAGAATGAATCGTTTATTAAAAAGTTCTGTGAGTTTTACGATGACTGGTTTTGAGTCATCTGAGGAACAGCAGCTGGATGCGTCGCGCGTGTCGAGTACGCGTGCATCTCGATGCAATTGCGCTGCAAGTGACGAGCGACAGACACGATGAGATTAGAATGGTGATCCAGCAATGCAACGGGGAACGTAAACACTACGCAGTAATTCAATTCGTGCGACAGACATTTTTCTGAACGCTTAATCCACTCGACACCGAGGTTTTATTGTCGTCGATGTTGATGCGAGAAAGATTCTTCTAATTTATTGGCCAGTAAATCGTAGGATGTTCATGCATGCTTGGACGTTTGGGATTTTTATTGAATTGGTAGGAAAGTTGTTTCAATGGAACTTTTACGCAGACGGACTGTAGATCTTCGTGCAATTTAAAATCTTTTTGAATCATTTGCGAGAAACCGGAAACATTAATGCCAAATAGATATTTTGTTCTTTAATAGCTTTACAATTTTAATCAGCCGATACTGATATATTGATGCTCTTAAAATCTTCTCATTTATTCATTTAAATTCTACGCACACATTTTTGGTAAAAATGCAGTCTATTAATTAATTGTAGAATATTCACTGATTACTACGATTTTAGTAAAACGTTCAGTAAAATTGTCGTTCTGAAATTTCAAATAGCTACTTCAATCACCCTCTCTTCAGGTAAAATTATTTATTATTTTATTTGAGTAATGTAATTGAAATAAATAATTATTTAAATAAAATATTATTTGAGAATAATTCATTTGATTTAAACGCCATATGAAAATAAAAATATGAATTCGTTAAAATAATTCATTTTTTCAAATGATTATTTATTATCTCCGATGGACACTTAGATTTCCCATCATAAGAATTTTACTCAGTTGAATGCAAAGTAAAGTTTCAAAAAGTAAAGTATACAATCAAATGGTTGAAGTGCAAGATGACGATTAAAGAATATAAAAAGATTCATAAACGATTAACAAAAATAAATTGCATACTGTCGTGAATCACTTCGTGTTCCCATAAGAGCATCACAATAAATCACACACCAATGTCTCGTTCCAACTGCTTTACTCTTATTCTTTACAAAATGCATCATTAGAGTCCTCGAGCCTTATGCACACCTATAGTTCCCTTAGCGTCCCCCACCCCTCAACATCATCGACATTAAGACTCTAAAATCATTCATTTGGTGGTTGGAGCTTGTGATTACCGTGGATCGCGTTGATTGCACTCGCCTTGGCGTGCGTGCACGCACGGTGCACCGGTTCGATGCAACTGTTCGCTGCACAATGGCCTGGAAAGCGGCTGTTTGTTACCAAAACATTATCCTTCAACCTCAGTGTTTAAAATACATGTTTTCACTATAAAATAAGATAACACTTTGAGCTGCAATCATGCAAGATACAAATGTATTATTCATTTGAGACAATTATGTGCTTGGATAGAAAATAATTGCATTCTGAAAACAAAATCGCAAAATTTAATGCGTAATTAATAGGCTGTCGATTTTATGCATTTATGACAAAAATGTGTAGATGAAATTTCCTAATGGTAAAATCATCAGAAGAACGTAAAAATATAAAAAGAATAAATAAATTTCTATTCAGCTTCTTTTTCTTGCAAATGATGCACAAACATTTTATTTCGCATAAAATTCCTCAATCTAGTAATTAAACAATTCTACCTGTTGAGGACGTCGTCTCGATGACATCAGTGTGTATCCTTCAGCAACAATTTAATTCTAAAAATTGAAAGCAAGCAATTTATGATTTGCAGTATCAAAACATCATTATATATTCTTATTACATGTCACATAAGTTGTCCTGATTTAGTGTAATGATTTTTATAGACATTAGTGTGTTAATATATTACAATAGTGTGTATAATACATTGTGTGTGACATTATATATATATATATATATATATTATGTATATATATATATATATATATTATGTATATATATATATATATATATATATATTATGTATATATATTAGATTTGACATATGTTATCGAAAACATTCTCTGAAATATATATTAGATTTGACATATGTTATCGAAAACATTCTCTGAAATATATATTAGATTTGACATATGTTATCGAAAACATTCTCTGAAATTTGACAACCTCAAAATGGTGTTAAGTCTGGGTTAGTTCTGAGTTATCCCCCACGACCAACCTAACCAGTGTCGCCAGATCAACCCAAAACTAGGTTGATTTTCCTCTCCTCCTTTTCCCCTTCCACTATCCCATTCCACTCCTGCGCAAACTCCACCAGTGTCGCCAGATCAACCCAAAACTGAGTTGATTTTCCTCTTCTCCTTTTCTCCTTCCAGAGGTCCAACGTCCCCCACTAAGTCCGTAGACTGGTCACGTGACGCGCCGCGCAACATATCACTCTGGTCATCGGAGAGGTGGTAAATTGTATTCCCCTCGATTTCAGCGATCTGGCGACACTGGCTAACCACAAACCACCTTGGATTAGATCTCCTTTTGATAGTTTGTACTTTGTACGAGAATAAAGTGTACTTGCAACCAAAATTTAACAAACATTTGTTTGCAGTTATTTCGGAAACTAAGTCCGTGCGCCGGGTAGATGTATAGAGAAAAGTTGTTCAGAATGTTGTCCTAGACAACATATGTCAAGGTCAAAGTCATCCGAGTTGAGTCCCCGTTTACCCCAACAAATTGTAACCTTTTCGAACAGCATACAAAAGTTGCAAGCTTCTCCAAGGACCACTGAAATTCTTTTCGTCCACGAAGATTGCAAAGGTTTACCAAACACTGTCCCAGCGTCATCAGGATCTCCGTTGCTCTTCGACCTCGCATTTTCGATAAGCATCGCGTCCCACGGTTAGAGTCGCGAAGGAGTACGGCATGGCAGTGCGCTCATCCGGCAAGCTTCCCCGGCGGCAGACAGCTCGACGTGTCGGTGCCGAAGGTCGTTTCTTGACATTCCTGGCCTTGTCCTCGGTCTAGTCTCCGTCAGGTTCGTTGCCTCCTCGTTCGAAGAAGTGTAACCACTCGTTTTTTTTCCCGTGCCCGATACCCTCTAGTTTTTCGAGCAGGCCGATCTCCTATTGTGACGGTCGATGTCGGTGTAAAAACGCTTTGGTCGCACTCGTTCTCGGAATCGGGAATTAGTTTCCCGGACGGTTTTTCTCGGCGGACAGCTGAGGGAAGGACACGCGGCGCACCGATCACGCGAACAGCTTCGATCCTCCATTTTGTCCCTGTTTCCGAGAGCAAATTGCGCTCCCTTGATAGGCTGTTACGCGTAATTGTTGCGAGGAGAGAGAAGGCCAGCGTTTAAAGGTTCTTCGCGCCCGATTTTATTTTCAGAGCAAATCAACAGGACGTTTTAGTCCGACGCGAACGAAACCTTCTCGCGCACTGCAATTTATTTGCTGGCAATACTATTTTGCGCATTAAACCGCATTTTTCTCTCTTGGTACTCTCTCGCTCGCTCTCTCGCTCGCTCTCTCCCTCTTCGACGTTAGCATAGAGACTGAAAGTTTTGTTGCTCGAGCAATCGGTCATTATCGAACGCTTCGTCCTTTAATAATTCCTAACGACTGACTGTTTGGTAGAAGAGAGTTCACGACGATGATCGTTTTAGCGATCGTTAGCGAAGTTTATTAACGCTGGAAGTGCTAGATGATTTTTTCCTTTAAGATTATGGAGGTTTTTAATCGCTTCGGCGAGCTATTTTTTAATTCGATTCGCTATTGGAGTTGATGTTGTAATAGGAACAGGATAGATCCAATTTGTTTGTTATTATAAGGCAATGCACAGTGGATGAACGAATTATTGTGTGCACTGGGTGGAAAATGTATTGTACAGTTCATTTATTTGGTCATCAATGATATGATCAAGTTGGAAGCATCAATATTTTATTAATGAAAATAGTAAATGTTCAGAGTAGCTTTGGTCCAAAGAAACATCTAAAATAAATTAATAATACATGAAAAATACTAGGACCCATCTAGTGTAACAAAATAGACTCCATTAAAAATTAGATATAAATTAATAATACATAAAAATTAGTACCCATCTAGTGTAACAAAATAGACCCCAATAAAAATTAGATTTTTATTAGACTGTGCCTCTTTATTTTAGCTCGTGACAAGATTCGAACAGTGTCCTAATACAATCACTAATGCAGAATGATAAGAATAAAATTATGGACAGTTCAGAAACAATCAAAGTAGCCAGGCTCATATATAAAAATCGATTGTTTCAATATAAAATCGTCAATCTACACAATCATTCTGTATTATTAATATTCTTTTACACCAGAATAAAATTCTATTTTGCTGTGACATTAATTACTATTCAATCATTCAATAAAATATATACACAATACAATATAGATAAATTCTCTTTTACATAGTAAATTATGAGAGACAAATAAAACCTTAATTTCTATAACTGTACAGTAAATCACAATAATTGGCAAAAATGATTGCAGTCGATTGTTGTTCACGTCTTACAAGACAGCTGCCGCTATCAGTTATGACACTTTATCTGACCTTGCAACAGATAAGACAAGCACCGTGTTACTCACAATGTCTATCGATCCGTGTAGATTGTATGATCTCTGACATTGACAAGGCTGATTCGATGTGTATAAAAGCGTTGACAAAGATTTCCTCGACATTCTAGAACCGGTTGCTTGATATTGTTTGGTGTCCGCTTAGGTTTGATGAAGAGTTATTGCTTGGTGGTTTGTGTATAGTGCCTGCTCGGGAGACTGAGCAGTGAGATTGATTTTGTTTTATGGGGCTCTTAGTGCGGTGCTATTTAAGGATGTTAAATGTTGTTCAGGATAAATGAGTCTATTTATGACTTTTTGTTGTTGTTGTAAAATGTGTCTTATTGTTAGTTAGAGTTACGCATTATTAGGTTTGTTTCTTGAAGATCAATTGTTAATTTTTACCTATTTTATTGTTTATATTTGTACATAACTGCTACTTAATATATGAATAAACCATTTCAAAAAGTATGATTATATTCTCTTATCTTTTATTTTATCAAAGCTCAATCGCACGCAACAGTTTCTGCATGGAGTGTACGCAATTGTTCCTTGAAATATAAATAGAGTATTAAAAAATTAATTACTATTATATTTTGTAAAAAATCGTGCATTTAAAGACAATCTGTTATAAATAGATACTACTTCGAAATACTTGGTCACCTTCAGAAAAGTCGTGCAGTTTGAGATTGTCCATTTTATATTGACCATTCCTGTATGGATGACTGTTTTCATTAAAATTATACAATTGCATATTGTCTGTTATAAGCAAACATTTTATTGGCCATTTCATTACTCATTCAGAATGGGCCATTTTAAAATGTTTGATCATGTTTAGAAAAATCGTGCATTTGTAGATTGTGCACCACGAATGGCCCCTTTCAAAATAATCGATAATATCCATCTTGTTACATAAATTTACCATTTAACGACACCCATCTAACGAGTATCAGTAAAATCGTCTATTTAAAAATCCTGTATTGCAATATTGTCCATTACGAGTCCAAAAGTCGTGTATTCAAATATTATGCACCAAAAATCGACCGTTTCAAAATAGTCGCTAATTTTCTTCCCGTCGAACAAACTGATCATTTCAAGACACCTACCTACTGATTATCAGAAAAATCGTCCTCTAAAAATTTAATTCCACCTACAATCGCCTCTTGCCACATAAACTGACCATTCTAAAACGCTTCATCACACGCACAAAAATCCTGCACTACGAAATGAATCACCGCCAATCGTCCGTTCACGAAACACTCCAATTTACACAATACCCGTCGCCTACAAAGCGAAATCATTTTCTGTTCCAGGTACGTCTACAACACATCCTCGTTGTCACTGTCGCCCACGAAAAATCAGTTTCGAGTAAGTAAACCAGAAAAGCAAACCGTCTAACCTTTGAGTCGGATCTATCGATCTCGTTCCACCCCCGCGCCAAGATCCGTCGTTCAATTAAGAGGAGTCTTAGCCGCGCGGAACAATCGATTATCCTTATCGAGCGTCTCGGAGGACTGATCGTGGGGGACCAGGCTATTAATAGTTCTCTCTCGGAATCGGAATGTGATTCAGGACTTTCACTGTCACCTCCTCGCGTGAAGCCGGCGCGGCGGCGGACACGCGAGCCGTTCCACGCACGATATTCACAGCCTCCCTCTCTCTCTCTCCCTCTCTCTTTCTCTCTCTTCTCTCTTTCGTTGCCTCGATCTCTATCGAAGTCATTCCTGCTTGCTACCGTTTCCTTTTTCTCTCTGTTTGCCACCTCGTTTGCTATCGAGCAGAGAAGCCTCGAGTTTATGCAGATTTCGCAGATTCCTCTTGCACGCACGAGGTTTGCGTGCTCGTACTTATGTCACGCCGGCTGAATCGTAATTATATCACTCCTCCCTCCCCTCTCCTCCTCATCTCTGCCCCGGCAATCACTCATGCGACGTGGCTATGAATAATGCAATTAATTAGAATCGGATCCGTGTACTTTTTCAGTTTTTGTTTTAAGGGATTCGCTTTTTATTCGGGGACACCATTCGAACTGGGAAATCGTGATTTTACGCTCGACGATTTTTGTAATTGCTTCTCACGATCGATCGATCGAGATCCGTGTGTCTCGTCGGCTGTTGTCTTTTCTTCTTTTCTGATCGATAGGTCGATCCATCCATCGCTTCCGTGATCGGTCGACAGAGGACTAATGAATTAGTGACGGAGGGGGAAAAGGAAGAGAGCGACAAATCGAATCACCAGGCAAATAGATCGAACGGAATCGAATGGGATATGGTAATCCAGTGTAAAGCGTTAATGGTGTTCCTTGGTTACCCGTGGCGAAACGTTTCCGTTAACTATGCCGACTCCGGCCTACCCCCGGGGTTTATGGGCGATCTGTAGTTTGATCGATACGGTGATCTGGCTTCTGTCCTCGGTTTTTCTCTAAGAGACTTTGTTGAGCCTGCGAGCACTGGTAGAAATTGTTGGCCATAAATCTTTAATCATTTAGAACCTTCTGTTTCCTTTATTTATCGTTCAGTTTCTTGTAATATGTTGGCATACTCGAAGACGGTACATGTTGAATCGATTATGAAATCATTGGAAAAGTTTTCTCGAGAATGAATTTGGGATTTGAGGATCGAAGCTTTCTCTTTACAATGATAGCTTAAAATTTGATGTACGATTTTCTTTTTTAGCTGCTTTATACCACTTTTAGTGAAGTGCGTTCTTGCATTTTCAATGGTCAAATTTGGGACGATGAGTTTTTAGATTCTAGTGAATGTGGGGAATTTAACAAATTTTTGTTAAGTTTGCGACCATTATAAACTTGATGTTTCTTCTTTGCTACGAGTGCCTAAAAATTCAGATTGGTTTTTTGCCCGTTTGTTCGCATTTTTAACGAACATTGTATCGCTTTATTTTTACGCTGCCACGCGCTGTAGGCTAAATAAAATCCTATCGTAATTTTTAAGTGCTCGTTGCAAAGAGGAAACTTCATTCTTTAAGTTCATACTAATTTCAATATCGAAAAAAATGTTGTGCATATTTCGCATTCATTTAAACCTACTAGCACATACCGCCTACATTAAAATACAAAAAGGCACTCCATGAAAAGTGGCATAAAACGTCAAAAAAAATCGTATCGTAATTTTTAAGATCTCATTGTAAAGGAGAGACTCCATTCTTCATATCTATACTAGCTTCAACTTCGTAAAAAAATTTTTCGCTTCCAAGCATCTATTCAAACCTAGAAATTACCAAATCTACAAGAAAAATCGTCATCTTCGATTTGCAGCACGTTTCCAACTACAAACAAAAATCCCCGAAAAAATTGCCTTAAGACATTCAAAAGTAGAGACTTCAATCTTTAAAACGAGCCTGGACAGATCAACCGACGATCATTTTTCGCAAAGCTAGAGCCGCTCAAACATAGTCAAACAATATAACTATCTTTGAACTTCGATGGTTGGTGTAAAATCACTATTACAGAAAAAAATATTCTAACAAACCAAATAAACGCGGTATAATTTCGGACGTGATTTTTTGTCGACTCACCCCGTATATCTGAAGGCATCCCCGTCATTAAATATTCTCGAACAGAGCGAATACTTCTGCTCCTCGGTTCGCAGCGTGTCTCTATTTCTCTGTACCATCGAAACGACATGCTTGCACGCGACTGTGCGAACGAGTTCGCGAAAACTTTCACGAAAAAGGAATCGAACGAGACGTCCCCGGCGTCGGGAAGGAATAATCCCTTGTTCCCGGTAAATGATCCAGCATTCCGATACGCGTTCCCGTGGACGACGCTAGTCGTCCTTCTCCAGGGAACGCAGACGACGCGACGGGACAAGACGCACGCGTGAGAGAACGCGCTTAGAAAGCGAGAGGGAGCAACTTCTTCGTCGGATCGTTCTGTCCGGGGAATCGCTGTGTTGCTACAGATTATCGCATGCCGCCGCTGATGAAGTCCGCCTTCGTTTCTCTTTTAAATGCCGACCAGCGGTCTCCTTACAGTTTCTCCCGGAGAAACTGATCTACGTGTGGCGGACGCTTAATGGCGCGGACGCGATCCTCCTCGAATCTCTTGGATTCTACTTTTTTCGTTTCCGTAACGTGTAATTGCCCAACGTGACCGGAGGTCAGCCTCTGTGCATCTACACACGAAATCGGGCTGATGCTTCACTGGGGAAACTGTTGCGCAAGTATGATGCAGTTTGCGTTAAGAGATTATGCAAATTGGAAAGGTGGGAAGCGATCCTCTTCGTTTCTGCAGATTTTCAGTGAAATTTGAGAATAATTGTCTGTGGGTTTAGTGCAGTTAGAATGCACTGTTCATTTTCTTTTTAGAATTTGTAGAATTCGACATACACTTTGCATCAACTCGGATTTAGCATTTAAAGTGCCATAAGAAGGCTAAAAAATCGTAATTTCTAAGGCCTTATTGCAAAAAGGAGACCCCGTTCTTTAAGTGCATGCTGGTCTTAATTTCGAAAAACAGTTTTTGAATTCCTCGCATCCATTTGAACCCGATAGTATACCGTCACCATTAACCTACAAAAAAGCAATAAAAAATCGTATCGTACTTTCTAAGGTCTTATTGCAAGGACGAGACCCCATTCTTTAAGTGCATGCTGGTCTTAATTTCGAAAAACATTTCTTTAATTCCTCGCATCCATTTGAACCCGACAGTATACCGTCACCATTAACCTACAAAAACGTTTTTCGTTAAAAGTGCCATAAAACGGTTCTAAAAAATCGTATCGTAATTTCTAAGACCTTATTGCAAGGAGAAGACTTCAGTCTTTAAGTCTATAAAGGTTCCAATCTCAAAAAATATTGATTATGTTCCTCACATCCATTTGATCCTGATAGTATATACTCTCCATTAAAACAGAACGATGCTCTTCATTAAAAGTGTCATAAAACGCCAACAAAAAATCGTAACTGAACTTTCAAGCACCGGTTGTAAAGAGAAGACCTCAATTTTCAAATTTATCCTAGTTTCCACCTCGTAAAAAATTTTAAAAAGATTTTTTAAAAATTTGCAAAAATTTTCAAGAAAAAACTCAATTTTTCTGTTTCTTCGACCACTTCTTAATATAAAAATATACCATACCAAAAATACCTTCCAGGACTAAATGTAGAGACTCCAGCCTTCAAAATGAGCCTAGACAGACCATGCCTTAATTAAGACCTTAATTAAGACCATGCCTTAACACTAGATTTACGGGGCCCGTCAAAATGACGGATTCAAAAATTTTTAATTTACGATTATTAAGAGTGTTAGGAGGCATTCGTGAGGAATTATTAAATAAATTTATTTTTTTGTGTACATATTACAATAAAAATCGCTGAAGATCTAAGTGAATACAATTTTATTATTTTTATAAAGCAATGTAAAGTAATCAATTTTAGTGTTCCGTAAACCTAGTGTTAAGGATTAATATAATCCTCCTCCTTTTACCTCCTGATTTCATCCAAATCTCACGGGAGGCAACATAACCTAAAACCACGTGCTCTCAAACTGTTTCTCACATATCCGCACTTTCCACAGACCATCTCACACTCACCACAAATTCTCAAACAGACCGCCTTGCGATTATTTTTCACAAAGTTACTCTAACTTCGATGGTCATTGTGAAATCACTCTTACAGAACAAATATTGTAATGGGAACTGAATAAACGCGGGTTTATTTTGAATGTAGGTTCTTGCTGACCCACCGTGTATAGGTACCCGTGCGTCGGGTACTTGGAAAACGTCGGAGGGCAGCTTGTAGTCGAGGGTTTACCGGCAAGCCGAGATTACCGGGTACCGATAGCGTACGCTCGTGTTCTTTCGGACTTTATTGTACCCGGAATGTCATCGTTCGCGGCTGCGATTCGTGTCGACGGGCCGTTTCCCCGCGTTTATCGCCGCCCAGATCCCTTATCGAACGCCACGCTTCAAACTGCCCGCTCTTCGACTTTTCCTGCGAATGATTTCTCAAGGTTGCCATCGCCGGAGCTTTATCGGCAAGGGACTATATGCGAAAACCGTGTTCACAACGATCCGAGCAAGTTGCGTCAGCGTTATCGTGTCGTCGGATAAAAAGCTTTCTAACAGCCGACGGATGTTTCGCAACCGGCACACGAAGACGATGGAAACCGATTTCGCGACAGTACCGGCGCGGCGCACGTCTCGCACGGATAATCGACGCGGAATGAGTGAAGAAATGGTCCGGCTGGTATTACACCGTGTGGCCCTGATTCCAGGACGTGTAATTGCCTCGATATTAAGTCCGGACGGAACGATCGCGACCCCGTAGTCGATCGACACCACGTGCTACAGCGATAGATCGGTGAAAGTACGCGTTTGCGTGCGTCGAACTCGTGGACAGGCTTTAATCGCTCCGATCTTAACATACCTTCGGCTAACTTTGGGATTTTCTTGCACTGAAACTGAAGATCCTTTCGAAATGCAGACTCTTGCATTTGCTTGCACCATGTTTCCTCTTGATGTCACATTTTTTTCATGGGGATAGCGTGTACAGTTGTCGGAGCAATACAGCATCACAGGAGAAATGATCGGAAGAATGGAAGTGTTCACTTTGTAGTATTTTTTTTCAATTCATGGTTCCTTAGGCAGAGTTTGGGATTTTTTCCAGCGAAAAGTAATGAAGATTTCAAAATGCAGTTTCTTGCATTCGATTGTACTATGTTTCCCCTCAGTTTGATATTTCTTTCTTGTACACACTGTAGAAATTGTTTGAGCTAGACGTTGTCAAATAGGGAATTGACCGAAACAGAAACAGTGCTCTTTTTCTCAATCCTTCGTTGCAGAGGCCAACTTTGAGATTTTTTTCTTCGCAAGAATTAGAGCTATCGAAACACGGTTTCTTGCATTCGAATGCACTATATTTCCCCTCACTTCGATATTTTGTTTTATGTCCATACTGTAAAAATTCTCAGAGCTTGGCGTCTTTAAAGGAGAAGCAGTCTGAATATTCGGAACAATCTAAACGTTCACTTTGTATAAAATATTAATTTGTATAAAATATAAATATATTTGTATAAAAATATAAATATATTTCCTTAACGTTTCCTTGCTGTATAAAAATATAAAAATTATCTTTGCGACATATATACAATATGTATAGTCAGTGTGGCAGATATTTGCACAATGAAATATTTAGAATAATTGAATATAATATATTTACATTGAACAGATACAACTTACATACAAATTATAAGAACTAGAACATGGAGTGAACTGAAGACACGTACATACACAGTGTCGCCAGATCGCTGAAATCGAGGGGAATACAATTTACAACCTCTCTGATGATCACGTGACCAGTCTACGGTCTTAGTGGGAGACGTTGGAGTTTGCGCAGGAGTGGAATGGGATAGTGGAAGGGGAAACGGAGGAGAGGAAAATCAACCCAGTTTTGGGTTGATCTGACGACACTGTACATACATCATTCAAATATCACAAACAAGTCACTTCTATGGAAACCAACATATACTGGGTCGTCCAACACATTTGGAAAAATATACCATAGTACATCTTCCATGTTTTACTGTGATACGTTGAAAGCTTCAACCAATGATCTTCCTCGGTAAAAATTTGTGACTCCCTTGTCGTTTACAAGCACAGAACGATCCTTGCGTGATCCAAGGCGTGCAGCTATCCGAGAGGTGCACGGGAAGGTCGACGGTTCGTGTTTCCTTGTGGCGGGCACGAGTTCGGGCTCGGATTCGAGTTTGGGAACGGAAACCAGTTTCGTTGGGATCGTAGCCCGCGGCAACCTAGATCTTCCTACGATCTCGGAGATGTCACTCGGTGACCTTCGCCTCTTGAACCGTTCCACGAACAGTTTCCAGTCCACCGTCCGGCTTTTTACACCTCATTCCGCGGGTTAATTGTCGTTGACTCAACGTGGCGGACCTCGAGTTACCTGATCAAATCGTCGAATAAAATTGTGACATCGCTGCGCTGACCTGGATCTTCATATGTCAGTGCTTGTGTCGGCGAGAACTGTGTCTTGTTCGACTGGATTTCGGTATTTTAATCAGTGCTTTATGAAATGAGTCGTGGAGCAATTTTCTTTTACGGTTAACACGGTGGTGTGAAGTTTGGCATTTTATGTTACTGGCAGTGCATAGTGTAACGTGAGGTTTTAAGTGAAAGAAGCAAGAAGTAAGAGAGAAACTTGCAGAACTTTTAAAGGTTTACCAAGAAGTAATAGCTATAAGAAAGTAAGCTTTGTTTTGTATTTAATTTCAGCGGAATTTGAATTCGCATAATAAAATCAGTTTGAGAAACATGATCTGGGTATTCGTAACTGGCACTATCTTCGTTCAAAGTGCGATAAAACGGCTAGAAAAAGTTGTACATTAAATTTTAATAGATCACTGTAAAGAAAAGAGCTCACACTTTAAGTGGATTGTATTTTGAGTTACGAAAAAAATGTTTCAAGCTCTGTACAAATGTTTAAATATGTAAAACTTTCAGAATCATCGCTCTAGTATAACTTTGCGATCAACATGGATTAAAACGACAAAAAAAATCGTAGATCAATTTTTAAATGTTCATTGTAAAGAGGAAACCTCAATCTTGTAGATCGTGGTGGTTTTTACCGCGGAAAAAATTGTTTGAATTCCCCACGTTCATTATAATGGGAAGGTATACCGGTTGCGTTGAAATTAGATGGCGTACTTCGTTAAAAGTGCAATAAGATTGTTTCCAAAAATCGTATCTCAATTTTTAATTACTCATTGTAAAGAGGAGACTCTAATCTTGAAGATCGCGATAATTTTAATCTCAGAAAAAATTTCTTGACTTTCGTACGCCCACTTGAATCTAGTGTGCCATTTACATGAGAATAATGTGAAGCTCTTTTCATTGCAAGTAACATAAAATGTATAAAAAAAATCGCACTCCATCTTTTAAGGTCTTATTGTAAAGAGGAAACCCTATTCTTCAGGATCATTGTGATTTCATTCTCGAAAAAAATGGTTCCAATTCTACGCAAACGTTCGATTTCGTGATTGTGGAATTTTTAAAGAAAATTACCATTTTCTACTTTTAGTCTGTTTCCTTCTGCACAAAACATTCTCAGCTAGAAACAACTTAGCGAAATAAAAAGTACAGACTTAACCCTGTCAAACAAGCCTAGGTACATTGGTGTCCGGTTTTTGTACACGAAGTTACAATCTTTTAAACATATATATAGTTCACACGGGGGTTGAATGTATTTCAATATATTTCACTTCACTTTGACAGAGTGGGCGTTAATGGATTAATAATACCAACGGATATAAATAACAAAGCAGAGAAGAGGAATTATATAATAACCCAACTTCGGATTACAAACGCTGCTCACGGGGTTGCGTCAGCCTTAGACGAGTTGCTCAAACGCGATGATAGAAACGATCCTCGATCCTCGATCGTCCTTCTTCTTTACAAAACCCGGTGAAAAAAGGAATGCATTAATCTTCAATATATGTATATATGTATATGTGTACCGGGTTCTTTAATGGAAGATTTGAATGGCATTCTCCTCGCATAGCGTGTCCACGCGAGTTCTCTCCCCCTGGTTAGGTGCAACGTGCTCCCCGGGTATCTGGGTTATGTTGCACAAGAGCGACGTTGTGTCTGGTGACGTGTCTGTCGGAGCGACCATTCTCAGCGTGCATAGCAAACGAGATCTCCTCGTGCACAGAGAGCCCGGTGCAGCAACAACCACCGATTCTCGATTGGTCAACGGGATCGGTAACCGGTATTTAGAACGACTCCATTGTCTCTGAACGGATAACAGCGGATCAATCGGTCCCGCGAGTCCCTCGAAACTACCGCCGCGCGCACCAGAAACCGCGGACCCAATGACGATCATTGTGCGATCGATTGCGAGAGATATCGGTCCCCGATCGAGCCTTTTCCATGTTCTAGAGGTTTCGTCACGATCATCGGCGAACTCTCTTTCCCATTAATTGGCCCATTCGAGGCCGATTCGTGGCCGATTCTTCAGGTTCGCTGCACATTTTTTGCGCTAACTTCACTTCTGGTTCTTGAAACACTGTGTTCCTTTTTACAACCCCAATGATTAGAACTTCTTTATCACTAGGTTGATAATTTGCGAATTAAATCTCGAAATAGATATGTCTAAATTTCTTGAACGAGGCACATGAATTAATCCTACGGTCTTTGATCTTGAGCAACATAGTACAACTTTGTAGAAAATTACAAGCAGTATCGATTAATATCTTTTCAAACTAGGTTTATGGGACCCGTCAAAATGACGGGTTCTAATATTTTTCATGCATGAGGAAATATTCAACAAATTTTTACAGCCCCAATGATTCGAACTTCTTTATCACTAGGTTGAAGATTTGCGGATTAATTCTCAACATAAATGTTCAAATTTCTTGAACGAGGCACATGAATTAATCCTACGGTCTTTGATCTTGAGCAAAATAGTACAATTTTGAAGAAAATTACAAGCAGTATCGATTAATATCTTTAAAAACTAGGCTTCTGGGACCCGTCATAGTGGCGGGTTCTAATATTTTTCATGCATGAGGAATTGTTCAACAAATATATTTCTTCGGGCATATATTATAAAAAGATAGGCTAAAAATGTTGATAGACACATTGTTGTTATATTTGATACAGTATTAATATAAAGCAGTTACTTTAGTGTTCCGTAAACCTATTGTTAAATAAAATGAAACCCGAAAATCAATGTATAGAAACAACACACATTACATTCCACAACTTTACACAAACTCAGATTTTATACAACACACATTTTTTTCTGTTTGAAAGTCTCGCTTTCGCTGGAAACGTGTATTTGTCGTAAAACCGGATGCAAGAAGATGGAACGCGACTGTTTGACTAAGATCGCGATCAGTCGGTTTTTCCCGGACGGTAATAAGCTGTCGAAACTAGTTACTCCCGTCGGTAAACGCGAGCATTAAGCTCTATGATTTCCGAGTGAGCGAGAGATCCATTAAACGAACGACATAATGACAGACCGCCCTCGATACCGGTCCTTTTTCCGGCCCGTTCCACCGTTGCTGAAGAAAGCACTGCCTCCGTTGCACCGTGCCGCCAAGAAAACAGGCTTCTCTCTCCCCCCCCTCTCTTTCCCGATTCGTTCGGCACTCGAATAATTGAAATCGCGTAGCAATCATGGCTGGTCTCTCGCAACGAATCAATCGGCCCTTATTATCCCGCGGGAAAAACGTTTGCGCGGCTCACGGTCCTCGCTCATTAGTACCTGGAATCCTTTTCTTAGCGATTCGCGATTACCGGTTTTCTGCGGTTATTAACGGGACGTGTTCCCACGTATACACGGTTCGCGAATATTTAGTAGTCATGGGACGCCGTACGGCGTGGCAGCGCGTTTCAATGCCGTGCGCGCCTACCATTCGGCTCAATTACGTTTACAGCCTGGTCGTTTTTTTATTTTTCTTTCGATCCGCGAAACCACAGCGACAGCCATCGAATAGTTTATAATTAGGAGACCGGCGGGTAGATTAAAAGCACCAGTGTCCTACATCCAACTCTTTTTGATGAAACTGTATGTACACTTTTTTCCATTGAGAAAATTTCATGAGAGGTTTGTCGCAACATTAATTAACATAAATATACAATTGTTGTTTTACACGCGCAAATTACAATTATTTAAAAATGATATTATATTTAATGCACGCAGGTTTTAACATTGAGACTAATTAAAATTACAAGAACATCCAGAGCTGCCTGAAATCTTAACTTGAAGAGATTGTGCAATTAATGAAACGATATTAACCGTTTCCGATCCTATGTTGAGCCAGACTCGACACTAACTTCCTTTATTGCTTTGATCAGCAGAAATCAATTTCATTATAAAAGTACAAAATTTTCAGGCACAAATAAATTCTAT
Organism: Sphecodes monilicornis; assembly: GCA_913789915.3. Classification (NCBI taxonomy): domain Eukaryota; kingdom Metazoa; phylum Arthropoda; class Insecta; order Hymenoptera; family Halictidae; genus Sphecodes; species Sphecodes monilicornis. The sequence continues at coordinate 10,325,215 of OU565285.1, read as the reverse complement.
TAAGAAATAACGAAAATATCAGACGTAAATTCAGTATATTCTGAAATAACGTACAAATTCACAGAGTACATTACTTTTCTATATTGCAAAGTGCAGAATATATTATAGAATTTCTCTTTTGGTAATTGCACATTGTAGACCTTATCTCATCTTATCCTATCATATTTCATACTTACTATATCCTCTTGTTCGAGATAACCCCGTGAATTTTGAATCTCAAACGGTCGCGATGCATTAGCAGATTTTCTCTTCGCACAATGTTGAGTATATCGATATCATCTCGAGGGAAAGCAGCGAGGAAATATTCCCCTCGACATCCAGAAAGACCGACCGACTCTAAAGTAGTCTTACAATCAGCCAGAAATGACGTAACAGCTGCTCATGCTCGTGGACGGTTGTAGGCGTCAGTGATTTTCAAACAGGAGACTTGTTAGAAAGCCAGGACGGTTTAATTTATCAAAACGATAATGCCCTAATCTCGCAACTAATTCAAATATTTTTTTCACCGACTGAATCAGAAGCTTCAGTCTTGATAATAAATGATCCCGCTTTCCCGAGTAACTGTTAAATAATATAATAAACAACCCGTTTCCCAACGAGTTTCGGCAAACTCGCTGCACCGGGACACCGATGACGAATGATCGCTCGTCACGAAACACCAAGGAACGCGAATTTGTTAGCGAGCCATTCAGAAGGATCCATCGATCTCTCGCTAGACTTTCGACTTCATTCTATGACACTTAGATCATCCGGCGAAAGTGAAAACTACGTTCTGGAGCGTGTCGTCAGCCGAAAACGTCTTTGACATTATCCGCCTGTTCTTTCCACGCAATAGTGATCTTTACAAATTTTTTCCGCTTCTAGTATAGGAGCTAGAGAATTGTTCTTTGTGTACAATTATTCTGCAGACTCTTGCGAGTATAGTGATATTTATTACGTTAACTTTACGAGCCTCCAAATATGTTTAAATAATTTCTGAAGCTAGGAATGCATAGTACACCAGAGTTTCTTCTTGGGCGACGGATAAATATGTTAAAAAATTAACAAAATATAATAAAATTTGTTAAAAGTCCGTGTAAAAATTAATAAAATGTGCTACGAAAGTTATACAACAATGCATGACATTTGTTACAAAATTGTACAAAAATTATTCGTGTAAAAAACATGTATTGTAAGAAGTCCAGGTGTTCAATTTGGACGAATCGTTCTTGCATTCATTCTTGGATATTTTTCACTTAATTTTGAAAAATTAAATTTGAGGCTAAATTTAACTATCTCTAGAGAATGTTGGAGGTTTCTAATATAGTCTGGAATTTTTTCGTATTTTTACAATCGGGAATTCGATGATTGAGAGTATTTCGGATCGTTGCAGGCTCGTGATCGACACGGTTGACAACGAGCGCGCGAACCAACGAATCAGAGAAAGGAAGCGGCAAAGAAAAAACCTTGAGGGCAAGGCTCGTTGTCAAGGGCGTCTGTTAGGTCTACTAGAGACACGCCCCCGACTCTTTCCCCCCGGAATATCATTAGAGGGTACCTGAACGTTCGTACGTCGGATAAATATTTAAAAGCGTGCAAGGACTGCCTGACCCACATCGTTTCATTCACTTGTGTCTCGTATGTCGTACGTGTCTCTTTTCCGTTTCTACGTCTCCTCTGCTTTTATTAGACTTGTTAGTCTGTTGGCGATCTGTTGGTTCGATGTTGTCGCCGATGAGCCTATAGACCGAGTGACTCAACTTTGCAAAGTGCAGCGAACGTGGATCGGCTACGAGCGAACAATAAGTTTCTTGAACTCGTCTGCTCTCCAGACGATTCAGACACATGACTTCCAATTGTTATTGAACAAAAGAACTATTTCCAGAGAAATTGAAAATAAGCTGTGTATTCAGGATCGTTCGTCAAATCAAACACTCGAAGTACTTGGAAATGCTTCGAAAAAATTGATGGCTAAAAAGAAAGTTGCCTCCATTAAGTACAACATTTTGGAGCACCAAAAATATTTCTGAAAAACTAATGGCTAGTACTAATTCCTGGTAATCTCACTATTTTTTATTCATCCTTCAGTCCTGGGGCTTGGGTCCATTCTGACCCAATCTCTTCAAAAAACCTCACTCTATCATCCATGTCTGCATAGCCGACTTTAACTGATTTCATTAATCGTAATAAAATTCTTGAGGTATTAAAAAACATTTCTAACAAAAATTGATGGCTGAAACTAATTCCTAGTAATGTAACTATTTTTGCCAATCACCATATAATGTTGCCTAACCTGTCAATGGTGAAAATTGTACAAACATGCTCTCTAATCAGTAGACTGAGGATTTTATGCATTTATAGGAAAATTGAGTACATGAAACTGAAAATTGTAGGACGGTTAAAAACAAGTTGTAGGAAAAGTTAGAAAATTTCAGTCAACATTTTACATCAATTGAAATTATTAAAAAAAGAAATAATATTCTATTTGCATTCTATTTCTTGAAATCGACGCAGACAATTTTTATTCTGGATGAAGATCCGCAATCTAATAACAAGTTCTTCGAATAATTGTTTTCCCTTCCAGTTTCGGAATTTTGTCTTCAGCCGTTCCCGCATGCACTACTTAAAATGTCTAGTATTTTATACGTTGAAACTTCGAAGGGTTATCGATAGACATACACAAGAATTGTTTCAAAATATGAAGCTTCAGAAGTTCAATTTCGCCCACTAAAAACGGGCTTCCAGTCCGGTGCGCGATGGCGAATCGAGCGACCACAAAAACCGCAGAGTCTGTTCACCACCAGAAGGATTTAATACTGAGATGTTTCAACTCGGTATAAATATTCCAGCGTCGGTTAATGATGTCAGAGCCTGAAGAAGTAAAGCTGAGGGGCGGAAGGAGGAGAGCAGAGAGCTTGTAGGGCACGCGACCGACTCTCGCTGCTTGCGAAGGATCCGAGTCTCCAAGGTCAGCTACCAACTAGGATTATCCGTTGGAATCCTCCTCGATCACGCGGCGCTACTTAAGCCGCGACGCTCGAGCAAAACGTCCTCTTCTGGGCTGTTCCAGAAGAAGGTCCCGGCGTTTTCTCTCGAGGTCGACCGGACGAGGGAGCGAATGACTCCGGGGGAATTTACGGTGGTTAATCTGTATCTGGACCCCGCGTGTCCTCAGGTACCCTCCAGGTACCCTCCAGGTTCCCTCCAGGTTCCCTCCGAGTCCCATCGTATGCATAATTCACGCTCGACGCCGAAGACGACGCTTAACCTCTCCGAGAGCTCGCACGACTGTATTGAACCATCAATCTCTCCCGTAGTCGTCCCACTGCTCGTTTTACCACCTAGCGATTTAATGCCACGGTAGGTGTCTTAAAACCTCGTTTAGTGTCCCCGGAATATGGATTTATAGAAGCAAATGACGGTGATCCCGCGAAACACTCCATCGATCCATGATCGATGCGCTTCTAACGAGTCTGCGGCTTCTTAGCCGACGTTAGGGTTAGATCAGGCAAGACACTGTTTGGGGCAGTCTGAGGATTCAGCGATCGATAAATTGAAACACGACGCTTATGAATCCCACAGAATGTTTCCGGTTTGCCCATCCGGTCGCTGTTGCGCAAACGACTCTCCGGTCGCCATTGCTGGAGCATATTCTCGGTTTCGGGAAACTCTGAGAACGGGTAGAAATTTAATCTCTCAGTTGTTATTTTTTAAGACAGTTTCTTAACCCTTGACTAACAATTTCAGGTGACAAGGGAATAAATCTTTAACACGATCTGTCTATCACTTTTTATATTGGAAGAATTACAGGCTTGATTCCAGAACTTTCGAGCGCTAAATACATTTGGCGTCCCATATCGCCTTATAATAACAATACGTTTGCATTTATTCAGATTTCGTAGAATTTTTGTTTAACATTACTTCATAGAAATAACGAGAATGTGTTGGTTCAAATTTTTAGCCAAATTTTTAATAATATATACTGGCAGAAATAAATTTGTCGAATAATTCTTTATGTAAGCTGTTTTACAAACTCGATAATCGTAAATTGTTAGATCACTTAGACAATTTTTCAATAATATATACTGGCAGAAATAAATTTGTCGAATAATTCCTCATGTATGCTGTTTTACAATCTCGATAGTCGTAAATTGTTAGATCACTTGAAAAATTTTTATTTTGCATAAAGATTCACAGTGTGCTAGATCCCCAGTGATAGAGATGTAAGATTGCCCGTCTCGGTGAATGATTTATAAAATTCCCAAGGGTATCCCAGTGCTGTTAGATCTTGTTAGATCACTTAGACAATTTTTATTTTGCATAAAGATTCATAGCGTGCTAGATTCCCAGTGATAGAGATGTAAGGTTGTCCGTCTCGGTGAATGATTTATAAAATTCCTATGGGTATCCTAGTTATGTTAGATCGCGCTAGATCACGCTGGATCGAGACGCATTCCATCGAAAAGTCGCGTTCCCGCGTTCGTTTCTGACCTTAGCTGCCGAGACTGGTCTCGAGTAAGTCGACGATCAGCGAGGAAAGTAATGACGAGACAGGCTGCGTTAACCGGATGATTCATTGCCGCACAGCAGAGAAGAGCGGAGCGGAGTGAAGCGGTATGGCGAGGCGTTCGCCCTCGAGGCTTCTCCGATTCCCCATCCGCTGCTCCATCGAGTCCGTTCGTTCGTCCGTTCGTCCGTTCTTTCGCTTGGAATGACGGGTTTCGCGTTATCCGTCGAACCATTCCGCCCGCGGAACGATCGAATTACTATGGGGAAATTGTGGAAACCGCTTTGCACATTTAACGGTAAACCTGTCGGCTAAGCCTCAGAACTTGGCCAGCCCTCCACCTTTTGTTCTTCAAAAGTCTCTCAAATTATTCCTAAATTATTGTGATATTCGTTCCATGAAATTGAGTGTTTTAGAAAAGAAAACGGTAAAAGAGAATCACTCGGAAGCTGTGCAGGATTTCTTGAAATTATGATGGAGCGCACTCTGTGCGCCATAATTTATAATAGTAAAAGAGAATGTTCGGACGCTATACAGGATTTGTTAAGATTATAATGGCGTGCATTCTATTCATCATAATTTATTAGAGTGTGGGTGTTTGTTCTATCTCCCTTGGGATGGATTTCGTGCTTAATTAGTAGACGGATTTCATGCATATATGACAAAAATCGAGCTGGTGCAGTTTAAAATAATAGAAGGATTAAAAGAATTTAATAATCTCAAAATATTATTTTCAACTTGCGTAGGTTATTCAAAAAGGGAAAGATTTTCTTTATATGGCTTCTGTTTCTTGCAATTTATGCAGACTATTTTTATTTTTCATAAAGATGCACAGTCTACGATTTTTAAACTCTAAAACGGTACTTGAACACCTATGATTTTTAAATAATACGATTTTTTGGACACTAAAATAGTCCTTGGACAGCCAAAATTTTTTAACATTAATTTGTAAAATGTTCTCAATTGTTATCCACTCTTCGAAACATTAAGATTATTACTTACAGACTAATCTTGAGGTATGTTTAGAACCTATGTTGTATTCTTAAGATTTTTATTTTTTATTACCCCCTGAACCTAATAGTCATGACGAACGTTCGCCAATGAAAATCATCTTATATCGAAAATCAACATCATCATGCTGTTAATTCTTATCTACCTTTCGAACCATCAGCATCACAATTTGCAAGACAATATTAAGCAATGTCTGGAATGAGCATTGCAATTTTACCATTCTCATTAGTTTGTCCACCTACTGCACGCAATAAACGATGGCTTAAAAACGAAAACATCGTGCTGCCAATTGATTCCCAACCTTCAAAGCATTAGCACCACTATTTACAGAAAAATATTAAGGAATGCTTGAATTTAAAATTGTTCTAACGTTTACATATGCCTCTCTACCTAACGCAACAAGCGCCATCTGGTCAAAGACGAATTGCACAGAAATATAATGCTACTTATGTGCAGGATAAAAATTGTCTGAATGAATGGCAATATATGAGAGCTACCCGGATATTTATTTCATATTACAATAATTCTAATCAGCTGAACTTAATGCAACAAGATTTTCAGATTCGCTAGATGCATCAAATTAGATAAAGTCGATCGATAATAATTATTTCCAAGACAATTTTAATCAATCACTAAAATTCGTTAAAAGACTTTGAACATTCTCCTTATCCTCTACTTAATTAACGCGATAAACGCTCGCTATTTACTCAGCAGAGGTATCATTTCGCCGATGTTAGGACTCGCCATCCGTCAAACGATCAACCTCACCAATTACAGGATCATTTTAATGGACGTTAAGAATTTCAGCCTCGATCCGAACATTTTCATTATCCTCTCTGCCTAATTGACGCGACAAACGTTCGCCGGTTACGTTTCCCTCGCGTTATTACCTTCGGTTATGGCAAAGATATTGGCCTCCGGGCAAGAGCGGTGCAATCATTTCTGTCCGCGAAACGTCCGTTGCAGGACATTTATGGTTTCGTAACGCGGCGAACAAGCGACAAACATTTTCGTGCCCGCGTACAAATGACCGCGATCTATCAGGCCGCGATCTCGTGCGGATGTCGAGGCTGCTTCAAACAGAGGATTAGCAGTCTCTCTCTCGGCGCTCTCTCGTAATATCGGATCACTTTCACGGAGAAGAAACCGTGAAACGAGGTCGTTGGCTCCCACGATGTTACATCGGGTTCTCTGGCTAGAATCCGGAGTCTAGATTCTCCGGTTAGTGGGATTAAACGGTTACAGAGAGTCGACACGCCGCGGTACCCACACGGAAACACGGCGTATTGTTTGATCGTTCGAACCGGGCCCCGATCCTTCCGTATCGAAACGTGTGTGCTTGTACCTTGAACCAAGACCGCGTGGGCGTGGAAATGCACCGTCCCACGGAAACGAGTTCCCGTTGTTTGCTTAGCAAGTTTCGCTCGATGTTCACCAACCCTTTTGACGAGGATGCACGCTGAGGAAGGGATTCGACTGATGCTGCGCTTTGTGGGCATTCTGCCCGCGAAGTGTTGGGCCCACAAAGATTATGGACCTGCCCAAAATCTTGACTTTGTTAGTTGAATGTCCCTCTTCTTTGCTAATGCGATTTCTCATAGTTTTTATGTGGTTCAGTTCGATTTAAATTCTTCATATTTGTGGACTAGTTTCCTTCGTTACCTAGAGGCGATTGTTCGCCCATTTTTTTACGATTTTACGAATTTGTGATTTATAGCTGAGGATTTTATCTAGTCAATTTGTTAATTGAAATAGCAATTTCAATCAATCTAGTAATTCTTTATGAAAGCTTTAGCTTGTCCGATTGCAGTCTTTCCAGGCTGTCCAAGTGTGTCCAGTAGATGAAGTATGAGTATAAAAATTTATTTTGACGATATAAAATTTTATTATGGTAAGGATAAAGTGACAACGTTGTTAGTTTTCGTGTTAATAGAAACGCTAGCTTGTGTTTGAAAGATTTGAAGACGCTAGATAAGGTGAAGATCCTCTATTTACTGATTTCGTCTTCTAGATATGCAATTTTAGTTGTTCGTGGCTTTAAAATGATCGAATTGTTGAAGTTAATGTTGACTAATAGTGAGTATTAAATTAGAAACCTATAAATTATCATTTCACTAAAGCTTTACAGTTAGATTTCGTTTCTCTATACAGATTTACAACTTTGGAGACAATTTAATACAATTCGTAATAAAATAAAGCTATGAATACATAAAAAATTACATGAACAATGAGAATTGAATATAAACTACTAACATTTTCCACTGAAAATCATGTAATTCGAGCTATTTGTCAATATTTGCGTGATCGCGTTGAGAGCTCATGCTCTTTGCCGGCGTTGAAGTCTCCAAAGTCGTTCTCCGTCGATAAGGATGGTTTCTACAAAATGTAATTTCTTCTCGCGCTTCACAATACTTCTAGACAAGTTTTCATAATATTATAGTACCTTTTGACTTGTTTAATACATATGACAATAATCATATTAACGTCAATAATCATATTACCTTTTGACTTGTTTAATACATATGACAATAATCATATTAACGTCAATAATCATATTACCTTTTGACTTATTTAATACAAATGACAATAATCATATTAACGTATTAAAATTATATTCAGGCGAACAATTTATTACTACCTCAGCCTTATTTTTGTACAATCGTGATTCTGAGAATCTGCATAAAGATCAGCAGTGTACGGAAAAATAGACTGCTTCATTTATGCATTTATGATAAAAATAAATACATCCAATGCAAGATAGTGAAAACATTTAAAGAATATAAAAATACAATAAATATTATTTTCATCCTACTGCAATTATTCAGAAAAGAAACAAATGTATATGTAGCTTCTGTGTCTAACAATTGGACAATTTTTATTTAAATGAACGTTATTTGCATAGAATTTCAACGAACAGGTAGAAGTTTTATAATTTTTACAATTTTATATAACTTTGTTATAATAAAAAGGAAGGAAGTGAGAACGTGGAAAAAAGAATGACATATTAAAGAAAAAGGAACTGTCTTTGTCATCGACAAAAGTGTGTTCGACAAAATTTTACTTACTGATTTTTGTTATATATGCATGAAGATCCACGATGTACTCTTAATTAATACAAGTTGTTCAGCAGTTAAGAGTTCGTTTGCAGTAGCTGTTAATTCGATATGAGCCCTTTTTGATCAACTTCTTGCGACCAGTTGGACAATTCAAGCCTGACGCGAGTCCATCGTGGAGGATCGATCGCTAGAACGGTATTTAACAGAGTTAACGGCTTTGCAGTTGCTTTTGCGCTGGTTCTTTCGCGAAATCATGCGGAAGGTATCCCTTGGTAGCGATCTGGCTCGCAGTGGGACGCGACTCGCTTAATAAGACACAGCTACCGGGCGCCGCGCCGTGTCGAATCGAATGAGAAAAGGAAACATCGAAGGTTGACGGTTCTGGAAGTCGTATAGCAGCGTGTTTCTTCTATGCCTATTGCCTTCTGCGCTATTTCCCCTCGATGTACCGCTACACCGGATGAATAAAGCCTGCGGAGATCTGCGTCGGATGAACAGCGAGCCTACATCCTTGATTATTTCATCGATTGCACATTCCATCCCATAATTGATCAGTTTATTCTAACTATTGAAAACATTACAAGATATTAAAATCCAAAACATCTCGGATTAAGAGTATGTTTTTTAGGGGACAATCAAAGCCTTGTTAATAAATTCTTTAATACTATTTCTATCAATGGTGACAAGAACAACTTTCAAAATTTTATTTGTCAACCGGAGGACCCGTTTCGTCCGCGCTAATAATTCTACCAAGCTTTCCAAGAGTGTTCTTGTGCAAATCGCAGTAAAGTTTACACCGTTCACGGTCCGTTCCGCTACAGCTCCGTGGACGCAGCCACTCGCCATTTAAAGCAGAGGTTAACGATCCGGCCAGTACATTGTTTAGTTATTTTAAACGCGCGTGATAAAACGATTCCGAGTCGGACGCTCGCTGAATCCAGACGATCCTCGGCTGTGCAGATTGAAAAAGCTCGATCCTGAACTGTTGTAACCTAATACAGAAGCCGATTTAACTATAAAAAGTAGGAGGATAAACACCAAGCATTATCTATGCTTAATTGAATCAACCTAAAGCTATTCGAGCCATTGTGAAACATGGAATAATTCTATACTGGTAATAACTCGATGATGTTACTTTGGAAATTAGGAGGAAAAAATGAAGTCTGAAATTTGTTGCAGATATGTTTAACCCTTATATATAATATTAGATTGGTAAATGTTCAATGAGATACGATGAGAAGATTATGCAGTGGAAAAATGACTATAGAAATTTGATTAAAAAATAAATAGATGACAGGTCTGGTTGGTTTCATGTATTGCGAGTCATACAGCGTTAAGAAATTTTCGAGTATTATATTTAATCATACTAGATATAGCGTGGGAAGTAGAAGAAGCGATACTAGCGCTCTGGAGACTTTAACGCGTGGTTAGAGCGTAGGAATCAAATATATTATAAATGCATAAAATCCACGAACTACTAACAATCAATGAAGAATAAATTTTCTGTATTAATGTTAACTATGTCCTTTCTAACTGCACGTCAAATAAAAGATAAACCCATCTATTTTTGCTTAAATAGTCACAGCTAAAATACATCATGAATTTTCTCTCTTTTTACAAAACCGGAAATGTTTCACAAAAACCACAGCTTAATCTGCCTAATGAAAAATTCCCAAAAAATTTGTAACAGTATTGGAAGGATTGCATATCGAAGGTCGTCACTCGCCCATGGGTATAATTTCCGTGGTTAGCGCTCGCACGAATACGCGTTCGTTGCGTGGTTGCGCGTTCTTACGCAGACATTTTATCGTGGTGTTCGCACGGCCCGCGTTCCTAGAACAAACCCCAGTTATGGGTTTCTGTAAACTCGAACAGGTAATTCCATTAGCGGACGCCGGGAGTGGGTGTGTTTGCGGCCGTGGCCGCGGGCTGCTCGCTCGAGCTCGCTCGCGCACGTGTGCTCGCTTTGCCTGGCCGTTTTACAGTTATCCACGATGGATTTTTGTGGGAAAACCGAGGCGCACGAACCCCGTGGATCACGCTTCAGAGACGAGTCGTGAGTTACTATGCACGCGTCGCCAAATACGGAGCAGAGAGCTCGACCGGTGACCTCAGTCACTTTCGTTTATCGACTGGCGCACCGTAAAAAACATTCTACGCTCGGAATTATGCAAGCCACGAGGAAATTTGTGTTTTTATTGTATCCTATGTACCATAAACTATAGGTCTACATAATTCCATTGTTGTTCAAACACTGGTTTAAACGTGGGTTAAATTTTTGTATCACTGTGTCGCAGAACGATGTCGTCTGTGGTGAACGCCTCAGTTTTACGCTTAAAATTGCACGAGCCACTCAACAATTTTTATTTTTGTTGGATTGTGTGCATCTTGAACTATATGTACACACAGTTTCAATATTTTTAACACGTTGGTTTAATTGCAGCTTCAATTTTTGTATCACTGTGTCGCAGAATGATGTCGTCTGTGGTGAACGTTTCAGTTCAAAATTGCACAAGCCACTCAACAATTTTTATTTTTGTTGGATTGTATGCATCTTCAACTATATGTACACACAGTTTCATTACTGTTAACACACTGGTTTAATTGTGGCTTCAATTTTTGTATCACTGTGTCGTAGAATGGTATCGTCTTTGATGTTTATATGATATATTTAATTGACACGTTTGTTAGGCGCGATTCTTTAACAGGTTTGTTTGACGCGTTTGTTTGTCGTGGCCGACAGTGCGACGTTTTACGCCGCTCGTAAGGACAATGTATCGGCAACGATTTAAAATTCAGATCAGCTCGGAAACGTGACTTCCACGAGCCCCAGCAATTCCTCGAGGGGACAGGAGACGGAGAAAGCTGCGAACCATTTTTCTCCCGCCGATTAAGAAAGTTTTTCGCCGTTGACAGGGCGGAGATTAAGGTCGACCTTGTTATTACACCCTTGTACGACCAGTCGCGCGTCGATTAATCGTTCTGTTCACGTGTGTCCGACGGCGATTCCGTACGAGACCGACGATTCTGTACGGCCACGAGCGTGTTTATCGACGATAACACGGATCTTTGGCCCGATGACGTTGATTAATTGCTGGGAAAGCGAATAGCTGTTCCGGAGTAAGGGACTTGTTATTGAAATTGTTGAATGTTGCGGCGGAACGGTGATACAACATGTTCGTAAATACGGTGAACATTCTGCGAGTCTCCGATTTACTTCATCCTGTGCAAACAGGTCCATTTTTTCCATTTTCATATAAATTGTATTGAAGATTTTACTATTTTTTGTTTTATTTATTTGTGGAGCAATCAAGATTCTAAGCTAATACGTTGAATTAGAATCTATTGACTTATTAGAAGTCAGTGTTTTAGATAGTGTGTAAACCGAAAATGAAAGGAGGAATAGATGTATTATTTGTTTTGAACGGTATAATAATTGTCTTTTATTAATTAAAAATTTTTTTCAGTATTTTTCAATGAACGAAGGTTATTCTGATTTTCTTCAAGTATTTTGATCACATGATCATATGATGAACACAATGATCTTCAAGGTCGAACGAGGTCAGTGATCTAAGATATAATAGTAAACATTGGAAGCGACGTTGAACAAATTTTATACGCCTATTAGTGGAAATGTATGGCAATACGAGTACAAGTAATTTCAAAGAGTGGACAAATTAAGGTAATTGAAGAATATCAACAAATTATTTTTAGTTCCAAGAAAATATTAAAGAAATAACTACCCGACTATCCAGGTGCGATTTCTTCAGATCGATCCAGCAAATTTTTATTTTGCATAAAGCAGTCTATTTATTGGAGATATTAAAGTCAATTACAAGGTTATTAAAAATATTAAAGACGAGAGGATTCGCAGTCTATTTATTGAAGATATTAAAAGCAATTATACCAGGTTATTAGAAATACTACAAATTATTACTGAAGATTATTATATATATACGAGATTCAAGAGATTATTAATGGTAGTAAAATCAATTTTTGAAAGACAAGATTATCAACGACGGAAACAATGAGGGAAACAATATACATTTGTGTCCTAGAAAGAATCTAACATTGCACGGCTTTAATATTGATTCAAGAGAGTGCAGAAAATTAATTTTACGCTCACGTAGCTTAGTACTACACACGTACACATGGATCGGTCGATTGTGTCCTCACGTGAAGCAGTGAAAACACATGTCATCTTCGCATTCAATCAGTCGGAAGCCGCGCTGCTAGGAGGCTTTCACGTAATAGTGTAGGAAGTGAACGTAACGAGCTGTGTGTACAAGCCTCGTCATGCAACCAATTAAATAATTATTTTTTGCACCGTTCAATTTCCTCTGTCCGCTCTTTCATTCCAGACCCATTTTATTTCCCGCCGGTAACGCAAACTATCATTAAGAGATCGATTTGATCCGGCTCTACCACGTTTGGAAAATTGAAAGACTTTCATCGACGTATTGCTGAAAATACGCTCGCATTTGTACCAACAATTTCACCGAAATCGAAAATTGCAAACATTTTCCATGCACTGTTCTTTTCGGTAAACTCAAAATATACTACTCCACACGGTTGAACGTACACTGAATTATTCCGAACGAAACTGTCGATCTTTGAACTCCCGTAATTTCGTATAAAAAAATGTTTAAATATTCTGACTGCGTGCGTTTTACAGAATAAATTCTCTACTTCCTGACCTTTGAATATAGTTTTTTCAAAGACTCTATTTTGTCATAAAACAGTCCGAGGAAATTGAAAGTGCTTTCTCTTCAAAATTGTACAAATTCAATCTAATCTCCTTTTTATCTTAGATGTAATAAAACAATGAAAAAGAAATCGCAGATCAACTTTTGACACGTTACTGTAAAGGGGAGACATTTTTTTATAGGGATTATATTAAAACAAATTTGAAACAAAATTTATTTCACACACAGGTTGCGTGATTGTATGCAATAAGAAAATCAATGAATCTGCATAAAATAACATTAAAAATATGTATGAAAAGATTAATGGACAATTAACGAAATGCTACTAAATATTGCCTTTTCAACAGCCATTAAAATCGTCTGTCTAAGAACTCGCTAATTAATTCGCCAGTATCTAAATCAATTTGAATCGCATTAATTCACTTTTTAATCTCTCTTCCAACATACTAATTAAGAGCCCCATTAATACTGCTGCAGCTGGAAAAGAATCCAGTTCTGCAGCTCGATAAATCCTCGAGCAACAATATAAAAAGATCGAACGCGCCTGCTAAAAGCCTGCATGCTCGTTGGCAATTTGAAATCACATGTATGCAAAACGCTCGGAAATACTACGTCGAGGCGTGACCACGGGAAACCACGGATCCGACCGCCATATTTGGCAGTGGTTATAATTCGACTAGTTTGTCACGGAGCAATTGCATATCGGCCGCTCGTCGTCTGACATTTCTGTTGAATTGCGAAATTGCCTGTTATTGTTTCGTGGTGGTTACGGTCTATCGGCACGGTTTATGGCGAACGCGGAACACGACAGAAACGAGAGAAGTATCCATGGGGCACCGTGACACACCGATTGTCCTTGATCCGAATTAAGATGTACCTTTAGAACCGTGCACATGGGGTTTCGCAATTAAACGATCGATATATCGAACGGTGCAAAATCGCTTTGGGATCTCTTTGTCTTTCGATTTTAACGGAGAAAATAATGTGGACCATTCAGTAGGATGAAATGGTTAATTAAATTTATAATATTCTTTATGGGAGGCACGCCGATCATGTGTAATTATTCAATAGAAATTTAATAATTTCTAAAAATTTCGAGGGGTTTTGAAAATTATACTGAAACAAATTTGAATAAAAGACAATCTAATAGCGATAGATTTTATGTTTATAAATTAATGCAATTATAGAAAGAAATAATGGAAGTAAAAAAAGTAATATTAATAGAAGTTGTGTAACAAAAGAATACAGTAAGTTTCAAAACAATTCTAGGAGAATTGTTTTTATTTTAAAGGGGAAAATAATGCAGATCCTTCAATAGAATTAAACTGGTGAAATAAAATGGTAAATTGAATTTATATAAAATTTATATAAAATTTATATAAAATTTATATAAAATTCTTTACTGAAGGCACACCGATCGTGTGTAATTGATCAACAGAAATTTAGTAATTTAGGAAAATTTAGTGGAGGTTTGATTAAATTGGGGTTCCGAAAAATATTATAAAGCAAATTTGAATACTATTATAAAGCAAATAAAAAACAAAATATTATAATGAAAATTTAATAATAGAAATTATTCTTATAAAAAATATGAAATTATAGCCAGAAATAATGGAAGTAAAAAAATAATTATAATAAGTTAAATAACAAGAAAACAGTAAGTTACCAAAAAAATTGGAGCACAATTTTTAAGAGGATAAGAAGAAATTAAAATTGATGCTCGATCCAAATTGAGATGTACCTTTAGAAACGTGCGCACGGGTTTCGCAATTAAGAGATCGATGGATCGAAAGGTGCCGATGCAAAATCGCTGGGATATCATCCTTGTCTTTATAGGCATATTTCTGCTGGCCGAAACGCAGCACGATCCTTCTTCAATTATCGCAAGAAATGCCGTTACGGGAATAATCGCGTTCGTGATCGGCTCGCATTTGTGCCGTTTCATCGTGGGCCTTTCTTTCCCGTTAAAGACTGCGCCGTTATTTTTGCCTGCACCCGCATGATGCACTGTCAAATCTTGGAAATGGGTTCTCTTTTTGAGATTCATATATTGTGGAGTTGTGGCGCCATCTTTTGTCTTGCGTGATTGGTGGTTTACTTCGGATTGTAGGCAGAATTTATGCTTTTGTGATCTTGAATATAATAGTTGTGATGTAACTAGTTTGTTCGGGGCGAGTTAAGAATTTCTGAATTTTTTAATGTACTGTTTTTGTACTAATTTTTAGAATGAGTAAACTTGTTTGGCCTATTTTGTAATCTTTAGTATCGTACATTATTTATTCATTCACATATGTGCTCGTGAATATGGAACATTATTTGTCAATTTCTTTAGATTCTCTTTAATATCGTACAATGATTTCAATCGAACAATAATTTTAACAACTGTACAATCATTTTCTTTCGACTTTATTTATTATTTGTAAATGCATTTCTAGATAAATCTCATATATTTAGAAGAATAAGGAAGAACTCCTCTTTCCAAGAGTTTGTTAATGAAGAAAGTACGTAAGAGAAAATACGGTACAGTATTGAAAACCTATGTGGTTAGTTCAATTTTTTTCTGAACAATTTGATGGTTGGAAAGAGTCATTTTTTTTAGATGTAACGTTAGTTTGATTGTCAGGATTAGATTCGTCAGTCTTTTTTTGTTTGACAGGCTTTTAAAGCAGTATAAATTTCTAAGTAACTATGATCAGAGCTGCCCGAAGATACGGTAACACATTTCAATTTGCTTCGTCTTAATTGACTCCAGAAGTTTTGATAACGGACTGGTTTTTCGTTCGGCACAGCGTGGGAACAGATCCTCTATGTTTACTTTAGTTCCGTTTCGAAATGTTGTTCGTTCTTAGAAAGATGTGTTAGACGACAGACTGTGGCAAATTGATTCTCTTCTTGATAATCATTCGTTTCGGGGACAGTCTATTCTATCGTTTTCTGCGTTATTCTTGGCCATGACTCGCTGGAAATCATCAAAGTCTTCTACTGAAGAAGAGGAAGTACAAACAGTGTTCAGTACGATTTTTATCGATGAGATATTGTTTCATTCTGTTTTTAGTTCCTTGAATCCAGGGAAGAAAGTAACATCAAATTCTTCAAATTTAAACTCCTCTAATACGTTAAATTTAAATTCTTTTATGAATATTACTAATTTCATGTTTTCTCAAATAATTCAAATTTAAATTCTTTTTCGAATATTTCAAATTTCTACTCTGTTCAAATACTTCAAATTTCAATTCTTCTCAAACACTCCAAGCGTAAACTCTTTTCAAATATTTCAAATTTAAATTCTTTTCGAATACTTCAAATTTAATCTCTTTTCAAATATTTCAAATTTTAATTCTTTTTCGAATATTTCAAATTTCATCTCTTTTTAAATACTTAAAATTTAAATTCTTCTCAAACTCTCCAAGCTCTATTTCAAACTTAAATTCTTTTCGAATATTTCAAATTTCATCTCTTTTCAAATATTTCAAATTTAAATTCTTTTCCGAATATTTCAAATTTTATCTCTTTTCAAATATTTCAAATTTAAATTCGTTTTAAATGCTTCTCTTCACCTTAGGCCATAAATATATATTCACGATTAATTTGTGAACCTTAATGAATTTGAAACATAGTCTAGTACTAGAATAGAATCAATTAAACGACATCTGGCCCTTGAATGGCATTCCCTGGGTCCATCGTGACCCATCACTTAAGAGACATCATCTATCTACTCGTCTCCTGAAGATTCATTTAAATCGTAGGCTATTTACCACTAAACCTATGGACCCTCAAAAGTAACTGGTATAGGTTGTCTTATAACAATTACACGATTAAATTTTTTTGAACTTTGTGCGTCGTTTATTACAATATGTGCTCTACTAAAGATATTTGTGCAATCATTTCTTATGAAAACATGTTCATAATTTCAATAACTGTAAAATACAAAATCTGTAAGTATAGTGCCACCATTAAAAATTCCAATACACTATTAAAAATATTTTTCACATTGCTAAAATGAATTATTAAATATTTAAATATTATGCGAGTAAATTGCATCAGCTTCATATGGATAAACTGAAAAAAATCAGAGAGAATTGAAATATTGTAGGTCAGAAAAAATAATGTTTGGTATCAGAGCTGAAATTGTTCCGACTGCAATTGGTTAATTGGTGCAATAAGAAGCTGAACAGTAGCTTCAAAAATAAATTAAAAAATTGCTTAATAATATCCTAAATGGACACAAATCAATAAAAATGGTAAATAAGACAAAGCTGGAAAATGGCCATCTTATAATAGACGGGGCTCGAGGAATCTGGCTCGGGAGTCGACAAGTCTTCTCGAGCAGAGTATCTCTGTGCGATGGGAGCCGATAGGTGGGTTTCGAAGTGCAAGGGGAACGCCAGGGCGAAGGCAATCGCATTACTACGCGCGTCGTTAACGCCGCTCCGCTGTCGGGGCCCATTACTTGCCGGTGCAGCGCGGCGCGGCGTGGCGGCTTCGGTCTCTCTCTCGTCGATCCCGAAAGGACAGGCAGAAAGGCAGCCAGCACAAGGCAGAAAGGCAAAAGAAGCCGAGAGCGAGTCGGCCGAGTCGTAGCCAGAGCTCGGAGGAGAACTCTGAAAAGCGCACGGCACGCCTTGAAAACGGCATTCGAACCATGCAAATCGTCGTGATGGCCTCTAAGATCCGCGGGATCGGGGTCGTGCGAACCGTAAACTCTGATACGGACGTAAAGTAAAACTGCTTTTCGAGCAGTTTAAAGACGTCGTGCTCCGGCTGGGGCTGACGAGGCAGCATGAACGAAAGAAACCGAACGGGTCAACCTTTCCGATCTGCAAATCGACACGACTCGTAAAACTCGTTCAAGCAGCGTGAACGCCGGCAAGAACAGCTCCAATCCCGAGCGGGCACCGTAAATCCTAATAGAGACGGGGAGGGAACTCGGGAACTGAAAAAGAAACAAAAGGATACATCCCTGTCTCTTTCTCTCTCTTCATATCTCTTTTTCTTTCTTTTTCTTACCTCTCTGATCTCGGTTTCTTTGGAACAGAGAAGATTCGCGAGATCGTCGTAGGTGGCGAGACCATTTCTTTGTGCGCTCTTTCTGTTTGACCGGGGAACCTGATGCAGCATGCTGAAATAATCAATTTTTTCTCACATAGATCGATAGTATCGTCCTTCGAATAGATTCTACTAGAAGCGTTTAATGAAATTCGAAAGAGTATGGGATTTGTTACCATTTCTGCTGTCGAGATTTCGAAGAAGATTGAATGATACAAATGCACGATTGATTTGGCTTTGGCAGACACACATTATACAATTTGCAATTTTTTCCGAAAATTTTTGTATACGTCAGCTAATAGACTTGTCCATTCGTGATTTCAAAAACATTCAAGACGTTCGGAGTCGTTTTAAAAAAGTTATTGTGTTTTAACGCGTTAAAAATCGCGCGATTTTTCTACGTTCCACGGAAGTTTTATCCTCATGTTTCATTCATAAGACCAATCAGGACTATTAATGGTAATTCTTAGTATCTTCATAATGAAGTTCTCACCTTACAATATAATCGAGTAAATTTGAATATTAACAAACTGTTGTTTAACGAATAGACTGCGGATTTGATGCATTCATGAGAAAGACAAGGTGGTGCGATTTTAAACAGTAGACGGATTGAAAGAATCTAAAAATATGATCTGATACTTATTATTAGATTAATAAATGTCTGCTGTGTATTGCAATCGACGCTGACAATTTTTATTTTGCATAAAGATCCACAGTCTATTAATGACTAGACAGCGGATCTTTATACAAAATAAAAATTGTCCACCTGAATTGCAACACACTGCAGCGAATTTGGAAGTTATTTTCTTGTTTAATATATCTAGCAGGCTAAACATAATACAATAGCATTTTTAAATTCTTCTAATGTTTTTAACGTTTTAAATTACTCATTTTTGTCATAAAATCATAAAATTCGCTGTCTATTAATGACTATTTTATGAATTTGTGAGAAAAATGATTAAATGAAATTTAAGAGTGCATCTACTTTCAGAATGTCATGTTCAACCTCTTAAAATTATTACTAGACTGCGGATCTTTATGCAAAATAAAAATTGTTTGGATGAATTGCAAGAAGCAGGCAACAGTTTAAAATTTCTTTTCTTCTTCAATGATCTTAATAAATTGAAAATAGTACATCGACGTCCTTAGACTGTTTTAAATTGCAGCAACTCGTTCTTGCCATAAATGCATCAAATCCGCAGTCTAGTTATTACAGAAAGAAAGACATTCCTAAATGGCTCTTGAATCCTTCAACCGACTCGGTCAATTTTGATTCAGCATAAAATACTGCAGTTCAATGACGACCAATTTTGCGATATTTGCAACAACGTTAACACGTTGAACACTCCCACACGAAGTATAGGGTTCGCCGGCAATCGCTATCAGCTGCGTATGCAAAGGAGGTTGAAAAGGTGAAAGCATCTGTGATCGCAGCCTCAAAACCGCGGCGCAAAAATACAGTTGCAGCAACGGTGAACGGTTGAATAAATTTACTTAACTAATGCGCGAATCCTCGGACACAAGATGCAGCTCGGGGACACCGGTAATGGCCGAGCGATTACGAGCGTAACGAGGTCCGAAATTATCATCGAATCGAGGTAGCCACCGGTCTGCCAGGAGCTGGAAGAAGAAGAAGAGGAACAGCGGCAGCAGCAGGAGGAACACAGGATGGATCCTTGGTCCATCGTTGGTCGGCAAAGGATCGCGTTACGGCGTCGATCGGCAGTGTTGCCACACCGACAGCCGGGACCGGCAATAAATTACGAAGATTGATGTTTCGCAAATCAAAGGAGATCTGCCGGAGCCGCTCGCTGCTCTCAGAAGAACGCTCTTAGGACTTAACCCTTTCATCCTCTTTGCAACCTCTGCCGGTTTTTGCTGCGGCTAGACCGTATTTTTTTACCATTTTCGAACAGCTTCCCTGGTACACTAAGTTCGAACGAGTGGGGATCGAGTGAACTGCTTAGAAATGATTATTGATTAGACTGCGGATTTTATGCATTTATGACAAAAATTGAATGGGCAACATTTAAGACAGTAAAAGGATTCAAATAATTTAAGAACATCAGTGTATTATTTCCATCCTATTGAAATTGTCGGAGAAAGAATGACAATTTTATTTAGCTCCTGTTTGTTACAGTCGATGTAGACAATTTTTCATTTTGCACAAAGATCCGCAGTCCAGTCACTGCAAACAGACTGCGGATTTTATGCAATTATGATAAAAATATATAGGTGAAAATTGAAACTAGAGAAAGATTTAAAAAGTTCAAGGATGTTTATATACTATTTCCAACGCATTAAAGTTGTTAACCCTTCAGTGCACGAATTGCAGATATCAATGAATTTAATTTCTACTCTCTCAATTTTTCTGTAAATAATCTTGGACTTCCTCAATGAATTCTTGTTCTAGACTCCATTTGCAAGAAACGTTTTACTCAAAACTTGCAACATTTTGCCAGTGGATTGAGCAACAGATGAAGGTATTAGAACCTCGAATGTGTTTCTAATTTTCTAATGAACGTTTTTGGCCCCGCAGCGTCAGGTCGAAGGAATTTCGAGAGCCATGAATATATATGCGTGTAATTCCTGGTTACCAGGTGGTCCCAGGAATGATGTCTGGGACTTATATCCGAAGGACCCCGCCGGACCTTGTCTCGTTCGCTTCTCAACTTACCACCCATACTTCTATCCGTACTGGCTGGACTATGTGTCCCTTATGTCCCTTATATCCCTTCTGTTCCTTATGTACGAGCTCCGTTCGTATTCGTGTTTGATCGAAAAATGTGGAACTCGGAACAAAAAGTGTACAACACGCCGCTGTTGTTCGATGCACGAGGCTGGGCCAAGTCACGTGGAAGAGGTGTTGAGTTTCGGAAAGTTTGGTACAGGTGGTCCTAAGGCTCCCTTTTATGTTGTCGAGAAACATTATGTACTTCTTGAAGGGATTCTGCCTGCTGGGAAATCTTATATTCGCTGGACAACTCGAGACTCTGCATTTCGTCCTTGTTTTAAAGCCCTTCGTTAAAGAGACCATTTTATCTTGCTAAATTCAATATTGCAATTCGTCCTTTTATATTGTGATTAGTGTCTCCTGTAAAGACTGTCTTATACATTTATTGTAAATTTTTGTACATTTATGGTAAATAAGAATACATGAAATATAATAATGGAATAGTAAAAGAGGCGAATTTTACCTTGCATAATTTAACATTGCAATTCGTCTTTTTATGTTGTGCTTTGGGAGCTGTCTACTTTAAAAGACGATCCTTATAGACACCTCGGATATTTTTCTACATTTACGACTAATATGAATGTTGGAGATACAATAAAGTTTCAGAATCATTGACAAGCTATGCAAGTGTCTTAACAAAAGTAAAATTCGTCTTTTTATATCATGCCTTAAAAATATGAATGTCAGAGCTACAATAAAGTTTGAGAATCGACAAAACAATTGTCTCAGTAAAAGGAAAATTCGTCTTTTTATATGATGCTTTATAAATATGAATGACGGACATACAATAAACTTTCAGAATCACCAACAAAATAATTGTCTCAGTAAAAGGAAACTTCATCTATTTATACCATGCTTTAAAAATATGAATGTCGGAGATACGATACAACAAACACACCACCAAAATGGTATTTTAAAAAAGTCGAGAAATGAACATCCTTCAGTCTTCGCGGACACTAGAACCTTTTAATTACCCGAAGACTTGTTGCCAGCCAATAAAACGAACCTCCCTAACCTTTACAGATTTTGCCCATTTATGGCTGACGAGGGAGGAGCTGGAACAGAGAAACTGGGCCCAAGACCCTTCAGAGAAATTCCTCTGAATTCGAAGGTTAGAAGGCGGGCTGGGTTCTCTCCTCTCTGGAGAGGGAGAAAGCGAAAGCTGTAGTCGTGGATCAGGAAGTTTCTCCTCGAAGGGACAATTCCGGTGGATCGTGACGATGGCCCGTGGCTGAGGTTGCGAATCGGGACAGATAACACGAACGAGTCAACTGTCGCAGGCTGTGGAGCCTAACAGCGAACAAACGGGTCGTGGAAAACTGCTTTGCGCAGTCCACGGGACTCGTGTTGCCTGCGGTGTGTCTCGTGATCGGAAACTTTATTAATTCTCGTTCGTACAACCGAAGAACAAAGTATATCGTAGGTCAGAAACAAAACTTTCAATAAGAGCAGTGGTTCTCGTAGTTCTACGAAGACGCAGAGGAAGAGTTCATGAGTGGGTCTGATGAGACCCAGCGGTCAGCTGACTGCGAGTCTTCATACAGAATATAAAACTTTCGCGATGAAATTCATCAGACATTTGCGACTTTCACGACCCAGTCACTTATATAGTGCGACGCCATAAGTATTCTGCGAATCTGTATGCAAAATAAAAATTTTCTGTATCTGTTACAAGAGGCAGGAACCAAATAGAAGGGCCTTCCTTTTTTTAATAATTCCAAGAAGTTGAAAATAGTGTGTTGATATTCTCAAATTTCGTTAATCGTTCTTCTGTTTTAATAATGGCCTGTATTAATAAAATTCTATTTCATTAAAATTCTGTTTTAATAAAATCCGTAGTCTAAGCACAAGCTCTAGGTACAATGGCTGCAAAAATAATTCTGAAAGGATTCATATCCGAAAGCCTTAAAGTAAAAATCATGGAACATGATTCTCCTCTTCTTCAGAAATCTTCCTCGCTTCTTCCTCTTAGCTCGGTTTCGTGTTTGTTACTTGGCTGCTGCACCGTTAGCTAACCTCCAGCTTCGAGGAGCCGGCTACGCACGTCCTCTTCGACCGATCGAAACCGCTCGATGATCCTCTGTACTCTCAATCTGGCCTTTGGAAACCGGTATAACGTAGCAATTGCACAAACAATTATCTTAAAAATAGTGTAACTGCATTCGTGGCCCTGAAAACAGACAACGCTCTACTTAATTCTCAAAATAATTGCACGATTATTTGTACAATCGCTGATAACCTAAAGAGACCTATAAAAATTCTTCATTGTACAGGATCGCAACATCAACATCCCAAATCAGAATGAAAATGTACATACCGCACGTCTAAAATAAATAGACCAATAGGAATCATTTGTGGGCCATTCCTCGGCTATTGTTCAGGTCAAGAACGTTACTGTCACCGACTGTAGACAGTCTACTGTCTCGAATTTTTCAGGAGATCTCGAGGTATCCATTCGAACAGTCCGTTGCACAGCGCGGGAATTCCAGAAGCAAGTACCAATATAACAAGTTGCCGAAGAATGCCACGAGTGGAGTCCCACATCTGACGTTCGAACCGTTCGACGATCAGCAGGATCCAGCTACGCAAGCGGCAGCTCTCACTAGCAACAATCTATCCAATAATAGCCGCGTATTATCAGATAAATCCACACACAGCTTGACTATGCTGGCCCAGTACCGGGTGCCGTGACCTCATCGAGACGATAACGCTTGATCACAATGATGGCCACTTCTTGCCCGGTTGAGCACGGTGTGCGGATGGTCTCCGACCACTTGAACCCGTGGCTCAGGGTTCAAGGTGAACGATTGGACTCTGTTCAGCGTGCTCGATGCGATGCTCGCTCGAAGATACAGCGTGGAGTTGATCAAGAAGCTCCCAAATCCTGTTCTTCCATCTTGAAATAGTGGGAAGGGATTGTTGTGGAATGTTCTACATATAAAGTGTCGATCTTCATTAGTTACTCATTAGTCTTCTCTATTTAATTTGTTATTTGCTGTTTCATTGACAAAACGATAAAAATATCTTCAATTGAAATCATTGTTGAAATTGATCTCCGATTGTGATGGTAAATGTCTCAAGACATCATCAAGCCTCAAGTTTCTCTATTTAATTTCTTCCTGGCTGTTAAATTGACTTAATGGTAAAAAGTATTGTATTGAACACAGTGAATCCTATATGTATAGACGAATAATGTCATTGTTTGTCCATTATATTTTATAAGTAGGTACAACATTTCTTCTCTAGAAAATGGCAACCTTTTAACCCTAATCAATCTGCCATTTTTTCCATTAATATTGTTTCCTGGTGTTAAATTGACTGAATGGTAAAAAGTCTTGCATTGAACACAATGAATCCTATATGTATAGATGAATAATGTCATTGCTTGCCTGTTATATTTTATAAACAGGTACAGCATTTTTTTCTAGAAAATGACAACAACCCTTTAACCTTAATCAGTGTTTCACGTTTCCCATAAAAATTATCCCTCAGCATTAAACTGACAAAATCAGACAAAAGATCTTGTAGGCATTCAACACAGTCTTAACTACTTCCGAAAAGTGATACTATCGTTCTCTTTTTATATTTTATTAATCCATAAAAAAAATTTATTTCTATGAAATATTAACCCTTTAACCTTCCAGCCCATCAACCCTTGATGTACGTACAAAAAGCATGGCATTCAGTCTATCTTCTATCATCTCTCCACCACTGTCATCTTTTATCTACCAAAATTCTAACCTAAAAGTTACCCAAAATGTTCATTTGACTTTTAATGTCCGACGTTCGAGGGCCCCATACAAAAATGTCAGACTAATTTCGATAATATTTTATCACCATCCCTGACTATTTTGACAGTGGGTGGCAACAGGAAATTCTCCTAATTTTTACAGAACACTCGAGATTCTTGCATAACGTCGTTTCCTTCGCTTGGTACCGCGAAAGTCTCGCATTCCGGAAGTCCTCATCGACCAAACGGCGAGACAAGATTACCAGGGTGGTCGATCGATCGTGTGTTTCGGTACCTGGAACGATAACCTTTGCCCCTTTGCGCAACCCTGCTCGGATTATACAATCGTGGACGACGGCACGCAATAGAACGCGAATATAATTACATCAGCGTAGCAGAGGCGAGTTTCTCAAGTCGACACAGCTCGGCTCGATTGACACAGCAGCGCTGCTCCATCGTCGTCGTCGTCTTCTGAGAGGACAATAGGACAGTAGAACCTCGGGTTACGTAACAACTTGGTCCGCTGACTGGCTCTTGAATTATACAATTAATGCATAACTGTTCTCCGATCTATCTTCGTGGCATGTCAATTGACGGGTTCGATTTTTATCGACCCGTGACACGGCTACCGCTCGACGAGCCGAGCCGTTTCGTCATCCGAGAGATAGAAAGAGAGAGAGAGAGAGAGAGAGAGGGGGGGGGGAGAGAGAGAGAGACTTCCTTGTGTTTTGATGAGGGACTGTCGAAAGCGACCATGGGGAAACTGTAACGGATACTCTACGTCTAGCTACGGGAAAAAAATAATTTCACTTTGCTGTGGTGCAAGCTAAAACATGAACGAGTTGAACCTGTGCAGTTAAACATTTTAACTCGAATAGTTTAACCCTTTTCACTCGAAACTGTTTTAACACTAAAGCCAAGGCATTGTTTCTGACCTAGAATATTTCCATTGTAGACGATTTATTTCCTTTTATCCATACGAAGTTTATTACTGTTACTCGTACTTGCAACAGTTTTTAGATACAACTTTAAATCAACCCAATTACTATTCAAATTAGAAATGAAGCCTCTAGTTAGTTAGTACGTCTCTCTGCAAATAGTGTTAGTACATCCGAAACATTGTTACGATCAGCTAGCTCGGCAGTAATCAGATTACCGTACCAGTTTCATTACCGCTACAATTATAAGAACTTCATCGTACGGGCGGCAATAATTAAACGCGCGTATCGCATTGAAAACGATCGCATGGCGAGAGCCGGAGGATCGAGGTGCACCGTTCATAAAGTTCAGAACGTTTCTATCTGCGCTTGCTAATTGCATCAATAATTCCATAGTTACTGGAAAAGGAACAGCCCTGCGAGAGTACACCTCGCCGTATGCGAGATGCAGTCGATCGAGGATCGTGAATGAAGACGTTCTGTATCGTTATCGGTGTTACAGCAATTTCTTGGATTAATTCTTGGACTAATTAGATAGCTCTCTGGGAGGGAGAAAGACTTTATGTTTCCATCCAGGCGAGGAAATAAATGTTTTCACCATGCCGTGCGAACACACAATTTTATTGTGCTAGCGTGCAATACCTTAATGGCGGCCGGTAATTCACTTCCATCCAATTGGAAAAATTAATCAGAACATTGGAACCTTTAAATTTTTTATCCCTGCCATATAGGAGCCTTGGAACTTTGGAATATTTGAAGCTTGGAGCACTGGAACTATAGAAAATACTTTGGAACTCTAGAAGCTTCAGAACTTAGAACTTTGGACCCCTACACCCTTGGAATCTGAGGGGCTTGGGTCTTTAAGAACTTTGGAGCTTTGGAGATTTGGAGCTTTGGAACTTTGGAACTATGGAACTTTAGGACTTTCAAACCTTACAACCTTGGAACTTTGTGTACTTTGGAGCTTTGGAACTGTTGTACTTTGGAACCTTACAAGCTTGGAACTTTGAGAATTTTGGCGCTTTTGAACTTTGAGGACTTCGAAACTATCGAACTTTAGATCTTTGGAACCTTACAAGCTTGGAACTTTGAAAACTTTGGAGCTTTGAAGACTTTGGAACTATGGAACTTTGGAAGCTTACACGCTCGGAGCTTTGAGAACTTTGGAACTTTGGAGCATCGGAACTATAGAACTTTAGAACTTCGGAACTATAGAACCTCGTTTCCTTGAATCCTTGGTACCCTGACCCTTTGGATCCTTGAATTTTGAATTTTGAAACCTTGGAATCTTGGACCTTCGGGTTCTCAAATCCTTGACTAAGAAAAATGCCTCGCAAGTTACGTGCACTTCTCTGTCTAAATCCCACTATACTCATTAAAGAAAGAACCAAAGCTACCTGCAAACTTCCCAAGGCACCAACATTTCCTAAATGAGTTAACGAAGACGATCAAAGGCAGTTAGCAATCGAATGTCTCTAATCCACCGTTCACGTTCCCACCCGGATCTCCACGGGGACAACTCAATCCAATTAACCTATTCAACGAGTTCACAGGATTCCTAATACCTGTCTGTCGCTTAGACCTCTGACCCTCCATCATGGTAACCAGTCCCTTTTCCCGCGACAGAGAGGCGGGCCCCGGTTCTACCGTTTCTCCACAATAACCCAGACGATTGCGAAACTGAAGCTTTGTGTGTCGGACGAGGCGTCGCGACGTTTCGTGGCGGCGCCACGAAGAGCGAAGGTGACGTCGAGGGAATCGTGTTCGTGGGCGGTTTCGTCCTGGTGAACTCTCTGTCGCAGACTCTAAACCGTAACAGCCATCTTTCTTGGTAAACGTCGACTGGTCGTTTCTCCGTGGAGAACGAGCCAGAGATAAATCAAAGCAAAAGGGAAGAGGGAGAGAGAGAGAGGCTCTAGGCCGAGATGGGCGCCACGTTCGCACGGGTGCATGCTGCATATTGCAATTATTTATATGACTTAAGTGTAGAAGCAGAAGAACGAGATCTGTCTCTTTTGGTAGTACATTCAATTGCAAAATTGAGGCACATTTCATTTAGTTATATATCTTGTCGTCTATCGAGTTAAATCAACACCTTACCCACCAGAAGCATATTAAGATGATTTTTAATAAGTCTACTGTACTAAAAAGATACTGGAAAATTATTAGCTTATGTTAGTGAGATCGGCTGATGATATAGCGATTAAAAATCCTTTCCCGTAGACTTTCAAAAATCATGAAACAATCGCCGGTAGACAATGTGGTAAAAGTTAGACCATATCATATAAATATGACAGGTTTCATTTTAGTAATAATTTTTCATATGAAAAATGTGCATATGATTCTAAATCATGCCTGAACATATTGTAATAAAGTGTTTGTTCGTACGTTATTCCGTTCTCCCGTAAAAAATTCCAAAAGATGTACCAAACAAATCGAGACGCGTTTCGCAGACGAGATACTTCTCTTTATTAGTAAGCTAGTCAATGCTGTATATAATGAGCATTATCAAGCACAGCCTGTCATAAAAATTTGTCTATAATACCGAATCATGCCTGAATACATTGCAATACGTTTTTTATCCCTACATCATTCCGTTCTCCTATAAAAAATTCCCAAAGTAGAAGCATTTCGACCAACCTTTGTAGAGTCAAAATTGCTGTAAATACAGAGAATCTGCACTCCGATGAAAACTACATTGTCAATCCCCGTTTAAACGTAATTAAGAACAACCCAGACATAAATAGACTAACTTAACAAATCGTCTAACAGTACAAACCTTCTCCAGGCGTTGTTAAGAACCATCTTCTAGACAAATCTATGGTCTCATTCGATCTACGACGTACAATGTCCTCGGAAAAGATAAGAGACACACACCGAAGATCGTCCAGCGTCTTCATCGGCTCTCTCTCTCCCAATTTCATGGTGCTCTCTTATTCCTGTTGGTCTCTGCTCTCAGTCTGGCTGGCAGGCTGGCAGCTTGGTAACGGTAATGGTAAGTGGCGGGATTTACGAGCGGCAATCCACCGTGGCAACGCCATCGCGATGGCTTTCGTGGAAATCGCACGCGAAACCGTCAACTTTCGTGCGCCGATTTTTGCTGGTGTTCTTCAAACAGAAAAGAAGGAGAGAGAGAGAGAGAGAAAGAGAGAGATACAGATTGATACAGCAAGAGATGGAGCAACTCGGAGCGGGCCGGTAACGATCCACCGATAGGGACAAACGTTAATTAGCCGTGAAATGTAACCACCGCGAGCGGTGGCCGTCGATGGGCCCGGTTCCAGTCGTGTAATTATCCCGGACGTGTAATGGACGTAAGTGCGGCCGGTGCCGCGATAACGCTCGACGAATCGTCGATAAACTGTGACTGCCGGCGAAACAAAAGTCCCAAGAAACTGGTAGCAATTTGTTGATCGGCGATCGCCGCCCCGGCTAATGCTAATCTTGCCGGCCGGTGCCAGAGCGGACCGCCACCGCCGCCCATTAAGACAACGATTCATTCGCTAATCGGTGCCGTGTAATTGCTTCGATTCCTCTAACCCTCTCTCCTCACCTACCATTCCCCCTCTCTCCTTCTCTATTTCGTCCTACCTTCCCACTATCCCCTCCTTTTTAAGCAAATCGACGCAAGACGAAATCATGCTAGTTTATTGAGAATCCTATTGGGATAGGAGAGTCTCTAGTAAGAGACTCTAGTCTCTAGTCTCTAGTCTCTTAAATCTTTGGAGCATTAGATTCTTGGAATAGGCAACCCTGGAAATTTTTAATCCTTGGAAATTTTGGAATTTTGGAAACGTTCAAATGTTGGATCTATGGAACCTTAAACATCTGGAACCTTGATTCTTTGCATCCTTGAATTCTTGATTTTTTGAATCCCCGAATCCTTGAAACATTGAAACCTTGGAAATTCCGGAAACTTTGGAATTTTGGATCTTCGGAACCTTGAGTTCTTGAATACTTAAAACTTTGGAGCATTGGAACCCTGGAAATTCTTAAATCTTGGAAATTTAGAAACTTTGAAATGTTGGATCTTTGGAACCTTAGACATCTGGAACCTTGAGTCTTTGCATCCTCGAATTCTTGAAGCTTGACTCCTCGAATCCTTAAATCCTTGGAAATTTCGGAGTCTTAGAACTTTCGAACCTTAGAACCCTCGAACCCAACCATTAAGACAACGATCCCTCTCCCTCTCTCCTGACTGTTCTCTCTGTCTCTCACTATGTCATCCTACCGCCCCACTATCCCCTTCTTTTTGAGTAATCGAACGCGAGTCGAAATCATGCTAGTTTATTGAGGATGCTGTTACTCGTCGGTCGCGATCATTGCTCTCGCGTCGATCTTTCTCGAAATTGTAGCTGTTCGGTGAGTGCGAATACATTGATTGGCCTTTCTGTGTAACTAGCACTTCGTGTTTAATTGATTGCAGTTTTTTGTGTTGGATTGGAAGCAGTACATTGAGGATTCAGCATTAAAGATTGGTGTCTTCTAGTATCTATTCCATTGAAGTCTGAAAATACGGGGACACTAACGTCGATTTTTTTTGGGACTTTCTACTTTATATTTTTGGTTGAAAATATTTTATCAGATAACCTATATATCGAATTATGTGTGAACAAATTTTCAAATATTTTCTGTTGTTATTAATGTTCTTAGAAATTGTACAATACGTTCGTCTTTGAACTGTCGATGGTCAAAGATAAATTCTTAACGATTAATGGTCATTTTCAATTTTGTTTCTTGAACAAAACTCGGCCCAGTCAATTTTTCTCTGAATAACCTATTTAGGTCATTCAGACGATGCGATGCTTCAACAATAAAACTATTCGTTAAATTAAATCGTTAGTACTCCATAAAAACATTTGTACTGACTCGATATCTCTTTACTTTGAGAAGCTCGTACGACTATAGAGTTACACTGTCTCTTTCTATCGTCATTTTTATGTGTAATTAAGATGAGAGAGGATTTTATAGCTTCGACCATAAAATGATCGATTCGACACGGTTTGCAAACACTAGAAGCAAAGCATGATCAGGACATATATCCTGTATCTTTTAATTTTGCATTCATTGGTCATAATTGCTTTTTATCTTCTCTGTTACAGGTACGTTCGAACACTTTCTATCTTGTACACAATAATGGCTTGATACTCGATGAACGTGGACAGAGAAAAATGGTGTTGACGTAAGTAATGATATTCAATTAGCCACCGGATGATTATTGCATCTCTTTGATGCTAATTTTCCTGAAAAATTCCTTCTGATTTTTATAATTGGGCGACCAAAAATTTTTTAAATGAATCACGTCGCGTTGTCTAATAGTTTTATATTCTCTCACGATTTTTTCACACGTTAAATACCACAACATTAACTAAGCTCAGAAGTGCGTGATATATCAAATAAATTACATTTGATTAAGATTTATAAATTTTTCAGGCAAAAGGTTTATATTAGCATTCATTGTGACAAATTCGAACTTTCCAGTTCCGATTCCACCAATTAAATATATTCGAATAAATCGGATTTGATTAACATTTTTAGGATTTATACGCAAAAGGTTTAAAGTAGCATTCACTGTCACAAATTTCAACTTTGCAGTTCCGGTTCCGTTAATTAAATATATTCGAATAAATCTAATGTTTAGGATTTGTAGGCAAAAAGTTGAAAGTAGCATTCACCGTGACAAATTTGAAATATCCAGTTTCGGCTCCACTAATTAAATCTCTCCGAATTTGTGGGAATTTTCGGGGGTTCATATTCGTCCCTGGATGTGTCAAAGAACCTCCAGCAACTATTTAAAAAGTCGTACCAATTACTCTGCGCACACTTCAAAGGAAAGTCAGTCATCCGCATATCCCAGGAGCGTTCGTAGAAGTCGGCAGATAATCTACGGGTTCAGGTGACTGTACGGTACTCGCTTTTAAAAAGTATACTGACCCAGTAACACGTGGGAACATTTAGACACGGGGCTGGCTCTGTTATTCACGGATGCATCTAACGTTTCTTTGTTTTACGCGTCGGCGCGGTGCGACACCGTGTCGTAATGATTTCCAGGATCTCTCATAGGCCTTTGTGCCGACTTTGTGGGGATTGCGGTGCATTTTTCACGAGGGAGACTTCTTTTTTTTCTCTTCCTTCCCCTCCCTCAGCTTTGCTTACCATTTGTTTTTCTCTCTTTACCCACTCTCGTTTGGTTAATTGCAGCGCGTGTTTGCGATGCGCTACACTACCGTTCGTTGTGTCATCCTTACGGTACGACCGGTTAATTCACTCGAACCGAGAAATTACTCTTCCAAGCTGCCACACGCAACCGATTGTGTGCTCTGAAGACACGTAGAAAATCGCCTGACTGTGCGTTTTGTGCATAATTAGTGCAATCGTCTGCCCGCGAAGTTGAACAGACTACGAGACTATTATTTCGCGTCAGGTGTCAATCAAAGGATATATTAATCGCTACTAGACTGCGAATTTTATGCATTTATAGTAAAAGTTAATATTTTGTTATAAATGCATAAAATCCAGAGTCTATTAACTCTTAGCGGACGGGGATTATTTTTAGCATACTTTTTGATGGAAGGGAAACGTGTTGTGTTCAGTAAAAATTTGTTTCATATTTTTCGGGAGTATTAATTGCTTTAAAAATTATTCACGGTCGCAGAACAGTAAAATTGTTTGGACAACTGTTAGCAGACACGCGTCCGCAAAGGGTTAACTTTTAATCCTACCCAATATCTTCAAATTTTTCATTTCACAATTATTGAATTTATAAAGATGCATTCATGGTAAACGATCACGCAAATTCCCTTACTGAAGTTAGCATTGAAGTAAAGATTCTAGACAGTGTATATAAATAGAATCTTGTCATTTTTATGAAATAACACATAATTACAATTCAGAGAAACCTTTTGGACATGCTTCTCTAAAACTCACTGAGTAAAGACATTAATGTCTTCCATCTGTTAACAGAGAAACGAAATTCTCTGTAAGCTGTCTACATTCCAAACGCATAACACATCACTCAATCTAATCAATAAACAAACTGCAGAAATTAATATTTTCACGAAACCAGAATAAAAAAACTGCACTATCAACTGTAAGCCATTCAGCCGATAAGTGCATCTCACAAACACTTGACAGCCACCATCAAGTGCATCGCGATTCCCAGTGCATCGAATGGAGATTTTCCTATCTCCGAAGATAAGCGTCGTCTTTCAATTTCCTGTCTCGCGGCGATCATTCAATCGCACGGAGATAAGTTCTCTTCCCACCCAGGTTTCTTGCGGGATCGAGAGCGCGGCTCGATAGCGTACTAATCGCGTCGATTAATTATCAAAATTCCATTGGCAGCTGCGTGAGAAACGGTGGGTTCCGCGAGAAAACCGCACGAGACGTATCGAATACCTGACTTACTCTTCCACGAAGAGTGCTGGCGTCGGCACGGTTCACTGGTTAGCGTGGTTATCGGCTCGCCGGGATCTCCGTGAAATTAACGCCGGACTAATTAACGAGAAAGATTCCCTTCCTGGTCCCGCGACGCGTCGCCATCGCATCGGATCGCGTTGAGTCGAGTAAAGTCGAAAGCGGTAGGAGGAGGAGGATTCTGCGCAAAAGAGAGAGAGAGAGAGACTATGGCGAATAGGCGGATACTCGAGTAAATGGGGAAGACGCGGCGACATTATTTACCTTATGGTATCCCCTTGCCTTGCGTTTGCCTCGCTTTGCCTTGCTTTGCCTCGCCTTGCCGCGCCTCCTTCGCCAAGCGTCGAGTCTATTACGGGGGAGCTAATTTACTCGCCTTCGCTATTCACTTATCTGCTCGCGCCCGGAGTACACGGCATTCCAGAAACGTGGAAAACGTCCGACAGGACGCCGGTTGTTTATGGCAATTACGCACCAAGTCGTGTACTCGAGGATTCCTACCCTCGCCGACGTCACCGGCGAGTACCTCGTTCCACGGGCAACGATCTTCATTAGAATACTTACTTGCTCGATCAGAGATCCTTCGATCGCAACCTCTCGATTCGAGCCACTCGATCTCCTTTCTTAGCTGGCCCATTCAGGTTTTCAGTGTCGATAGTAAACTGCCGATCTTTAGGCGAAATTTATCGCATCAATTGCAAGGTACTGTAACCGAATATACTGGGTGGTCCACTTAATGATGGCCACCTAAATATGTCCTTCAGTTTTCGCACCGCGAAAAATATTCCGTATGCAGTTCGACTGATACCAATGAACGAATACGCTGTAGAGAATATTTTTGTGCCTTGATCATTTCTCGCACTTTGAACACACAAATATCCTTTCCTGGCAGCCATTATACCACGCGGTTGTTTGACGCGAAATGAATGAACAATTTTGTATGTGGATAGGGTTATGTTTTCGGAAAAGATGAATAGTGTATTTAGTGTCGCGTTATGACTACTTGGGGCCCCTGGGCAAAGTAGAATTTCGGGGCCCCTAACCCCAAGTAAATAACTTTCACGTTGGAAAAAATAAACCAATTGTAAAAACATCTACACATTTATTATTGCATAAAAAGTGAAATAAATTCTCCTTCATCCATGAAAACCTTTTACATAAAAATACAAAATATTTGGTTTGTGTTAGGGGCCCACTTTTGTTTGGGGCCCCGGGCATTTGCCCAAGTTGCCCATAGGGTAATACGCCACTTATTTTGTAGAGACGTCTTTCCGGAATATAGCCTGACAATTTCAGTGAGAATGTGTGGATTTTGAGGTTATGGTAGCCATTTTATCAGCCGGTTGTTAAACGTAAATTGAATAGCACAACTTTTCACGTGGGTTAGGTAATGTTTCAGCAAAAAATAAATAGTATGTTTTGTAGAGTGGTATTTCGGGAACGCATTCTCAAAATTTCAAAGGGAATGTGTGGATTGTCAATTTATGGCAGCCACTGTACGAATCGGTTGTTTTAGAGGCTTCTGAAATTTGCCTGTCATCCGCAGGAACTTCACTTCACTTCGTCCATTTTTTATACTAAATCACAATGAAACCAAACATAAAACTGTTTCTATTTAAATGATTGTATTCATTGAATCAACTCATTCAATTGAGTTTCGATTTCAAAAATGTCCTTCTTCCGCCAAAAATGGAGACCTTGCAACGTACCCAAAAAATCAGGGACAGAGCCGTGTCTGCGGGTCATCCGGAAATGCGGGTCGTACGTGTACTCCGGCGTCCTGCGCGAGGATCTCGAAGGTCAGATCTCGACCGGTAGATCGGGAACGGCGATCGATCGAGCCGTCTGATCGATTAAGGAGGATAGCATCGGCCACGGGTGACATTTATTGGTCCTCGAACCGTTCCAGCGTGCTTTTCAAGCTGGCAGGAGCTTGGTACACGAACCTGGTCCACTAAGGAAGACACACCGGGCCGCGACGTCGGCCGCATTCCAAGGTCCTACGTACTCTGAGCAGTTAACGACACCCGCTGCTGTTTAGCTTTACGAGCGCTCCCCTTCGATTAGATCTCCTTCTTAGCTCTCGACCTCTCTGATGACTAGACTGCGGATCTTTATGCAATTATGTCTCCTGAAAATTTTCAAAATATGCTAGAACATAAAATTCGACATAATTTAGTACGATTTTAATTGATTACGGGTCGACAATGGCTACTACCACGGAAAATAAAATATTCATAAAATTTGACCACAAAACTTGCAACTTGCATAAACATCTGCAGTCTACTGATGACGAATGCGCCGATTTATTTTTCCGGTAATTATTGCGAAAAGGTCATTATACTCTGATTTTGATGAAATTTAAATATGTTATAGATTTCGTCATATTAAACAACTTTTCCGATATAGGGGAGTCGCTTTTAGTTTTCGAGATATTTGCAACAAAACTATTACTAATACTATATTGAATTTTCTGTATTCTTTATACTCGGATTTTGATAAAATTTAACACGTTGACTGCTAGGCGCATTTTCCATGGTTTGCCTAAGGCGCCAACGTGAATTTTTCATTATGCGATGCATATTATGTTGAAATATTATTTGCAGCAAATAAAGTAAGTTATAAAATCATGCTTGAAGCATTTTTCGTGCATTAATTTCTTCAAACCACTTTAGTAACAATGGTATTATTGAAAAATTTATCAGTATCCATATTTACTCTAATTATGTACTTTTATTATTTGCTGCGTCGCCGGTCACCGGTGGCCCCCACGGCGCTGTAGCCAAGTCGAGTGCCGGTCACCGGTAACCCCCATGGCAGTCAACGTGTTAAATATGTTATGCAGCAACATATTTTGAACAACTTTTTCCTTTTCCAATATAGGGGGGTCGCTTTTAGTTTTTGAGATATTTGCAAAAAACTATTACTAATACTGTACTTAATTCCCCGTATCCTCGCACGCTCCGTGGCAACGTAACGCTTTTCCGGCGCGGCGTCTGTTTACTTTTTTTTTGCTAACACGCTGTGGAGATGAGAGAGAAAACAGGGTCTCACTCTGGTCATACATATATAAGGTGAGCTTTCAATTTTGAAAAATTACTCTTCGATTTTTGCATGCGTGGTCGGGCCAGCCTAATGGCCGGCCCTCTCCACCCCCTCCACGACCTAACCACAACTCATTCTATTCGCATAATCTTTGCATTGTACCTGTCATCCAGAATTTGATCTAGTAATGGAAAAATCATGCGAATAGAATGAGTTGTGGTTAGGTCGCGGAGGGGGGCGCAGAGGGCCGTCCGATAGGCCGACCCGACCACGCGTACGAAAATTCAGGAGTAGTATTCCAAAATTGAAAGCTCACCCTATATAGAGATAAACCGTGTTTTTCTCCCATTTCTACAACGTGTTTACAAAAAAAAAGAGCAGCCTTACGTTGACACAGAGCGTGCAACAATACGTCAAATTCAATACAGTATTACCAATTGCTTTTTGCAAATATCACGAAAAGCAAGAGCGATCCCCCTATA
Source organism: Sphecodes monilicornis (assembly GCA_913789915.3). NCBI lineage: Eukaryota > Metazoa > Arthropoda > Insecta > Hymenoptera > Halictidae > Sphecodes > Sphecodes monilicornis. The sequence goes on along the minus strand of OU565285.1, from coordinate 10,288,565 downwards.
TTGGAAAAGGAAAAAGTTGTTTAAAATTACGAAATCTATAACATATTTAAGTTTCATCAAAATCGGAGTATAATGACCTTTTCGGAATAATTACCATTTTTCCACGGACCTTAGTGTCCGCCAACTTCTCTTCTCTATTCGAGAGAGCGAGAGGAGAGAGGATTTCGAGATAAAGAGGGGGTTTACGGCCAGGAATCGATTGGAATTGCTCGTGCGAGATGACTCCAGGGGATTTTCTATTAGCTCCTGTGCTCTAAAGTTCGGCACTTTCTGCGGGGTTAACGTTCTTCAATCCTCTGGATAGATGTCCTACAGAGTTTACGACGGCCTTTTCAATTTTCTTCGGTTACCATCGGCCGGAATAGATTGAAACTGGAATTGATTGCTAAATGCGTTTGCGCAATAACTTACGCAAAGGGACTGAAGAACTGTACCACCGGGAGAGTGTGTCCACCGTGATGCGATTTCTGGACGCTTTGCGTGTTTTGTCGAATTTGTGTAATTCTTGTAGCGGCTGGTGATCATGTTTTTTGGACAAGCAAAAATTCTTTGTGCTGCGAAAAGTGCGCGCGCGGGTTTCAATCAGGAAAGTGATAAATGCGAGACGATGCAGAGTGTGTAGAATAAATTGAATGAGTGAGTTCTATGAATAAATTCATATAAATAGAATTCGGAACTCTGTCAAATTTCTTTCCGAGTGCATATAAAAATTGGCTACGTTTTTGTGTACTAGTCTAACAAGAGTTTCTATCTTTGATTGTTGTTCTTAAAATTGACACACGAGGATTTAGTAAGAGAAAGGTACATTCTAGTATATTATGGTATATTCCAGTATATTCTAGTATATTCCAGTACATTCTTGTGTATTCCAGTATATTCTAATATATTCTAGTATATTCCAGTATATTCTTGTATTTTCTAGTATTTTGCTTTCCTCTTTGTATCACTTGCTAATTTGGATTGCCCGAAAAAAATTTATAATTTTCTTAAAGAGTATTCCCTAAGAATATAGAATCTATGTAACAGCTAAACTACATGTAATGTTCCATTTTCTAAATGAAACATCAGGTTTAGAGCATTAATAAATGCGTAAATAAACGAAAATTTCATCCAGAAACTTGACGTACAAGAGAGCCGAGGTAATCGAGTTTTATTGTTACTCAGTCCTGTACTAAAAGAGACCGTCACCGATTTATTTATGTATACAGATCTCCGGCGAAGGCTTGGTGAATAATAGAATTGTTGAATTCCTTGTGAATTATTTACGACATATTACGTACTTTATGATCCAAAGGATTCGTTCATACAACGTAGCGTGAAATACAGAGTGTAATTCAGGAAGATATTCAGATTTTTTTGAGTTAAGAAGGTCATCAGACGCCCTCCATGGAAATAAACACCTTCGTTATTTCACGTTTTAAAAGACTCGAAGGACGATAAGCTGGTAGTAAGAATGATTTTCCGCAAGATTGAGTGCCGTGTCTCGATATTTCACAGTCAATGCCGAGACTCCGAAACCGAGAAACGTGAATGTGTAAAGCCTTCAAGAGGATCGTTTATCGCTGCATAAACTTGTAATTCCTATTCTCTTGCTCGTTAATGAACGCAGAAGAGACATGAAACAGTCTATTTTCGAGATAAATATAGAGCCCCGGCAGATTGCGGTAGAAAGTAAAGAAGAAGAAAGCAGAACCCAACCACCATAGAGTTTCAGACTCCGTTTCTGCCACCGGAACTGATTCACTTTTGCTTCGGTACTGACATACTTGGCGTTAGATGACTGTATTAGATCTCTTCTCTCATCCATTTCAATCTCGTACGATTTTTTAAACAGTACGATGATCGACCAATTGGTTTATGCAATTGACATCTTTCATTTGATAATATACTGGCTAGCTTAAAACTCAATTTCTTAAGAATTTAATTTATTTTCTGACTTTATCGACTTCAAGTTCAATTCTCAATAACTGAACATACCCTTCGACTCTATTAACGTGAATTGATTTTGTCAATAACCGAACCCATTCTTAGATTCTATTAACTCCAATTTGATTCTTAGTGAACCTCTTTATTTGACCGGACCCAGAAAATATTACTATTGTAATCGCTTGCACAATGCAGGATTAACTATTCCCACCGCAGTCGCGAAATTCAATTTTGAACTTTTCATTTTGGTCTCCAATCATTTGTCTTGTTGGATACCACACTATACAGGGTGTCCCAGCTAACTTGACCACCTTGAATATCTCGCTTAGTGTTAGTAATAGAAAAAAACGTTATAGAACAATATTAACGTAACCGAAGGGGCAATGTAATGATTCGGGAAAAACTTATTTCAAGGTCATTTTTTTCTAGATATCAAGGTCATCAATTTTTTTTTAATATAGCTATATATTTTTTTATCGCGATATAATAGTAGGGGTGAAGATCTCTTCAATGACATATTATACCATGACCTTCGCGTGACCTTCGGTATGATGAATCCAAAAAGCATTACAGGTATTATCAGTGATTAATTTACTATACTAATTGGTTTGATTGAACTACTTGTATTTCAATAAATGTTCGAAATGATGACCATTATTTTGATAATACCTGTAACGCTTTTTGGATTTTTCATACCCAAGGTCACACGAAGGTCATTGTATAATTTGTCATTGAAGAGGTCTTCACCCCTACTATTACATCGCGTTAAAAAAATATATAGTTCCATTAAAAAAAATATTGATGACCTTGATACCTAGAAAAAAATGACCTTGAAATAAGTTTTTTCCGAATATTGCCCCTTCGGTTAGGTTAATATTGTTCTATAACGTTTTTTCTATTACTAACACTAAGTGAGATATTCGAAGTGGTCAAGTTAGCTGGGACACCCTGTATAAATGAACTTAACAACACCGCCTTGTATTTAAAATTCAATCACTTTGCATAATATTTTCGTTTAAAAACAGTGTTGCCCAGAAGTCACCAGACCATTCAAAATTCTCATTCGTCTATAAAAGAATTAATATGAATTTTAAAAAAATAACAAGGTCATTATATTTTAAAATAGTCTAATGCTTTCTGGGACCATATTAATTTTACTTCAATCCAATAAATATCACAATTACCTAAACAACGCACGAGTCGCGTTTTAATGGTCCCACGTGAGTCGCAGGCCTGGGTTAGATTGATTGTCTGAACTTAATCCCGAGTTATACAATAGTTAACACTACAAAATCAATTTTTTTAGATGCTCCCCGACCTCGAGAGTGACAAGACAGTCCTCCGTTTCCCTTGTCCTCGTAAAAGGAGCATTTCATTGCCGGGAAACGTAACTCGCGCGTTGCCTATCGATTGCAGGTGTGGTTTTACCGATACTGCTTATCGATTTCAAGCGTCCGGTTAAGCGCGCTGCTCCTGTCCACCCATAAACCAATCAATTCCCCTGATCCCAGCGTGGAAAGTGATAAATTCACTTTCGATTTTACGAGCAGCAACAACTTTCGAGGAAAATCGTATACATATGCGAAACTCGCTATTGCCAGCGGGACACGCGTTGTATCGGCCGGGGCTCTTAAATCAGTGTCTTGTTTAATTAACCATTCGCAAAAATGATCGCGGACAGTGGATCGAAAACATCGATCGGCATCGAAACCCGCCACAGGATACGCAATTATTTCCACTATATGTTATTGACGGTTCGCCTCGGGTAGATCGGAGTTTTCCCTCGTTAAGGAATCAGGAAGAAGTGAAGCCGGGAATCGTAGAACACAGCAACCGCTTCGGAATGCAACGTAGATTAAAATAGAGCCTCCGCGTCGTAGAACGCCTCTTTCCTATTGGTCCCAATTACTATGACTATTTTCGTTATCTATTGCACGGCGAGGTAGATAGTACTCGTTCGAGGCCTGCATGATTTCCGTTATGGACGCGGATTCTTAGTCAATGAAACGCGAGATCGTTCGTCGAGGGAGCCTGAATGCCTCATGAAAATATCTCGGAAGTGTTCTTTCCACTTTCAAGATGTATTTATAATTTTTAAAACGTGGAATTAATTCTATTGATAGCGATATCGTGACAGTAATTAGCCACGTTCCAGCCCAGGAGGTTAGAAACGATATTTTTATTCTGAATTGAGCTTGGATCTCACTTTTTAATGAAAAATCCTTTCCTCGTCTTTTTAATGTTATATTTATACTGTTTATGCAGTAGTTGTTTTGTTTAATCGGACACACTTATTTTTCGCACCTTCCGTACGTATACTGGGTCGTTTGGCATTTTTGACTGTTTTTGGCCATTAAAGAATCTGAAAAAATTGTGGCTCTCGTATGCAAGTCTCTACATTAATACTGTTATCAATAAAATATGAAAATTTTACGGATTAAATTTGAAAAAATTAGTGGTTGATAGAGTGATATAGAAATTTATTTTTTTTCTTAAAAGAAATGTTCAATAGGTTGAAATTAATATATCAGTATATTTTGAATTCATCTGTTTTCACTGTTTTAAATTACACCTACTCATTTTTGTAATAAATGCGTAAAATCCGCTGCCTAATGATTCACTCTTCGTCCACCATTAAAAATTAATTTCTTCAGTGATATCCAAAAGATTAGAAAATTAATCACTGTCACGAAACTTAGTCTGTAGTTTCAGTTGCACTGATCAAACTGCTCGGATCTTTTGCAATTTGTTATGGACGCTGTCTTGTTATGCGTTGTCTTAATAAAATATACCAAGAGTAATGATTCTTCAAAAACTCCTACGTCACGTTAACACGTGTGTTTCGTTATTTACTAACAATTAGCCACATTAGGGGGTGAAAGCAGTCTTGAGAGCCATCTATGACGAGTCTGCACTGAGTTTCTCGAGCCAAGTGCTCGCAAGGACAACAAAAATCGAGGGAAAGGATACCACGGAGCATCGATCAAAGCTGCAGAGCCACGAAGCTGTCGCAATTCCGCTTTTGTTCCGGTTTGCCCATTTCGGAGACCGAACTGGCTTCGTGTAAACCAGTCTCGAGCTTGTCGCGTGGGCGTGTCGCGACGTTCTCGCGCATAGTGATACGCGGTTTACGTGGTTCCAACAATAAAACACAATGCATCGGGGTTTATTCGTTGGCCTACGCTCAGATCCGCCATTCAAGGTTTCCCTGGAATCGTAAAGCAACTCTCGCGCTGTTCCCGAGCGAGATCTTATTTATACCTTCGCAAAAGGGTTCGCAGCTCACGGATTCGTCGACGGTGCAATCGCAAGCGCAAGGACGATTTCTAGGAGAAAAATCTGGTTTGTGAAAAAACGAGGAAAAAAAAGAAGGATACGACCGAAATGGCTGTCGTTGGCTCGCGAATCTCGCAATTAAGACGCGGAGGACACGACAGGCTCGATAAAGCTGAGTGCGAGAGCATGCGAAGAACGCGACAGCTGAAATCGCGAGGCGAGGTCAGGTGTTATTGCTCGAGTCGCAGATAAGGGCGACAGAAGAACAGTTTTATGGCGTGGTTAATTTGATGTAGGTGCTTGGGGTGCGAAGAATGGAAAATGTTTCCCCAATTCTCCGACTTGAAGCATTTTTATTTGTCGGTTGCTTTTGGGACTTGGATCAGACGATTTTAGTGCGGAGTGCTTGAAATCTTCACTTGACACGATCAATTCCACGTTGGCTATAATTGGGCTGCAGATTTTATGCATTTATGACGGATATCGGTAAATGAAAAATATAGCAGGAGATGTAAAGGATTTAATGTGCCATTTATCGAAATTACTACAGAGGGCAATTTGTAGCCGGGTCGAGTTTCTTGTGATTGACCAATTGCACTATTTTTATTTTGTTACTGCTATGATTATGAATCTAAAAATCTAAAAAAATTCTATGACACGCGTCTCAATGTTAAATGTATAGTGAAATTTTTCCGCGGCGATAAAACAGTTACTTTGTATTTAATCGATACAATTTCCTCGTATACTTATGAGTCCCATTAAGAAAAATAGAATAGACTATTCTCTCAAATTTTAAAGTTTCTACGACCAAAATGACCAATCAAAAAAATCTGAAAAAAAATCCATGACACGCATTCGAGTGTTAGATACATACTAAAATTTTTCCAACATAATTAAACAGTGATTTTGTATTTGATGGCTAACTTTTCTCATACAGTTACAGCGTCGAATAAGAAAAATAGATGAAACCATCCTCTCACATTTTGAATTTCCAACAACCAAAATGGCGACCAAAAAATCTGAAAAAAATCTATCTCATGCATCTGAGTGTTAGGTAGACGCTGAAATTTGTCTACCTACGATTAAACAGTGAATTTGCAGTCAATCGCACAATTTTCTCATATGCAACATAGCTACGTGTCTCATATAGGAATTATTAAATTTTGAATTTCCTACCATCAAAGTACCGGACCAAGAAATCTAAAAATACTCTTTCACACGTGTTACGATACCTGCAACGTATCAAAAAATTTCCAGAATTTTCTCCCGCATTTAAGTATAAAAAACCGATGGGAAAACCGGCGGTCCCAATTTCTCCTGCATTCGTCTCCCAAGAGGAGATAAAGATTTACCACTTGGCATTTTAAGTTTCCTCTTATCAGACTACCGAATGATTCAGCGTCTTTCGCGAAACATCCCAGAGGGCATGTTCAATTAGTTACGCCCCGCGAATCCGTCAGTGAAGATGTTGAAGAAGCAAAAACCTTCGTCGGCCTGGGGGAGTGACTAAAGGCGAAAAAATGCGGTGGAAGACAGAAATTCTTCCCACACGAAGTTAGGGGCTTGCCGCATCGTCGCGGCATTGACCTTTAACACTATGCTCGACGTTAATCCTCCTCTCCCACCTCGCGGCACGACGAAGCGATGAATGAAACGATCCCGGCCATTAATCGTCAAGCTGTTTCCACGAAGGAACGCTCACCTCGGCGCCGAGCTATGCTGATTTCAATTAATTCCACGATATTCCCGGTTTTTCTCATGAGCAACCGGGTTCCCCGCGTCTCCCTTAGTGTCTTAGAACCGCGATTGTGAACAGATTCGCGGAGGGATGCCGAAGAAAAGTGTAGTTCTTCAGTTAGGGTCGGAAAGAAACGCAGTCGTTCTCGGACCTCGCAGACTCTTCTCGAACTCGTCCGATCCGATTCCCGAGATCACAGAACGCCTCATAATTGCTTCGTGCGACTATAATTGCGATATTGCGACCAGGGAGCTGTTGAATGTGTGCCAACGCTCTGTTCGAGGCGATGCAAATGCAGCCATCATTTTATGGACCTTCACGAGAGTTTTGTTTCTTAATTCAATTCTTAAGTGATGCTTCGAAGCGTGGATAGTTTGTTTAGTTTATTTAACCCCAGCAAAGTAATGAGAGCAATTTATCTGCATCTTTATCAGTCGTACCTTTTTAACGATATTTAAAAGAGGGCAATATGGTTTTTACTAGAATGTAGATTATATGCATTTGACGCAGTTTCGATATTTTAGAGCCTGGTCAAAATGGTCGAAATCATCTTTGGGAATATATTACGGGAGAACCAAATGATGTAGGGTTAAAAACCTTGTTGCTATATACTCGGACATAATTCAGTATCATAGACAAATTTTGTCTCCATGCTACGATTAATAGTTCTTATTTTGAACAGCATTGACCAACTTGCTAATAAAGAAGAGTTTCTCGACTGCGATATAAGTCGCGAATTTATTTATGACTTTGCGAATTTATTACAGAAGAACAAAGTGACATACGAATAAAAAATTTGTGGCCGCATATTCAGAGATGATTCTGTATTATAGACAAATTTTTTTTGTATGCTGCATTTTACTCTAGACCGATGTATTATTACCTTTTTGTAATAATGATGATCCCACGATATCGACACTAATGCATTACAGTCACTAGCGCATATTATTTTATAAAAATAAATAGCATCAATTTATTCACATGTTATTCAACTTTTAAAACGATATTAAATCGAATTAAACAACGGTATAGTAATTTTTAGTGCCACCTCAGAGGGACTAATCGAAAGGGTTAAACCTAAATAAATGACTCAATCTCAATTCCGCCGAAACAATCAAATCAGAATAAAAAGGAATTAACGACTCGTAACGTTTGACGAAAGAGAGGCACTAAAGCGATAAAGTACAGGCTGTCCGTTGCCTAACGGGACCATAGTCTCTCGACCCTTACGAAAAGCGCTGGAAACCTATCGTCTTCCCAAGTTTCACAGTGGACGTTAATGGAAGGTAATTGCCGTCATTTGATACGCACGCATAAATTTCTTTGAGGACTGCACGTTAGCGGGACGTGGTTACAACAACTCGCAAGGCTGATATTCTCTGCGAGAGACTTGCACCATTTAATAGCGCATGATTGCTCGCTAAGAACGTTTAGCCACACCTGCGCCTCAGAGTCTGTTCCCAGGTCTTCCAGGTTCGATTTCACGGTGCGCCGGCTGCACGACGAAGAATTATTACGAGCCTTGAATTTCATTTTCGTAGATCGACTAACAGCGCTTTTAATCCTGTGACTGCAAATGATGTGTCCGAAAAATTAATTCTCTAAAAGAACTGCAAAAATCCCGAAAATGGACGACAAATAGCCGATAACCTCTTCTAATCCTCAAAAATTCCATTTCTTAATTTTATGTTTGCTTCGGACGCCTTCCGATTGTATTGTAATTTTTGTTCTTAGATTGAAATGTTCCTAGTCCACAATCTCCTAATTCCACGTTTGTTTGTAACGTCCCCTAACGTTCATTAAAATTATTATTCTTGGATGGAGCAGCTTCCAGTCCACAAAAATTCGATCTCCTAATTCTATGTTTATTAGTGATGCCTTCTGACGTTCATTAAAATTATACTCCCTGGACTGAATCCGTTCTGATTCTCCAAAATTCAATCCTTTAATTCAATGTGCGTGTAGAACGTCTTCCAACATTCTTAAAAATTATAATCCTTGGATGGAGTTGTTTCTGGGGTTCAAAAATATGATCTTCCACAATGATTGTTCATTTAGAACGTCTTCTAACGTTCATTAAAATTATACTCCCTGAACCTCTTCTAACCTCAGAAATATGATTTTTTAATTGATTATTGAATTGGAACGTTTTCTAACGTTTATTAAAATTATACTCCCTGGACTGCGCCCTTTCTGATCCTCCGAAATTCGGTCTTCTAATTCAATGTGTGTGTAGAACGTCTTCTAACATTCTTTAAAATAATAATCCTTGGATTGAGCCGCTTCTAGGGTTTAAAAATATGATCTTCCATTGATTGTTCATTTAGAACGTCTTCTAACGTTCATTAAAATTTTGTATCATTAAACTGTACCTCTTCTAACCTTAAAAAATTCGATCATAGAATTTCCGGTTGATCTGAACCGCCTCCGTACGTTCCACCTATCAAGCTCGGCTCAAGCTGCCAGCACGTCAACACAATTATCATTCCTAATGACCCATTGTCGTCTAATAAACGTTGATCGGCGACGTGTCTGCTCACCGAGCGTGACACGACTTACTTGGGCGCAGTCCTTGTCAATCACCTGTAGTCACCTGCCGCATAAAACGATTTACTCCTCGGGCCTCGGAGTTCCTCGAATATTAGACGTCGATCTAAATCGAGCGCCTACTCGTCGCGGGTACCCGCCCATTGTTCTACATATCCGCGAGCTTCCGAGAACGGAACCGAGACACTTTCTTTCGCCTATGAAACGGTATACATTCCCAGACCAAACCCGTGTAACGAACCGTCCGTGCAAAAACCACCATCTTCAACCGGAGTCTTCCCCTTTCGTAACCGAATAAATTGAAAAAGGTGATTAAGGAGGAACGTCTACGCGTCCCGACGCGTCACGGTATACGTTTGCCGAAGAGATTTATCGTCCAACGACGGACGTCTGTCATGCGAAACGTTTCTTCGACCGGCATTCCTTCGGCGAACTTCACCATCTTCGCTGGAATAGCTCTTCCGCATCTCGCGACACTGTTTCGGTTAATAAATAAGTCGGGTTCCGTTCTGCTTGCGGTACATATTCTAATGGATCCATTTTGAAAATGGTTATTGGCCAGTGGGACCCTTCAACGATGAATTTCGACCTTTTTCTTTGACGAATACCAGGGCATCATAGACTGGATCAGTGCTTTAGAAGAAATAGTGAAATTTGTGCAGTAGAGGAGACGCTAGAAGCTTCGATTGGGGGACCTATCAGTGCTAAAATACTCGGAGATCTGGATTCGGGTGGGTTTTATTTGCAAATGTCTTTAGACACCTAAGGATCACAGACTGGATCAGTGCTTTAAAAGAAATAGTGAGATTTGTTCAGTAGGGGATTTGTTAGAGGCTTCGATTCGGGGACCCATCAGTGCCAGAATACTCGGAGCTCTGGATTCAGGTGGGCTTTATTTGTAAATGTCTTTAGACACCTAGGGATCATAGGCTGGATCAGTGTTTTAGAAGACGTAGACAGATTTGTTCAGTAGGGGAGACGCTAGAGGCTTCGATTGGGGGACCTATCAGTGCTAAAATACTCGGAGCTCTGGATTCAGATGGGTTTTATTTGCAAATGTCTTTTGATACGTAGGGATCATAGACTGGATCAGTGTTTTAAAAGACATAGTCAGATTTGTTCAGTAGGGGAGTTTTTAGAGGTTTCGAGTGTTGGATCCATCAGTGATAAAATAGTCGGAGCTCTGGAGGATGTTATTTGCAAATGTCTTTTGATACGTAGGGATCATAGGCTGGATCAGTGTTTTAGAAGACATAGTGAGATTTGTTCAGTAGGGGAGTTGTTAGAGGCTTCGATTCGGGGACCCATCAGTGCCAGAATACTCGGAGCTCTGGATTCAGGTGGGTTTTATTTGCAAATGTCTTTTGATACGTAGGGATCATAGACTGAATCAGTGCTTTAGAAGAAATAGTGAGATTTGTTCAGTATGGGAGTTTTTAGAGGTTTTGAGTGTTGGATCCATCAGTGCTAAAATAGTCGGAGCTCTAGAGGATGTTATTTCTAAATGTCTTTAGACACCTAGGGATCATAGGCTGGATCAGTGTTTTAAAAGACATAGTCAGATTTGTTCAGCAGGGGAGACGCTAGAGGCTTCGATTGGGGGACCTATCAGTTCTAAAATACTTGTTGCTCTACATTCAGGTGCATTTTAATTGCAAATGTCTTTCTGTTTATTGTTGGGCTCCTGCGTTTCATATCCTGGAATCTATTTTTTCCCAGCGGCAGTTCTCTTTTTCCATAATTGGAGGCTTCATTTACATGAGACTGTAAGTACAAGCGAGCTTCAATAACAATCAAATCCGTTCATACCCTTTGTTATATAACGTGTAGTTTTCCTGAGAAAACATACTTTAGATGTTTAATTCGCTAAAAACAATCCTGTAGGAGAGGAAAGCGTTTCAATCAGTTAATCTCTCAACACTCCACAGTAACAGTCCGCTAAATCCGGTAAATGTATCTCAATGTACAGTTGCAGTCTCCTGGATACAAATCCAGAAAATTGCTTGAACGAGGTACAAGAGGCGACAGAGCCGGCATAAAAAAAAATCGGAAATCGAGAGAGCGTGCGCGGAGACGTTGACGCGATAAAAGCTATAGTCAATTACACCGAATTTATTCGCGACGGGGTCGATTAGCCGCTGTCCCGTGTTCCCGCGCACGTCGTAATTTCTGACGAACCTTCGGGTGATACATCATCGATGGTAATGGAGAGAAAGCGCGACGCTCGGTGTACGGTTTTCTTTTTTTTTTCGTGGTCCGTGGTCCAGAGACGCGTGGGAGTCTCGGCAGCGTTCGATCGATCGATCGCTGGTCGCCGGACTACGCGCGCGATCCATCTTCTTCTTCTTCAATAGAGAGAGGGAGAGAATAAAAGCACGATCGTCGATAATCCCTGTCGCGAGCTTCGCGAACTGTGTCGACCACGGCGGAAAAGAAAAAAAAAGTAGAAAACGAGAGAAAAAAGGAGGCGCTCGCGCGCGCTCATGATGTCGTGGCGCAACGCTTAAATGGCAGCGACACGACCACGTACAAATTGTCGTAAATCGACACCGCGATCGCCGGCCGATCGAAATGCCATCCGGCGTCATTCGCCGAGGAAAAGCAAGCCCCGATCCAGGGATCCAGGAGAAACCGTCCTCGCGCCGTTAATCGCGCGATCACCGCTTGTCATTTTCGGTCCCGTTGCTTTCCATCGGCTTGTATACGAGAGGAATAAATCGAGGAAACGATTCGAGCGCAGTCGAAATGTGTCCGGCCGTTGGTCACGCGTTTTTAGCGGGTTTTTAAACCTTGATGGAGGATGGCAGATCGCCGGCTTGGATCCGTTTTGGTTCTGGTTGTAATTTAAGACCTTTCGAAGTCAGTACAGCGACTCTCAGATATATTCAGACACTGTGACAAAGATGATAACTTTTTTAATATTCGACCCTACGACATGGATTTGTTAGAACTGTTGGAAAGGAAATAAATCTACAACAGTGTTACCACGTATACTGTATTTAACGTATAATTTATAATATGATAAAACTGCGAATATAGTCCGACTGTATAACCGTATGTGAAAAGACTACTACTTTGGAAGATGCTCTCAGGCTAGCTGCTATGACGGAACTGACGACGGTCCTAACTTTACGCCCTCGCCTGAACCCTTCTGTCTCTGGGAAAAACCTCCCCCAAAGTCTACGCACTTATACTAGGACGCATGGTATCGTTGTATTCCAACAAGAACAATTAGTTTAATACGTGACGTGAAAACAAATGGAGTAGCGGCTAATAGCTAGACTGCGGATCTATATGCATACATGTAGGATCTTAGGAAGAATGAGGAATTCCGCGCCAGGAATCGAACCCAGGACCCTCGCGGTTGTAGCTGGTCAGCTCTTACACATCCCCACGGAATCCTCCTACTTTTCCTAATTTCCATACAGTATTTTGTCTGGGGTCGTGGTACCACATACATGACTTTTAAAAATGTTCAAATAATGCTAGAATATAAAATTCGACAGAATTTCGTACGATTTTTATTTATTTCCGATCTACAAAGACTACTACCACTGTAAATAAGATCGGTAATTATATAGAAAAGGTCTGCGTACTCCGATTTTGATGAAATTTTAATATGTTATGGAGCAACATATTCTGAACAACTTTTTCCTTTTCCAATATAGCGGGGTCGCTTTTAGTTTTCGAGATATTTGCAAAAAACTATCGGTAATGTTAATTTCATAACGGAAACCTTCTTTTTAGAAACTTCGGGTGCGTGTGAAACACTGGGTGTGTGTGTGTGTGTGTGTGTGGTATTTTCGTTTCTCATCTCTATAACGTGTTTACAAACAAAAAATAAACAGATGCGGCCCGAAAATCCAGGAAATGGAATAACAGAAGAAACAAGCAGAATTAACTCCTGTAGATAACTCTGATCATACATAGATAGGCTGAGCTTTCAATTTTCAAAGACATTTCCTGGATTTTCGGGCCGCGTCTGTTTATTTTTTGTTTGTAAACACGTTGTGGAGATGAGAAGCGTCAATACCACACACACCCACCCAGTGTTTCACACGCACCCAGTGTTTCTAAAAAGGTTTCCGTTATGAAATTAACATTACCAATAGTTTTTTGCAGAAATCTCGGAAAACTAAAAGCGACCCCCCTATATTGGAAAAGGAAAAAGTTGTTCAAAATGTCGAAATCTATAATATATTAAAATTTCATCAAAATCGGAGTACGCAGACCTTTTCTATATAATTACCATAAGATCTTATTTGATCCCATTACAATTTCATAAAATTCTTCTACAAAAATTACAAATTGCATAAACCTCCACAGTCTACTAATAACCTATGACGTGATACGACTATAAACTAACTAGGAAAAAAGCAAATCGCCGGTGGATAATGTGTTAACGCTTTTCTCCGAAGCGCTACGCTACATTCCCCGACATCCGTCTCGCGCAAAGAACATCCTCACCTTTCCAAGCTCATCGAACAACATCCCGAACGAGTCAATCAGCCAGCAAGTCTCGCGCAAACTATTTTCCCGGGGACACTCGAAACCGCTCGTCTTCTCTCTCTCTCTCTCTCTCTCTCTCTCTCTCTCTCTCTCTCTCTCAGTTCGCGTTTTGCTACGCCGATCGAATTAATTGACAAGCTCGGCAAGATGATCGGCTAAACAAGACTCGCCCTATCAGCCAGATGACGGTGTCCGGCGGGGTCTTGCCTCGCGTCGGACCGTCGGGAAAAATATTCCACATCAAGGCCGGGGCAAGTGTCCATAAATCGTGGTCGACCTAAGTAGTAACCGCCGCGTCGTTGGTCGGTGAACAGAAAGCAACCAGCGATCGGCAGGTAGCTTTTGACAGGCGTGCACGGGTTCGAGGAATACGAAAGAAAAAAACAGACGAGGAAAAAAGAAAGCAAAACAACGGGAAAAAAGCGAAGCGAGCAAGCCAGGGGGAAAAATATGGGCATCCGTCGACAAGATATCAGTCGGAGAGCCCGTTCCGAGAACGACGCGACGGTGCTCGCGAGCGCGCGAGTCCCGTCTTTGGTTCCAGAACGGGAAGAAACGAGGAAGAACGAAGCTTTGCCGAGAGAGGAGAGAGCTCGGACTTCAACGAGCTACGCGGAGGCTCCGGGAGCCTTCTCTCGGGCTGTCTCGCACTCTCTCAGGCTCTCTCGCAGACTCTCTCGCAGGCTCTCTCGCGCAGTCGGCATTCCTCGGAACGACATCTGTTCTCGGCTGTTCCGCGTTCTCGCCGTGAAGGAACTGTGCGGCTCGTTTTGCTGGTGCCCGGTCTCTCGTCGCCGGTAATTGCGATCGATACCGAGACTGCAACCGGACGACTGCACGGCGGCTGCACCCCTGCACGGTGCACCGCCGACTCTCCACTCTCCGCCCCGTCTTCTACGTCCCTCGTCGTCGAAATTAAACGACGCGACGGAGGAGAGGTTTCTTTCGTCGAGGACGACCGGCCCGAGAAGCAGACCACAGTCACCGTAAGCAACTGCGGAAAAACTCGGCCCAGGCATCCTGCCCAAGGCATCCGAGGACGACGATGGCATGCGGCCCTAAAACCGAGACTCCGATCTTCGGTCTGAATGATCGGGGGAATCCGGACGATGACAGAACGCTCATAACATCATTAGCAACGCGAGACGTCGACCAGAGTTGGTTCTGCAACGCTACGGAAAAAATTGGGGATTCAGGTTGCAGTGTTCGGGACGATGATTGACGCGTTTCGAAATGATCTGTTAATGGCGGATAGGTGACGACGTTCTGAGTGGTCCTTGGATATATAGTGAAATGTGCTAGTATAGCTAGATGAGCTGCAATTAAATTGTTAATCTGATTTAATAATTTTACTAGTTTGAGCAGTTTTAATCAGTCAAAGGCTATAGCCTTTGGGACGGATAAAATCAAATTTCGGATTGGGAGTCAAAAACGCCCACGGCACGATTTGCACACGTTCGCCTCCAGCGACGCATATATGCGTCGTCCCGAAACCGCTCGCAGAGCCCACCGATGCAAATGTGCGACGCGTGTTCGATGCGGCACGTCGCATTTAATAAAAGATTTGAATTAGGATGAAAACCAGTGAAACAAAATTTACGTTCGTCTGACATAATTTTACGACATGATAGGTTATAAATAGACTGCAGATTTTATGCTTTCATGATAAAAATGATATGAAATTTGAAAAAGAAAGATTAAATGGATTGACGAGTATGAATATATTATTTTCTACCTGCTAAGATTGTTGAAGAAAGATAATTGCAAGCGTCTCCTGTTTCTTGCAATACATGCAGATAATTTTTATTTTCGTAAAGCTCCGCAGTCTGGTTATAAAGATCGGGTTTGGACCATCATTTTACGCACCACTCTCTTTTATCGCAGGCCCAATGTAAAAGTATCTAGCGAAATAATATTAATTAAGAAATAATCCTTGCTATTGTCAGGCTAACGACCACTGTGGCAATTCCTATATGTTCCTAGACGAATTCTGGGGCTTATTTGATTTCGCTGCCAGTGGGTGCCACCGGGCCCAAAAACCCGTTAACCCAGAGGTCAACTGGGTTAGGGGGTTATGAGCGGCGATTTCAAAAAGTGGCCGTCACGTCTCCAAGGCCAAGAATGTAATCGGCGCGGCGTACGTCTCTTTCTCGATCCGTTTCGAGGCGTTTCGGGCCATGTACGGCTGCCAGGTGAGCAAGAAGTGGTCTTTCGAGGATCGACGACGAGCAACCGAGAGCCGTATGCGGCAGAGCGACACCTCTTTCGTCGGCTTCGGGCCCCGACACGTGCTGCTCCAGAAATCAAACCCGCCCGGAAAAACCAACGGCAAGCGTCCGCCGATTAAAATAAAAACCATCGGGCCCCCGAGGTGGCCGGGCCTCGTTGAAAACACCAGACCCGAGGTTTTTCGTTTTTATTCTGCGATCCGCTATCGGATCCCACCGCAAAACGATCTGGCGACGAGTCGATGCGCTGAAAAACTAATTGCGACTTATCGGTGCTTCGATTGAAATTGTGTATATGTTAAGTTTTCGGAAACATATTTTTTCAAATGAAACCTCATGGGCCAGATCAAAGTCCTATTCCTTTTACATTTAATGAAAAGTCGATAGCTCAAATAATATATAATTTCGACAATTTTGAAGAATATTTCCGGTGGAAGGGTCGTTTTGAGAATTTGTTTACACGTGATATAGAGTTGAGACTGTCTTTCGGAAAAATTTCGTCCGAAAATACCGAGTGAAAAGGTTCAAGAAAAATATTCAAAGTCCTCTACCTTTTGAACCTCATGACCCCTGTACAGGTCCAACAATTTACAACTTGTGCAATTTTTAAGAACAGTTCCGATGGAAGGATCTTTTTGAACATTTGTTTACATGTAATAAAAAGTTGATATCGTCTGTTAAAGAAATTTTGAAGACCCAAAAGAATTTATTATCAAACTATCATGATTTAAGGCATCGCAAAGCAAAATAATTACCAATGTGTAGAATATGTTCGACTGTTCGGGAATGCATTGAGCAGAAATCCAAAAATTCCATCAAAATCCCAGGTTCATAATAAGCGCCCATCCTCGCGTCAGCTCATTATCTCGGAACAATGGCGGTTGCAAATAAGTTATCGTCAAAAGCAATCCCAAGATCCAGGACGCTAGAAACCAGGACGCAATTACAATCACCATTATCTCCGGTCAAAAATCGTCTGACTGAAAAATGATGTAGCAAGAGCAGGATCTGGGTCATCGGACGTAGGCGACAGCAATTAGGAAGAGCTCGCCGAGCTAGATACACGTATGAACGCGCGTAACAATGTAGAATTAGAAGCGTCGAGACGAGAGAGCGAAAAGAGAGAAATTGAACCGCGAAGAGAAAGAAGCTGAGAGCGTAGAAATTTCTATCGAAGTAGAATTGACGAGCCACCGGTGTCCTGTCAGCCGTGTTCGATCTCTTCGTCGACGTTCATTGCAAATCATACCGGAGGCGATGCGTTCTTTCGTTGCCAAGGTTTCTCGTTCTTCTCGCCGCGCGGCCCGGTGAATGGATCGCGGGAAGAACGATCCCAGAAGACGAGGCAGGTGGCTCTTCTGGCATTCGGAGACTGAAACCGATACCGTCGCGTTCAAGTCGATGTCCTCACGGTCGCCTTTTTCCGCGAAGTTGGCTTGGCCGATGACATCTGGCCGACGGTCAGGAATGCCGAGCAATAACCGGTCTCCCTCGATACTCTCGCAGGGTGTATTTCTGCCTAGGTGAAATTCCTGAGCGGGTGAGACCCAAGGACCCGAGGACGTACCTTGGACGTCCCCTACATCCGGTCATACTTGCCTCACCGGTGATCGTTCTCCTCAGAGATGCTGAACTATATCCTAGACCTCTCTCATGAAGTCTACCGACGAAGCAATCTATGACAATTTTTGGGGACGTTACTGATGGAACAATCTCTCTGAAAATTTATTTACATATAATATATTCTTCAGCCTAGCTATGAAAAAATTTTCGTCCAAAAATATTGGGTAGAAAGGTGCAAGAAAAAATGGTCAAATTCCTAAACCCTTTGGACCTCACGAAAAGTAGATAGTCCAAAGAATTGACAACATGGACAATTTGTTTAGAACAGTCCGGATAGAAGGATCTTTTTGAAAAATTATCTGAGTATAATGGAGTGTTTCGACTATCTAATAGAAAAATTTCGACTAGAAATACCACACATATAGGTATAAAAAATTGGTCAAAGTCATGTTTTCACTTGGCTAGAGAGAAATTTGGTTGGCTACTTGGGGAAGTATGAATTCAGCCTGCGTTTTTCCGGATTCAGCGACGCTGCTCGAAGCGGACAAATTATCGAAGCCGAGGAGACGCTCCTCGGTCCGGTCAGCGATCGGATAAACGTGCAATTACTAATTACAGATAACCGGCGATGCGAGTAACGGAACCGCGCCGCGACCACCGTCCGGGGTAATTTAATTAACGGCAATTACAGCGCGGCCCGCGCTGATTTATGCTTGCCGATGGGATCGCGACGTCCGCGACGAGACACGGGTCCTTCGTTCTTCTCCGTTCCCCGAGCGGAGACCCGAACACTTTCACCGTATCCGTAACGCACCATTATGCGTTTTAAATCCCCCGTTAATTGGCGTTATCCGCGCGAAACGTGCCTCGAAAAACGAGATACCCGATCGCCGCGGTTCCACAGAGACCTGCGGGCTCCTCCCGGTAGCAGATAAAAGGCCGGCCCCGAGAGGCCTTGACAGCGATACGCACCCTAAACTGCCAATCAAAGTGTCAACGCTATCTGGAGTACGGTTCCCCAGGCTACCCTGGCTACCAGCTCGAAGACAGCACTCATCCCTTGCGCCCGTATCGCCCGTAGACGATCGTCTTGGACGTTAATTGAATAATTTGCATCCCACCTGTCCGGATCTGACGAAACACAGGTGAGACGGCCAGGGCTGTGATTAGGTTGTCCCGGGCGTGTGGGACCATTTAGGTGCCTGGAATTTGAGAGCGGTGGATGAGATAGCGTGCGATAGGATTGGGATCACCATTATGCAGCTGATAAACTGCAAATATTAATTGGATCATTAGGCTTGTTGATTTTTCATGATGTTCGATAAGGTATAAGGCTTTGAAATTGTCTGAAACTGTCTGAACACTGTACTATATATAAATAAATTTTTCAAAAGATTCTTTCATTAGTAACGTCTTTTTGAAATTGTATAACGTGATTACTTTTTGGGCTATGATATGGATTTCTTTATGATTCCAGATTGGAACATGATTTTGACCAATTTTTTGTATAACTTTGTAGTAGATATTTCTAGACGAAATTTTTTTTGTTAGATAGTCGGAGCACTCTATTACACTCGGACAATTTCTCAAAAATGTCCTACGATCAGGAACGATTTTAAAAATTATCTAAAGTGATCATTTTTTGAAGTGAAACATCAATCTTTTATATGCGGGTGGTCCTAGATGGGAACATGATTTTGGCCATTTGTTTGAATATCTTTGTACGTGTTATTTCTATTCGAAATTTTTCTGTAAGGTAGTCTGAATATTGTAATATATGCAAACAATTTTTTCAAATTGTCCTCCATAAGGATCATTTTAATAAATTGTTTAACATGTCGATTGCTGTAACATTGATCCAGATCAATATGAATTAACGATCGGCAGTCTTCTGGATGCCCCGCTCGATTTTCGGACATCGCAAACATGATTTGAGCGCAGAAATTCGTTCGGAAACGGCAAAGCTAGCCGCTCGCAAACCGCGACGCGTGTTTCTTTCGCTGATTCCGATCTGGCTTGCGCGAGTAACCGTAAACAGGCGCGAAAGGAGCCGCTGTTTATCTCTTTTACTGTAAATAGTAGGTAGTACATATACTGGTTGGCTGTACAAACGCCGTGCCGGTTGCCGAGATTCGAGCGTGGCTTGGGAACAGGGTTAACGGAGGCGGTCATGTTCCGCGTGACACATAATTGCGCTCGGACCGCGGCGGATACTTAATTGTTCGCTTTACAGCCGAATAACAGAAAGTGCTGGCTAATGGCTGGTTTCGCGGCGACTTAATCTCTCCGACGACTCGCGATCGTAAATATTTTTCCGGATTTTTAGCCTCGTTCTCTCCTGGTGCACGCGATCCGTGGGACGTGTACGCAAAATTCAGAGGTGGCCCGACGAACATGTACTTTTTTCCGCTACAATATTTCTTTACGTTGTTTGTAAGACATTTATTTACGGAAGTACAGTTGTGCTTAATTGGATGCTGCAGCGGGTGATCGAATTGTTAAAGCCACTTACACGAATTAACGGTTCTTATATTGAAATAAACGATTGGTAAATTAAAATAAATTAAAATCTTGCTGTACCAAAGAACTCCGCACTAATCATATGGAAAATCTATCCCTGTAAAATCAATTGGATTTTTCGTATGCTGTAGCTTATGATCTACCGAACAGAAGATGTAATGGACACAAAGCTCAATAATGGACAGTTATCGAGTTATAATCAGTCAAACATGACAAATTCGAGCTGCCGAATACTCAAATCTCGGGAAGTATATTTACTTTAAACGCTTGCCGCACCCCCACTCCCGCCACCCCACTCCTTCGATTTTCAAGTTGCGCGACCTCAATGAAGTTGGCAACATACTAGCGTTATTGCTGCCGAATGCTATTACTTTCAGTCATTGCTACGTCCGATATTTATATTATTCATATCAGTGTATTCCATACATTTTGGTCTCCATACTGTTTGGTAATTCATAATAAGATCATTTTTTTATTAATCCACACACACACGCACACACAAACACACACACAGCAGAGAGGGTTTGGAATTAAAAAATTGCTACTGGAGTGACGAACCGTGGGTTCCTTATCTCTGCTGTGGCACGCAAAGATTTTTGTGAAAGATTTCTGGTCACAGACCTTTTCAAGATCATTCAAAATTAAAAGAAATAATGACATCACCTAACAGATTTTGTGAAACCCTGCTATTTTTGTTTCAAACATTTTTCCAAGAAATAAATACTTCTCGAGATTTGAGTATTCGGCATCCCGAATTTGTCATGTTTAACTGATTATATCTCGATAAATGTCCATTATTGAGCTTTGTGCCCATTACATCTTTTGTTCTGTAGATCATAAGCTACAACATATGAAAACTCCAACTGATTTTACCAGAATGGATTCTACATATGAATAGCGCGGGGTTCTTTGTATTGTGATTTTATTTTAGTTCGAATCTTTTATCTTCTTTACTAGATGACTGCAGATTTTTCTGCAAAATAAAAGTTGTTTGCTCCCATTTGCAGGAAACAGAAGCCATATAGAACTTTTTTTCTGCCATTATTGATTTTAATAAGCTGAAGCTAAGACGTTGATATTCTTAAATTCTTTTAATCAGTCTGCTGCTTTAATGCTGCATCTCTTCATTTTTTATCATTAATACATAAAATCTGCAATCTAATAATTACAATTTTCGGAGTAACTCAGCAGCCATTTTATATTTACAGCTCTGAACAATGGTCAGTCTTTCAGAGGAACGTTCCCCTAGATAAAGAGTTGTCAGAAAGTATCGATGCGAATGTAAGAATTGTATACAATTGAAAATAATATATCTGTTGTCTAATAATTACAATTCTTGGAGCAATCAATTTGATAGAAATGTGAACGACAGTCAGCCAAGAGACGTTCCCCTAGATAAAGAGGCATCAAGGCAGTATCGACGGGAACGTCGATCGATCGACAGAGATTACTCTTCGTTGACCCAGGCGGTCTCGGTGGTCTTTGTCCGATCAGAAATCTAGGCGATCCCGATAAAAAGTGTTCGCGGGCCTTGGACCCCGGGATGGCAGCGTCTTCGCTGTCACCGGTTGACAGCGGTTAACAGTATCTGGCCCCCACTTCGCGTGAATTATATATACCGGGGACGCGTGATTCACCTCTGTAACTCCTGTGGTGACGCAGGTGGGTGTACGATAGTAGAAGCGAGCAAAGCAAAAGAAAAGGGGAAGCAAGTAAAGCCGAAGAGAGTCCTGTCAACGAGAGACAGCGGTGCGCGCACGAGGAGCGAGAGAGGGCAGTCTCCTCCTGTTGACAGTCGTTGACAAGAGGGAGGGTGGTGGTCTAACGGTGCATCACCGGAGTGCAGCAGAGTGCACCGAGTGCATCCACGTCCGCTTCGGAAGCTCCGATCTGTTCGGCTAGCCGCCTGCCTTAGCGTAGGTGGCTTCAATTACCGTGACCAGAAAGACACTGGCGATCTACCGGTGATTTACCGAGTTACGATCGAGCTGTATGGGAGGAATAAAGATAGCCGGAGACGCTGACGACGTCGATGGGAGGAACTTTGACGGGGGATTTATACGGGGAAGTTGATTTTCATGGATCCAGAGATCGGGGATCGCGAGGAGGCTTCTTTTATGGTGAGACGATGCTTTCGGTTATGCAACGAGATGGCCAGTGGGATGATGTTGGTTTTCGGTGTGGTGGGAGGAAGAGATTATGGTGGACGGGATGGTGGAGTTATGTAATGTGGAGTTTCGGTGAGATTGAATTTGTTAGGGCCATTGACATGGACTTTTTAGATAGACCATTTTATACTGGAACAGTCAACTGTTAACTCATAGCGGACGGGGATTATATTTAGCATACTTTTTGATGGGTCGAATAAATTTTCTTTATGAAACAAAATTGTTTGCTGAGGTGTTTGGTGTACGAATTAAGTGAAGGGCAACGTGTTGTGTTCAGTAAAAATTTGTTTGAGCGACTGTCAGCAGACACGCGTCCGAAAAGGGTTAACAGAGAACCTTGCTATATTGAACATGCTATACTATTTTTGTTATTCTTTTATGGAGTGTCGATGATTGTGAGTTGTGTATAGACATTTATCAATAATACAGGTAATATTGTTCATCATCCAATTGAGGATCTTTATGGAAAATGAAAAATATTTGCATCGATTGCAAGACAGAGGAGACAAATAAAAATTTCTTTCGTCTTTTAATTATCTTATCAAACAAAAACTAATAGTCCGATACTCTTAAATCTTTTCAATATGTCCGCTGTTTTAAATTGCACGTACCCTTTTTTGTCATAAATGCGTAACATCCGCAGTCTATTCATCATTAAACCGTAAGAAATGTGGTATTGTATACTATAGCTCTTATAAGATTGACCAGTCACTGTAAAACTGTAAAGTCTTTTGCTGAAACAAGAACTCTTCATATTTGTTGCTATCAGGATGACGGCGATGAAGAATATAAATAAATATTTGATAGAAAA
Source organism: Sphecodes monilicornis (assembly GCA_913789915.3). Taxonomy (NCBI): domain Eukaryota; kingdom Metazoa; phylum Arthropoda; class Insecta; order Hymenoptera; family Halictidae; genus Sphecodes; species Sphecodes monilicornis. The sequence goes on along the minus strand of OU565285.1, from coordinate 10,265,279 downwards.
GACACAGTTGTTTGGTCTGTTTCATCATTCATCAAAGATCACCACCATTTTCCTGGGATTCAACTAAATCTAAAACAAAAGCTTTTTGCTGCTACTACCCAACGAAAAATAGGGTTCCTCTTCATCTCAACCACTGTACAAAATGAACAAAGTATACTTCCTGATCAAATAAATGATAACACAGGTAAAAAGAAAATGGTTTACTGTTAGCAAGTACTCGCATTCAGAGCGCTGCCAGCAGTTACCATTCCGAGTCCACTGCATTTAGCAGGTCCGTTCCGGCAAACAAAAATGTCCTTTCATGCGAGAGCCCTCCCCTATTCATCGTTCTCGGCGAGCTGCTCAGGTTGCTGGCCATTTATCGAGGTCCCCCTTGATCGCCTCGATAGGATCTTCGGGTACCGTCGATGGAGTATCGGGCCGCAATACAGTTACTCCTGCATTCATCATACGCTTATGTAACGACGCGGAGCCGGGCTATCTGGTTTTTGCGGGTGTTGGTATCGCGCGAAAGGGATTCAGGGTTAATGACCGAAATGGAGAGAAGGAGCACAGAAGGGAGGTCATCCACGAAAACGCAGCTACCTCGATTCCACGCTCGGAGAACACCGTGAACCGCAATCGCTTCTGCGCATCTCTGCGCATTCATTCGGATGTTGATCGAATCGAAATTAACACCGGTGCATCTTATCAGCAATTACCAAGCCTTTCGTGTAAAACCACCGGAGATTAGAGTTACAAACTAACGTGTAGCTGCGAGTTAAATGTCCTTCGATTCGTGGAGATTGTTTCTGGTTGAGGGAGATAGTTCAATCTGTACGCCCACGTATTCAGAATTGTGCTCGATTAAAACTGTAATTGTTCAGATACTATATTTATAAAGTAGTGCAATTATATCGTGTAATTAACACGTTAACTGCCGCACCAATTCCTATATAAATCGCACAAAAGCGGGGAAACTTATTTCGTTAACCACTGAACTGTGTAGCTCGACTTTGTATGTGGCTACTAAAAATTTTTGAAAACTTTATTTATCACATATTGATCTCTCGTCAATTTCTTTGGTTCGTTTCTTTACTTCGTCTTTGACTCGAAAAATTCTAAAATGTCGTCAAATTAATAATACATTTTAATTTTCGCTACAATATTTAATATAAATAGGAAGCAATTAATTTTATTCCATGACGAGTATACTCGGCAAAAACAGCTAACTGGTTCATACAAGAATAGAAGAAACAAGATTTATCGTAACAATGATTTTTGTAACACCCTCACACCTTGTAGATTGTAATATAATTTGGTTTACTGAAAAGACTACAGTAAATGATGATTTTCAAGTTTACAATGCAATTTATAGTTGTCGTTATAGAGTACAGTATGGTTGAATTAGTATGACGTGTCAAGAGAAAATCGAATGGAATTGTGGTAAGAATTGGAGGAAACCATATGAACATTTAAAACAACAGAAACTATTATATAATTCATTATATAATAATTCATAAAACCCAAACAGAAAGAAGCTTCTTTGCTTTCGAAGTATGTAATTCTACAAGACAGTATTTCAATTACACTGCATCTCAAATGCATTTTTTCTCGACAAACTTCAACCATACCCCAATGTGCGAACGGCATTATTAAATTGGTAGTAAACAACGCATAACCAGGCAAATAATTTTCTTGGGAAATGTACAAATCATCGTCGATTTTAAACCTCGAAGAAAAAAAAGGAGGGACTGCATTGGATTTATTTGTTGTTCGTGAACGATGTATAAACTAATTAGCGTTTTCTCGGGGCCCAGCGACTAAATTGAATTTATTCGTTATCTCGGATAACTGGCGAACATTGCCAGGTGATTATTCTGTTCGAGGCGCTAACGAGGAACGTAGGTCGTATTAGGAGAGCCTCGGCGCGGTGATTGTCGGAAAAAGTGTATAGGCTTCGGTTAGCACCCACGCTCGGTGTCCTACGCCAATGGGCAGCAAGACGAGACCGAGGAAGGACCGGTTCTTCTCTTCTCCAGTCGCGCCGTGGTCCCTTCTACTAGCCGTAGACACACGAGGCCCCATGGACCCACGGGGCCCCAACTCGCAGCTCGGCCAGGGCCTCTTCACCCGGTACACTAACTTTCAACTGAAACGGCCTCTCCGCGAATAACCGGCGCTCATTACCGCCGTCCCTTCTCGAAAATACTCGGGAACAGCCTCGACTTGTTTCCAACAAGTCTCGGACAGTCCGAGAGAAAATTTAACTATTCACGGACGAGAATTTCTTAAAATATTAAATATATTGTTGGATTTTTGAATTATAAGAATTTTAGTCGTCAGGATATGAGAGAGAAAGAGCGAGAGAGTGAGAGAGCGAGACAGAGAGAAAGAGAATAACATTTGTAATTGTGAAACATTTCAATTCACAATTACAAATTGAGAGATCACAATTGCCAGAGAGAGAGAGAGAGAGGGGGGGGGGAGAGAATATCGAGATTGATTAGTCTGTATCGAGTGTTTCGTGACATATGAGAGAGAGGGGGGAGAGGAGGGGAGAGAGAATTACATTTGTAATTGTGAATTGAGATGTTTCACAATTACAAATGTAATTCTCTCTCTCTCTCTCTCTTTCATATGTCACGAAACACTCGATACAGACTAATCAATCTCGATATTCTCTCTCCCCCCTCTCTCCTCCCTTCTCTCTCTCTATTTCTCTAACTCTCTCTCTCTCTCTCTCTCTCTCTCTCTCTCTTCCTCTCTCATATCCTGACGACTAACATTCCTATAATTACATTGCGGATTTTATGCATGTATGGCAAACGCTACCATACAGCTTCTATGCAAGTAGCTACCTAGTTAACATTTGAAACCTTGTGAAACGTTTATGAAACTAGTCAGAAGCGATTCTGAGGAAACATTTGTGCAAAAGGACGCGAGCTGGTTGTCCGTTCCAGTGAAACGCAGCCTCGGGGCTCTTGTCCTGCAGCTGGAGAGGTTCCCGAGTGTTGCGAGCCGAAGGAGTCGGTGTTCTTTGATTGCGTCCGTGTATAGAAACCCGGTCGCGCCGTAGGAGGTACGATCCCGCGGGCTTTTCCTCCCTTCGGCTTTTCTTGACGCGATGGAGCACGCAAGTGGTTCGATAACTGGCCGCTCCATAGTTACGCAGCAGGACGATACCGATCGGCCGATACTTCATCCCCGATAACTCCTTTTCTCGATAAGGAAGCGAGTTGCACCGGAGGCTGGCGTAACTGCAAACCGCGCGAGAGTGCACCGTGTTCCAGCAATTAATAAATTCGCGTCTCTGTTACCGATGCTAGTCATTTCCGTCGGTTGCATATAGGAGGAATGGCCAACAAGGCGATCGCAATCGGCAGGAGACGATTTCAACACGCATTTTTTCTGTAGATACTTTTCAATTAATATTTGTTAATAAAATATTATGTTTTTAGTAGTTTAGATTTTAGTAGGTAGATCGCGACACATTTCTAAGAAAAAAAAATCGATTGTATACAGGGTGTCCCAAAAATGTTATAAATCCTTGAAATTTGGTATTCTTATTTGGATTTGTTAGGACGGCCCATTAATGTTGTTGACAAAATTTAAAAATAAAGAGTTCAATATGAGGTATAGTATATATTATATACAATCTTGAATATTGCGCTCGGAGGTATTATAAAAATGTTTTAATAAACGACTGAGAAATCGTTTCAGGTGTAGTCCGTTTTATATCGCTTTATCTATGTACTGTACTTCCCTGCATGTGGTATGATACAAAAATCGCGATGCAAATCGCCACCCGGCTGAATAACGAGTGCATTATTCTATGCGCGCATTCTTGCGTCACCGGTGCGCACGCCTTTACGATACTTTAAGTATGTATATGGACATTAGCAAGGTCGTGTCGCCTGAGGCGGTAACTCCTCCACTTGGTCTCGCTGTGAAACCTCCTTCCGCATTAATTAATCTATCCCTTTTCACTATTTTGTTGTTATTATCCTGCGGATCAAATGGTTTTTTGCTAGCTTTTATCGGTCGAAGTTCGAATGTGTTGATATGTTGTTAAAATTACTATATTGTGCATTCTACAGTCTGTATTCCTGCATTTCTGCATCGTGCACTGTGCACTCTGCATTCCTACATTTCTGGATTTCGGAAATTCTGCACTATGCGTTATTTACTCTGCAATTAGCGTTTTCCATTTCTACAGTTCTGGATTTACCTGCACTTTTATACTCTGTACTCTATAGTATGCACTTTGCACTCTGCACTCTGCACTTTGCAATCTACACTCTGCGTTCTGTACATCTACATTTCGGCACTCTCCATTCTGTGTTATGCATTTTGCATTTCTGCAGTTTCCACTCTGCACTCTACATTATGCATAATGCACTCTGCACTCTGAACTTTGAACTCTGCACTTTTTACGCAGAACTCTAAATTATGCATTATGCACTCTACATTATGCATTATGCACTCTACATTATGCATTGTGCACTCTGCACTCTGCACTCAGCATTCCTACATTTCTACATTTCTACATTTCTGTATTTCTGTAATTCTGCACTTTCTACTGCATACTCTGCACTCTGCACTCTGCACTCTGCACTCTGCACTCTGCACTCTGCACTCTGCACTCTGCACTCTGCACTCTGCACTCTGCACTCTTCACTCTGCACTCTGCACTTTCTACTGCATACTGTGCACTCTGCACTCTGCATACCTACATTTCTACATTTCTGTATTTCTGTAATTTTGCACTTTCTACTGCATACTGTGCACTCTGCATTCTGCACTCCGCACTTTGCATTCCTACATTTCTGTATTTCTGTAAATCTGCACTCCACATTCTACGTTATGTACAGCCTATTTTATTAATTATAAATTCATTGACACATTTTTCAAACATCTTCAACGGACTCGGATCATTACCAATTGTGAATTTCCTAGATCAACCACAAAACTACCGGCTCGTAAGACCATCAACAGACTTTCTTAAATTACAAAAGCAAAATTTTCCCCATTGAAAAGTCCTGTAACTTCCCCAACAGTCTCAATTTACCTTCTCAGCGTCTCGGGTCGCGTCGTCCCGGAACAAATTTACCGTTCTCTCAAAAAGTGCCCCGCAGGAAAATACGAATCCCGAGCTCGCATAAATCCACCTCTTCCCCAACACCGGGCACTTATTGGCTGTATTAACGCGATCGTTCGTTAAAAACGAAACCATGGTCCGCGGAACCAGGGGAAAAAAGAAGGGAAAGATGGAAACGGTGGAGCTGAGTTACAACGGGACGCGCGACGGTCAAACACAGAGAGAAACGGCACGTAATTTCCATCAAGGTTCGGTCGCAAGCAGTGCCGGATTAAGACCCTTCGAGGACCTAAGTGAAACTTAAAAAATGTTGTGGCCCCCATACAAAGGATCAATTCAACATAATTTATAACATGCTTCTCGTAGATCTAAGTAAATTATATACATACATAAAGTTTCAACAAAATCGATTAAGGTTGCAACGAGTTAGAGATGACTAAAAATGGCAAAGATTGTGAGAAAATGCGATTTAAGCTCAAATTTCAAAAAATTTTATATCTTTCAATGTCTTTGGCTTTTTTTGTACGTCACCCGATTCCGATGAAATTTTGTACATGTATATAACTTAGTCCTGAAAAAGGCATCTATTAAATTTACCATTACAGGCACAAATGATAAAAGTTAAAAATTATGATCTTTACTTTTCTCTTCGCAATTCCGAGCAATAGCAATTTTTAGAAAAACTTATTTACACCCTACCTAGCAATACTAATCCTTCTAACGTCTCAAAAAAACCAAAGTCGTTTGTTCCAATTTTCGTAAAGTTATTCAATTTTGAAAGGTGTACGAGTACTTTGTACACACCCCACTGTACTTACATTGCTTATTGGTTAATCCAGCACTGGTCCCAAGGATCGTCCGAACGCGGGCTCGTGTCAGTGATGGTACATGGTCTCGGTTTTTTCGCGCATGCGCGACTAAATTCAGGAACGTACCGTACGTCTTATGTTTGTGGGGAAAGTAGGGGAGAACTGTTATTGGCGGGAAACCGGACAGAAGAGTGCAAGACGACACGACGAGACGACCGTACTTCGAAATTTTGGTAAGTTAATGTTAATGTATTCGATTTCATAATGGCAACTAGTATTGGAGAACGAGCTACTTGCCAATTCATATTTGAAAATCGAAAAAAAATTTGCGCAACTATGCGGGGTGACTAAGGTACCCCATTTTAGCCCAACTTTGTACTTTACTGACGCTAAAACCGTCGCGCATGCGCGAGAAAACCGAGACCATATACCATCACTGGCTCGTGTTCCGTTTCGAAAGATTCGGCCATAACTCGAGGCCGAACGGGGCCCGTTCTCGCCCGATTATGCATGAAACATTACCGACCGTATTACATCGGCTGATTAACAAGCGCTTTCGCGCGACCAAAACCAATCAACAATAACAACATGCGGCTCTCTTCTGGCGTTGTTGACCGCTCGAGTTCATTCTCCGATCCTCTCCGCCGATTCGCCGATTTATCTCGCGGTGGACGCGAGTTTACTGCGACCCTCGATCGCCGTAAATACGGAACCCTACACCGGCGATCGCGAAACTCGTCGAATTACTCGGGTTTCACCGGGGAAATGCTTCGTCGCCATCTTATGGGCAAAACATAATCGTCGATCTTAGCTGGAGAACCCTCTGAAATGCGATCGATGATGATCCTTGATCAATTATCTGTCGATTCTTTACTGCAACGATGGACAAATGTGTTCGCACACCGTTTAGAAAGTAATAAAGATTCATTAACACCGTAAATGTTATGTCAACGCAATATAATACAATACAAAACAATATAACAAATACAATACAAAACAATATGCAGGATGATTCTGGGAACTGGGACAGGTTACTACTCTTTTTAAAGTGAATCTAGACAAAAATTTTAGAGGACAAAATTGTTTGGTTGAAAGGGGAAAATATTTTGGTAGACAAAAAAATGTTTCCAAGTTAATTGCTTCGAGATGTCAAGATCATCGATGAGTTTTTTAATGGGACTGTAAATTTTCGTCATGATAGAATGATAGCAGAGGTCAAGACGTATTCAACGACCTATAATACTATGACCATCACGTGACCTTGAATTGCAAACAATTCACAGAAGTTGGGCAATCAACAGAGCAAAGTAACAGAAATTACTTCAGTGTTGGTATCAATTGCCTAACCTTTGTGAATTGTCTCTAATTCATCGTCCAGAAATATTTAATGCAAAATTCAAATATTATTTGATTTTGTGGTTTAGATTACGAAAATAAAAATACTCTATTCTATTATATACCATTATATATCGAAAATATTCTATTTTGTATTTCCGATTATCAAAATAAAAATATTTTATGTGCATAAATTTGACTATTTATTTACAATAGTGTTTTGTAAAATAGTAGTTGAAATATTTTTTGATATTTCAACTGCTTTGAAGTATGTGAAAATCTTTTTTCATTTTTTAGAATTTGTGATTTATTTTAATCGCAGGTCCTTGCGATTTTTATCATTTTTTTTTCATTCATCATTACTAGCAAGGTTAATCGAATCCGACGAAACTTTGTGCAACGTATGCACAAAAGATGAAGTATTATTACCAGATATATAATAGTACTGCATTCTTTCTAATTTGAGACGAAATCAAAGTTTTCCGCGAATCGAATCCCAAGCACCCAATCACCTATACATTCCATCATTAACGACCACAGTAATAAAACCTGGTTTTATGTATACTCATAAATATGTACATAAATAACGTCGGATTTTATACTGGCGCAAAATGTTCTTTTATTTAACATTTAGCACAAATGACTGAATTACAGATTAATTTCATAGGGTGGGCACACCAGAGAGGTCCATAAACTTAATTAGTATATGGGCTCTGTGATAATAAATCTTTCGGGAAAAAGTCTGCTCGCGGGTACGCCTAATAAAAATCGTGGAGCCTCCAGCTCCTAGTCTCATCTTCTGCGCGGTATGTAGTATGAACCGGGCAATGCAGCTGCACCGGTTGGCGTCCATTACTGCGCTGGAACCGGCGGATCGATTTGTCGGAGCGTTAATTAGCGCTTTTCTAGCCGGAGCGATCGCGAACCATGCGAATTTACGAGGACCGTTTGCCGGCGACCGGCTGTCGCCTCGATACCGATCCACCGGCTCGATAATCAGTGTTTTCGCGTTTATCTACTCTCGAACAGTAACAGAAGCTACCAGAAATACTCCGAGAGAAATGGAGAGAAGCAGAAGAGAATGAAAGACAAATACAGAGAAAGGCAGTTGCTAAAAGAGAATAAACAAACCACTTTGACTTTATGGAATTGTTAAGATTGCTGGGTTAGTAGTCGGAGTATTAAATAATTGGGTACGATTATCCGCAGCAAACGATGCTCATAATTAGACTGCCGATTTTAATTATGGAAAAACGCAATGGTTGGGTGAATCTTCAATAAATACAAGAATTAAAGGAATTTCAGAATGTCGAGACAATATTAGAAGCTTGTTAAAACTGTTAAAGAAGGCAATGAACTCCGGATTGTTTCCTGTGAATTGTAAGTGGCAGAAATAATTTTCATTTTGCAGAAAGATCCGTCGTCTACAGTAAGTAGAACATTTCAAGAAGAGGTAGAACATTTCAAAAGAGCTAGCACATTTCAAAAGTGACAGAACAAAAGTTACAGATTTTATAAGAAACAATTGCACAATTATTATAATTTAGGAGCAGTACATTCTCAAACCTACAAGTGCACAGTCCTCTTCAACATTGGTGTTCTCAAAGCCCACCCGTAAAAAAATTGTAGAACAGAAATTTCACATTTTACAAATAGCAAACTTGCACAATTACTACTAATAGTAGACAGTAAGTACATACTCAGACCTAAAAACGCACAATTCTCCTCAAGATTCACGTTCTCAAACCCCTCCCATAAAAAGATTGTACAAAAAGAAATTTCAGATTTTATATGAAGCAACTGCATAATTATTACTTCCAAAGCACAGTACATCCTCAAACCTAAAAGTGCACAATTCTCATCCACATTCACGTCCTCAAAGCCCACTCATAAAAATTTGTATAATAGACATTTTAGATTTTACAACAAGCAAAAGTGCACAATTTTTACTAATAGAGGAGTGTACATCCTCAAAGCCAAAAGTGCACAGTCCTCTTCAACAATGGCGTTTTCAAAGCCCACCCGTAAAAAAATTGTAGAACAAAAATTTCACATTTTACAAATAGCAAACTTGCACAATTACTACTAATAGTAGACAGTAAGTACATACTCAGACCTAAAAACGCACAATTCTCCTCAAGATTCACGTTCTCAAACCCCCCCCCCCCCCCATAAAAAGATTGTACAAAAAGAAATTTCAGATTTTATATGAAGCAACTGCATAATTATTACTTCCAAAGCACAGTACATCCTCAAACCTAAAAGTGCACAATTCTCATCCACATTCACGTCCTCAAAGCCCACTCATAAAAATTTGTATAATAGACATTTTAGATTTTACAACAAGCAAAAGTGCACAATTCTTACTAATAAAGGAGTGTACATCCTCAAAGCCAAAAGTGCACAGTCCTCTTCAACAATGGCGTTCTCAAAGCCCACCCGTAAAAAAAATTTTAGAACAAAAACTTCACATTTTACAAATAGCAAAAGTGCAAAATTGTTACTGATAGAAGACAGTAAGTACATACTCAGACCTAAAAACGCACAATCCTCCCCAAGATTCGCGTTCTCAAACCCCTCCCATAAAAAGATTGAACAAAAAGAAATTTCAGATTTTATATGAAGCAACTGCATAATTATTACTTCCAATGCACAGTACATCCTCAAACCTAAAAGTGCATAATTCTTCTCAACCTTGACGTTCTCAAAGCACATGCGTAGATGACCGGATATCGCCTCGATAGCGATTCACCGGCTCGATAATCGATGTTTTCGCGTTTATCCGCGCTAGAACAGGAAGAGGGCCTACGATAGAGAGTAAGAGAGAGAGAGAGAGAGAGAGAGAGAGAGAGAGAGAGAGAGAGATAGAGAGAGAGAGAGAGAGAAGGAGAGAGGGCAGTTGCTAGGAGAGAACGGCCCGGGGCCGTTACTCCAGGAAATCCTACGCGCGAGTACGCGTCGCGAGCGAATAGCACGCTATTGCGTTCGCGTTCGCGTTTAGCTGCGTGTGCTGTGTATGTTTAGCTGTATTTTTTTTCGACGCATTTAAGCGAGAGAGGCAGATAAGGCCTGCGATGCGACCGTGGGAGGAACCAGCCGCCTGGATTCCTCCGGCCTGAGAGCCTTTCCTCGTTTCCAAGCCGCGACCTATTCCGCGGGACGAATTTATTCGATCTGCTGCAACCAGTCGCTGCTTCCGGATGCGTGCGTTGCACCCAGATGTTTCTTTCGGAAGCCATTGTCTCCCTCAGTGGGGGGAGGTAGGGTTGATGCTCACTGAACCCGGAAAGAGTACTCGTTTTGAGAAGATTTAAATAGACACCCTTTAAAAACTTTTTTGAAATTGCAGCTAACGACATGAATTCTTCTGGATGTTAGTAGAATTAGTTTAATAAGTAATGTATAAAAGAAGGTAATTAAAAATCATCGTTTGTTATCGATTTGTTACTTTTTATCTGTGCCTATAATGAACATTGAAAATATGCCTCTTCTAAATTTAAGTTATATTATACATGCACAAAATTTTATAAAAATTGATAGAAATTGCTATGAACTAAATGAATAATTAAATAATCTTTTCATGCCTGCAGCTTTTTTATACGTTAACCGATTTCAATAAAACCGTCCGCATTTACATATAGATCTACGAAAGGCATATTTTAAATTGTTAAAAATCGTGACTTTCACTAGTTACTTTCAAATTCCGAGCAATAGAAAATATAAAAAAAAATTGTTTACACATCACCTACTAAACTAATCCTTCTAAAACCACAAAATCTCAAATTGTTTGGTACAATTTTAAAAAGTTATTAGTCTTTCAAGACTTAATTTTACCCATGACTGTAGTGTAACTTATACGCCATAGTTAAAGTTTGAAACGTGATATCTGACAAGTATAAGTAGGCATAGATTAGTGTAGATTGCAATATGGTGTAACCTATATTTTCATAGCTTGAACATTTGTCCAATATATACAGTAAACAGACAAATAAAAATTCTAATGTTGTCCAAATATCTTTTTGGTCGACTATATTTACCAGAAAAATCTTTTGCGCGCCTTTGTGCACACGGTCCAATGAAATTGAAATACGAGGGTCAGAGAACGAGAGATAGAAGACTTTAGGTTATCGCACGGCAGAACTTTCCCTGCAGCCGGATTGTTAAAAATCGAGTAGGTGTAATTTGTTATTTAGCGTGTAGTGTCCGTTCGGTAGCAATTATTCCGCGGCGATGGGACTCGATAACACTTTCGTCTGACGTCGCAGCGGTGGCGGCCAGTTTTACGACACATCGAATCGCCCGTCCATTTGTTCCCAAGCAGATTATCTATCTGCATATTTCTCCGGACCGCGAGATCCCGCTGATACTTCAAACGATCGACCGGATCATATATCTCGCGGGGCAGAGAGAAAAAATAATAGGTTCGCTCTCTGCGACCGATCGATCGATCGTCTGATACGCCATTGTATTTCTCTAATTCGCTGCTCGGTACTCGCTTGATAATCTCTCTTTATGTCACCTTTCGAAATTCTCTATTAGAATATATTCAGCGTGCATTCAACGTTAATTGAATTTGAGGGCTTACTTCCAATCAATTTAAAAACGTATTCTCGTGAAAACTTTTAAAAATTTGACACCTTAAATTGAAGGTAAGATAACACTTTATGATAGATGCACTTAAATTTAAAAATAAAATGCGAAAAATTGTCAAAAAAATTGTCTAATCACGACCATCGGCTTAGTCAAGATTGACTCAATTTTAAGAGGATTTTTTGAGTCAATTTTAGAATATGTTCTCGTAGGAATTTTTTAACGTCTGAGGGCTTAAATTAGAGGTAGAAGATGGCACTTAATAATAGGTACACTTTAGTTTTTCAAGAATTACGAAATCGTTTTAAATAAATTGACAAATCACCACATATCATTTAAACTCGGCGCAATTTTAAGGGGATCCTTCGAGTCAATTTAAAAACGTATTCCCGTGGAAATTTTTTTATGTTTGAAACCTTAAATTGAAGGCAAGAGAACACTTTACGATAGATACATTTCGGTTTAAAAATGTAATGCGAAAAATTGTCAAAAGAATTGTCTAATCACGACCATCAGTTTAATGAAGATTGATTCAATTTTAAGTGGATTTTTTGAGTCAATTTTAGAATATGTTCTCGTAGGAATTTTTTAACGTTTGAGGGCTTAAATTAGAGGTGGAAGATGGCACTTAATAATAGGTACACTTTAGTTTTTCAAGAATTACGAAATCGTTTTAAATAAATTGACAAATCACCACATATCATTTAAACTCGGCGCAATTTTAAGGGGATCCTTCGAGTCAATTTAAAAACGTATTCCCGTGGAAATTTTTTTATGTTTGAAACCTTAAATTGAAGGCAAGAGAACACTTTACGATAGATACATTTCGGTTTAAAAATGTAATGCGAAAAATTGTCAAAAGAATTGTCTAATCACGACCATCAGTTTAATGAAGATTGATTCAATTTTAAGTGGATTTTTTGAGTCAATTTTAGAATATGTTCTCGTAGGAATTTTTTAACGTTTGAGGGCTTAAATTAGAGGTGGAAGATGGCACTTAATAATAGGTACACTTTAGTTTTTCAAGAATTACGAAATCGTTTTAAATAAATTGACAAATCACCACATATCATTTAAACTCGGCGCAATTTTAAGGGGATCCTTCGAGTCAATTTAAAAACGTATTCCCGTGGAAATTTTTTTATGTTTGAAACCTTAAATTGAAGGCAAGAGAACACTTTACGATAGATACATTTCGGTTTAAAAATGTAATGCGAAAAATTGTCAAAAGAATTGTCTAATCACGACCATCAGTTTAATGAAGATTGATTCAATTTTAAGTGGATTTTTTGAGTCAATTTTAGAATATGTTCTCGTAGGAATTTTTTAACGTTTGAGGGCTTAAATTAGAGGTGGAAGATGGCACTTAATAATAGGTACACTTTAGTTTTTCAAGAATTACGAAATCGTTTTAAATAAATTGACAAATCACCACATATCATTTAAACTCGACGCAATTTTAAGGGGATTCTTCGTATCAATTTTAAAATATATTCCCGTAGGAATTTCCTAATATTCGACGGCACAAAGTAAAGACGAAAGATGGCACTTTGACATACCTTATTTTGAAAAAGAAACACTAAATACGTTTCCGAAATTATTTCGCATTGACTGGCCTGCATAAATCTGGATCCTCTATTTCTCGTCCGGCCGTGAACTCTCAGATCCTAGAATGAATATAAAGGAGCAAAACAGGCTAGCTGAAAGCCCGCCTTACATCATCGCAGGCTGGTAGTCGTCGAATGTTTACCGAGTGACGTTCACGGATATATCGACGCGATAAAACTCGACATAGCTTGTCGATCAGGCGTCGGCCCATTTGGCGGCTGTAAAAGTGGCCGAGTGTTTTTGCGCCGGTCGTCGAACGGCGTCGTTCTCACGTGGAAATATGCGTCGATCGTATACTCACACAAGCGTGTACACGGACACACACACATACAGCTTCGTACACCTGAAAAATCTCCAGGTGTGGGAGAGGGCACACAGTTGTATGTCGGGTCCCACGGCAGCCTCGAATTCTTCCAATCGGATACGCTGCTCCGTTAATTAATTGTTGTTAATACAAGCGTTATCGACGTTCTCTGGCCGGGCCCTCGATAACCTTGATAAATGGACTGAAGACGGTATCCACCCGTGTATCGGGTTGTACCACGATTATTTATGCATCAATGATCCATAGGATAATAAATTCCCGCGTTCTGTTCACGCGTGTGACGTCGCCGCGTTACACGAAGTATGAATGTGAACTCGCGCGAACACGCGAGACCACGTTGAAATATGGCCGGTATGATCAACGATGAAGGGAATCACGGCTGCGTTGTTGTTGTTATTATTAGAACGATCTCCATGCGAAATCGGAGGTTTCTTTTCGGTGCCGAGCTCTTCGAGATAGCTCATTCGCGATTTACGCTTTACTGCGAGCGATCTGAACGCCCGACAGTTTATACCACGATGCACTATACCAATCGGAGAACTATTATCTGTCTCGTTCGCGAAATTTGCGAGATCACTGCCAATAAACCGCTTTGTGTTAGCAATCTTTCTATCGTTCTTAAGACTGGAAGTTTGAGGAATGATACCTCATGAAATAAAAATTGCGAGGTTTTCATTTACACTTAATTATTTGGTATTATTGTGGAGACTCATCCCTTTAAATACTTTTTTGAAGTATGTGGAAGCAATCAATACTTGACCATGTGGTCATCCTCTAAAACACAGTATGCTACAAAATTTAGAATTATGTTTTGTACTCCTAACAATCTTAGATGTAAAATGGATACATTATAAATCGTAAACAAATTTAAATGAGTCACGTTAGTAATTGAAAATTGTTCAAATAACATTATTCAGAATTTGACCGCTCAATCAACTATTATTTTGAGGTTAGAATAACAGAAACGATGCATTTATCACTTATAAAACGCTGTGAGAATTTAAAAAATAAATAATTCAGTCGCGAAAAGTTCACAACGTACGGATTGTTTACCTGAACCGTACAGCTGTTCTTAACAGAAACGTTAAGGAAATAGAAATATATCGGTATATTCCTTACCTTAATGAATTTAGATGTCCGTTGTTACTATGCATACTTCACTTCGCATGTAATTGTTTTAAAATTTAACCAACAGATATTGTGTCATCCGAGGTTCGCTTTCATCAAACGTGCAGAACTTATAATAACCTTATTTTTTATGTTTTTCTAAAAACTGGTCAACTACTGGTGCCTTTACCTTATATATGTATAATTAATTTATAGAACTAATTTATTCATGGATCGAATCATTTTACCTGTTGAAACAGCTTTTAAGCGGAAAGTGTGCATTTGAAACGACAGATGAGAAATGTAAGTACCTCCAAATAAAATATGATCGTTCGATTCTGGAAATCTAGACATCGAATGAATAAGTTCTTTCCAATAGTAATTGGACTACTCGCATCCGAACTCCGCACGAAATACATGCTAACACCTGCACCCGATGGCAGCTCACTCTCGAAACAGCACGAGTTAGTAGCAGTTACTCTTCCGTCGTAATTTCATCCCTGTAACGTGCAGTATCTACTTGTCTTACGAGCGTCGTGGCTAGAATGTCGTTTGGTCGTGCAGTAGCATGATCCTTTTCGAGTCAGACTTGAATATGTAACCGGGGACGGATGACGGACGAGTTGATGATAATCGATTCACCGTTGCTCCTTTTTAACCGGACCTGAAATCAATTCTTACGGTGTATATAGACGGAGATAAGCTCTGTTACACGGTAGAGGATTTATCGGTACTCTTCTTCCTGTTAGGGATAAGTATCCGCTCATTATATCTGTCTATTCCCCCATTGGCGAATTCAAACAAAACTTTCATCTTTCGCTTAATTTAGATAAAACAGAAATGGATTCGAATTCGACATATTTTTCTCAGTCACTTTACAGGATCTACTTCCCGTGCAGTGTCAGAAACATTACATAGGCTAACAGGATTAACACTAAAGCTACCACGGTCAATTAACCGGTTTTATATTTTGCAATTAATGAAATTGTAAAAATTCGTTTATGTAAAATAATGGAATAAATTTCCTTGTTCAAGCATGTATTATATTGGAAATAACGGACAATCTGAATAAATCTATGGTTGCCATTTTTATAAGGCAACATTCGCCGATAGTTTTAATGCTTGGTAGGTTTAGTGTTAAGAAATATTAGCGAATAACCAAGCTGGTTACATTTTATTTAATGTAAATTGTCAGAAGTAACCACGAAGTATACAGTCATTTAAGACAATTGTTAAATTACGTTATATAAGAGTCTAGTACATCTGGAAAATAATTTTGGAAATGATTAAAAAATATCAGTGAACTACCATACTCGTACTAAACGATTCATTTTTATTCAATGTAAATGGTCAGGAACGACCACGAAGTACAAAATCATTTAAACAATTATTTGATTACATTCTACAGGAGTGTTCTCTATGAAAAATAATTTTCTAGCATTACAATATTATATCGATTATTAAATATTGGTGAATAACCATGTTGGTTCTAAACGATTGGATTTTTATAACAAATAATAATTGCCTGCTTCTATTGCAAGCGACAGGACCCACATAGACATTTGACTCTTACTTTAATAATATTAACTACTTGTAAATAATATATTGGCCTTTTTAAAATAATTTTAACCTCTCTACTGTTTTAAAATGCACCTACTCATTTTTTCTATTAACGCATAAAATCCGTAAAATGCAAAACTGGTCGTTTGACCGAGGTGTATGTATACTGATAGAAACATACCCAATCAGCAACGTACTAAGATCGGATGTTCTCCCGAAGATTTATAATGCTAATCATTTTTATTCCAAGAGGAGTCGAGGTACCGAGAGGAAGCGATTCACGGGAATCCGTGGGCCGCGGAATGGAAATCTGGCCGCGATTCGATTTTTTCTGTTGCCAGACCTGGCAGAATTATGAGCCAGCCGGAGCGTTGGCGGCAGGGCCGTGCCACGATTTTGCGTGGGCCCTTAGGTTGCACCGAACGGTAGCCGGGGGACCGTGGTATGGCGTGACTCTAGAAAATGCAGGCCACGCGTGCATCCTGCCGCGCCGGTGTCCCGAGGAAGTCTTCGGAATTGTGCACGCCCAGTGGCGTAGGATGGTCCCCGACGTCGAATTCTACCGTTCGATTGGTTTGTCTCCTGTCGGATTGACCTGTAAATTGCTCTTTATGTCTCGCAAACGTTTACACTGTTCCATGTTACATCGGAAACATAACGGTTACTGTATTTGCCACTGTAGAAGCAGATGGGGACCTTTTCCATTGGAACTCGACGATTTTCTTAGTCCCGGATCGAATTCAAATACATTGACTGTACGGATGATTGGTTAGAATGAAGTCTCTACGTGGGATAGATTGATTTTCACTGAAAAAGTTGCTTTAACACGTTCAGCGCACACTCCACAATCATAAAAATTACACAAAATCAAAGCAATATATTTAATAAAAGAAAAACTAAGAAGTTTAGCTTCGTGATATTAATTACTGTTTCAAACCTCGTCTATTCCTCAGATCGTAAGGAAATTTCGTACACACAATCTACCAACGTAAAAATTAATTTTCAATTCTGTATAAATAATTCCGTCACCCAGATATGGGTGACATGGCGCTGAACGTGTTAATACATTTATTTGATAATACATCTATTGATAATATTATTCGAATAATGCATAGACTTTTTATTTATTTATTCTTAAGACACTCTTAATTTTTAGTCTTAAATTCCTAAGGAAAAACTCAACTTACATTGAATTTCATTGTCGCAGAGTACTGAATTGAAATAGTTGTCGAAAACTAATTACTAGACTGCGGATTTTTGTGCATTTCTAGCGACAATGAGATGGTGCGATTTAAAAGAATAAAAATCATTAAATGAATTCAAGAATGTCGACGGGCCATTTTCAATTTTCTAATATTATTCAAGCAGGAATGAATCTTCTGAGTGTGAACTGTCTTTCAGTCGATGCAGACAATTTTGATTTTACATAAAGGTCCACAGCCCACTAATTACACTAGAACTTACACTAATTTCTCAGGTTAGTGTCAAACACTGACTCAGGTATGTTCAGTATCACACAAACACTAATCTAATACTCCAACAGTTTTAATATAAAATAATAAAATATAATTATTTTCATTTGATAAAATAAAAGTGTTCTCCGGAACTCTGTACTGTCTCATGTTTCACATACTCACGTTTTAACGAAGTTTGCTTATGAATCTTCTTGATAATTGTTATCTGCCGTACCTTTAGGACAACAATCGCCATCTTCGTTGGCAGGGGACAGGGCCCGGCGTTGAATTTACCGCTGCAAGGCGGCCGAGAAATAGACGCGAGGACGATAAGGCCCCTCGTACGTCTTTCTCGCATTCTGCAACGGGCCCCCTCCCGCATTCCTCGTCAATTTCTTTTTCTGTGGGCCCAGCAGGCCCCGGTGTCGACGCGAGGAACGCGACCCGCGCCAGCTGACCTTCATTGTTTTTCCATCGGCTCCTTTGCTTCCTTTTACGATGCATCGTGAATCGCGTCCCATCCGGAACAAGCCGGATCCGCAACCAATTATTCCTGATCCGTGGATTCCCCGCCGGAAAAATGCATGAATCGATTACGATTCGATAGCCGTCGAATAGCGCGGGGGTGGCACACTGTACGAAGATTCTGTTCGAGTGGGAGTTACCGTGGTTTTCGAGTCTGACGTTCTTTTGTACAGTCTTCCATTGTTCGGGGAAATTAACAAAACGAGCGGCGAAATTGCTGGTGGAATGAGCTGCGAGATAGTGATCGTGGAAGATGCTGTTGTCGTCATTTTTTCGGTGAATATTATCCCACGCTCTGCTTCTACTTTCTTGGATTTCTCTTAGTTATATTTAGAGTCATAGTTAATTGTATGTCTAAGTTTGCGTGGTGGTTGTTCAATTTGTATCGATGTAGCTGGATGACGAATTAGGTAAATCCTGTCATTATTTCTGTTGTCAGTGTAGTAAAATAAAATGATTTTAAAGAAATTCTGAACGTAACAGAAATATGTTGAGAAAATCCTCCTCCACCAGATAATTTAAAAAAATTCTTTTTGTAAAAATTTGTTGGCACCTAAATTTGTGTTGCCAAATGGACATTAAAACACAAGAACTTTAAGAATGTATATAACACAAAGGGTCTAGCATTATGAGAATGGTCTAGCGGCCCCAGGCTATCATTTTTTTGTGTATTAATATATTGCTATTGGAATTGTGGGGAAAATAATGGACAGTAACACCGCACAGAACACAGAACTAACCTGTACTTGACAAAAGGTCTGAAACACACACACGAGGCCCCTATGCTCACGCCGCCTAGGAGAAAAAAGGCGCTATTTTGTCAAAGACGCACGCCAATAGGTGGCAGGACCTTCGGGATTCACACGAAAAAGAATCGATGGGAAAGCATTTCACATCATTCAAAATACAACCATGCATAAATCCAACAAGGTTGAAAGATAATCCCCCAAAATTTGAAGTCGCTAACTTATCAATGCTACATTAGTATCAGTATCAGTTATTGAGGAAAATTAGTGACGAAAATTGAATAAATCTATACTATGATTCCCAGAATTCTCTTTTACACCTAGGTAATGTCTCTTTATAAATTCGAGAAGATAAGAACAGAATGTAATACGATATGCTTTGCGTTTAAAAAGAAATAGTTGATCAAGAAGGGACTTAATCTCCTGATAAGAATTATTAATTAGAGTCGTAAGAAACACTGCACTGTGTATACATTATACTATTATAATGACGTAATTTCATTTGTTTTTCAATATTTAACTATGTTCCTCAAATCCGACCATCTTGACTTTTGTATATATTAGATCGGTAACAGAACATTGTTCTTGAATTTTTTGGAAGTGGTCACTCGAAGGGTTGCTTGCAACCCCCACCCCTAAAAAATTAATTGATTTTTTCTACCCTTACTAATTTGATCACAATTGTGAAAAAATATATGATATGAAGGAGGTAAGATCAAGTATTTTCGTTTTTATTCCATCTGAATATCTTAATTAACAACAGAGCAAAAAAATTATACAGTTAAGGGTATTTACCCTAATATTATCCTTATATGAAGGGGTAGCGACTTAAAATTTTGGGGAATTATCTTTCAACCTAAAAACCATTATTTTTCCCCACAATACCAATTACAATATATTAATACACAAAAAAATGGTGGCCTGGGGCAGCTAGGCCATTCTTATCCTGCTTGACCCTTTGTATCAAACCGATCAATGTCAATATAATTGACTCTCCTATCGATAAGAAAGAATTGATGAAGTCGTAGATCGAACATCAACTTCTAAGCGATCGAATGATCTTGAATTCTAAGCTGTGAATCGCCATCGACAAACACTTAAACACTCCCCAGTTGGTAAATAGTCAACAAATCGCGCTTGCTTCGGAGTTTGTTTCTCGAGAGGATCGTCAAGCATCAGGCAGGTTATTCAGGGCCTATGCAGGCGCGATGCAGTCCCGGTGCAGCTCCGATTCGTTCGGGTGCTCGTTCCGAACGCGTCTAAGTGGTAATCAAATATAAATAGCGAATCCCTTCGCGGTTGAAACTTTCACCGATTTAATAGCGAAGTTTATATCGCACGCCTCGGCATCATCGGAACGTCTTTATCTTCGGGGCAGCTTGATAAATGCCCGAGCGACGCCATTAATTCCACGTTGCCTCGCGATTAAAATAGCTCGCGCGGATGAACGGAGAATTAAATCTGGCTCGGTCACGGTATACAACTACTCTCACTCTTTCTTTCCTCCACCCCTGAATTACACGTGTGCTTGCCCGATCGACGAACGCGAGTCGCATTAATTACGTGATGTAACATGAAATCACGAACCTTTTGCACGCCGCGCGAAGGATACCCACGTACCGTTTCGGTGGAGCGGCGAATACGAACTTTCTGATTTCGTTGTCGGCGAGGGAAGCTTAGATTAATATGTGATCGTAAATAACTATCGATCGAACATCCTCGCATCGTGGGACTCGCGAATCTCGGGTATCGCGAACATGATAGTGCTTTCTGAGCCATACAAGAAGTGAACGGTTTCGCAGGGGTTCAAGACGATTGAAGTTTGAAATTTAGGATAAAATTGACTTGATTTTATAGAGATTGCTCGAAAAATTTCACAATGTATTCCAGCAAGAATTTTTCAACGTTCGAGGGGCTAAGTAGAAGACGAAGGATGGAACTTTATAATAAGGACACTTAGGTTTAAATACAAATACGGGAGTATATAGAAAAATTAATAAAATCTGCTCGAATAAAAATGATGCGATTTTGAAGGAATTCATCGAGTGAATTTTAGATTGTATTCACGATGGTTATAAAAAACAAGACAAAAGAAAAGACAAATTGATAACGATACCAAGTCGAATAATATATTATATTCTGAGGGGAATTGGCATAGCAATTCAAGATGTTACGTAAGGGAATAAGTTTATTGTAATCACAGATATTAATTCACAAGTTCCTTATTGAAAACCTTTCAATACATCTGTTTTTACATCTAGCAAGTATTACAATCTGCTATAGAATAAAAATTAACGCAAAATTCTAAGTGAGCAGCTATTAGCTCGATATTATCCACTACATGCAAGATACTACAATTTATAAGTTATAATATCTTGCGAATTGTGAATAATATCGATTGCCCAGGTCTCACCACGAGGAGGTTGCTGCACAAGAGACCCGAAAGGGAGTCAGAACGAAGTGTCCCTTCGTTCTGTCTTCCTTTCTTACAACGAAGATTCTTAGAAACTAAGTTTCGCAGGTCGCTAAATGGAGAAGTAGACTTTTTCATGGAAAAGACTTCTTTTCCATTTAGCGTATGTCGAGTAATTATTGCGGGGCAAAGTGTGAATCGGAGAAGAAGTCTCCGATCCACGAGGGACCAAGGGCGAATCAGGCGGAAGGCTCTGATTCTTTCAAAGAAACAAACAAGATCGAACCAGAGCAGAAGGCTCTGATTCAAGGGTGACGCGACGCGTTCAGTGCTTACAAGTCCTGAGCCGACCAGCCCGATACCCGCCACTCCATCACCAAGAAAGATGGCAAAGAGATGCGCTCAAACGGTTTCTGGCGCTACTGGGTGACATGAGAACATGGCGTGCCCAGGATTACGTTAACACAGAGGATCGTCAGAAGACGAGTGAACGAGTCTCTTAGACATCCCTCTCAATGACTTCACGCCGGATACCGAAACTGGACCGGCTCAGAACCTGTAAGCAAGGCCGACACAGCAGAAGGCTGTGTCGGAGTCGGAAAACGGAGCGAGCAAAGTTAAGTTACGGCAATAATTACTCGACATAATTACAACGACGATATACAATCTTAATAACTAACGCACGCACTAAAACTAATTTATAAATAATCTGGAGTCTTCGTTCGATGATTCCTCTTCGATCGATGAATTTCCTTCTTTCGATGAATTTTCTTCCTTCGACGAATTTTATTCGCACGATGGATTTTCTTCGCAAGATGAATTTTCTTCGCAAGATGAACTTTCTTCGCAAGATGAATTTTCTTGAACAGAATCCATAACCAGCTGAAACAAAATTGACTCCAAATGGAAAACCAGTTGAAACAAAATCGAAACAGAATCGAAAACCAGTTGATACGAAATCGACACCAAATGAAAAACCAGTCGAAACAGAATCGAAACCATGTCGAGCCCAAATCTAATGATTTGTGGACGCAACGATCTATAGGCGATTCGGGTGGCCCCGGGGACGCGAGTCCCCGTACCCACTCACGGGCCCCATCCCGTGAGTGAGCCCCTGAGGGAACTCCGATCGGAGGAATATCAATTTCAAGACAAAAATATCAACTTGAGAAAGTTGAACTTTGAAAGTTCAGGAGCACATTCCAATTACGAATGCAAAAATTATTAATGGAGCTGTTTGTTGAAGGTACATGTATTCTGAAATTGAAATTCCGTATTTCTATTATTAATTGAAAAAAAATGCTGAAGCTGGAATACTTGAACAAAGGAAAACGAAGAAATGATTAAGTCTTACATTCTAATATAAAATACATATTTGCGCAAACTCTAAATGTGCAGCTATTAGCTCGATATTATCCACTACATGCAAGATACTACAATTTATAAGTTATAATATCTTGCGAATTGTGAATAATATCGATTGCCCAGGTCTCACCACGAGGAGGTTGCTGCACAAGAGACCCGAAAGGGAGTCAGAACGAAGTCTCCCTTCGTTCTGTCTCCCTTTCTTACAACGAAGATTCTTAGAAACTAAGTTTCGCAGGTCGCTAAATGGAGAAGTAGACTTTTTCATGGAAAAGACTTCTTTTCCATTTAGCGTATGTCGAGTAATTATTGCGGGGCAAAGTGTGAATCGGAGAAGAAGTCTCCGATCCACGAGGGACCAAGGGCGAATCAGGCGGAAGGCTCTGATTCTTTCAAAGAAACAAACAAGATCGAACCAGAGCAGAAGGCTCTGATTCAAGGGTGACGCGACGCGTTCAGTGCTTACAAGTCCTGAGCCGACCAGCCCGATACCCGCCACTCCATCACCAAGAAAGATGGCAAAGAGATGCGCTCAAACGGTTTCTGGCGCTACTGGGTGACATGAGAACATGGCGTGCCCAGGATTACGTTAACACAGAGGATCGTCAGAAGACGAGTGAACGAGTCTCTTAGACATCCCTCTCAATGACTTCACGCCGGATACCGAAACTGGACCGGCTCAGAACCTGTAAGCAAGGCCGACACAGCAGAAGGCTGTGTCGGAGTCGGAAAACGGAGCGAGCAAAGTTAAGTTACGGCAATAATTACTCGACATAATTACAACGACGATATACAATCTTAATAACTAACGCACGCACTAAAACTAATTTATAAATAATCTGGAATCTTCGTTCGACGAGTCCTCTTCCTTCGACGAGTAATCTTCGTTCGATAAATTTTCTTCGTTCGATGAATTTTCTTCGTCCCACGATGAAGATGATGAGCTGTTATATTCTAAATGAAACAGACAAATTATAGTTATACACAATACAAGGCGAGAATCAACATACAATAGAAGACGAGGAGGGTAGAATGAAATACGATTTTAAACCCCGTACACGAGTACGGCCTACCTATGCTCATGAGAGCCAAGTTAAATGCCGCAAACGAGTGCGACCTGACCAACAAGTACAAGATGCGCAACCCAGATCGACACAGAATCGAAAACCAGTTGAAACGAAATCGAAGCAAAATCGAAACAGAACCGGAAATCAGTTGAAAGAAAATCAAAACAGAATTCGAAACCAGTTGAAACAATATCGACACAAAATCAAAAACCAGTCGAAACAGAATCAAAAACACATCGAGCCCAAATCAAGTGACTTGAGAACTCAACGATCTATAGGCGATTCGGGTGGCCCCGGGGACGCGACACCCCGTACCCACTCACGGGCCCCATCCCGTGAGTGAGCCCCTGAAGGAACTCCGATCGGAGGAATATCAATTTCAAGATAAAAATATCAATTTCAAGACAAAAATATCAATTTCAAGACAAAAATATCAATTTCAAGACAAAAATATCAATTTCAAGACAAAAATATCAATTTCAAGACAAAAATATCAATTTCAAGACAAAAATATCAATTTCAAGACAAAAATATCAATTTCAAGACAAAAATATCAATTTCAAGACAAAAATATCAATTTCAAGACAAAAATATCAATTTCAAGATAAAAATATCAATTTCAAGACAAAAATATCAATTTGGGAAAGTTGACCTGTGAAAGTTCAAAAAAAGATTCCAATTACAAATCCAAAAATTAATATTGAAGCTGCTTGTCGAACGTACATGTATTCTGAAATAGAAACTCTGTGTTTGGATTGTTAATTGAAAAGAAATGTTGAAACTGGGACAATGGATAACGAAGAAAGTATTAAGTCTTACATTCTACTATAAAATACTTATTAACGAACATTCTAAATGTGCGGCTATTACCTCGATATTATCCACTACATGCAAGATACTACTTTATAAGTTATATCTTGCGAATTGTGGATAATACCGATTGCCCGGATCTCAACACGAGATCTGGAACGAAATCTCTCTTTGCTCTGGCACCCTTTCTTACAAAGACGATTCTTACAAATTGAGTTTTACGATTCTTACAAATTAAGTTTTACGATTCTTATAAATTAAGTTTTACGATTCTTACAAATTAAATAAATTTAAAATTCTAACGTCTAAAATTCTATATCGGTATCTCTAGGTACTACTTTGAATCGCGACTATTTAATGGCAACATTAACGAGACATTTAATTAACTTTAAAAATTGATACTAGTACAACGCGTGTGATAATATGTTTTGCAACGTTACTCGATATCGCGGATGTGCGCATTTCACAGTTGATCGTTGCAACTGGAGCATGGGCGCCTGAAATGTCGAAACATTCTAATGCAAACGCGATTCTTTTGATGCGCAACGCTAATTCATCAAATCGAAATTCAAAACGCTATTTTAATAAGAAATTTAAAACTCTAATGTCTAAAATTCTACACTGGTATCGATAGAATTACTTTAAATTGCGACTATTTATTTGCAACATTAACCAGATATTTAATCAATTTTAAAAATTGATACTAGTGCTACGCGTGTGAATCTTTGTTTCGCAACGCTACTCGAAATCGCGGATGTGCCCCTCTCACAGTTGATCGTTGCAGCTGGAGCATGGGCGCCTGAAATGTCGAAACATTCTAATGCAAACGCGATTCTTTTGATGCGCAACGCTAATTCAACAAAAAGAAATTCAAATTGCTATTTAAATAAGAAATTTGAAATTCTAACGTCTAAAATTGTAGATCGGTATGTCTAAAACTACGTTAATAACGACTATTTATTCGCAACATTGACTAGACATTTAATCAAGTTTTAAAATTGATACTAGTATAACGCGTGTGACAATTTGTTTCGTAACACTACTCGAAATCGCGGATGTGCCCATCTCACAGCTGATCGTTGCAGCTCGAGCATGGGAGCCTGAAAAGTCGAAAGACTCGAAAGCAAACGCGAACTTTTGGTGCGCAACGCTAATTCAACGAACAGAGATCCAAAAAAGATTACTCTACAGTTTGTGAAAATGAATCGCGAATATTTGTTTCGCAACGCTATACTTTAAACAAGCTATATCGCTGATAGAAACAGCGATTATAATTGGAAGGAAGATTAACTTTGATCTTTGTTCAAAATCGATTAAATGCAACGCGTGGTTTTCTCGCAACGCTAGTGCAAATCGCGGACGTTCCCATCTCGGCTGATCGTTGGGGCGGCGAGGCCTGCCCATGCATGCAACTAACTACTTTTACACTCTACTACTAGTCTATTTCTACAGACGAATATAGTGACAAAGTAGTGACAAAATGACTCACTCGAAGATGCGAAGTCATTGCAATGATGAACCTCTTGAATGACAGTTTGGCAGGCAAATTCGGCCCCAACCCGACAGTTTGTTCCGCAACGCTACTCGAAATCGCCGATGTGCCCATGTCACAGATGATCGTTGCAACTGGAGCATGGGCGCCTGAAATGTCGAAAGATTCTAGTGCAAACGCGATCCCTTTGTTGCGCAACGCTAATTCAACAAATCGAAATTCAAAATGCTGTTTAAATAAGAAATTTAAAACTCTAAATCGCGATTATTTATTCGTAACATTAACTAGAAATTTAATAAACTTTAAAAATTGATACTAGTGCAACGCGTGTGAATATTTGTTTCGCAACGCTACTCGAAATCGCGGATGTGCCCATCTCACAGTTGATCGTTGCAGCTCGAGCATGGGAGCCTGAAAAGTCGAAATACTCTAAAGCAAACGCGAACTTTTGGTGCGCAACGCTAATTCAACGAACAGAGATCCAAAAAATGATTACTTTACATTGTCTGCAAAATGAACTTGAAAAGCGCGGTAATCAAATTGAAATGTAACTTTGTACCGCGACTATTTATGATTCGCAACGCTACGCTTTAAACAATCTATATAGTAATGTTAACTTTAATCTCTGTTCAAAATCGACTAAATGCAACGCGTGGTTTTCTCGCAACGCTAGTGCAAATCGCGGACGTTCCCATCTCGGCTGATCGTTGGGGCGGCGTGGCCTGCCCATGCATGCAACTAACTACTTTTACACTTTACTACTACTTCTATAGACGAATACAGTGACAGGGTAATATCGAAATGACTCACTCAAAGATGCGAAGCCATTGCAATGATTGCCCTCTCTGAACCGATCAGCACGGTAATGACTGCATGCCGGATACTGAAACTGGACCGGCTCAGAACCCAAGGTAAACGAAGAAAGAATTGAAGAGACCATGGCCCCCCCGAGCTAGCTTAAAGTAGGCCAAGGAAGTTTTAAATAACCCTTGGACTACCCTAAGCTAGCTAAAGGTAGACCATGATAAACAATGGTGGACCATTGGTCAAGCTTAAGCCATGGTAGTCAAGGATAGACTAGAGTAGTTTTCGAGGACCACTGGTCAGCCTCAGGTTAAGCAAGGGTAGTCCTGAGTAGCTCTTGATGACCACTGGTCAACCCCTGGGTAGGCCAAGATAGGCCATTGGAGAAGGGCCCTTGGTCAACCCTAACCCAGCTGAAGGTAAGCAGGGGTAGGCTAGGGTAGCTCTGGATGACCACTGGTTAACCTCAGGGAAGACCAAGGTAGGCCACTGGAGAAGGACCCTTGGTCAACCCTAAGCCGGCTGAAGGTAAGTAGGGGTAGCTCTGGATGACCACTGGTCAACCCCGGGATAAGCCACTGGTGGTGGACCCTTGGTCAAGGCTAAGCCAGCTGAAGGGAGGCCTAGATAGCTCCGGAGATCCACTGGCCATCCCCAAGGTAGGCAGGATAGGCCAGGGAACCGCTGGAGGACCCCTGGTCAGCTCAAGGTAGCCGAAGACCCTCCTAGTCCGGAGCCCGTCCGCTCCTGCCGGAGGACCCGGCCCGACTGACTGGCTGAGCGCGCTCCGCGGGCTTAGGTAGGCAGTGATGCGCAGCGCGCAGCGAAGCGCAACGCTCCCCACCCGAACTCATTTCTGTAGATTTCGATCACGGTGATTGTAATTATTGATAAATGTATTATTTCCAGCTGTTTAATGTTTATAACAATTCCTTCTGGCAACAATGACGGCGAGCACTCCCTTGGCTATCTTGCCATCAAATTTTTTAGTAAAAATATTCAATACTACTCGAGATACAACTCAACTTTTAACAGATTAATATTATCAAGTGTAAATGTACCGAAGAAATTTAGTCAATATTTATTATCTTTGCTTGTTTGATTTGCATAACATTTTCTTTTGCCAATGGCGTTAACAAGTGCTCCCTTCACTATCTTGCCATTTAATTTTTTTATAATAATAGCTTATAGAACGGCTCATACAACGGAACTTTAACACATTAACATTATCATGTACAATTATATCGAGGAAATGTAATCAATAAATGTATTATCTCTGCTCGTTTAATGTTTATAACAATTACCTTTGCTAACGATGTTATTGAGCAACGTCTCGGCTATATTACCATGAAATGTTTTAATAAAAATATCTAATAGATCTCGAGATACAGAGCAGCTTTGGAAACCTGATCATTTTATAGAATTATTCCATCGAATAAATTTTGAAAGTCATTCTCCTCGTAAGCGACAATAATGCAAGTACTATCGCTTAAAAATAAGAATAATCCGTTGGTTATAACTAGACTACCGATTGTTATGAAAATTAATAATTGTTCGAATTAATGGCAAGTTATTGGGGCTACATAAACTTTCGTTTCTCTTCTTAATAATTTTCAAACGCCCTAAATACTTTCACTGTTTTGTATTTAATCTACAAATTTTCATCATAAATGCATAAAATCCGCAGTCCAATTATAATTTATAATTCTGCCATGGATGTATTATCAATCAACAGGAAGTGGTTCGCATAATTTAATTAATGTGTATTTTATTTTACCATGAACAAGATTATTTCAAAGCACTACTTTGCTTGTAGGTTGTCTTAATTTTTGGGGTTAGCCAATTTTTCGTGATTTCAAACTTTCTTTCAAACCTGTCGAAGCACGTTCTCGCTTGTTACGAAATTCTGCACAGTCGATTAGCGTTCGCCTGTGCATAATCGCATGTAAACCACTTAAGCATCGTCGCAGTTCGACGCGAGTCGGCCGGCAATCTCTCGACTTCGCTGAAAAGCCTCGTTACTTGTTGATCCCTTGGGATCTGCGCCCGTTAATCAGCTCGGAAACGGAAAATAGCTCTCGTAGCTCGTAGGCAGGCCTGGCATAGTAAGGCCGGCACCGTGCGCGAATTTATGCGAGCCGATAGCACGCGCGTAGCCGGTGTAAAAGCTGATATCGGCCTCTTAATGCCGTTGCGTAAGAAAAGATTTACGGTAATCGCAGAGTTTTCAGGCGAACGGCTGCCGGAAACAACGGTGAAACGTTGATCACGGTAACTGGCACGCGGAATATTTCATTTACTCTCGTTTACGTGCCGAGATCGACGTCTCTTCTAGATGATTATGGACCAATGATGCCTGAAATCCTGCTTTCCACGTTTCCGAGCCTATCGCGATCCCCTCAGACAGCTTCTCGATCTTAAAAATTCCGAACACGCGTGAACACCGCTTCCTTATTCCCCTAATTGATCCTTTCGATGCTGACGGCTCTGAGGACTATAGTCTTCGTAGATTCGCTGTGTCTCAGAGGATAATAATTTGTAGACTGCGGATGTTTATGCAAAATAAAAATTGTCTCCATTATTTTCAAGCTACAGAAGGTACATAGACGTTTATTTCCTTTTTCAATACGATAAAGAGCTTTTACATGTTTTATTTTCTTGTATGGTTTGAAATAACCAAAATATTTAAGTGGACAGAGTTCGTGAGACACGCTGTATAGCCATTACAAAATACGGAGGCATCCAGTAAATATCAATTTCCTTTTTCTTCGAGGAAGCAACGATCAACAAAGTAATTCGTGTCGCTGTAACTATAAAATATATCGTAAGGGGTTAACTTTGCATCCTCTCGTAAAACAAATTCGGCCACTTAACATATTATTTACCGGCGATTATTTCATCATATCGAAATGGTAGAATACTGGAAGTATATTTATTTAACACGTTGACTGCCATGGGGGTCATCGGTGACCGGCACTCAACTTGGCAACAGCGCCGTGGGTCCACCGGTGACCGGCGACGCAGCAAATAATAAAAGTACATAATTAGAGTAAATATGGATACTGATAAATTTTTCAATAATACCATTGTTACTATAATGGTTTGAAGAAATTAATGCACGAAAAATGCTTCAAGCATGATTTTATAACTCACTCTATTTGCTGCAAATAATATTTCAACATAATATGCATCGCATAATGAAACATTCACGTTGGCGCCTTGGGCAAACCATGGAAAATGCGCCTGGCAGTCAACGTGTTAACCGAAGATACAAAACGACGCGATCAAAGATGAAATCGTATTGAGGTAGCCGAACGCATCGAAAAGAAAAAACAAAAACATACCTAAGAAGGCAAACCCATAACACACCACGCACGCGCGACGCACACATGCAAACTCGCCGAGTCACTCCAAACACAAATTTCACATCGAAATTTTCAACACATCATTCTCGAACGTCTATGACCTATGACTAAAGAGTTTTTAATGCATCTTTCAACAGCAATTTCAATTTTAATCGTTATTCTAGCATTCATTTTCAGCAATGTTTTTTTTCTTTTTTTTTTTATTAAGCTGTTCAAACCCTTCTGGGTTTATTTAACTTCACAAGTATATTTACAAGTGTATACAATAACAGTGTCTGTTACAACTAGATCTCAATCTTTAAAAAAACGAGTGAATACAAACACATGCTTCAATAATTGGTTTCGCTACAAATATGTCGATGTTTAGTGGTAGTTGGAAGCCCAGTTGACGTAAAGAATTTATTAACTTAAATTTTCAGCAATGTAATCTAGTTATTTCGTTTGGTATTGTTATGTCAAAAGAAGATTTTTAAGGTTCCTTTTAGTGCAGCAGAACAATTGAAAAGTCGATTAATAGTCTCCCGGTGGATAAAGTGTTAACTTAATAATTATCCGAGAAAAAGACGTCAGGTGACAAGCAAGATGGCCCGGGGAGTTGAAAGCGTTGCTCCTAAATCACGAACGTTAATTGCGAGCGAGACGGTCGCTCGTCGCCTCGAGTTTCTCCGCGATAAATCCGCCGTAGCACGCGCTCGTCCCTTCAAGGGACAAGGGAGGGTTGTTCCTCCCTTGTTCGCTGTTCGCTCTGTCTTTCCCCACCTGGCTGCCAACAGGTTTATCGCGCCGACTCGGATTGCAAGGTCGCGACCGTTGGAATCCCGGCCGGTGAGGAACGGCTGTCAGTGGATTTGTTAGGCGGCCGTGTAATAAGTTCGCGGAATCGGTGGCTTGCGCGCGCGGTATAGTGTTTCGAGGCCAGGATGCGCGAGGGAATGACCCTCGGTGTATGTGACATCCTCGTGGAATTTGCTGGTGCGAGGAGTATAGTGTGCAGACCTCATTTTGTTGCATAGGGTGACCTACAAAGTTTTGTAGAAGTATATTGCATGGTGTGCAAAAATCAAACACCATAAGTAGTGGGTGAGAGAATGTTCGTTCTGTTTGATGGTGTTTGAAGCTGCTGAAGGATGCATGATTCCTTTTGTTGCTTTTTTAGTACATGCCTTTGTAGTTTAATTAAGAAATTCTATAAAGATCGAACTATGAATATTATTTAGGAAGATGTTCATTCAGTTTCATATAGTTTGACCAAATTTGTCGTTGCCGTTCTGAGTATAGTGTACAGGCCTCATTTTGTTACAAAGGATGTCCCATGAATTTACGTAACAGCGTTTATTGTGTACTTTCCAGAAATGAAATAGTAAGTGTTGGATGAGAAAACGTTCTGTTTGATGATGTTTGAAGCTGCTAACAGAAGCATGGTTCTCTACGTTACTTAAAGTTTAGTAGAAACTTTTCGAGGGAATGACCCTCGGTGTGTGTGACATCCTCGTGGAATTTGCTGGTGCGAGGAGTATAGTGTGCAGGCCTCATTTTGTTGCATAGGGTGACCTACAAAGTTTTGTAGAAGCATGTTGCATGGTGTGCAAAAATCAAACACCATAAGTAGTGGATGAGAGAATGTTCGTTCTGTTTGATGATGTTTGAAGCTGCTGATAGAAGCATGGTTCTCTTCGTTGCTTAATCTTTAGTACAAACTTTTACAGTGTAAACATTGTGTTCTATACAGATCGAACTATGAGTATCGTGCAGCATGAAATTCACTCTGTTTGACAAAGTTTGGCATCATTTGTCGTTGTTGTCTGCATACGGTGTGCAGCCTAATTGTGTTGCATAGGGTATTTCATCAATTTTTGAAAAAGCATTTGTGTACTGTCCAGAAATAAAACAATAAGTGTTGAATAAGAAAATGTTTGTTCAGTTTGATCTTGTTTGAATGCATGGTTCCTTTTGTTGACTAAATTTTAGTACATACCTTGGTAGTTTACATAAGACGTTCCATAATTATCGAACTATAAACAAAATATGGTAAGTTCATTCAGTTTGACAACTGAATATGGCAGTCACGATGCTCCTGGCAGCAATTCTTGATTTCGAAGGAGAATAATATGGATAAAGCGAGACGAAACTTTCGAAATTTAGGTCAGCTACGTTAGAAAGCAGCATCCCATGATTTAGTATTCTCAGAATGTCATCTCTCTTGAAAATATAAGTCGAAAATTTGAGCAGCTGTTGTGAAACGTAACGGGTCGACTGACGCTTCTGACACGTTAAACTCCACTCGAAATGTCTCGTTCGGAAGAAGAAATTCCAGAAGGAATTTCATAGTGAGTACCTCCAAATATTACAGTTTTAAACAAATCTAAATAGCCAAGCTCCTTCCATTACTCAAGCATATGTGTATTATAATTAGATAAAATTTATAAGTTTCATTTATAACAAAAATGAGTAGGTGTAATTTAGAATATCAAACTGCATCCTTTCAGCTGCATTTCGTATCTTCCTCGTTGCATATGGTCACGTTCCATTCTAAATATTTCAATATCTCAAAACGAAGCAAAATGGACTTTCAATTATTGCTTGAGCGATGCACACAAGCTTTTAATCTTGACTAGAATACTTCCCTGTTTAATTCGTCCCAACTGCATCGTTGCAGCTGCATTTTGTACTCCACAGCCGCGTCCCATTCAGATCAGTCTTGTCGCACGCGCTTGTCCAGTTTCATTGAGACAGGCTCGGCCAGATTTGTTGCTCGTTTTTCGTCGGGCCTCGGCAACGATCTGATAATTTAGGCTCGCGTGCACGCGGTTCGTTTTGTTCCACACTCTGTTCCGATGAGTTTATTAGCAAACCCGGTGTTCTCTCGCCCTACAGTTCCCCAGACGAAACGCGATTCATAAACGCGAGGATCGTTTTCGCGAGCGCGTATAATCTCGTTCCCTCGATCGCGTTTCGACCACTATTACACCGCGGCGCTATAGCGATTCCACGGAAGAATCCGACCGGGTAAAAAATTACTGATCACCGCCATCCGACTCTGTTCGTCTCGGACCGTTTGAATGGAATCCCGACACGCTCCTTGCTTTGTAATCTCGAAAACGGCTTCCAGGATTTCAACTAAAACTCCACACTATTACTTTGGCATGCACGTCTCGTTTTGTTAAATTGTTGCAAAGGTTTCTGTGTAATGCGAGACTATCGGATAAGATTGCTGACGATCGAAAGGGGAATATGGCAACGAGATGAGAGGTTCAAGGATACTTGAATCGGTTTTACGATTTTTGTTGCATCCGAGCAATAACCGTATCTACGGTGTTCGGAATATTATCCAGCAATTTATATTGCTGCTGTGTTATTCCGATGGCTTTGCTGTAATTTGCTGCGTGCTGAGGCGGCTCCGGGATGCAGATGAGCTTTTAAAGGATTTTCTGCTGAGCCGTTTTCAATTATGGATTGTTAAGTATGTATGGTTTTGAGAGATTGATATCTTTACTAATGATTGCACACAATTTCCGCGAGAAGTGAATGTAATGTACCATTTATGGAAAGCTTATAGCGACTGTTTGATCTAGAATTTTATTTCGGTCCTTTACAAATTGCATCCGATCTTTACAAATTATTTTACAGAATTTTTTTGAGAAATTGCCTTTGATCTTGACAAAATATTTTATACAAGTACCACGAGAAATAAATTCAGTGTTTAAGTAAATGTTTAATTTAAGGAAAGCTTACAGTGTCTACTCTATCAATAATTTTATTTTGGTCTTTTCGTTGCACCTTATGGAATTGCTAAGTATTTCTAAACCTTTTGCAACAAGATAGAAATCAGTAGAACTTGTTAATCGATATTGCTCGAACTGGCTAATTGACCTCATATGCTACTATGCTAAAAAATGAAGACGTCAAAGAAAAAAGTGAATATGAATGAACTCTTTTCATCCATCAACAAAAATATTTTCCTAAAGAAATGAAATTACCACATAAATGGAATTAATATTGAAGGTTCAGATGTCTCGACCGCCATTTTTACGAAAGGTTAGTCGTCTAGGGTTAATTACTGTTACAACATTAAATATACAGTGCAAGACATTTTACAAACATTAAATTTTCATGAAAATAAGGACAAGGCTCGAAATTTCCTGAGAGAAGGACCATTGTGTCATGGGTTTTGTTTGAAGAAAAAATTTTGGGGATGTGTATTATAAGGTTATGCTTCTCCTGAGAGTCTGAACGAGTCATCGATCCCAGCAGACGTTCCCCCATGAAAATGACTCTCGTTGGTAGTTTTGACGGTTCCGACAGTTGAAATTACACGTTCCGGCTTTAGGGTTGCGTGCGCGCCGACAGAATCAGGTAGAATGTGATTACTGCAACTACTATTAAACTATTACTAAGAACTACTGCGCCATGATACTTTGTTGCCTGCAGTCATGCGACTCGCCTAGGCATCATGATAATTGGCCTCAATCCTTGTCACTGATCCCAACAACGTTTTTAACATTCTTTTTTTTACCTAGCTCTTTTTAATACCTAGAACAGTAGTAATAATAATTAATCATTTTTCGGAGGTACCTCTTTTAGACGCTTTAGTCTCATTGCATTCGGTCGGACAGCTACCAGTTTATTT
Organism: Sphecodes monilicornis; assembly: GCA_913789915.3. Taxonomy (NCBI): domain Eukaryota; kingdom Metazoa; phylum Arthropoda; class Insecta; order Hymenoptera; family Halictidae; genus Sphecodes; species Sphecodes monilicornis. The sequence goes on along the minus strand of OU565285.1, from coordinate 10,230,197 downwards.
GTCAGAATTTATTATGATGGAGCTCATTTGGACAGTCATTTTTTAATTTTTCTCCAGACTTTAACTGCCAGTGATTAGTTAAAAATTTATTTCCAAATTATATCGCATCGTGTAATGCTCTTAATAACATTAATAGTTTTTGGAGGTACTTCTTTTAGACACTTTAGTTTCATTGCTTTTTGTTCGATCGTATAAACCTCCATTTTTTCATTCGCTTTTTGACGTTTACGGCCAGTAATTCTTTAAAAATTAACTTCCGTATTAATCTTCACCGGTCTTGTATTTAATGGCAATTTTTTTCGAATCCCTAAAATGCAAGTAGGCTGGGTGTACAATTAGTACAAACGGGGCCATTATGCGTTTATGGCATTTACAAATTTTTTACGGGAGTTATTCATTTTCTACGATTTTAATCAAGCATTTTATAATGGGTTGTAATTGGTTTCAAAGCTGTGAAACATTTCTGGACGTCCTGGAGAGGGAAACAATTTTTTAAACATTTCCTGCAGTGTCCTGGCAAGTTTGGCACCCTTCAAAGAATCTTCTGCTACAGCTACACAATATACAAATTTATAAACAAATCTTGTTGCCCTTTGATTGTACACGCTTTTGTTATACGAATAAATTTTTTGTTGCTGTTCCTGTTGTAGTGTCATTAATACAAAATATATCACACCACAACAGGAACTGCAACAAAATTTTTTTGCGTATACTAAAAAAGTGTACCATCCAAGCACGAAAAGTTTTTCTTATAAAATGTTGTATATTTTAAGAAAAAAAATTCCTAAATATCATCTTTATTTTAAATGAGTAGACGAGAAATTCCATTTGACAATAAACCTACCAGCGTCGGTCAAATTGACCGGTCCTATATTGTTTATTTTGCAATTGTTGACATTTGAACGACTTTCTCGTAGTTCTTACATCAAATATATACTGTAATAAGTCTAGACAAACTCAATCATGTTAATCATGTCAGTCACTTTTTATGCTCGGCAGGTTTAGCGTTAACCCTTTGCACTCGGAGCTATTTTAACTCCTAAACCAAAAATTTCTCCCAACATATAATATTTCCATTTTACATGATTTATTTTTCCATTTTATCCGAAGCTGACATAACACTTGATGCAATACTTAAATGTGTCGTAATTTATTAAATACAAACCATTTAATACTGTAAACAATATTTTGAACAATGTTATAGCAATTTTTGTCCCTCAGAGTCACCATTCTAGTGCTACGTGTTAATACACGCACAATCGACGCTCCTCAAAAATGATAAAAATTTGAACACCATTGTTAGATATCATTAAACCGCAGCATTACATTTCCTATTAAAAAGCCGTCTCGATATAAGTGCATTTCTAGCTCCGTTCTCGATCAACCTTCATACAGACTGCAATTTCAAAATGCGCGTAACAAATCGATCCGACGTAACATCCACCGAGAGATCATGATATCGCAAGTATCACGTGCTCCCAATGGCAGACACAAAGCCAAAACGTTCAGATCGAAGTTTCGCGCACGCATTCCTCAGTTTCAACGGTTGCAAAATGCCCGAACGATTTAGTAACGAGCGAAAGTATGCGCGAGTATGAGTCCCGGTCTGTAAAAACCGATATAATAAGCGATCGTTTCGCTAGTTAGTACCGATCCAACTTCTCCGTTAGGCTAATGAGCGAGTGTCGGGTTTTCTCGGGTTGTTGATGAATACGCCGGGATACGCGTTGACAAGTCGTAATAAGTTAGGGATACTGAACGAGCGATGGAACGTCCGCCATTTTGGTGAACGGAGGCGCGACCCTCGAATTTGACAAAGCACGAACGACCATAAACCGCTCGCGTTTCAAGCAGTCGCTTTCACGACTAATAAATTGAATATAAAAGCATGCTGTTGCTGCTGCTGCGGACCGGTACACACTAGGAACTCACGACATTTAACGTGCGTTAAATTGGATTCGTTATGGTGGGCGTGTCGGCGCCCGTAGTTTTGCATAATAACAACCAGCCTGAATAGACCCGCCGGAGACAGAGTTACGATCGTTTTTTTTCAACTGAAATACAAGATGTTTTATAATGCCAGCGGAATTTGGACGATTCACGACTCCCTGTCGCTTTTCACCCTGCTCGGAATCAATTCGTATACACTGTTACTGTCGCGTTATATTCATCGGTGGTAGTTAGGATCGTATGCATCCTCTAGGTTTTTTGGAGAATTGTCTGGTTGCTCTGAATCTCGTAAATTATTTCTATTTGTTCAGTTCAGTGAATTAAGAAGATCGAGGAGCTACTAAAGAGGCAAAATGAGTAACTGTAGCGTACGTTTTTTTTGCAGCAAGTTACACTTAATTATTAACAGTTACAATAATTTTTTAAAATTTGCTTCCCCTTCCAGGACCCTACAGAATACATTTAAATACATGTGTCCCCTTCCAGGACATTTATAATTATTCCATAGCCTGGAAAAAAATTACAAGGTCGTATAAAATGCTTCAAAAACGTTCTAACAAACATTGGACTCTAATCAAAGCTTTCTAAAAATTTGGTTCCCCTTCCAGGACATTTAGAATTTTGTTCCGTAGCTTTGCAAAAATTACAGCGTCGAGTAAAATGCTTTATAAACGTTCTTACAAACAAAGGAATCTAATAGAAGCTTTTTAAAAATTTTGTTCCTCTTTCAGGACATTTAGTATTGTTCATAGCTTGGAAAAAATTACAATGTCGTATAAAATGCTTCAAAAACGTTCTAACAAACAATGGACTCTAATCAAAGCTTTCTAAAAATTTGGTTCCCCTTCCGAGACGTTTAGAATTTAAAAAAATTTTTAAAAGCTTTTTAAAAATTTTGTTCCTTTTTCGGGACATTAAGAATTGTTCGATAGCTTGCGAAAACATTACAATTTCGTATACGTAGAATGTTTTAATAAAATTGTTCAACATAAAATGGCTCCGCTAAAAAGTTTTCTAATAATCTGCTTCCCTTCCATCCAGTCAGTGTCGTTAGATCCATCCAAAACTGGGTGGATTTTCCTCTCCTCCTTTTACCCTTCCACTATAACATTCCACTACCATGAGCACACTCCAACGTCCCCCACTACGACCATAGACTGGTCACGTGACGAGCCGCGCAACGTGTTACATATTACTGTGGTCATCAGAGAGGTGGTAAACTGTATTCCCCTCGATTTAACCGATCTGGCGACACTGTCTCCAGTCTCCTGAAAAAATCGGGACCACGATGATCCACTGACTACATTCTTTGAACTTGCAGCTGCCGTAATGTCGGTTGCATATGCGCATAAACATAAATATACATCGTCACGAGGTCCGGTCCGCGAAACGTTCCCGGTCGTCTCCCTTTCACGACTTCATTTGTGCCCGGTGACCATAGAAACGTTTACACCGTAACAAGAGAAGAGAAAGAAAGAATAAAACGGTTTCGGATGCCTTCTTCCTCCTCCGTTGGTGGTAAACGTCTCATCGATCTTGATCGTCGTCGTCGTAACAGCGATTGTGCTTGGACACAACGGCCACTGAATAAACAAGGAAGAATCTGGGCCGGAGACCTCTATCCGTATCTCTGTCATCAACGGATCCGTCGTGATAACCGATGATATATGGCCGATTGTTCGTCGAACCGCGAATCTTCGGGAGCAAAACGATGACCCAGATCTCTCGCTAACTAAACGACGGTCAATACGACATGTTACCGTTTCCGTCGCGCACGATGGAAGCGTCACGCGAAGCGGCGCGGAGCGCGGCGTGGCGTGGGCTGCAATTTTTCTTCACTGACAAATGAAAGTAATCTGTTAGCTGGAACCGGCTGAAGATGGTGCATCGTTGGTGCCGGATTTTCTGAAAGACCTTTCGCAACACCAGGTTTTTCTTTCCACTTTTTAATTGCACCGCTGTTGCAATCTGTGAAGAAACGAACTGACCGACATCTTGTTGATTCCGATGAGCGAACGTCTAGCATTTCTGGTGGACGATGTGTTAATTGTGATTCGGAAAAAACCCGTTCTTAAGCATGCACTTTTACTGTACTTTTACCAGAATTTTTCTTCAAGATGTTTGTGTTGTAATTAATTTTGTTATGATTTTTAAATTTGCTTCTCGCAGGAGTGCTAAGCAAAAATTATCTTGACTTTGATGATTTAATAGAAGAGTAGGAAATATTGATTATTGAGTACATAGGATCGTTTAATATTCACATTTACAATTTATTTGGACCGTAATAAATACACTTTCTGCACTTATGATAAAAATGGTTACGTTTAATTTATTGCAGGGGATATATTAAAAATATTTAAGGACTTAAATGTAGTAGTTTCTGCTCGATAAGATAATTAAGAGAATAATTTATTTCATTCCTGTGTCTTGCAATCAATGCAAAAATTTTTTACATTGTAAGATCCTCAGTCGAATAATATATAAGAGAAATCAGTGTTAATTAATTACTTCCGCTTTTCTAAATCACTGCATTTTTTCTCTCGCTCCTGATATTGTAAAATAACTTGGGAAAATGAAAATTTGTATAAAAACCCACAAATTGCATCAACAACAAAGAAAACATAGTACGAAGATCCACAATCTAGGTGCACATCTACATCGTTGCTGATAATGAATATTAAATAAACAATTTGAGTATGCGAAAAATAATTAAATAGAAGATTTAAATTACGGTAAATTATAACAAAGTTAAGTAATACAATTACAACCAGTAATATTAAATAATGTTCTATGAGTAAAAAGAAATAATTTTGCCAGATTGAAATTTCAAAAAGAGTTAACACGTGGCTTTCAGGAAAATTGTCGATTGCACTTCGCGCTCTATTAAAATTCACGAGCCTGCCTTCTGGAAATTAGAGTGGTTAATTGGTCCGATTACATTCACAAAGTATGACTGTAAGAAAGATAACTAAAATGCCTGACTGGTTGAATTAATGCCATACGAGGAATGCTCGCTTGCTATGCGTAACCCCGAGCGACACCGCTCGACCACGCATTGAAATCACTCGAGCAGCGTGCTACCGCTGCACTCATATCTGTATTACACACAAACAACGAAACGACTGGCATTCTCTAGTCGAATTCTATTTCCGTGCAATGCACTACGCATTCCCCGGGTAGCTATTAAAATTTGAACCGAACATATGTACGAGATAAAATTTCATTCTCTACATTCTTCGAGATCCGACCATCTGCACAGAATTCGTAATAAAACCACCATTGTATTAAAAATTATCGTTCTTTTATAAAATCAATTAAACCAAGCACTATAACAGAATCCTTTTAAGATCGTGATTAAGACTTCAGACTGTAGGAACGGCGAATAGAATTTTCCTGGGGCAATGTAGACTGTTATCTTCCTGTTATCCATAGCCTCCAAACGGAATACTAAAACCACCTGTGCATTGAGAATTGTCTTTATTCTATCATGAAGTCGACTGACGCTAATCATTTACTGTAAGAAAATCCTTTCAAGATTAAAACTTCCGAAAGGACAAGTATAATTTTCTGGTATCGAAATAAAATTATTGAATTTTTCATCCTTTAGATAAAATAGAATATCTACTAACAAATACACTAAGTAATCATCAAATAGACAGTATATACTAAGCATTATTAATCTACGTGAACATATAACCGAAGGGGCAATATTATGATTTGGAAAAAACTTTTTTCAAGGTCATTTTTTGTAGATATCAAGGTCATCAATTTTTTTTTAATGGAACTAAATATTTTTTTTTATCGCGATGTAATAGTAGAGTTGAAGACCTCTTCAATGACATATTATACAATGACCTTCGCGTGACCTTGGGTATGAAAAATCCAAAAAGCATTACAGGTATTATCAGTGATTAATTTACTACACTAATTGGTTTGATTGAACTACTTGTATTTCAATACATGTTCGAAATGATGACCATTGTTTTCAATACATTGTTGTATACGGAAAATAAATGATTCTCTGGTGTACAACAATGTATTGAAAACAATGGTCATCATTTCGAACATGATCCCAATTAGGAAATTCCTGCAAGAAATTAAAATGAAATCGCCGCTGATTCAATATTCGTGGGTTCTCGCACCAAAAAAAATTCGCACATAAATGCATAAAAATATCCGCAGTGTTCGAACAACTAATTCTAATGAATTCGAGCACAGCCACTGCTTGTACACGTGGGAACATCGAGCCCCACCTACAATACAATCGATCCTTGTTAGCAAGGTGTCAATGAGGCGCGGCCCTCGCCTGTATTGTATACTCGCGAATCATTAGGCCGACCGTAATTTGGGAATGGGATTATGTCGAGTTTATAGATCGACGGCGATATAAGAACGGCGTCGCTATTAGCGTGTTGGCTCATTATAGTTCGCATGGGCCCAGAACGCGGCTGTTAGGTTAAACAAGGCGCACCGGTGAGAGGTTTCCTCGGATTTTATCTTGACGCGGACACGCCTAGCGTTCGATTCTACGAGCTCGCGCCTACTCCCGGACAATGTACTTCTCCTCGCGAACAAATTGATTAGTATAACGCTGTTGGTACTGGCACGCGATCCGGGCTCTAGCTGGATCACCGTGGATCATCGTGGATCCTGAAATTTCTGTCGCACGAGCCCTAAACGTGTAATTCTTGAAAAAACTAATAAAATTAGGTCCTTGTACTACAATTATTTTGCGGTTGTAATTATTACTATACCGGTCATTTTTGTGGAAAATAAAACTTGTTCAAGCCAATTATAAGAAACAGAAGTGAAATGAAAGTGCATTTGCTCTTTGAATAATTTGAATAAGTCCAGAATAAATTAACATCATTTAATCCTACTAATCTCTTTACAATTTCGTATTTCCATTTTTGACATAAATTCATCGGATTCGCAGTTTAATATTCTTTTCCGTGTCCTGGTTCTGTTTTTGCAGATAATTTATATTATTTTTATAATTTTACATGATAAGATTTTCTTTGTCGTTTCAAATTTCCTTGAAGGGGAAGAAAATTGAAAATGTTTGTATGCCTGTTTACTCTTCTATGGCTACATGTTGGCAACAACAAAATACTATTTTATGTATTGGTTAGTACAATTATATATTGGTTTTCTTAATAATTTTAATCAAATGGAAATAGTATAAAAGTTTTTCTAAATTCTACAAACGACTTTAGAATTTTATATTTGATCTACTCGTAATAAAATCTGCAGTCTAATAATGAGTATGACTTCATAATAATGAGAAGATTCGATTCATACTTAATCAAATCTAATCGATGTTTAAAATCGAAATTCGATATTTAATTACTAGACTGCAGGTTGTATGCATTTATTAAAGAAATAAGACGGAGAAATATCAAACATTAAAGAGATTGAAACAATTTACCTTTCTTACAACTGAACAAAACTATTAGAAAGAGAAATCAACTCCTACTTGGTTCCTGTGCTCTACAATTAACGCAAACAATTTTGATTTTGCACAAAGTTCCGCAGTCTATTAATTACTCAATTTCTGCCGATTGAATCGAACGAATAAAATGTTACATTAGGTACGTAAGGAAGAGTGGGTTGACAAGGAATATCTTCAAAAATATATTTAAAAAAAAATTGCTAATTAAAGAGCTGGGAATGATCTTGAGCATCAGCAATTTTCTAATTGCGAAGAAGATCCGATGTCTGAGGGGTTAATCGAGTCTAATCATCGATGGAGAGTTCCAGAGCAATGTCGGGACTAACAGACATGTTTTTGCTGGATGTTCCAGGTGTATCCCGGATGGCGGGGACGTCGGTTACACGATGACGGAACTGCAGCCGTCGCCGCCAGGATATCGAGTCCAGGATGAGGCCCCGGGCCCACCTTCCTGTCCTCAGGGTCAGTACAAGTACGCGAGCCACAGTCACGGGGCCGAGACTACCAATTTCAAGAGTGCCACGTCGTATCCTCCGGAAGGCTATGCCCTCAAGCAGAGCCCGTCCCGCTCGGCGCTACCAAACGATTACTATACCGGCAGACGCAGAAACGACGGCAGGAGGTCCGCCGAGGAGCACGAGCCTGGCAACCAGGCTAAGAAACCCACGGCTCCCGGTTACAACGAGAGTCACAAGAAGAATACTGCTGGCTACAAAAACGACAGCGGGTATGCAGGCCTCCAATCAACCCTCCACCTCTCTTCTTCTACCTCTTCTTCGCCTTCGTCCTCTTGCTAGATTCTACTTCTTCTTCTTCTTTTTAAATCGAACTCGCGAGCATCGATTCATGGAGGAATCCTTTTCATGTGTTGCCCATTGGTTCGTTTAATAGGCTTTTAAACTTGGGAATTAATAGGGAGGCTAATCAATTTTTTGAACGATGTTTGTAATAGCACGACCATGAAGAAATCTGAGTAATGTGATGTACTAATTTTGTTGTATTTTTTTCTTTTTTTGGAAAGGAGTTGAGAGGAAGTTAATTGTGGATTGTAAAAAGCGATGTATGGGTGTTGTATTATCGTCGAATGAAGGGAGATTGCGGAAGTGGGGTTTATGGAGCATGGGAGCTGGTGAAGAAGTGAAGCTTCAGGAACTATGATAGTTGACGTGTGTTTGACTTCATTGTCTTTATTGACTGCGTTCGCAGAGAAAAATTTGTTTTAGTGTCTGATATGTGTGCATAGAGGTGCAATTCAAGAGCACTTCTGAACAGGTATCATTTGCACAAGTTTTTTAGAAAATGGTTCTTTAGATTATGCACTGTTTCATGTTACTCGATGTTATTTAAAACATGCATACGTTCATCTGAAAAGAAATTAGAATTAGACTGCGGATCTTTGTGTGAAATAAAAATTGTCTACATAAATTGTACAACACAGGAGCCATATAGTAACGTCATTCTTTCTTTAATGGCTCTAATAAATTGATACGAATATGTCATTATTTTTAAATTCTATTAAACTGTCCACTGCTCTAAATTGCGCTCACTTATTATTATTGTCGCAAACGCATAAAATCCGCATTCTGTGCCAATACATTGTTTCAGGCACTGTATACTCAATAATTACCAACCCTATATCAATTTTTCGGGCATTAACCCCTTGTCCTACCCGCTAACTCCCGATTGCTCGGGTCATAATAAACAACAAGGTCAGTCACGCGTCGAGTCATGTAGCTGTTTAGCTGTATGTTCGAACTTGCGCAAAATGTATACGTCTTATGACATGTATATTCTGGCGCAACGAAAGGAATTGTGAAATAATAAACACGTTTGGGCACAACTAATATTTTTAATATGTCTGGGAAGTAATCGTGATCAATTCATCGGTGAACAAAAATGATTTATAATTTGAAAGTGGATAATGTATCAGTATCAATTTGTAAATTAATACTTAATTTAAATTAATAATGTTTTGAGAACACTCGTAGAAAATTAGTAATCTTCTCCTGTTTACGTTTTTTCCGATCGAAGTACCATGAGCCAGGTTCGCGTTGTTTACGTTTGGTCCGAACGAAGTACAACGAGCCAGGCCAGTGTCGCCAGATCGCTGAAATCGATGGGAATACAATTTACCACCTCTCTGATGACCAGAGTAATATGTAACACATTGCGCGGCACGTCACGTGACCAGTCTACGTTCTTAGTGGGGGACGTTGGAGTGTGCGCACGAGTGGAATGGGATAGTGGAAGGGGAAAAAGAGGAGAGGAAAATCAACCCAGTTTTTGGGTTGATCTGGCGACACTGAGCCAGGATCGTGTTGTTTACGTTTCGTCCGAACGAAGTACCACGAGTCAGGCTCGTCCTTATTGTTTTTGGTCCAAATTTCTCACTACGAGTCTCCCTCGTTGTTGTAGGACAAGGGGTTAATGTTCGCATTTATATAGTTTACTTAACACTTTATTTACCAAAAGTCTATTGATAGAGCTTGCAATAACAGTGCTGTACCAAATTTAAGCTTAAAAATGTTCTTCTACCCAATAATCTCAAACAAAATTATTAGTTTACATTATTAGGGTGAGTTGTAGGTTTATGATTGAAGTTACTGCTGCTGTTGGCCGTAGACTTAAAAAGATTATGGAATAATCGCCAGTAGATTTTAACGACCGATGATATCACCAAACAATGATCTCAAAATCGAACAACAATGAGCTCGATTTTTGTCCACAGCATGCGACGCTGTGCGGTGGCACGATTCCACGATCGAGGGTCAATCGTCGAATCAACCCCTATTACTTGGGAATTAATTGTTCCGCTAATGAGAGACCAGTTTCCACGGTTGTTCGCTCTCTGTCGGGCAGGTTTTTGCGAGCCAGATAAGAGATACCGTTTGGCAGCCAATTAGACATTTTCTGTATTAGTCCCGACACACTTAGATTTCGCGATTAGGTAGCAACGGCAGGCTTCCAGCGATGCCTCTCTCGCGTCGTTACCCGAGGTCCAGGGGAACGACGGTTGCAATTATAGCCTGATTATACGTGATTCCAGTTACGCTGAACTTGTTGACTATTCCATAAATTATGCGGCGGCCACGCATCCCGGTAATAAAGTGGTTCAATGACATCGGGATGGAACACACCGTGCACACACGTTCCTACGGTAGCTACCGGGTTATAGCGTTTTATGAGTGCTTCATTCAGCTAATCTAGCGAGAGGTCGCGCCCAGAGATCGCCTCTCTACGTCCCTGAACACTATATCGCCCGACGTATAATTACGGGAAGCACGGCAAACTTCGCCTGCCTCACTGCTAGTGCTTATTTATTCGCTTAGCACGCTGTACTTTTAATAGACCCGAGGCGCGACGTCGCGTTTGCTTATTTTTCGACGTTAATCTGGAGTGAGAGAGTGAGAGAGAGGCATGGCGAAATTACACTGTCATTTCGCGTCGCACCGACGCTGCTAATGAATATTGATTGCAGATGGGCTAGGGGATTTGTTTGTTGATTATGCCGACGAGACATTAGCGAGCTCGGTTGACAAATTGGGGAAACAGTTATAGTGCCGACACCGTCAGGGTAGATGCATTTTTGCTGATGAACGGACGCTGGTGATTTTGTTCCCGTTGGGGGTGGATTGTGGTACCAATTTTGCTATAGAACATTTTTCTCTGTCTCATTTTTACGTTCATTTATTTTACAAGTTGCTCCGTGAATTTTTAAGGTGCAGGAAATGTTGTGTTTTTATTAATGTGTCTCTGCAGACGTTCGTGTAGGGCTCCAACAATTTTATTGGCATGAAAGGTGGCTTTTAAGATAAACCTTGGATAGGATTTTTCTACGTCTTATTTTGACGTTCACTCATTTTATAAATCGTTTTGTGAATTTATAGAATACAGGAAATGTCGTGTTCTTATTGATGTGCGTTTGTAGGAGTTTGTTTAGGTTTGCAAAAGTTTCATTAGTTTCAGAGGCGGGTTATGATATCAATTTTACTGTGTAGCATGTTTCCTCCGTCTGGAAGAATAATTAAATAAAGAAAGGCGTATGTTCTGTATAAAATTGTCCTCGCAGAGGCAGTAGTATTTTATCCTAGAGATGAAAGTTTGAAAATAAAGAGTGGAAGACAGAAACAACTTGAAAAAGAATTAAATAATAAAAGGAGAATGTCGTGTCTAGAATTGTGCTCACAAAGACAGTGGAATTTTGTAATGGATATAAAAATTTGTAGATGAAGAGCGAGAAATGAGAACAGCTGGAAGAAGAATTAAATAATAAAAGGAGAATGATCTATTTAGAATTGTTCTCACAAAGTCAGTAGAATTTTGTACTCGAGATAAAAATTTGATGAAGACCGAGAAATGAGAACAGCTGGAAGAAGAATTAATTAATGAAAGGAGAATGATCTGTTTAGAATTGTTCTCACAAAGTCAGTAGAATTTTGTACTAGACATAAAAGTTTGAAGATGAAGAGTAGGAAATGAGAGTAGCTTGAAGAAGAATTAAATAATGAATGGAGAATGATCTGTTTAGAATTGTTTTCACAAAGTCAGTAGAATTTTGTACTAGACACAAAAGTTTGAAGATGGAGAGTGGAAAATGAGAGTAGCTTGAAGAAGAATAAAATGAGTATAGGAGAATGTTCTGTTTAGATTTGTCCTAAATTTTGTGCGAAAGTTTGAAGATGAAGAGTGGGAGGTGAGGTTGATGAGGAATGAGTGTTCGAGAGTGAAATGAAGAATGATTTTTGTTTGTTGGGTCAGGTACAGCGAGAGCGTCGGATTCGACAGTTTCACGCTGCCTCTCAACGAGAGAGACGAAGCGTCGCCACCGCCAACGCCACCAGTCCGAGACGCTTCGAGCCTCAAAGGCGTTTGCTATGGGCCTGGCCACGAGAAATACCCATCGTGGCCCAGCGCGCCGGAGGGACACCCTGACGAGGACGTTCACGGCGCAGGTCACAACAGCGGATCCCATCGTTCGAAGTCCTGGACCGATCACACCAATTACCCGAAGGAGAAGCCAGCCCAATACACCAGACCGCACACGAAGAGGCCCAATCCGGCGTTCACGCAGCAGGTAACGTCCATTCTCATTCCTATCTATCATTATTTCCTTCCAAAACGACTATTAAGACTCGATAAATTCCACGAATTTGCTGGACCTTTACAAATAGCCAAATCGTTACATCAATTTATTTAACACTACCGTGCTTTTGAAAATTCACCGATTCCTTAACGTGTATCCAACTGGATTTTGTTCTCTGTTGTTTGTCATATTTTAAAATTATTTAAGGTATTCTCTTTCGTGGATAGATTGTTTTAATTCATGTTGATTCAAAGAAACTAGATTATTGACTATTTACTGTTAAAGACAAGTAACCAATAGAATTAAATTCATCACAAAATCGAAGTAAATAATTTTATTCTATACCAGTTCATTTATGAAATAATTTTGACAGCTTAGTATTTATTATAGTCGATAATATTTTTATTTTCTTTGTGCATACATATACAATTTTTATTGATGCAATTTTGAAAAACTATAATCTAACGTCAATGTGTTCTTCTTTATAAAACCAATAGAATAAATCAAAAGCGTACACATACCGCAATATAAAATTAGAAATACGACGTACATGGTTGAATTAAATCCTCGAAGAAAAATGGATTTTATGCATTTGTAATAAAAATCGGTTGTTGCAATTTAAAACAGGAGAAAAATTAAGATAATTGAAAAATAAGAAGCGTTAAAATTATTTCTGAAAGAAACAAATGTGTAACTGCCCCGCATTTCCTGCAATTCATGCAGGAAATGTTTATTTTGCTCAAAGATCCGCAGTCTAATAATTACACGTCCCTTGCGTTTTAATTGTAAGGCACACTCCTACATGTTTTGGGTGTTCAGCCAATACAATTTCAAAAAACCATTGTCCATTATATTTAACAAGAATAGTCAATAGACCAAAGACTTCCGGGCTCCGCTTTCTCGCTATCCTCCACTCCCATCGGTAGACCATTGACTCATCCTCCGAGCACATGCAAAAACACTCAACGTTTCGCCGAAAGCGATACGTCACCGTGCCAATTACGTTTTGTAAGGTAATTCGTCCACGTGTGGACGTGTCGGCGTGGCGAGCATTTGTGCGTCGCAGTTGGTTACGAAATTGAAAACTCATTTGCAAGGAGGCGAAGCACTTTCGAGCGTGTTAACGAGTCACGAGAGAGAGAGAGAGAGAGAGAGAGAAAGCCAGGAGATAGAGGAAAAGAGAGGCGTTATCCATTTCCAGCGCGTTTTAATCGGCGCGCGAGGTTTCACGACGGGCCCCAGGAAGTTTAATTGGGCCCGTGAGCGTGTCGCGTTAACCATCGAGCCCCAACGTAGGTCAGAACCTTGGAAAGATCGTGCTGCACCCTAAAACGACAAACACAATTAATCTCGCACACCCGCGCGAACCCTCCTTTCTCTCCGCGGGTGACATAATCGTCGCAGACCGCCGGGGAAGTAGGCCAGCGATTTCGTGGCAACACACACGGGCCCTGTTGTTCGCTGCATGGGGTCCACGGGGACCCAGTAAGACTCTACCCGAGGTGTTGCACATTTCGAGGGGAAAAATACTGCACGGATATTTCAGACTTGCAGGTTGGAGAAGAACGATTTACGAATTTACGATTTTATTGGACGAATTTACATAATGATCTTACTTAATGATTTTACACAACAATCGTACTCGACGATCTTATCCTACAATTTTATCTATCCGACGATTGGCAGAAATAACGCGGTAGATAAACCTCATATATTTAATACATCAATTACAATAAAATTGTAGTAAATGTTAACACGGACAATAAATGCGTACACAGGATGTAACGGAAACGATACCACGATTTTACACGACACAAGCGTCACTAAACTGCGGATCTTATGCATTTATAAAAAAAATTAGTTGATCGGATGCAAAACAGGAAAACATTTAAAGATTTTAACGCTTCACATTTCTTTTTCCATAATTATTCAAATTACTGCTTCCATTAGAGATTATTGCATTTTCTGACTTCAAACACATCTTGCCATGAAAATTGTGAGAAATATAAATCAATTCAGTCTCATCATTTTTATAAAACAATGTATACGAGTCGCATTTTGTGCTCGGTACGGTTATAGTGATTAACTATACTGTTGTATTATTTCCAGCTTGTTACAGTGATCAAGAAACGAAATAAACATTTACATATGTTCTGCAACTTAAGATGAATGCAGACGATTTTTTATTTTGCTTAAAAATTCGCAGTCTATACATCATAACGTTCAATTTCTCGCATTGCACATGTCGATTATATTGCACACATCGTTTATACTTCATCCAAAAATGATTTTACTCGACGTTCTTGCTCTACAATTTCATTCGAGGATATTATTCGACGATTTAATCCATTCGTTTCTATCGAATAAGATTGAGGATTTCCTTATTACAGTAATTAGATCATAGCATACGATTTCCAATCGAATGATGCGCGTAGTCATGCAAAAAACGGAATGCTTAGCTTTAAGAGCGGGATTATGGTTCCTGGTGAACCACGGACACGCGCGATTGCGTAACGCATTACGCAGTCAGCGTACACGCGGTTAGGATTGCTGCCAGAGTACACTGGTAACAGTTTCTTCGAATGGCTCTTAGACGGAACAACGATTTTCCTCGTTGCAGCTGAAGACTGTCATGGAGCGGTGTGAGAAGATCCCAGCAGAGACTTTCGAGTCTAGGAACAGGGCTACTGTGGAAGAGGAGCCGAGATTATGGCCCCGTGTTGATCGCGAGGGTAAGGCTTTGGGCGATGAAGAGTATGTCGTCCCATCGCCGCCTGAACGCGAGCAACAGACCGCTCAGACCCTCAGTCATGCTGATCTGGAAGCGTACGTTAGGAGCTATCAGGATCCCCAGGTGTCCCAGGTAAATTCTAGTTACTTTGACTTTATCCCAATTAACTGAACTATCACTAAACTATTTTACAACAAAAACATTTTACTTATTTCTATTTGAACAGGTTATTTTAGCACAATTAGAATCGGATGAAAATTTCTTTCATCGATTCAGAAATTTCCTATAATCAATATAAAGTCAAGACAATGTTAACATTGCTAATGTACACGTTTTCATGTAGCTTGCAAATTTGAGATGACCGAAGATCTATTTGTTGGGTTATGTTAAATGAAGTTCACGTTTTAAGCGTTAACTAAATTTATTCATTGAAGTTTAAAAGTAAATCAAGAATATATTTCGCAAAGATGCGGTACACACGCATACAAAAATCACTTGCACTTGAAGTGAATAGAAATGGTTAGAGCCATTTCTTGAGGCGAAAACTGTAGAGAAAAATTTGGCAATTTCTTAAAAAAAGAAACAGAATCGCGATTGCAACACCAGTAATATTATTTTATAATGTAACTAACTGTTAGATAAAGAATATGTTAGACACTTTGGTTTCGAAATAATTGCAATAACCATGCGTTGAAATCTCCCGAACGATGTGTCTTATCACGCATCGAAGTCTCCCGAACGATGTGTCTTGCCACGTGTTGAAGTCGCTCGCGCGTCTCTTGCGTTCACGGCTTTATCACACGAATCTTCTTCGACAAATGAACCAGAATTTTTATTCAAAACATTGAATATGTTGTATTGATTTATGTAGTCACCTTGTATATTTTTTCATAAGTTATTATATCAATTTTGTGGGTGCAGGTGGACATATACAGGGAGGCCACACTGACACAAGCAGGTCTCGAGGAGTACACAAGGGTGCAGCACTCTCAGCAAGCTAGTTACGCACAATCCGAAGGCTACCACAGTTACGTTTCCAGCGTGGACTCCACAACGAACACACCGTTCCTCGACAGGTACTAACAATTTTCACAATCTTCTACCAAGTATGAACAACCATCAACTTCTATCAACATTTCAACCCAGTTTGTAAGGAGGCTCTTCTACTTTCTCAGTTTCTAACAGCTACTTTAAGCTTTCAGTGAAAATCCCAATACGAACATTAATCATCATACTCCCTATTGAGCGCAATAATAGTAATTCCTAATCAAAGATAATTTCAATCAAAAAATCAATATCTTCTCCCTCCTAAGTACTCTATTCCATTCCAAAGAAATTAACCGTCTTATTAAACGTACCTAAATATTTTTCAGTACTCTAACAAAATCAATAAGCCATGTTTAAAATGAACCTAGTCCAATACTGTCCATAAAATCATTAAAGCCGTCCACCATGTTAATCATTCCAGACAAATCAATTAAGTTATAACCATACTGATATACTAGTACATCTTACCTGATACATCTCATGCGATTACCTACAAATATTGTTTCTACTTCCACATCTAACTCAAACACAACTCACTCAACTGTCTTCAATCTTATTTTCTCAGATTGCGAAGAGACAGCGAGGCAGTAGCTCAGCGACCAACGTCCACCTGGGAGGACACCTCCAGAGAGGGCAGAGACAGCGTGGTGACCACCTCCAGTGGCAGCGCGTCAAGCAGCGAGACCCTGAAATGGCACGGCTCGATGTCAGACGTGAGTGTCTCCAGTGGCCTGCCGGCTCGTCAAAGCACATCAGACCGCTGGCACCACGGATCAATGTCGGACGTCAGTAGCGTAAACGGAGGGATTCTTCCTCGAAAATCGAGCAACGGTTGCCACGACAAATGGCAGGGTTCTATGAGCGATGTGAGCAGCACTGGGCTTTCTCCAACCACCAAGGGCAGACACAGTGAAAAATGGCCTGACAAGTGGCAAGTCTCTATGAACGATCGCAACAAACAGAACCAGGGAAGATCCAGCTTGCCCGCAGTGATCAGCCACTGTAGTTCTTCGACTAACGTTGCTGACGTGTCAACGGTTCGCGAGAGTAAATGGCAAGAGTCTAACATCGACGAGGAATCGTTGGACAAGTCGCAGAGTAGTTCCGAGTGGGATGGATCGATGAGGATTGAGAATGATAAATATGGACCCCTGACCCAACCGATGCCGCAGAGCCCTATCCGACAGCCGACGAGTCCTCAGAGTCCCGAGACGTGGAATCCTATACATGGGTCTATGTCTGATGTCAGTCAGGCTAATGGACTGTCTTGCAGCAAGCAGCTGATTGCTCATAGTGCCAGAGTGCAGACTCCGCAGAGACACCATTCTGAGAGCGTTCTCTATCTGGATCGAGAGAGGAACCAACGGAAACTGTACCCTGTTAGCACTACGCAGCCTCAGGAGTCCTCTCCGTCATCAAGGTAGCAGGAAAAGATCAATTCATGCTTGTAATTTATCATCTTAATACGAAACACAAATTGAGCGAGTTAGACAGTTGAAGAAGATAGCCTGATTTCATATTCATGTATATTTTTTGATGTTACTGCTCTTCGATTCTTTATTATAATGTCAGAAAAAGAAGACTGGTCTTAAATTCTTCAGTGCAGTCTAAGCAACACAAGACTGGCCTCCAGTTCGTCATTATGCTTGTTATCGTTCTTCATGTACTTCTACATTTTCCTGCTCTTATATTTTTCATCATAATATCACAAAAGTCCTCTGAAAGTCTTCATCATGATGTCAGAAACACAAGATTATTGTTAAGCTCAGACATACCATTAAACATTCACGAAATTCTATCAGAACCCACGATACACTCATAAAAATTCGAAAAACAAATCAGTACTTCATGCTTAGCAAACTTTCCTTAAAATCACCTAAATCATACTCTCTTCTTCCAGGATGCCGTCAACCCAACAACCCCAGATGACAGTAGCAGAGCGCATAAACGAGCTAGAGAAGCAGCAACAGCAGCAAATGCGCTACACCTACTTAGACCCTGAGAAACGTCACAGAGTCTCGGACCCAACACTGAAAGCTATACAAAAGAAAGCATTATTATCATTCTACGAGCGTCACCACCAAGCTTCCTGGCGGTCGGAGCCTCAACTAGCCCAGGGAACAGCTCCAGCTCCTCAGAGTCCACCCCCGCAGCCACCCCCACGTCCCAGACCATCGTCTTCCAGACGAGCCAGCTCTGCTTCTGATTACGCCAGTGGTACTTGGAGAGAGAATGCTAACAGAAGTCAGAACCAGGGTAACGGGGACTTGCCGAGTCCGAAGCATCAGCACAGTAACAGCTGTGGTAGTTTATCTACGGATCTATTAGGCCCAGTGATAGTTGGACCAGCTATATCCATTGATGATTGGGTCCCAGAGAGGCCACCCAAGAAACCACACTTGAGGAATGTGTTTAACGATCGTGTTCCTAGCCCAGATTTGCCTCCACCTTCACCCCCAACTGTCACTGAGAACGAGGTACACGACTGCGATGATCCTCTGCCTCCTCCGCCCCCAGAACTCAGTGAAGACTGCTTCGTGGACCCTCAGAGGAAGCCTAATCATCATCCCGAGGAGCCCAAGGCGAGAGACAGGTCCTCCGACAGACACAAGCTGGAGAGACACTCGATGAGAAGATCGAAACACGGTAGCAAAAGGGAGCTCGAAAAATCTACTTCTTCTGGGAAGTCGTCCCCTAACTCTCCTACTAAGACTCCTCAGGAGCAAGACCATCAATTCGTCAGAGCTACCATAGCTTTGAAGCACGCAGAGTCTGAACTGGTACTCGAGAACGGTGTCTCTGCTGGGTTTGCTACTCACAGAATGGTGGCCACAGGGAGGTCCAGCTTGAGATATCCCTCCACGCAGAAGCTGATGGTGAACGGAAGAGTAACTCCAGCGAGGAGGATATCCGACGAGCGCTCCTTTGCTAACAGACCCCCAGCACAACTCCCTGATCTCATCTCCCAGCGTTATAGTGATTCCGGGAACCAGAGACCTGCTCCCCAAGTGCCTGTCGAGCCGAGGATCATCAGACAGGAGTCCATGAGAGTGGATAGCTCCAGACTCGACGTCTCTGGCTTGCTGAGAAACGAGCCCTCTCAAAGACTGGAGTCCTCTTCAGGCCAGAGACCTCAGCCCCAAGTGCCCAAGAGCGTTGACAAAAATTCCTCCGGCAACCAGGTGAACCAATCAACGAGACCGAACTATCTACCTGTCCCTGAGACCCAGAAGAGTGCCTCCAAGTACCTGGAAGGCCCAAGTCATGCGTTTTCGATCGGTAGCCCAGTGAAGACGGGCTATGAAGCCAATTCTAAGATGTTCCCAGCTGAGTCCAATCCTCAGAAGTACCATGAGCCACCGAAGTACGTGGGTAACCATCATCAAAGACACGGGGATGCTGTGCAGAGGAATTACTATGCTGTGCCACCGAAGTATATCGATGCTCTCAAGCAAAAGCCTCAGCCGCAGTGTCCTACCGAGAGATTTAGTGGATCCGGATCGCCTAGTTCGCCACCACCGCCACTTGCACCCCGACAAAACACTCCTGGCAGGAAGTCGCTGCCACCACCGCCGAGACCTGCACCCCCGCATGCTGTCCAAGGGTGAGTCTTAACATTTTTGTTAATGATTTTAATACTAGCGGACTGGGACGGGTAGACTGCGGATCTTTATGTAAAATCAAAATTGCATCAATTGCAAGGTACTGGAGCCAACAAAAGTTTATTTCTTCTTTTAATAGTTTTAATAAGTTGTTAGTAATATAACGACACTGTGAAATTCATTTAATCTTTTCTTTTTATATAATCTTTTTATATAAATGCATAAAATCCGCAGTCTACAGTCTTGATATTTTTAATGCACGACTATTGAGATTGTAAAGGTTCATCCATGAGGAATTATTCAACAAAATTGTTACTTTGGGTTACATTGTACAAAGAATGCCTAAAAATTTTGATAGATTCATTCTTGTTATTTTTATCAAGAAATGTAAAATAGTCACATTTAAATTCAAATGTCAATT
Source organism: Sphecodes monilicornis (assembly GCA_913789915.3). Classification (NCBI taxonomy): domain Eukaryota; kingdom Metazoa; phylum Arthropoda; class Insecta; order Hymenoptera; family Halictidae; genus Sphecodes; species Sphecodes monilicornis. Next base: position 10,209,911 of record OU565285.1, on the reverse strand, counting down.
GTTAGCATTGATCTTAACGTTATTGATAAGTAACTGACGATAGGCACAGTGCTCATTGTGGACCTTCAATAGTTGTGTTCTTTATTTGACAGAGCATGCAATTTTATTTTATGCTATTCTCGGTCTGAAGTCCTCCGAGATTCATTCTTATAAAAAGCACACGGTTGAAATGTGTGTACATATTATATCTAATGTGTTTCTTCAAGAAATTAAGAGAAAATTGCTCATTAATGTGGGATCAGGACCCCCCAGACCAAATACTGTAAGGAGATTAGGAAAAGTAGGAGGGTTCCGTGGGTATGTTGTAAGAGTTGATCAGTTACAACCGCGAGGGTTCTGGGTTCGATTCCCGGCGCGGAATTCCTCATTTTTCCTAAGATCCTACATTAATGGATTTAGGGACTTACTTAGCCCTAGATTGAGCATATCATGTGAAAAAAAATACTTGCAGCTTTACTAGCACCATTAATTGATTTATAATTGCGTTTTGTATTGTGAAAGAGTACTAATTCGCTACGAATCGTAAATCGTAGCCCAAAGCATTCCAACCTAACTCTAGGACTCAATAGTCCACCCTAAACGCTGATTCTTAAATTCCTCATCAGAATTGATACGTCTAGGCTCGTTATATCCCCTTATTAAATATCTGGACTTTATCTCATCCCACTTATCTAACAACCAACAGGATCTTTGCAAATTATGTCCCCATCACGTTATCCGCGTGCCGTTTCATTAATTCCAAAGTAACAAATCGAATTGGTCAACGGAGAAGAGAACTGGCGACTGCCAGTTTTTTAGTCGTTCCACCAAGCTCGTCACATTATTCCTGGCGACGTTTATTCGCCGATTCAATGTTGCGTACCGTCGGATCGTCTCCGACGATGATCAGTGGCAAAGAGACCGCTTGGTTTTTGGAACGTTCTGGAAGGTACTGGTTTTCGCATTCGCGGGGATCTCCGCGGACATTTGTTTAACCGGTCGTCAATTAGAGATCCAGTGGATCGCGGACGGGACCCTGCAACGGAGAACGCACACGATCCTGTAATTGCGGCGTAATTGAATGGTAAATGGCCGCTGCCTGCGCGACGCGCTCGCACCGTCATCCATTATACCCGCTGCGCGACGTCTCGGCCGCTTATCCCGAGATCGATCAGCAGAATCAGTGGTAACCGCGAGCATTCTCTCGGTGTTGTCGATAAGACGCTTATTAACGGCACGGGAGATCGATAGATCGCCGGGGAACCGGCGAACAGACAACCCTTTGACAGGCCTTTGGACATAATGCTGCACGGAAACCGCGAAAACAAGGATTCCTGTTTCATTTATTTTCTGGTGGTTCGAGGAGAACGGTACCGGTAATTTTGTGGATCGATTCTAGAAGAAGTGGCCCGGCAGATCGATAGATCTGTAGGAAGATGCTGGACGTTGGATACTAGATGTTACATTCTAGATATTTAGACGTTAGTCGTTGTCAGCCAACATTAGTATACGGAAAAGTCCACAAAACTGGGATTTGCGTTTTCACTGATCAAGACGAGATAAATGGCTAGGAGGATCGATAAGTCGATACGGAGATCTCAACCCTTTATCTATTCCAGGTAGGTTCAACGTATTCCCCTCCGAGAACTGCTAGGTCCCCACCATCGAACCTCTTCCCACTACTACGTACAGCCGTAGAGTTAGTGAATGCTGCGCGCGCCGCGTGGCTCTCGTGGTGGGAGCTCCCCACTACTGTACATTATAACGATGAAGTCTAAGAGTGGGGGAAGAATCTAAGCGGGGAAGGTGCCTCAAATAGCTCCGGAGCTACTGGTTGGAACTACCTGATCTATTCTGTAGAGACATTACAACATATAAATTTGGAAAATTGAGATTCCTGTTGGACTATAAAAAACCGGGATTTATATTGGCTCATATTGATCCTCTGATAGTTAAGACTAGAGGACAGCATCGATTATATTGATCAATTATAATATACATGGCTAGAGAGATCGATCAATCAGTAGGGAGGTACCCAACCCTTTAGCTATCCTTTAGAGACACTATAGTATTGGTTTTTCGATGACTTGCGATGGAAAGTAACATTGATCTAACTGATAAATTATAGTATAAGTGGACAAACAGACTGCGATTCTTGTTGGTTTATATTCGTACCAATTTATGCTGAAGATTGGCATTGTTTCCTCAGATCAATTGTGGCACAAGTAACCAGGAAGATCCACAGATCTGAAAATCATCAATCATTTAAGTACCCTCTAAACACGTCAGAGAGTCTTAAAAAAATCTCGGTTTCCATTTTATTGTCTTCTCTGACGACCTGCTGTCGAACGGTACACTATCCTGAACCATGGCAAGCAGATTGCGGTTCCGTCCATTGTTTCTCACGGTCTCCCGTGTAAAATGGCGGCTGGGTGTTTAGGGTTAACCAGCGAATTCATGATACGAAAGTCGAAATCGACCCAGCGAGCAGGATTGGTCATTGAAAAGAATAGTCGGGCAAGAATCACCGGCCGGGATTATCGTCGCTACGAAACGGAAAGACGGTGATTCTTTTTCGTCGGTCCCGGAGTCCGCAAACTCGTAAATCCCCCATGGGATCATGGAGTGGACGGTGTGCCGATAGTTCGGCGAACCGCTCTCGAGACTCCTCGGCGCAGTTAGAGAGACCGCGCGGTCGTTAATTATCTTCTCGTTCGCTCGCTCGAGCGAATCGCATGCGTTACCATCGGATTATCATTGCAAATCTAACGGTGCCCATTACCGCCGGCTGATTTACGAGCGTGTGACTTTCCCTGAATCGCGTCCACCGCCGAGGCCCTAAACGACGTCGCCGATCGGGCCCCGCGGAAACGATTATGATGCACCGTTTCAATTAAATCCTCGGTTAAATTACAGGCTGGATTCGATCCTCTTCGACGAGCGACACTCGGTTCGCGGGACGTGTAAACGGTGACTTGTTCACTTTATTTCCGTGACGTGGCTCGATTCCGTGACTCCGAGCTTAGCGCGATCCACTTAACGGGCTATGCATCATCATTCTCTGAACTTGGATATGGCTTAGAAACGGTCTTATCGGACGCGTGATTTATTCGAAGGCGACCGTGGATCAGTAGTAATTCATCGGATGATAAAAATTTTGTATTGAGACTGCTGGTGTCGCGCATGGTCGATGATCGTGGACTTGGATTTTGTGTCGCGACTGTCTCGTCAATCTAATTAACGTCTCTATTTAACTCTGAAACCTTGCCTCATAATATTGAGTCACACTCGAGATGAAGTGTGCAAACGTAATTCTAAATGGTGTTCATTTCCTTTAAGTTCTTATAAAATTGTATTCTTCTGTTGTTAATATGAATGTGAATTTTCTTTGTCTACCAGGAAATTAGTATGGATAAAGAAGATGTGATCCATTACTCTATTATTTCATCATATATTTTATTTGAAGGGTTACTCATTATTTATTACTAACTCTACTAGATATATTTCAATAGGTCTTCTAAGTAGATATTGTTCTCTTAAACCTTTTTTGTCCAATGAAAGTTTAGAAAATTGTTCAAAGTTGATCTTCTGAGCAATCGAGGCTCAGAAAATTAGAAGCTGATGCGGGAATTGGAAAACACGATAAAAAGATTGATAAACGAGTCTAAACAGAGATTTGAGCCTTTCTGGAGGCTTCAAGATGAAAGACATGTGCTTTCGGACAAGTTCTCGTAAGAATTCTTAAAAAATCCATGATAGAAAATATTGTCTGATAGTCTGAGGATTTCTAAGCATTGCCAAAGTCATAGTAGGTAGCAATTTGGTTTCTTAAGCATTTAGAATCGGTGGATTGAGAAACGAGAGGGGTCGAAGGCATCGCGAAGGTTTCGTGACCCATTCGGCCGCCTCTTTGTCCATCGGTCCGTTTTTGGGTCACGAGACGTTCACCAGACGGGGATTGCGGTGTTCAAGAGAACTCGAATGATGGCGCGAGAGGAAATTAACGATGGATTAATAATAATTGCGCCGCGAGGAGGAGTCGGCGAAGTTGAGAGGTACAGGATGTAGACTCGATCCCACGGGCCGATAAGCCGTTTCACCTTTCTTTTGTTTCGTTCTCGCTCTGATTGGGTGGCCAAGCTGGCTTCTGTGACGGTCGAGCGGTCGTCCGACGCCGACCTCGGGACACGGTTCGCGAAGCAAACGCTTCGACCTTCGACAGAAGGAGTTGCAGATCCGTGGAGGAAGACATAATGGTCGAAATCGAAAAATTTCGCGACAGTTTTCCTAGAAAATATTTCTGAATGATCCACTGTCTTACTCATTAATATTGCCAACTGAAGAAGTATATATGTGCGAGAAGTGTATATGTCGGTAACTGCTTTAGAAAAATTCAACAAAGTATTCTTAAAAATGTATAAATCGGATTATAAGTCCAGAAACTTTTAAAATTGTCCTCCTTTTATCTAGAATTATTGTATCAACGCTCCTTCAATTATAACGTTTAGCAACATCTTATAGTTCAAACACTCGTCAAGTTTATAATTGATTTTTATTAAAATACAGAAAAAATTACCAAGACGATCGAATAAGTACATTTAGGTATAATAGCAAACATTTATTTTTCCCAAAGAAAAAAGAGGCAACACTGTAAATGTACGAGCGACAATTGGAGGATCAGAAACCACTGGCATAAAATATTTGATCAAAAAATAACCTAAAACTTAGTTAGCTACCAAGAACAATTTGCTATGGCAACCTTCCTTGTACCAATCCTCAAGCGGCAACAATATTGATACTGAAGATAATCCTCATTCCTCAACTAGCGCTTCTAATGTTCGCCGTTAGGCGGCTACCCTTTCTCACTGCAGTGATTCTTCACTCGTTAGCATAAATAGAGGGTACTGTCAACCATCCACTGTGGATGATCCACCGTTTAGGTTCTGTTCTCTTCTGTTCAAGGATATCGCGGACACAATTAAAACATGTTCTTTAAAAAGTCGATAATTAATGCTTGCGAGCTTAAGAAAGATCTTCTTTGATGTCTGCATTGCGAATGATATAGCTAAGCTGTTGCGAGCGTGTAGGAAACAGTGTCGCCAGATCGGTTAAATCGAGGGGAATACAGTTTACCACCTTTCTGATGACCAGAGTAATATGTAACACGTTGCGCGGCACGTCACGTGACCAGTCTACGGTCTTAGTGGGGAACGTTGGAGCGTGCTCATGGTAGTGGAATGGGATAGTAGAAGGGGAAAAAGAGGAGAGGAAAATCCACCCAGTTTTGGGTGTCCCTGGCGACACTGGTGCGAAAGCTGTATAAGATTGTATGAAATTATAAGAGTGTGTACAGAAGAGAATATGTTGGGTTTTTGTGTAGCTTGGTGCGTTAGTGTAGTGATTGACTATGAGCGAAGCTATGGGAGGAAATGCACACTGAAGACCCTTAGGTGTATTATTGTATTATTTGTAAATTGAAAAAGTGTAAACCATAAAATATTTATTAAATTGTAGACGATGGTGTGAAAGGTCAATACCACCATTTTTTGGTACGAAAAGAAAATATGAAAACAAACATTAGAAAGGTAAACTTGTCAAAGAATGCACACTGTTTGCAGTCGCTGTCAGGTACTCGTGATTTCGCATGCACACAGTGGTCAATCAGCCGTAATGAGGCAGCGTAATTATCGTTCTGCCACATCGGCGGCTGTCGGCCCAACGTTTGTCCACGTAATACGAGATCGCAAAAGTTGCACCAATGAACGTCGTCGATTTGGAAAACTGTGCCGGGGGAGATCATTCGTCAACGAGATGATGGTTCCTTCGACTTGTTCTCTTGGTCTCTCTCTCCCTTTCTCTCTCTCTCTCACTCTCTCGCTCGCTCACTCTCCCTCTATCTCTTCTTCGGAGTATTCGAGCCCGCGAAGGCTTAACCTTTCCGGCGAATCGAGCCACGAGGTAGAAATGTCAGAAAAAAGGTTACCGCGTGTTGGCACCAGGGGCGTGTTGGCCTGTTCCTCGACGCTCGATTATGCTCGCCAAGAGAGCAGACTAACGCGTGAGAATTTTCGTCGACTTCCATCGAATAGTTGACGAAACGTGATGCTGTGGATTGATCTTTTTATAGGGCTCGTATCAGATGAAGTAGCAATTTTGCTAACAATTTATGAAACAGAAATGATCATAGTCATTACTAGACTGCGAATCATAATGCAAAATGAAAATTGTTTGCTTCGATTATGAGCTGGAACCAAACCGAAATTTCTTTATTTCTTCAATCATTTTAATAAGCTGATATTAATACATTGAAAGCGTTAAATTCTTTTAATCTGTCTCTTGCTTTAAATTGCACATACTCATTTTTACTATAATTGCATAAAATTCGCAGTCTAGTTATTACACACATTAGTCTTCTATATAGTCTATCTCTGGTTTTTCGGTACCTATAGAATGATAAAATAGATTCCGGATCTTTAAGCAAAATAAAAATTCTCTACCTCAATTGCAACAAACTGAAGCAAAATAAAAATTGATTTCCCTTCTTAATAGCTTTAATAGATTGAAAATAATACAACAATAATTCTACATTCTAGCGTAGCTAGAGTTACTACATTAGTCCTGCCACCTATTTCTTATTAAATAATTTTGTGCAATCTATCAAGAAGTCAATCTTTTCATCAAATAATCTAATGAATTGTACAAGTTTGTTTTCGCGATTCGGAAGAAGAAAGAAATAATGATGATCATTGGTCTTCTACTGGGTCGATGTGCAATTATCGTTGCCTATGTTTAAATGCCAATTTTGGGTTGAAAACCCATTTTTATTTAGCAAGCATTTTACACAATTTTGCTGTCACGACCGCAGCATTGTAGGATATGGTTCATCGAGTGGAATCAGCGATACTCGAGAGATCGCGTGATTTACTTTCCTCGCGATAAAGACGCAGTTAGCGAAAAATGCGCTGAGTCGGCCATAGGTCCTATTCGAACCAGTAATCTAATCGCGGCGATTTCCAAGCGATTACGTCTCGGTCTTCTGCTCCGATAATTTTTGCCCATTTTTACCAGAACCTCCTATGTTACATTTAGGGTAACTTAGATGATTACAATACTATAGCTCACTCTACATTTCACTCTCACCAGATCCTCGTTTTTTCTTAATAGCATAAAAGCAGTAAGCAATTGGTAGACTGAGGATCTTTATGCAAAATAAAAACAGAATATGTAAATTGCAAGAAGTTCGAACCATGTGGAAATTTCTTTCATTTTTCAGAAACTTCAAATAACTAAAAATAATACATGGGTACATTTAAATTCTTTCAATATTTGTAAACTGCCAAATTGCACTTAATCATGTTATGCATATATGGCAAAAATGATTAATTGCAATTTGGCAGTGTACAGAGATTGAAAGGATTTAAATGTATCCATGTATTATTTTTAGCTATTTAAAGTTACTAAAAAAGGAAAGAAATTTCTACATGGTTTGAACTTCTTGCAATTTACATATTCTATTTTTATTTTGCATAAAGATCCACAATCTACTCATCTATACCAAACAAGAGTGAACAAAATATAAAATAGTAATAATCAATTAAATTTGAATTGAATAAAATTCTTAAGTATGGAAATAGAGATTGCTGCCATCTCTGGATCACGCGATCGATGCAGAAAAATAATGTTTCCAATGAAGATGCGCAGCGATCAGAGTTCATCTACCCCCACCGGTCAGCTCCGTTTTATAAGGTAGGAATAATGGCCGATGATGCGCGCGTTGACCTTCGCCGACCATTTATCTTCGGCCCAGCTGCAGAACGATCTTATTAAAGCGAACCAGATCGGAAACGGGATCAGCCGCGTACGTCAATCATGTGCCAGATCGGACGACGCGTTCCCAAGGCAACACCGTCGGACGCACACGGTTCTTTTTTCTGAGAAACGCGTGTAATTCTGATAATTGAGCGTGGGCCGCGAGTAAATTGGTCCAGGCAGACGCGTAAACAACGCTGGCTAAACGGGCGGCTGTTTACACGATACGTTCCCATCTTCTCTCTACATCCAGAACACATGGATCGCTTTGCGAACATAATGCATGTAACCAGTCAGGTCCACGAACTTCGACAAAACCTTTCCACGCAGAAAAGTCAAGCTTTTCATACCGTTATCAATTTAATAGAGAAAAGACAATTTAGAAACACCGTTCGAAGATTAACATGCTCTCAAAAATTTATCCTAATGTTTCGTGAATATTTCTCTTCCTAAATGGAGAACAGTCTCCTGTGCTGAAGATGATTGCCGGGTTGAAGATTAAATAGATCAACGTAGATCTAAGTGGTACACAGACATATTTGATCTAATTATACACTGTTTCCAAGCAAAAATGATGGATCATCATCAGGTTTAATATAATAGTGTACAATAATGAACTAGTGCAATAAATTAGCAATTGTATATTAACCCTTTGCACTCAAATGGTGACTCTGAGTCACTAGTAAAAGTTGCCATACCTTTATTCATAACAGCTTTTATATTATTAAATTCGTCTCTATATTATAAATTGCTAACAATTCTACTGTTGTATGAGAAGAAAGGTTTAATTACGGGTGCACAATGTAAAAAAGATGCATCGAATAAAAATGTTTTGGGGTTGAAAGAAATATCTCGAAGATAGAGTTAAAATTGTTAATATCGTTTGCAACGTGTATTTTTTTTCTATTTCGTAACTAACATAGATCTACGAAACGCATATTTAAAATTTTCATTACGGCCTGAAATAAATTATTTTTGAAGCCATTTTTGTATTTTCCTGTAGTTCCTATCAATTGCAATTTTTACAAAATCTCTATTACAAATTCTCAAGAAAATTAATTTTAATTTCTTTAATCTCCAAAATTAATATTTTTCTCTTTTAGTAAATCAATGCTTCTAATTGCTAAAAACAAGTCAAGTGATCCAATTGTAAAAAAGTTATTCCGATTTAAAGGGCGTTCGAATATTTTCGTGCGCCACTGCATTTACAGGGTGTCCCAGTATTGATGATATAACCGTGGCAGGAGTGATTTTACATGAGAAAATAAGTCGAAAATATGAAATAAATTTTTGTCCATCTGACGCCTGGTTTTCGAGAAAATAGAGTTTGAAAATTTGGCGAATAAGTGTGCTATTCAATAGAAATCGTCTGACACATTTGTTACTAGTCAACCAATTATACTTCTTACAAATGCTAAGCCCGCGAAGTTGACGGATTTTCAAAGTCGATTTTCCCAAAAACAAAGTCTCATATAAAAAATATTTACTCTGTACTTTCGATTTATTTTCTTCATCCTGAATAAGAGTTAAAAACTCGTTAAAAATTTCGTATAATTTCTCCTCCACATCCTAGTAAATCCCATTCAATTTTAACCCCTTCGCTTACAATATCGTCTGAGAGACGTGATGAAGATTCTGAACAGAGTCTAATAAAGATGTATGTTATTAATTTCCTTCAAACCGAAATATAATTCTATTTTGTTGTTGTTAATGTAAAGCCATTGGAGAACATATAGACATGCAATAGATTTACATTTTCTCCTTTTTCTAAGAAAAAGTGAACTACAAAGAAATTGTAATTACTAAAACTGTAAAATAAATCATAAGGCAAGGGGTTAAAGTAATTGATCACCGAAGTAAAAATCACCCGAGCCGATCGTTAATTCAAGAATGCGTTCGAAGTGTCCCAGAACGGGTAGCCAATTCTTTAACCATTAGCTCCTCGGTGGTTTGGCGTAGACGAAGCTGTTCAGTGTCGCCGTGACAATCGAGCGACCTAGATCAACCTTGTTCCCCCATTTTATGTCATTTCCATCATTCTTGCTCCTCTCCGGGCTCGAGCAGAGAACTCGTTTCGCTCGAAACACCTGCGGCTGTATAAAGGCAAGACCGCGACCTCAACAGAGTATCCAACAGGCTGCCTTGGGTATCGCTTAACACCGGTTGCTCTCGTCGTCGTTCTCTCCTCTCCTCTCCTCGTTTCTCTCTTTCTCGCTTTCGGCCAAGTCGTGTGACATCGTGTAAGGCTATAGCTGGAGAAGAAAAAGAGGCGCACACGGTGGATCGTATTATCATACGACGAGCACGGCTCTCGTCCGATTTCGTTACACTCATGCCGCATGCCGCCGAGAATCTGGAAAGGTTATTTTCTCCGTCTTCCTCGGACATTTGTCATTATCAGATCGCCAGGGACGGTTCACAGGATTTTAGAAACTCGGTTCTCCGTTTTATCGTGACCTGGATACGATTTTACTTCTGTCGGTGTTCGATAAAATCGACGTTTTAGGGAGTGGGACCAATTAAAAGTGTTTATCTTCGGACAGGGAGCAGTAGTTTCAAGGCTTGTAGCGTTTTATGGATTTTCGTGGTATTCGGCTCCGTTCCTTCTTTATTCTTAACACGTGAAACGCGGAACGACTTTGTATCGTTTTCCATTCCACTTTTTCATTAAGTTTAAATACAGAAGTACGACTGTGTATAAGAAAAATACTTCTTTACCGTATTTCTGTTTAATCTGTATCGATTAAATCTATTGTGACAGTGAGAACACTTTTTAATATTACACAAATTATATTATATTATATTGTCATTGAGTTTAATTTGTTAACCTAGTGATGCTGCCAACGAAGGGAATATAGTTAAATCTCGTTGTTTGACTGTGTCGATTGTTGAATTCGTGAGTTGGAGAATATGCATAAGTATCTATGTTGCGCAGTCAAAAATCTAGAATTAGTTGCTACTAGCATGCAGAGTTTGTAGATCCAGAAAAGAATTAGTACAGGTCTTAGATAAATTACAACTTGAAATTGCACAACATTTATGATCAGTCCTGTAAATGTGAATTAATCCTAGAGGCTTCGAAAATTTGCATGGAAAACTACAATTTTGTCGAAAGTAAATTTAATTATCAGTAGCAAGAAGAATTCCATAGACCTTGGGGACGTTTATAGTCAATCACATAATCTACATCAGAAAGTACACAGAAATTAATTAATAAAATCGTAGTAGCATGTTACAATCGATCTACACATAACGAGATTTCGCAAGAATGTTAAATCGACTGTTTTTCTCTGATTCTAAACTCTTATCGCATCAAGTGCACTTAAACTTTGCCAGTGACCCAAATAGGAATAACGTTCCGAAGGAAAATTTTATTGGTTGGGAGTATTAGCTAGGATTGTTATTGATAATTTTTTTTAAGCCGCCAGGGAACGCCTATCGTATTGGAGGATTGTCTGACTTGTTTAAACTGTCTGTTTATTTTAGTCGTTCGCAGCGCAATTGATAAGCGATTTCGAAACCGTAGAAGTCACGCATGCTATCGAAGCGTTTGGCTCGGTGTGAAGAAAAATGGACAACGTCTGCTTGATCACCGGTATGATTGATTATCTACCGAGTGTACGCGTTTATCGTTCATTACGCTACTCGATTGATGGAAGCCAACATTTTTGTCATAAATGCATAAAATCCGCTGTCTAGTAATGAAGAATTGGAGCAGTTTGGAAAAATGGCAAAGTTCATTGTATTTATAACAAATATTCATCAAATTTCCTATATCAGTTATTGCACAATTTATTCTATCATTTAGCGCGTTAATATTATATAAATTTTCCTAATAAACTTAGGCCTCGGAATTGATTATATATGATTCATAAATTTATTTGTTTTTAGATTTCATATTTTAAGCTATGTATTTCAATCTTGCGACAACGGTCCCCGGGTCTATTTTGACCCGTAATATAAAAATCGTCGTACAATTACTAAATTTCCATCGATTAAATGAAACGAATAGCTGTAACATTAGAAACAACAGAGAGACCAATCGGACTATAATAAGTCCTCTAAAAAAGTGTTTCAAAATTGCCGAATAAATCCGTGAGTCGGTGTTAACACTAGATTTACGGGGCCCGTCAAAATGACGGATCCAAAATTTTTTAATTTATAATTATTAAAAGTGTAAGGAGGCATTCGTGAGGAATTATTAAATAGATTTATTTTTTTGTGTACATATTACAATAAAAATCGTCGAAGATCTAAGTAAATACAATTTTATTATTTTTCTAAAGCAATGTAAAATAATAAATTTTAGTGCTCCGTAAACCTAGTATTAATCATCATCAATCGTACAAAAATCGCCCGGCAACCAATGGTTAAACAAAACACAAAAACATCTTCGTTTTTCCAAACAACTCCGCAATTTCCACGAAATGTCCAATATTTTCGCTCCTCCGTTTAAAACAAATTACTCGAATTTATTAAAGACACCAAATTGAATAATCATATAACGTAAAACCTACTCTTACGCTCGCTATGATGTCGATAATAACCTAGCAGTTGATGCGACATAAAACTCTAACTAAGAAGCAAGACAGGAACAAGAACATCGTTTTTCTCTAAGAAAGCAGCACTGTCCATAAAATGTGCAAAATGGCGGTTAAAAGTATGTGAAAAAATCGACAGGTGCAGGCGCACTTTTGCGGTGGACTGTACCGGCAGCCGTTGCCCGGTCACCTGAACCGTTCGTTTTATAATATTCGCTAATTGCTGGCGCATTTGCACGATTATTCGCGAGGCGGACGCGGACGCTTGACGGCCGGTGGCGCAACATTGTGAGGCAACGGCGACGCACCGCGTCTGCTAATTATCAACGCCAATTAAAAGCAGAACGACGCGACGTAGGCCGAGCTGTGACGTGAAAAGAGACTCGCGGAGTGCAGCTATTCGTTTCAGCAGATGTACTTTCGTCGGCCGAGGAACTCGTAGTGCACAGTGCACTCCTTTGAGTCTCTATGCATCTTTGTCCGTTTTAGCGCGTCTCTATCCGTCTCTATCCGTCTCTATGCGTCTCTATGCAGCCTTCCAAAGCGTCTAACGTCCTCCCTTGGTGCGTGGCTAGACTCGTTTGACGACTTGTTAAGGAACTGGGTCAATTGCATGCAATCCCGACTAATTCCGAGCGAGTTTAGGAGCGACGGCGATACTGGTAGCAAAGCACGCCTTCATTAACCTGGGCTGATTAACGACGGAACGGAAGAGAGGAAAAAACGATCCCGAATTTCGCAACCGCGTCGCCTGCGAGTCAGAATGCGACCCGACGAGCCGCACTACGTAGGAATGCACAAGAGAAATGCACGGTGCAATCTTTTAGCTACTTGCCAAATGTGCATTTCCAAATTTTTGTCCGAAATAGTTACTCATCTGAGAAACAAACAGTAATCTTGTTACGTTTCATTTATTTCACGTTCCTTTCTTAATCATTCTCTGGGCAGCTGTTTGTTCAATCATGATTTTTATATGTTTTAAAGAAATGGAAATTTGTTTCTTTACATATACGTTGAGGTTACGCCAATGCCCATAATGGTCACACAAAATCAAGACAATTGATTTAGTCTCACATCTCGTACATAGATTTTAATTAAATTTGGTTTACTTAATATATTGTAGTAAAAATTGATTTTCAAGTTTAGTGGAAAAATTTTGTCGGTAATGTACCGTCCGTGCATCAGGAGAGGGCAGTGATTTTTGATAGTGGGGTGCTGGTGGACTGCAAAACCCCACTCTAGACGCCAGGCTGCGGTCCCCACTCTTACGCTTACGTTCTGGCGGGAACGGTCGACATAGACGCTCAGCGTCACCATATCGCTCTGTTCCGGTCACACTAACACGCGCGTTCCTGTCTTTGTCGAGCGATTCTGTCAATAGCGGTAGACGTGTAGGATGTAGAAGGGAGGTCACGTGGTACCTACAAGATTCTCAGTGCCATCTCCTGATGGACGGACGGTACTAGACTGCGGATCTTTATGCAAAATAAAAATTGTCAATTTGAATTGTAGGACAATAGAAACTATATAGAAATTACTATCTTCCTTTCATAGTGTTCTCAAAAATAAAACATTGAGGTTTTTAAATTCTTTTAGTCTTCCTACTGTTTGAAATTACATCTATATACATTTATGTTACAAATTCATAAAATCCGAAGTCTATATATGACTTCTCTATGAAATGTTAATTGGTCAATTGGAATGATTTTGATCATTTGTTTGCCTTGATTGAAACACTTCCTACAATCTGCCAAAAAAATGTTCGAAATAAAAGTTACTCAATAATCAATCATCTACAAATTACAAAATACAAAATAAAAATTGTTTCGACACACACATTAAATTTTATAATATCGTAGCTGACATGAAGAATAATTCAACGACTGCTATATTAAATCATTGAACCATGAAGTTTAACGATAGTATAATTTTCTATTAGCCACTATTTCCGATCAAATATTTCAGTGCAACATTTTGCAGAGATACGTTCTTAGACTTATCGATTGAAAATTAATCATTTCAATATCAATACACGAGGTGCAAAGAATTTATCGAGTCAAGGAACCGAATGTAGATAAACTTTTGGATTAGGTGAACCGCTACGCCTACCACGAGAGGGTGTTCGACGGATAGCCAGTATATTGGAACTGATAGCGGCTTAATTAATCGCTCGTTGTAGTATAACGATTATAACTTTCTCTCGCGAGCCACTTTGTAAATTATGCACATAGACGCCGGGCCGTGCAATAAATTGCGTAATAAAATCCCTCTCCTGCCCTCGATCTCCAAGATTCTGATTCTGTTTCGTTTTTCTTTCTTTCTTTTTTATTTTTCTTTCGAACGATCTACGAACATCGTCGCAACGTTTCCCTGGAGATTTTATAATACTGTCGCGGTTGGTTTTAATTAGCACCGTGTATCACTTCGGTGACAAAAAGTACGCGTGGAATCCTCCGCTGCGGAATACTTTCCACTTCCTTCGACACGGTACAAGTGGAACAGACATGTTGTTTCTACTTGGACAAAGTCCTCATAGTTGATCCATTTTTCCGAGGTTCGTGGGAGCGGGTGACCGACTTTTCGAGTTCACGATTTTATGTTAGTCGGAGCTGCAATGTTGTCGATATTCGAGTTCGTTCAATGAAATTAGTATTAGGCACCGAACACGTTGATGTAGTGCGAAGATTCTGAAATATATGTTACCGAGTTTTGTGGGTGTGGTGACCGACTTTTTGAAGCCACGATTTTATAGCATTTAGAGCAGTAATGTTGTTCATGTTCGTGATCGTGATCGTTCAATAAAATTGGCGTTGGTTGTTAGACACGTTGATACAGTGTGAAAATTGTAAAATATACTTTTTTATGAATTTCGTGGGAGTAGATGACCGACATTTTGAGTCTAAGATTTTATGGTAGTTGATGCTAAAATGTTTTTAGTGTTCTTTTAATAAAATTGGTACCTACTAGTTGATGAACACATGGGTATAATATAAAGATACTAGACCACGGATTTTATGCATTCATGACGAAACTGAGTGGGTGTAATTTAGAACAGTAAAAAGATGAAAAGAATTTAAACATTCCTTTATATTATTTTCAACCGACTGAACATATTAACCCTTTGCACTCGGAGCTATTGCAACTAAAAAACCAAACATTTCTTCTAACCTAAAATATTTCCATCGTACACAAGTTTTTTTCGTTCTATGCGTACGAAACTGATATAGTACCTCATACAATATTTAAATGTTTAGTAATTTATTATATATGAACAAATTTAATCATGTAAATAATATTCTGAATAATGGTGTAGCAATTTGTAGTGGCGCCTCAGAGTCGCCATTCGAGTGCTAAGGGTTAAGATAGAAAATAAATTTCTATCTTACTCCAGTTTGTTGCAATCCGGGTAAAAACAAGTGGATCTTGCAGGAAGATCCAGGGTCTAATTATGACAGGCATTGTCATGATGTAAAGTATAATGAATCGAAGTTAAAACAGGTTACATTCAACCTGTTCAAATATTACAATTGTTTATTAAGAAAGTTCGAGAATGAAGAACACAGATTAGGTAGGACAGACGATTTTTTAAAACAAAAATTATTTCTAAATTCAAAGAGAAAGAAATGAATATTGTAATTGAAGATCTTCATGCAAACAATCAAGCACAAGTTCACTTTTTTTTAGTAAAATGGTACTTGTCGAGGTTCTATATATTTGTATACATTGTCGATGGTTTTAAACAAGAAATAGACAATCTCCAACGATGAAGATGCAATCTGAACGTTACTCAAGTTGCTGTGTTATTGCAGTAAAATGTTGCATTCTTTATAAAATACGAAGTTGCATTTTGTACCAAGATTTTATACAAGGACAATGGAGGATCCGCAAAATAAATGATCATTTAAATAAGAGTAGCTTGGGGCAACAGTCCCTCCAGAGTTAATGAAGCAGTCCAGTGTAAATCCAGATACGGGATTGGGCCGATTGTTTGCCAGGTGTCTCTGTTTGCCGTCATCTGTTTGCCAGGTTCCGCACGTAGAAAGATTTTCGAAGTCCGGCGCAGCTCTTTGCATAAATTCCGAGGCATTAACGATCCAGATGTAAGCTCGTCGATGCTGTACAATGCGCAGTAAAATTCAAATGTGGATCCAAGGTCTTGTAACGTCCATCGAGAAGCATGGTCTTCATGAAGAAAAATAGGTACTCAAAAATCCTCGTCGCTATAACGCGGATTTTTATGCTTTCAGAAATAAAAGTTTTCAGTAAAGGATAATCTGTTCTTAATCGGTTACAAATATAACAAATTTCCAAAGAATTGTTTTTTCAATAAAAAGAGAAGGTCACCTTGACTTTTTAGATGACACTACATATTTTCGACTTTTACTATAGTTAAATTCATATTATAGGAGTTAATGTTAAGACGAGTTCAATGATCTACTATACTTTACCCTTGATATGACATTGAACCATAAAATATTGGCCTAATCGAGGGTATGGCAATCGTTGTAAATTCTTATATTTCGATCGTCGTACACACTCAAGCCAATATTTTAAGGTTCAAGGTCATCTCAAGGTCGTTGAACTCGTCTTAACATCGGCTACTATAATAAGAAGTAAACAATATGTAGTGTCCGCTAAAAATGTCAAGGTGACCTTGATTTTTTTTATTGGAAAAACTATTATTTCGAAAGTTTTTACACATTGTGATTTATAGCTGGTTAAGAACAGATTTTGCACTCGAAGCAATTTTAATTTCAAAATCAAGAAATTTCTTTCAGCATAGAACATTTTTATTCTACCTTACCTTTTTTACATTGTGCACATGAAATTAAACCTGTTTTTTCATACAACAATAGAATTTTTAGCAATTTATAGAGTGGAGACGAATTTAACAATATGAAAACCATTTTGAATAATGGTATAGCAATTTTTTCTGGTGACTCAGAGTCACCACTCGAGTGCAAAGGGTTAACATTTTTTTGTCAAATTGTCAGAACTGCCTGAAACAGCGTGGCGACAGTTACGTGGTACACACTGTATAAAACAAGAATGAACAATTCGCTGCAACAGGCCAGATATTCGCGACAGACGTCCAAAAAGGCAAATAGATCCGACTCTTCTACGGTTTCGCTAAGCCCCGACCCGCGATTCGCCAATTTTCCGCATTCCCCGCCATTCCAAAATCATCTCAGCTTCCGGGAACGCGAGCATAAGCAACGAACATAGATGTAGTCGTTCTATTTATACTGACCGGTGACGACCGCATGCGTTCTACCTTCGGAGACCAGATCAGAGGCCAGATCAGAGGCGAATAGGTGAGCTACCCGCCTGGTCGGGTACCTGCGGTTCTACGGCGGGTGTTCAGCAGGTGCGAGTGGTCTCGGTTTGCTTGACGGGTGTCACTGACCCTCGGCAATTTTCCAGCCAGCAAGCGGTCAACGATTTCCTTGGACGTGTCTACAATACCTGGTCCACATTGTTTCCTATTTAACCTTTTGCGGTCAAATATTTTTAAACATACAGTGGCTCACAAAAGTATTCGCTCGCCCTTTAAATAAGAATAATTTTCTTAAAATTTGACCAAACCATTTGACATTTTTTGAGTAATTAGAAGCATTGATTTAGTAAATCACGTGCAAAAAAGATTTTGAAAAAATTGCAATTAGTAGGAATCACATGAAGAGATAAAAATGGCACTTTTTAAAACTTCTTTATTATAGCCCACAATGAAAATTTAAAATATGCCTTTTGTAGATCTATATTAGTTATACATATGCTGAAAATTTCATCGAAATCGGTTGACGCAGAAAAAAACGACTCGCATCGAAAGATGTAAGAAACTATGGAATTTAAGCAGAAACTGACCAAAACCTACTAAATAAGTGTGCTATTAATTTCCTTTAAACGTAAATAAATAATATAACGCTTAAACGTATAATCTTTGGAGAATCCATAGGTATACTGTAAATATAAACTTCGTCGTCTTTTTCTACGCAATTATGAACAATGAAGAATTTCTAGTCTCTGTAACCATAAAATAAATAGTAGTTCAAGGGTTTCAGACCATCAGTATTCTCTAAAAGAACACCGCACAATCAATATAGTAGAACTCTATTTATCTGTAATAAACTCATGTGAACATGCTTGCAATGTGAGTTGCAACTTATTCTCTGCTATTATCACACGAACTGCGGTCGAACAGCCGATCCTGGAATAGAATATTATTACCTTGCAATATTATGCTATGCTGCTATTAGTGTCATGTGCTATTGCACGTCGTGGATATAATGTACGTAATGGACTCTAATTTTCTGAACCTCAGCTCCTGTTATCAGATCTAGTAAGTAAAGTTAGGAGAGAGTTAGCGAGACTCTTCTATATGAAACACTAAATTACGTAAACTGTCTTGTCTTCCAATCTGTTGATTTGAGCGGAGTTCTATTGTGGAATTAATCAACGTCACTGTGATCCACATGGACAATATTTTCTGTCCCCACCTTCTATTTTAAAGACAAAATGCAGTCACCTACGGTATCAAACTCTCCAAGGTCAACGAAGGTCGAGAAATCTTTTCCGTCCATCTGGGCCCAACGGAGCACCATCAGATAAAATTAGGCGATGCATTCGGACGATCTGCGTACAGCTCCTTTCACCAACTCTTCCACGAAACATTTCCGCCGCGTTCCAGCTTATGGCCGAGCACCTTGGCCGTAGCCAGGACTGCTGGTCGAAAGATCGAAAGAGAGACCTGGCACGGGATCAAGTCTGCCGGCTACGCGTTCCAGAGGCGTATTCTCGTCAGGCAGCACGTGTCCCGGTCTACGGAACGGCTTTATTATTAAGATGGGTGCTCCCCGTGTTTCCCTTCGGAAAAACACATGGTCGCGCGGGCCACGTGCGAAATCGACGTGCAATAAAGACCCTAAGTCGTAAACCACCCTGTGCGACTTGCGATGCGTCCTGGGCCATTGGGTACGACCATAAATAACGGACTCCCATTTAAACTCTGAGCTTTGCTGGAAATAAGCGTCACCAACGAACTCCATCTATCTTGGATAGAAGACTAGGATCAGTGAGCCATTTATTGAATTCGCGGAATAAAGGCGTGGTTTAGTTGCTCTGCTTTTCAATGAAGACAGTGTTCCACGAAGCATGTCCTTCCATAATTTAGAGCTGCCTAAAAGAATTTGGACATGTGTACATGTTGTGGTTAGGGTCTAAACAGAAAACTGTTTTATATTGCCCTCTCTGTTTACGGTACTCTGAGTGGGCGTGGCTTAAATGCTCTCAATTTTATTGAATTCGCGGAATAGGGGCGTGGTTTAGTTGCTCTGCTTTTCAATGAAGACAGTGTTCCACGAAGCATGTCTTTCCCTAATTTAGAGCTGCCTAAAAGAATTTGGACATGTGTACATGTTGTGGTTAGGGTCTAAACAGAAAACTGTTTTATATTGCCCTCTCTGTTTACGGTACTCTGAGTGGGCGTGGCTTAAATGTTCTCAATTTTATTTGAGATATAGCAGTGCTCCATGGTGTAATCTGTACTCAATCAGCACCTAAAATGATTCAGAAGCATTAGAAAGCATCAGAATACTGATAGGAGGCTATCTATCTCGCTCTGTTTTTATAAAAGTTTTCTCAACGGGCGTGGCTTAAGCGCTCTCATGTTCAGTCGAGCTAGGAAAGTGTTAGAGAATACAATTTGCACACACGCGCCCTATCCGAAGCGATCTAGAAGCAACTGAACGAATTTAAACATTGTCAGAATCCTGATAGGATTGAATCTGTCTTGAGTAGGCGTGGCTTAATTGCTCTCAATTTTAACGGAGTCAAAGCAGTGCTCCAGAGCCTACAAAAGATTTGTGTCCTGCAAAAAGAGTATTTTTTCGACAGAATTATACAACAATTTGAAACTAGAGGGTGAAACAAAGCTCCAAGCTGAAGCGTTAAAAATTCGCGTACAAAGAAACAATAAGTAATATCTAGATAGTGACGAAAGAGTAATAATTTCTAGAGTCTGTATGTAGCACGAAAAATTCTTTGGCGCATCCGGTACACGTTACGCGAATCGACGTTAACAGAAACTAATTAAACGGAGACCCGGGAACGAAACTGGGCTGCGCGAGCGGAACGGAACCGTCAACGATGAAAGGCAGCGTCGACTGTCATGTGGGTGGAGCGCACGCGTGTTTATCCAGGTGCGAGCAACAGTGTAGACGTGTAATTTTTTTTGTGCGCTCGCGGTCAGGAAGAGCGATCGACGCGCGTATGTATTTCGAAAACCGAACGTTTTGTTGAACAGTCTCCCTTGGACACGCGTCCTAACGGTAAACTACTTGTGTTAATAATGTCAGGCAATTGAAGCATTTACTCGAGAGATAGAGTGTCGCCACGCGGATACCGTTCCTCGAGACGCTCCCGTGAGCCCGTGTCCGGTGTCGGGGCCGGTCTCGACTCGCTGACCATTGTCTTCCTCTTCGTTGTCATTGTTGTCCACCCTGATGCCTTGCTCTTGCCGCCGTGGACTCTTTCTCCGTGACCGAGGATCGCTTCGCTTGGAACGAAGGCGAACTTGAGGCGGAAAGGATCGCTCGAGAGGATCGAGTTCTGAATTTCTACCTCTCGAAACGGGCAACGAGCTTCTAATTTTCTCCTGGAGCCATTGTTTCAGGACAAATGATGTTAACTAGGGAGGTGGTCATTTGGAAGCTTAATATGGACGATAGACTTATTTCCTGTAGGTTCTGTTTGTTGGGAGCCCTTCAGTGGGCGTGGCTTTAATGCTCTTGGTTTCAGTAATGTGCCCCATGGGGCAACCTGTACCAATATTCCAGGACAAATGATGTTAAAAAGGGAGGTGGTAATTTGGAAGCTTAATATGGGCGATAGACTTATTTCTTGTAGGTTCTGTTTGTTGGGAGCCTTCAGTGGGCGTGGCTTTAATGCTGTTGGTTTCAATAACGTGCCCCATGGGGCAACCTGTACCAATATTCCAGGACATGATGTTAAAAAGGGAGGTGGTAATTTGGAAGCTTAATATGGACAATAGACTTATTTCTTGTAGGTTCTGTTTGTTGGGAGCCCTTCAGTGGGCGTGGCTTTAATGCTCTTGGTTTCAGTAATGTGCCCCATGGGGCAACCTGTACCAATATTCCAGGACAAATGATGTTAAAAAGGGAGGTGGTAATTTGGAAGCTTAATATGGGCGATAGACTTATTTCTTGTAGGTTCTGTTTGTTGGGAGTCTTCAGTGGGCGTGGCTTTAATGCTGTTGGTTTCAATAACGTGCCCCATGGGGCAACCTGTACCAATATTCCAGGACATGATGTTAAAAAGGGAGGTGGTAATTTTCCAAGCTTAATATAGTTCTGTTTGTTGGAAGCCTTCAGTGGGCGTGGCTTTAATGCTCTTGGTTTCAATACCGTGCCCCATGGGGCAACCTGTACCAATATTCCAGTACATGATGTTAAAAAGTTAGGTGGTAATTTGGAAGCTTAATATGGACAATAGACTTATTTCTTGTAGGTTCTGTTTGTTGGGAGCCTTCAGTGGGCGTGGCTTTAATGCTCTTGGTTTCAGTAACGTGCCCCATGGGGCAACCTGTACCAATATTCCAGTACATGATGTTAAAAAGTTAGGTGGTAATTTGGAAGCTTAATATGGGCAATAGACTTATTTCTTGTAGGTTCTGTTCGTTAGGAGCCTTCAATGGGCGTGGCTTTGTTGCTCTCGGTTTCGAGAGAACCATGACTGTGCTCCATGGGACAATTGCCGTGCAAGCCTGATCTAGAACAGTCCAGAAGATGATCATTCTATTTCAATGTCCTCAAAGTCTCGAAAGAGGAGTAATTATACTTTCCCTTCACAAAGTCCCCGAAGGCGCGACTTCATTGCTCTCCTCTCCAATGGAGCAAAAACAGTGTCTTACAGAGCGCTCTATACTTACGTCAGATTTAGAGCCATCCAACAGTCACCGAATTTCCTGCAATCTTATCAGACCTTGACAGAAAACTGCCTCCACATGAAACACCCTTCGTGGGCGTGGCTTCGTTGCTCACAAAGAAGCAGGCCAGTGATCCAGAGAACAATGCTATGCTCCCGTCTCCCGTAGGTTGTTTAAAGACAAGCCTATTTGAATTCAACACTTGCAACAATTAAAGACAGTAACCTGTCGTCGCGTTTCGAAGTCGAGGTAACGAAAAGTGTTGTACAACAGCGATGATCTCAACGGACTTAGCTAAACGGAAGTAATCCGTCGAGGAAAATGTCTCGGTGCAGAACAAGGAGGAGACATCGACAGTGAGCTCACCGCAGCCATAAAGATCGTCTCGCGGATCTCGATCTAATCGACAGCGAGCCGGTGAATATATGTATATACGTATATGTATATATGTGTATACATATACACGGCTCGGTGCCACGGGATTACACGAGCGCCGCTCCGGCGAATTCATTTAACCGCGCCGACAAATGAAAGGACGCGCGGCAAGATTAATGGACAAAGGAGCCAGCGATTCGCGGTTTGTTTTTCACCCGTGCTCCTCCGCGAGAGCCCAGCCTCCCCAGCGACAGCAACGCCGTTAAAATCGAGATCGGCCGGACGAGAACAGATTGTCACCGGCTCCAGAAATAGCGACAGTTATATCGGAAGTGTCACGGATGTATGAAACGCACCGACATTACCCCGAGACGATGATTTACCTCCGGGAACGCAGAAACGATTCACGGGTTTAATGGCCACCGACGATTCCATTAACGATCGCCCGCGTGTATATTTAACGACGCTCGAGGGCGACTTTTGACGGTAGGAGATTCAAGATCTCTGGGATATTTTTTTTAGCGAGAGAGATAAACGGAACTTGTTCGAATTTGATGGGTATGTTTGATATTGTTTAGAGAACGAAATTGAATTTTTATGGGAGAACACACGGTGGTTTGTTTTTTTTTAAATATTTTTTGGGGGTTTAACGACACTCGTGTGAAAACACTTTTGCAGGTTCACAGAAGATTTTGGAAAGAAAAATACGCGTTCGACGACCCTTTTGCGCAGTTAAAAATACTCGGAGGTATTTAATCGGCTGGTGTCATCCCGGACAGCCAGGACAAACGTGTCGGTGAGGTCGACCTTAGCGGAATGCAATTTTAAAGCACTCTCCGCCGCGATAAATTCGCGCGGAGAAAGTGTTTTCGATCTTGACTAGCCTGGTCCCCGATGCGATGCGGCGCGAACGATGAGATAATGCATCGAAGGTCGTCACTTCTGCGCCGGGGAATCTCGGACGGTCCGAGAGAAAGTCTTTCTTGGCTCGTGTTCGTTCCCGATCGCCGATAAACGCACGGATAGGGAGGCCACGCTCGTTTTCGACGGTGTACACCCGCTAACTATACACATCTTTTGCGTGGGTGTCCTATTAGTCGGCTCTCGGAACACGAACTTTCGCCATCGAGCCAACCATTTTATTTTCTCTCCCTTCGCTCGACCACGGTAGTGATAACTTGACCCTTCTGGAACATCTGCACACTGCACTGGCTACAAAACATGTTTCAAAATTGATTACACGTGGTCCGGAAAGAGAATAAAATTTTTAGAGCAAAGGTGACAGACGTACTCCAAAGAGGCGCCGCGAATGCGAGAGATAATCGTAAAATAAAGAAAAATTCGAATTGAATAATTTTTGTAGTACGTTTTCAAAAATAGTACCAGTGGATTGTGGAGAGTTTTCTGATTAAAACCAGTCCAAACACGGCGCATATCGAACTAGGTTTATACAATTATATAAATGTCAAAATTATGGACATGCGCGTGATTGCTGTGTATGACGTCTGCAAAAGTGGACCGACTTACGTCGTGTTTGGATTCGTTTTAATCGGGAGAATGTCGACAATTAATTGGTACCACATTTGGAAAGGTAAGACAAAAATGATTGAATTTGACATTTTTTTTTATTAATTATCGAACCTCAATCGTGAAAGCTCGACAGATTGAGTTTATCTCGAGTTGATTCCATGAAGAGAAGTGGTACCTTGTAACGCAATCATTTCACTTCCGGATCCGAAACTTTGCAAAAGTGAGCACTACTGCACTACGATAAGAAAAATATCGCGGAGACGCTGCCCTCGTTTTCGCAATCTGTCATTTGAACGAGAGCGAAGTGTAAACGCACTTTCTACAGAGTTGTTTTTCCAGCTGTCCACGGAAGTGCATCGATAACGAAATTGATAATGAGCCTCCAGTCACAGGCTATGCAGCGAGGTGTACAATCGTGTTCATTGTTTGCCGAGCTACGCGTTTTGTTAGGGATATTATCGCCTGATAACCGGGTAATTAAAAAGTAGCTACCTTTCGTGGTTGACTTGCTCGGTGCACTCCCGATGGAATTGCTCGTGGGAGTCGCTCGAGTTTCTTTCACGGTATTTTTATCTGCATACCAACCTTCTGTGCGAGGTATTGTCAGAGGAATGTGCACTTTGTGCGAGTTTTTGCTTTTTATAAGTGATTTCTTTGCGAGGAATTGAGGTGTGTTACGACCTGTATGAGAATTGTATGAGAAATTGTGTTCTGAATCATTTTTCATACCACTTCTGGGATTTTTATGCAAAATAAAAATTTTCTGTGTCAATTGCAAGACGCCAGAGTCGACTAGAAAATTTATTCTTCCTTTGGCAAATTTATAGAGTTGAAAATTATATATTGATACTTCTAAACTGTTCATCAATTTAAAGATACAGGAATCAAATATAAATCTTCCTTTGATAATTTTGAAGAATTGAAAACGATATACGGTAAAATCCCGTATAGCACGATCCAAAAATTGTTTAATGCGTGATTGATAGTTATTCGATGCTAATTTTTGATGGAGAAACTGCGGCCTGGAGATATTCGCTTTTTGATAAATCGAGTGAGAGAATTGTGTGACTTTGCTTCAAGTACCACATTGATTTTAATTGGAGACTGTCTGAAGCACATTTAAACAGACGAAGAGTAATGATTCATGAGTCAGACTAGTATCAGCAGGTTTAATGATTGAAGAATTGTGTTCGACACGTGTTTACACATGCTAGTTGACAAAAAAGGCAAAAAACAGAAGTATCATCAGGTGTGCATTCTATATAAGAAGATAATATAGTGGAAAGATTGTATATGAACACTTGTTGTACGCGACGTGCTGTTAATTGTTTATTTATCTCTAGAGGAAGTTGATTCTGACACGAGTAATAAGATTAAATTCCAGAAATTAGTTCAATCCTTTTACGTACAAGATTATTCAACGAATTTCATTTTTAATGAACTTTAAAAATTCGTTCAACGTTTTAAACGAGTGAGACCATTACATAAAATTGGCAATGTACACGATTTTCATCACCAGTATTTAAAAACTGTAATATCCATGAAAAATGTCGTTAAAATCAGTTTATTGTGTCTGAAAAATCACTGCTTCCTAAAATGGTCTATTCTATAGATGAAAACAGGTATGTCAGGCTATTAAAATAACTGAGAACCAGTTTCAAATAAAATTTGTATGTTTCCTTGGATTATATAACTGTCTTTAGTGTTAATAGTGGAAGGAAACTAGCTCAACGAGCAGTTTTAATCGCATAAAACGTACTTAGAGCATTAAAAAGCTGGAGAAAAATATCCAAGTAAAAAGCCTGAATGCAACAAATCAAATACCATCGTCTGTTGCAATTCCGAGTCCCGATGGTTCGAAGTTCTATTACTGCAGGATTCAACTTCAAAGTTCCATAGCTTCATTACCGCCTTAAACCTCAATCATAAAGTTTAAAATTCGTTGACAATTTATTCACAAGCTCAAAAAATCCATGTTTCACAGTCTTGGCTATATCGTGATATATTTGAAGTTGAAATTCTAATTTTGGAGAAAGAATATTTCAAATTCTGTTCCGAATACTCGTTGTTCTAAAATTAAAATAAAATACTAGTTTCATTGAACAGTAATAACTCTGCAAATAAATCATTTTTCTTTTGATAATATAAAACATAAACCATCAAATACAATATTTAAATTTTGCATTAAGTAGTGCTTACAATATTTCTCAATAATGAACTTGGATTAAGGAAGTGAGTAATATTAAAATGCAAGAAACTATAATATTTTTGAACTCGATTTTCTCAAAAAACTATGCGTTAAATAGAGAAGATCAATTCTTGTTCAATTCCATGTTTTCGATTTATTTTCTCATGTAGATTCGCATCCTGAAAATGTACACTATTTTGATAATCCTTTATATGAGATACTATTTTTAAAACATTTTCTGACAAATGAAATATTTTATTTTTGAAAGTGTACGTATGATTTCAAATAAAATGGACGATTTACTGTTTACTATTTAAATAGTATTTCACCCAGTTCTGCATTTCGGCAATAATTTCAAGCCGAAATGATTTTCAAGTTCTATTTCAAAGCTCCACAGCTTCGCTGTCACTGTGAAGATCGCTTATAAATTCCAAAATTCATACCCAATTTTCTCACAAGCCGAGAGAAGCCTCCATCCTTGCTCTCCGCTACATCACCACCTATTTGTACCATTCCAGCGACATTTGAGCACTGAATGTCAGCGTAATAGCACGCGTCTTCTTCTCTAAGCCATAGTTCTACAATCTACATACTGTGAAGGTGGAAAGTGCGAGGGGTCTGGCTCCGTTTTGGAAAGTTGCCCGGCCTGGCCAACCGAATGTCCGTCTCTTCCGTCTCGAATTCGTCGAATGTCCAACCCATGGTGCCAAAATAGACGTCTGAGCCGTCAGGAGAGAATAATTCTCCTGAAAATACATTTTTAACTCCTTCCTGTACAATAACGAGTCCGGTTCGTAACGAAGATACTTGATACTTCTAAATTCTTTTAATATTTTTGCTGCATTAAAATGCACTTATTCATTTTTGTCATAAATACATCAAATCCGCACTCGAATAATTAGACTGCGTTTTGCATGCGCTTATGAGAAAAATCACTAGATGAAATACAAAGCTGTGAACACATTAGAAGAGTCCAGAAAAAATGTTACTGTATTACTTTCGGCTGATGAAAATGATTGGGAAAGAAATATACGTGTCTTACAATTGATCCAGATCAACTTTATTTTGCATAAAAATCCGGAGTCTAATGATAATCATTGTAGTTGTGAAGAAAATGATACTGTAAGAGATTAGCAACAAAGAGGGTAAAAGTTTTTACGTTTGTCGGTCGAATCACGAGTCCTGGGTCGTTTCGGTTCGGTGTCGCTTCTCGGAGGACCCAGCACGATAAAAAGTAACGGTGCCGGTGCACATGCGACTACGTCCGCTGTATTACTCAGCCATGTATGCACCTTTTGCCCGCGCGCAGCCATAAAAATCAGGTGAAACCAGCCTGCCCGGCTTGCTTCTTTTTCCGTCCCTCTTCCTCGCCCCTCTGCATCCTTTCCCCTCTTTTCTTACGTCGCTTCCTCGGTTCGTTGGTTCGTCTTCAGATGGCATCGGGCCACGTCCCGTCCCCGTAAATTCCATTTGTCATCGAGGAGATCCTGGAGGCGATCATCGCACTCAGCTATCTGCATCGTAGATAACAGACCGTCGTTATTTTGACTGGTTCGACCACGACATTTCACCCGATCGATCAAACTGAAGGAGTATTGGGATCTGACATTTTGAGTGGCGCCATCTGCTGCCGAAAAGTAGAAATACTCTAAGCTTGGCTCCGCTTGGCTTATAGCGGCTTACAGTGTTAACAGGTGTTAATTACAGTATAAACTTACAGTGTTAAAACAGGTGTTAATTAAAAATTTATGGAAGCTCCAATTTTTCCACAGCGAAGCAAAACAAATTTTGATTACTGTGCAGTGAAATATTGTGATAGTAGAGCGAGCAAGAATTTGTTTCTCCGTTTCCACACTTTGAAACGAAGTGATCTGCTTGAAATTTATAAGACCTTCATTTTTAAAATATAAGAAACAATTTAGCAAAGAACAGTCTATTTTAACAGCTAAAATAGCTAAAGCTAGAGTGCATATTGAAAGATCTAACCAAAGTTTAAAGACTTTCAAAATTCTTGGTTCATTGATGCCTGTGGCATTGGTGTCTCTAATAGAAGATATTTGTACAATTATTTGTGGAGTAATTAATATCTCCTCACCAGTTCTAAGCGATTAGAAATTTATGAAATTATAATTGTAAATTTAGAAGGTATATTAAAAAACGAATTTTTTTTGTAAAATGAATTATTTGATAAATCATACTTTATAAAGCCGCTCTTCTTCAACAAACTTTCTTTCTGCAGGTTTTGTACTTGCCCACTTACAAGTTTCATCCATACATTTTAAGTAAAAACAAAAAAGAAAATATCAATACAATGTTAAGACCAAGCACTTCGTCGCCATATTGGATAGCTATATATATTGTCCACGCCCCCATGTCAGATCCCAATACAGCATGTGCTTTCTTCTAAATTGGTTGTAAAAAGTATTCGTACACCTTTCAAAAACGAATAACTTTTTTAAAATTCGACCAAAGTAATCTCGATTTTTAATCGTTATTCATCTGTTCCTATCACGAAACTTGAGTATATTTTTTCTCCAAAATATTACCCAGCTATGATCACTTCTTCTTTGATTTAGTGTGCTGACTTACCAGAAAAATCCTGGAAAATCGAAGCAATTTTCAAGGTTGAGGTTTGTCAGAATGATTGCTCCTTTAGTCCCTTTAAATCATATAAATCCGAATGAAAGTTTATTTGCAATTAAATCAGCATGTTCTTCGTCCCGAGTTATTTTGTAATTTAAAACCGCAGTACAAACACCTGGTGTGTGGATTCATTTAAAAATTGTCCGATTCGTTTGAAAATCGAAAAACGAAGATGACGTTTGAATCGCTGGAGATTGATAAAGCAGTAACGAAGCTCGCGAATTAATTCCGAAATGGGCGGTTGGTCTTCGCGGATTATTACACGTTACGTTGGTCGTGATTCGCGGGTTGCAACATCTGCGGCCGTAATTCGCCTACTAGGAGGACAACGATCGTAAGTTATGACCTAGCGGCGGGCAAAACAGCCGTAGCCGTGAACGCGGCTACGTGAATTTATATGTTACAACTGCCGAAGTTACGAAGCGAGAGTTTATAGCTGAAAGGACGAGGACGCCGGCAGAGGTCCTCCGCCGCGTGATTATCCTTTTCGCGTAATAAACATCGTCGAAGTATTCATTCGGGCCGCGATTAAATCTCGGCGATCGACAACAAGCTGCGTATCGATGGGTTCGCTAAACAATGTAGAAAAACGTTGCTAATGAAGGGGCCTTTCTGAAAATTTGTTTGCGAACAATGCAGTACTCAATCTATCCCACAAAAAACTTACTATCAGAAATATCAATTATAAAAGTCTAAAACTAGTGATGAAAGTCCTTGATCCTTTTTATCTAACGAACAGTCGACAACTCGAACAATTGACGACTTGGACAATTTTTAAAAACGTTAATAGTGAAAGAATCATTTTGAAAATATTTTTGTACATAACACACTATTTAGTTTGTCTAATAGAAAATTTTCGACCGAAATTGTTGCATGCAAAAGTGTATACAAATTAGTCAATGTCCTAGTCCGGTTGAATTTGACGTGTAGTCAACAGCCCAAGTAATTGACAAATTTGATAATTCTTCAAAACGTTGCTAATGAAAGGATCTGTTTAAAAATTTATTGACACATAATGCATTGTTTAGACTCTCCACCAATAAAATTGCGACCAAAAATATCGGATACAAAGGAGTCAAACAAATTATCAACCTCCTAGCCCCCTCCAGTCTAACGGGTAGTTTAAAATCAATGTTTACGCAATTGGTAAGAAAAAAGTGAAGCTCTTAATTACCTGGTGCTTGTTAACACTCTACAATCCGCCAGAATGGAGCCGAAGGAACATGTCCCGTTGAGTGTCACTAGTCCAAGGTCACGCGTGTTCAAGCCGATACCCAAGGGCGTTGCAAAGTGGTGAAACGAAGGAACGAAAGGAAGGTTAAAAGACCATCATTTCCGTGGGGCTTGTTGCGTAACTATGATGTCTCTCTGGTTGTAACCCCGCGCTCGTTTTCCGAACATCGAACTTTCGAGGATCTTTCTCTCTCTCGATCTCGGCGAGAGTTCCCATCGACGTGGCTTCACGGTCCCAGCGAAGGCAGAGGATCTTTTCTATATACGTGGCACGTCCACTCTCCCTCGGTACGTTAGCCACGTTTATTAGAGGCGAAGGGCGGTCAGGCGTGTTCAGCTACGGCCGCAGATTTTTAACAGTTTCCTCGATCTGCGAAGGTCCGGTCCTCCTTTTTCGCATTCCCGTGTAATAACAGGTCTGCCGGCCAGGATCGACCGGACCCGCTCGTCCCAACACAGAAAACCGGCACAGCCCGCGGCGATTGTCGTAGGTAAGTGAGTTTGACGCACAACGTGCCTGAATACTTCGTCGAGTCCCTCTTTTCAACCGCCTCTCTCCTGATCGGGGCCGTCCCTTTTCTCTCTCGATCCCTCGAGATCGATTAAAATCGCCGCTTCATGGAACATCGATCGCGATCTCTCTGCATGCATGATTCTCCAGCAGCCCAGAAGACGTTAAATAATTTTTCACAACAATGTTAGTAGTGGGAACTTTTTCCAAATTTGTTTGTGTATAGTACAAGGTTCGCAGTATCTAATAACAACATTCTGGCTAAAAATACCTCATGGAACGGTATAAGAAAAATTCATAAATTTATGTTCTCGTCTCGGACCACCTCACAGAACCATGTATTAGTACAAATAATTGATAGTTTATTCAATTTTTAGAAACTTTATTGATGGATCGATCTTCTTAAAAATTTGTTTACATGTAACACGATGTTTGAGATGTGCACTAAAAAATTTTCGGCATAAAACATGGAGTACAAGGGTGCGAAAAAAATAGTCACTATGTATGTAAAATAGGCACCAACTTGAACAATTTTTAAAAACGTTACCGATGAGAGGATGTTTCTAAAAATTTGTTTACATATAGTGCAGTATTCACTGATATTTCGTAAAAATATTCGACCAAAAACGCCAAGCAGAAAGGTACAAAAACTTTCAAAGTTCCGTTCCCACTGAACCTCGTGCAAACTTAACAGACCTAATACTCATCAACATAGGCAATTTTAAAAAATACAAGCAGTGGAACGACCTTTCAGAAATAGTATGTGCCCATAATACAATGTTTAGCCCAATAGAAAAATTTCGACCAAACCCGCCGGCCCAAAGGGAACAAAAAAAGCGCTCAAAGGTTCCCATCGTGGAACGCCGGCACGCAACAGGTTAACGGCTTATTAATCATGTAAATGGCTTATGGAAAAAAGCAAAACGCCTCACCAGCCATCGTCTACCATTGCCGATCCAGTTCCCACAGTCTCCCGAAGGCCTTGCGACCCGAGGTGACAATTTCCACCGATTAGATTTTCCCCGACACGTTCGCGTCGTGTCGCAACATCGTTCGGATGCGTTCGTCTTTGTCTGTTAACGTCGTCCGGCCTCGATTAATTCACTGTACCAGCGATAAGCAGTCGCCGTGGAAGGACATCGTGCAGCGAACACGGCTTTTAACTTTTCTTCGCGATCCACGGATCTGCGAAGCCGAGGAGAAACATTAAATCGCGAGAAACATCTCACCACCTCGGGCTTGTTACACTTCTGTTTTCTATTTACAAAAATTCGTTTACAACCCTTTAGCAAACGCCAAGTGACATAACATCGCGCACCTGGCGCGGAGCGAGGTTGCTATTAAAATTCAAAGTCTCTTCCGGCCGGGCAGATACACCCCTCACGACCTAGAGGTTTGATCTGCAAAGATCCACCCTGGATCACGAAGTTTATTAGCCGGACGTCGAATTAAACCGGTTTGCCGGTTCTCGATGAATCGAGGAGCGTCTTCGTAGCACGGTAGTGCCAGGTAGACCTGTCAACAGCATTAATGCGATTCAGGGGTGCGAGCATCAGCGATCCCCTTACTATTTACATGCGTACGGTTTGCCGGTTCAGATCTCGGGGGAAGATAATGAGACGCGTTGACCTGTCGCCGCCCAGGGGCTCGGGCCCGGGCCGATCGCCGAGCCCCTCTCCCCACCGCGCAACCACCGTCCTTCTCGCTCGGGCCTCGTCGCGCTCGCTCGGTCTCTTTCGCGCGGTCTCCCACTCTGCCAGCAGCGCCGACCGCCTGCGAGCCCCGCTCCGCAGTCATTCCGGTGACAGCGCTCGAGCAGCTCGTGTCGCGCGGAGCTCGGCTCTGACAGCTGTCAACAATCGCGAGCACTGTCTCTGTGAAAAGTGTTCTACAGTTTTCCAACTGTTTTCTTATCGCCTTGTTCTCTTGTTTTTGACGACTGGTCATCTCGGTAACCTTGTTTTTCTTTTTCGGTTGATTTCGCTGGTTTTAATCGATCGTCGGTTGAGTGCACGGATAAGTGAGGATGTTGACAAATGTGTGATGGTTCGTTGCACCGTGAGCGGACACGCGAGCCGAAAACGCAACCAGTGTTTAAGGAGAATGAGCTGAAGCGTTTTCCTGAGGAGACGCAACGGCTGATGCACGACAGATGTTGAATCTGAGTATTTACAACGTCGTGGGCAGCATCAGCACCATGGTCTTCGGCAGCAACAAGTTCCGGATACGGAGGTATACGATGGTTTTTCAGACGCGTCTCGCGACGAATGACCCCTTTGTCATTCTAATTCGAGGCACCGTTAGCATTCGGTGGATGTTAACGAGAAGTTTAGAACCAACAGTTTCACGCGATAACTGCTGTGAGAATGATTGTTTTGGTAGCGACGCGCGGGTTATGGTGTTATTGTAGTAGGGCGCGAATCTGAGTGTAAATAGTGGTGTTGGTGTCAGGGTTCGCGATAGGAGCCATTCGGTATTGTGGTTTTAGGGTGAATTTCACCAGACCAACTGTCTGGTGAAATTTGTGCAATTGTTGCTTGTTACATGGGAAATTGTTGTAATGGACGATTGTCGAATTTGTCACGTTAAACGCGGAGCAATTTTGTCTCGCATTCTATTTCGCTTTTTATTTATGTTTGAATTCGAAAATGACTACCCCATTTCTGTTTACTCTGTTCTAATTAAATCTATTAAGACAGTGTGAACATTTTTTTTGTGGCAGTGAGAAAATCAATGAATCTAGATAAAGTACTTCAGAAAATAAATTATCAAGAATTGCTAAATGACTGTCCTAGGCATTATCATAAACATACAACTTTTGATTCCTCAGTTCAAATTTATATTTTTGGTAATTGTACAGTTTGGCAGTTTTTCGTAATTTCACATTTATTTTGTCGGGGGCTGCATATCAATTCTTTCATTATTGTTTAGCAGAAATTGCATATAGTTTCGGTATTTATTTATCACAAGTTTTATGCATATAAATTGTAAATAGTTATAGTATCTACTTGTCAGAAATTGTATATAAATCCTATCAGTATTTTCATCCAGAAATTGCATATAGTTTCAGTATTTATTTATCAAAAGTTGTGTATGCATATAAATGATAAATAGTTCTAATATGTATTTGTCAGCAGTTGTATGTAAATCGTTTCAGTACTTTTATTCAGAAATCGCATATAATTTCAGTATTTATTTATCAGAAGTCGTGTATGCATATAAATTGTTCTAATATGTATTTGTCAGAAGTTGTTTATAAATCGTTTCAGTATTTTTATCCACAAATCGCATGTAATTTCAGTATTTATTTATCAGAAGTCGTGTATGCATATAAATTGTTCTAATATGTATTTGTCAGAAGTTGTTTATAAATCGTTTCAGTATTATTATCCAGAAATCGCATATAATTTCAGTATTTACTTATCAGAAGTCGTGTATGCATATAAATTATAAATTGTTCTAATATGTATTTTTATCCAGAAATCGCATATAATTTCAGTATTTATTTATCAGAAGTCGTGTATGCATATAAATTATAAATTGTTCTAATATGTATTTGTCAGAAGTTGTATATAAATCGTTTCAGTATTTTTATCCAGAAATCGCACACAGTTTCAGTGTTTATGTCACGGAAGTTGTACGCATAATTTTAACATGTATTTCTCTGACGTTGTATTTCCCGAGAAAGAACATTTTCAGATTCGAGCGCTTGTCAGTCATTGATATTGTTTCTCTTATCTTTTTCGCATTGCTTCAACTTTCGTACAAGGAATGGCTTTCGTTCGCGACTCGGCGAAACCGTGATCAATTTTTCTGGTTCGGCGGAAGTCGATAGGTCATTAACCCGAGTCATTCATTTAGATGCCATTAGTCACGGTTTATTTATTAGCATATCCACAAGATAGTGTGTTAAAACGAGTCCGTCACTGGTTAGACATTTAATAATTTTTAATGTCAACCACTCCATCAATCTGATGCTCTCCGAAAGGGAATCGAGAGAAAGAAATCTATTTAGTATAGACAACGTTGACGACCTTAAATATTTACATCGTAAATTGCGCGTTCGCTTTCTCAGTTTGCAATTTTACGAGCCTCTGTATCCTTCCGTGTATAAGTGTTTGCTGCGTATGTGTGCGTTTGCCTGTGTGTCGAGTACACGTGCACCCGGTGACTTATTGAAACCAATATCGTCGATAATGAATGCCAATGGAAAAACGATTCTACGGATGGCTATTTTATTTCTCAATCAATATTCGATGTCTCTTTAATTTTATCGCATGCTAAACTAGGTGGCTACTGTCGTCTCTGTCGATCATAGTATTGTGGGTGAGAGGTGCCAAAGTGATTTCATATTCATCGCAAGGAATCGTGTTCGCTGCATGATCCTTTCTATTGAGAAATTTTCATATTTTATAAAAGTGGACATCGAACATTTTTGTTGTGCTCGATCATTTTTGAGCATCTGTACTTACCAGTGTCATTGTGTATTTTTTTATAATGAACTGATACGAAATTATTTAAGGAATGAGGATTTAGAACGATGTTTTACGATCATTCTATACAAAGAAACGTTTATCTCTTTGCGGACGCGTGTCTGCTGACAGTCGCTCAAGCTTATTGACCGTTCTACAACTGCGAATAATTGTTAAAGAAATTACTACTTCCAAAAAGTATCAAACAAATTTGTACTGAACACAACAGGTCTTCGGGGAGAGTAAGATTTCCGTGGCCCCTCGTTTTGAGGTTATATCTGTGTTCTTGGGGTTATTTCAAGAAAAAAATGTATATATAACATGGTGTCAAGTTGGCCTGGTTTAGCCGGTAAAGTAGATTTCCTGTTTTTTATATATTTGCAAATATCTCGATAACTATGCGAAATATGGCGAAATATCAAGAGACCTTTTTTTGTAGAAAATGAAATTTTATTCGCATAATCTTTGCATTGTAGCTGCCATCCAGAATTTGAACTAGTAATCTAAAAATCATGTGAATAGAATGAGTTGAGGTTAGGTCGTGGAGGGAGCGGAAATCGTACGAGCGGCCACGGAAATCGTACTCATGCCAGGTTTTCTTGCATTTAATCCATATACTTAACTCTTCAGTACACAATTATTTTTTCACAAGGAAAATATATTCAACCCATCAAAAAATATGCCAAAAATAATTCCCGTCCGCTAAGAGTTAAACAGTAGAAAGTTGAAACACGGGTAAAATTTATCATGGTTAAATATAGAATTGTATAATTATGGACATTGTCACAAACAAGGCAATTATACTGAGCCTGTTATGAAACATTCGAAGCGCAATTCTAAAATTACACAACTCCATACGTCTATAATAAGAAAACACAATAAAAATTCCTGACGTTATAAAGCATTGTTCAGAAAAACCCATTCAAAGCACTATTCTAAAATTACACAACTTCATACGTCCAGAGCAAATAAAAATCCTATGGACTTTTAAAATAAATGTTCTATCGCTCCTTGTCGAGTAAATCGACCATAGTTTGACATTTGATCCCTACAAAAATGCTCCATAGATTCATCTTTGTGTTTTCCAATTTTATAATCAAGAGTATAAAACAAGAAGGCTACAATTTAACAAATCATATGTTGCCGTCAAACTGTGCCAAATTACGTACCATTAGCAACAATGGACATTCCCAATTTCGCGTATAGCGGACACAAAGGGCAATCAAAAATTTCACGGTGGATTTCCGCCGGTCTTCGAGCAATGGTAACTTCTGTTGCACAAGAGATGCGAAATTCGGTCGGGCGATTAGGAGTTTGCGGAAAATCGTAGTAGGATAAGGTGCCAGGAAGCGTGTTCCGGTTCATTGAAGCGCGATTGACGGGTATCGAGTGGAGGCAGCTTCCTCTTTCATTATCTAAGAAAGCATATCGCGCTCGCGAAACACTCCAGCAGATTCCGAAGAGATAAACGAGATAAACAACAGTGGAATGATAGTGTGCATCGCGGGAGCATTATCTTACCGTTTCGTTATCGTCAGAGTTCAATTCCACTGTTCACAGATCAACGGAAGAAACAAAGTTGGACACATTCTCGCGGACACGTTTTATCATTTGCGTATGCGAACGATAAGTAGAAAGTTTATCGGACAGTCGAAGCCGGGCCGCGGTGACAGTGATGGATGAGCAACAGGATAGTTTTCTTGTCGCGGGCGACGTGTATCGAGTCAACGGCAAAAAATCATCGTGACAAGTTAATAGTCTCTGGTCCGGCGGCCGAAATTACCGGTGACGAAATTCGCGGGACACGACGGATGGCGCCGCCGCCATGGCCCATTTCCAGGTACAAGGTCCTGAGACTAGGTAGGAGACAACGAAAGCGCTCGATGTTTTGCCTGTGCACCAGGTACGGAAAGGATCTTTGTGTTTTTTCATTGGATTAATTGTTCGGAGATGTCGTGGGGAGATCATGTCGTTCGGAGGATCGGCAACTATCACAATTTTTTAAAAAGTTACTGTGAGAAGTATGTTTTTGAAAATATGCAGAAACATAATATAGTGTTCAAACTTTCCAATCAAAAAATTCTGTTTAAAAATACCAACTACAAATGTGAAAAGAAATGACCAAGTTTCCATTCCTATACAAGAATATGAACGCTCCATGTACCCAGTAGGTAGGAAAAACGTTTTAATACTGGTCTCTCATATTTTGCCTGGTAATGTTCATTGTAAGAAATCACAGTAGAATTAATTACCTACATAGAAACGCCGAAGAAAGTCTCTTAAGCAGTGTTTATCACAGAACGAATGTTAAAAAATGAAGGTACACTATTCCATCGACATTCTCCATTTTCCTCGTGCTGGACAGAACGTGGTTCTTATGACTTCGCATGGAAAGCTACATTTTTTTCCGGGTCGACAGTGTCCGTCAGATTGCGGGACAAGCGAAATGGCTCGTCCGTCGAGGCGGTCGAATTCTATTTCACCGTTGACGACAATCCACGTCGAAAAACGGGAGCGGAGAGAATAAAAGTCGCGGCGGTAGGATCGCGCGCTCGACGTTCGTCTCCCCTCGGGGTTTCCGCGTGCGCCCGTTTTAATTAACCCATCCATCGGACGAGACCGGGACGGGACGTGCGCTCGATACGGATCGTCGGCTATTGGTATAGATCGGTTGGTTCCAGGGGAATCGGCTTACGTAGCTACGCCACTAAGAAGTAACCGGCCGAGCGAAGCCTGGGAACTTATCCGCTCGATACGGCCGCAAGAAGCAGAAACGAACGAGGGGAGATGGCGAGCTTGTCTCTCGTTGGACGCTCGATCCCCCTCGATCCTCGTGCTCTATTTGTCTTGGCTGCGCGATCGTGATCCTCGACGGCGACGCAAGGACGCTTTATTTATCGAACGATGATCGAGATTCATTCTCCCGGTTATCGACGTCTCTCTGCCGAATCGTGAATATATTTTCTGGTCGGTGTTCCTGTCCCTCGATACTGATATTTTTCTTTCGATTCTTTTATGCAACCTTCCGGCAATGGTGTGTAGTACTTTTTGAATGGTTTTGGTGCTCGGGAGTTTATATGTTAAGGATTATTAAAATTGTGGCAGTATTTATGGATTGGGGGAAAATATCAATTGGTCTGGGTCAAGTTTCGTTATTTTAATCGATAGTTGACTGAGCTCTTGAGTGACACTGTGTTCTCTGGTTTGTAGAAGTGTGAGACTATGGATCTTTATGCAGAGTAAATGTTGTTGGAGGTGGTTGTTGGGAACAGAGATTAAATTGAAGTGTATAGGATCGTTTAATGATATTAATCAGTCAATTCTTCTAATATCCCCAATGTTTTGCGTTTCATTAATATATTTTTGTTGCGTATGCATGAAACACTCTCGGGGCATGCAATTTTTAATTACATTATGTTAAAATAGTAACTCAAAACAGATTTCAAATTTTTTGTGTATTTTATATTAGTCTGCAGTTGTGACATTGAATTTGGACGACACTGTACATAAAGATGGCTTTAATAATCGTATAAGTAGTTCTTCGTGAAATATTGAGCAAAAAATGTATAGTCATTTTTTTTCATACGGGGCTCCGTTTTTGAGAGTAATTAGGTAAAAAATTTTGGGATCGTTTGGGATGTCGTTGAACGCGTCTGGTCATGGCTGGCCGTTTCTAGTTACTGGATTCTTATACACTCTGTACTTATACATCTACGATGTGATTGGGATTGTAAAATATAAATATGCATATTCATCTACAATAATTAACAGTATTTTTATAATATTTTATTTTCATCATAATTTCTCTTATGTATTTTGAATCCTGTATAGGAATTGATAGAAGTAGAATCTTGCTGTTGTGCAGTTATTATGTAGCGCCGTTATATGCAATTATTTTTGCATACTAATACTATCGTAGACTTAAAATCTTCGAACTTGTTGTCCTAATAAATAATACTTTCTAATTGTCATCTACATTTTCGTTTTAGATTTCTACGTAGTATCATTCAATATAATAATTGTATTAATATTACATTAACACTAGGACAGACTTTGTAATTATTCGACTTTGAATTTTCATTTGTACACAAATTTTTGTGAAGTTAACATTTCCATATAATAATTTATACACAGATTGAAATGAAGCAAACATTTTTCTGTTGACATTAAAAATGAAGTTACAGCGAAAATATGATAGGAGGTTCATTTCCCTTATGTATCTTAACCTTTATGTCGATACTTTAGACCAGGAAGGCTGTCAGGAACGAATAAAATTTGCAATTAATCGTCAATTAAAAACGCGTGATGTCGATTAGCTTGGAAACGGAATTTTCCTAAGAGAAACGTTAGTTTGCAATTTCGTCTTACTTTTTCGTGTTGAATTCGCTTCCCGGTTGTATCCTGGCGGTTACATGAAACCCTGTATATACAGTTTGCGGCGGATAGTAACTCGGCTGCCGGATCAAACGGATATTTAACCGGTTAATTGAACGTTTACACGTTACGACGCGACAGCCGTATTTATTTCCGTTTCTCGCCGTCGGCAACGGTGCATTTTCGTACCTCGATACTCTCGAGCGTGCAACATGGGCTCTCGTGGTTTATCGCTTGCTGACCCGTTTTTGTTCTTTTCTTTTTTCCCTTTTCCATTCCTTTTTCTTTTTCGTTTCTTTTCGCGGCGAGCACGCGGCACTGATTCGAAGCAATTAAAAGCACTTTATTCGACGGCTCGAATTCGTCGAGTCTCTCGGGGCACGCGCGGGAGGCTGAATTACTGCAAGAAAGGTGAAATGCCAATGTCGTTTCGTTCCGTTCGGGTTGCAACACCGTTTCGAAACATTTCTCTCTCTCTCTCTCCCTCTCTCTCTCTTTCGTGATCGCGCGCGCGATCTCTTTTGCCTCTTGTTTTTCGCGGCGGTTGCTGTACGCCGCGATTTCTGGAAACGATTGCCACCGCGGCACGCAAATTGCATACAAATTCGCAGATAATAAACAATCACTGCCACCTGAAACGCTGGGATACTTTATTCTTTTGTCACCGATGATTTTGCAAGGACTGCGGGGCAATCTCGCCAATTTCGGAATCTGAAAACGTTATTAGCGAGGGAACAGCGGCAACCATTTTTCTGTATGATGCTTGATAGTAGAATTACGACATATAACAGTTACAAAAAGAATGTGAAAAATGCGAGGGTATAAAAAAATTGCACAAAGTACTGTCTTCATTCGAACAACCTCATAAGAATCGTATAAGCAATTGGAAAAAATTTTCTTAACGCAATGAATGCAAGGATTGTTATAAAGAAAGACGATATTCTCTGTTAACCTTCATTCAATTGGGCGAAGATAATTTTCTTACCGGAAATTAAAAAATCAGATGGCAAAAGAAATGATCAAAGTTATATCCTTACTTCGAGACTCTCAAATCGTCCAAGTGGGATATCAGCATGTTTGAGAATTTTTTAAAGCGAAAAAAACGAAAGAATCGTTATAAAGAAAATATAGAAATGTTTATGTACCTTCTTTTAATTAGACAAGAATTTTTTTAGCAAGAGTACAAAAACAATATATTGGAAAAAATTCTTAAAATTTCATCCCCCTTCCCGAGGCTCTCGAATCGTCCAAAATTTGATGTTCTCAATTAAAAATTTGTTTTAAACAAAACATGTGAAAGGGCATTGCAAAAGAATTCAGGATGGTTCTCCAACCATCAATTAACAAGACAAAACATTCTTTTGTCAAAAATTCTGTAGTTTGCTAGTAAAGAAAAATTCTTGAATCTTCATTCTTTGTATGGATGAATGACAGAGGTTGAATGACTGATGAAAAGCCGAAGTTATTGAAGAATAAACTTGAGTAATACCGTTAAATAAAAAAAAGTGGCGTGTAAGGGTGAATTTGGCGTGCATTCCGTTGCAATGAGCACGGTCTCTTGCATGCAGCTGACCGGCACGGCGTCTCGCGAGTTGAAGCTCTAAAAGCTTGGTGGACGCGTTCGGCCACTTTCAGGCTGTCCCGGCGTGAAAGGTAATGAGGCATCGCGGGCGATCTCGGCAGAAAACGAGCGACGGCTCATTACGCCAGGCTCCAGACTCGCGTCTACAGCGGATGCGTGTGGCCGCGTCGTCGCACGCATTGTTTGCGATGCTAACGACGCGTCCTATCTGATTTGATTCACTTCGGAGGGAAATCTTTGCGTCTTGTCTCCGTGTCGTCGATCCCGACATGAAAGATCGCGGACGATACTCTTTTTTTCCTTGTTGCAGACACTTTAAACTTTCTTTCACAATTTTCCACGTGAAACGCGTCTGCCTCCGGGTGCATTCTTCAGAATATGCTCTCCAAGCGACTAGCGTGGATTAGCGTGGGTTAGCGTGGATTAGCGTGGATTAGCGTGGATTAGCGTGGATTAGCGTGGGTTACCATTTTCCGAGAACATGGATGATTTTACCTTTTTGTTGCCAACGATCGGGAGAGATATTCGCTCGGTGGAAAATGTGAAGGAAGTGTAAAAGATTATAATCGGTCGTAAGAATTTTGGATTTATTAGTTGTGGTTGCATTTACTGTTAGGATTTGATTATTCTGTTAATTAGCTGTGGATTGGTTGGTGAATGATTGCGGTATATCAGAAGGAAGCGTCGAAATCTGCTTGTAAATGGTAATTTCGTTAGGAGTGATCAGATCAGTGGAAATTATTTTTGCTATAATGTTGTGCATCTTCATGCGAGTATACATTTTCGTAAGCTGGTTTGTAGAAAAATGAAGATGTGGAAAGTGAAGTATTTATTGATCCTACTAGAGGAGGTGGTAGATTTTATCACGTTTCTATGAAGACAAAAATCTCTCCAAGTTATTCTGAACATTTTTAACACTGCGTCTCGTTTTGAGAGATCGAAAATTGAAAATATGACCGAAATAGATACTCTAATTGTGAATCTGTGAAATTCTCCAAAAATAAGACTGAAGACTTTCCAGTTATTAAAATATTAGTTTGGGAACACTAGCATAAAGATCGAATGATTCTTATAAATGAAAAACTGAACAGAAGCTGTGCAAAAATTGCAGTAAATTGTACATTCATTCAGAACCTTCCAATAACTGTCCGATATTAATTGACGGCACCATTAAGCCGCCTAACTCGATCCTTCCATCTCTTAAGAATACCAAGAGTCGTGTTCTACCCGAAAGGAATGATGGGTGTAGTTGTACGGAGAACCAGTCGAGAG
Source organism: Sphecodes monilicornis (assembly GCA_913789915.3). Taxonomy (NCBI): domain Eukaryota; kingdom Metazoa; phylum Arthropoda; class Insecta; order Hymenoptera; family Halictidae; genus Sphecodes; species Sphecodes monilicornis. Next base: position 10,167,459 of record OU565285.1, on the reverse strand, counting down.
TCTGCGTTTATCAGATGACATATTGGTCGACGAGACACCTAATGGACCCGTAATTGTTTATATCTAACGCTGACGAAAGATATTCTAGCCTTACGTTCTGCCTTCGTTTAATTATCTACTCCACGAGGCTCGGAAGCTTGAAAGACTGCTGGATCCTGTATCTCACTTTGCACTGCATCCATTACAATTTTCACAGATAGTTGTGCTTCGTTTGCTGCCGAGAGATTGTCACAGACTAGCTGCGACCCGCTGAATCCCCTACTAGAGATAATTCCAATCAATTTTAAATGAATAATCGTTCTAATTCAAAAAATCGAAGATCGTTCTAAATGAAAAAAATCGAAGATCGTCCTAAATGAAAAAATTCGAAGATCGTCCTAAATGAAAAAAAATCGAAGATCGTCTTAAATGAACAAAATCGAAGATAGTTTTAAATAAAAGGATCATTCTAACTAAAGGGACCGTTCTAATAAAAAATTATTCTAATAAAAAATTATTCTAATAAAAAATCATTTTATTAAAATATCATTCTAATATAAAATAATTTTGATAAAAAATCATTCTAATAAAAAATCATTTTAATAAAATATCATTCTAATAAAAAATCATTCTAATAAAAAATCATTCTAATAAAAACTCATTCTAATAAAAAATCATTTTAATAAAATATCATTCTAATAAAAAATCATTTTAATAAAAAATCATTTTCATAAAATATCATTCTAATAAAAAATTATTCTAATAAAAAATCATTCTAAATGAAAAAGGCAAAGATCGTTCTAAATGAAAATATCAAAGATCGTTCTAAATGAAAATATCAAAGATCGTTCTAAATGAAAATATCAAAGATCGTTCTAAATGGAAATATCAAAGATTGTTCTAAATTATAAGGTTTATGATCGTCCTAAATAAAAAGATCGTTCTGAGTAAAGGGATGGTTCTAAATACAAAGATGATCCTAAATAAAAAGATGGTTCTAAATAAAAGAATGGTTCTGAATAAAAGGATGGTTCTAAATAAAAGGATGATTCTAAATAAAAAGATGGTTCGAAATAGAAGGATCGTGCAACTCGGTGTCGTGACGGCACTGTCGTCGAGCTCAGAATTGGTTCTTCGTCGCTTTTCATCGAGTAAAATGTCGGCTTTCGTCGATTTCACCGTGGGTGCACCGGTCGCCAGAAAATCTTCTTTTCTCACGTTCCAGTTGCACGCGATCGTTACAGGGAAAAATCGGCCCAGAATACCGGTGCCCTTTCGGATTCTCGAGCGTTTCCACGTCGGTTAGAGTATCTCTCAATCAGCGGGGCCCAAGAGAGTCCCGGAGTCGTGTCTGCTGCGAGAGTTCATTCTCGTCCTCGGGAGGGACGTTGGTATCGGCGATCGGCTTTCCTCGTGCTGGCAACATTATCGACGCTCAATTACCGTGTCCCGGGACTCTAATTGCGACCACCTTGCCTATCCGTCGACCGATCTGGTTCTCGCTCGATCCGAGTCACCGTCCACCGGCCGATCGATCCAATTAATAACAATTAGAATCGGCCGGATGGAGTCGAGTTGTGTTGTGTTCGTCTCTCTTTCTCTCTTTATCTCTTGGGAGCGTCTCAGCTTTTCCGGTCTTCTCCTTCTCGCGACATAAACCGTTGTGTCGGACATAATGGCCCCTTGTTCGTCTCACGAACGACTCTACCTTGCACGAGACAGCTGAAATGCAAATTCACCTGAAAATAAAGGCCAGCCATTATTTCTATTGCTTTGTGAATGTTCATCGCTCGTGAACGTAATAAAAAATCGAGAAAAGTTACAATTAGAACGAACATTTAAATATTGAGATATTAGATTCTCTGATTTAACATTTTCCGTCAATCTTCCTGTAACAGGTTTGAAATAAATTCTTTGCGTATTCTCTAGTAAAATAATCCTTCGAGGATCTCGAAAAGAAACTCGAGCCGTTTGGCAAATTTTTAAAAAATTATTCTTTCTACAAGGGTGTGCCAATAACTTTTTTTAGGGACTTTATTTCGTTGCGTCACCCGCGGACGAAGATAATAATTCAATTAAGCAATTAGGTTTTTTAATCGGACGATTTTTTGGGGAACGTTCGGGTTCCCCTAATAGGCGAGTCCGAATGTCGCAACGACGCGGCGACTCTAATCGGCGTTTGAACCGATTCGAGGAAACGGGGCCGGTTAATTAATTACGGACGCCGATCTTTTCCGACCGCTTAATTTTCTCCTTTGGCAACCGTTCCTCCAATTACGCAGCGAAACCGACGAAAATCGAGCGGACGGATCGGCTCTATAATGCCGCGCGAGATCCTTATCTACTCTCCTGGTTCGATACTTGTTCCAGACACGCGCGTCACGGCTGAATCCATCCAGCGCGTCGGGAAGCGCTCGGCTAATATTGACAGTCGAGTGACAAGGGTTCGCCGACACACGGGTAACGATCCTTGCAAGACTGCGAACCTAAATGCCGGCGACTATGGTCGGTGATTTAATTATCATATCCTCGGAAAATTGTTTCGTGCTTCTCTTGGCGCCAGGGATTTAATTTCTAATTTTTTAGAATTGTTTTAGTCATTGGATATTATTATTATTATAGTCATATTATAAATTTGTGTTCGGAATATGCATTATTAATATCGTTTTACGTTCATCATAGTACCAGGATTTCGATTATCATAAAACAGACATATATCTTTTTGTTTGCTTTTAATATTTATTTTAAACTGTTTTCTGTGAACTGATTCGCAGGAATGTAGAGGATTATGCATTTTTTCTTTGCTCTTACATTAATTAATATTGTTTTATATTTTTCATAGTACAGGCACTTTAATAATCTTGAGACATATATGTACATATATCTTTTCGTTTTTTAATAGCGAGTCCTAGTCAATTTTATTGAACAAGAGTGTTGTGGGGGTGCAGATTTTTGCAAACAATTTTGGTGGTAAATTAATCGGATGACGGAATTATTTGTACAAATTTAAAAATAATTTTTCTCACTAATGTATTTACTGTACCAAATTTGGTTAGTGTCAACTTTTCAATTTGTATTTCATTAAATAAATCACTTTGATTTTATAGAATTTTTTAGGTTCCCGGGTTGCCGGTAGTTTTGGGACAGCGGTCAAATAATAACATCACAATTTGTACGAACATTTGCTAAAATCATTTATGTGTAATCATATATTGTAATTTATTAAAAACCAAGCCTGAAGCTGGTCTATTTGATGGATTAATCGTGATTAACGTTACGTGGTTTCGTCTAGGATACAGATATGTATTATTTCTCGGGGCCGGTGTCGGAACTAAATTAGTATGCACGCAGATAAGTTGCTCACGCTCGAGGCTAAATCTTTCTAGGATTAACGCTAAACTTTCTAAGGATCTGTATCGTGCCACTCACGTACGAGTGACAGTGTCGTTTCGCGAAATATCGCGTCTCTCATAATCGAATATCCTTTTGCGTTCGTGTCACTCATTCTACTAAATGATCTAAATAAACTGAGAGGAATCGAAATAATCCTACCTGATGAAGAACTGATAATTCAATAATTTGTCGATGCTAGGAAACGAGTCGGAACAAAATGAATGCTTCGAAATGTGTGACAGTAAACATTATTACTACAATTCACGCTAATCCCATCATTGTCAGTGAAATGACCAGCATCAACATTTTTATTTTAGAACTATTGAAATTGCAAGATAGAAACTATTGGAAACGATTGAATAAATTTCTTTATTTACACATTTATTATTATGATTGTATGCATTTATAACAAAAATGAGCCGGTGTAATTTAAAACAGTCAAGACAGAAGAATTTAAAAGTACTGTTATATTATCTTCAAACTATAAAACATTGTTAGGATTTTGTAATCCGAATGCATGCTGGTGTCGGGTGTTTGACGCGTGCCATCTACCGGGTGTGGGTCTGGTGCGCCCTCTTCTTGTTCTTCTGTGTTGTTCGTTCTTATTCCAAAGCTACATGTATATTGTTCCCAGTTTAATATATAAAATTATAATTATTGAGTAAAACCTGAGTTGTTTAGTTTATTCCAGAAGCTGTGTGGTCAGATTTCATTCTATCTTTAATAAACATATTAAGAAAGAAAATAAATTTCTGTTTCACTCCAGTTTGTTGAAATTTAGGTAAAAATTTTTTTTGTTGCGTAGAGATCCGTTGTCTATTTATTATACGTAATTGAAACCGCATAACATGATATATGACAATACTATTCGTGAAGTTGTTCTTCTTCGCCACACCCAGGATTCTCAACCAGAAAAAAAAATGAAAATAATTTTTCCCAGTCTTACCAAACAACAAACGTCCACAAGGCTTAAAAATTCCATTATCACTAAATTCTCAGCTCCACCCTCTCCTCAAACAACCATCAAGGTAACAAGATGCACCCGCGATAAGCCGTGACGATTTTCCTAGCTGCGAGATACGCGGCCCGCCATTGACTCACCATATAATATCATAAATAAACAAGTCCACCTTTCGATTATCTAGTATACATAACTCTCCGATCACTCTTATCGTTTTTTTACCCGAGAAACCGACTCTGGCATTCCGGTGAGCAAGCAGCAGCCCTTCAGCGATAAGTGCCGAGGAATCATTGAATCAGAATATACATCATGATAGCGTTTGCAGTTGCTGTTCCCGCTATTCCTTCGAACTTCCACATTGAAACATCTATCCAACGGCTGACGGCACAAGCGTAGGCGTGAATCTTCGCCGAGATCGAGGGACCGTGCTCGAAACATCCGCAGAAGGCTTGAAACCCTTCCGAAAGTAACTGTTTAATACTAAAACAACCAACACCGGTCAAATGACTGATTAGAAATTTTTTATTCTGAAATTCTTGAAATTTTAGGGATGCTTAAATGATTGGAAATTATTTAATACATTTCTTTATTGAAGCATATTTGGATCGGTTATTTTGAAAGTAGTGGAAGTTCATTGTTTTCTTCTCTCGAGATATTTAATTGCTTGCATTTTATTCGATTCAAAAATATAAATAAAGTGTACTAAGTGTGGCAATGTTTCTATAAATTTAGAAATATTTAAATTGATTACATAAATCACTTTTATGTAAATTTAAGTCAAATAACATATTTGTAGTAGATATTTGCACAATGAAATATTTAGGACAATTTAATATAATATATTTACACTGAATAGATATCGAGGGGAATACAATTTACCATCTCTCTGATGACCAGAGTAATCTGTAACGCGTTGCGCGGCACGTCACGTGACCAGTCTACGGTCTTAGTGGGGGACGTTGGAGTGTGCGCAGGAGTAGAATGGGATAGTGGAAGGGGAAAAGGGGAAGAGGAAAATCAACCCAGTTCTGGGTTGCACTTTTCACAATATTCTTTCCGGGTCGTCAATGAACTTACACCATTTTCATAACCAATCGTTAGGCAATTTCGTTTACTGACGAATTTTAAATTGATCAAAACATATGGATATTTTAAAATACTCTAAATTATATGTTTATTTTGAAATTTGTCAATTTTTACCAAAAAAGGAATTACACCACTTTCAAAATAAACAGTCCATATATTACAATGATACACAGATGGTACCAATGGAAATGATTAAATACATTTCATTATTCAAGCAATATACATTTCATATTCCAATAAAAATCTTACAAACTCTAAATAAATTTAATAATTTCATTTTCATATGACATCACAGACTCCACAGACAGATTCTTAGTGTTAGGTGGGTTGAGTGTTGAATTTGTTATAGACTGGTTTGTAACATAAATGTAAAATCCGCAGTCTATTCAGAACTGTCTCGAGGATCGAAATCGATGGTGTATCAGTTTCTAAACGTCGAGAGGGTCCGGATACGTCCAGAACCGGACGTTCGGTGATGCCGCGCGTGCATCCGCGACCGGGCGATAGAGACGTCTCGCGATTTACGGCCCCCAACCCAGTCCTATGACTTCCCCGGTTGATTTATGAAAGCTTCAGGGCCCAGTCCGGCCCAGTCCAGTCTCTGCGCCGGTGATCCACGATCCCCAGAGGTAATCGATTCAACGGCGGCGATAGATCCTGCCGGAAAAGCCTGCTCGTCGAATCCTCTCTCGGAGAAAGCGGCCGCACGATGATTAATCGCTGGCCCCGTAATTAAAGAACCCCGCGTAATTTCAGTATGCGAGACTTTACGCGCACCCTGCGAGACCTCCGTCGATTCGATCACCTGAAAGCACATCTGAAACTACAGGGTGGTTCTGAAGTTTCGAACCATTTCTATAAAAATACACCAATTATGTTTTCATGTAAATTGTAGCATTTTTTTATGATAATTTTGAATGTGACGTAATGATGGTATTTAGGGGAGAGCGAGTGAGATTGGGATTAGCGGGTAAATTGAACTTAATAATAATAATATTGGATTAACTTTGTTGATAGTGCTGGAAATATTTTTTTATTCTTTAACCCTTATCTGAGTAACCAATATTTTCATCATTATAATTGTGATTTCTATCGATCGAATTTTGAATTATGTTAGAGAAGATGATATTGGCGCAAGGTTCGATCTTTTTGAAATTCAACAACAAATTTGCAATTTAATTAATACCCAACGTTTCGATCCAGGTGTGGATCATTATCAAGGGAATATTGCGTCTGAAAAATTACATTATTTTAGTGCAAATACATCGGGATGTTAATATTCACCATCTTGAAGAAAACCAATAATGGAAAGATAAAAAAATTATTTTGAAAGGTAGACTTACTTGCTGTGCACTATCTTTAATAAAGATTTTCATCATTCTTTGGCATTCTAAATAAAATGACTCTCTAGTAAAACAACAGGATGTTTTATAAACTGAGAAAAGAAATTTCCGAAAGCTCACATTTATTCTACCACATTAATAATAATTTATTATTCTGCTATATTTTGAAACTAATATAACATTAAATGTGAGCCTTCGGAAATTTTATTTCTCAGTTTATAAAACATCCTGTTGTTTTACTAGAGAGTATAATTCAACATCTTGTTAGACGTATATAGGGGAGAGTAAGTGAGTAAATTAAACCTTATTCTCAATAATAATATTCTATTTACTTCGTTAATAATGCTGGAAATATTTTTAATTCTTTAACCCTTCTATGAATAACCAAAAATTTTCTACAATATTCAATTATGTTGCAGTTTATAATTTTAGCGCCGGTTTTTTGCGTCAAATGTAAATTAATCTGTGCTCATTCAAGAATATGCAAGTTTGCAGTTAGTTTACTGTTTGTCACCAGAAATATAAATTAAGCCTTAAAAAGAAATTGAAACTTGATACCTGGGTACTGTCATAAGGGTTAAGATTATTGTTAAGGATTAAGAATTAAACTGGAGATTTTATGCAATTTTTAATAATTAATAAATTCAAGATTAATAGAATATTGTGGTGACATTAGAAGAATTTCTGAATATTGCTGCACTATTTTCAACATACTGGAATGATTCAAAGGAACAATACATTTTTTATTGAATTTCTGCTACTGTCAATTGGCTCAGGAAATTTTTATTTTGCGTAACGGCCTATTCGTACTTATTTAATATCTAGCATTAAAATTAGGATTTTGATACTCGTCAATTTGGTGGGCTTCAAATTTTTGAGATTGTAAAGATGAATTTATAAGAAGTTGATTCGTTTAATCAAGTAGTGTAAATTTATTTAACGGGCCGTCTGTTGGAACCGTTTGCTATTCCAAAGAAAATGGAAGACACTTTAGGATCGCCCTGTACGTACATCGATAAACCAGCGTTAAACTTGTCTAGGGTACTATGGATGATGGATGGTGTCAGATGGTTAGAATTTGAGTAATGATATTTTAATTAAGTAGCCGGCATGTGATTTCCAAGTGTCGAGTTCGGTTTAGAGGATATTTTCCAGTTGGATGGGGTGACTCGTAATTGGTGGTAATGGGAGTGAGAGTGTGAGGTAATGGTTTTTTGATGTTTTAGAAGCTAGGTGTTCGATGGGAAAGTGGATACTTGGTGTGAACCCTAAACACTTCCTTATTAAAAACTATCATAACTCGTTCCGAGATGCTGCAGTTTAGTTTCTTCATGAAAATTCTTCATAATAAACTTGAGAAAACCATGTCGAATTCACGGTTACTCAAATCTTCCAAGATTATCCAGCTACCAACCACATTGGAAATAATTATGATATATATATACAATTATTTCACATATAAATAGAACCCATTAGTTGACTAGTCGCTAATATCACATAATATTAATGCGATTATAAACTAGCTAGAAAAAAATATTTTAGTAAAAAGCTTGCCAATCTCTATTAAAATTAATGCCACTAAATAACGATCTAAGAATACTGAAATTAACTAGATTATGATGGTAAGGAGTAATCTTCACTATCGAGTAATTGATAATAATTATTAATAACTCTGATCGCTTCTACGAATGAAATTTCTGTAATCTGTTAATGCTTTTCTTCACGAATGGCAATAATGCAACTGCAGTGTTGCAGAAATAAGAATTGATATTGTAAGAGTCCAATTAATCCATGTTCTCGGACAATCCTAATTCCAAAACCCACGTGTCGCCGATCGATCATGCCTGCCACAGGCACCCGAACCATTCGACCGCTGTGATGGATCGCGGAGATCGATGGGTATCGCTGGGTATCGCTGTCAACGTTCCTCGAATTGTCAGGTCTGATCACCAGTAGCCATCGAGCAACTTATCATAAAAGATCCCGTACGAAGTACAGCCGAGATGACTATCGGCAGTCTCGTCACGATCGGTACCGTTGCGGACCCATTGGGATTCGAAGGTATTTTACCTTGAATAGTCAGCGGCGCGTGCGCGTGGCAGCAAAAGCGTAGGCGGAAGAACAACTAAAGCCTTTGTTTGGGCTGTGCAACTTCCGAGAACTCTGATCACTATACTACGCACGGTAGACTTGGTCGAAGAATTTAATGACGTTCTAAAAAGTCAACACCTTAAAACCAACATCTACTTCTATTCACAGTGAAGGGTCTGTGAACCTCAAAAATTCAGAACAAAAAGAAATTTACTTGAAAAATTTCATGAAAGATTCACCTGAGAAAATTGCTCGTCCAGCAACTATTAATCGAATTAAACCAACAGATTCGATTCAATACAATTTTTGAAAATTATTAACACTAAACCAACCAGCGACCGGTCTTAGATTTTTTATTGAACAATTCTTGAAGTTAGAAATACTCGTCATATGAAACATGATTAAATAAATTTCTTAATGTCACCATATATTATAATAAAAATGGAGAAACATCTATATAATTCAATTTTGTCGTTCTTTACAAATAGACTGCCGATTTTACGGATTCATAGTAAAAATGAGTAGTTGCAATTTGAAACAGCAGAGAGATTAAAATAATTCAAGAACGGTGACATGTTATCTCTGACCTACTGAGATTACTAAACAATGATAGAAGTTCGTTAGTGGTTCCTACTTGTTACAATAGATGCAGACGATTTTTAATTTGCATAAAAATCTGCAGTCTACTTATAAAGCAATATGAGTCGCTTTTTGTGCTCGGCAAGAGAAGAATTACGTTTAGCAATATTTCTTGCAAATACTTTTTTAAATGATTATACGATCCCCGAGGAATGCAGTGGAGATTCGATCTAAGCAAACGAGAAGTGTACTCTCTTTGCAAAGCGCTTATCCCCACCACTGCGAATTATGCGCCCCTAGTACTCAAGAAGTTAGAGCTGCCTCGATCGCCGAGCAGTGTAGACAGTAGCGGAGTCAGGTGTATCAGTGTGAAACCATTACTAATCCAATTACAAAACTTCTTTATTTTTCATTATTTTTTTATGGGACTTTCTGCAACTTATTTGTGGCATTTTTCTGATTAAAACGACAGTAAACACGATATAATTCGAACTGTATTTAGTGGTTTAATTTCGATTTTAGTTGCGTCTTCGGTCGCGCTGTCCTTTTCCACGTTCCGTGCACTCGGTGAGCTCACCAAAAAATAGTGGAACTTACGATTCATGCAATGGCACGGTCGGAAGGGTTTTGCTTTGATCGAATCTTTACTGTGTTTCCTGTATTGGAGGAACGATCTCGGCGAAATAAAATCGAGGCGATGAAAAATGCAGCAAAATTTCCAGGCAGAAAGGATAATTGCGCAAAAACAGACGTTCCAGGCGCCGCGATTTGATCGCCGGGTATTGTCCAGTAGGATTGCAGATATGAAATCATGAACGACCGATTCGAAGAAATCGTAAAACCCGCCTCGAGAGCTGATTCGCTAGTCTTATTGCAGTATTCGCGAGCCCCGAGAAACAATAAACGAGGCTGGTTTGCTAGCCGCTATCACTAGATATCTTCCATTAAAGGGTTCAAGCAGTGATTGCCAGCTGATGAATGGTTCTGGGTATTTATGCCGTGATCGGAGCCAGATGCTCGCGGTTTTTACGGTTTTTGCGAACGTCAGATGAGATCAAGTGTCATTCGTGCTCTGTCGGCGAGGCTAGTCTCCTATTAATTTCGTCTCTAGTGCACAATTCCGCTCTGGCAATTACTACGTCGTAGTATTAGTATAGTATAGTATAGTATTCCGGCATGCCACGGCATTCCACGGCATTCCACGGTAATGATCGAATCTCGCCACTGGATCAAAGAATTTTGTCACATTTTGGTGAGACGATCGAAAAACGTTCAAAAAACGTTCAAACGTAATTTTCTTTAAAACGTTTTGTCGTCTTCACTTAAATAAGTGGGTGGTACGCGATGTACCGCTCATTGAAGTATGATTACTTCTTAAAAAGTCTTTTGGATAAATGATACTTATTATTACCAAATAATAAGTAACTAACATTTTCTTTTCTTAAGATCTACATGAATTTTTGGTGTAAAAGATTTTTATGCAAAATACAAATTGTTTGCATTCATTTCAACCTACAGGACCTATATAAACATTCACCTCGTCGATTAGTAATTATAATAAACTGCAAATAATGCAACAGTATTTTTAAATTCATTAAATGTCTTTACTGTTTTGTATTTGTGGTATTCATTTTTATTATGAATGCATACAAGCTGCAATCTAATAATGACACCCAATTATAAAGTTCACAACATTTTTGAGCAATGGTTCTATTTTTGCAATCGTTTTTAACTAACTGAAAGGAGTCTACATCATTTGCACTTACCTAACGCGATACCATGTGAAAGATGAAATGCATGAGAGTCTTCCGAATCATGGCGCTAATAAAAAAATTAGGGTTGCATTCTGGACGATTTGTTTTACCTGGATGGAAAGTTTAATCATTTTCTAGTACTTCTGGGTCATTGAACCCACTTTCTGAGCCATCTTTACGATCGGTAAGATGTCCGGCCTATCTTTGCGGTGTCACTCTGCTGCCAGGACGAATAAATTCGTAACACAGCAGCTTGTCGGTACTTTTAAGGCGTTTAACAGTATGCCCTTTCGTATTGCGACCGTTAACTGCATCGGATTCTTTTTCTCTCGAAGCCCGAGACTATGGCGTTCGCTCTCTGACTTCCTCGTAGCCGCCGCGCCACCGCCGCCGCACTACCGCCTCCATTAACCGCCTTTAAAAATCCCCGTCTCCGTTATCCTTTGTCTTCTGACGCTTCGAAATGACTATTTAGTTCCCACCGTTCGTCTTTTTTTTCATTTTGCTTCATTACTCCTCCGCTCGTGATGCTTAGCAATCTGCCTTGCCCCATCTCTTCTCCGAGAGAGACGATTCTTTCATTCTTTTTCATTTCTCCATGTGTTGCATTATTGTCTGATCGTCCTAGACACACTATAGCAGTTTCTCGTTGCACCCGGGACTTCGTGACCGTTCCTCTTACATGTTAATCGACCTCGCCGGAAATTGTAATTGAAATCATCTACTGACACCGTTCAGCCCCATAAGGATTCCACGTTCTCTGAAATGATTAACTGCTTGGGCTGTGGTTTACTGTTCCGAGACGATTAGTTTGTTCTTCGTGTGTTACGAAGCTCCTTTGTGCTCTGCGCAACATGATTACCTTACTAGACTGCCGGTTTTTGTGCAAAATTGTCTGCATTAATTACAAGACACAGGAGCTACATAGACATTTATTTCTTCTCTTAATATTTTCGAATTCTTTAAATGTTCTACTGTATTGCAGTGTGTTCACAATTCGCAAACTCATCGAACAGAAATATTGAAAATATTCTTCACAAATAAAAAAACTTGAGTGTGTGTGTATTTGGGCACTGTATGATTGTATGTGAATTAATATACTGTACGATGGTACGTCTATTTGAAAATCTATTTTATTCGAAATTCCAAAATTTCGCTCACCCAAGACACAGTCAAAAAATTTTATCGAGAACCTCTTTGACTACTGTCTAACTGTCTCTCTTAATCTTTTTATTGCCACACAACGATGTATCGTCGTTGGCTTCATTTGCGAAAAGTGATTGTTCTACTCTAATTTACAGATTTCTAATAATATTAAAATCCTATCTTATTTTAACCCTTTGCGGACGCGTGTCTGCTGACATTCGCCCAAGCAATTTTACTGTTCTGCGACTGCGACTAATTTTTAAAGAAATTATTACATTCAAAAAATATGAAACAAATTTTCACTGAACACAATCCGTTTCCCTTCATTTAATTCATACACTTAACTATTCAGTATGCAATTTCGTTTCGCAAGGAAAATTTAATCTCATTCTAGAATTAGAATCGATATCTTATTCTCGTTTCTGAATTCCTCTTTAGTACAATAAATTTGGCTCAGCAATTTTCGTTCTATTTTAATTTTTCAGTCGGCACCAAAAGGTTTAAATTAAAGAATAAGTATTTTCCGCAGAAAGCATGCACGCACTGAATCACCGTTAACAATTTCCGTGGAACAGGTCGTCCGATCGGCATTGCCAATCATCACGTTGCATCCGCGGTGCATGCGCGGTGCATGCGCGGTGCATACGCGGTATATCTTCGTTGACGCGCGTATCGCGCAGCGTGAATCGTCCCGCCGAATTGACGTTTCCTAATTTGTTCCGTGCGCTCTTGTTCCGAGGAAATCGTTAATACGGTGAACCGTTCCGTTGGGCAGTCCATCATTTAGCCGGCACGGCAGCTGGACGGACTGCGATTTAATCAGCGCGGATTCCCACGATTGGCAGAACCATTTACAATTAGTCTTCGCCATCCGGTCCGGCATTAATTTCTGGAACAAGCCTACATGCTCGAGCTGCACTCCCGAGATATGCACTCTCAGGAGCTGCACTCGCTTCACTTGCTGCACATGTTTCACTTGTTTCACTCTTTCGCGGATTTCACGCCTGTCACCGCGGAGAGAAGACGCTACAATTCCTCCCAGATTTTCTCCAGAGAATTATTTTCGCGTCATCGGTCGCTACCGGCGTTCCCTCTCATTAATTCTAGACGCAGAAAGTTCACACGCTCCTCGCCCCTTCGACGAGGATTTCGATGATTTCGTCATCGGTAGCGAGAGTTGTTGTTCTAGAATTCTTTTTAGCGATTGTTGGATCTGGAGCTCTGTTAATGGCGTTGTGAGCTAACAACGATTAGGATTGCGATGATTATGATGCAGCCTTTCCTGCTCGGTCGCTTGTTACAACTGTTAAATTGCGTTTTATGTACGTGCGGGCCCTTTTTGTTCCGTGAGAGTGATTTTATTGCGGACGAGAAATGAATAGAGTCTTTGAAGAAATGATTTAAAAACATTTCTGTGGATTTTGTGGTCATTGATGTTTGTTATTAATGAAATTGATTTGAACATGTATTTTTCAAGTACAGTCTGATTCAGATTCCTGTGAATTATGACCGTTGTTTCTGAGATTTTTAGTTTAAAGAACTGTGGCGGTGTCTTTCGTAGAGCAACTTCAAAGAAAATTATTATTCCTGCATGATAAGAATCCCAAATGTTCTTCTAAATTGGCAACTATATCCACACATTTTTTAAAAATAAAAAAAATGTATTTTTATGGATTTCCTATTCAATGCCTGCCATTAGGTCAGATATTTTTAAGATTTTTCATTAAATTTTCTATAACTTCGAACGAACTCATTATTTCTCTACTAAAAAAATCCTGTATATTCTTTGAAGACTGATACATGAATCCACAAAGTTCCAATTTAATACATCTGTCTGTTTCGGTTCAAAAAATTCTCAACCTTCGTTATTTTTGGGCTGCCCCGATAAAACGATTCTCCAGTAAAACAATAGGATGCTTTAAAAACTCGGAAACAATGTTTCCGGAGATTTGTATACAATGTGAAATTACCTTAAAAATATAACTGAATAAAAATCAACATCGTATCAAACGTATCAAATTTACTCAACCCGAATTTCACGAATTTTTCTCACCTCCAAAAATCCGTAAAATTTTCCACAACAGGTGTTTCGCTCGGCATAGCAAATACCAGGCGCCGTTCACGACCAAACATTACGTGATTCCACTGTCGACACTTCACACTCTCGCTCGAGCGATCATTTACTCGCCGTTCGAACGCGTCACCGTTGCCATAAGCGAGGAACAAGTGCAGATGCCTGAGGCGAGCAAGTCGCGAATCGCGGGAAAAGTAAAATTGGAACGTTCGGCACGCGAGGTCTCGAGACTGTCGGTCATCCTGACTATTTTTCAAACCGTGAGCAAATGGCGACAGCCTCGACCCGAGTGAACCATTCTCCGTGGTGATAGTGAGTGCCTAGGAAATGAGAATTCCGTCGCTTTTGCTGCGGTAATTGTGTTTGTCGATCTGTCGTTTGCTGTGCTAATTTTGCGGCGAAAATTCTCTTCTCAATCTGAACACGAAAAGTAGCTGAAATATTTAATTAAGTTGAGGCTGCGGCGAATATTCTCTTTTCAATCTGAAGAAGCGAAATATCTAAAATATTTAATAAATTTGAGCTTGTGGCGAAAATTCGGTTCTCAATCTAAACAAGAGCTGAAATATTTAATTAAGCTGAGGTTGCGGCGAAAAATCTCGTTTCAATCTGAACACGCGAAATAACTAAAATATATAATAAATTTGAGCTTGCGGCGAAAATTTTGTTCTCAATCTGAACACGAGAAGTAGATGAAATATTTAATTAAGTTCCGTTTGCGGCGAAAATTCTCTTTTCAACCTGAACACGAGAAATAGCTAAAATATTTTATAAATTTGAGCTTGCGGCAAAAATTCTGTTCTCAATTTGAACACGAGACGTAGTTGAAATATTTAATTAAGTTCAACTTGCGGCGAAAATTCTCTTTTCAATCGGAACACGAGAAGTAGCTGAAATATTTAATTAAGTTGAGCTTACGGCGAAAAATCTCTTTTCAATCTGAAGAAGCGAAATATCTAAAATATTTAATAAATTTGAGCTTGTGGCGTAAATTTTGTTCTCAATCTGAACACGAAAAGTAACTGCAATATTTAATTAAGTTGAGCTTGCGGAAAAAATTCTCTTTTTAATCTGAACACTAGAAATAGCTAAAATATTTAATAAATTTGAGCTTGCGGCGAAAATTCTGTTCTCAATCTGAAGACGAGAAATAATTAAAATATATAACGCGAAAATTCAATAAAATTCGCTGAAATATTCAATAAATTTGAGCAGACAGAGAATTGGACTAGATTTAACAAATTTTTAACGGCGACCCGCTGATACTAAAAATTTGTATTTTATTGTCTAAGAAATTTTGATAAAATGGAAAATTGAGGAATTTTAGTGGAATTTAGTTCGTTTTGTGACTGCAGTGAGATTGTGTACGTAATTGATAGGAAGTAATGTTTGTCAGAGATTTAGATATTGTTCAGAATGGTAGTTTGTTGTTGGTAGTTTATTTTTCTCTTCCCAAATCGATCAAAACGACCAACGCAACACAGGGCTCATCAGTCGCGCGGACATTTTTGCAACAAGTTCTAGAAAGACAAAAACAGTGTAGACTGGAAATGACTGTCATTACCTGTAGATCAGGCGTTCATTATCCATTAGACACGGCAAAGACAGTGTATATACTACAGAGTCTATAAATCTTCTTTACCGTACGAACTGTCTATTTGCTCGATTTTATTAAACCTGTGCTTACGATTCATTTGTACTCGAAAAAAATACTGCTGATTCGAAGAGTCTAATCTATGTGTCACTAACAGTAATTATCACAGTCGTCTGCTACACATCTTACAACAAAAAGAGAACGTATTATTTCGTAGTAATATTCCCTCGATCGACAATAGCTACCTGGGGATAAATACATCTTAACTAGATTGAGTGGATGATTATATACCTACTGCACTCTTTACTGTGCAAAGTGCAATAACAAATTTTTATATTATTGCATATCTGTTGGAGTTGTCCGTCGATAGAAAAGAATTTTATTGGATGTTAATCAACACATTAGTCAGAACCCATTTCTGGGAGACCTTAGAAAATTGTGTTGAAATGATGGTATTTAAATGTTTGATAGTGGATGCTTTTTTATTATTTATGGTAGTTAAGGAAGCTTACAATATAATTAATATATATAAACTCTTCAGCTTATGGCTGAAAAGCCATAAAAATGTATTAAAAAATTCTTGGGTATCAATCTTCTTAATTTTAAGTTGCTGTTTAACACAATAATCAATTTAAAATGTCACTGGATGAGCAGTCATTAAAGCAGTGCTGATTTCAATGCAAAATAAAAATTGTCATTAAATTCAAGATCATAGGAGTTACACAGCCACTTATTAGATTCTCTAATAATTCTTAGTTGCTGTTTAACATAGTATTAAATTTGAAAAGATCAGTCAGATCGAAAAGGCAGTCGTTAAAACAGTGCAGATTTCGATGCACAATAAAAACTTGCTGTATTAATTGAAAGTACAGGATCATTGCACTACACAGCCATTAATACATATGTTTCTTTAATAAACAAGTTGGGAATCCTTGAAGACCGTCTTTAAACTCTTTAATCGTTTTCGCGTTTTCGTATTTCAGCTGCATAAAACCCGAAGTCCAAGGCATTGAATCGTAAAATATTCGAATAAAATTTAATTTCTTAAGTGCTTTCGCTGCGATGCCGTGTGCGGACACGGAAGACGAGTAGCATGTAAGAACCAATCAGGTAAAGTTGTGTCATCGGCGAATCAGGACGATGTCCTGAGAGCTGGGGCTGGCGAGCCCATCCATCGAAACTCTGATAATCTCTGCAATTCCCTGCTGTGTCCCCATCGGAAGAAAAATCACGAGCGAGACAGAAAGGGGAGTGATAAAATCGCGAAACGATCTTCCTCGAACCGTACTCCCGGGAAAGGCAAACTGCTGGTACAGCGTGTCAAGAAAATAACGATCGTTCACGCCTGAAACGATTCACCGCAAATAACAAATAATTTTGCTTCATTTCGGTCGCCATAAAAAAATTCATAAAAATAGCAATTTGACCCACCGGTGACATTACATTTTTTATGCATTGTTTGCAACGATTCCGGTGCACCCTTAATATGTTATACTATTTTCAGCCTATTAAACGTATTAAGAAAGAAAATATATTTCACTCCACTTTGTTGCAATTCAGGTAGACAATATTTATTTTCCATAAAGATCCGCTGTCTATTAATATTTTATACATATCATCGTTAGACAACGGGTCTTTATGCAAAATAAAAATTGTGTACCTGAATTACAACATACTGGAGATAAATTGAAATTTTCTTAACCAATACGTTCAATAGATTGGAAATAATATAATAGTATTTTTAAATTCTTCTAATATTTTCGCTTTTTTAAAATGAACCTACTCATTTTCATACCTAGTATTTTATATATAGTGTCTAGTAATAGTTACAGTATGTTCGAATTTATAAAATGCTAGGGACCGTCTACAGCAGGAATGGACATTTTTGTTTCAATTTAGACAAAACCGTTCCCACCATATCATTGTCCCCCACCAACATCCGCCGTAATCATAGAGGAAAGAAGTGCTTCGCCCGTCGCGAGCAGTGCGCAGGCCTCGCGCATGAAAAAGAGGTTGGTGGGAGAAACAGGCGTTTGAGGAGCTCTACTCGTGCCCATGCCTGGTCTATAATAACGAGGATTAATAGAATTTTTATTTTATTTTGGTCGGAAAGAGTTTCTCACTTGTCCAATGGAATGTTTGTTGTTCTTTCAACGCCTGTAAAATAATTTATAATATTAGGAATTTGCATGAAGAGCTACTGTATAAATTCTGTATAAATTTATTTTGTACAAAATAAAAATGGTCTGCATCGATTGTGAGGAGCAGAAATAAATGTGGGAACAGGATTCCGTGGGTATGTGCAGGACCTGATCAGCTACAAATCGCGAGGCCTGGGATCGATTCCCGGTGTGGCCGGCGCCCTCCTTATTCCTAAAATCCTACATATGTAAATGCAAACACATTTTCTCCCTGAAAAATCGTGACGCATAGATGATAATAAAGATCACTAATTCCTCCAATGTCGATACTATTTCCTATTTGATTTTATAAACACATAAAAAGCCACAGTCTAATGACTACTCTTGTCAACTTGCAAGGTAACTTTAATAATTTAGATATTGATCACAATCGATGGAGCATGGATAGGACGTTCCCAGAAACGATCAACGTATAAATTACCGGCGCCTCTTTTCGCCCACAACCTGGAAACGTCTCTTTACGGGGGCTTTCGCTTCATGGCCCCCCATGTATCGTAGCCATGCATCTTCGTGCCGGTTCGTATCCCCGGGACCTTGTCTCCGCTCACCGGACCATGGAAAATGAGAGTACTTGTTGCGGATCGCTCGCGGCAGTTTGTTTCCCCGGTTTTTAACATGCCACCGCGAGATCTCCGTCTCATGACAAATACTTTCTACGAGTTCTTTACGCTCGGCTCTTCTGGGCTACCCGTTTCTTCGGTCCAGAAAAGAGGCCAATCTGCTGACACTGATCTCTCGCCGCGAAAACAATGTTCTCGAATCGCCACGGTTCCACGGATACCGATTGTTCCTTCGATCTTTGAAACCGACATCAACCGAAATATTCTCGCCCCGAGCGGGGTTCATTTGAAATTCATGATCCTACGAACGGTTCTGAAGTCTGGGGACACCTGTCCGAGTCACCTGATGGTGCTCGCGTTGTGCACGATATTCTAAAGCTGCGTCCACACTGAATCCACATCCAGAAACATTTTATCGCCATTTGTTGCCTTCTCCTTTCATTGTATTTTATTTCATTCTATTTTATCTTATCCTATTCCTGTTTTATTTTATTTTATTCCATTTCATTATATTCTACTTTATTATGTTTTATTTTATTCTATTCTATTTTATTTTATTTCTATTTCTATTTTATTCCATTGTATTCCATTCCTATTTTATTCTATTTCAATATTATTCTACACATATTATATTTTATTCCTCTTTTATTCTTAGTTCTATTTTATTCTACTCCTATTGTATTTTACTCCTCTTGTATTCTTATTTCTGTTTTATTGTACTCTTATTGCATTTTATTCCTCTTTTATTCTTATTTTTATTTTATTCTATTACTATTTTACCCCATTTGTATTTTATTCTATTTCTATTTTATCCCATTTCTATTTTATCCCATTTTTATTTTATCCCATTTCTATATTATCCCATTTCTATTTTATTCCATTTCTATTTTATCCTACTTCTGTTTATGCTGTCCCCATTTTATTTTACTTCTAATTTATTCTATTTTTGTTTTATTCTGTTCCCGTTTTATTCGTCTGTAGTCTATTTTATTCTATTTCTGTTTTATTGTATTATTAAAAATAGAAGAAGGCAACGAAAGGCGACAAGAAGTTCGAAGTTGCTTCAGTGTGGGTATAGCTTGAGAAGAAGTAAAAGATACCAACAAAAATTATAGAGCGTCGAAGAAGACCTGTAGCGTTCGAATATTTGTATGACTGGGTTACACGAAGACGATTGCGCAGTACAATTTTGGTAACGCGACAATAAGACAATGATTCACGATATTTTTTATCGTTCAAGGTCCAAGGTTCAAGATTCTTCGAAACATTCCTACCGTTTCGAAAGGCTTTCCTTGTCGGTGCCTGTGTAACTTAATTTTTGGAAGTCCGTGTACTTAGCAGCACGTCGCGAATGAATATTTCATAGACTGCCCACTTTGACTCGTTGTTATTCATTCATGACGCATTCGGTACACGCGGCATACTGTCTCGAATTTCATGAACGGCTGATACGAAATTCGAAGCTTGGTTTCTACTATCTGAAACCGTGATTAGAGTACCGGTGTAATAAAAACATCTATGCTAAACGGAGGGTTGGACGAGACGTTGACTAACCTATTTAGTAAATAAAAACTACAAAACTCGACTCAATCCCAATTGAAAATCGTCAAAAAATAAAACAATAAAACAGAACGATGATGTAACGTAATTTTCAACTGGTACAGTTAATTCGTGATATCATCCAGTATACAAGTCTGCTAATCACATGGGAAACTGGATTACTAGGAATGCAACAAGAAAGTAAATCAATAAGGATTGATAAGCTTATCACATCATTTAAATCATGCAGTCCCTGCGTTAAATAAAAATCGAGAATGCACTCCAGGACACATTCAGAATAAATCCAGAACAAATTCAGAACATACTCCAAATTTTGCAAGCAGTCGTTTGGACAAATTTGAAAAAAGTAATTCGTTTTCAATGAGTGTTTCCAAACTTCTGACCAAATCTGTATATAAGTTATATGAGTTTACAAAACACATTTTAAACATTTCCGTCGCTAGCCCAAATACAAAGTTGTGGAAAACCACATTATTTATTTTTGTTGTAATTCAGACTAAGCGCAATTTTTCAAAAATTTTCGTTATATATCCTCCAGTAAATTAATCAATCTAGCTTGGCAGAAAAACAGAAGTCGTTTGGTCCATTTTTAAAAAAGTTATTCTGAGTTAACACTAAATCAAATTAAAAGTATCTGGTGAATATTGCCTTACAAAAATGGTAATACTAAATTTATTGGATTGTCCGTAATTTTCAATATAACAGGTACTTGGACAAGGAAATTTATGCCATCATTTTCCATAAATGAATTTTTAGAATTTCAATAATTGGAAAATATTATATAAAACCGGTCATTTGACCGTGGTAGGTTTAATGTTAAAGTGCGTACCATCGATTATGGGGCTGACTGTATAAATCACAGTTAACGCAGATGTCGAAAGTAAGACTCGACTGGACAGATCGAGTATCGATCCCGCGACACGGGAACGAGCCGCAAGGTTGTTAATTAGGTGGCTAGCACGTTAAGTTATCGCGCGCTTAATTATCCCTGTCGCGCAAATACGGTTGCGTCTCGATCTGCGCGCCGGTAATTATAACCGAGGGAAACGGACACGTGAGAAAGACCAGCAAACCGGATAGATTCCGTATGTTAACGAGAAGCCAACGGAGAAACGTCGGAGAAAGAGACGAACTAGACGATCCGATGAAAACCACGACACATTAGGAAACTGTTGTTCGCCCCGGAATAATAAATTATATCAACGACAAAATCATCCGCGTTCGTCGAACTCGAACAGCAGGAAGCTGGGTGCAATAGAATGGCTGTCAAGACCAGACACAACTTGCTTCTAGACACCCACGTGTTCTTGACGCTCGCAAAAGATAACTGTTTAGGACTGTCTCGAAGAGGTTCTGATTGAAACTGTGGTGGACATCCTTTGTTCCGAAGAAAAGTGTTTGGAGGAATTGACATTTTCAATAATTGTACGTTTTGATGGTTGTTAATATCCTAGTTTATATATTGTTTCTACTAGGTTTTAAGATGGTACTATAATTGATTCTTGAATATTTATATCATTCAACAGCAATCATTTTGGTAAATAAAAATTTTCTACCTGAATTGCACCAAACTGTTATGAATTTTGTCATGAATGCATCAAATCCACCATCTATCACTCACTGAGCACCTCATCCGATATGCAGTTTAAACAGAGTCAAAAATCGCATAATTTCCGTCAACCTCATTCTGAAGGGTCTCTTTCTTAAGGGGGTGTACTCGTTTTCGAGGCTGTTTTCGTATGAATGTTTAGGGTCTTTTCCGGAAAGACCAGTAAACCTTCTGCATTGCGATTTTGTAATATATATTCATTGGTATTTGAAGTATACGGGTGATTTTTCTCGACTAAAAGTAATGAAAATTACATGAGTTACATATTTTATTATAGAGTGTACCTTGAAAGACACGAGTCGGCGATTAATATCATTCCGGTCCTTCTTCTGATGATTTAGGAATTTTTTTCAGAAAAATTACCGCACCCTCCACATTGGGAATTTGCATACATATTTATTGACATTTGATGTACCTGTGTGATTTTTTTCGAGTAAAAATAATGAAAATTCTATGTGTTACATATTTTTTTAATAGTGTACGTTTTGAAACACATGGGTAAACGGCTTCAACGACTCCGGTATTTCTACTACTCCGACAAAGAAAACTGAAGTCTTTTATCAATCACTATGAATACAGTTATGGCCCAAACCAAAATAAACTAAAAATCATGATTATTTACATAATAGAGACATCTTAAAATCAAATCAACGACTTTTCAATACCCCTCTGCCTTTTACCACGAAAAAAGAATAAGAAGAAATTACTTTCACTACCAAGACAAAATAAAATCCTCTTCTCTGAAACATAAAATAATTTACACAAAGCCGCAGCAGCGCATTCCACCAGTATCAGTCCGTATTCATCCCAATCCATTCACCTACAGCTCAAACAATTCGCTCTGTCAAATACATACCATCGTATTCGCCGCAGCAGGTGCACAAGATAACAACGAAGGTATCCAACTCGGTTAAAACCGCTATCCAGTAGGTCCGTTTGCGAAACGATCGGCTCGCGCATAAATTCGCAGTGTTTGCTTATCATCCGAGTAAACAGTGGCGATGCCTCAGCTCCCTCTCTTTCTCTTTCCTGTGTCCTTGGCAGAGGTGCGAACAACGACCGTGAAGCAAAGAGGGTTCTACCAGGAGAAGGAGACGACGTGTTACGTATTACGTGAAACGCGATGGCGTGATTCATGGGTGACCCCGTGCTCGGCCCCCGTACGTCCACGATAACGGTCCCGGGCGTCGATTAATACGTAATGAACGCCTTAATTGGTGGACGACACGTAACGCGTGTCCGCGCGCTCGCGGAAGTCAACGCTGGAAACGGTTGTACGCTTTCCCACGCCGCGGATTAATCGGTCGTTAATGGACGCCACCGTCACCTTTTTCCCCTTTCTTTCTCTCTATCCCCCCACCCTCTCTATTTCCTCTCTCTTTCTTTTTCTCTATTTCCTTTCTCCCTCTATTTCCTCTCTCTTTCTTTCTCTCTATTTCATCTCTCCCTCTGTTTCCTCTCTTTTTCTTTCTCTCTATTTCCTCACTGCCTCTATTTCCTCTCTCTTTTTTTCTCTCTATTTCCTCTCTCTTTCTTTCTCTCTATTTCCTCTATCTTTCTTTCTCTCTATTTCCTCTCTCTTTGTTCTCTCTATTTCCTCTCTCTTTCTTTCTCTCTATTTCCTCTCTCTTTCTTTCTCTCTATTTCCTCTCTCTTTCTTTCTCTCTATTTCCTCTCTCTTTCTTTCTCTTTACTTCCTCTCTCTTTCTTTCTCTCTATTTCCTCTCCCTTTCTTTCTCTCTCTCTCTCTCTCTCTCTCTCTCTCTCTCTCTCTCTCTCTCTCTCTCTCTCTCTCTCTCTCTATCTCTCTCCGTCTCTCTCTGTCTCTCTCCGTCTCTCTTCGTTTCTCCGAGTCTCTCACTTTCTCTACGCTTGTCTGCGACGCTGTCCGACACGCTCGACTCGCGAATACTCTGGAATTGAATTCGCGGTGAACGATCGACAACTGACACCGTGACTAAACAATGAGAAATGGTCCCGATTCTTGGTTGTGCGAATCTCGGGTCCCTCGAATTCCCAGATCCATTGCGGAAAATAAATTATTTCGATTGGGATCGTCGTTTATAGGCTTGAAAACTTGATTTTGGATTGGAGAACGTTTTCGGCGATTATTTCGACGATTGCTGCGTTAGCTTCTGGAAAACCGTGGGGAAAATTTTGTAGGGAGATTCTACGTTCGAAATTGGACAGGAAGTCTAGAATACATTTTTTTCGTATGACCATTTGTTCATGAAAGAATTGCGTTGAAAAGAGCGGCTGACGCTGAAGCAGTTTCAGAAGTAGAAATATCCAGCCATAGACAGACATATATTGGACTCTTATATTGGAAGCTATATTCCTTGCGAGATCTGTGCAAATTAGACTGCACGTTTATATAATAAATAGATTGCAGATATTTGTGCAATATAAAAGTTGTTTTCACCAACTGCAGAAACGATAGACCAAACAAGAACTTCATTATTTAATCATCTTAATAGAGAAAACACGAAGTATCGATATACTTAACCCTTTGCGGACGCGTGTCTGCTGACAGTTTTCCAAGCAATTTTACCGTTCTGCGACTGCGAATAATTTTTAAAAAAATTATTACTTCCAAAAAATATTTCCTGAACACAACCCGTTTCTTTTCATTTAATTTACTTAACTCTTCGTAGGTAATTTTGATTCACAAGAAATATTTAACCCAGACCCATCAAGAAGTATGCTAAAAATAATTCCCGTCCGCTAAGGGTTAAATTATGCTAATCAGTCCACTGTCTTAAATTATATGTATTCAATCTTCTGGTAAATACATAAAATTCACAGTCAATTTCTATGAGAAAGAACGTCGTTTAAAGAGAGTAATCCATGTCTGTCCATAGCTGGTCCATTCTACTTCCCCTGAAACCGATTACGCGCCCGCTGAACATTTAAAAGCGATTATCTCGGAAACGGAGAGTGTTAAGAAAATATTTCATTGCACCTTTTCGATGCAGTTTCACATAAGCAATCGCTTCATTTAGGTTTCCATTACGTGAAGAAATTCTCCTAGAAGTTAATTAGCCCGAATGAAGAATGTTCCAAATGTTTTCTAATAGAATCGTTCCAGAAACGAGTAAAACGTTTTAGTTTGAAGTAGCTACACACTCCAGTTGGAACTTGTCGAATCACAGTATCCGCGAAGCGAGAAAGTCGACCAAGCACGTGTTCGCAATGTGCGCTAGTTTTCTTGCCGGTATAAACACATTTCTTTTTCTACCGCGGCGAAACGTGTCGCGATCATCGTCGAATTACGTAAAAGCCCGTTACGAATTTTATTCGTACGACTACACACCGTTGTACGTTTGATGATATAACAAGGAAAATTGTTGTAGCCGGTCGTAACGAGGTGCTGGTTTCCGCGGCAATCTGTGTCAAGTGCACGCCGGTTTCTTCTCGTCAATGTGTAAAACCGTAATTTCTAACAGTGTACACACCTCTGATCCCTTTTGAAAGAAATCGCGTTCTCCCACAATTATCGGAATTTATCGCGAAGTCATACGGACGCGACCGGTGGAAACCGGTGCATGGAACTGTTAATTGCTTTTTGTCCGATCAGTGAACGCCCCTTATTGCTACTTCAGCTGTGCATTAATTCTCTATTATCTGCTATCCATCGTTCTATTCTTTTATACTGTTCTTTTCAATACTAATCTACACACTTTCTATGTTCAGGCTTTGTACAGGCCAGGAAAGTGGAAAAGAAATCTTTTCTATTCTCGATTTTCCAAGATTCTGTTGATAAATCTGCTGGGAATCGAGTGGGGATGATTCTTCGTGCGAAATCTAGTCGAAATGGTTAAATATAATTTTTCTGTAAATCGCTCCGTTTTTCGAGATAATTCAATTTTACAACTGGGGAAACCATTTAAAAAGTTCTTGAAAAGTTTCTCGTTCGTTTGAGGCAAATTCAAAATCAATTATCTTAGAATTGAAGCAGTGAACACAGAAATTATACTGCGCATTTTCGACGCAGTTTTGTTCGAGGAATCCACCATATACAATAATTTCCACAAATTCATGACACCGACGTTTTAACATTAAAGATACCGAGCCTTAAAAGCAACTGGTACATGATGCCGTATGAAAATCACGACATTGAATTTATTTCGACTTTGTACGGTTCATATTATAATAATACTTAATATCAAGTATAATACTTAATAATTTCACACGAAAACGTCTCTGTAATTCCAATAATTGGAAAGTAAAAAATCTGGAACCAGTTATACTGGCTGGTGGTGGTACGTTTAGTATTAACAAAATAAAATAGCAAGACCCACTACAGTCTCCAGTAACTTCGAAGTCGATGCGAAGAAAAACAACCAAGATAAAACTAATGTAATTCTATTTCCTGTTCGCTGGCAAGGAAACCAAGGCGTCTATAACCAAATGAATTCAAATTGACAGTTTTAAAAACAGTATTAAAAATTCCAGAATAATAAAAAAGAAAGGATGTATCGTTTATATCAATCCCTGTTCCCATCGCTTCGATTCCAGGCGTCTCAAGCACATTTAACCTGCAGAATGAAGTACCGGGAACTCGACGTTCCGGATAAACGGCGCTCGTAAACGCGTATTCCGCACTGACACCCGAAGATTATAATTTTCCGGTAATAGTCGCACGGTATCGTTTCCACAGACGTTCGGGGTCCGTTTAATATGTTCATCGCCCACTCAACAATCACAAAAATTACGCAAAGTCAAAGAATTTTATTTACCAAAATAAGAACTGGGAAGTTTAGTTTTCTGATATTAATTACTATTTCAAACCTCTTCCATTTCGCAGAACGTAAGCAATTTTGGTACACACAATCTACCAAAATGAAAATGAATTTTCAATTCTGTGTAAATAATTCCGTCACCCACATATGGGCGACGTGGCGATCAAAGTGTTAATATGACGTTGATACCGTTAATAAACCCGTGTTCTCGACTGTGTTGTCCCTGGCTCATGAATTACGCGATTAATTAAAACGGACATACTCGGATCGAGCCCGGCCACTAGATTTCCGCGCGTCTTTTTTTCCGCGCGAAGTTTCCGGAAAGGATTTTCTCGATGCTCCCGGAACTGCAGCAAGGACGCACGAGCTAATTGATCGAGGCCAAACGAAAGGACGAACAGCGGCGTTTACGCTAGCGAAAAATTGACGAGGATAACCGGACGAGAACTCGAAAATTCCTCGGTGTAGAATATATTATCTTGTGGCGTGCTGTAGCCGTGATAACGGCGCGTTAACGCCGCCATGCGGGCCTGATAAGGGAAACTTTATCGTGCCGGGACTCTCGAGGGAACAAAAGTGATCGCAGGTGAAATATCGCCGCTGTTATCCGGCGATATTCCTGCCTCGGTGGCCAAGCACAACCGTTTCCACGCAAATTATGCTGGCCTCCACTTGAACATGATTACTGATAGCTTGCTGGAGGTTCTTGTGAGTAGCCTTGTCGGTTTCTGCGCCGAGGCAGATTCGGCCGGCGTTGTTTTGTCCGATTTAGCTTCTGCTTTGTGGAACAAGCTGGTTTTGCGAGAAAATATAGCATTTTACTGGAGGAATATGGATTTTTGGATTATTTTGCTAATTGATGTCATGTTTCGACAGTTCGTAAAGTATATTATTAAGCTTTTGGAATATAAAAATTATTTATATTCAGTTGTAATGCTGTACTGCATCTTTTCTTTTATGTGTGTATTGACTTGTTGAAGGCATGTTTTTGAAAATTTTCTGTGGGTAACTCAATGTTGAAACTGTTCCATAAAGAAATTGCAAATGGCAATCCACAGTGGAAGGTTATAGTTATAGATTATATTCTCCGCTGAATAAGCTTGTTTTTGAAGGCCTCGTGTGAGATTTGACAATTTTGAAAAATGTTACCAATGGAGTGATGTGGTTGAAAATTTTTCTGTGAGTAGTTAAATGTTGTGTGAGTAGTTCACTGAAACTGTTGCGTAAAAAAATTGCAGGCAAAAATGAAAGATGTAAGATTGCAGAGAAAATGGTCACGCTCTGTTTGGAACTGGGAACATTTGGGTGTTGACAGAAAATATTAGGGAAGAGAATTTTTTGGGGGAATAGTTTGTCGACCCGAATTTTCCACCGATTGCGAAAACCTGCAGCTGCTCCCAGTTCGTGGTATTCGTACAGGCATTATAATCGCGGAATGATGTCACGAAGTGCGCTATTACGAATGCAATGCGCAAGCAACTGTCGCGCACTCGCCCGCATTGCGTATATTATATTTCATAAACGGCGTGAATCACGGTAGCCTTGAATGGAAATATGCGATAGCTGATCCATGAAAACATAGTCGGTGTCCTCTTTGCAGTTATGCTCGCGAACTAGCAACAGTGGATCACCTAACTGCTGTTACCGGCTTGATAAAGTTAAACTAAACGACACTATGAGGAATGCAGTATGTAATCCTTGCACAAATATTATTGCACAGCTTCCTGGTAGGATTTAACATTTTCCCAAAGATCCTAATCAATCAGCACTGGACTTAGTTTATCCATTTCATTAAATTTTCGCAATGTAAATTCTCTTTTATATTTTTCAAGTTGCCGTACAGATTATCTTGTCTCTCTGTCTTGCGAATTTAAAATATCTGGAACAATGCAGCACTGTCACTGTTGCTGCAACCGATGATAATCTATTAATCTCTGTTTGGTAAAAAACAGACCAGCTCATTTATGCTCGAGTTTACTGGGTAAAACGGAGAATGCATTGGAAATCTGCAAACCTGCTGCAACAAGTTTTCGAGAGTATACGAGTCAAAGCTGCATAATCTTAACAATTTTTTTCTGAAAAAATATTCGATCAACATGTGATCCATTTCGTGTAAAATAATCTATCAAATTTCTAAATCATGTTCATCAATAGATTTTTACACAGCTTAATATTGTTTCTAATGTAATCTACTGATATTCTTTCTGATCAACTGAAAGACAGAATTTCATTGCACATCATTTCTATTTTATGCTGTACAAAAATAACCTTCGTCATGAGATGATTTAGCATTTCTACTTCTTTGCTTTCACAGAGGAAGAATTTTGATTTTTATGAAATCATCAATAAAAATTGTATCTCACGAAGTTTGCGAACATAACAAACCTGGGTGAACAGGTAGTTGCGAAAAACAGCTCCAAAAATGGCATTATCGCGTGCCACATCCCGACCTCGGCCAATTATCGCGTTAAAAAAAGCGCAAGCGATAATCGCTAGTAAACCAACGAGTTTATGCGGTGGGCAACAGATTAGAAGGCATGACGCAAGCGATCGGCGCACGCTAATAGATTAAATGCAAGGATCTAGCAGCGCACGTGTGAATTCCGGACGATGTAATGATGGCTAGCGTAACCTCGGGCCTGCGGAATCGTCTAATTCGATCCTCCGCGAGGCAGATGAGCGGAATTCCTTCGTTGGCATTCATTTGCGGATGGTAAACTCTGCATTCTCTTTCTCTCACTCTCTCTCCCTCCCTCTCTCTCTCTGTCTCTTTTTCTTGGAGGAGAAAGAGAGATAGGCACAGATCGGGCCACTTGATCTTGAATCGTTCAACTGGTGCATGTCGTACAGTGGTCCGGAACTGAACCTTAGCTGTTCATGCTTTTAAATAAACCAAGAAATCTTAACTCTTGAATCGAAAAGTTTTGTTGCTTTACAATTGATCTAGCAGAAGAAATACATCACCTCTTTAAACCTGAATTTACCATTTATCTGACGATCAGTTCAAAACACGAATTTTAAAATCCCGAAGAAAAGTTGTTGGTTGAACATTGGTTTTTAGTAAGTTTTAAACAGTCGATTTAAATTACAGCACATGAACTTCTAACTTCGAAAAATATTCTTCATCTAAGAAAAGAATATAGTCAGAAAATATTAAATAAATTCGTCAGTGCATCGAGAAGAACGAACGCAATTTTTTCGATTTAACGTAGTGTCTACAAAATGTTCATCTTTGGATATTTGTTAAAATTGCAGTTTTTAGTACATTTTATTATTTTTATAATTTTCAAAGGAGACGGACGTTTAGAAAGCAGTACGAGTTCTAGAAATAATTGATTTTTTATTAAACGAACAGCTAAATTTCAGTTCGTGATCACTATGCGTCGCTGAGGCCAGGTGAAACGAGAATGATTGCCTCGAAGGACATGACCTCCAGCTCCGCCAGTCCCGACATCCTTTTCGCATACGCTACGCTTCTACCTCGTGAGATAAGAACCGTGTTACGCCTTATCTCTTTTTAATTATTGTAGCTATTCGTTTAACCCTTATCTGGACCTCGTGTCATTTTCACGAGTTTCTCCTGGCTGGAACCATTTTATTACAATCTTATCTGATCTTGCCTCATTCTTTTATTTTCCGTGAACAATTTTACGATTTTAGCTATTCATTTTACATTGCACTGTATTAATTTTTTACCATCGCGTTGATTTCGACACAAAATTGTATTGTTTTATTCGTTGTTCGATTAGAATGCTTTAATCGGGTTAGGGACTTTAGTTGATAGAAAACACTATACAGTCAATTTGAAAGTCTTGGCTTTTCCTTTTCGAATAATCCTAATTAGTTTCTTCTACTATTTTTTTTCTCAAAGTTACAACATTTTGAAAATTCACAATTATATTGAGATCATTACAAATCCATCCCTTTTTAACCATGATGTCAAGGATTATGTTAAAAATGAAATTTAGTATGATGTAATATATGCTAAATGAGGGTGTGTTTCAGTCATCATTTTGCAAATTTCAATCTAAATGTAACGAAACAAATTACATAAATATCTGTGGTTATCAGGACGAACGCCACATGTCACATTCTTTCACTTTCGAGATATTGCCGATTAAAGATTTGATCACTAATGCTTTGACATAGGATATCGATTAAATTGCATTATTTTTTTGAGCCTTTCGAATTTGTTTTCGTGACTTTTTTTCTGGTAAATACGTAAATCCTATACTATAAAGCTCAATTGATGTATAAACTCAAATTTTCTCCTGGCAACCACAGATATACATAACACCCAGTATCCCTAGACGAAAGAACCGTTTCACTCCGTTCTTTACAGAGTCTGTAAAGAGACTATAAACGTAAATGGAAATATGCAGTCCAGTTATACGAAACGCCTCATTCTCCCACTGACATGAACCCAGTATAATACCAGTCGCCTAAGTACATAGCACTTACCCCGAAGTTTCCCTGCATGCCTAATTACTTGATCTTACGTTTGACCTTCTATTGTTAGACTCACTGATAATATTTCCTCGCCCGAGCGTTCTGAACAAAAACCCAGTCAAACCGTAATTCTCTTATAGTGTTCCGGACAGGCCTAAACCAAGGAGAAACTAATAGTTTTTGTTTGTTAAGTGCCGGGCAAATTAATGATGACAATCTCCTGCCGTAAACTCGCTGGTAGCACTAACTACCGGGGTTACATCACGCAACGTTTAATTGTCTTCTGTAAAACACAGCAACATCAACAAGCTCCAAACCATTTCGCACGTTTTCGTTTCTTCTGCACGATAACGGTCGCTTTTTATTAAAAATTCGTTGCCATGGATTTTTTAATAGCACGAGCCATCAATCTGAATTTTAGACAACAGTTTATTAGGTTATTTTCATTTTCTTCGATCTAGAAGGATTGTTAATAATTAACCCCTTCTCCTACAATATCGTGTGAGAGATGTGGTGGAGATTCTGAACAGAGTCTAATAAATATGTATGTTATTAATTTCCTTTGAACCGAAATAAAATTCTATTTTGTTGTTGTTAACGTAAAGTCATTGGAGAATATATAGACATATAATAGGTATACATTTTCTCCTTTTTCTATGTAATTATGAACTACAAAGTAATTCTAATCATTGAAACAGTAAAATAAATCATAAGACAAGAGGTTAAGATATTGTAGACAAGAATTTTTCAACGACTCGATCCATCGCTGTGAATTTTAGGGTGCAATTTAGGGTATTATTTTCATTTCTTTCGCTCGAGGGCGTTGGTTTATATTAACATTGTTTAGTCGTGCATTTCTCGAAAGCTCGAACCATTACTTTGAATTTCAGTCAACAATTTAGAACACATTTCATTTCTTACGATGACAACGATTTCATTTTCTTACCAATATTTTTGATCATTTTCCAACGGCGGCTGGAGCTATCACTCTGAATCCGACCTAATAGAAGAAAGCCGAGTGAAATGGCTTGTTGAAAAGTTCCCCGACACCGTGGATTATTATCTCGTTATAGTATCCAGTCTGGTGACATTTTATCGGAACCACACGGTTGATAAATCGTTTCTAGGAATTCATTATGCGGGTAGCCGCGCGCCACCTGTGCCACCGGGTTGAATTTGCATGAAACCGTAACGCTTCTTGTACCATGTCCCACGGCTGCCTAAGCCTTTCGAAAAACCCGAGGATTTGTAGCTGTCTGGGGCTGAGTAACGCGAAAATATTTATAGAATCCGGCTGAAATTATATCATGCTTCCTCTCTAAATCAACCGTGGAACACGTAAGATCGTTGTACGCCATGGCAGTTCCCTCGCGTCGGGTTATCATCTCTTTATAGAAACTAGTTTTGCAGAACCCGCGCGCGGTGTGTTATTTAGATGCTCCAATTTCGCGCAGTCGTGTACCTTGATAAGCAGGTGTTCGATCCTCCATTAGTATAACACTTTGCTATTCCCCTCGATTTACGGTGGAAAATCCTGATGGATCGAGGTTGCCGGTCCCCATTGTTCGCGTTTGGTTTCCCTCGCGCGCGAGCGATACTAACGCTTTCAGTGGCCGATGAGCTCATTGAATATTTTCTTGGGCGCGATTTCCATTGGGAAACCCATGCACGGATCGAGGTCGCCAGGTCTCATTGTTCCACGATTCGTTGCATTCGATATCAATACAGAAAAAGTATTCTGTCAGTCATATCGAACCCTTGTACTACAGGGTGCCCGAAAAATGTTGTACTTCCTTGAATGAAGCGATTCCTCAGGTCATTTGAAGCAACTTTTTCCTTTGCGAAAATGTTCTCCGCGGCTTTATTAACAATAGATTTACCAGACCAGTGGTAAAATAGCTGGTTTTGCAATTTCAATTCAAAATTCCTACTGCATGTAATATTTTCTTTCCGAAATGATATCATGACTTTTGTAGTCATAACTAAAGAATCAGTTTTATGAACTTTATATTATTTTATATGTATTCGTAACAAATATATTTTTTGTTATTGACAATACCAGTACCAGTCAAAATGACTGGTGCATGTTTCTATGTGATGAAATGACATTGGGGAAGCTACAACAATTGATAAGTACTGCAACGTTTTTTCGGGACAGAATATATGATTCCGGGAAGATCATGATTCTGATGCAGTACGCTAGCGGCCCTTGGAATTGTATATTTATTGAGGGTTTTGGGCCGCACATAAGGTTCTCCTTGGGTCCCGGACACTTGGCTATCTGTAAGTGCGAACTCGAAACTCGGGGTTTCTGAGTGTCTTGGCCGTGCTCGGTCGACTCGCTTTTGGGCGAGTGGATTGAGTTGTGGCCCGTAAATTTCTAGCACTGGCCCTATCAAACTTTTGATTAATTGATAATGTCTATAAATCTATTTTTGTATTACAATTAATATTATTCAACTTTTTTTGTCATTTTTTAAAAGTAAATAAAGACTGGAAACACCACTAAGCACCTTTTCTAAAGACAAGTCATTCTGACTGGTCTTGGTAGAAATAGATATACTTAAATAGCCGGTAAATGTAGTGTTAAGAAGTTATTCGTGAGAAACACGGACCAATCAGAGCGCCGGTACAGCTGAGCGTAGCGTTAGCATTGGCCGAGCTGCAAAAATTCAATTCAGAAACCTTGACTAAATGAATGCAAACGATTTCGTAAAAAAGTCATATTAAATGTTCGAATTGAAATCCATTTTGTTGTAAGCACAATTCCGTAGTAAATTTGAATTGGTTGCTCTTACGATACTGTCGTAGCGAAGTTCTTCCCATGCTGTACGGATTCGCTGCTTTAAATGTTCTGTATTTTGTATTGGAACAGCATAAACTATTGACTGACATTGTCTTAATAATAAACATAAGTTATTATCACCCATTCAAGCAGATTGTCATGTTTTGTTGAAATTTTCATTTCTTCGTCTTCAAGGTCATCCCAAGGTCATGGTATACTAGGTCGTAGAATTCATTTTGACACGGGCTATAATACTGTTAAGTCAAAAATACAAAGTGCCATTTAAAAAAATGTAGGTGACCTTGACAATACTATAAAAAAAATGTTTATCGAACTATTTTTTATTGCAATATGTAGCCAATCGAAACCTGATCAACTTTTGTTGAAAATATTTTTTCTCAGATTATCGCAAGTACTTAAAAAAATCATGAAGACTGTTACGTGGGGCACCCTGTATATACAATCAGAGGAAGATTCAGGTAGTAGCAGGAAAGATGTTGTACTGTCCCTCTGTTGACGTGCATAGGAAGTAGCCGCCACACGTTAATTGTCCTCAATTCTTTTAATCTTTCAACTGTTTGAATTTGAAGGTATCCATTTGTCTCATAAACGCATGAAACCCGCAATCAGTCTAACTGTGAAGATCATCAAAAGATCATGTCTGAAAAACAAACACATTAAACGTATATAGTAGACTTTGTGGGGAATTGAATGGAACAGTTGGTAAATCGTAGAGACCGCCAAAGAAAAATGCATATTTGCATAAAGGTCGACGCTCCAGCGATCAGATCGCGATCTGCCAAACTTTATGATCGATTGTTCGCTGGCTGCGAGTCAAGTGCCGCGAGAAACCAGCGATATACCTGTTCAAAGTGCTTATGGCGGTCCGTTGTTCAGGCACCGGCCGTTTATAACAGTACTCCTCGTTGTTCTTATACAGGTGGGAGGAGAGGAGGCAGGTTGCAGGTTGCAAGTTGCAGTTTACGTTCGGTACGTTGGCCGAGGAGGCGACTCTGCGAACAGGAGGTCGAAAACCGTGACTCGTCACGCGACCGTGCAAGGTCACGAACCTCGACGATGGAAATCGAACTTGCTCCTCGCGAATCGCAACATTCAATCTGCAACAGAACACAAAACCCTTAAGAAACATTAACACTAGTTTTACGGAGCCTTAAAGTGATTATTTTACGCTATTTTATAAAAATAAGAAGATCGTATCTATCCTTAGCCATTTTTTAATAATTTGTATGCATACCCAAAGAAATACTTTCTTTTTAAATAATTTCTCGTGGATGCATTTTTCCTACCTCAATAATCGGAAATTAAAAATATTAAAACCCGTCATTTTGACGGGTCCCATAAACCTAGTGTTAAACAGAACCCTGTCTTACATTACATTAAGGTTCAAGGGCTCAACAATTGTGCAACAACAGCTTTAAACATTTTTTACCATTTCTTATACAGTCTTGATTCTTCCAAATTTGCTAGATGGACGTTTAGAGACTTCGGTAAGAGATCCTTTTAGCACCCACCTCCGATTCCCTTCAAACGTACTCCGTAGACGTATCACGAGGTGTCTGACAAAATGAAGATGGCGCCGCACCGTGGCGCGGAAATCGAATCAATTTTTTGCTGGCAAAAAAACAATTTTGATACCGAATTGAGGTATATAAGTACAAATCAGGATTATTAAACAAATCCTCAGCCCACTAAACCTAACCCAGACCTAACCTAACCTAACCTAACCAAATAAAGTAATATAACTAGTTTAATATTGGCCCGACTTCTTTCCTAATTCCATGCCATTGATCTCACTAAAACACGCGCAACATGTTAGGCCACTTCTTGCAGCTTCCACTCGGGATCATTTTGATTCGATTCATCAGAACTGTCACTCATTGTAACTTGTTAAACTTATTAAATACAAGAAACAACAGTTTAGGGTGTGTTAATAGGTGAAAATAGCGGATACGAGTCATTAACGCAAACAGTTTGTTCCGCATGCGCAGAGCATTTCCGCGTCACGTGACCAACCCACATGACTCTACTGGGCATGGGCAATATTTCGGGTACGTTGGGAACCAATCGGAGGTGGGTGCTAAAACGAATTTCACCCGAGACTTATTTAGTGTGACTATAGTTACAGGTGGAAAATCTATAGCCACTTTGCTGTTTTTAGTGGATGGTATAATAGAGAATGTGTGTGATCGTCTTATAACTGCAAATTTGTATGAAATCCTGCTCATCAGTTAGAATTCATCAAGACTACATATTAATTTGTACATCTAACGGAACAGTGTCGAAGCGAAAATCTTCAACCTCATCCTCACTTTGTCTCCCTTTTAACACAAAACCTACCACGGTCAAATGACCGGTTTTCTATCTCGCAATTATTGAAATTATAAAAATACTTTCATAGGAAATGACTGAAGTGGCTTCTTTATGTAAGTACACATTATGATTAAAGTCATACACAGTTTGAACAAACTCAATCTTCTCACTTTTATATGGCGTTTCACTTTCATATGTTTTGTGCTTGGTAGGTTTAGTGTTAAATCTCCTTCGTGCTCGATGAAGGATAGTAACTTGAGAGAATGGTTGTTTGGCCAAAAGGTAAATACATGCGATAAATTACGGCTCGTTAAGCTCCTGGCTCTCGATAATCAATTGATCCCAGCGATAAATATCGAGCACGGAGGAATTACACGAGCGTCCCCTGTGTATCGAAGAAGCGTTTACACGGTTCCCGGACGTAGCACGCACTTTCATCCCAGTGTGATCCGGTCGAAACACTCGAAACGCATTCGCCCGGATGAACGGCGAAGGTTACCTACTTTCCGGAGCGGTTTCACTCGGTGTTTTCGTCTCGAGACCTCTTGGAACGTCGGAGGCGCGAATACGGGCACGTGTACTCGTACAATCGAACAATCGAGCTACGCTGTCGACTCTGGCGCACCTCGCGTTCACCTCGACTCAATCCCCTTTCCGAGATTTATCGTTTGCTGAAACTCCTAGTAGAACACTCTATTGGATCCTTTATTCTGTTTTGAGAATCAGGCAATTTCTTTCTGTATGCACAGCGTATGTTATTTCGGATGCACTAGTAACAAGGAATCTAGTCGCAGGATTATTAAACAATTTTCTGTGAGAGATCTTAGATTTGTGAAGTGTAAAATATCGGTCTTTAAATTATTTATAACGTGACCGGTTCGAATGATTTTCTAATGAGTGCCGAGAAGAATCCGGACACTGCAAGTTTAGTGTTACTATCAGGTTGCAACATAAATGTATCCGGTTACAAGTATGACATAATGTTCTTAGTTCACAAAACTGATGTATAATTTCTCGTAAATTAGTACAACTTAGCCTAACCCGATTTAAAAGCCACTTACAGACTTTCTGATAATAGAAAGTCGCTTCTAATAGGAAAATGAGTGACTGATTAATAAAAAGAAATATCGAACACGACAGAGTACAACAGACCTGATTTATATTACGACTCTACACTTTCATCTACTAGACAAACCTATAAACTTTCATCAAAACTATTTTCTACAGTTATTTTCTGCATTTAATATAAACAGCGATTCTTATGTTTTCGTTTAGTATCTGTTCGCATTTCGGAAGACTCTAAAGAACAGAAACGACTAACTATAATTTTCTCGACCTTCTGACCGGACACAAGGTCCGCTATTAATTCGTTTCTCATCCCAAACACGTCTACAGTGACAATCGCAAGCGGAAGCGCAGCAGGAAGACAAAAGGCGTCCTTTGTTTTCGCTTTCAACGCCCCGTCGACAAGGTAGCAGTTAAGACAGCAACCGTTAACATCGTCGCTTAAGAGGATCTAATTAGTTCTTCGTGCGGCCGGTTCCTCTAAATGAACACCTGGCAATTCGATCGAATTCGTCGAAGAAACGCGTGTGCACCTTCGACAATGCCAGCGGTATTAGCATACGCAGACAGTTTCTGCATTAGGCAGCACGGTTTTCAAACGCCGATCGCCAGGCATCGATGTTTTCTTTAGTTAACACCTGCGCTGTATGTTCTCGCGAAAACAATGGGCCACGTGAGAGAGCGTCGATTACGTTAGGTCTTTGTCGATGAGATTTTTCCAGCGTAGAAAGTGATCCGATCGAGAGCCGCCGGATCGATAGTCGAACGCGATTCAGTTCCGTTGAATTACTTCTTTGCGATCTTTACTGGATTCTGGAATCTTTGCATTGTTTGGCGAAGCCTTTCTCATGCTTTGCTTAGAAAATAGTGCCTAACGAAAAATAATGATAACATTTAATGGCAGCTGTTGGGATCTTAAAAATGCTTGTATAGAAAAATCGTCTTGAAAGTAATCCATCTTCATTTTTTTTCTAAGACACCTGTGCTTTGTATGATGTAAAAAGTTTTTGGGGGTTGTTGTGCTTTCCATGTAGAATATGGAAATATTTTTTTGTATTGATTTTGGTTGATTTTTACTATCGATATGCAAGGTTTATTGTATCGTTGCACCGAAACGTAGATGGTTCGATTGGTGCTGTGTATTAAAGGTAAAAGTTAGCGAAGAATGGATTGAAAAATGTTTTTGTATTTTACGTTTGTGGTATAATACAATGCAAAAAGTTTCATTGTAATAAAGTGGTTGGTTTTCATTAGAAAAAACTGTGAAGATGAACTGGTTTTAGACCGGAAAATATGGTTAACGGTGTACCACGCGTTGAAATCACCGGAATCACTGGATTACGCTAATGCTACTTTCACACGATTTTAGACGAACGAAACTAGTCAACGATTTGAACTTTCAGCGAGGGAATTTACGAGTTTGGCTGCGGTAAATGTCACAATTTCAAGTTTTGAGTTCGAAAGTTGAAAATATGGCATTTTTTATGATTCCTGAAACATGCTGTCACGAAGGTTGTTAAGTCTTAATCAATTCCCTCTTAATAAACCAAACCAAAGAACATAATACTCTATACCAGTAACACAATCTACAAATTCAAATACATCATTCCAAAGATTATTGCAAGTTTAAGCAATTTAACAAAAGACATCGAACTGCATTCTCGTAAAAATATATTAAATTCAACAATTCTGTATTTAAATATTGCATAGGTTCACTGACATATCTGATGAATAAATTTCAGTAGAATGTTCCAACAGAATATTTTAATGAATGTACAATTGCATTACAATAATTCCAAGTACTATTATATTGCCAAACCTGAGTTAGACACAAAGTTTGTCCACAATACAGGTTCTGGCAGGCTTTAATTGCTTTTTAAAGTGAATGAAAAATGAATTCAAGAAATAAATGTGTACGTAACTCTTGTATCCTGCAACCGACATAGAACGTTTTTAATTAGCATAAGAATTCGCGGTCTAGCAACGAGTATAAACTAAGGTATACCGTTGATGCGAGGTTTTATAGTCTGCGAAGTATCTTCTTAGAAGAACAAGTGATATCAGCTCGTCCCGGTCAGACACACGCCCACGCATCGGCACGTTCCAGATGATTCGCTCGAGCCGGCGTCCTTTTCTGTCACCGGATACGACAGTCGTTTGCAGCGACCCAAGCGAATAAACTATTGGCGTGACGCTCTCATAAATATTAAATTGTTGCACTTCCTTTTGGCCTCTGTCTTCGCTCGGCGCATTCTGCCAGTCAGCGCAAGGAGTCACGACGAGTGATCAAACTCGGTTCGAGTGAATTAGCAACGTGTCGAAATCACTGATCGCCGACTCATGTTTTCATTGCCAGTCTCTATCAACCATAAATCGTGGCTTAATGAACCGGTGGAGACCAATTATTTTTAACGCCCCTTCAATTTTTTAGATTTTAACTTTACCGCTTTATTGTCTTCATTTTTCGCATTTTTTAGACTGTGGTATTAATTGCTGAATTTGCAGAATTTCTCCGACTGGTAATTACAGTTCTCCAGTCTCAGTTCATTGGTAATCTGATAACTGCACTGATTGTGAGTGTCTTTATGCATTCATCGATGCAAATATTCTGAAGAACATTTTATCTATTTTAATGTTTTTTAAAAATTCTTTGATACTTTGTAATTACTAGACTGCGGATATTTATGCAGAATAAAAATTTTCTGTATTTGTCCAAAGCAACAGAAACGGTTTAGGAGTTGCTGTTTTTCTTCAGTAATTTTAGTGGGACAGAAATATTGCAATGTTCGAATTTATAATAATATAATCATTTTTAAACGTTAAAAGTTACGTGTCGATATTCTTGAATTCTTTTAATCTTTCTACTGTTTTAAATTGAACTCACTTTTGTCATGATTGCATACAATCTACAGTCTAATAATGACTGGCAAAATTGTTTTTTTATTTTTAACAAGATTCGGCTACATTTTCTGGACTCAATAAAATTTGTATTTTATTTCTGGGATTTCCCCTGACCTTTCGAGGAACATAATTTTAAAAATTCCTTTAAAACCCAGCAAAGTTCAGACGCAATTATATTCACACAGCTCATTTAAAAATATCAGCAAAAATTCTTGCGGGTCTCGTGTCACGTTTAATTTCTTCCTTAGTTTCGTTGCTTATATGGTGTACTAAGTAATTCGTGTCCCTCGCGATGAATGAGTAACGTTATTTTAAATTTAAATCTCCTATCCACCGGAATTGGAGATTAGGTAATTATTCGTACAATATTGTAAAGGCACGGAGAATGGTGGAGATTGTTTTCAACGGTGGAATACATTTTGTAAATTATCCAAAAATTCACAAAGCTAAAGCTACGAATTAATTTGTACACCTAATGATTAAAAGACAAAAATAAGCACTACCAGCAATTCTTTCTAAAAGTATGGGTTTCGAGGCATGAAAAGACTATTCCCGAGATAAAATTTGCAAACTAACACAAAAGTTGCAGACTCCAGGTGGACAGAGCGCACATACCAGCGATTACGTTGAACGCAAGTAGAAATTAAAATTCCTGTAGAATGTCTATTCGTTTTCATTCGACGCTGGTTTAATTAAGCCGGAGCATAGTATTTCATGACCAATTGCATCGAACACGAGTTCCAACGAGAAGCAGCGTTGTGAGAATTCCGTGGAATTTGATATTTCGGTGAACCACGTCGACCGAAACGAGTTGTCGGCTAAATTGGTTATCAATTTGATTTCAACGTGCTTCGAGTGGTCCGCGATAAACGACTGTTATCAGCTCGTCTAATTGCAGTAGATCGATACGATAACGCTCGTTGGTTGTCGGTTGCCGTGCCGGAAATCCGAGAAAACACGTATCCACCCGAATAATGGATGTAGAAATGATTGTACACGAGCGATCACCTCGTGATGTTATCGACGTCCGCACAGATATTCACAGATATCCTCAGATATCCACAGATATCCCACACAGGGGAAAAGAGAAGCCTGTTTCGCACACCACACCTCTATCCCTCCAATTCGAACATGATCGACAAAATGAAAAAGAGGAAAGAAGGAATGGCGACGATCGAACGCGTTCGTAAATTATTATTTAATATCCGCTGTCCGAGCGAAATGCTCGAAACATATTACTTTCGTAACGAGCGGAATTTATGCGGCCGAGTAAACGTCCGTGGCGCGTGTAACTGAATTCCCTCGCATTATGTCATAAATATTGGTCTCGCGAAGGCATGCTCGCTGTACCATTGATTCCAGCACGGATTTCTGCGGTCGGTTCCTTCACCGAATATTGCACACTCAATTTTCAAGTTAAATATTTTTTAGACTTTCCCGAGTCCCATTCGCAGTAGCAGATTTTTTAATAAGATTTGAGGTTAGGGGTGCAGGGTCTTGATTACCCGAATATCTGATATTTGAAGTCTCTATTATCTCTACACACTTTACGTATGAATACACCGCGGACCTTTATGCAATATAAAATTTGTACAATAACCTAACATTGTACAATTTGCTCTTTGAATCATTTTATTGAGTCGAAAATAAGTATTCTTGTAATCTAGCAATGTCTGCATAGTTTTGTCCTGCATGCAGTCATTTTTACCAAAAATGCAAAAATCTGAGGTAGTTCGTATACAATTATAATTATTATAGAAAACAATAAAGATTGAATCCAGCAATTAAGTAATTGTTCTATTATTCGAGCACTCTACGTTCTATCACATTATTACTTTTTATTGTATTAATTTTGATCACTTTTTAATTTGAATTTTTAATTGGGGTGTGGATGTGGGTGTGTGTTCAAGTTTATATGTGCTTCTTCAAATTGAAATCCCGTATTGTAAATATATCTCTGCAGAGCCACTTAAGGCAAAAGGCTTTTAATTCAGGAGATATTTGAAGATAATTGCAGGCCACACTATACGTGCAGAACATATTCAAATTGAGATCTGCATATCTCCAGAATTCATGATTGTTCAGTCATAAGCTGTGCGGTATATTTTAATGGAGAAATTGTATCCATTCTGCAGGGAAGGAACTTTTACTGGAAGGAATTTTTAACTTGCAGGCAGTTGGTGCTGTTTACCATAAGCAGTGGTGAATAAAGCACAACAGAAAAATTCGTTTACAATCCCGAATGGTGGCTGAACATAACATGG
Organism: Sphecodes monilicornis; assembly: GCA_913789915.3. NCBI lineage: Eukaryota > Metazoa > Arthropoda > Insecta > Hymenoptera > Halictidae > Sphecodes > Sphecodes monilicornis. The sequence continues at coordinate 10,124,992 of OU565285.1, read as the reverse complement.
ATAAATTTTTTTACCCAACATAAATTAGATTATTTAAAATAAATTCCAAAAAGACAATCCACTTTTAGTGTATTAAATGAAATGGTACGTCTATTAAAATAAATGCTGAATAAACAAATATAAAACAAAATTTAATCATAATTTTAAATGAAGTCTGAATACAGTATAGTAAAGTTTTTTAACCGCGTGTTACATAATGTTTTCTAAATAAATTCTTAAAGAAAATTTTAGAAAGATCAGGTGGAAGAATACATTTTGTACCGCCAATGTAGTCGACGTTGTTTTGCAATAATAATTGTTCAGTAAAATATAAAATAAAAATTACGTTCACAATCCAATATGATGACAGAATACAGCACAATAAATTTTTTTACCATATCTTCCATAGTTTTCTTTAAAAAAATTCCTAAAGTGAGTCCATGTTTGAGATCTTCAATGTCGGGTACATTTTCGTCCAGCAATCCAGTTATCATCGTCTCCGATAATAACTACCGAACAAAACAGGAAAATAAAATGTTACGAATAACCCTACAGTATGTCAGAACATACTCAAATTATAATTATTTCCACCCTAGCCCACAAGTATCTCCAAATTTCTAGCGTATTTCCACCCGATCGACCGTTTAATCGTTCAAAACGCGCTGCTTACCGGCAAACGAGCCGGGTTGCACAATCCGTGTGAAATTGCATAATTCGAGCCAAGATTGCTAGAGATCTATAATTTTCTGATCGCGGGCACGCACCTCGAATTGCGCAAGCGAGGACACGAGTCGCGGCGGCGGATAACCGTGTGATTTCCGGCTCTCTGCTCTGCGAATACCTGGTGCGTGCAGAATTCTTCCGTAATTAGCGGCGAGGCCGATCCGCAGGATGGCGCGCCGCAGTACCGCAAGCATTCCATTTTTTGTTTCGGTTTTATTTCGATTTTTCCGCTAAGCGGAGAGGAAAAGCTCTCGCCTATGGTATATTAGAGCCGGAAAGACGCGGAGAACTCGGCGAAAGTAGATACACCCGCAAATTGATTAGCGCTCGAGATATATATGCGAGAGCCGCGCGATTTTAAACGGGGCCCGGTAATAAGGCCCGCTCTCGCGAAATAAGTAACGAGCCACCGGCCGCGAACACGAGCTTCAAAGTTACTCCGGCGACCGATCGTTTGTAACCTACGTACACGCACGGGACCCCTTTCACGACACGTGTTTCTTCTCTCTCTCTCTCTTTCTCTCTATCTTCCTCTGTATCGCTCTTTCTTCCCTTCTTTACCTCTTTTTATTTTTCTCTACTTCTCTCTTCATTTTCCTCTTTTTCTACGGTCGCAGATAGTTATCGGCGAGGATAATCTGCACGCGAGACCCTGTACCCGCTCCGGTTTTTTGGAGGATCGATCGATCTTTTCCACTTCGCGATCGAGGGCTTAATTAACCCTGTGTCATGAGATTTTCATCGGGGTTACGATCATTAGAACTTCTATGCCCGTATTAATTTCACTGGAGAGAACACAACATTTATATTTTACCGTACGATTTTCATCGGACTTGCAATTATTAGAGCTTTTTTATCCGTAATAATTTTACCGAAGAGAATATTTATATTTATATTTATTATATGCCTGTATTTAATTTAATGATCAACACTGCAATTAAACGAGATGGATGTATGCTCCTTTATTATAATCACATTCTGACCTCATAGGATTTTTATAGTAACACATAGGTACTCAACACTAGAACTACCGAGCAATAAACGTGACTGGCGATTATTGCCTTATAATAACGAACGGACTGTATTTATTCAGACTCTGTGCAATTTGTGTTTAAATGTGCACTTCAATCGAGAAGTTCACTAAAAAATTACTCCTGAAAACATATTTATAATTTCAATATTTTTAAAAGAACAAATTAGAAACCAGTCATTATGACTGGTCCGATACAGTGTCGCCAGATCGCTGAAATCGAGGGGAATACAATTTACCACCTCTCTGATGACCAGTGTTATGTAACACGTTGCGCGGCACGTCACGTGCCCAGTCTACGGCCTTAGTGGGGGACGTTGGAGTGTGCGCAGGAGTGGAATGGGATAGTGGAAGGGGAACAGGAGGAGAAGAAAATCAACCCGGTTGTGGGTTATTCTGGCGACACTGGTCCGGTAGTTATAGTGTTAAGTAAAGAAGTATCCTAAACAATTTCTCGAGGAAATATTTCTATAACTTCCGAAATCCGTCATTTTACCGGCATAGGAAGTTCTAGTGTTATTTATTAAAAGAATAGAGGGACTAGATAGACTGGAAAAATAATTTCATTTCATTCTTATGTAATAGGTTGAGTCGTAATTATACGGTAAAGTTGGCGCTAAATTTACTGAACACTAAAATAGACTGCTATGTGCTGCTTTATAAGAATGACAAAAAAATGCAACGCAGAAAATTCGCGGTATATCAATGACTTAAATAATTGTACGAGGATACTGCGTGGTCTCGCGCGAGTCTCGATTCGGCACAGTTCGTTCCGTTAATTTTTCGCCTAACGGCGCGTTTTCAGCTAAACGCTCGAACAATCCGCCGCTTTACGCAACGCTTCGGCCTTTTTTCCGGATTTTTATTGGTCACGGGTGTTTCCTGCGGTCTCTACGGAACACATAGAGAGAGAGAGAGAGAGAGAGAGAGAGAGAGAGAGAGAGAGAGAGAGAACGGACAAGAAACAATACTCCGCGACCGGAGAAGAAACGCTGGAATTCCAGCGGCGAGTCGCGCGATTTATTACGCGAACGGGAAACGTTTTATCGGCGAATTTGGTACAGATAATCGCGGGCCCGTGACTATCCCGCACGCGGAAAACACGACTAATGAACCCACCAAGTGGCCGGTGGATGTTAAGTAACTTCATTAGCGGTCATAACTGTTATCTCGGATCGCGGAATGCGTTTTCCGGGTCCTTGGGCTTCTGGAAACTCGTTTACCCAACACCGCGATGATAAAGACGGAGGTTCAGGATCGTTGCGATCTTTTTCTTGCTCGTTGGAGGAATCAAAAATCGAGATCCGCTTCTTTAGATCGAATCTTATCGTTAATAATAATACGGAGACTGCGTTTACGACTGCGGTTCTACGTTTATGACAAAAACGCGCGAGTGAAATACGGAGCACTAAAAACGTTGGTAGAGTTTATGAGAATTTTTTATGTTATCTCCAATTTATTGATACTGTTAATTGTAGATTATCGAGCTGTCTGGGAGAGAAAGTTATTACTCTGAATTCGTGACGATGATCATATCAATTAAAAACACGAATATGAATTATCTTTGGCAATCAAATTATTATATCTTATCTTATGGAGACACAAATATTTATTAAGTGAAACACTTGAAATTCCTCTGGTTATTTAAAGAAAAATTTTATAGATACGGCTGGGTTGTACTAAAAATTTCTTTCACAATATGCACGTTTAATATCGTTAATATTAAAACGTTTTAATATGTTCACCAATTTTTTATAATTTCCTACATTCCCTTTTACTCAGCCACGCCATTTTCATTCTTAACGCAAATCCAACCACTTCCGGTCTAAATGACCGGTTTCAAATTTTTCTTTCCACAATTACTGAAATTATAAAGATGCATTCCTAAGATATGATCATATAAATTCGCATACGGAAGCTGCCATTATAATAAGAATTGTACACAATCTTGTCAGTTTTATAAAGCAACACATGCTAATTATTAGACGGCGGATCTTTATGAAAAATCTTCTGCATTAATTATAGGCTACTCGAATGAATTAAAAATTGGTTTTCCCTGTTAACAATTTTAATAAGTTGCTGTTAATTAGACTGCGTAGATTAAAGATCGCAACCTATTAAGAAAAGAATTATATTTTACTGCAGTTTGTTGCACTTGCAGTAGAAAATTTATAGTTTGCATAAAGATTCACAGCCTAATGATAATATATCTTTTAAATTCCTTTTATCTATCTCACGTTTCATGTTCCATCTACTCATTTTTATTATAAATCTATCTACTCATTTTTATTATAAATGCGTAAAATCCGCAATCTAACTAATTATTTTCAGTTCATGGTAGGTTCAGTATTCAAAAGCTATTTCAAATTTGCATTGTGCAATCGAAAATAAATCTAACTTACAAAGTAACCTAATGTAAATTTTATTTAGAGAGAAACAAACTAATTCCGTTCCGGAAATGATGTCTAACTGTTGAGTAAATCGAATAGTTGGAGCGTTTAACTGAAAACGCGCCGTTAGACTCCAGACAGAGAAAAATGAACGAAGGTGGAAGGGGATTGTGCCGAATCGAGATTTGCGAGACTCGCGAAATGAAAGTCGCCGGGTCGGCTGTAACATCTAGCCAGGACTTCTGTCGAAGCCTGGTAGCCGGTCTATCGGACGGTGTATCATAGTAATCGATGGCCGACAGAGTGTTTCACGGCCGACACTTTGTACAACGGATAAATAGCCGGTGTTTTATCTTCCGACGACGCTATCGATTCCTCCGACAACAGATAACGAGCCTGCAAACACGATGACGCTTTTTCCTCATGAGTCTGTCGTTTACTCTTGTACTTGGACACTGTCTGTGATAAGATATTTCACCGTGGAAGGTCGACAAATCCTTATTACACTCAAGAGAGTCAATTTTTACAGAGTGCTTCATTTAAATAGAGGACCGTAAATGTCTTTAACATTTAGTATTAAGTTTGTGAATTTGCTTATGTAAGAACTGACATCCAATGTAACAAATCGATTAGATGTTCAAATTAATTCGTAGAGTTCATAATTAATCATGTGAATTTTGTTTTAATTCGACATTTGTTACTCACGTTATCGGACATCTGTATGATTAAGTCCATATGACTTGTTCTTGATTTTTTCTTTTAAAATTATTGAAATTATGAACATAACTTACACGAACATTTGATGAGAATTTTTCGAATCTGCTTCTTCATTGAAGCACCTACTGCAATACAAATTCTACACATTTTATACAAATACAAATTTTATACGAATCTTGTCTTTATCATAAAGCAATTTAACATGTTAAAGTGTGAAAATCATGTCAAACTTCGAAGAAAATTTAAGTTGAATAAATAATTTTTTTCTGATTGTTTCTTTTATTCAATCGGATCATTAAAATTCTAACTGCAATTTGATGCAAAGAAAAAATCCAGAGGATACGTAGAATTTTATATATTAAAAAAAATGTTTCTTATGTATCCGATGCTTGAAGAATTTCCTACAAGATCTAGAGGAAAAGTACAATTTTAAATATCTATAGAAAATTATTTCTTATGTGTCCAATGCTTGAAGAATTTCCTACAAGATCTAGAGGAAAAGTACAATTTGAAATATTTAAAGAAAATTATTTCTTATGTGTCCAATGCTTGAAGAATTTCCTACAATATCTAGAGGAAAAGTATAATTTTAAATATCTAAAAAAAATTATTTCTTATGTGCTTGAAGAACTTCACAAATGATATAGAGGAAAACTGCTCATAATTTTATATACTTTATGGAAATGTTTCATGCATGTTCGTTGCTCGGGGAACTTTCAGTAAGACTGTAAAAGTATAAGGGTTTGTCAGAGCAAAAGGAGCAGCATGGAAATTCATAGGAGATTCCCGAGGACGATATCGCTCGCGATGCACGCGCGCACTCGCGGAAGTGATCGAGCAAGATCTCTGGAAGATCTCGAAGATCCGGGACGGCAGAGTTTTATTCATCGCCCGGTTCTTTCTCACAGCTAAGAACGATAGTTCGGAACACCGACGAGCAGAATCGCCGCGATCCTTTGAGACCCGCCGCGTGAGACCCGCATTTTTCCGCGACCGGCTTTCGAGGGACGTTGCGAAATCTTTTTTTCCCCCCTCTCTCTCTCTCTCTCTCTCATCTTGGGGACAGGTTTGACGAGTACCGGCGGGGACGGTTTCGGAATTTGCATTATTGATGGCTCGCTGTTTGTTGAGTCGGTTTTTCTGGCTGCCGGAACTCCTCTCAACAAGTCTTTTGTATCCTTTCTTGTACCTCTGTTTTTGCTGATCTATTTGCTCTTTCTTCGCAAATGTTTTCAGCCAAGGAGTCGTTGAGAAACGATGTTGTTTAAGTCACGCTCCCCCACCCGTTTTCCAACGAAGATTTTTCGATGTTTTCAGTACATCACGCAGCAATTCCAAAATAAAAATTGTCTGCGTCAATTCTAACGAAAGGGCGTTACCTAAAAATTGATCTCGTCTCTTAACCCTCCATCGGGCACGGCCGATCTGAGTGGCACAGGGTAAACATTTTCCAGTAACTCTTTCGCTAATTTTCACTATGTTCAATAATTTTGGTTTAGGATCTAAATTACACAAAAACGGGTGTTTTTTAAAACACCATTTTTGTAATTTTTCCTTTAAGTACATCCCTACAAAGGTGACCCATATTTTGGTTTAGTATGGATTCTATGGTCATTTTTCTGAGGTGAGCCGATTAGGCACACCGCGCCTGATGCCGGGAGGATCCTGCGTACCAGTAAATTCATGTGATTCATTACCATCAAAGTGTTCTTATGAGTCTAATGTGTGCAAATTGTTCAAACATTTCATTCAATTTAATTCAATGTAAAGCACCATCACGTTCATTCATATTATATTCATATTTTAATGATTCCGATAAACACTCATACTGATAGAATAAATATTAAATTGAAATATTACTATGTTATTAGAAGTGTGTACAAAGCATTCGCAATTTAATCCCTTGCACTATGATTTATTTTACGGATACAGTGATTAGAACTTGATTGTCGCCCATCATTTCTTAGAACAAAAAGAAAATCTAAATTTATTATATGCTTGTATATTCCCCAATGGCTATATATTGACAGCAACAAAATAAAATTTTATTTCGCTTCAAAGGAAATTAATAATTTACATGTTTAGTAGATGTTGATCGAAATTCTTATCACGAGTCTGACTATTATAGTGCAAGGGGTTAATTCAGCATATAAAATCGTCATTATTTTCTATGATAATAAACATATATAAATACAGTTTCCTCTAGGGTCTGTCTGTATTCTTTTAATTCTAATTTTATATGTCTCAAACATTTTCAGAGCGATATCCCAGTTGACATTGTACAAATTTCCTAGCAACTGCATCAAGCCCAACTACTTTCCATACCATCGTTATTCCCATTATTTTTAAAAATTACTTCTCCAGACAACAACGCTGAACTTCTCACTTTCTTGCACGAATCTTCGCTCGACTGCTCCGACTCCGAATTGCTAGGTTGCGGCTGGCCGATCCAATTTGAATAAAAACCGATCGATTCCGCGGATTTAGATCGATCCCGACGACAGTCGGTAGTAATTGATCGATCGAAGAAAACATATATCGGTTTATAGAACTGGATTGCCAGAGATACGAATCTCGAATACCAGCCGATCGATCCGCGCCTTTGCCATTGAGAGATCGATCGATTATACCGTCCGATTTCCGATCCGTGATTTATAATTATCGAGGCGTCGCGTATATCCCGATCGTGACCGTTAACAGGAATACAATTACGTTTTACACCTGCCACGAGAATGAACCGCTTTCGACGACCCGCAAATTCATTCGAAGACTATACGCAAACCGATAGTTCGGCTACCGGGCGAAGTGTGTCAAGTGAAACGCGATTCGTCAAATTCAGCGGCCGCGTGTACGCACTCCGCGCAACAATCGCCTATAGTACCCCCGCTTGTATGGCGTTTGCCGTTCCGGGCTTTCACGGCTCCGGCTCCCGTAATTAATATCGGCGAAGCCACTGGATCATCCGAGGCTGGATCATTTTCGATCTCGCTGCGCCCGGGGTGCCAACCGCTTCTTCTCGGATTGAGTAATTAACTTTGCAACGAAAGCGATGAGAGTTACCGATTGAGCCGTACTTGGCATAGTCAATCGCAGATGTTCGCGAATATGAGCCACCGATTTGGTAAATTGATTAATTCACTGCTTTATACGAAATTAAAGTTATTTATCTGCGTCAATTGCAAACAGATCTCGGTAAAATTTTCAGACAACAAATGTTTCAATTTTAAATAGCCGTTGTTCTACAATTCAAAGATAATGCTATTGGAAATGAACAGTACATTTCCTGCAAATAACATATTTTTATTTTGACAATGTGAAATATAAGATATTTTAATTTTGGTAATCTAAAACATTTCAGTTAAATAGTATTTAAAATATTTCTTTACGATGGAAACATATCGAGTAAAACGGGCAATGTTACAATGCAATATGATTTTTGAACTGGATTTGTGTCCAAAACGAGGTGTCGAATGAAAAAAATTTATTTCGTATTTTTGATTTATTGTCTCATGTAGAATCACCCCCTCATATAGAAATGTCCACTGCTTTAATCAGTTCGTACCAATTTCTGCTATGAATGCACAATCGTTATTATTATAATTAATAAGTATATAATAGTGTGTGATTTATTTTAAGTTCTGAATATTTTCTTTTTATTCAATATGAGTAGACTGTGGACTTGTATGCAATATAAAATTTGCTTATACATGTAACAGCATACAGAAGCTAAATGTACAGTAATTTTTTTTCTGAATCATTTTAATCAAATATAAATAATACAACAGTATTTTTACATTTTCACACTTTTGTCATAAAATCCACAGTCTAAATATAATTAATGAAAATTGGCTATGAATGCCATTAACATTATTAGAAATGAACATCGTGTGAGGGTAAAGAAAAAATATACCATCCACGAATGCACACATACATTGTTCGCATGTGATCATGATATCCAACATAATTAATGTTCAGAGTGGTGGGATGATGGGTTTTCGTAATCGGACACGTTGGTTTCATGTTTTCGCGCGTATGAAATTATAACAGGTAGCCACAGGAGGTCACGAAACCGTGCCGACCTGTCCGCGTGATTAGAATCGAGACGCAAACTTTACTTTCGTCCTTCGCTTCTGGCCGCCTCGTTACGGTAAAACTTTCTTTTCCGCTGCCAGGCAAAATCCTAAGCAGAACAGGACAGAAATCGGCTCTCTGCCACCGATGCCAGAGCATTCCGGTGCGAAACAGCCGTGTGAACCGCGAACAAGAAGTTTCCACGAACGCTGCGCTCTCTAAACAACGATCCGCAGTGAAGTATCTCGTCTCGAACCGATTTTCTATCGATCCGACAATTTCTTACCTCCTCCCCTCGATCGAAGTTAACTGTAACCGCTGGTAATCTGCTCAATCAATTTCTTCCATTGAACGATTTACAACAATGGAGGTTGATTGGAAACAAACGACACGCTGTTGGAGATTTTATTGCATTAATAATTCATTCCTCATGGGCTCGTTTTCTTCTGAAATGAACAACTGATTTCATTTAATTTTATGGAAATTATTGTTTATTTTGATGTTGTCCATTTTGATTGTTGACTCTTGAACTGTTTGTTTACAATTGTCTTGAGCTCTTTTTACGCTCTACTCTTAATCGATTACTTTTTAAATTAAATTAACAAAGTGGAAAATAAGATCACAACTAAAATAATTATTCAATTGAGAAATATGTTAACACTAGAACTACCGAGCAATAAACGTGAATTGCGTATATTGCCTTATAATAACGACACGACAATTATTGTTTAAATATGTACTTTAATAGAGAAGTTTACTAAAATGTTACTCTTCAGAACATATTTATAATTATAATATTTGTAAAAGAAAAAATTAGAAATCAGTCATTTTGACTGGTCCGGTAGTTCTAGTGTTAATGAAGACGATTTTTCTTTTGCATAAAAATGCACAATGTACTTGTTACTATTGGATTCTATATAGAATATAGTGTTCATCTCGAAGAAATAGATTCAACAATATTTAAAGAAATATTGCTGTGCAAGAATTTGAATGGATCCAGTCACAGCAGTAGTAGACTGCGGATTTTAGACATTTCTGTCAAAAATTGATACGTACAATTTAAAGCAGTGGACATATTAAAAAGATTTAACCAATTAGCGGCGGAATTTAATTGGAAATTCCCTTAAAGGATGCAGAATTAAAATCAACCAATAACGAGTATACACGTCGGACGCAGAGCAAATGCTTCTATTATAAATTTTACATCTTATTGAAATTACCAGTTTTTGTAGTGAATGGGAATTTTTTATTTTACACGACGTGTATACACGTTGAATACAGTTAACTGGTTAACACTTTGGTCGCCGTGTCACCTATATCTGGGTGACGGAATTATTTACACAGAATTGAAAATTAATTTTTACGTTGGTAGATCGTGTGTACCAAAATTGCTTACGACCTATGAAATCGCAGAGGTTTGAAGCAGTAATTAATATCAGAAAACTAAACTTCTCAGTTTTTGTATCAATAAATTAAATGCTTAGATTCTGTGTAATTTTTGTCACTGTTGAGTGGGCGACGAACGTGTTAAGGACATCAGCATATTAGTTTCAGCTTAATAATTAAAAAAAGAACAACATTTTTATTCCTATGGCTTTCAATTAATGCAAACATTTTTTATTTTGCATAAAGATCCGCAGTCTAATCGTATGAGACCCATTGACTTACCACATTAATTGAATGATTTAAAACTGTCTCCAATAAAAAAAGGCAATGAAAAATAAAAACAGTTGATTCAGAGTACAATAAATTTAAAATGAGATAATATGTAGCAAGAATAGGTGAAGTAATGTTGTAATAAAAATGCTAGAAGGAAAGAAACATTTGTCGAATAGGATGCGGGCAATATATATGAAAATATGGATCGACAGGGCCCAGGAATGGAATACAATGGATTCGGTTTCGTGTCAGAGGAGATCGAAATCCCGCATGCAAAAATAAGAATCGAGAATGAAGAATGAAGAGTTCCGATTCGATTGCTGATCGATCAGCCGAGGAAAGTGATTCAAGGCGCAGTTGATTTGACCGTGTTTCGCGCCGGTCTTATTACACGCATGCGTTTTCGAAGTGTGCGCGCTGTCTGCCACCGTAAATCCGGCACGCGGTGACACGATGTTCCGACAGACACGGCTGACATCACAATGTCAGCCTCGATCCCTGATCAGAGACAGACAAATTTGACACGGATATACCAGACAACGTGTGTACATACGTACGTATAAACAGAGAAACCGGTCAACGATGCGACTGATCGATGGTTGGATCGCGCGGGTCACCAACCGCTGCTCTGCCAATTAATGATAAATCATTAAGGATAGCGATCTAAGAACGTCGGTCCCGCTCGAGCGATTCATGGCGAGCTAGGAACAATTGAACGTTGATTAGCATCGCTCCAGAATACTGGAAAGAATTTCAAAACTCGAAAGTTGGTCAGCTGTGTCCGAAACGGACCTCCCTGTCCTGTGGTCGATTTTATCTTTGATCTCCCAGTTCTGCGTTGCAAAAAGACAATAAAATGTCAATGGTAGTACTCCAGAATACATTATCGAATCTATCTTTAAAAGATTGTGTAAAATATTCTTACTGTTTTTTAACTGGATTTCTTTAGAGCAGAATTTAATGTCTGTGACGAAAAAAATATTTCTAGGAAGGCTGTGTAAAATATTAGGAAATGTGTGAATACCTACATGACATTTTTTAGTCAGCAAAATAATATTTTCCTTTTGTGGAATTCTCAGTAAATTATTTGTGAATATATGCATTTTCATAAAAATTATAAATTGATAATTATTTGGCTGTGTTCTTGACGCGAACACGACAATGATAATTGAAATGGCGTCGCTTGTTTTAATCCTGTGCACTCGGGACTATTTCAGCTCCAAAACCAAACATTTCTTCCGACCTACAATATTTTAATTCTATCTGATTCTTTTCAATTTGTGCATTTAAAACTGATGCAATTCACTCGTACAATATTTAAGTATTTAATAATTTATTAAAACCAAACAAACTGAACGATGTAAAAAATATTTCGGATAGTATATAGCAATTTATAGCAATTTAAATTAATTAAAATCACTAACTACAAATAAATAATGTAGTGCATCGTACAGTTACTTGTTAAAAAATTCATCGTGCACAAGCTTCTGCATGTAAATTCGGAGATTAAAAGTATACATTGCGTGTAATTCATTGACTATGTTAAAAAAGAATGTGCACTCTCTGTATTTCATTGACTATGCTAGAAAAGAATGTACTTTCTCTGTATTTCATTGTCGCTGTCAAACAAAAATATAAATTCTGTGTATTCCAATGACCATGTTGAAAAATAATGTACATTCTTCGTATTCCACTGACTATGTTAAAAAGAAACATACATTCTCTCCACCTCTTTCACTAAATTCAAAACGAGTACAGATTCTGTGAGTTTGTTTGAGTATATTCAACATTTTCCACGACATTTGGTCAAACAATTTTTTTACCGTCAATTTCGAGGACCACTGTCATGATTCATTGACATCAAAGGCTACTGAAGACGCGGAAAAAATTGTATTATGTTCTTTCGAGCGGTAGAACTAGCTAAAAAGCGTGGCAAAAAAGGTTGAAGACGCACAATCGCCATAGTGTCCAGGAAAAAGACACTTTCGCGCGGAAACAAGCGTATCAATCATCTCGATAGCATAACAGGATCAGAGTACGGTTACCCAACAGAGGATTTCTTTTTTTTCCGGCTCGTGCCGAACAAAATGCTAGCTAGGAACAGATGTTACACTTTCCTCTAGGCTCTATATGAGGGCGTTCGCACGGAATACGAGATGGTTCTTATATAATCGAAATTCTGGATAAAGACGTCCTTCGGCAGTGCAATTTATATGATTCGCAAGGATTATTACTACTGAAAACCTATTTAAGTTAAAATTTCAGCTACCTCTAGACGTTTCCATGTTTCTGGCTGGGCTCAATGTTAAAGCCTGCCACTATATTAATTTAATTTTTCAATTTATATGAATTGGAGAGATTTATATAAAGTTTAGAGAAAGTTTAGTATTAATTTAATTTTTCAGTTAATCTATATTCTTTCGTTCCTAAAAAATTGTAAATTGTGTGTTTAAGGGAAACGTTAATGGTTGCATCCTCTCATGCTTAGTTTGTAGAGACTACTAGTTTTGTATATTATATTTATACTTACATCTAACGATGTAATAAACCACTTCTGAGATTTTCTCAAATAAAAAAAAAGAAAAAATGCTAGCTAGGAACAGATGTTACACTTTCCTCTAGGCTCTATATGAGGGCGTTCGCACGGAATACGAGATGGTTCTTATATAATCGAAATCCTGGATAATAGATGTCGGAGAGGCAGCCATTGGTTGTTCGAAAGATCCGATCGTTTTTCGCTCGCATCTCGACGGAAAATCGTCTGGGAAAGGATCTGCGAATAGTCGGAAGCGAAACGCCGATTAATACCGACAGCCGCATAATTTATTGTAAAATTTCTCACATGCTTACGACGTTGAAATGCTTTGCTCGCCATGTAACCCTGGAAGCAAGAGTCATTAGTTAAACTGTGGAATTTATACATTTTTCACAAAAACGAATTGGTGCAATTTAAAACAGTAGAGAAATTAAAAGTATTTAAGGACGTCGATATATTATTTTCAATCTGTTAGGTTCATCAAAGAAAAAAAAATAAATTTTGACTTGTCTCTGTTCCTTGTAGTTGGTGCAGTTTTTATTGTGCATGAATAAAAATAATTTATGCAACTAATAAAACCGCCATAATGGTATTATCCATAATACTTTTACAAAAAAATTGCTAGTAACTGGTATGTGCCCGGAATTTATTCAAACAAAACCGGATGGTGTAGGTTTAAAATTCTTTTTATGGTAAACTCGGACATCCTTCAGGATTACAGAAACGTTTTTTTCTTTTCATTTTATTCAGTATGGCTTTTCTCATAGTACGCCGACTGTCTCGTTGGTCAAATACGTTTCTCGTCTAAGGAATGGGTATTGTATTACAAATTTGACAAAAATTGCGAGAAAAAATATATTTTAAAAGTATGCGAGAATATGTTAGAAGTCTTCAAGGATTACGACAAGATTGAAAAGTCGAAATTTTGAGGAGCGTGGAAGCAATAATTTGAAAAAAAGACGAATCATTTCCATGTGGTTCGTAGAACCATGTATCCGGTCGCGATTAACCCCGCTCTGATCTATGGTGATGGACAATTAATCAATCGCGAGCGGCGATTAATCATCTCGGATGCGTCGGTGAGATTTCGCAAGTCGTCCCGAACAATGGTTCCCTTTTATCCTCTGCAAAGAGCACTTTGTTCGGTTCGCAGAATCGCAACCGATTCGACAAGCCGAATCGGCAATCCTATGCACGATTGGAAATATGGAAATAAATTATAGTAAACGGGCCGGGGATATGATAACGAGGCTATAGAATCGTTTCTCTCCCGCGTCACGAACGTCTTGTTCCACTGACTTTGTTCCAGTCCTCCCGTAATTAGGTGTCAATTATGCGCCGAAAGGGAAATATCGTCGCGCGTTCTAATAAATTTAACGGGAAAGTTCGAGAGGAGAGTTTCCGTGATTATGTTTATGCAACAGTGTGTTACCGGTGCCGTAATATCTCGTATCGATCAACGGGATACTTGTCTGCGCGCGAACGGCACATTCTACTGAATTCTTTCGCACACTTTTATGCAAACCACCTTTTTTGCGCTGCGAGCTATATGTGTCTCGCGCTGCCAGATCCCTAAGCGATAAATATAGACATTACCGGCCGGGTGTTTGCATAGTACGTGCATAAACGTCTCGATCTAACGAACGCGTTGACAAATGAGAACACGGAATAGAAATATCTGAAGTTCCAGCCAGCCGATGGAGATAAGTTCCCGGGAGAAATTGCACTCTCCATTTCTCTTATATTCGAACACGTGTTTTATGCTGCTTCTAACTCTACTCGACCTGAACAATTTCACAAACTCCTCGTCAATCATTTGTCGAAAACTTGCAGCTCGCCATTTTGTTCCTGTTTTAATGTCAGCACAAAAATTAGGTCTAGGCCCGATCACAAAAGTTCTGGGTGCGGATAAATTTTTGAGAAAGCCTTTTAATATTTGGAAATTGTTTAAAGGAGCGTCGATTGATATATTACCCTTTTTTCGTTAATCAAAATTAGTAAGAACTTCCAAAACTCCAACAAAATTTTGAATGCCAACTATTAAAGTTTTGAGTGCGGAGAAATTGTCGAGAATGCGTGCTATGTTATGGGAAGTTTTTAAAGGAGCGTCGATTGACGTATTACCTTTTTTTCGTTAATCAAAATTAGTAAGAGCCTCCAAAAATCCAACAAAATTTTGAATGCCAACCATTAAAGTTTTGAGTGCGGAGAAATTGTCGAGAATGCGTGCTATGTTTTGGGAATTTTTTAAAGGAGCGTCGATTGACGTATCACCTTTCTGTTCATTAATCAAAATTAGTAAAAACCTTCAAAAATCAAACATTGTTTTTCTTTCGTCAGTTAGACATGCTGTTCAACGAACAAATTGTTCATCCACCTGGCCCAATTTTTCGAAGTAAACGCGTTGAAAGAACGACTCGTAAAAAGGCCACGCGTGTTTACAGGCGGTCGTCGCGTGTACGTCGACGGTTTGACGTGGATTGGGATCGAGGTTGAAAACGAATATCGTCGGCCCCTTGATCCGAGCACGGTGACAATACGCTTCGGATAACGATCGAATCAGAGAGAAGCCGCCCGACGCTCGGCGTCCATACCAATGAGCATGAGCCTCATCAAAATTCGAACGAACTTGATCCCGGGCTGCGACCACTGGAAATTCTAGTGTAACCTTGCTCGGTGGACGCGCAGCCAGATGTAACTATTTATTTTCGGACGATTGGCCAAGCTGGTCTGCTTGTTTTCAACTTCATCTTCTCTGTCCCTCTATTTCTGCACATTTATTTCGGACGGGTGACCAACCGCGCGAAATTTAGGTGTTGCGCGAGTCTGACCACATGATTGCTACTCCACATTGCTTATACATGTTTGAAACGGTTGTACAAATTTTTACAATTCATTCGATTAAAAATTGTGGGAGTAATTGTCGACCGAAGTGGGGTTTGTCATGAGAAATAGTGGGCGGGTGAATGTCTATACATAGTTCTTTCCTGTTTGGAAATTAATTTTAAGAAAACAATGGTACCTAGTAAACTGCAATTTTACCTGAGCATTTCTACATGTTTAAAGTAGTTATACGAATTTATTCAAATAATTCAATCAAAAATTGTGTGGATTATTAATAAACGAAGCAGATCACTTCGCGATAGAAGCTATTGAAACAGACGCACCGATTACGTCGGTTCTAGTCATCTGACAGAACCGAATAAAATCTCGTTTTATTCGTCTCGAACGTGACTATCGTTGTGCCAAGAATAAATAATCTAAAAAAAGGATTGACGAGATGAGAAATATTTTTAGAGGGGGAATACAATTTTTTCAGTCACAGCCTATGCTAATTACGGTATCGATTTTCTCGTTTCAGGAGCCAGTCGAAGGCCTCTTATCTGGCCTATAGGAGGGAGCGAGGGGCGCCCGATAGCGAGGGCAGCTACAAGAGAACGATGTCTCCAACGTCCCGATTAGAGGACTGGCCACCGCCGCGGGATCACGACGACCCGGTTCTGCTGCGCGTCACGCCTCATCATCAGCTGCAGCATCATCACAACCATCATCATCACAACAATCACCAGCCGGAGCTGTCCAAGTCGCACAGCGTGGACGCTCTTCATCATCGCCTGGAAGAACGCGTTGCTCAACAGCAACACCACTCGGCAGAGGTGATCGGAAAGCTGTCGCACGACCTGAACAAGAAACTGCAGGCGAGCGACGCGAGATCCCGAACAGCTGAGAACAACAACAACGACAATCTGGAGGATCGACATCAACATCACCATCATCATCACCATCACCTGGAGAAACGGCAGCAGGAGAAGAGGCACGAGTACGAGCAGAGAAGAGAACGACTGTCGCCGCAGAGCGTTGAGGTTCTTAACGACAGGAATCGGCAACTTGAGCGGGAACGGAGGAAGCTGGCTGCTAGCTGCGAACCCCTACCTCAGAACAGAGAGGTAATCATGCTTTATGGCATTTGTTGATGGTGGAACTCGCAATTATTTAGCGGGATGTGGGGATAAGGGTGATTAGGCTCCTGACAGGTTTAGTTAGCGTGGTGACACGAGGCTACTGAAAATTGAGACATGGGTGGGAATGGATAAGATTATTAACCCTTTGGGATCCGACGTGTTTCCTTTCTTTTATTTCAGTAGTTGTTGAAACATTCTATAACTCAATTGTATTTATATATGATGCTTTGCCAGCCTGTGTAGAACAGCTGAGATATGCTGCAATTCTTGTTACATACTGTTACATACTATAAAATACTGTTACATACTGGCTCGACGCAGGACAGGAAAGGGATGACCCTTTGCACTCGAATGGCGACACTGAGAAGTCACTAGAAATTACCGTACCATTATTCGACACAAGTTTTACCTTACTGAATTTAATTATATTTAGTAAAATGAAACAATGAAAATGTTTTAAGTCGAATAAAATGTCTGGGCTTTAAAGTTAAAATAACAACGAGTGCAAAGGGTTAACAAGCAAATTTGTGTCCAACTTTGGAGGATCTGGTTAACTTCTTTGTATGGATTCTGATTCAATTGTTAGGTGTAGCACCTTCCTCTAGGTCCATTATTGCAGTCTCAAAGATTTAAAGAAGTCTTACATGTCCATAGGATTTATACTAAAAGCATTACGAATACTCCAACTCTTCAAACCTCTTAAACTTTCCAGGTTTCTCAATTTTTAAAGATATCCCAGATGTTAGTTTTCTAATCTGTACAGACTCTTTAAAAGCAGTATAGGATCAGACTGCTAATATTCAGATGTCTAGGATCAGATTCAGGCTTCCAGATGTTTAGGATCAGAGTCAGGTTTTCAGATATGTAGGATCAGACTCTAAATCTTTAGATCTCTAGGATCAGACTGTCAATCCCCAGCTGTCTAGGATCAGACTCAGGTTTTCAGATGTTTAGGATCAGAGTCAGATTTTCAGATATCTAGGATCAGACTCTAAATTTTTAGATCTCTAGGTTCAGACTGTCAATCCTCAGCTGTCTAGGATCAGACTCAGGTTTTCAGATGTTTAGGATCAGAGTCAGGTTTTCAGATATCTAGGATCAGACTCTAAATCTTTCGATCTCTAGGATCAGACTGTCAATCCTCAGCTGTCTAGGATCAGACTCAGGTTTTCAGATGTTTAGGATCAGAGTCAGGTTTTCAGATATCTAGGATCAGACTCTAAATCTTTCGATCTCTAGGATCAGACTGTCAATCCTCAGCTGTCTAGGATCAGGCTCAGGTTTTTAGATGTTTAGGATCAGTGTCAGGTTTTCAGATATCTAGGATTATACTTTTAATATTCAGATGTCTAGTATCAGACTGTTAGTCCTCAGACCTCTAAATCTCCATCATACCCAACATCTGCTCAACCCAGCCAATCTCGTAGTACCTAAAACGATTTCTCTTCCCAACAGAAGCACTCGCGAAGCATGGAGGCTCCCTCATCGCTAGAAGAGGACTTCTTCCGCGAGCGTAGTGCCACGATCGAGATGACCTCGCAGAACATCGAGCTCCTAAACCGTCGCAACGAGAAACGAGCGAACGCGACCTCAACGTCCACAGCCACCGCATCGACCTGCATCACAACATCCTCGACTTCAACCACAATGACAATAACATCGGACAGTTGGCCACGTGGAAACGAAGTGCAGACTTCGATCGAGACTTCACCAGCTTCCGAAAGACCTCCACCTCCAACCAGCTCTCCTCCAAGATCACCGGATCAAATCGAAGGAGAGAGTCTTAGGGGATCGGTTCCTAGACGATCTGGTAGCTGTTCCAGCTCGTCGTCGTCTTCTAGATCGTCCGATCCAAGGATCTCGCCGAGAAGCTTATCGAACAGTTTCTCGAAGATCGAGGGATCGCCTACGAGCAGGAAAGTGTCGAGTCCTACGCAGACGGAGAACATTTCGAACAGATCCAACTCACCCGTTCGATCGAATCAGTGTAACGAACTGGAGCTGAGAGTGGAGAGGTCGTCCTCAGCTAAATCTAGGTCTGGAGGAAGGTCCTCGACGTCCTCGATCTCCAGCATCTCCAAAGCTTCGTCATCCTCTTCGCCAAGGAACTCTCCAGTTCAGGAGAT
This sequence comes from Sphecodes monilicornis, assembly GCA_913789915.3. NCBI lineage: Eukaryota > Metazoa > Arthropoda > Insecta > Hymenoptera > Halictidae > Sphecodes > Sphecodes monilicornis. The sequence goes on along the minus strand of OU565285.1, from coordinate 10,105,799 downwards.
GAAGTCTTCTCCACTTGCGTCACCTTGCGTGTCTCCGCAGCCTGGAATCGAGGGACTCACCTTGGTGCAACGGACCGAGGTTGTTCTGCGAGTGAATGCTGCCACCAGCGACGCTGCCTCGCAGACTGATCTTTTAGAGACGCCCGAAGCTGAGGTATGCACGAACACGCATGCGATGCCTCTTTGCCGGAAGAAGCTGCCCGAGGAGATCGAGTGCGAGGAACTGGGACGGGATTTGGCGAGTCAGCTTAATCCTAATGACAAGCTGGTTCCTCTTCTGGGTGAGTGTCTCCTGAGTGTTTATTATTATTACATTTTTCGGAAATATTCTTTATTCATCCGTGTACTGATGAGGGTGGTTGCGATCAGTAGTTGCTGACAGTTTCGTGTATAGCTAAGGATTGCATCATTATAGAAGGTAATTGGTAGCTTGATAAAGTGATCCAGAATGTTAATCAATTTAAAACAAGAGGATTACTGATTGAAAAACGCTTATGCACGGTTTCAACTCTCTACTTTGATCAGAAAGCTAGTCACAGTGAAAAATTAGATTATTGTCTTTGGTATATTTTCTCTATTTAATCTGTTATATACAAACTCTGAAAAAATAATGACTCTTTGCTACTGTCCAGATGAATATTGCAGAATTTTAAAAAATTGCTTGGTTGAAAATCTTGCTCGTAAAAAATTAAAAATATGAAATTACCTTCCAGTAATTTCTGAAAAGTCTTTTTACTTTTGCTTTCTAGAAAAATTGTAAAAAATCTACGAGTACAAACATTTATTTCAGGGTTTTGAAAAATTGTCGACTCTCAATCATACTCTGTTTTAAACCTAATATAGTTTGGTTCGCATTAGCTAGACTGGAAAATAAATCTGTTTATTCGATTATTACGTCTAACAGAACGCAACAGTACGCATGGAAGTAGCTCCATGAAATTATACAGGGCACAATTGAGCTATGATTATTATTAATGTATAAAAATGAATTAAGCACCGATATGTATAGTATTATATATAATTTGGACCTAAGTAATTGTCAACTATGCCCTAATTCGAGGCACACGATATGAACGCACCAATTACCCGAACAGTGCATAGAGATTAAAGATAATTAAAATAGCATTCCCTACCGCAAAGTGTGCAATCAAATTCAAACGGCTAAATGAGCCTATACTCTAGTCTATTAACTGGAAAATTCATTCCGTAGATATCTACATCAAGGGGTTAACGATAATTAATATAGCATTTCCTCCAGAAGTGTGTAATCGAATTCCGACTTGCGAACCAATCTTGTGCTGCAGTCTATTAGCCAAGAAATTAGTTTCTTGGACGCTAAAAAGAGCAAAAAGAGAGTAATCCTGCACTGGACCTGTCTTGTACCACAAACACTTTTATTTTCTCTTTGGAAACCGATATTATCTTGTTTCTTTCGCTTCCAGTACGTCTTCTAATCCTTTAGCTATGGCTAAAGAAAAATCTTTACTATACAACTGGTTAATTTATCGTTCAAATCTCCAAGCAAATTAACAAAAGTAACGCGTAGACCAAAAATTTTTGAATTTACCTTTATTATTATAGTCTCCAATTTATTTGCAATACATTCGCAATTTTCATGTCAAACTGTGCACTGAGTATATATTATTTCACTGTTCTTTAAATAATTAAATTACACTGGTACAAAAGCACAGAATTCCTACTTCAAATACAAATAAACTTGCTAATAAAATAATCACGCAAGGAATAAAAGATTGGTGCATTCCAATTTCGGTAAAATAAATTTTAAAATTTCATATGACACTGTGCACTGAAATTTTACATATATCATATTACAGTTCTTCAAATAATTAAATCTCACTGGTACACAATCTCAAAAAAAAGTAAAAATTGCTATCAACCAACGACACGCACACAACAATAAAATTTTCAAGCCTACAAGTCTAAATTTGATCACAGCAATTTTCATCAAACTGGTACACAATTTTGTAAAATGATTAAAGTTAGACAGAGCGTTGATTCCGTCACACCAACATTTAATTAGTTACTAGATAGTGGATCTTTGTACAAAATAATACTTCTTATCATCAATTGAAGGAAGCAGAAGCCAAGCAGAAATTTCCTCTTCGCTAATTTTGATCGGTCAACAGTGATAGATCGGCGTTCGTAAATTCTTTTGATCTTCTTACGGTTTTAAATCTCTCGGGTCCATTTTCGCACATAAACGCATAAAACCCGCAGTCTATTTATTACGGAACAAATCGGAAGCCACTTACGCCGGAGAAACCAGATTGCACTTTACGATCGCGAGGATAAAATATCCTGCGATCGACCCGGTCCGAACGATACCCGCGTGCACGTTGCACGTTTCGCAGAGACTTTAATTCCCGGTTTAGACTAATCCGGGATTACTCACGTCCGTGCCGATTAAGTCTAATAAAAGACACGCAAACATCGCCGGTATCGGTATTCCCGGTGGTCATTCCTCAACGACTTAACGTAAGTCTACAGATTTAGTGCGGCTAATGGCATCGTCAAACTTCCAGCTTCGAAACCCTCTTACCCGACGATTTCATTGCAGTTTCTGCTGCAAGAGCGGGGCACGCACTAGTTGCAGCCGGGACGGTAATTTCAAAACTGAGGAAGCAGAGCTTGGCACAATATTGGAGAACAAATATTTCAAATACATGATCGAACCTGTGCGCCGAAACCATCACACATTTATTTCAAATACTATTTGAAATAGTCGTAGTTCTACAATTCAAATAAAATACCATTTTAATAAACAGTAAACTTTCCGCAAATTAAATATTTTGATAATTTCAAGCATCAAATAAAAAATTTTGATTAGACGTTAAATAGTATTGAAAATATGTCTCGTCGATGGAAATAAATTCAGGAAACGGAAAATATTAAAATCCAAGAAACCATAATATTTTCTAGAAAACGAGAGTCAAATGAAAAAATTTATTCCATATTTCCGATTTATTTTTTCACGTAGGATCATCCCCTCAAATGAAATTCTCACTATTTTCAGAATCCTTCAAATGAAATAATATTTTATAAAGTTTTTCTAACATATCAAATATTTTATTTTTAAAAGTGCACGTACGATTTCAAATAAAACCGCCTATTTGGTATTTACTATTTGAAATAGTATTTTACGCAGCTCTGATTTGTAGACGAAACATTCTTCTCGCACTTTGGGCGTAGTCTAATTTTAATCGGAGATGGAGATTTTATTTATAGATCCTCGGTGAAATTGCACTCTAGCTCATAAGCCTTAACCTTTGTGGCCCGGTAGTAATAGTTTAAATGAAATTTAATTTTGCAGGAAGTTGTAAACTTTAAGTTATAGGATCGTTTTATGAGGGTGGTGTTTCAATATGCGCGAGTGGCTAGATCTAATTAAGCTCTGTTCAAATGGCTAAACATCTTTCATTCGTAATGGTATTTATTATTTATTCTGATACGTGGGTATATATGTAATGGCTGAATTGAATTAAAGTTTATAAGCGAGTGATGGAAAAGAATAATTTAATTAAGAGACAAATTTAATGGACAAAATTATTCATGTCTTGTTTTAGACAAAATAATGCATTGTATATTTCTAAAATGAAAATCTATTTTATAGAAAATTAATAATTGAAGGGATGTGAGAAATAATTTGAAATAATTAGATGAAATAATTAGAGAAATAATGTGCTGAATATTTGAATCATAAAATAATTATAGAAGAGGTGTAAGGAAAAATATACGAAATGTTTAAATGACAAAATAAATATACAGAAGGTGGTAGGAAAAATGTGCTTAATATTCGAATCACGCAATTAATGTTTCCAGCAATTTATATAACGAAAAGAATAAAAAACGCATAATTAAACAAGCTCAAATACAACATCATTTCGAAGAGGATCGGCACATGGCTGACTAATATGCCTGTTTATTACTCACCGTTTCTACTTATAACGAATGCACACTGTGACGCAGCATTACTGGTGTCTCTATTAATCTTAGTATACATATTTATCTTCTCGCCTTCCTGACAATGTGTTTTCACACTTACATCTCTTAGAAACTCGTTTATAACAAATTGTGTTATCGTGAATCATCTCAGAGAGTCTTGTAAAACTTTTTATCCTGCTGATGTATGTACAAACAAATTTTATCCTGCACGTTTCAATGAAAATTGCTTATTTTCAGTTCAATATGATGATTAAAAAATAAAATAAATTTTGATTTTGCTCATGTCTTGCAATCTATGCAAATATTTCTTATTTATCCTAATGATCCACAATATAGTGATAAATGTATTCAAGACAAAAATAAGCAAGTGCAATGTAAAGCAGTGAGCAGATTAGAAGAATTAGAAAATATCAATGTATTCGTCGACTGAAGTCAATAAAAAGTGGGTAGATTAGAAGAACTAGAAAATATCAATGTATTCGTTCACTGAAGTCAATAAAGTGGGTAGATTAGAAGAATTAGAAAATATCAATGTATTCGTCGACTGAAGTCAATAAAAAGTGGGTAGATTAGAAGAACTAGAAAATATCAATGTATTCGTTCACTGAAGTCAATAAAGTGGGTAGATTAGAAGAACTAGAAAATATCAATGTATTCGTTCACTGAAGTCAATAAAGTGGGTAGATTAGAAGAATTAGAAAATATCAATGTATTCGTTCACTGAAGTCAATAAAGTGGGTAGATTAGAAGAATTAGAAAATGTCAATGTATTCGTTGACTGGTCAATAAAGAAAGGACATTACCGTTTGGTTTCTGTGATGTACAATTTATGCAGACAACTTTGTCAAAAGATCCACCTTCTACCTACCACTGCTCATCTCATAATAAAATGCTATGAGGAGCTCCAAGAAAAATATCCAATATAAAAGCACGACCCACCACAAACACCGGTGGTCTACTTATCAAACCACAAGCGACTCGTTCAAGCAAACCAACGGTCTCACAGCATCGTGCGTCATCGACGGAGAAGCACGTTCGCAGAGGGCGACGACCTTTTCTTTTAATAATCGCTAACCCAATGGACGGCCGTGTTATTCAATTACTCGTCGCTACATTCCCGCGATATTGAACGCGTGCGTTATGGCTTCTCGCAAAGCCGAGTGCCTAGAAGTCAAAGAAACACGAAGGGGGATTCGATACATGTGCGCGTGTGTATGTGTTTAACAATCTCATTTGTTATCAGTTCCAGCGCCAGAGCACAAGAAGCCCACCGACTACGTTTCCGGTTTGTTCAGGGTGGAGGCGACCTTGCAACCAAGACCACGACGACGATTGTCCCTTGAAGAGCCTACGACCCCTTGCTCTGAGAATGGGGCTGACGATGAGAAAAAGTGAGTATCGAAACCCTAACTCCTACCCCTAATTCAAGTTTCAAGTATCGAATACGTTAGGGCTTTGGTACGCATGTCTGAAGATGGTAGATCCACTTAAAATGAATTTGTGTTAGCGAAATAATTTCTAATTTGTTTCATGCAATTTTTCCAACCTTTTATAGGGTCCTTTTATTTTATAATATTCTTATGTTATGCGGTTCTTAAATTTGCACATTGGAAACTTTTTTCTAGGAAATAATATGAATATTGTACTGTTGTAATATTACACTATCGTTTTATGAAGATCTAATCATGAGGATCAATTGTAATATTAACGCTAAGTTTACGAGACTCGTCAAAATGACGTTCTAGTATTTTTAATTTACAATTATTGAGGGTATAAAAATGTATCCATGAGGAATTATACAACAGATATATTTTAACATAAAAATAACAGAAAATTTTAAAGCAGTCATTTTTAGTGCTCCGTAAATCTAATGGTAATACTACAATTTCATATATTACAAACCTATATAAGTAATATTACAAACTTCTAAATCGATAGAAAAATGTAGTTCACATAGTGCAAGATTTAAATAAATTCAATCTCGACATTTTTGGTGAAGTAAATGAGAACATGTGAAGAAGTGGTAAAAACGACTTTTTAGTAAAATGAGAACATGTGAAGAAGTGGTAAAAACGACAATTAAAAAGTACTGGAACGACTGAGGAACAAAAAACGTTGAAATGCAAGGAAATGAAGCATTGTTTGTTGTGAATGCAAGTGCAACGATTGCATCATCAGAACGACTTCCTAGTCACCTGTGTCGAGAGCACTTCGGTTTACGATTCTTTCTATGTTTCTCACTGTAGATCCCCTATCCCTCGGAACAAATAGGATTCTCGTATCCCAGCGTGCACACCGATCAGACAGCTTGTCATTGCTGTTACATAAACGCGATTTGATCTTCCTAGATGATACAGAACGTCGATATTTCATATACATGTTGCCCCACGCCACTTTCACCGAACCAGCTTGGAAACATGGACCCCGCTGATTATCGATCGCGATTTCCCCCCGATTTTTTAACGCTCGCGTTGACTGACTTGAGGATTAATTTTCCTGTATTTGTGTTACACAATTTATAGAACGCCTCACTGTCCATGGTATTCGAAAAAAATTAATAAAAAATATAACACAAACATTTTTCCATAGCTTGTTGCTAAACTGCTGATCTTTACGAAAATCTCAATTATCACAGATTATTTTATAAAAACTAAGATAACGAACAAATTCAATTTATCTACTAGAAAATTCCATACTGTACGAATGGAGTAAAAATGTCATGAATAGACAGCGGATCTTTATGCAAAATAAAAATTTTCTATCTCAAAACTATAAATCAATTTTTCTTTTAATATTTTTAATCGGTTGAAAATAATATAACAGAATTTTGAAACTGTTCTAATATTTTCACTGTTTTAAATTACACCTACTCATTTTTATTACAAATGTATAAAATCCGCTGTCTAGTCATTAATATATGCTAATACACATGTTTTCGTGTTTTTTAAAAATATGTGAATACCATAAATGCATAATGATTTGCAGTCTACTAATTGCATTTAACGTAATCTTGCCTTTTTTCAGTGTACCTATTTCTTTATAATATTTCTTTTCGTCTACGGTATTGTTATCATTAGAGATTCTATTCACGACAAAGATGAACAAATTCAATGCGACACAGTAAAAACATTTAAAGAATTTAAAAATACTGTTCCATTGTTTTCAACCATATACAATTATTGACACAAATGTATGCAGATTCTGTCGGTTGCAATTGAAAAAGACAATTTTTATTTTGCATCAAAATCCACACTATAGTCACACCGAAAAGAGAAATTGACGGGATTGAAACATAATTGCCTCGGATTCGTGGAAATTGAACTTGATCCCCATCATCGACGCGTGGCTAAGGAGGTCGATCATGCGTTCAAAGAGATTCGCTCACAGAGATCCTTTATTGTGTGATGAGCGCGCGTAGGCGTAGCTGGCGAGCTTCGTTAACAAATCTCCATCACCGTCGGGATTTAATTGTCGTTTTTCACCGGTGTGTGCTCCCTGCAGCGAGCCGATGACAGGACTCGACAGCTGAATAAACTTGGCGTGATCCGTAAAATATCGTCTAGCATACGAACCTCCTACTCTACGCATTTCTCAAGGTTAGGAAAAGCTTCCCCTCATCCAGCAAACATGCCAGTCTGCTCCCTAAATTCGCCTAAGTGAACCCTAGAATTTTTCATTAAAAAAAACCACAAATAAATGTTAGTAAAAATAAAAATTATCCTGATGATTCTTAGGACACCGTAGACAAATTTAGAATTTAGGACGGGGTCCAGGTTGAACCTAATTTATAAATTATAATTAATTACGGCCACTAGTAATACTGTAACTAATTCTCTTTTTCAAGGTGTATAGTTAACTCTTAGCAGACGGAGATTATTTTTAGCATATTTTTTGATGGGTCGAATAAATTTTCTTTGTGAAATAAAATTGTTTGCTGAGGAGTTTGGTGTATGAATTAAATGAAGGGTAATGTGTTGTGTTCAGTAAAAATTTGTTTCATATTTTTCGGGAGTATTAATTGCTGTAAAAATTATTCACAGTCGCAGAACGGTAAAATTGTTTGGGCGACTGTCAATTAACGCTTTAATTGCCAATTCAGCAACCTCGAAAATTCCATAAAATCTATGTGATTAATTTAATGAAATAAAAATTGAGAAGTTTAAATTATGACACTGAGTACGTAGTCCTTTAGGCTTCTTGCATATTTTAGATATTAATCAAATTTGGTACAATAAATATATTAACGTAAAAATTTATTTTGAAGTCTGAATAAATAATTTCGTTGCCCATATATGGGCGACATGATAACCAACGTGTTAATATTGGTACTAACTTTGCAAGTATTATTCTTTCTCAAAATACGGTTAGATCTAGGCTAGAATCTAGGCTAGAATCTAATAATATACTGTCAATTTTCAATTATTAATTTACATTTACAATTCTATTACATAATTCTACCATTAAACGATACGTATTTATATTTACTGTTTAAATTAGATTACTCTTCGTTGATTCCTTGCACTAGGATTTTCTGTACATCTACAATGAATTCATTGAATCCTTCATGGTTTCGAATTTTCTTGAAGAATAAACAATTTACATTGATTGTATTTCTGCATTATTAACTAAAGGCCAAACGTGAATAACAGATAAGTACAATTTCATGTTAGCTTAATCGAAATGAATGGTGTAGGTACACGTTTGGTAGATTCTCCCTTTGAAATCTTCATCAAGAGATCAACTCGACACCATAGGGCAAGGGGAGGCTGATAAAGGAGGATGATGATTAAGGAACAAAGAGGTCGAGGATGAGTTACGGTTCGATCGGTGTCGAAAATTGATGAGCAATTATTTCCGTTCGTCCACCCGAGACCACCATCGCTCGAGGACAACATTTATGCCGGCACGCGCCGGGAGAAAGTACCAGAGGCGCAAGATCATTGCGTAACTATCCATAAATGATATTGTTAGGCCTGTTACTCGGTGGTCTACGCATCATTTTCTCCGGCAGTGCTCGACGGACGAGCGGTGACATCGTTTCGATCGGCAGGATCCTAGAAGATGGAGCTAACGCGCTCGGGAAAGTACGTCCAGGCGTTCGCTTTAGCCAGGATTCATAGTAATTTGCGATTAGCTAACTCCGATTCGATTCGTCCCGCGTAAACACCGTGTTCCGCCGTAGAAAATCAGGGTAGTGCGTTCCCCCATCTTCAGCAATAAGCAGACTTCCTCAGAGATAAATTGAAAAGTCAATATAATGGAAGATCAAGTGAAAAAGTTCAATTTTTTATCAATATCATACAACAGAATCGGTAGACAAATATAAAAACGATTCGAGGGTCCTACTGTCGAGTCTGCAAGCACCTTAATTGGTACAGTGGTGTAAAATTGGCAAGAAAGAAGGCGGAAATTATGAAAATCTGCTATGAAACTTGCGATGGTTAATATTTTTTGGAACGTGGGATTGAAGTTTGCTTGAAAATAATATTGTGTTTCTATTTATTTGCTGCTTGTTTGCTGTTGCTACCAAGACAGCATTATTCTCTGTGCAAAACTCTATCGAAAGTGTAGAATAACATTTTTGCATACGAGGCTCCGTTTTCGAGAAAATCGTGTCCGAATCTAGAGTGACGCCGCAAGTAGAAACGGTCAGCCATGATCAGACACTCGAGCGTGCCTAGTCCATCTTGGAATTCATTTTTCTCGAAAACAGTGCCTCCTACGAAAAAATATTATAATACATTTTCGCCAGAGTTTTTCACGTAGAATCATCCTATTCTTCTGTGCCAACCTCAAATCCTCAAGGAACAAGTAGAAATCGTCTTAAAACTTTCTTCTTCTCGAGAACGCAGCTCCCTGCAGAAAAATATCAATCTATGTGAAAGATAAATTGTTTACGCTGAATTTTCTTAAATGATCGGTACTCAAATATCTTGTGGAGAAGTATAACAGTGCTTGAACCAACTCGAGAAGCTCTTAAATCCATCTCTAGTGCATCCAGCCACCGACGTTCGTGACGCGTGAGTCAAACGGCGATGAAACTCGCAACGACCGTGCTCGCCGCGCTTCCGGTTTTCATTAATTACTATGCCTAGCCGACGGAGCCTGTAATAGTCGGTCGATCGGCGTGGTTACTTTTCGAATCGCCTTCGGAGCGGTCAATCTACCGCAGCTTTCCTTTCTTTATCACTTTCTCCTCCGCCGATGGAGTCGTACGGCGGATCTCCCGCGTGCTCTTCGCGATAAAACGCGCGCTTATCTTGAGCGGACGCGCGAATACTTCAATTAAACGAACGACTCTGATTCCGCGAACTTGAAACTCATTGGCGCATTGACCTCGTCGATCCCCGACTTCTGAAACGGAGACAAGACGTGTTTCTGTGCAGCCACAGTAAATCAATCGACGATCCCTCTTCCCCGAATCGTGCCGACCGAGGCAATGATTCATGCCAGTGATGCAATATGCGATCGCTAAACGACTAGGACATTTTCGCATAAGAATCACGGGATGTTTAAATGGTTGCCTAAAACTTCTTGTGCATAGCATATTGTAAGAGATAGAAAGGAAGTTTTAAGACAGAAATATTTGACCGATTTTTTGACTCTCACAGCTTGCAAGCAGTGTCGCCAGATCAACCCAAAACTGGGTTCATTTTCCTTTCGTCCTTTTCCCCTTCCACTATCCCATTCCACTCCTGCGCACACTCCAACGTCCCCCACTAAGACCGTAGACTGGTCACGTGACGTGCCGCGCAACGTGTTACATATTACTCTGGTCATCAGAGAGGTGGTAAACTGTATTCCCCTCGATTTAACCAATCTGGCGACACTGCTTGCAGGTTACAATTAAAGCATAGCCGAATAATTTTAACGGTTAGGAGTAAACTTGAGTGTAAAATAAAAATTACATAATGCACTTCCATGGATATTTCCTTGACAGTGCTACATAGGACAATTTCTCTCCAAATTCCTCCAATCCCAATCTTTCTGTCAAATGACTCTCTAAATCTTGTTAGAAGAAATTGGCACGAAAGAATCTCTACAGAAATTCTCTTGTGTTAGACTGTCGAGGAAATTTGGAAAATTATAAGCCTACGGTGATACGTAGAGTGCATGTGAATGTGCATCGTGAAATTCTTCATTGACGCACAAATTTACTCCAGAGGGTTAAAATTAGCTCCTGGATATGCGACTGTGTTTCAACTATACCTTAACTCGAAAGTTGTAAGAAATAGAACAAAGTAAATTATTTCTGCTTCAAAACTGTTTTCCTGTCGCTTAGAATATATTACGCACTGCAAGTTTTAATGGTCGATTTTATGCACTTGTCAATTTTGGTAGCAAAAATAAATTGCTACGAACTTCTAATCGAGAGCCACAGTATTGTCTATCTACATAGACCGAGTGACATAGATAGTGTCCTGCCAGGACACTGACAGCATTTACTACAACTGAACATTTTTATCAAGACGGACGATTTAATAATTTCAACTATGCTTTTTCTGTTGCAGACACGAGTCGATACCCTCAACGCCAGTTACTCCACTCTCTTCAGATTCTGTCAGCCCTTTATCTCCCACGTCAGCGTACTTTACAACGTCTGAGGGAAAAGCAAGGTTCCTTGCGAGATACTCGAGGGATGTCACTGTCGAGGGTTTGCGCCCAGAAGAGGCGCCCACTGTCATTCCAACTGACAGCCTCGATCTCAGGCAGAAAAAGGTAAGTTCAAAACCCCATGACGATCTTCTTCATCGCGGAAATCTCGTCCAGAAGTTCTGCAAAACGCTATCATCAGCCCTTTCATCCGAAACAGCTTTTCTCCATAAGTGCGTATAAATAAAAAACGACAAAAGATTTTAAAAACTGGTTGAGGTAAAAGTTCATATCTTCGGGTCCACAAATCTGTGCAAAAAATTGTTTGATAAAATAACTTTTCTTTTTAATTTTTGAAAATGAATTTTTTAATCAATTGTTCACATTCATTTATGGACCTAACGATTTCACTTCGACCACATTTTCATATATTTTTTCGTTCGCGATTTGTAATCACTTGCTTAGAAAGGCCGCATAGGATAAAAGGGTTGATTTCTCCCTCAAAAAGATTTTTGAAAATGAATATCTTAATCGATTGTTCACATTGATTTATGGGCCTAACGATACGTTGTAACTTTCACTTCAACCACATTTTCATATATTTTTTCGTTCGCGATTTGTAAGCACTTGCTTAGAAAGGCCGCATAGGATGATTTCTCTTCCCTTAAATTAAAAAACGACCGGAAGGGAATAAGGTTAAATTCTTAGTTTAACGAACAATTGTGCAACGATTCATAAAGAACGGTGTACATCAGTCACCGGGGTTCCTTTGTTAGATGAATTGTTTCGAATCCATTCATTGAAACTTTCAAATCGCTTGTTCGCTTCATAATGCGAGCTCGGTGGCGAGCTCACGCGACCTCAGAAATCACTATGACGTTTCTTACGTCACCTGGAAAGCGATTCTGTCGTAATCGGTTTCCGGGGGAGCACGCGTGACCGTGGAATCGCGGTTAACGAGCCTCGGTGGAGCTTGACCGGGGACTGCAATCGATTTTCTTCGCAGGAGGAGTTGATGATGAGGCTCGACAAGAAACTGGTCGTCCTCAGGGCTGAACAGGAGGCTGTCAGAGAGGAGGGCGAGGTGAACGAAGCTCTCGGAGCCAGAGTTTCCACGAGGATCTCCGCTGTCGCAAGACCAGCGGAAGCGTCCAAGTATCGGCTTCACGTGGAGGAAGTCGGCAAGATCACCAGTCTTCTTCTTGGATTAAGTGGCAGGCTTGCTCGGGCTGAGAATGCTCTTTATGGCATGCCGGCCGATCACGCTGAAAGGGTGAGTTCGAATTCTATCCTTGTATCCGTTATCAACCCCTTAATTAGACAGGATGTTATATTTGAATATATCTACAATTTTTTATAATTCGCAGAAAAATAGAATTTGTTGGAAATTGTATTTTCTTCTATGTTGGTCAGTTTGATTCAGTTTTATGTTAGGGAATTTGCATTTATTAATGGAAATTGTGTGTATCTGCAAGTTTTTGTACATTTATGGAATTCATTCATTCGTTCAAAATTAGAAACGTTTATATTTTCATGTACAATAACTATAGAAAGTCTTTAGAACTTCGTAACAAGTATTGTATAATGTATTGTTGATGTTAATTTATATCTAGGATTTTTTAATCCATCAAAAATCGTTTTATTATTTCTTCATTGTATGCAGCTATTGACGTTGATGTAATTGTATAGATATTTATTCTAATTATCATCATAATCAGCAATATCATATCAGTACATTCTTCTATTTATTACTGTAGATTGTTATACCCAATCAATGTTTTAAAAATGTAATATTAAAACACCTGTTGGTCATGTTCTAACACATGCATCTGATCATAGAATAGATTGGAATAGAACCAAGACATAAAATTCACTATTTTAGTCAAAAACTATCAAGAACCAAGTATCTCCTCCTCATCTACAACGTTAACGTTGCTAGTAAATTACTTCAGTCTAAAATTACATTCAACTTGCCCTTTCACTATTCATAAATTTTTATGAACCATTAGAATCCTCAACGCCAACCTACATGCCCCGCTCATTCAGATACAACCCTAAGTTCAATGTAATCTTAGTATTATTGCTTTCACTTGTGTTTTCAACGTCCTACAATTATACTAAACGTAAAAGGGCAACGTTGATTGACGAAATAAAAGAGATGGACACCCTATATCGCGTATAGCTGATCAAATTGCATTCGCCGATCGATGGCTCTCACATACACGTGATACTTCTACATTATCTCGTGGAATTTTAAATGACCAGGCAATCGAGCATTTGCGCTATTAGCAGAGAATTCACCCGGCGTCCTTGACGGTTCCCCTGGCATACTCCGATGCTGCCGCAAAATAATTTGTAGTTGTCCAACAGGAAGGCTGAGCAGACATAATTATTTAGCCGGCTCGCGGAAAGTCGCGTTGATTTATCAAGCAAACGTTGCGCAATTCTCAAATACCGACAAACGTGTGCACAAACATCTCTCAATCTTGACACTTTATCTGGCTGTCGTCATTTATCCCCTTATTCTATCATTCTTTCTCGCAGCTGCAGTCATTAAAACGTCTGTGTACTTAATAATGTTTTGATAGAAAAAGATAGTTTATATTGTACGTCTACAGTCATATATTTTTTTAAATTGATTTTCTTAAGTGGTTTCTTGTTTTATGTGTAAAGAATATTCTACACATTGATTTGAATGTTTTAATACCACAAGGGGATAATAAAATTTGTGTTTAATAATCTCTGTTCGAAAACATCCTAATCGTTCACTGTTCATGATCATCAATAACTGAGAATTCTTTAATCAATTTTTCAAAAGCTACTGCGATGTGTTTCTGCAATTAATGCTCATACGTTATTAAATGTCTTTTAGATACAGCAAAGTCATTAACACGTTCGAAAACAGCATTTGTTTCGTTGTTTATCTCCAGTGTTGAAATGTTTTATTCAATGCAACGTACTCCTTTCGTGAAATATGAAAACAATTTAATAGAAGAGAATCATGGACTTTCTGAATACTATACTGTGTACTATGACTTGGAACAACAAATTGTATAAAATTAATTTAAATATCTCCAAGTAAATTGCCCGACTGTGGAAGTCACATGCATATGATGGTTGCGAACGTGTCAAAGAACTTATTAATCCTACATAGCAATTGATGAAGTATTCGCTAACAAATTGCACTAATTTAATCTAATTTCTTCAGCTGCAGCTGCTAAAGATGTCTACTTTGAATTAAAATAATGCTCGCGGTTAATTATGAATTTTTCCCAAAAATGATTAGCCGGAACAGTAAAAGTATTGAACAAATTAAATTCCTATTTGACTCCTGTTCCATTTAATTGACGCAGTTCCGAGTTCTGATGATCGAATGATTGATTGCAGAAAATCCTGGAGAGCAAGAGAGACAAGCTGGTGGACCAGTTAGAGGAGGCGAAGATCCTGAAGAGCAACATCGACAAGCGTAGCGTGAACGTCTCGACGATCCTGTCGAAGTACCTGAACGACGAGGAGTTCGCCGACTACCAGCACTTCATCAACATGAAGGCGAAGCTGATCGTTGACGGCCGTGAGATCCAGGACAAGGTGAAGCTCGGCGAGGAGCAGCTAGCCGCGCTGCGAGAGGCGATCGACTAGTCTACAATAAATATCCACCGATCGTACGATCAAACAATCGAATTCTCGTTCATATTGGTTCACAATCGAACCTCTCGACTACGACGCAAGAAAAATGAAATAGCAAATCGAGAAACGAAGGACTACGGGAAGGTCCAATTTTCCGATAGTCTCGTCGAAACTTGCAAAAACGAATTTTCTTCCCCAAAACCCGAGCGTGTCTTGCGATTCGGTGAATGGAAAGTGATAATACTAACCGATAGGCATCGGTAGCTTGAAATTATTTTTTAACCGCCTCTTTGTACATATTATATATTCGTAGTCCTAGACGGACGAAATCGTCGAGGAGCATTTTCGTCTAGCGAAATTGTTGTACTTGTCCTTTCCTCCCAGTTCTTGCGACCAAGAGAAGAGTTTTATATCGATCTACGTCTGTGTACACTTTTCTGCTTTCATTCGGAGATACAGAGACAGCCGTCAGTGCCTAGTCGATGCCGAGCTCGCGTCAGTTTTTACCCGTGGCTCGGTTAATTGAAGAAAATGTTGTGTCTTCGAGGACGATGCTGAGAAAAGAACTGTTGTGCTATCTTGTAATACGTAGAAGCTGTAGTGAGTCTGTATTTTATGTCTAAATTCAATTTGTTGGTATAATTAGTGTCTTGTGCGGGCGTTGAAGCCTCTAAGCAGCTTATTTAGTGTTTAAACAGAAATGAAAATTTGAATATTGAATCTGGGCAATTGTCTGTGAATTTTATGAATTTATTATATCGTTTCCAACGTTTATACAATTTTTAGATGACAGAAATCGATGTTTGGGGAACAACAAAATTATTTATTCTTGTTGATAAAACTAGAATACTACTTCGTATCATGAGAACATTGTCAATCGCATATATTTTCTGTGAAAATTTAATCCCTTCGTGTAATGATCATGATGAAGTGTCTTATGCGGGCATTGAAGTCTCCGAATAGCTCAGGAAGCTTTGTTCTGTAGGAATTACCGTTTTAATATTAATTCCAGGCAATTGTCTGTCAAGTTCGTATATCTAATAATTCTAATAGATCGTTTCTAGTGTCTGTGAAATGTTTATGTGATAAAGATCGAGGTCCGAGAAGCAAGAGAGCAGTTTATGCCTGTCCTCGTCTAGTAATCATGATGAAGTGTCTTGTGCATGCGTTCAAGTCTCCAAGTATAGTATATATTCAATGTTGTGCAGGAATTAAAAATTTTAAATTAATTCCAGTCAATTGTACATCAAGTTCACATATTTGTCAAGTTGTTTGTAGTGTTTACAAAATGTTTATGTGATTAAAATGTAATAATCGCGATCGACTGTCTTGCGCGGACGTTGAGGTCTCCGAACAAGTCGAGAAACTTCTATGTTCGACGGGAATTCAAATTTTAAATTAATTCCAATCAATCGTCCATCAAGTTTACATATTTATCAGACTGTTTGTAGTGTTTACAAAATGTTTACGTCACTAGAATGTAACAATCGCGGTCGAGTGTCTTGTGCGGGCGTTGAAGTTTCCGAGCAAGTCGAGCAACTTCAATGTTCTGCAGGAATTAAATTGTTCAATTAATTCCAGCCAATTGTCCATCAAGTTTACATATATGTCAGGTTGTTTGTAGTGTCCATAAAATAATTAGAAGATCAGAATATAATAATCGCTATCAAGTGTCTTATGCGGGCGTTGAAGTCACCGAGCAGCTAAACAAGCTTCACAGTTATTCCTGCGGAATTAAAGTGTTTAAATTAATTCCAGGCAATTATCTGTCAAGTTTAAATATTTTTCAGACGGTATAGAGTGTCTATAAATTGTTTAAGTAATAAAACTTGAGATTAAGCTTGGTCTCATACAATAATCGTGATGTAGTCTGTTGCGCAGGCATTGAAGTCTCCAAGCAACTCGAAAAGCTTCAATGTTTCACAGAAATTGGAATTTTACTATTAATTCCAGGCAATTGTGTGTGAATTTTGCACATTTCTCAGACTATTCCCAGTGTCTAAAAAAATCTGTAGATTTGAAAAATTGAAATGTTCGTAGCAACAGCCTCTTTAGCACAACAGTTCGTTCACAGGGGCGCGAGCCGCGGGATGATTGACCTAGAATTACTTCTGGTGCCTTCTTATATACGAAATGTGATATAAGGGTAAGGAGTCACGTGGTCGTGAGATGTGTACGAACGATGGCAACCAAGCGGCGTGTTGTGTAGCGTGTACATATTATATATTATAAACGAAGAGAAAGGTAGTCGTTTAAGCGATGATAACACATTGTAGGAAACACACAGAACACAAAACACAACACACAACGAACACACAGGAGAGACACGCATAAACTCAGATCCACTCAACATGCTCACCGTATACAACGATTTATTATTACTTTGTACGTTTTATTCTAACCCCAGAGACTCCCGTGAGCCTCTATGACGCTTGTGATCTTACTTATCTCTGTACGGCCGAGCCAGGGACTCTCGAAACCTGAATGATCAAAAAAGGATTTTCGAGTCTTCGTGGGCGGTCTTAAGAAAATTTTATGCCTCGGTCGATTTTCGAACCTGTTTCGTACCCTTCAACCTTTATCCAATTCCTTCGTTTTCAATCCTATTTTTCTACGCTTCCTGTCTTCTCCTTTGGTGATCGTCTCGCGATTTACATGGTAAGTCGACGACGAATCCGGGAAGAAGACTCTAGACAAAATTCAACGGGATGGGCCCTCCGGTTCTTTGAGCTTGGTAATGAGACATTTATCCGATGCAACAAAGATTCCGAGATGGATCCTTCCTCTTGCACGCTCCTGCGGACAGCTCGCCATTATACAAATTTTACTTCAATGTTTGCCAAAATGTTAGTTTGCGAACGTTAGCGGCTTGAAATTTCTGTGCGAAGGTGATTGGAAAAAATAGAAAATTGTATCCTGTGGCTGCAACAGACATTCAATTTCCGAGGATATTGAAACAACTGCCTAATTAACACGTTGACTGCCACATCAGTGATTACGTAACTGACACGACGACAGTCTTTAATTTTAGTTAGATTCGTAGGATCAGAAAAGAGTTAAAGACAGAATCACTGTGATGAATTGTATTTTCTCTGCAGTTTAGGTTACTCGAATTAACATTAAACCTAGCATCGTGGAACAAATGACAGATTCATACATTTTCTGTTTCACAATACTTGAAGTTACTTCTTCGCGGGGAATGATTGAATAGATTTGTTTATTCACACACATCTCCCAGTATCTAATAAAATTCAATCTTGTTATTCTTATAATACAGTCATGTTTAATGCTCGGTAGATTTAATGTTCAATTATATCGATTTTGTAAGATTGTTCAGAGTGGTTTTGCAGTTAACGTGGAATTACTGTCAAAAATTGTAATTGCAGTAGGCAGAAATTGGTCCAGACTGAAAATTGTTTGGTGTGACTGTGTTGATCATTACAATTGTCTGAATATACTAATTTATTAAACCTAAGAGCGTTGCAAGAAAAAATTGGAAATGATAGAAAATTGTCTGTTGTGATAATTACAATAATTGAAGTTTGTAAATATTCTCATTCACTGAAACTACAAATGCTATAAGCAGAATTTGAAAGAGATTGAAAGTTGTCCAGCAGTGGTATTATAGTCATTGAAATCTTCTGATTATTCCAATTCACCGACGCAGAGAGTGCTATGAGCAGAAATTGAAAAATATTGAAAATCGTCTGCTTTGTGTCCTAACAACAGATGAAGTATTTGGAATATTTAATATAATAATAACATAAATTACCGAATATTTGCTTTAATATTTGGTGTTTGCACAGCTTAGTGTGTTATTAATTAAGATTATGGCGAGCTACTCTGCGAGGATCGCGAGGGAAAATTGTCTCCGCGCGTGAAAGACTGAGCACAGGGCATAAAATTTCGCGACACATTTATAGTCAGTTTTCTGTTCCTCGTTTGTTTCTCGCGCCTATACGACGGCGACACTGTAATCTCGCCAACCGGAAGCCGTAGCTGCGTATTTCGTAACGTGCTTGCAAGCAACGTTATTTATTATTTTCGATCATCGCGGCGTATGGTAAATAAAACCAATTGTACATACAAGAAAAAGAAGAAGAAGAAGAAGATGAAGAAGAAGAGGAAGCAGTTTCTTATCCCATCAACTGTAAGATTGACGGAGAAAGAAGACGACGAAGAAAATGGAAAAAAACCATGGTGCTCTGCATAATCTATTTTTTACGAGATGAAACGTTCCATTAATCGTGTAGGCTATTTACTTGTAGCTTAAGGACATTACTATTTAATAGTGAAACACACTCTGTACATACTCTTCTTCAGCATACAAGTTTAGTGTTTAACGTGATGAGAGGAGAACCCGTTTTTTTTCAAGGGCTCGTTACACCTTCCAATTATACATGCTCGTATGCGCGTCATCACTCATTGTACACACACGTACACGTACACGTATCACACGCGTAAACGACGACGCTAGGTCGTCGATAGTCTGACAATATTATCGCATATTTCGAATGTATTACGAAATCATTACGATAACTACCTTTCCCAAACTCGCTTGCAATAAATAACACGTTGGAAATTATTCTGCACTGTTTGTTTTTAATTTTCTCATTAACCACATCCTATAAATTAGCACCTAGCAATAAGGATTCAAGACTATCGGAAGGTAAGATGAAATAGCAATACAAGATGTTATTTCTGTTTTATTTCTGAATAAACAGTTATAAACAATTATTCTAAGTCTTGTTCTAAAATAAACTCAAATAATTTAACAGATCTCCGGTAAAAAATAATGTTCCAACTTTAGAGATTAAATTTATCCAGTTTTGTGATCGGAGGATCTAGAATGATGTCTCAGCTACATTTCCGTTGCAGTTTTATATAGATCCGACGCTTGGTTAATTAGTTATTTACGATTTTCAGACAGGTGACACAACGATTTGTGTGTTTACTGTTTACCCTTGACAAATAGTCGGACTCTCCTTGTCTTACACATTGCGGGCATAGAAGATGGAAGTTACCTCCTCAAAAATTGTTAATATATAGTTACTCAGGGAATTTTTATAAATATTATTAGCTCTCGATTAATATAGAATGGACCTTCGTCAACATTCTTGTGTAGTTTTCAGTTCGATTCTGGAAGAGGTTAATTAATTATAAATAATTTTTGTAAGTCTTGTCCTAATGAAACTGTGCATATTGGTGAGAATTCAATATCTTGTATACTCCGAATATTCACACATAAAAGTTACTCTGTATCTCGTGTACTATTAGCCGCTTTTACTAAAAAATTACGTGGTGAGGTAAACAATTATATAATCGTTGTAATCGTTAAACAAGCAGAGATACTAAATTCATTAATTAAATTTTCTCGATATAATTATGCTTAGTAATATTCATGTATCATAAAAAATTCTGTATCCCGAGTTCTATTACCCACTTTTACTAAATAATTAGATGGCAAGATGGTCAAGAATTGTTAAAAATATTAACCAGCTAGACATACAAAATTTATCAGTGAATTGTGTTCGATAAATTAATGCGCGCGAATATTCATGTGTTAAAAGTTATTCAATATATCCAGTTCCATTATATATTTTTACTAAAAAATTAGATGGTCAGATAGTCGAGGGAGTGCTTATCGACATAATTAGCAAAAGGCATTGTTATAAACATTAAACAGCCAGAGATAGTAACTTTATTAATTACATTTGCTTGATATAATATTGTTTGGTAATATTCATGTGTTAAAACTTACTCCGTATTTCGAGTACTATTAGCAATTTTTACTAAAAAATAAGATGGTAGATAGTCAAGGGCATGCTTGTCGACATCGTTGGCAAAAGGAATTGTTATAAACATTAATCAGCCAGAAATAATACATTTATCAATAATTATTATCACAGCAATCGAGATTTACCGAAATTAGTTGGGGTGGGGAACGTTACGCTTCGCTGCGCGCTGCGCATCGTTACCTACCTAAGCCCACGGAGCGTGCTCAGTCAATCAGTCGGGCCGGGCCCTCCGGCAGGAGCGGATCGGCTCCGGGACCAGGAGGGTCTTCAGAGGTACCCTGTCCTATCCTGGCTACCTTGGGGATGACCAGTGGTCCTCCAGAGCTACCCTTGCCTACCTTCAGCTGGCTTAGGGTGGACCAAGGGTCCTCCACCAGTGGTCTACTTTGGGGTTGACCAGTGGTCATCCAGAGCTACTCTGGCCTACCCTTGACTACCCTGAGGCTGACCAGTGGTCCTCCAGAGCTACCCTTGCCTACCTTCAGCTGGCTTAGGGTGGACCAAGGGTCCTCCAACAGTGGTCTACCCTCTGGTTGACCAGTGGCCATCGAGAGCTACTCTGGCCTACCCTTGACTACCCTGAGGCTGACCAGTGGTCCTCCAGAGCTACCCTTGCCTACCTTCAGCTGGCTTAGAGTGGACCAAGGGTCCTCCAACAGTGGTCTACCCTCTGGTTGACCAGTGGTCATCGAGAGCTACTCTGGCCTACCTGTGCTTACCTTGAGGCAGAGCAGTGGTCTTCCAGAGCTACCCTTGTCTACCTTCAGCTGGCTTAAGCTTAACCAAGGGTCCTCCACCAATGGCCTACCATTGTCTACCATGGTCCACCTTTAGCTAGCTTAGGGTAGTCCAAGGGTTATTTAAAACTTCCTTGGCCTACTTTAAGCTAGCTCGGGGGGGAGCACGGACTCTTCAATGCTTCCTTCGTTTACCTTGGGTTCTGAGCCGGTCCAGTTTCGGTATCCGGCATGCAGTCATTACAGTGCTGATCGACTCAGAGTCGGCATTCATTGCAATGACTTCGCATCTTCGAGTGAGTCATTTTGTTACTACCTTGTTATTATATTCGTCCGTAGAAGTAGTAGTATACCGTAGTAGTAAAGTGTAAAAGTAGTTAGTTGCATGCATGGGCAGGCCTCGCCGCCCCAACGATCAGCCGAGATGGGAACGTCCGCGATATGCACTAGCGTTGCGACAAGACCACGCGTTGCATTTAGTCGATTTTGAACAGAGATTAAAGTTAATGTTACGAAAAATTTTGTTTAGAGCGTAGCGTTGCGAATCACAAATAGTCGCGGTTCAAAATTACATTTCAATTTGATAACTGCGCTTTTAAAGTTCATATTGTTGTTGTTTTACATATAATTTAAAGTAATCGTTTTTTTGGATCTCTGTTCGTTGAATTAGCGTTGCGCACAAAAAGTTCGCGTTTGCTTTCGAGTCTTTCGACTTTTCAGGCTCCCATGCTCGAGCTGCAACGATCAACTGTGAGATGGGTACTTCCGCGATATCGAGTAGCGGTGCGAAACAAATTGTCGGGATGAGGCCGAAGGAGCAGACGAGGTTTTATGCCAAAGATGCCGGACAAACTGTCATTCAAAAGGACAATCATTGCAACGTCTTCGCATCTTCGAGTGAGTCATTTTATCACTACCTTGTCGTTATACTCGTCTGTAGAAATAGAGTTGTAGTAGAATGTAAAAGTAGTTAGTTGCATGCATGGGCAGGCCTCGCCGCCCCAACGATCAGCCGAGATGGGAACGTCCGCGATTTGCACTAGCGTTGCGAAAAAAGTACGCGTTGCGTTAGTCGATTTTGAACAGAGATCAAAGTCAGCCTTTCTTCTAAATATAATAGTAGTCTCTATCAACGATATAGCTTGTTTAAACTATAGCGTTGCGAAACAAATAGTCGCGATTCGTTTTGCAGAAACTGTAGAGTAATCTTTTTTAGATCTCTGTTCATTGAATTAGCGTTGCGTACCAAAAGTTCGCGTTTGCTTTCGAGTCTTTCGACTTTTCAGGCTCCCATGCTCGAGCTGCAACGATCAGCTGTGAGATGGGCACATCCGCGATTTCGAGTAGTGTTGCGAAACAAATTGTCACACGCGTTGTACTACTATCAATTTTAAAACTTGATTAAATGTGTAGTAAATGTTGCGAATAAATAGTTGCGATTTAAAGTAAATCTAGACATACAGAAGTACAATTTTAAACGTTGGAATTTTAAATTTCTTATTTAAATGGCAATTTGAATTTCGATTTGTTGAATTAGAGTAATCTTTTTTGAATCTCTGTTAGTTGAATTAACGTTGCGCACAAAAAGTTCGCGTTTGATTTCGAGTCTTTCGACATTTCAGGCGCCCATGCTCGAGCTGCAACGATCAACTGTGAGATGGGCACATCCGCGATTTCAAGTAGTGTTGCGAAACAAATTGTTACACGCGTTGTACTAGTATCAATTTTTAAAGTTGATGAAATGTCTAGTTAATGTTGCAAATAAATAGTCGTAATTTAAAGTAGTTCTAAAGATACCTGTTTAGAATTTTAGACGTTAGTGTTTTAAATTTCTTATTTAAATAGCATTTTAAATTCGATTTGTTGAATTAGCGTTGCGCATCAAAAAGATCGCGTTTGCATTAGAATGATTCGATATTTCAGGCGCCCATGCTACAGTTGCAACGATCAACTGTGAGATAAGAACATTCGCGATTTTAAGTAGCGTTGAAAAACAAATTGTAACACGCGATGTTATAGTATAAATTTTCAAAGTTGACTTAATGACTAGTTAATGTTGCGAATAAATAGCCGCGATTTAAAGTAGTTTCAGAAGTACCGATCTAGAATTTTAGACGTTAGAGTTTGAAATTTCTTGTGTAATTTGTAAGAATGGTAATACTTAATTTTGAAAGACTTTCAAAGTTCAACTCTACCAAATTGATACAATATTTTTGTCTAGAAATTGATATTTTTCAGGAAATTGATATTTTTCAGGAAATTGATATTTTTCAGGAAATTGATATTTTTCAGGAAATTGATATTTCTCAGGAAATTGATATTTTTTTCAGGAAATTGATATATTTGTCTTAAAATTGATATATCTGTCTTGAAATTAATATTTATTTGAGGAAATTGTTATTTATTTGACGAAATTGTTATTTATTTCAGGAAATTGATATTTATTTCAGGAAATTGATATTTATTTCAGCAAAATTGATTTTTATTTCAGGAACTAGATATTTATTTCAGGAACTTGATATTTATTTCAGGACCTTGATATTTATTTCAGGACCTTGATATTTATTTCAGGATCTTGATATTTATTCCAGGAATTTGATATTTATTTCAGGAACTTGATATTTATTTCAGGAACTTGATATTTATTTCAGGAAATTGTTATTTATTTCAGGAAATTGTTATATATTTCAGGAAATTGTTATATATTTCAGGAAATTGTTATTTATTTCAGGAAATTGATATTTATTTCAGGATCTTGATATTCATTTCAGGAACTTGATATTTATTTCAGAAACTTGATATTTATTTCAGGAACTTGATATTTATTTCAGGAAATTGATATTTATTTCAGGAAATTGATATTTATTTCAGGAAATTGATATTTATTTCAGGAAATTGATATTTATTTCAGGAAATTGATATTTATTTCAGGAAATTGATATTTATTTCAGGAAATTGATATTTATTTCAGATGCTTGATATTTATTTCAGGAACTTGATATTTATTTCAGGAAATTGATACTTATTTGAGGAAATTGATACTGATTTGAGGAAATTGATATTTATTTCAGGAAATTGATATTTATTTCAGAAACTTGATATTTATTTCAGGAACTTGATATTTATTTCAGGAAATTGATATTTATTTCAGGAAATTGATATTTATTTCAGGAAATTGATATTTATTTCAGGAAATTGATATTTATTTCAGGAAATTGATATTTATTTCAGGAACTTGATATTTATTTCAGGAACTTGATATTTATTTCAGGAAATTGATACTTATTTGAGGAAATTGATACTGATTTGAGGAAATTGATATTTATTTCAGGAAATTGATATTTATTTCAGGAAATTGATATTTATTTCAGGGAATTGATATTTTTATCTTGAAATTAATATTCCTCCGATCGGAGTTCCCTCAGGGGCTCACTCACGGGATGGGGCCCGTGAGTGGGTACGGGGACTCGCGTCCCCGGGGCCACCCGAATCGCCTATAGATCGTTGCGTCCACAAATCATTAGATTTGGGCGACATGGTTTCGATTCTGCTTGGACTGGTTTTTCATTTGGTGTCGATTTCGTATCAACTGGTTTTCGATTCTGTTTCGATTTTGTTTCAACTGGTTTCCGATTTTGTTTGGATTTTGTATCAACTGGTTTTCCATTTGGAGTCAATTTTGTTTCAGCTGGTTATGGTTTCTGTTCAAGAAAATTCATCTTGCGAAGAAAATCCATCGTGCGAATAAAATTCGTCGAAGGAAGAAAATTCATCGGAAGAAGAAAATTCATCGGAAGAAGAAAATTCATCGGAAGAAGAAAATTCATCGATCGAAGAGGAATCATCGAACGAAGACTCCAGATTGTTTATAAATTAGTTTTAGTGCGTGCGTTAGTTATTAAGATTGTATATCGTCGTTGTAATTATGTCGAGTAATTATTGCCGTAACTTAACTTTGCTCGCTCCGTTTTCCGACTCCGACACAGCCTTCTGCTGTGTCGGCCTTGCTTACATGTTCTGAGCCGGTCCAGTTTCGGTATCCGGCGTGAAGTCATTGAGAGGGATGTCTAAGAGACTCGTTCACTCGTCTTCTGACGATCCTCTGTGTTAACGTAATTCTGGGCACGCCATGTTCTCATGTCACCCAGTAGCGCCAGAAACCGTTTGAGCGCATCTCTTTGCCATCTCTCTTGGTGATGGAGTGGCGGGTATCGGGCTGGTCGGCTCAGGACTTGTAAGCACTGAACGCGTCGCGTCACCCTTGAACCAGAGCCTTCTGCTCTGGTTCGATCTTGTTTGTTTCTTTGAAAGAATCAGAGCCTTCCGCCTGATTCGCCCTTGGTCCCTCGTGGATCGGAGACTTCTTCTCCGATTCACACTTTGCCCCGCAATAATTACTCGACATACGCTAAATGGAAAAGAAGTCTTTTCCGTGAAAAAGACTACTTTTCCATTTAGCGACCTGCGAAACTTAGTTTTTAAGAATCTTCGTTGTAAGAAAGGGAGACAGAACGAAGGGAGACTTCGTTCTGACTCTCTTTCGGGTCTCTTGTGCAGCAACCTCCTCGTGGTGAGACCTGGGCAATCGATATTATCCACAATTCGCAAGATATTATAACTTATAAATTGTAGTATCTTGCATGTAGTGGATAATATCGAGCTAATAGCTGCACATTTAGAGTTTGCGCAAATATGTATTTTATATTAGAATGTAAGACTTAATAATTTCTTCGTTTTCCTTTGTTCAAGTATTCCAGCTTCAGCATTTCTTTTCAATTAATAATAGAAATACGGAATTTCAATTTCAGAATACATGTACATTCAACAAACACCTCCATTATTAATTTTTGGATTCGTAATTTGAATGTGCTCCTGAACTTTCAAAGTTCAACTTTCTCAAATTGATATTTTTGTCTTGAAATTGATATTCCTCCGATCGGAGTTCCCTCAGGGGCTCACTCACGGGATGGGGCCCGTGAGTGGGTACGGGGTTTCGCGTCCCCGGGGCCACCCGAATCGCCTATAGATCGTTGCGTCCACAAATCATTAGATTTGGGCTCGATGTGGTTTCGATTCTATTTCGACTGGTTTTTAATTTGGTGTCGTTTTTGTTTCGATTTGGGTCGTTCATCTTGCTCTTATTGGTCAGGCCGTACTCGTGTACGGGGTTTAGTGTCATACATCTATGGCATCTTTACCGATATCTTTTCATCGTCTTGTTCTAATTTGGTTCATATATAGTATTGCATCTAAATGTAATTAGTCTGCTTCAGTTAGAGTACAGCAGCTGATCATTTTCATCGTCGGACGAAGATAATTCATCGGACGAAGATAATTCATCGGACGAAGAAAATTCATCGAACGAAGAGGACTCGTCGACCGAAAACTCCGGATTATTTATAAGTTAGTTTTATTGCGTGCGTTAGTTATTAAGATTGTAAATCGTCGTTGTAATTATGTCGAGTAATTATTGCCGTAACTTGACTTTGCTCGCCACGTTTTCTGACTCCGACACAGCCTTCTGCTGTGTCGGCCTTGCTTGCAGGTCCTGAGCTGGTCCAGTTTCGGTATCCGGCGTGAAGTCATTGAGAGGGATGTCTAAGAGACTCGTTCACTTGTCTTCTGACGATCCTTTGTGTTAACGTAATCCTGGACACGCCATGTTCTCATGTCACCCAGTAGCGCCAGAAACCGTTTGAGCGCATCTCTTTGCCATCTTTCTTGGTGATGGAGTGGCGGGTATCGGGCTGGTCGGCTCAGGACTTGTAAGCACTGAACGCGTCGCGTCACCCTTGAACCAGAGCCTTCTGCTCTGGTTCGATCTTGTTTGTTTCTTTGAAAACATCAGAGCCTTCCGCCTGATTCGCCCTTGGTCCCTCGTGGTTCGGAGACTTCTTCTCCGATTCACACTTTGCCCCGCAATAATTACTCGACATACGCTAAATGGAAAAGAAGTCTTTTCCATGAAAAAGTCTACTTCTCCATTTAGCGACCTGCGAAACTTAGTTTCTAAGAATCGTCGTTGTAAGAAAGGGAGACAGAACGAAGGGAGACTTCGTTCTGACTCCCTTTCGGGTCTCTTGTGCAGCAACCTCCTCGTGGTGAGACCTGGGCAATCGATATTATTCACAATTCGCAAGATATTATAACTTATAAATTGTAGTATCTTGCATGTAGTGGATAATATCGAGCTAATAGCTGCACATTTAGAGTTTGCGCAAATATGTATTTTATATTAGAATGTAAGACTTAATCATTTCTTCGTTTTCCTTTGTTCAAGTATTCCAGCTTCAGCATTTTTTTTCAATTAATAATAGAAATACGGAATTTCAATTTCAGAATACATGTACCTTCAACAAACACCTCCATTATTAATTTTTGGATTCGTAATTGGAATGTGCTCCTGAACTTTCAAAGTTCAACTTTCTCAAGTTGATATTTTTGTCTTGAAATTGATATTCCTCCGATCGGAGTTCCCTCAGGGGCTCACTCACGGGATGGGGCCCGTGAGTGGGTACGGGGACTCGCGTCCCCGGGGCCACCCGAATCGCCTATAGATCGTTGCGTCCACAAATCATTAGATTTGGGCTCGACAGGGTTTCGATTCAGTTTCGACTGGTTTTTCATTTGGTGTCGATTTCGTATCAACTGGTTTTCGATTCTGTTTCGATTTTGTTTCAACTGGTTTCCGATTTTGTTTGGATTTTGTTTCAACTGGTTTTCCATTTGGAGTCAATTTTGTTTCAGCTGGTTATGGATTCTGTTCAAGAAAATTCATCTCGGAAGAAAGTTCATCTTCCGAAGAAAATTCATCTTGCGAAGAAAGTTCATCTTCCGATGAAAATTCATCTTGCGAAGAAGATCCATCGTGCGAATAAAATTCGTCGAAGGAAGAAAATTCATCGAAAGAAGGAAATTCATCGATCGAAGACGAATCATCGAACGAAGACTCCAGATTATTTATAAATTAGTTTTAGTGCGTGCGTTAGTTATTAAGATTGTATATCGTCGTTGTAATTATGTCGAGTAATTATTGCCGTAACTTAACTTTGCTCGCTCCGTTTTCCGACTCCGACACCGCCTTCTGCTGTGTCGGCCTTGCTTACAGGTTCTGAGCCGGTCCAGTTTCGGTATCCGGCGTGAAGTCATTGAGAGGGATGTCTAAGAGACTCGTTCACTCGTCTTCTGACGATCCTCTGTGTTAACGTAATCCTGGGCACGCCATGTTCTCATGTCACCCAGTAGCGCCAGAAACCGTTTGAGCGCATCTCTTTGCCATCTTTCTTGGTGATGGAGTGGCGGGTATCGGGCTGGTCGGCTCAGGACTTGTAAGCACTGAACGCGTCGCGTCACCCTTGAACCAGAGCCTTCTGCTCTGGTTCGATCTTGTTTGTTTCTTTGAAAACATCAGAGCCTTCCGCCTGATTCGCCCTTGGTCCCTCGTGGTTCGGAGACTTCTTCTCCGATTCACACTTTGCCCCGCAATAATTACTCGACATACGCTAAATGGAAAAGAAGTCTTTTCCATGAAAAAGTCTACTTCTCCATTTAGCGACCTGCGAAACTTAGTTTCTAAGAATCGTCGTTGTAAGAAAGGGAGACAGAACGAAGGGAGACTTCGTTCTGACTCCCTTTCGGGTCTCTTGTGCAGCAACCTCCTCGTGGTGAGACCTGGGCAATCGATATTATCCACAATTCGCAAAATGCTATAATTTATAAATTATAGTATCTCGCATGTAGTCGATAATATCGAGCTAATAGCTGCACATTTAGAATTTGCGTAAATATGTATTTCATAGTAGAATGTAAGACTTTTAATACTTTCTTCCTTTTCCGATGTCCCAGCTTCAACAATTATTTTCAATTAATAATCCAAATACAAAGTTTTCGTTTCAGAATACATGTAACTCTTGCTCTCGTGAGCGAGTGTTAAATAGATTTGCACTCCTGCAGTAGAGTGTAGGTTCTGATGTAGTCTAAATATGATGTACGTGCTGAGATGTACGTTACATATCGCATATTATTTCGATATTGAAACATTATTTTATATTCAAATTAAATAATTGGTTGAAACTAGTTCTTATTCAGACTAAAAGTTAGTTCTGATTCATGTGTTAGAGGGAGTAAAAAGATGAGGCAGGATCTGTTCCATGTTGCCGCATTACCGTAAAGAATGTAAACTATTGGTCTAAAGTGTATAAAACTATTATAATATACATTCATTAGTGACGGGAGTAATAAAAATAATATTACGTATAGAAACCAAATTAATTTTACTACAATTCGTATTTTTGTAATACATTCTTCATAAATATTATTTTCACCGTTCAAATACATGCGCCGTATGCATTAGGAGCCTCCAAAGCACCCGTAGTAAAAATAAAGTATACGGAATATTCAGTTCTTGCTAATACGGCTAAATGCGTGAACTATCGGTAATATTGAGCGCGACACCGAAATGGTACGGGGGCCACTGTGGCCCCCCGAGGCCTAGACAGAAAAGCCCATAAGATGCAATGTCTGTAGTAGGCTTAAGTCTGTGTGCAATGTCTGTAGTAGTCTTAAGTCTGTGGAGGAGGTAAAAACATGAGGTAGGATCTGTTCCAGGCTAGATTGAGACCAGGGGGCAGCACGGACCCGACACGACAAAACCCCGGGCGTGAGCACTCTCTGTAGAAATGTCTGTAGAGGTATCTTAAGTCTGTGTCCTATATCTCGTCTGTGCTTTCACTGATCTAGTGTTAATAAATGGGGAGACTTAAAATATGTACTGACAGGTTTTATAGTATACAGAAACAGCAAACGGTGTTTTTAAATATGTATAAACATGGGGAAGGTTTTACAGTAAAATATAAATCTGGTACCATTATATGAAGCGGTGGAACGTTGAACACAGGTTGCAATAGGTCGGCAAACGTTATCAACAAGTGATAAGTGTGCATTAGCACCTCTGGCACCTTTTTACAGATGGTGTAACCATTTTATTCTAAAACTTTCGAGAACAATAAATTTAGAATAATTGAGATTTGTCAATCGTTTCCATTATACAATACGCAGGCTTTAATGAAAGTATTCAACAATATCGCTGACAAAGTAAATCCATACAAATATCATATTACTCAATATCTCGTATTCTATTAGGTTTTTTATAAAAAAAATTTAAACAATGTCAATGTGTATGCTCGATAACATCGCTTACGGATGAAATCATATTAATATTAAATAGTTCGAAATAATTAATTCATTATTGATCACCGCGACAGGGAACTGTCAAAGTGTATGGAAGGGGAACATCACCACACACAATTTATATTCCGAGGCAACGTGTCAATTCGTTCGTTTTACCCACCCGATCGTTCACGCCTTCCATTTGTATTCTCGGTGTGTCCGTAGGACGTAATAATAATCTCTCTTTCAAAGGAATGTCGAATGAAAGCGGATGCAACAATACGCGTATAATTTCGTGCGTGCGAATGATTCGGTCGTCGTCGGCGAGACTTTGATGATTGCGAGTATAAACGTTACCTAAGACAGGCTGTCTTTTCCTACATACACGATATGCACATACCGGCATATTCCAAACAAACGTTGCCCTGATTTTCCATTGTAGAGATCGTCGATCTATAACAACGTGTTAACGTAACACATAATTAAGTGTCACCTTTGCACACGATTCGATAACGATCTCCGATATAATTATTAGGCTATAAATTATATGTATTTATTGCACTCCAGATGTCTTGAAACATTGTGAAACAGAACATTGAATGTTTCATTCTATTCTGAATCAAATTCTAAATATCAAAAAGATTGCATTACCATAAAAATCGCTATTTCGGTCAAAACTAAGATAATTATTATACAGAATATTTGGTCAAATTTCATCAGTTAACAGCCGATCTTTATACAAAATAAAAAGTTTCTGTCTCAATCGTAACAAACTCGAGTGTAATACAAATTGATTTTATTTCTTAATATGTTTAATGGATTGAAAATAATATAACCGTATTTTGATGTCCTTCTAATGTTTTTACTGTTTCAAATCGCACCTACTCATTTTATCAGTATCAATAGTTCACGAATTGCATTGCAAAAGCGTTGTACGAACTCGTGCGGATAGGAAATGGATGAATATATGCAACAACAGTGAAAAGCCGTTCTTTTCAAAGTACCAACATTCGCGAGGATTGTAAATTGAAAAAATAGTTTGAAGTACAAGTGTTTAATTAAAAATACAGCTGTCGATTCGACGCAAAGATGTAACTGCACGAGTATTACTTTTTCAGTCTCTGCTTGTGACGTTCGAATGCGAAGTCCTCGCAACGCTGTTTTTAGAATTCGAAATAATCATGCAAGTATAATTACTTTTTTAACATTCAGCCTATTCTGCGGAACGAGGGTATAATGTTGCGTATGTGCCAAATAACAAAATACTGCCACGTACACTTCGAAATAATTTGTTTGAAGCACAGTGATTAGAGAAAAATTATTTTTTTTTGCCCGTGTAATGGATGATTTACGGTGCTGCATCATATTTTTAATGATAGGAGGTATAATAGCAATTGACAATTGAGATTGCGGCGCTTCGAGCGATTTACGGTGACACGTTTTCCACCAAAAGATTATCTCGGTTCTACAACGTTTACACACTACTGTCGGCGAAGGAAACGTACATGGGGACAAATGGACGTGGCACAGGATACAGGCCCACGTGAGTGCACTCTCTTCGCCTCCCACGGTCCTTCTTTTACGCTGCGACGTATCAGCGGCGTTATAAAGTGCAGTTCGGATAAACGAACCTGAATAAGTGCAGTCGAAACAAGAACGAAGTCCAGCAATTTATTTCTCCTTAATAAAAACCACCAGATTTATCTCACAATTTTTCCCAATTTGCCAGAAACTCTTCCAACTTCTCAAAATGTCTTCCAATTAATTAGAACTTCTTCCAACAGTTTCTGGCGACAGACTATTTTCAAAATTATGCTATGAAGAAAAAGAATAGAGCAATAACTTCTTTGATCAGACGTTGTTTAAAAATGTTTGTACAATTACCAGATATGAGTTGAATAAGACTATACTGTGTGATGTGTCTGTCCATTACTGCCTTATCTACTTACTGGAGTCATGAATGTATGCTTGATAAATGTACTGCAGTTTTTGATGCATTTATCATATGTACGTTATTTTAAAATATTAGAGTACGTGCATATATAAAGAAAAGTAAATGGGAAATTTGTTTTATTGTCGGTATTAATAAATATATTAATATTTAATATATTAATATTTAATAAAATATTTATATTAACATTTTTTCAAAGATCAGTATTTATTCAGTAGGTGTATTGTTTAATAAATATTATTATTATTAATATTAATATTATTTGTTTAGGATCAGAGTTTATTCAGTAGACACAGTATTTAATAAACGTACTATTTCTTCGGGATCAGAATTTACGCATAAGGCAGATTATTGTATGAACATATTATTTATTCAGGATCAGAATTTCTTCAGTAGTCATACTATTTAACGAACACACTATTTGTTCAGAATCAGAGTTTATTCAGGAAACAGGTTTTCCTAATCCGGAAGAATTATTCGTTAAAAATAGTTCATCTTTGTAGTTTCACTGAACTCAGAATTAATGTACCGACTGTTAACTCACTTTCTCTACATTCAGCTTTTTGCAGGCACGGTTTGGTCAATTTAGCAGCAACAATCGCGTCTTCGCAAACGAATATTTTACAGCTCCCATTACGATGATGTAAGGGATTACGTGTGCCCCGTAGAACACTTTCATTAGCACAACTTTCTTCGGTATTATTGTGCATCGAACTGGTTCTCGCATTCATTAAAGAACGTTAACAATGCGACGCCATAAATCTTTCTTGTAACAACGTCTGCGTGCTTCATAACACATCTCCGACGATCGAATATCATCGTTTCGCAAGATCGTACGAGCCGAGACGAGTTTGTTGCATTGCTCTTCTGATTCCGAGCGAAAAACTGCTTCGAGACGTGAATGCCCAACTGGTTCTTAGGCTTTTGTTGATCATGGAAAACACTGTCACGAGAAATGTGTAATATGGACACCGATAAGTACAATGTTTGTCCTTCTTGTCGTCATGCAATGAATGATCACGCTGTGAAAACGTCGTCTCGTCACTTTGTTTCGTTAACAACACTTTGACGTGTATTGCTTGAAAATGCTATATAGAGTGCTTTAAAAAATGACGTTCCTCTGCCAACAACAGATAAAATATATGACACAAGAGTTTTTTACAATAGAATGTGAAAATGCGAATCTATTCGAATGTGTCACGAAAATTGTTTGTATGTGCCTTTTGAATAAATTTTGATCTCGAACAAATAATAGGTTTATTAAATATGTCTACTGAATAAATTCTGATCCTGAACAAATTATATGTACATTAAAGAATATGCTGTCTGAATAAATACTGATCCAGAACAAATTACATGTTCATTCAACAATATGCTATCTGAATAAATTCTGGTCCTGGATAAATAATATGTTCATTCAATAATGTGCCTTCTGAATAAATTCTGGTCCTGAACAAATAGTACGCTTATTGAACAATATGCTGTCTGAATAAATTCTGATCCAGAACAAATAATACGTTTATTAAATATGATGTCTACTGAATAAATTCTGACCCTGAACAAATTATATGTTCATTAATGAATATGCTGTCTAAATAAATACGGATCCAGAACAAATTATATGTACATTCAACAATATGCTGTCTGAATAAATTCTGATTCTGAATAAATAATATGTACATTCAATAATGTGCCTTCTGAATAAATTCTGGTCCTGAACAAATAATACGTTTATTAAATATAATGTCTACTGAATAAATTCTGACCTAGAATAAATAATTCGTTCAATAAAGAATATGCTGTCTGAATAATCGCGGAATTTTCGCAGAGGGTAAAATGCTAAGAAAAGACGGGAACATGAAAGCATGACTCGGTTCAAGCCTGATTCCATCGCTGCGAATAAGATAAACCAACAGTCGTGTTGTTGAACTCGTGTCGCGTATAATGCGACTGACTTCTCTTTATGCGTTTGTCCGCGGGCCGCAATAAAACGCGCGTGCATATATTATGCAGCCGTCTTTTCACGAGGACCACCTAGACGGCCCATGACCATGGACAATAATGATCTAACCGTTTCCGATCTTGTGGGAACTCTCGCTGTCCCTCCGGGATTCGATGAAGAAACACGTCGGAGGCGATGACCCTGCGAACAACGATCAATAAAACTATCTTACCCAATTCTATATGAACATTGGAAATTACCTTTGATTCTGTTCGACAAGGTTTACAAATTACACTTCAGTGCTAAAAATTAAATGCACTTTTAATCAGAAAAATTTTACTTCGAAAAAATCGTATAATGTTTCCGAACAGAAAGAGAAAGTTAAATTTACCAATTAGTAGGATTTCATGCATTTATAACAAAACAGGAACAAGTGAAGTACAAAACTATGAATACATTATAACAATTTAGGAACACCGTTACACTTATTTCGACTTCTTAAAATTTTTAAACGAAAAAATACCTCTTTATATAATTTCTGTTTCTTACAAAATCTTAATCCTTAATCCTGAATTTATAATTCTGAATATAATTTTTTATAAAATTCTGAACTTAATCCTATATCCCGAGTTTCGTAATCCTGAATTTAGGAAAGCGCTCCGAGTAATATAATCCAATAATTTTGATTTTACTTAATTGTTATAGCTGTTGAGACTGCAGTTAATGCATTAATATCGTTAATAAAAATATTTTTGCCTGGTCAGGTTCTAGATCGTCCACCAATGAAAACTGGAAGCTTTGTTGTTCTTAGTTGAACTGCAGTTAATTAATGGCAAACACAAACATCCGCAGTGCAGTTACTCATTGGAGTATCAGACATCGCGTGATATCGGTCAATGGCAGTCTGTCTAGATCTCCGGCGTCAGGCATAATACAATGATCATAATGCAATCGTTTAAGCAGCCTCGAGTATATACATACATTCGAGTGTTATTGAATGGCTAAATGGGAAACGCTCGCAGCGGTATCAGGGCCCAGCGCGTGCACATCATTTTCAAGATCTCCTCGAGAGCGATTCCTCGCGTGACGTGATGTCTCGCATGCTACGTCGCGATTTAAACCTTCATGAACACGACCTTTTCACTTATTACGCTCGATGAAATTGAAATCGCTCGACTACCTACCTTAACCCATATTTTTCAGATTTCACAGACACCAAACGAATCCCTTGAAACACAGTACACTACGGATTTTAGATATTTATCGAAAAACTGGGTATATAAAATTTAAAACAGTGAAAGAAATTACAAAAATTGTTTACCGATATCGGTATATTATTTTCAACTCTAGACAATTTTTGCAGGACATTTTTAATTGTTTGAGACAATTTTTATTTTGCGTAAAAATCCACAGTCTATCCATGAGCTAAATGAATGATTTTAACGAAAACTTTTAATCCTTTGAGGTACTTCATAATGCAATTGCTGTATTTTAACATGAATTATATTTGTTCACTGGGCGATGTTCATTCACTGGACAGATCACTATGTTATATTTTTTTTCTTGAAACGGGGTTTACATTGGTCCAATAGCATTCCAACCCAGTGATCCAGTCCAGCTTTGGATCATAACTGCGATAATGTGAACAGTGTTTTCATACCAGTTCAGTATTGCCATTCTAGCAAATAATTACATCATCTAGACTACGCGCGACACAAGACGGTATGTATGTAGACACTAGTCTCTCTAGATCAAGTCTTGTCTCCAACTTTACCTTACCCTTTCTACCGCGCTATTCCCCCACTTCTCAGCGGCGAACATGCCCATGCTTCTGCCACGGATCAACCACGTGACGTGCTGTGCGCACCCAATTCGCGTTGCGTCTGACCAACCCGATTATGCCAGAGAGAGGGGGTTACTCTATTCCCCTAAATTTCCTCTGCCTGATGACACTGGTAGTTAGAAGCTTCTTCCCTCTTCAATAATTTTAGAAAATTGAAAATGATACATCGACATTCTTAAATTCTATTAATCTTTTTATTATTTTAAATTTGACCAAATAAGTTTTGTAAAAAATGTACAAAATCTGCAAGACTAGCTAGAGTAGACTAGAAAATTACCTCATGGTAAGCATACAGTAGAGATGTTATTAATATTTGTTACTGTACATGTTCTCTTCTATTTGCAAAATGTGCACTAACTATATAAATGCATAAAGATCCGCAGTCTAATCACTGAATCCAGCAACTGAACCCATGTAAATCCAGCTTTCGAGGACGGCGTAAACGGCGAACGTTGCAATTATCTGCGTTTCGATACGTAATCGACGTAATCGTATTCTATAGGTATTGCTACCCTATGGTCAAGCGGATGAAGTAATTCACAGGTCGCAATGGTTTAACGACATCCTGCAATTAAAGTAGTTGCTACGATACGCTCCTAGCGCCGAGAAAGAGATTCCGTCTACGTATAGCGAGCGTCGCACGAATCCGCGGTGGAATTCGGTGAAATCATTTTCACTCATTACCCGCTTCCGGTCTTTCTCTAGAAAAATGGCCCCGTTACGAGGAGGATGCAGCAACGACGTCGTGTATGACGGTGCAACTCGTGCAGGCCGCGGGTCAATTTTCCCAGGCTTTCTATCTCACGGTTCAGTTGACATTGACCTCCTTCGCAATCAGACGCTCTTACCCATCAATATCGGACCGTTTATGCGAGCATTCCCGGAATATTAAGCGAGCCTCGTCCTGCGAACCCGCTCGACAGAATCTACTTCTTCGTACGGGTGCCAATCTGAAGGCGCGTTTAGATCGAACGGATGGCCAGAGTAGATCACTTGAACAAATTCGTGTTCATTTAACGATTGATCGGACCCAGCTCATTTATTTTAGAATTGTTTAAATTACAAAGACTCGACCGTAAGACATTCTGCAAAATAAAAATGTTCTAAATTGCAACAAATTTGAGTGAAATAGAAATTGATTTGCTTTCTTAATATATTTAATAGGTTGAAAATAAGATAGCAGTATTCCGAAATCCTTCTAATGTTTTTTCTGTTTTATATTGCACCTACTCCTTTTCGCCGTGAATGCATAAAGTTCTGTCTACACATTACAATTATATATATTTTCAATCAATGCACACGGGTGTGCTTACAAAAGTGAAAAGTTAGAAAATAATAAATGAACTGCGGATTTGGTGCATTTATAAGAAAAATGAATACGATATTAACTTGTAAATTTCGGAATATTGTTATACAGGGTGTTCCCGCTATTACTAGCCAGCGTTTTTCTTGCAAATAATAAATATTAGAAAGAAATGGAAGAGGAAAAAGTAATACTGTTTTTCGAGCGCAACGTAATGGCGTGTTTAATTTTTTTATTTTCATGAAAATGTCGGTGACCTCCAATTTTTGTAAATGGAATGAGATATATTTTTTCACACCACATGAAAGCGTGTGTCAAGACAAATTCATTCGTATACGACATAATGACCTTCAAGGTCATTCAAGGTCAGAAATGGAGGAAACATTTTGAACATTTCGTACTAATGCGTTTACAAGTGTACTTTATTGACGAGGCCATAGTAAATGTTCAGTAGAACTTCCTTGTGCACGACTAAATATTTCGGCTCTATAAATTACATTCTTGTTAGCTTCTTCTAACGTTGTCCAAAATACTAATGCACATGATTGCGTTAGTTTCCTTTGCAAGTCGTTTACATTTCTGGGCGTTGTGTATCGTGAATGATATCTTTACGAAATATTACATTCAAAATATTCAAAATTTTCCTGCCATTTCTGACCTTGTATGACCTTGAAGAGGTCATTGCGTTGTAGACGAATGAATTTGTCTTCACACTCGCTTTCATATGATATAAAAATATACATAACATTTTATTTAAAAAATTGAAGGTCACCTTCATTTCTAAGAAAATAGTGCAAACACAAGAAAATTTCGTACGCCATTATGTTACTTACCGAAAACAGTATTATCTTTTCCTCTATCATTTTTTCTAATATGTATTATTTTTTATATTCCAGTAAGAAAAACGCTGGCTAGTGATAGCGTGAACACCCTGTATATTATCATCAACACGTTGCATTTATTAATCCATTGTGGACGAGACCATCGATGTGAGTTCCACCAGGTGGTAAAATGGCACTCGAGCGTCACTGAACATGTCAACGTACAGTTACCCGTGAAGTAATTGCTGTATAATGCCCTAATCGTGAGAGTTGATCTCGTTTCTCATGTGTGTATGCAGTTTTAAACATGCTTTTTAACGAGACCGTTAAAGGAACGAAGCCAACGCGAATTTCGGGGCCACGACAACAACCTCGGCGAACTCAGTGATTTCAGCTCGGCAAAGTGCAGAAGCTGTGGCGAAGAGAGAGAGAGAGAGAGAGAGAGAGAGAGAGAGAGAGAGAGAGAGAGAGAGAGAGAGAGAGAGCAACTTCGGTAATTAAGTGGGAGCCACGGGAGCAGCTCGAGTTGGCAGACATTAAGCGTTGTCCCTTTGTGACCGTGCAAACGCAATTTAATCCGGTTTGCCGAGTGGCAGGCGGTTCGCGACCTTCCCATAAATTCAAGTTAACACCGCAGGCATAGCAGTCAGAAGTCAAATATCTTGATCGGCACCATCGGTCTCTGTCATTACCATCGAAACGTTTCGCTTCGTTAGAAAAATGTCTGACTTCGGCCAGCCTCGCGAGGGACGACTTCTTTATTGACGATGCGCTGGAAATTCAATTTCGCATCGAATGAAACGACGCGAGACTGCATCGCACTCGGTGTCACTCTGTTTCTTCGTACGGGATCGTTCGAGGTTCGACAGGGTCAAGGGAGTATGGAGACGAAAATGATTGCAAATGGTTTTCGGATTCTTGGCACTCTGAACTGTCGGTTCTTGTTAGCAGAGTGACAGTACTTATTATTATATCACATTTATTTAATTTCAAACTTACGGTCAAGAAATGGACCCAAGTCACTCAAACCATCTATTGAATCACAAAAGCATCCATACTCTATTTAATTAGACTGCGGATCTTTATACATTTATGGCACATCCAAATTTTCAAAGTACCAGAAATTGTGAATACCTATCAAAATTAGTAATATCTTTGTTTAATTTTGGACATAGTTATTGCCCCACCCGCTATATTAACACCTGGACTTTTTATTATTTAACACGGGAATATTTTTGCGTATGAAATATCCGATTTGGAATGGTAACATTAAACAACCGCGACTTTTTCCTAAATAAACTTATCGATCAACGTAAGCATCATTACGTACACTGTCAATGAATTAGAAGTATCTCGATTGTATCACGATAGAAATTGCAATTTTTTGGTCATTCAGTTGGTTCATTTAGAAGATTGCCACCACCATTTTGTTTAAATCCTTTAATTATTTCTGATTCGCTCGGAAGGCCAAAATGTTTCTGATACCAAAAGCATTAGACAATGTTATCACAATTTGCACGAAGCTCATTTTCCACGTGGTGCAACACCGCGCATCTAGATAAAACAGAGCACACTATAAAGCAGCAGTTAATTTCCGGGGGCGCGGTATCTATGAAATTTCCATGGGGTCCTCAACGTCAGACTCTATTGATTCAAAGCTACCTATGTCTAGCGAGACATTTTGGGGAGCCGAGGTCGAATGAGCCTGATAAAGCGACTAAAGAGCATTGTTCCCTCGCAGAGATACTCTCTGGTAGCAACAGCTCGAACAGCTGACACGATCCTTGCGCGGCGGCCTTGCGTAATTCGCATTACGTAATGGCGGTCGCGCCGATGACAGAGGCTTGGATCAGCGTCATCGGCTTTGTCCCAGGATAAATATCGATCACTGTCCCGCATACGCCGCGTTATTATCGAGGATATCGTTGGCCTATGAGATTTCCTGTTGTCTTGGCGCCCCTTGCTTTCCATGGAAAAACGCGCCAGCCATGGCGACAGTTATGAAAGACCGCTTAGTATGTCTCCCGTCGGTGATCATTGCGCAATAAAACTTTGTTCGAGACTGTCTTCGCTCGTTTCACAGCCTCGTCTCATTCAGCTTTCTGGTTAACACTGCTCCCAGTCAAGAGACTGTATTTCTACGATTTAATGACATATATCACTCCCTTTCTGCACAGGCCGATTATTTTTAATTATTTTATTCGCTATATTGTTTCTTGAAAATCGTATGCTCAGAACATGAATTCATAGATGAACTCATAGGTTGCTTCGGTTCTTTTAGTTCATTAATTTTTCTCCTGTTAAACTTTCTATACTGGTAAGTAAACTTTTATTCGTAAACGTTTATTCATCTTAAAAATTGTTCATTTAGTGGATTAGTTGCTTGCAGTTTGTTGAAAAAAAAGAATTTTTTCTTTTGTTTCTTATTGCGTATTTTATACAGCGACGTACTTATGTTTCTCTAGCCTTTTACGACTTGTACCACTCTCTTTCTGTACATTCGAATCACTTTGAATTATAATACTGGCAAAGAGCTTCTTTATCTTTAATAATTTATGTATTCAATGGATCAATTCCTTGCAGTGTGTAATTACTCTCATACAATTTTCACCACTATTTTTTCATGTAGAATCACCTCCTTTTCGCTTGTACTACTAGTTACCGAACACCCTGTATATTAGGTCATCCTATAAGTTCGTGCCTTTTACTGTTCTACTATTTCGATTAATATTTGAAACATACCATTAAAATTTACGGAAAAATGAAATCACCCACTCGTTTCAAAAGCTCTTCCCATCCGTTTTTGGTAAAGACATTACACCGACGCAGTGTCGCCAGATCGAGGAAATCGAGGGGAATACAATTTACCCCCTCTCTGATGACCAGAGTAATATCAGTCGCGCGCGGCACGTCACGTGACCAGTTTACGATCTTAGTGGGTGACGTTGAGTGTGCTCATGGTAGTGGAACGGAATAGTGGAAGGGGAAAAGGAGGAGAGGTAAAAGCATCCGTTTGACCGACGTTATAAAATGTCTGTGGTTCGTCATCAAAAAAGAAAAACACACCGCAAAGATTATAAAATATAAATATGTCCGCGGCACACGAACTTATGGGATGACTTAATCGAAGTCTTGAAGAGGTTTGAAGATCGCTTTTAAATAATACAGGAAACAGGTTCGGCCTCGAGATTTAAGAAACGTAAACAGGGGCGCGATTCATTGTGGATGCAGATTGAATTCGCTGGCCCCTCGCGGTATCACTTTCTCCGTGCCGTATTGAAAATGTAATGCGAGGAGATCTTCCAGGGCTACAGGGGCTAGGCTTCTTACTATTCGGAGAAATATCCGCATATTTTAAAGCGGCGTTCTCGTCGATGAGCGTGGTAGTCTTGCCGCCTATTGTCTAACTTCGATTATGGAGAGGCTCACATCCGCCCTGCGTTAATTTGGTCTTTGTGTTCGTTCGCTTCGACACACCGCGAAACCTATAATTACAGTCAGAGAAATCACGTTCTCCGATTCGTTCCCGCTATCGATACGTGACAATGTTTCCGGGTCGTGGAAAAATTCTAAAATCACTATCGAGAGCGCTTCTATGCGTTGCCAATTATTACTCAATCTATTGAGTAAGATGTTACTCAAGCTACAATATCTCAACACTTTACCGGAAGCATATTAATCGGCTTTTCAGTAGTTGTGCTGTACTAAAAGGAACCTTAAACATCTTCTTTCGCATTATAACCCCAAACGAAATAATTAGATTACGTAACTGAGCGTGACATATTGGTT
Source organism: Sphecodes monilicornis (assembly GCA_913789915.3). Taxonomy (NCBI): domain Eukaryota; kingdom Metazoa; phylum Arthropoda; class Insecta; order Hymenoptera; family Halictidae; genus Sphecodes; species Sphecodes monilicornis. The sequence continues at coordinate 10,063,264 of OU565285.1, read as the reverse complement.
CACGATGGAAATTACTAGTAGCTGTTCAAAGATCGATTAAAAATCCTTAATCAGGGACCATAGACGCTCGAAAATAATGAAATAATCGCCGGTAAATAACGTGTTAGAAAACAGAACTCTAAAAATTCCTTTAAGAATTAATACTCAATTAATATTGTTCCCATGGATCGCCATTTGCTTCTCAAAATGGCAAGAATCATTTTTGATTGGTTAAACTATTATTACACGGCGGATTTTTTGCATCTGTGACAAAAATTGGGTAGGTTTAATTTAAAATGGTGACATGTGAAATACGGATCCTTATGGAAAATAGGAATTGTCCACTTCATTTGCAATAACCAAGAGTTAAGTAGAATCTGATTTCCTTTCTTAATAGATTTCATATACTGGAAATAATGTACCAGTATGTTTAAATTTTTCTCATATATTTATTATTTTCTATTCCACTTACTATTCCAATAAAATTTTAAAATCCATAGTCACGTGACAAGATTAAAAGGGTTCACGTACTATATTCAACTTACTAAAATTAGTGAACATTTAAGTAATAATTATTGCAGAAATAAAAAAAGAATTTTAACGACAGTAAATTTTAATCTGTTTTCGAAGTAGTCAAAATTTCTTTTACATCACTGTCATATCGAAATATATCGAGTACTAGTTGCAATTGGCCATTTTGCAACGATTGTGAAAAATGAATTTGAAAGGTCAATGAAAATAGAATCAATGAGCTCTGATTTTCCAATGAAGAATAATTTTGCCAACCGGAAGACAGCAATTGCCTTGTGTTCCTTCTTCCAACGAATTGCTCATGGTTCACCCAGTGCAACGAGCAAACGTCATAACATTTTTCGCATAAACGGAACCACAATACGGACATTCAGCTGCGATTCATCGCGCAATACTGAAAATTCATGGAGGATTCAAGGACATGGGGGTAACGCGTTCCAGTTGCCTGATGAATATCACACGAGGCAATCACAAACGTGTCTTACAAATCTTGTCAATGTGTACTGTTAGATCAACGGCAGCGATACATGGTTTTGCGCAATGATTGCGGACGCCCCATGAACAAGAGATTTGTTTGAGCTTGTGGTTCAGAGGCGCCTGAGCGATTAATCCTAAGCGGAAGTCAGTAAAGTACAAGTTCTGTAGAACGTGAAATGTGTCATCGATCTGATGCGTCTTTTTTCGAAGAAGCCACAGCAATTGTCTTCGAGGGTTCTAGTAATTCCTCAGCATAATGCTCAAATTCAAAGACACACTCAGATCCTTGAGTTCTAAATATCTGATTTAATACCTTAACAGATCCTCTAAATTCCATGGATCAGACTTTGTCATCAATGTTCAAATTTAATTTCACTCCATTCTTTTACCTAATCTTCGCGTTTTATGTTGGTCAAATTTCAGTCTTCCACTGGGAATTTTTTCTCTTTTTTTCTAATTCGTAACTTAGGATAAAGTAAATTATTATATAATTGATCTGCATTATCCTTAACATCTGTAAAATTCTTCTAAATTTAATATATATTATAGTCTCATCTTTTTTCGTATTCCTTTTCGATATCTTTTAGGTTTCACTACTGTTTTTTAAGCCCTCAAAATGATTATCAATTTTCATTAAACTCATTGGAAATTCTTATTTATCCATAGTTAGATTTAATAATGAAACATTTATATTCTACTAGACTACGAATTATGCAAAATAAAATTTTTGTGCCTCGATTACAAGATACAGAAGTCACGTGAACATTTATTTCTCGCATTAATAATTATATGTTGATGTTAACATTCTTGAATTCTTTGAATCTTTTCACTGTTTTAAATTGTTCCTATTCATTTCTATTGTAAATCAATAAAATCCGCATTCTATACTGTATATGACATTCTGTGCAGATTACCATATTGACAAGTATGATATTCTAGATCAATCTTCCCTTTACCATTCTCCAGCCATTTTGTTCGCCAAGTAGACGGTATCAAACTCCGATCTCCATTCTGTCAGAAAGTGAAACCCGTCGCGGAGCATTTTGAATTGTTAATGCCGAATTCCGGGGCGAGATTTGGGATAGGCCGAGGGCTCGGTGTCTCGTTGCTGTTTCCCTTTCAATCCTTATAAGAAGCGTCGCGTCGCCGGGAGTGGGTCCCCGACGCGAAACGAAATGAATTTGTGGCCGCGAGTGCGTGAAGCATAATCGCACCCACGAGAAACACCATAACCGGGCGTCACGTTACGTCTTTATCGTGCAGACCCCCCCCCCACCCCTGTCTCGGCAAAACGGGGGCCCGATTCGGGGCCCGAGGGCGTGTCTTCGTAGCCACGCCAATTTCCAAGGACAAAGACATAAATCTTTGCACCAGGAGAGTCCTCAATTTTCCTAAAAATTACGATGTAAAATTGTGATACATTTCTTCAGAAAATTGTTGTGGGTGATCAATAGACTGCAGATTCATTTGATGCATTTGTATAATAAATTCAAGAAATATAAAACAGCAGAGGTATTAAAAAACTGGAAGAATATAAACCTGTCATTTCAAATATAATAGAATTACAATTATCCAAACTACATGAACACGAAAATTCGAATAATACAGTACTAGTTTCAATCTTTATTAATTTGTACAAAGTGTTGCAATTGTATTGCACTTGGAACTCTTTAGACTGGACTATTCACATGTGAACAGTGTTGAGATAAAAGAGACTTCAGGTGTTGAAGGTTCAGGTAATTAAAGTCCTACTATAATTACAAGACTGCGGATTTTTATGCAAAATACAAAAATTGTTTGCATTCATTGCAAAATACAAAAATTGTTTGCATTCATTGCAAAATAGTGGACCCACACATTTATTTCCTCTCTTAGTCCTCTTAATAAGGCAACAATAATATTTTTCAATTCTTGGAATACTTTCATTCTTTTGAATTTGACCTGATTTTAGTCATGCATGCAAGAATAATTATTAATAGAAGGAGCAAATTTCTATTTGTCTCCCTTGCCTTGGAAGTGACGCACACGCATTTCATTTTGCATAAAGACGTGCGGTCCGGTGATCGAATTATTATTTATATAGAGCCACAGGACCATGCATACGTAATTCGAAAAACCAAAGGCGATGGTGACTTCTTTCAAGGTGAACCGAATCGGGAACAACGTCCACCTCCGGATCGGTCCGACGTGTCGCGATCTCGTTTGCATCGGTACTTGCAACAAATACGGCCCGGTGCATTCCGCCGCGACCATCTTCGTCGGGAGGCTTGAATCCTCTTGCTTTTGAAGATCGACCCATGAAAACTGGAATTTGTTTTCGTCTCTACGAGATTACTTCATCGTTCTCTTCGCGCATGGTAAGTGGTTCGATCAAACGGAACTTTTGTAACTGCATTGTCGATTTTTATGGTAATCCTCGTTTTCAAAAGTTGTTCTACTATGAGCTGAATAAGTGCAAGAGAGGACACCATTTTGTTTTAGGTTGGTGGGAAAATAAGTTGAAAGGAAAGATAAGAATAAGTAGGGTTGGGATATGTGTGGTGACAAAAGCAGGACCGTTGGAGGATTCTTCAGATATCATCTTTGGAAGAAACTGGAGAAAATGTTCGTTCGTTCACTTCTCTTTGACACGTTGAGTGTCGCCTCATAATCAAAAAAATCTTCCACAAAATCGAAAGAATTGAATTAATGAAACCAAAACTTTAAAGACAAAATTTATCATTACTCCTTTAAGCCATTCACATTCTCCATATCCTAATCCAATCTAATCGTCTCGACTGTGCAACAATAAAAATAAATTTATTCCGTTTATTCAAATAATAGTGACGCAGCATTCAACGCGTGAATTTATAGTTAGAATTAGATAGTACAAATTATGATATCTATCTGACACAAAGCGGGTCTGTTACCTTCCTAAATAAATTTATTTTAGCTTTCGAAAAACCAATATTTTAAATTCTGTCTTGAACGTCACAAATTAACAATTTTTGTTAATCCTCTAAAGTACGTCTTCGAACACGCTCGTTTCTCGTTTGCAATAATTCTACACATCAAAGTAGCAGTGTAATTATAGACAGAACAGACCAAGAATTTCATTTTGTAAATTTCCCAACAACATCGTCTGTCTTCATCAAGATAGTTGCAAGTTCAGACGTTCCAACGTTCCAGTGATCCAATTCACGATTTAATCCGCAAAATTGCAGATCCCGATGCTCTAACGGTAGCTAAAGACTATCAGAACGTTCATGCTATTCGTCAAGACGATGTCAGTCCCGCGGTCTCTGCAGATATTGAGAAAAATCCCGTATCCTGCAATGGGTTGTCTGTCTTTCACGAAGAAAATCGAAGCAGCAGATCAAAAGCGATCGTCCGATCTCAATGCCTGATGCTTGTCACCGACTTCATCCATCCTCTTCTCAGCTTTTTGTCCTCGTAGCTGCATTCTGCGTACGAAAATGGCGGAAGAAACGCTGTACACGGTATCTCGAGGGAAAAAACAGTGTAGAAAATCCCATGGCACGATCGCTCGAATCAGAGTAGTCGACCACCGGGGTCTTTTTACCATGAGTCATCGCTCGTGTGTCGTTTCTACCCGTTTCTCTCTCGTGTTCTTCTGCCTCCTCTTTCTGTTCACTCTCTATCTGTCTCTTTCTCTCACTCTTCATCTTCTTCGCCTCCGTTTCCTCTTTCCTTCCTCCGTTCCTTTTCTTCGTCTCGTGGGATCGCACAGTGGTCCACAACGTCGTTTCAGCGGTTCCACAGTTTAATTTGTAGATAGAAACTTATTGAATAAAAATGAGTTAACTCTCCATAGCTTAAAATATTCTTTTATGGATGCGTAATTGTTTGTTCAGATTGAAATTCGCTAATGACAATTTTTAACTCAATATATTAATTAATTATTGGACATGAGAATCGAATGAGATTGTATATGACCAAAGTTGTCATTTGTTTTTGAACATCCTGTCTGGGTGAATTTTACAATAAAGTTTTGTATGAGTCAAATATTTTGTCAGAACGTTCCTAGGTTGTTAGTATGCTGGTAATATTTGCAAATAATATGAGCAATATTCTATGGCGTAAGTGGCAGGTGACATGCTATTCAGATTTACAGGAGGATTAAAATAATTTGATGAGTTCGTTTTAGAAAAATGTCAAAATATTACTATCTAATAAAAAAATATTACTAGCAATCATTAATGTTTGCTGCCCAATTTGTTGGGACTAAAATCCAACAATAATTGAATTCGGTAGCTGCCTAAAATCCTTAGTCTAATAATGACTAGACTGCAGATTTTATGCTATTCTGACAAAAATGGTGTATCTTGAAACAGTAGAAAGTTTTAAATAATTTAAAAATGCGAATCTATTATTTTCGGCTGGTTAAAATAATTAATGTAAAAATGGAATGGCTATTTCGCTCCAGCGTCTTGCAATTAACGTAGACACTTTTGATTTTGCAGGAAGAATAAATTGCATTCTTTTGAAGAAAGTAACAAAACTTTGGTAAATTGTAGAATCCTGATTCGAGACCACTGCGTGGTCAGGACATCCAACTCGCGTCTACATCGCTGGTAGGTATTCACCGAAAAGAAAGCGAAGAGAAAGAAAATGGCCGCGTCGAGAACTGGTGGAGGAGGCAGAGGAGGATGGAAGAGGACAAAGGCTCTCGAGGTGGAGGCTTTGAACGAACCGAAGGAACCGAAGGGTATGTGCAGCAGACTCGACCGGCCCAGGCTCTGCGTGTATATCGTCGTCGGCCAAACCGAAAAAAGACCCGTCGTAAATGTTGCTTCGACGTAGGCTGGGCTGTAAAAAATCGGCACAGGCGCCGAAACGTTGGCCACGATTTAACCGCATCCTCGGCGAACCATCGACGAGACCTTGTCGGAAAAGAAACTTCCGTCGACGCCGCCCCGGTCGTAACAAGCTCAAAAAACGCTCCGGCAATCTTTCCACGCATGCATCTTGCTGCACAGTTGTTACATATCCTTATATTATTCCCTCGGACTATTGCAAACATGCACAAAGTATTGTAAAAGTTTTTCAGATCTACATAGGACTCCTAGAACATTTTTCGCGAGAATTTAGAACAGAGAAAAATGATTGGTTTAAGAAGGATTACGTTTTCTATTGAAATTTAAGTACTTTCTCCATATATGCATCTTGCTATATATATATATATATATATATATATATATATATATATATTCTTGAAAATGTTGCATCTGTTGGAAGCATACACTAAGTATTGGAAAATTTTTCTAGACCGCTATTCGACTCCCGGAATATTTTTTGAGAGACTGTAAGGTAAAGCAAAATGTCTGTTTTCAAAAGGATTATATTTTCTGTTGAAATTGTAGTGCTTTTTCCATACATCCAACTCGGTGTAAAGTTGTTGCATATCCTTGAAATTGTTACAAATTTCTTTATTTGTTACATATGGGGCTCCCGGAATATTTTTTGAGAAATTTGAAGATGGGATAAAATGTGTATTCTAGAAGGATTACATTTTCTGACGAAATTGGAGTGCTTTGATTTATTATATTTTGATATTGATTGGGATTGGGTTCAATTGAACTATGCAGTGCTAAAAAGTGAGCTTTTTGTTGTATGTATGTAAAATATACGTAGAATGTAGAATGAAGAGGGGAACGGACGCATAAAGATAATGGACACGGCGCTACTTAACGGTTCACGGCCGCGTAGGGATTCGACATTCCGCGGATTTACGATTCTCGCCCCGAGGACTGAATTATGGCGGCTCATAGCCCTTCGAAGTTGGCGCATTTGCAAACTCGTCGTGGCGTGCTCGGTCAGGTTTTGCGCGTTACATTTTATATCCGGCGGGTGCATGCCACGACAGGTACTTACATAGCCGGCAACAACCTCTGCAGCGTAAGGTTACAAGTGAAAATAACGAAGAAACCACCGCGGGGTTACGGGCCTCTTAACAATTAGCGCGTACCGTCCACGTCACAGACCTCCGACACCCATAAATACACGCGCACAGCGATAATGAAACAAGCCGGTCGAAAAATGTAGACGCCGCCGCCATTAAACCGGACCGTCCTCGCCTCGAATAATTAAACCTCTTTTTCTCTTTTTCGAAGGCTTTCCCGTTAACGCCATCATAGCGGGAATGTTCGCCGGCAGTGAACAATTCTCTGCGTGAGTTTCTGCGAACAGGCGTGACGACTTTTTGCTGAATTCTGTGAGATTTTAATCGCGAGTTCCGCTTGGACACCATGTTGACGCTTGGTGGCCTCTATCGGTAAAAATGGAAACTATAGTCGTAGTTGTTCATTTTTTGACCGTGGATTTATGAATTTGAATATACTGTTCTACAGGGTGGCCACTAGGCCGTTTAAAATCGGAATTTTTTTATATGAAAATAAATGTGAATTTTTAAAAAATAAAAGGATTATTCCAATTTAAAATGGATTAATGCCTTTTGCGCCGTCCTGTATGATTTTTAAACTGATGAAATTATTGAAGAGAGCGATAAACTTCTAGTTAATTCGTATATAATCCTAAAAATCTAACGTACGATTTACAGGAAGTGTTTCCATTATTTTATCCGACCCCGGCATTGTATTCCACACTCCCTGCACCGATCACGAACCATAACATTCTTCTCGCATTTCCTGTGCAACAGTTCTTGATTAACGTACTGTAAAATACGACTAATCGATGCAAATGGCTCATGAACATACCGTACATGAAAAATGTTGCCACATAAAGGATACCAAGTAATTTATGGACTGTTGCTCCTAATTATCAACGTTAAAGGCCACTTTAAGTGAACGCGAGGTCTTAATACACCCGGGAAGTCGGATAATAAATATCTCTACAGCGTCTAACGCTTTTCAAACACAGTCATTCCGTTCCATTAGTGTCGAAACGCTAATTACATACACCAGTCCTCAACCCAGACCGCCAGAAACAAAGCATCGAGAGATATTATCCAAGATTTTGAATAAACACCGAGCAGATAGGATCGTAACTCAATGGTTTCTATTTACAGTAACACGAGATAAGGATAGCCCGCGCGAACTATGCAATCTTTCCGCGGTATCGCATTCTCTTCGAACCCAGCAGGTGTCCTAACGCCGTCTAACAGTCGCGCGCGGGGTATTAATAACGCAAATACGTTCCGCAACAATGCGAATTGCAAAACCGCTTGATCCTGGTTAAAAGTCGCTAATCTGGACGGCCTAATGACCGCTAAGGATTATAAACTAGGTTCTGGAGAACCATACTGGTCTCAGATCAGGATTCAACCGTTCTGCAGATCCAAGTGTTCATTCATGATAAATCGAAATTAAACAATAATGATTAAATTCTTATTTTCCCATCTGACTTCCACCATCAATGATCCCAGATCAGGATTTCACTGTTCAGTTTTTTTTACTGCCCGATAATAATAATTCTACATTAAACAATAATTATTAAATGCATATTTTATCGTCTGACTTTTCAAGATCAATGGTCCCAGATCAAGATTTACATATTCAGGAAGTCGAAATGTCCATGGATAATAATTCAAAATTAAACAATAATTATTAAATGCATAATATTTTCCCACCTGACATCTAAAGATCAATTATCCTAGATCAGAATTCAACTGTTCAGTAGGTCTTAATGTCTGCTAACAATTCTTATTAACAAAAAAACAATTCTTATTAAATGCGTAATTTGTTCTCATACATGCTGCCGTTAAATGGTAACAAAAATTTCTACAGAAACGTTTATTTTGACACGTGGATTCTACATTGGAGTTTACATTAACAACTTTGTGCGTTCTCAAAAGGGAATTCGCTCTCGGCAGAAATTTCGCCAGATCGAATAATAATCGTCGTTACACCGTGGGCTGGGTTCTTCGATTAACCCGGATAACCCCGTGGGTCCCCAAAGGATCGTGATAATGCGATCTGCCGCGTTTATCTATCGTCGATTCGTGGCTTCGAGCAACTCCCTCTTGCTCAACCAGGGGCCGAGAGCCCAGTGATTCACGAGTCGTGTTGCACGTTACGATTCCAGTGTGATACACATAGAAAACCAGCCGCGTGCACACGCGTGCATTTTGTGCAGGTACAGTCTTGCGACACGTTCATCTACTCTCTAATTACCCGCGCTTCCTTACACACGTCCGGGATCCATGCCCGACCACTTATGGCCGTTTCTAACGGCACCAAAAGGGAGCCTTCATCCTACTACTCATCATGCTGCTCAGGAAACGACATTGTCTTTTGTGGTTCCAACATTGTCAAACAACGGCCAACACCTTCTTACGAAGCAAGAAATGGGTCGAGGATGATCCTTTTCATTTGATGTCCTTTTGAATTGATCACTTTGTGGTTTAAACATTGTCAAACAGCGGCAAGGGGATGCGACCTATGTGGGGACAAGTATGGAAGCCTAGAACATTTAACAAGAGAATGCAGGGTAATGGGAGAAATGATCAGGATCGAGGATGTAGTGAGTGGGAGGAAAGATGGAAATGTCGAAGAGTGGTTGGAGAAGTTGAGGAGAAAGAGAGAAAAGAGAGCGTGTCTATACCAAAGAATATACCAAACTAATGAACAAATGTTAGGGAATGGGGAAGGATGCAATGATTGGGTTAGTAGTAATTAGGAGACTACCAGAGTAGGTCAGTGTAGGAAGGAGTGAGACAAAGAAAAAGTGTGAGAGAAGGTATGGACCGAATGCGTGAAATAAGATAAATCTGTACAGTTAGGTTAATGTAAACCAAGTCACATTTCTTGGCTGTAAGGCTGAAATAAACCAAATGTCAAACATATTCGCACATTGTCAAACAGTAGTCATCACCTTCCTACAAAGCAAGGACTAGATGGAGAATGATCCTTTTGATTTAATGTCTTTTCGACATGATCAGTCCGTCGTTCAAACATCATCAAACATCGTCAGACATGGTCAAACGGCGTTACACAAGAATGAATGAAAATTTATCTTATGAACCACGATTAACATTCGATTCTGGAAAAGAGTTTCAGTCCTTGTCGACTTGGATGTATACTATAAAACATAGCAAAATGAAATTTGTGTACATAATTTCACCAAGAAAAATTTCCAATTAAGAGCAACAAGTACAAAAAGTAAAATAAGAACAAATAAAAATGTTAGATGTCCATCTATGTAATTGTTTCTGAGGATTGCACGAAGCTCGAAGAAACTAGGAATCCTTTCTCTGCTCTTCACCTAACAAGACGTGCAGCCCAGTTTGTTATAATGCCCGAACACTTTCGTCGGCCAATTAATTCCTCCAGAATGAGGTCTCTGTTCGCCAGGTAATGGTCAAACATTCACGTTCACTCTGTTTCAATCCTGGGCGGTGGTTGAACGCGGGAACTAACCGATTCATGAACGCGTTCTCGTAGATCGTTACGATTATTGTAAAGCGTAACATGCCGGTTGCACGGCGCGGTGGCGGCGTGCAGAAAGCGTTCAAACTTGAAACTATCGTTGCGGGGGAGAGTGAGTCAGAGTCGAGCTATCTCATAGAGCCGACTAGACGGGCCTGTTTCGTTTCGTTTCGTTGTTGCCCGGCAATTACGAACCACGAGCCACGATACACTGGTGAGGGTCGAGAAACGTTCACACGGGAGGGGTTGCCTTGCGAAATAATAAACGCCGGCTCCTTTATCGATTCGGGACACGGGGCCGTTGCATTGTGCTCTGGACAGTCACTCTTTGCGACCTGAAATCCATTCTTCAATACTAAATACCTGGAAATTGCAATGAAATGATTCAACGGTTTGTCTTTTATCATAAGTCGAGATGCTCTTTGAAGAAATTTCGTTCTGTATTTTCCAACTTACTTTTTCTGATAAATAGTAATCTAACCCAGACCTGAACTCCATTCTTCAACACTAAATACCTCGACTTTGCAATGAAATAATACAACGGCTTGTTTTTTATCAAAAGACGAAGTGCTCTTTGAAAAAATATCGTTCTGTATTTTCCAACTTACTTCTTTCTGTTAAATAATCTAACCCAGACCTGAACTCCATTCTTCAACACTAAATACCTTGACTTTGCAATGAAATGATACAACGGTTTGTTTTTTTAACAAAAGACGAAGTGCTTTTTGAAGAAATTTCGTTCTGTATTTTCAACTTACTTCTTTCTGCAGATAATATCATACTATTTTTACCTGCACAACCTTGTTGGAAGCATTCTGTATTTTTTCTGTGAAATAGTAACCTAACCCACACCTGACCTCAATTCTTTAACTTTGAATACAAAGACCTCCATAAATATTCAGGCACTCGTAAAAACACGATTACATTTATTCATATTAGGCCGTAGGGCTTGGATTGTTTCGAGAAAGTCAGAACAATTACTTTACTATATAACGTGAACAAAAGATTTTGAAAAAATCGCAATTAGTCGGAATTACACAGAAAATACTAAAAGTGTTGTTTTACAACTTTTTTATGTAAGCCTGTATTGAAAAATTTAAAAATACGTTTTGTAGATCTGTGTCAATTATACATATTCAACAAGAAAAAGACGAAAGGCATAGAAAGATGTAAGTATCCTAAAATCCCGAGTAACTGGAATGTTTACCATCTTTAAACGTTTTGTAGCTCAATGCAACGTTGACTGGTTTCGATCAAATTTTCAGAGTATGTATAATTGACACAGATCTACAAAACGTATTTTTTAAATTTTTAATATAGACCACCATGTTGAAGAATACAATTTATAGTATTTTCTCTACAATTCCGACCAATTGCAAATTTTTCAAATTTTTTGTTCACTTCAATTTCTGAAAGAAAATCCAAGTCGTTTGGTCAAATTCTAATAAAATTATCGTCTTTTTAAAAATGTGCGAATATTACTGTTGCTCACTGTACGTGATTTAATACGTTTTCGTAAGTGTTTAGGATTGAAGAATCACCGAGTTCCGGATGATTAATTATTGATCAATTCCAGCTTGAGACTTCCTTGTCCGATTATAAATATGTATTTGAATTCTCACGTCCACGGTTGTCAATCGACGACTACTTTAAATTCATCGGACTCCGCCGTATGAATCATAGACACGTGACCGACTATTAAATCGTTAAACACTAGCTAGGCTACCAGAGGTGTTTATCGACACTTAATAGGTGGTCCGAGGCAATTCCATTTGCATGATGGTTTTCGGGATATGCTTGAAATGCGTGGAGCAGAGTTAGGGGATGCTTCATGACTGAACTGATGGGTTGAGCGGTATTTATTTATGCCAGACGCGTTTCGGAGGGTATTGGTGACTCAAGGACGTTCGAGTCGACCCTCCATTATTTATTTTATGATTGTTTGTGACCACAATGTATTTTTTCCTTTGTCTCAGTAACACGCTCGTTGTTGCCATGTACTGTACACAATTTATTTTAAGGGCGTTATCAACGTTACAGTAAAATTGTACTGGTTTTGTATCTTATCTTAAGGTCACAACAAAAGTACAGAAAGTAGTTGGACGTAACACTGGTAGCACAATCGAGTCTGATGTATGCCTGGGGAATTATAGTTTGCATAAAAGAAAGTGGCGGCCATGTTGGGCACCAACAACGTTGGCGCCTTTCATATTTTCTACAACGTTTCTGACATCCATCTGGTGGAACATGATTTATCTAATTTATTTCATTTCTAACAACTCTCTAATTGGTGTAAGGTGTACAATTAATATTTTACTGCATTGCGTGGACTATTAACTGGTTCTAGAAAGATTCTGCTATCGATAGCTACCAACATTGCTTCCAAAGAAAATTCCAAAACGAATTCATGCATTGTACCACTTTAGACTAGGTTACCAATAAAACATCTCCTAGCGTCGCTCTAAAAATACGTCTCCAAAGAAGCTGCACAGACCAAGTAAACCTAACCTAGCTTTATTTCGATTCACCTTCTGTACACGTAACTATTTCAACTCAAAAACCGAACATTTCTTCCAACCAAGAATATTCATATTCTACATACGAAGTATTTCATTATATGCCTATAAATGTGATGCAATTTACTCATACAATACTTGAATGTTACTTATTCTACTGAAGAATATTTTAAATAATGATACAGGAATTTTTAGTGGCGCCTCACAGTCGCCACTGAAGCGGTAAGGGTTTATCTCTGGTTACACGAAGACTGCATCGTTATAATCACAAAGAAGCTAAGCTGACATCGTAAAGTATAATAATCAAGAAGCTAAAATGGCTTCATAAAGTATCGTCACAATGAATCTAAAACGATCTCATCTATGCCCCCCACCCCACCCGAAAAGCATCATTGTAACCTTTAAAGATCCAATCAAACACACCCTGACGCAGCACGGGCTCAGGAAATCGACTTAAATCGAATCCACCGAACCGTATCCGGCCCCATCGACAAACCACGTGTTCTCCCAATGACACGACAGTTCCTCGAACCCAAACAGCTCCCTCCTAGCTAAAACCTAATGCAAAAGGCAGAACACTCGTCTCACCAGAAAACGGTGCACTTTCTGCCCTTCGTCGTCGCGCGGCGCGGGTTCGATTCATCTTGACTTTTCAAGGCGAGTGTAGGGTCATCGTCGTCGCCCACGAAACGAACGAATCGGTATGAATGAACGTCAGGTACGACGGGGCTGGTGAGGGGAGCTGGGGAGGCTCTTTTCGAGGGTGCTCACGTGCCTGTCACGTGAGGTAGGCACGCCCATTGTCTCGCGGAGAATGCAGCCGAGTCGTGTGTGTGCATGTGCTAGTCGTGCGGTGACTCTCCCGCACACGTGCGCATCAATATACAGGTATGCGTTATGTGTACGCACGTGTGCGCCCGTTGCTGGCGGCGGTGGCACAACGCAGGTTACGAGAACGGCGGCTGAATATTAAAGAGGGGAAGAAGTAAAAGGCGATAGGATGTGGCGCGAGGTGGAGACCGAACGGAAGTACCGCGACACCGGCGCTAATCGTGAAAGAAAACCGTTTTGCCGAGGGTCGTCTTCCTTTCGACGTCCAAGTGCCTCGCTTTTTCTCGATTCAGCGGCCTCCTTCATGCTTATAACCCTCTTACGAGCCTCTTCTCTGATAGTTCATTCGAAATAACACCGAGAACGCTAGGGCATCGGCCAAAATTTTAGTTCTTCGACGAAAAATTTCTAGATCAACAGAAGAAGGACCTGAGAGATCATACCCTCCAAAAAATATATAAACCATGCAATTTTGATTGTTTTTAGTTTTAAAAAAATCACATATTTACTCCAAATACCAGTATATGTGTATACAAAAGACTAATGCCAAGAGTTCAATACTTCTTCTGAGAAAAATGTTAGATCATCAGAAGGACAGAAATTACATTAACCATCGTCTCGTGTTTTTAAAGACATAGGTGCTCTCTAAAAAAATATATAACTCGTGTAATTTTGATCATTTTGACCCGCAAAAAATCACACATGTACATCAAATATCGATAAATATATGTACCAAATATCGATAGAAATGGTTCTATAGGTTTTCTGAAAAAATATTCCTAAACAATTGTGCGAAAACCCGAAAACCCCCTTAACACCGCAATGACCTTCCCTATGACACAATAATAATGTTCAACAAATGAGAACGTTATGAGGTCGATAAAGACTGCGAGCATAGTCGAAGAGAAGCGTGTTTCGGGAGGAAATTCACGGCACGCGAGGGCTCGGCGTTCACGTATTAAAGATTCAGCAGGAAATGGCGGCACCACCGTCGCCTAACACACCCAGGATCATACTTCCATCTTTACGCGGTGCCTGGCAAGGGCAATTTGCCATTTATTTTTCCGTCGGTCTCTGTCGTGCTTGCAATACGCAACATGAGGAAGCAAATTACACGAGGCATTCGAAGAATTCCACGGGACCCGGGTGTCGTTCACGGTATGTCACTCTAATTGCTCCACGGTTGATCGAACACGAATCGGTGCGATTGGGCAATTGCGAGTGTTTACCTCCGATTGCGCGAGGATCGTGCGATCAACGTCACGGTACGTCCACTACAGTGCCTAAAAGAAGTATTGGCACGCCATTTAAAAAAGGAATAATCTTTTAAAAATTTTAGCAGACTACTTGAATTTTTTTAAACATTAGTAGTATTAGATTACTAGCTAATGTGAACCAAAAAAAATGTTTAATTTGCTACTGATTAGAATTGCGGAGAAAAAAGTGAAAGATCCAACATTACTTTTAAATAGCATTTATTTCGATATCAGTCGATGTTCCCAACGTGTATTCTTTTTATATGAGCAAAAAAATAAACATATTGACGACAAAATTATGCGATGTTCAGTCAAAATATGGTGAATGAAGGCACTGTTAGTCAATGATAGAAAAAAACCCTCAAAAATAGAGATTATAATCTAATAAATGAGGCAGTTGAACGATCAAAAATCAAAAGAATCGTCATTTCTATTTCGTAGAATATAGTAATGATTGTTTAAAGTTACTGTTATGAATCGGACATTTCATACGCACCAACCTAATATTTTTACAGACACAAATTATTAAGACAGTAGAAAAATGTTTCTGTAGCTTCTGTATCATGCGAGAACGCAGACAATTTCTATTTTGCATAAAAATCCTCAGTCTGCTGGGATGTTACTGTGAGGATAAAAGCAGTTTGTGACTTGTAATGTGACGAACGCTTTCTAAACGTTCAGCTTTTCATTCCGGAGCGGCGGAACACTTTCGTGGTCCATTCCCATTGTACGTCAAGTATAATTTGCGTCACGGGGCGAACAGTATTAACATCGAACCGGTGGAGAAAGACAATGGGGATCGATGAGGTTGGCGAGGATCGAGGCAACAGTCGCGATAGCCAATAACGGGGATGTTTTATTCGTCCTAATTGTGCTGGCGATTAGGCCTCGTTAACGAGAGTGGCTCTCGGAATGCTTTATCGACTGGTAAATTAATTGGTACGGATGTAACCAGGCTCGAGGTAGAGGATAGACGTAACCGTCTCGCGGTTCGTTCGGGTCACGTGTCCTCCATTACACGATTGTAGAAAAAAACCGATGTGGTTTGTTACGCCGTTGATGAAGAATAATGACGCGAAGAAATTCGTGGCGCTCGTTGCAATCATAGGAAAAGATTCGGAGAAGTGGTTCTGCGATCTTCGAACATGGAAAAATTATTTTAAAAAATGTAGAGTTGAACACTGAAGTATCTAGTTGCGTACCACCAATTTTAGAGTGATTTTGCAATACTCAAACAGCGTGGAAAAATTATTTTAAAAAATGTGGAGATAAACTGAAGTACCTAGTTGGCTATGAATAATTTTAAAATTATTTTTCAACACTCAAACAGCATAGAAAAATTAATTTAAGATATATAGAGATGAATGCAGAAGTACAGAGCTGAGTGTTATTAATTTTGGAGTGATTTTGCAATACTCGAACAATGTAGAAAAATTATTTTAAAAAATATAGAGATGAATACTGAAGCACCTAGTTGGGTGAGAAATTTATTTCTATTGTGATATATTCAAATAAACTGAATTTGCTTAGGATTGTTATAATGCAAAGTGGTTAAAGTGGTAACGACAATGATCTTACTCTGTACAATTAATCTATGACAAACAGTTTGAAGTAACTTTTCCAATTGTGTATTTTTTAGACTCGGTACAAACTTACAAATGTAAACACCAGCATACAGGATGAAACGAGAAGAACGGTGGGCAGGACGAATAGGAAAATTCGTTTTAAAATCGCACGTGTGTGTGTGTCGTTGGAACCTGCACTATGGAAGGTGCAACCGTATAATGCACGTAGCAAAATGGAAATGGATCGGGCAGCATCGGAGCGAAAACGGGCGAATGTAAACAAGAGGAGGCTCGCGTGTGTGTGGCTGGGCCATCGAAGCTTCCGCTTGTTTAGCTCTGTTTGTTTTGGCTGTGCCGTGAGACGAGCTGCCTCGCTTTAACTCTCTCCTCCATTACTATCGCCGGTGTTATATTGCTCTTTAAACGGCTTTTTCCGTTTCACTCTTTTTCTTCGACTCCCTTTTTATTCGCTAACCAACGTCAGCCGGTTTTACGATGTCGTGCTGCGGTGGACAAAGATCGACGCGTGAGAAATTAACTCTGCATCGCCCACTGGGTCCAAAACAACCCAGACGGTATTCTAAGCCGCTTCTAAAACAGGACTTGAAAGCTTTTTGCAGAGTAAAAATCTTTAGACTCGATTTTGAATGAACGGTTTCTCTATTAAATACAGAATTTCTATTCACCGTTTGAGAACGAGGTGTTTTTAAAATATTAATATTTTTCTCAGTGGGTTGGATAATATATTAGAATCTTAAATATTTGTTGAAAATAAAAAACAATATGTATCTTTGTTATTTAAATATTTCATTTACTAGTTCAAAGTTTTAGGACTTCTGTCATTCGTCCTCAAAGGTTCAAATCTGCAAAAAATATTATAAATTATGTTAGTATGCTGTACGTTGTGCTGTAAGCTATGTTAATAGTGTATATGTATATTATATAGTTGTGCACAAATCGAAATGTCGATTTAGTGCTCGGCTATAAATCCTTGAGTAATTGTCCCCTTTCAATAAACATAATTGGACCATGTTCCATAGACGTTCAAGAGTCCTCAAGAGTTTTATGAGATTTTTGAAACCACAAGAAACCAAAAGAAAAATTGATTTGGTTTCAGACGAGTATAAATAAACTAGCAGACTCGCCAGAGAAAAAGGAAACGTGTCGACAAAGAAACAAAACGGTTGATGCAAGTAGATACGATTACCACGTCGAGCAGATTGCGCGGAAGTATTATGTTTACCGCGTAAACCGGCAAAAACGCGTCGCTGAGCCGCCATTCATTGTAAAATGCACGATTCCGATATGCCATTACGTGCGAACTGCAACTGTTGGATATTGTGGTCGCGTGATGGGAATTTGTAACGTTTTTTTCTGTTAGGGTAGGGAAGGTTATCTAGAGATCGATAGATCGTTGCCTCCCCTAAACACCGCTGCGACAGCGGACGCGTTTAGTAAACGTCTGGTCCCATAAATGGGCACGCCCTAATAAGAAAAATACTCCTAATTGCAGAGGGTGTCCCTCTCTTAAGTATCTTTATTGTTATCGGGCCATATAAGAAACGAGGGGGAAGATACATTGAGCGGAGAGTGCGATCGTGCTCAACGGATGTATCGTCAAGGTCGTTTCAAGGTTAACGAACTTTAATTGCATACCAACTGTTGGTGTTAGGAGATAATGTTACACATCTATGAGATAATAGATGTGATTAAGATTTCAGTTCGTCGATAGGCGACGTTTTTTGGAAATTTATTTAGATAATTGTTAGTGGCTGATTCATAAATCGAATTGAATTAGAATTGCTGTCTAATTAACTCTGGACAACCAAGGATGACGAAGGAACTACTCTGGATAATAAATGACCGTTTTCGTAAATGAGATCGAAACGTTTCAATTAATAAATTTAATAGACAATTTGGACTACTTCTCTGTAATTGGACTGGCGATTTTATGCATTTATGATAACAATGCATAGGTGGAACTTAAAATAGTTCAGGAATCATCGCAGGATAAAATCTTTAAGGAAAAAAAATCTTTTTATTTGGCTCCTATTTTCCACAATTGATGTAGACAATTATGAAAAACTCCTCCCTGCGTTTCCGACTACCTGCAACCAAGCTAAATTGCTAAATGAATAGAAATATTTGCACATTATTAAAAATTTATTCGCAAGATAAACGAACGTTACACTTTCCTCTCTAATTTAATATTGAACTCAATTAATTTTTGCATAGCCTCAGCTGTAGAATATGTCCAAAAAATCTTTTTCAAGTTTTCGATCACTTGCAACCAAGCTAAATTGCTAAATGAATAGAAATATTTTCACATTATTAAAAATTTACTTGCAAGATGAACGAACGTTACACTTTACCGTCTAATTTAATATTGAACGCAATTAATTTTTGTATAGCCTCAGGTGTAGAATATGTCCAAAAAATCTTCTTGAAGTTTTCGATCACTTGCAACCAAGCTAAATTGCTAAATAAATTTGAAACGCGTCTATGTATATAACTAAAAGTTTCCTACTATGAACGAGAGTTGCAGCTCGTATGCTAATTTAACACTACATCTACCGACCATTAAAGCTGACTAGTACGTGTTGCATTATAAAAATGGCACGATTAAATTTATTTAGATTTTGTGCGATTTTTATTACAATGTATACTTTCATAAAGCAACGTGTATAATTATTTCCAGTAGAAGCATCTTGATAACTTCAATAGTCGTGAAATAAAAAATCTGGAACGGTCCATTTGACTGTCGGTGATAGGTTTTGTGTTAATATCCAGTTCGCCCAATTAATTTCTGCAGCAGTTCAGTCGTTAAATGGGTTCCAAAAAACCCGGCTGGCGTTTTTTAATTGCCAGGCGGTCGAGAGCTTAACGCGGCGAGAGAGAGAGAGAGAAAGAGAGAGAGAAAAGCGTGTAAGAAGTGAAAGTTCGGTGAACCGAAGATTCGAGGGACGTAGACCTGGGTGCGCACCCTTTAATCCCATTTACGCGTCGGGTGGCTCGGGCACGCCTAAAGTCGCGCTGAAACGCGATCCAGGTATATATCGTTCCGCAGTTCCGGCGTTCCGGACGTCCCGTTCCGTCGTTCCACGGTTCGAGCGCGAGAGTAGGCAGTTGCGTGTGTCGTGTCAGTTATATCTCGGCAGCGAGTGCCGTCAGGCGCACGGGTGTTACGACGCGCGTCGTTCCTTCGAAATCCTCGTGTATCTCTGCTCCAACATTACAGTGACAGTTTTAAACAATTCTGAACCGTCCATCCGTCGTATTTCTTCCGGTTCTACAAAGTGTGCATTTTCGTGTGGTTCCAAAGTGTCGACAATTTTTTCATTCCATTTTATTCGATTAAAACATGACACACGGTTCTAACGATTCGTACAGTTTTATACATTCACTAAGAACATCTACATTAGTATTTGCATCAGTGAAAAAAATGTTTGTGCACATCGAGGAATGTCGACCATTTTCAGATTCAAATTGGCCCGCCGACACGTGAGAGTGGTCCGTGAATTTCTTTTGATCACGATCGATCGAATATACCTCGATGCTAGTCGGCGATAATATCGCTGGCATGCATGGCGGGACACAATTACCGGCAGGACATTATAATGAATTATGCAGGAGATCGAATCACGCCTGTTCGAGAATCATCGACTTTGCACGGTTGATATTCCCGTGTTAACGCGCCGATCTCGCTCGCTTGTTGATCGTGAATATCGTCAGTGCCTTGCGCGTTGAAATCAGCGTTGGTTAATTTTCATGTTTTGTATACTATTTATCTAGAAGTTTTTAACAGAGGATATAGCACGCACCTGTGTTTGATTTGGTGTAGAATCACAGGAAACAGTCTCGATCGAAGTGAATGGTGATTCTAACCAAGAATTGTCGGCACGAAGTTTGTCGATTCGATTCTTTTGTGCGAATCGATTTGTTTTCCTGTGACTCACTCGCGGAACACGTGTTACATTTGGTAACAACCACTTTTGTAACAAAGGATTTTTAATACATATACTGTTCATTGCCTGGACTATTAAATTTGAGGGAAACACTTTGTGTTGCACGAGACACACTATACTGCTTGAACACCGCGAGATTGCGCTTGCGCGTTACGTGCTTCAAGTCGATCGGTTTCGAGATGAGGTGTTATTTCGATAATCGAACGATCGCGGTAGCAGGGACAGTGCGCTTAGGGTTGCCAGATGTCCTACTTTCGGATTATTTGTACCTTTTCTGAGGTATGGCAGCTTTATTCTTCTTATTAGTTGTTTATTATACTCTCTTTTATTTCGTATTTGTTTTTACATGAAGCTTTTAGTTTGAATAAAGCGTGAAATTCTTCTGAGAGATAATACTTTAATATAGACAATACTTTGGTCGGTATCCCTGACCTTTTATTAAAAGTTAATTTATTGCAAAAGTCTATAGCTGAAGAACCTTTATTTTATAATTTGACTAAACCTTCTCCTAAAATTATATAAATTTAAATTAAGTGATACAGAGTAGACAGTAAAAATCGCAACATGAGTTTTTGATTAGCAGTAAGTACTGTTTAAATATTGGGAAATAATAATTGATTATTATTGATGAATATTAGCGAATGGAAAAACATGAAGCTACAGTTCAAATTGCGAGGTATTTCGAAATGCTTTCTTCTGTAACATACTATCTGGTAACCCTAAGTGCTCGGTGAGTTCGAACGTTGACAGTGAGTATATAGTGAAGTATAGTGAGTAAAGTGGGTTCCCGAGGATCATTAGAAGAGGAAAACTCGGATAATCGTGATGGCTTACGTGCTCTGGCGAGTGTTTATGAAGAGGTACTTGAAGGTGCGGTTGGGCCTCAGGAATTTACCGGTAAGCGTGCTTGAGTTTTGTAATTTCGAACGTCCATGGTTTCGCGGACGGGGACGCGACCACGCAGTCTCAGTTTCCTGCGCGCTTGATTCGAACGCGCGCAATTTTAAACGCGTAGATTTCCAACGCGTAGATTTCCAACGCGTGCAATTTTAGATCGTGAAATTCGAACTCGCGCAATTTTTGCATATGAAATTTGAATTCGCCCAATTTTAAACACATGAAATTCGAACTCACGAAATTTTAGCGCGTGAAATTTAAACGCGTAGAATTCGATCGCGTGCAATTTAAATACGTGGATTTCGAACGCGCGCAATTTTAGGACGTGAAATTTGAATACACCCGATTTTAAACGCGTGAAATTCGAACGCACGCAATTTTAGCGCGTGAAATTCAAACACTTAGAAATCGATCACGAGAAATTTAAACGCGTGGTATTCGAACGCGCGCAATTTTAGCACGTGAAATTTGAATACGCCCGATTTTTAACGCGTGAAATTCGAACGAACGCAGTTTTAGCGCGTGAAATTCAAATACGTAGAATTCGAACGCGCGCAATTCAAACGAGTGGAATTCGAACGCGCGCAATTTTAGCACGTGAAATTTGAATACGCCCGATTTTTAACGCGTGAAATTCGAACGAACGCAGTTTTAGCGCGTGAAATTCAAATACGTAGAATTCGAACGCGCGCAATTCAAACGAGTGGAATTCGAACGCGCGCAATTTTAGCACGTGAAATTTGAATACGCCCGATTTTTAACGCGTGAAATTCGAACGAACGCAGTTTTAGCGCGTGAAATTCAAATACGTAGAATTCGAACGCGCGCAATTTTAGCACGTGAAATTTGAATTCGCCCAGTTTTAAACGCGCGAAATTCGAACCCACGCAATTTTAGCACATGAAATTTGAATTCGCCCAATTTTGAACGCGTGCAATTTAAACGCGTAGTATTCAAACGCGCGCAATTTTAGCACATGAAATTTAAGCGCGTAAAATATAAATGCGTGAAATTCTAATGCCCAAGGTTATACTTTACCGGCAAGTAAATCGCGTCAAACGACCGTTGTAATTGCGCTGTCCATTAAATTCATTACGCAACGTGCCGACCGGAAAACTGCTCGCGATGCGGATCGCATGAATTTGTTGCTCTCTCGACTCTTCCCCCACAATTCAAAATCACCCTGAAATTGTTCATCAAATTAACAACAGTCGCTTAACAATACCGAACAGTCATATTTAATTTTACGACAGAGCAGTCAATTTTTTAACTTTACTTTAGCTAGTTAATGCTCATAAACAATACTCAATAATGTTTGTAATACTCAGATATAATTTTCTCCTTCTTTAGATTTCAATTCAAGAGAACAGCTTTGACGAGAAATTCTTTTGCAACAAAAATTTAATCCGAAAATCCAAATGCAAATTTTGCGAATTTACAAGTGTTTTGATAAACAGTAAAAGGTCGGTAATAATTTATGAGGAACATAAATATTTGAAACGTATTACGAGGATCTTTGAAATTCGAGCGGCCATCGCAGAAAGTCCGCAAACGGTGCAATTATTAGACTGCAACCGCAGCTAATGCGAGCACGGTAATTGGATAATTGCCGTTCAGCTCGTGCACCGTTTCTTTTTCCTTTTTTTTCATCACGATTCTACCGAAGACATCGATTCGTATCGATACATCATGATCGATTGGATGCGTGCACGGTTCATTGAATTCCCTCACGCGGGATTCTTTCTTAAATCGGTTCATCGTCGAACCACGACGATAAACGGTACGCAATTATCTTTCGAGAAACGTTTCTTCTTTTGCAACTCGTTCGCCGCCATCGTTATTAACACGTTGACTGTCGATCGAAATTATACTTCTTCATTTCCCGTTCACGTTCCGGCGAGATTTCCGAGATTAACACGTGCGTGCGTTTTCCTTCTATTTATCTATATTTCTCCGTTTTCCAGTGTGTTTGATCAAACTGGCCGAGTTTCTTTCCTACAATTTGCTCGCTAAGTCCATTCATTTATGGGGATCACACATTCATTTATTTCACCACATTTTGTTTGAATTGTCGCCCTTTGAACGAGTCACAGCTTTTACATGGTATTTAATCCTATGAACGAGTAAATACACAGTCGATAAATTTTGTAAATGAACTCACAAAAAATGGAGTCAATAAATTCTGTGGTGTGCAAGCAATTTGATAAAAATCTCTGTAGTTGTGTTGTTGATCACATAAATATTTCTATTATATTACTCTATAAAATGTGGACTTTTATTTCTAAGAGTATATGATCTGATGTGTACATAATTAATAAGGTGCATGAGATTTATGCGTTTATTGCACTTTTTTACTATTTTCATACGACGTTGAATATTTCGACATTCTTTACAGAAAAGTGAGTATTGTATGTTAGACTGTTCCACTTATAAATTGTCTCGATAAAAATGCAAGTTGTCTGCCGTGTCACCCATATATGGGTGACAAAATTATTTGTCTAGATTAAACAATTACTATTCACAATAATATAGTCATTGTACCAAATTTCGTTAAGATCTATATAATGCAAGAAGGTTGAAGGCCTACTCGATATCGTACATTTTAGCTTTTCCATTTTTACCTTATTACATACGTTATTTTCATTTTACGCAAGTTTTGAGGTTGCTCGTTTAGCAGTCAAAGTGTTATGTCTTATTAAAACTTATTAATCTACTTGAAAATACCAAAGAATTTTAATTTAATTACTTCAAGTATCTTTAGATGTATTTTCCATCGGATAAACTGAAAACTGGAAACTTTTGGAGATCTCGTGGCCATCAGAAAACTCATTTATGAATTGTTCGGATGAATTAGAATTTTTTAATGCCTGCCGTGGTGGGTGGCAGTAATGTTAACGCGCGTATCACTTGTAGAATGTGTACCCTTGGCTCCCATTTGTCGATAGATCCTGTTATTAAATTTTCCCGGTGAACGGGTTGACTCGTTGGTGAACACGGCGCCGACAGGCCTCCGTGAGGCGTGTTTAATCAATCAAGGAAAAAGAGGTTCCTCGATGACCGGTCTGTGTACCCAAAGGCACACCCTGCTAATAAATTTCGTACAGCAGACCGGAAGGGAAATATAACCGTGGGGCAGGGTGCAATGCAATTTACAACCTGTCGGGTTGGATTACTTTGATCGACGCGCCGGACGATCTATTCCGCGGTCAGGCGAACCACTGTTTCATTCTGGAGTGATTAGGATACCTGTTAACCGATTGATCGATACCTTCCAACAATTAACCCTTAGTAAACAGAAATATTTTTTGGTAAGTTCTAGCTATTTATTCTGTTAAACAAGATTATACAGTCAGAAGTTAAATCTAAGGGTCTTAAATAAAAGGTAAAGAAAAAGGTATTCCGGTCAATGACAATTTGTTTCGCCTTATTTCAGAACAATGATGTTCCTACTGAATTAATTCATGCTCAAAGGGTAAACCCTTAAAAATTCCCATATTATTGTTTAATACAATTTTTACAGTTGCTAAAAATTTAAGTGTTGTAAGTCCGAGTAATAGTAATAATCTTCATACGCATAAAAGGAAGTAAATCATGTATAGACTGCGCATTTGTATACAAAATAAGAATTGTCCAAGTCAGTAGTCGGAGACAGGCATTAAATGAAAACGAATTTAATAATTTATTAATTTTAATTAGCCGAAAATAGTGTGCAGACACTATTAACTTCTTCCAATGTCCTCTCAATTCTGTACTTCTATTAATTTTTATCCTGAATGCATACAATCGGCAGTTTAATTATGTTCAATGGAAATATTCTAGGTAAAAAATTGTACTAGATTTGGAGTAAAAACAGCTTCGAGTGCAAAGGGTTAATACTATAATTTTCAATCTTCCATTTGCTGTTTCTAATTTCTCGAACCTTTTTATCGTTCGAGTTCAATGAGACATGCTAGATTTTCATCGGATTCTTGAACCTTGTTCTTGTTTGGAGATATTTTTATCATGGTTTGACGCGGTCTATGCTAATAAAACTTGCACCGTGATCTTCAAATATCAGTTGATATAACTTCTTTCTCGAATCGTCTAAAACGACACATCAAGACTTTGTGTACGAGGAAATTTAAACGAAGAAATTGAGGATGGTAGGGGAACATAGGATTGTTGTTGTAAGCGATAATGTATCGACGAGATTGTTGAAGTAGTTTCTCTTCTCTTTGTATGAAATTCTTGGAACAGCATGTTCATTTGTCGGGCCTTCCTCAGACCTCGTTTCTTAATCACTTTTGCCATTTAAATCAGTTCGAGTGAATAATGATCGTTCACCCATTGACGAGTTATCTTCCGTTGTCCTTGCGAAAGAAGTCTTTACACGAAGCGGATGATCATTCTTTCTTCAATGCCGACTTCAAATTACCAATTGTTCGTTATGAAACTCCTTTAGAATCTATGCTTGGTTGTTCATGGTAGAGAGCAATTCCTATGCTTGCAGGATGGTCTGTGATAATGATAGTATTTTGTGATGCTTTAATACGAGTAAATAACGACTATTATAGAAATTGTTTCGATGAAAGTAATAATCAGAATGGTCTGTGTCGTAAGGGACTATTCTACTTTGGACAGTCTAGCTCTTTGCGAACGCATGTCTGCAGATAGTCGCCCAAGTAAAATTGCTACTCCGTGACTAAAAATCACTTTTTAAAAAATGATTACTCTCAAAAAATACCAAACAACTTTTTACCAAACACAACACTTGCTCCTTCATTTAATTCTTATGCGTAGCTTTCAGTACACCATTTCATTTCCCAAGGAAAATTGTACATTCGAACCGTCGATAAGTACGCTAAACATAATTTCCGTCCGCAAAGAGATAGTTGTTGGTTCATTGTAATATGATGCAGAGGATCATTCTAGTATGTAGTCAGCCAAGCTGTTTGCAAACACTAATCTTTTATAGTAACTTTGTACAGTCAATATTATGTAGTTTTAATTTCGTACACTTTACTCAACATTCGATACACCGAAATACTGATTAATTCTAGGTTTACGGAGCAGTACTAGTGATGGTTTTACATTGTTTCATGAAAATAATAAGAGCCTCTCTACCTAAATTTTTAGACAAATTTCTTAAGAATGTATTCTCAATATATTCCTGAAGAAATATATTTATTGAATAGTTTCTCATAGATGCATCTTTAAAATCTTAGTAACCGTAGATTAAAAATTCTAGAACCTCTCATTTTGACGAGTCCTGTAAAATTGGCCCTTTCCAAAATTGTCTACAAAATCGTAGCCTACAAAAACAGTTACAAATTCTTTAAAACGACACTCGGAAGAGATAGATCTAAATTTTCCTACAAAATTTCTCACACATTTCACCCTATTTTAAATACATCAGAATCCTCATTAAAAATAATCTTGCACTCCAAAAGGTCCTTCGGAAATGTTTTTGAAAAATCGTAGCTCCGAAGGACACTCTAAATTTCTAAATAAATCCTCACTGGGGCAAAGAAGGTGGGGTTTCACGATGATTTCAAGGCACGGAGCGTCCTCTTAATAAGTTAAGAGAGGGTGGGAGGTCAAAAAGGTAGGGTAGACGAGCCAGAGAGAGACTGTTGGAGAGTAGTCGGGAAGAAAGGAGCGGTAGGCGGTCAGAAACAGCCGGATCAGGGGCTGTGGCGGGTTCGGGGAGGTTCTGCAATTCAGTTTGCGGTCGCCGAGTCAGGTTACGTTAGGTTAGTCCAGCGGTTGGTCCCCGTGACCGTGAACCACGGCTGACCTGCGACACAAACACAGTCTCTCTCTCCCCTCTCTCTGTTTCGCCGTCTCTGTCCTCTTCGCCCCTCTTTCTCGTCCTTTCTCTCTCTCTTGCCTCCCACCTTCCATAAATCTACCTGCACTACATCGCGTCTCGTTCCACGATGGTTGAAACCGTTCCCTCTTTCTCTTTCTGCTCTCGGTCTCCGTGGAGCGTTGCATTTTTGTTCTTCGGGATCTTCGAGTGATAAATACGGCTGGGCCACTCTCTAGTCTGTCCTCCTCCTCCTCGGGATTCGATCCTCGCGCGGAACCGTTTCCCGGTTTTATCGTAGTTGCGACCGTCGAGGAACTCCCCGGAGACATCGTCCTAGCGTGGGCGTGCGCTGATCTATTTCGTTTTTCTTCGACCCGTGTGCCTGACTACCTTGCCTGGTTGTTTCGCGGGAGTAGATCCTACCGGTTCGCCCCTTATCGCTGTTAACAATTGCCCACAGGAATATCACGCGGTCCCTCAAAGACGCTGGCAACTACGCTCCCGATCCGACCGTCTCTCGTAATGCGCACCGGACACCTCAAAATTGGTGGTCCAGAGCTTGCCTCCATTTTTTAGTCAAAACGACATCTGGTTCTCCTAAACAAGAAGCCTGGACGATTTGGGATACTGGATCGTTCGGATAACGAGAGTTCACTAACTCAACCCTACGATATTGTCAAAGGGGGTATTATGGTTTTTGGACGAATTTTTTTCAGAACTATTGAACCGTCTGCATTAGGATTTTGCACATATATTCATTGGTATTTGAAGTAAGCGTGTGATTTTTTGCAAGTAGAAATAATCAAAATTATGTGATTATATTTTTATGGAGTGTGTCACGAAAAACGTGGGTAGGCGGTTAATACGATGCCGGTCCTTCTTCTGATAATTTAGAAAGTTTTTTTTAAGAAGAACTGTTGAACTTTTTGAATTAGCATGTTGCACACATATTCATTGGAATTTGAAGTAAGCGTGTTATTTTTTCCAAGTAAAAATAATCATAATTTCATAAGTCTGATTATAACAAAGGAGCGAAAGCGTTAGTTCACGATAGAAGCGGTAGATTAGAAAAATAGGACCATCAGGTGACACTAAACCGAGGAGTGTAGATGCTTCTATGATTCCCAGAGCATGAATCGAACAAAGTTAATAATAATACGCCCATAATCTTCGACGAGCGAAACACAATGGCCACCGATGGCGTCTTCAGGAAAAGATAAACGTGGTAGCTATTGAACCGCGGGTTTATCAATCCGCAGATTGACGTTCCCCTTCATGGTATCGCAATGTTGTTCAACATTATCATCCTCGCTCCCGGGTAAATAGTAAAATTTATCCTCTCCTGCCTCTGTGTGCGACTATTTAATTGTTTCGTCTCGGCGCTAATTTAATTGCTGCCGGCCGCGTCGGTATCGGTATTGCGCCCACGATCGGTAGCCTCTTCGTTTTATCTGAAATAATTTGTTCCATTATCGGCGCACTTGTGAATCGAATGTGGAAACACCAAGAAGAATGTTTCCTTTGGACGAATGTAGGCGGACAGATTGATCGATGGCTCTTTAATCGCTATTGTGAACGTTCACGGCCGTTGCTGATCGGATCAGCCATGTGAGATGAGTCTCGCAGTTGAACGAACGAGCCCGGCAGAATTGTCCATCCTGCATTTGCATACTCATTGCGAGCTGTTTGTCCTCTTAATTCGTTTAAGACTGTTGCGAAAACCCTTTCCGGAGATCGAGCCTGCAATGAAAACCGTTGGACCATACTTTGTCTGTATAATAATCCATTAGATGCTCGCTGAGAACTCGAAAGACGATACAGGGTACATAAATGCTATCTTTCTGACTCCAAAAATTCTCAAAAAATTTGTTCACCGTTCTTCATATTTTCGAGCTCAAGATAGGCTTATTTGTGAGCACCAATCAGTTTTATTTACAAAATACTAAGAGAAAGCTTTCGTACGGACCATAAATAATATATATATATATATATATATATATAGGATTTACAGGGCATTTTTATTCATTATTCTACAGTAACAGCTTCGAAACGTAAAATTTCTGGCCCCAAATACTAAAAGATGCTTTCGTACAGAGAATAAATAAAATAGATATAGGTGCTAAATTTACAGGACATTTTTATTCATTATTCTACAGTAACAGCTTCGAAATACAAAATTGTTGGTACCAAATACTGAAAGATGCTTTCGTACAGAGAATAAATAAAATATATATAGGTATTAAATTTACAGGATATTATTATGCATTATTCTACATTAACAGCTCTGAATTGGAACATTTTTGGTATCATATGCTAAAACGATAGATAAATGAATAATTCTCGATGCAACTTGAATAGATTTGTAGCTTTGAATTAGAGAATCTTTGGAAGCAAATAACAAAAGAATTTGTTGCACAGATTACAAATGAGATACATATAAGTATTATATTTACAGACATAGATTGATGAACAATTTAAATTCAATTAAATATAACAGCAGCTGCGAGTTAGACAATTTTTGGTACCGAATGATAAAAGAAACTTCTATTCAGATTACAAATTAAAGTACACGTATTATACGTAGGAATATGCAGACTCATAAATAATTTGTTGATGCAATTCAGAAGCTTATGGAGCAATGCAGGCTCCAAAAAGGAACTTCTCATACTTCATACCATAAAGATGTCTCCCCATAAATCTCGCGCAGGTAATATCACAGCGTATAAGCAAAACAAAGTTCCCATAAGATGACGACAAGTGTTGACACAGAGATACAGCCTCACAAATTTGCTCTCTAGCACCTTTCCCAACAAGGAGCACCCAAAAAAATCCATCCTTTCATAGTTTGCTCAACGATATCTTGATTTATAGCTGCGAGAGTACCGTTTGGTGACTGCTACTGACTAGTCATCGTACTCTCGTGCAACAGAACGAGGAATGAGAGAAAAACTCTGTGAACAAGACATCGTGTGTTTAAGGACAATTATGGTTGGCCTTTTCAATCAGTTGTGACTCGTAAAGCATGGGACTGAGACTGCCATAGAATTTCTCTGTTTTTATATATCCCTTTGAAGTTACTGAGAACTAATACCGCAGAGAATATCCTATTGTGGATCATAGTTTAGGTATTACTGGGGCAATGTACATTTTAGCTTACAAAATAAAATTTCATGTAATATTCTTCTTCATGAGTCGATTATTAAACCTCGGCACTTGGAGCGATACCGACTACAAATATGGCATAAATTTCAAATATGATTTATTTCGTTACATACATTCTTTTTCATTTTGTTCATACGAAAGCTTGAAAAGTTAAGAATTTATTAAGCACGGAAACATTTATTAATGAAGAACATATTTTATATCATAGTACAGAAACTTTTAGGGGCCTCTCAACGGGGTCAGTCGAGTGCAAAATGTTAAAGATTCAGCATTCACATGACTGTGCCAGGTTTTACAGATTGTCAATATTCAATTGTTCTTGCTGTGCTCATCGTTAATAATCAATAATGTCGAAAATGTTTTAAATCAGATTATGGCAATTTTTAGAGGACAATACAGAGTAAAGAGTTAAAATTTGAGCATTTATATGACTGTGCAAGGTTTTACAGATTGCCAATATTCAATTGTTCTTTCTGCGTTCATCATTAATTATCTGTAATGTCGGAAATGTTTTAAATTCTAGTATAGCGATTTTTGGTCGTGCCTCACAGGAGACAGTCGAGTGCAAAAAGTTAAAATTAATCGTATTAATTGACTGCGCAAGGTTCGACAGCAAAATATACAATTATAAAAAATTCAATTGTTCTTGCCCCGCTCGTGAAGAATCAAGAGCCCCGACCACAATCGAGCAAACGTACTTAAAAGCGTGAGTAAATTCCATGGCAAATCATTCGCTGTCAAAACCGAGATACAGATGAATATAAAATTCTGTTTCACAGATAAAAATTCAATTGTTCCTGCTCTCTATTTCAACAATCTCGATCCTAATGTGAAGAACAGCGTGAGTAACTTCCACGACAATCGCCATCTAACAAAATCGCGCAACGGATGAATAAAAATCGGCTTTCACAAGCAATCTGCTGCACTTGAGGATGAAAATCGAGAAATTCCATAAACTCTACCATCACGTGAGAGCACGGTTTAGTTGGCTGACAATGAAGAAGTTTGATCCGGAAGCGAAACCCGGTAAATGGAGCAGGGAGCTTAGGTTAAACGTCTACTCGTTTCATTTTTCTCGCGGCCTACATGAACGATTATGATTAACCAGGGAGTGAGAGAGAAAGAGAGACAGCGAAAGATAGAGACAGAAAAACGGTTAACATGCATTCTCAGACGGCGGCTCTCGACGGCGCAGGATATGCTTCGATCCGAGCAAAAGGATTCTCTTGGTTCGCGATGCGCCGCGTGCAATTTCACTTACTTTCGCCGCTAATTAATCGAGCTCGCTTCGAGCCGGCCGACTTGCAAGCCGCAACGTTCGTGCGGATCCAGAGAAAGGTGCGCTATGCAAATTCCGTCGAAAAAACGAAACGCGTGCCCTTCCCCTACCATTCGCCTGTTTGTGTTCCGGCGTGATCGGACTCCATGGCTCGTTGCTTCCATTAAGTATCGTCATTGTGTCGTGCCCGGAACCTTGAAGAGAATCCACGAAGGGAGAAAGTGAACCCGCCAGGACTCGTCGAATTTTCGTCCGTGTCCCTGTCACACGATATTTTTCGTCTCCGGTCGTCCTTTGTCGACGCCAGTTGTTCCACCATTTTTCATTCGTTAGACTAGTTTGCATTTGTTCCACTATTTTTCGCTCGTTAGACTTTTTACAGTTGGAAACAAAAATATTGGCTTAGCTGCTAACCCATTAGCATCGTGAGAAAGCATGAGAAATAATGCCATTGTTACCCATTTTGTTTTTACCGTAGTTTATCCTCGAGCATTCCTCGTGCTGAGTTTTTGATGAGCTTCTTACTGATTTATTGTTCTGCATCGTTTGCGAGACTCTTTACACTTAGAGTGAAAAATATTATTATAACTATTAACCCATTCGCATCACGAGGAAACACAAGGAACAATGTTCATCCCATCCATTTTGTTTTTATTGTATTTAACCCCTGTTTAGTCCTAGTGTTGATTTTTATACGTTTCTCACCGAGTTATCGTTCTGCATTATTCGTTAGAATCTTTACAGTTGATAATAAAAATATTGACTCGGCCATGATATATATTTTTGGTCTGAAACATTGAAATAAAGGACCATAGATTTGAGTAAATGCGAAAGATTCAATTTTTCAATAGCATCATCTTCTTAACCTCTTTAGGGACGAACGCTTCAGAAACAAATTAATTTTAATCTCTCTGTACAATAATAAGTAGACTGAGAATTTTATGCATTTAGGTAGGTACAATTTGAACTAGCGAAAGGGTTAAGAGCATTTAGGAACATGGATGTATTATTTTTGCCTTACTAAAGTTATTGAAGAAAGATAGAATTTGTTACTTGACTCTCGTTGCTTACAATTGGTGCACAACATTTTTAGCTCGCATAAAAATCTCCAGTCCAACAATGAGTTACATTTGATAAAATTTAAGTAGGTATCGGATTAAACAATACAAAAATGAAATAATTGTGAATGAGTTGCAGAAAAGCAACGTCCATGTGTGTAGACAATTTAATTCTTTGTAAAGTAACAAACACCATAACTGAGGATACTATAAGTCTCCATGAAGCACTGTATATTTGATTGCTTCACTCACCTCTTATACCTAGCTCTTCGTAGTCTAATTCAGTTATATATGAACTATATAGTTCACAATCTTGTTTCACAAGAACATATGCTCATTCACAAATGGTGAAGCGTATCATGAAACAAAAATAAAATGTACGTGTGTGTGCCATTATCCTTGATCAGTTCAAAACTAAAATTTTAATATTTAATCTTCTTTGTCAACAACTGATACGAGTAACAATGAATACCAATGTTTCTGTCTCGAAAATCTTTAAGGAGAATAAGGCTAAAATGCCATTCCGAGGATTCAGGGCTAAGAAATCGTATTAGAGGACGTATCAGGGTCTTCAAGGATGAACTTGGGCATTAGCCAAATGACTCTCGTCTTCCATGAACTCTGGCAGGTTTGCTGAGGGGTCAAAATCCGGGAAAAAGCAGTGTGGGACAATCGAACATAGTGGCCGTTCCTTTCCAAGGACAATCCATTACTCCGATTAGCCGTCGACCATTACGGCATAATGGAGGCGTGCTTTGAACCAGGTTGGCTGGTTGTGCACGTCGAGTTTCAACGATTCAATTCGCTCGGGTGAAACCGGCGAACTGGAGTGAACAATTTTGGAGCGAACGATATCTCGAGGCCTCGATTGCGATCTAGAATCTAGACTGTGGCCGTCGTCAGTTGTATATCTGGTACGCGGCCTTTTGTTTCATCGGCGACAGAGCACCTCTCTCTGTCGTGTTGCGTCTCTGCCGTGGCAAGAGAAACTTATTGTTAGCGAAACAGCGGCCGTGTACACACGGACTTGCTTCCGGCCTGCATGGCAAAAAACCTTAATCGCAATTAAGACAATTTCACGGCAGGAATGGGCATTGTCTTGAACCCGTGTCGCGACCGAGCTCCGCTCTTTGGTGTTCACTGCTTACTGACGGGATCAAGTTCAATAGCGACTCGCGAGTCCGAGTCAATGATAGAGGAACACAGTACAATATTGTTTAACGCTGGGTTAATTAGTTTACTATATGACACAGAGAAAATTTTTTTAAAAAATTGTAATTCCTCGGAACTTCATAGAAAATACGATGAGTTGCAGTTTAGAACTTTTTTTATGGGGGCCTATATTGAAAATCTAAAAAATATTTTTTGTAGATGTGTATCAATTGTATATGTTCTAAAAATTTCAATTCTTATATCTCAAATTTCAAAAAGCAATTCTTATTTTTCTATGAAAATCCATAATCCAGTTCCTAGAAGGCTTCGAGCAGATTAAAAAATCTTAAAACAATTTTGATGGTGTTAAAAATGAGAAGAGGGTTAAAACAGCACAGACAAAAATGATTCCGAACAGAATCTTTAGCAAAGTGTACAGAACACTATGTTAGAAAATTGATTTCCAATTTTAGGAACGTTCTTCTCCAACTCTGATTGAAAAAGCTGCTTATTTTTAATTCCCATATTGCACAAAAATAATTAGCAGCTATTCGATCAGCTTTGGCCTACCTTTAATCTCACTTTAACCCACTTGCGAAGAACTTGAGCCCATCTCTACCCTCCTCTATCTCTTTCTCTCTAAAAGGTGAACGCTCGTAGTAAAGGACTTCGAACGAAGAGATGTGCCAGCTGACTCGGCCAGCAATGTCGGAAGATAATTGATGATAGTTGCTTAGCAGTCGACGCACAAAAGGTTCATCCCGGATTCCTTTTCGCCCTGGCCGCGTTAGGCGGAAAAATTTAAATTAGTACAATGAAAGAGCATTCAGGCAGCGGCCTCTCGTACTCTCGCGTGTACACCGAGGAACTCGGTTCTTGTCGCCATGAATTATATTATGTCCGACCGTATAATGAGCCTAACGCGTAGGAGATGTTCCCTTTGATCTCCTTCTTTGTCGGAGGACTTCGGCCACTGACGTTAGTTTGTTTTCGACGATATGGAAACCGGGAATAAGGTCTCGTTTCTTTTGCTGCCCGTGTTTCACTGTCGGTACATTGTCAACTCAAAGATGCCAGTATGAAAGAACTATGCAGGACATTATTTAAATAATTTTAAAATTTTCTATGTTTAAAGAATTTAAACTTGCTACGAGCTCTCAGTTGCAGGGAATGTATCTTTTGGACTTATTTAGTGGACATGGAAGGTTCCGAATTTTTTTCAGACATTCTAATAACGAGGCATTCATTTTGACGTTTAGAGTAATTAGTGTGAAGTAGAACTGTTACTTTTCATACTAATTTTTGATTCCAATTTTTAAGGTAGTCAAGATTATTTGTAATCCATAGGAGAATCGTGATTAAATATTGGAAACGATCACAAAAATGTTTTGAACGGTTGAATCAGTAAATTTGGCACCTGTTAATATATAGTTAACAATCGAAATTATGCTATTCATGGAGGATTGTCAATTTGATGACGTAGAACCGATCTCAAATATTTCGAAAATAGTCTGTCTTCCAAAAAATGAGGTAACGACTTCAAGGCTCATATCAGAAAATAGGGATCTATATTGATCACTGAATAATAAAATTTGCTGTACGTCTATCCCTTAATTTTATTTTTGACCACGTCTGGAACTTTCTCAAGCCAATGTCTTTATTTTCGTTTTCCGTTGAATTCTTCAAGTCGAACACCAAATTGGATTATTTAATCAAACAGGTTCCATAAAACAAGATGCTCTTGAACATCCAAAGTGCTCTTTTATTCTTCCGCAAATCGAAAGTTAGGAGCAAACGCCTTGTTTTTCCCTTCCCGTGGTTTCCTCTTTCGCCTGGCGCATCGAACCATGAATTCGGTCATAAAGGGAGAAGAATAAATCAGCTCTGTAAACAGAAGATTTTCAGATAAAATACCGCGGCTCCCTCGGAAGCTTGATTCTGAATCGCTGTCGGGTTATCTATCTTCTCTCTTTCTCTGTCTCATTCTCTCTTGTCTAGACAACGCTATTCTTTGCTTGCGCAACGCTGTCGCACCACATGCGTACAATCCATGGTGAATTTCGATCACGCGTCGCCTGTTTGCTCCACTGCAACAATTTGTATTGTTAGTGTAACAATGTTGCTGACTAAGCTTCTAATCTCTGTCCTTAAAAGCAGCAGTCTAGGTATACTCCTATCCAAAAGCATCAGAACATTTATTTCATTCCCAAAATAAGAAGATATTTCATCAATTTATTTTCATTATGTATATTATGCATCGGTAGAAATTTGCATTGGGATGATAAACAAATTTGATTACACATGATTTAATCTCTTGTTCTACGATTTATTTTACAACTGAAATGATTAAAATTTCTTTGGCCTTAATAACTGGTTGCGTGAAAAAGGAAACTTGTATTTATTGTATATCTAAAGTATTAGCTTTATTCTTATATTTAAATATTAGTAATGAAATAGTTGAATTTTGTTTCGATTTAGAAGAAATGACGAACACCTATGTTTAGCAAATTCTGTTCGAAATCTCTATAAAATATAAAATATTGTTTGATGAAATTCTGTAATCTTTCGGGACATCAGTTTGTCAGTAAAATTTATTCTTGTACCTAAGTGTGAAACCCGCACAAAAGCGATTCATAGAACGGCTCTTTCAGGTGCGATTACGGTGTTCCGCAGTGTGCCGTTAATGAAATCATCGACGTAACCGCGGAAAGACATAAAACTGTGTTAGGCTTCACAGCAAACCGCTGGTCATTCATGTTACTCAGCGTTCCATTTTTCGAGAACGAAACGGGAGACACAACACGCTCTATAAATTTACTGTTCACCGACTTAAAAAAAAAGACTTATATTCGTCTTGGAAACATTTTCAAACCATACGATATATATTCAACATCATTGGCTTTCATGGATTTTAGTACCATTAATTTTTATCCAATTTTTTGCTTAATCTCTCTCAGTGATTATGACATTGTTGTACAGCAACCTAATGCAATTTAAATGATGAACTTTTATGTCTTCAGAATTAATTTCAGCCATTAGACACGCCTTCTGTATAATCGTTTTGTATATTTTCTATGTGAACAAATTTTTACCACATTTTGTTTTGAATATATTCGAATGGTTCAAAATTGTACAGCAACCTAATGCACTTTGAATGATGCATTTCGATTTGCATTCAAAATTAATTTCAACCATTAGACATGTCTACTGTATGATCATTTTGTATATTTTTTAGTGTGAACAAATTTTCACCACACTTTCTGTGTATGAATGTTTACCTCATTTTGTTCCGAACCATTTTCAATAGTTAACAATTCGTGCTACAACCTAATGCAGTTTGATCGTTCAAGGTGTGTTCACATTCAAAAAATATTTGAATCACTCGATTTGCAAGGGCAATACGATTGTCCCCTACATTTTTCACAGAGACTATTTTTTATTGCTGGCAAATTCGTCTAGATTTTGTCCACCGGTAACAAATCGTGTAGTAACCCAATGTAGCCTGAACGCTTTGAAATGACCGAGTATTATCGTCCCGCGAGTTGATTGGTGTGCGATCATACTTCGGGCTCCACAAAGCGTCCGCGCAATTACAGCTACTTTCTGCGGGCCGTGTATTGTGCCGGCCATCTGCATACAAACCGCGCCGGCATATCCAACACGCATGTTGATTAATATTAATTCCCTCCACAATGGATTTTGTCGCTAGGAGAGCGTGGGACCGTTCCTCTGTTGTGCCGTTGTTGGTTTTACACCATCGCGATAACCAGACACCCGTGAAATTCACACTAGAATTTCCCTGTTCGACGTCCACGATCGCCGATAACTCGATGTCTAACGGAACTCGAGCGTTTCTATTTTGTTCATTACCGTGGCAAACTTCTGCAGGAATTTTCCGCGCGTAAAAAAAGAAATTTAAACAATTCGTCCAATAATATCAGGTGCACAAATTAATTAGTAGCCCTTTCCTCGTGAATTTGTCGACTGAAACAATTGAAGTCCAGTTTAATCCTATTACATCAAAAATAATCTCCATTACATTAAGCGCATTTATTTCATGTACAGCTATGTCAACACTGAAGCAACATCGAGTAATTTTTGTAGCTTTCTTTTTTTACCGTTTTTACTTCTTCATTCTTTCGAAATAAAAGAAGAAGAAGGCAACAAGAGGCAACAAAAAGTTGCTCGATGTTGCTTGCATGTGGACGTAGCTTAATAAATGAATGC
Source organism: Sphecodes monilicornis (assembly GCA_913789915.3). Lineage (NCBI taxonomy): Eukaryota > Metazoa > Arthropoda > Insecta > Hymenoptera > Halictidae > Sphecodes > Sphecodes monilicornis. The sequence goes on along the minus strand of OU565285.1, from coordinate 10,025,192 downwards.
TTAATACGAAGAATGAAATATTTGGGATCAAAGTAAAGTTGCAATTAATTGTGTGGACCATGAATTAATTTGTACACCTGTCGTGTAGTTGCGAAAGAACAAATGATAGATGCACGCTGTTTTCGCTACTTTTTTACGCGTAGAAAAGAGAATATGGACAATTCGGTGAAAACTGTATCCTGTGGAAAACGATGAACGGTGTGAAGCAATGAGGAAGCATTCGCGCCAATATTTATTGCTGTTGCTCAGGAAGTTGTTAGCTGAAGTTATGATGCATTGAGTTACACTGAATACTGGGCTAGATGCACGAGATATGGACTGTCCCGTGCATATATATGGATGCAACAGAGGTAACACTAATATCTATAGGAACTACACCAGGTAACGCGTCTCGATCGACGACCGTGCTAAATTGGACGCTGATCGAACCAAACCGAACCAGTTTCAACAATCCAATTATTTTAAATATTCTGAAGTATTTAGCGCATTTTAATAGCATCGACTTCAGCGGCAAAGTCCCCTGAATGCAACACTAGCTTGAATTATATGGAAATATTTTATAGTCAATGCATTTTATGAACTGAAGATATGAAAGATCAAGGAACAGCAAAGAATTTTTGAAGCTACTAGATCGAAGAATCTGAACAATGTAAAGAATCCAATGTAATCTCCAGTGATCAAAGAACGTCAGGACATCTTTAAACCCACGCATTTTGACATGAGGCTTCAAGAGTCCTCAGTCTTCTATCATGTTTAAGATCTAAGAAGCATGTAGAGTTTATACAGAGAAAAAAGGTGAGAGCTATTTTGGGAACTTCATTAACCCTTTTTCAAGACAGCGGGTGACCATACTCCACATTTCCCAGACCATAATCCCCACACGCTTATTTAACAAAAATCCCGGAACAAATGTCGGGGGCCTAGTCTCTAAACAAAACGAAAAAGTCTGGAACGCTTACAGCAGGAAATTGAACACTTTCGAGAGATAATGGGGGAAGATCCCGTGTGCAGATTTCGCTGGAGCACGTGTGCCGCATACTTCTCTTATCATTACTGCTCCCGGTTTGCCAGCACTCGGCATAAATGATCGTTTTACTTGGATCCGCGCGTGCGTCTCTGCGCGAAATTGAATGGACCATCGGAGGCGAAGCGTAATCGATTAAAGGTTAACTATCCTCGGTTTCCTGCCGTCTGGCCTCCGGTGAGTTTACGAGTTTTGCCACCGAAAAACAGAGTGAGCTGCGTCGCGTGGTACCGGTCTCACGGGGAAACAAAGATCGTAATCGAACGCAGCCTCCCGATAGTTTACTGCGGCACGTCGCCGGATCTATGTACACAGAAGCCAACTAAGGGAACGAAGTGTTTCAATTTATCGCCGCATGCCAGCGACTCTCTGTACAGTTACTCGTGTGAACGCGGACTCTAATAACATTATAAATAAAGATACGAATCTCGGTGCGAGAGCGCGCGCGCGCGCTTCTTCACCCCGAGCTGTTTTCTACGCTCGAACGCGATACGGTGTCCGTTTACCATAGACATCGTACGATACTGCTTCCTCTCTCCTACCATCCACCTTCTTCTTCTTCGTCGTAGTCCCTTCCAACGAGCGATCAACTGACAATTAAGTGCCCCTCTGAAATGCTTATGAAGTATTCTTCATTATCATCGTGCCCCGCTAGCTTTTCCTACCAGCCGCCGGCCTCCTGGCTGTTAATGATCATTCTTTTCGATATCTGAACGAGGATCTAGCCGCGAGATTGAATTATCGGGTGGACACGGAAGCTCTGCTCTTCGTTCCGTTCGGAATTTTTCTACGGAAAACCGGTAACGGTACGGTATCTGCGCTGGTTGCGTTAGAGGCAGAGAATTATAAGCCTGAGACGGTGTTGCGGCGAGTTTTCTTAGATGGTTCGATGCAGAAGTATTTTGGGTTTGAGTATATGGAGGCATGAGGAATTTTGGATTCGACTGGACCCCTTGGACTTCACTTCGACCTCTCAGTATCTATGATTCTTGATCATTTTCTGGAGGAATTCAATCCGTAGGTCTTTGGATTTTATGAACTTTGAGGACTCTATGGACTCAATGGACTCTATCGACTCTTCTTAGATTCTCTGGACTCCTCAGAACTCTTGGGCTGCTTGGACTTTTTGTACCCTTTGGACGCTCTGCATTTCCTGGACTTTCTGGACTTTTCGGACTTCTTCGGACTCTTAGACTTTTTGGACCCTTCGGACTCTTACACTTTTTGGACTCTTAGACTTTTTGGACCCTGTAGATTTTTTGGACTTTTTGGACTTTTTGGACGTCTTGAACTTCTTGGACTCTTTCGGCTCTTGGGTATTTTTGCACTCCAAAGTCTACTTGGTTTCAGCAAGGTCATGTGCATAAAGCACACGAATGTCTAGTTTTCTGAAATCTTCTAAATCTCTGGAACAATTGCATTAAATCTTCCCAATCTTACCTTGGCAATAATAAGTTAATACCTATTCTGTATTTTACCGTATTATTTAAAGGTCTTTAAAAATTGCATAATAAAACCAACATAGGGTTATTCCGCATGAAGAAATGAATCGAAAATATTGAATAAAGTTTTTCCATTTAGGGCTGCGTTTTCGAGAAAACTGAGTTTGAAAAGTGTCTGACTATGATTGGCCAAATCCCCTTCTTGACGCTTGGGCGACCTTTGAGCTTCAAAACTTAATTTCCTAAAAATCCAACCTTTCGATTAAAAAAATAATATTGAATATTTTTTCTTCAGTTTTCCCGTAGAATTCGTCCATATTGACTTCCTAGCGAATATCAGTTTGCCTCAGTTTGCTTCAAACGCAATTTGTCTTAATAGCGAATATCAGCTTGTCTCGTACAACAGAAGGATTTCAAACGTAGAGAATGCAGGGAAGCGTAATTTTTCTCCACCCGAGTTTTCAAACGCAATTTTCACAAATTAGACCTCCCTACAAAAAATAGTATTCTACATTCTCGTTTTAGTTTTTCCGGTAGAATAAGCCCAACCTATTTTTGCCGCAAATATTGGGTTCCTTAGTACGATATAGGGCCCTTTCAAACGTAGAAAGTATCTGGAAATGTAACTTTTCGCGAATTGGAGCAAATTAACGGGTAACCTCTATGTACGGCGGTCTGGTGTAAGGTCAGGGCGATAAATCGTGGCTCGTTAGCCGGCAGGATAGCAAACAAAAGCCCCCACGAAACTGTTCCGAAGAAACGAATTGTTTCGGAGAGCGTTCGGCACGCTCTTCCGGTCGTTGATTTTTCGTTGTTAGACAAGCCGCGCAGCGGCGCGGCGCTGCGATGGCGTCGGCGGCAGTGGCGTCGGCTGCGGTTCGTTTTTCTTTTTATGTTTTTTCTTTCGCCTCGACGGGGTCGGTCGCGCTCGTTTTCCCGCGGCCACTAAATCAATCGGATGATAAACGGTGATAGGGTATATCGGAAACAATGTACAATGGGGGTTTCTCGCCTATTGTTACGAATTATCGCCGGTGATCGTTCGTTTCTTTAATAAGCGACCTGCACCCTGGGGCCTTTTGTTTGGGCGCGGGCATATCGCGGTTTCCGCGAACATGGAAACGCGGTCTGAAGCCGTCACGAACAGGCCCACGAAGACGAGTTGTCTCACGACGACACAATGAACAGGCAGGAACGGTCCCGGATCGAGACTCGCAGATTTATTGCGGCAGGAAGACTTTGCCCTACGTAATTATTTATCTAGCGCGATACAGACCGATAGATCGACAACGCAACGCGACTGGATTATCCGTTTCGCGCCCATTGTTGCTTCTAAACGCTGATAAATCCACCGACGATTTACTTCTAACGATCGACCGGTCTCTCTATGAGCCTATCGACGAATCAGTCTATGTAGAAATCGGAAAAATGGGATACGTTGTGCAGAATTCTCTATTGTTGCCTCAGGATGCTGATAAATCGACCTACCACTCGTTCGTGACTATTGATACGTGTCCATGATCTGCTACGATTTTTTTAAATATAAAATAAATTGCTTCATTCACTCGTAGATACCAGAATTTGCGCTGTTTCTTAGAATATAAAATAAATGGTTCCTCCGCTTAGAAAGTGAATGAATAGCGTCCAGTCTAAAGGACTGCCCATGTCCCACCGTCGCATCCAGAAAATGTAAAAAGATGGACCAATAATTTATACTGTTCGTAACCAGTAGTTTGTATCCAACCCATCATTCGTCCATGCAATAAGTGTGCATATTGCACGCTAAAAAGAATGAAATTAATGAGGCGAAATAAACTACCTGACTGCACACGAAAATGATTAAAATGAATATTACAAGTGCAAAGAATATAAATATATATAGATGTATATACAGGACGAGTCACCTACGCTTGCACCTCAAATATCTTTGATGTTTCTGAAGATACGTAAAATATGGTAAGGATAAAGTTGAATGGTACAATGGGGCTGACACGATACCAAAAAAGATTTTATTTTTATGTCATTTTTTTTAGAGATATCAAGGTCACCTTGACTTTTTTTAAATGGGACCACGCTTTTTTAAACACCTACAATGATAGTCCCTTTCATTACGAATTCAGTGGCTACAATTACTGTGACTATAATCAAGGTCATTCAAGGTCGCGGACAGAGATAACGTATAAGATTTATCATCGATACATGCCTGTCAACTGGATTTGAAGGAATGTTGAACTCTATCCGTGACCTTGCATGACCTTGAGTAATTATAGTCAATGAATGTGTAATGAAAGGGACTAACATTGTAGGTGTTTAAAAAAGGGTGGTTCTATTTAAAAAAAAGTCAAGGTGACCATGATATCTCTAAAAAATGACATAAAAACAAATTTTCTTTGGCACGTGTCAGCTCCATTCTACCATTCAATTTTGTCCTTACCATATTTTACGTATCTTTAGAAACAACGAAGATATTTGAGGTGCCATCGTTAGGTGACTTACCCTATATATAGATGTATATATATGTATATATATATATATATATATATATATATATATATATGTATATATAAGATACGGTCGGACTCAATCAATTAGCGTTGAAAGATTTTATTACCAACGAAGCCAAACGAATAATCAGTGCAATTTGTTTTTACGTCGAGAAAATTTTTCTACCGGTCATTTTGCTTCTGTAACGTGTGTAAATTATATTCTCGTTTCTCCGGAACGTTTGCTCGATTAATTACAAGCATTGATCCGCGAGGATAGCTTCTTGCTAGGACTTTTTTTCGCGTTAGATCCGCTCAGCCGATAAGGAAACAGCGTTTTTTCCAAGGCGAACGCGGAGAGGATGTTTTCTCACCGATTCGAGGCACCGGGAACGGTTCCTTCTCTGCCCGGTCAATTAATGTTCGTTAATAACAGGCTCGTCAACGAGGCCCGTGTAATTACACGACGATTAAAGCGCGTGGAAGACAAAGTGGCCGATCTGCGGGTCTGCACGCGGAAAACGGGCCGCAGGTATCAATTTCTTATGTAAATATCGCGGCGAATAAGGCGGAGATGTAATTGAGCACTCAGATCGCTAGTGAAACTTTCACCTGCGCTTCCGATCGCGAATTAATCGATAGTGATCGATTCTGCCCGATTTTTGAACCGTCGCGCGTCGCCCTCGTATTCACTCCTGAAGTATTTAAAAAAAAATGTTTTTCGCGTCAGGAAAATTTCGAATTTGACATAGAAAATAGTCAAACAATAAAGAATCCAATTATCATCTCAATTTTCTTCTATAAAGTTATAATTCGTAAAATTGTGAATATTATTCTTTTTCAAATCTCTTAACTGGAAATTAAGTATATCATTTCTTAATTTAAATTGCAGTTAATCTTCTGCATTCTTTGCGATGCATTATATTATTCCTTTGTGAAGAGTGTTTGTTAAAATTTCGAGTCTCTATTCAGGTGATATTTCACCATATAATTTTGTCCAGATGCTATTAAAGATGTCCTCGTTAATTGTATTAGTTACAGACGCCCCGCTTTAGCAAAACAAGTCGTGCGCAAACAAAGGATGCTTCCGAATAAAATTATCTCCGTATAAATAAACAATTGTGAACAGAATGATCAGCTAAAAAAGAAAGGAGGCTAGTGTGTTGTGTAACTCACTGTGCTAATTTTATTCGGTCTCACCCACTCTGCCTAAATTATTTGTACAAAATGTACAATTAGCACACGAATCTTCAGGCACAATAAGAAAGAAGGTCAGTGTGTTAGATAACTTTCCGAAAGCGGTATTGTAATCTATCTTCTGTGACGACTAATTTATTTGTAACTAATGAACGCAACGCCTGACAGAATCAGTCTAGTTTCGTAGACCTAGATTCGGTCTCGAGGATAATTAAAACCACAAGTAATGTATTTCACGAGTGATCAACGAATAACACGGTCTTTAGCGCTATTTATTAACACGTTTTTGACAGGCAAATCAATTATTACAGCACATCGATTAAATCGTCCTGAGAATGTGCAGAATACAAAAAAGTAAGAAAATTGGACATTTAACCTCTCACATAATCATTTCTTTCGGTGCAACGATCATTAGAATGTTTTTGCAGCTAATAATTATGTACGAGAAAAAGACAAATGCATATTTATTGAATGTTTACGTTTTGTATAATAGCTGGACTGCTGGATTTATGTATTTACGATAAGTATAGGGAGGCGAGATTTAAATCACTGGGAACACTCAAACAATTTAAAAATATTAATATACTATTTTCATCATATTAAAATTATTATTAATAGGATCTTGCAAACGATGCACAAGATTTTTATCTTTCGATAAATATTTTCAATCTAATAATAACTTAACGTAGATAATAATAAAATAGAATTTTAATTACATTTAAAAGAAACAAGTAGAATCTATGTTTAAAGTTTAAAAAGTTGAAAGTAAAAAAATATTTATTAAATTTTTGAACCAGAATATTATTGAATGATTCAAACAAAGGTTCTAGAAATTAGGTATTAGCTACAATTTTTGCATAGCAAGGGTCAGAGAATAATTGGGCCAGTTCTTTTATTTTATTGAATTCTTAAGTGGAACTCCCCATGGGGGGTTATAAAGCTATACATTAGGATTAACATAATGTCTGATATACAATTGGTTAATATGACTTCTTCCAGTTATACATTAGTAGTGTAGGTACAAATAATTTTCTGATGAAAGTATTGGGTCCAAGTTTGTCTTTGTTGTTGAGATTTTCGTTCCGCGAATGAAAATTGCTATTTTCTCGTGTTAGAGCCAACTATGACTGTGCTGTGAAAACACGATATTATCATTGGCAGCAGCCGATGGTGTGGCAGTCTCTTTCAAGCTGCAACATTGAACGGTCCTCGGTGCACGTGCTATTGTGGCCGCGCGTCTGATTGCGTGGAGGATCCTAATGAGGCGAGGAAGCTTCTTTCGCAATTGATTTGCGTCAGCGTAATGCGCACTCTGTCTCTCCTTCTTTCTCCCGCTTCCCCCTTCTACCCCTCTCTTTCTATCTATTACAAACAGCTCGTCATCTTTCCGGTTGATTTCAAAGGTATAAAGGTACACGACTGCGAGCGAAATGCAATCGCGATCAATTTCACAGGCAATTTTTATCGGCGCTCATTAAGACGCTCGATTAATCTGCTGTGCCAAAAATCCAATCACTCGAGAGAAATTGCACAAACTATTTGTAACAATTTATACAAAATTCAGCACGCCTTCTATTTGTATCTTGCTCCAAAATTGCTCAAATTCTGAGATTCGGAATTAATTACTCAACTTTACGTGTTACGTTCTAATTACTCCATTTTTTGAATTATGCAGACTAAGTTTAATATTCTCTTAGTGAACATTTTAATTTCTGATACCATGAAGCTTGCATTGAGTTTTCAAAGTTTTCTCTATTTTATAAGTTATCCAATATTTTTCTTTATTGTTTTTCAAGTGTGATTCTTACTTTAATAGATTGGAATTAATTACTCAACTTTACGTGTTACGTTCTAATTACTCCATTTTTTGAATTATGCAGACTAAGTTTAATATTCTCTTAGTGAACATTTTAATTTCTGATACCGTAAAGCTTGCATTGATTTTGTAAACTTTTCCCTATTTTATAAGGTATCCAATATTTTTCTTTACTGCTTTTCAACTGTGATTGATACTGCAATTGTTTGTGTGTTTGTTAAGAAAAATTTTAATGTGTTACTCCTCCAGGAATTTTCTAGACGATGCAAAAAAATGTACCTCATTCAAATGTTTATAAAGCATCCGATAAAAATGACAACTTGTATACAGATCCGCAGTCAACCGATTTCGAAAGCAGTTTGCATTGCAGACATTTTTCGAAGTTTCCAAGATTTCTTGTGTCCCCAGGTATCCCGTTGAATGTAAGACAATCCTATTATCTTTGAAATTGTTTCTCTTTCTGCACACAACAATATACAATGAGATTTATTCAGAAAAAGGTTCGTAGCTTCCTGAAATTACCGGGAAAAAGATCAGAAAGCCGGATAAGCTTCACGCCTTCCAGTTTTTATATGGGAAAAATGGCTGTATCTTGAGGAAAAATAATGATTGGACGCCTCGCGTGCTAATAATACTTAGCCTGAAATCCTGCTCGCAATTAAAGTAGCGCTCTCGAACTAATAATGCGAGGAAACCGTATAATGTATGACAATGGATTCATGACGCCTTCCATTAAGCAGATCATTGTCTAATAAGAATTGTCTGCGGTCGTTGGAAGATTCCGTGCTCCTTGGAATTTCACATCTTCCGGAGATTCGCATGAATTTATTAAATGCATCAATTCCTCCCACTTGAATCATCTCATACTTCGACCACTTAATTCTGAATCATAGAGAAAACATTTTCTCCAGTCGAATAATCAAAAATTAAATATAACACCTAAAATAATTAAATAAAATTATCTCAACTGAGGGTTGAGTATCTCTTTAATAGTAACATAGTACTGTTTCCACGATTTGTAAGGAATTGGATTAATAAAATTGCTTTCTTCGGATAAAAATCGCAGTGGGTAAAAGTCGTTGTTTTAGACTGCAAGGGGCTCGTAAACCTAAACTGCATGGCTAGCGAAGATCAAATTATAACTGAGAAAGAATGTATCTTCTTCAGCGATATTAGATCCCATCTCTCACATTAGCGTATCAAGTATTTCAAAACTTTTGCTTCATCTAAAACCTGCAATAATAGCCAAGATGTATTCTCATTTTCCAAACACGACGTTTATAATGTATTTCAAAGTACAAAATGCTACCATAAGTCATTATTTATTCCTCGGATCGGAGCGACATTATTAAAAATAATTGCTATCGTCCCTCGCAATTACAGAATTGATCACAAACGTACTAAAGGAACTTTTACCAATAAATAATTACTATACCTTCGACAATAGCGATTTACAAAAATTCATGAATGTAGTGCATAGCTGTGTGAAACTCTGAAAAACTTCATCAAGGTACATTACTCACTTCGTTAGAAAAATATTCCCAAAGATGAACTCTGGAGGTTAGTCGAAAGATCGGAGTGCATTTCAACCTGTAAGTGCATCGGCGCATAACCGACGGCGTGTACGGTGTCGATATTCGCAGATTTTCAAGAACAGAGATGAAGAGAGATGCTCTCATTGCGGAGAAGAGGAGACACTGATCTCCCCGTATATTCAGAGCAGAGAAGAAGCGGGATTCGCACTTAGAGCGTCTGACAATTTGATTGCTATCCGGCAGCGGTATCGCAACATCGTCGAACCGGGCCAGTACCTGTACACCGGCCGATTTACCTTGATTTACACGTGATCGCGATGCCGGATACCCCGTAATTGAATCATAGCGCTCTTACCCATGTGCATTCTTTACACGTTACACGGTTAATCGTGCGCAGCCCTTACACCCCTGCCGTTTGCGATTTTGGAGGTCGAACATGGACACTGACTTGCCTAAAATCTATTAAACTTCGCCCAAGTCCTCCTTGTCAATAATGGATAAGTAGACTGAGAATTTGTGTGCAAAATAAAAATGATCTATGCCAATTTTACTTGACATAGAACACCCTTAAAATTGTATTTATTCTCGCAATAATTTTAATGGTAGTCCTAAATTATTCCGATGTATTCAAGAATCGTTTCATTAGCCCTTCAACAATTTTAACAGCTAACAAAATAATGTTTTATATTTTTTAATTTTAATCATGACATTTTGTTCCACCATGCAACAATCGTTTCAATAAATTAACTTCGCAACGTTCTCACTTGGAAAATTTAACTGTTTAACAGCCAACAAATTGATTCACTGAAATGCGTATTTTGATATATTTAACAGAATATATTTGCGAATTCGTTCGAAAATTTTTATTTCACATTATGAAACACATATCCAATAAACTTTCACATTCTAATTACGACTGAAAAATGAACGTAATTATAGTGACTGTCGGTGTATCTCGCCATTTTTTTAACGAGGAAGCTACAGTAATTCGGTGTCGTTTATCATACAGTAATAAAGATTGAGCAATCGGTTCATTAGCGAATTAAATGCAGATTGTTAATCAGTTCGATTTTATTAGTTAATTAGTGGACGGATTTTTGCGCGAATCGTTTGACTAATTGGCGAAAGTAATTGGGTCTCCTATCGATCGAGAGAAAACGCGTTTTTCAGTGTCGGAAGTCCACGAGGATAAACAGTTCCCGATATTGTTCGCCGCTTGCGGCGGAAATGGATAACGCGGACCGATTAGCATGCAAATTCGCGATGACTTTCTCGTTAGAGGATCTGGTTGCTCTATCACGATCGAGAGACTGCATTGTTGATGAAACGCGGAAGAAGTCGCTCGGGTGCAGACTCCTTTGGACAGATGGCGCCAGTCTGCCTGCTGCGAATGCATTCTGCACACTCCTAACTCGCACAGTACCGTAGACATTCACCTTCATCACGGTCGCCGGTGACCATCGCTCAATCTTCAGCCTACACAATTATTTTTTCTATTTAAACACTAATATTTATTGCAATTTTCACAAAAGAACCCTACAAAGTAAAATTTTCAATACCTGAATTTATTTCTAATTTCCCAGGTTGCTAACTTAACTTTTGAACTGGAAAAAATTGTGACAGAAGATCAAACCTTTCCGGTTAAAATAAAAAAAACTTCAACTAGATCCGACTAACAATTTTCGAGATAAAAATTCATAAGCACAACTACTACACAAAGTACATCGAATAAGATTAGACGGAAACTGTAAAATTCTACGGCTTGTATTTTATAAACGAATTCGAATTCGACAATGTGATGACATAAACTCACTCTAATTTTTCATACACTACCATGTACTGTATTTTTAAAAAAATGCCAGTCATGAAGCCGAAGATATACGCAAGAAGGGACATCATTGTTAATAGTTGAATGCACTCTCGGAGGAATGCAATTTCCTCGTTCTACGGGAGTTTGGATTGCCTATTTGGGATGTTAAGAAATTTCGTGTTGTTGTAGATAACGCTCATTAGAGATGCATGAAATTCGCAGTATTTCAACTGCAATGACGATGCACCCATCGAGCGCGTCCAGCGATGCATTTTGCAGGAATAACGGAGAAAACGTCGTGGTCAAGTGTCGAGTCCCATAACGCAACGAGAGGTCCGGCATCGGTGGTGACATGACTCGGTCGTTGATGAAAGAGTCATTCAATTAACCACTAGCTGGGAATGACGAATCAAAGCGTCCGGACGAACAAGGGATCTAACGAAACTCGAGTTTGCGAACTCGTCTTTTCTCTTGCATCTCGCCGACGACAGTGATTTCATAGTCACGAGAGCTTCGGGAATCGCAGCTGTGAGTTCGACGACGACAATCGTTGCTTGAAAACCGATAAAGCGTAGTTTCTACGCTGCAGAATGCACAATGCAATGCGAATCTTGCATCAAAATATAGTAATATTATTCTTATTGAATACTGCGCGCTATTCAGTCCAAGTTTACGATGTAGGAACAGTGAAAACAGTCATTTTCATTATTTTTGCCTTCGAGGATTCACTGTAGGTACAGGACTGATTATGGATCTAATGGAAAAATAAATTATTCAATACAATATATAATTGGTTAGAGAAAGTTTAACAGCGAAAGGTTTTCACTAACTTAATCTTAATACTTGCAAATCCTCGAAAACAAAACCTCAAATGTAATCATTCTGTTTATTTCCGTAGAACTTTCCGTAGAACTTTCCAGATTTCCAAATCTGCACAATTAATTGTCAATCTAATGAATATACTGTAGAATTTATTAAAGAAAGTTCAATATCAGGATTTCGCTAACATGATTGCCAATCTCGCAGACCCTCGACACTAAAATCTTGAATAAACGCACTTTGACTGTTCTTGGTTATATTTTAATAAAAAGGAATGGAGGTAATGAAAGTTTACTTGGCGAAAGGACTTGATTAACCGGGATCTGATCATGGATGACCGAGGAAGTTAATGGTAAATCGCAAAGTGTTCTCGAGCACGAGTCATGTTCATAAAATATCTCATTTGATAAGGGTCGGCATGGTTTCGTTATGAAAGCGTGCGTCGGCTGTAAAGGAATTTATCGTCGAAAATCGTAATCGGACGGTATTAAAGGAACGCAAGAGAAGTGAAAATGGGATGAGGTTTCGCCCCGTGATATGTAGGATTTTCACTTGGCGGGCGAGCGATCACGCGAAGCAATTCGCGTGAGATGAAAGTACGAGGAATGAGTGGCCGTCGCGGATTCGCGAGATAAGTGCCGCGAGCACGGCACCCAATAAATTCTACTTCGCTTTTGTTGGACAGCTTTGCCTCATCATCGGGAAAAAATGATTGAACGATAGCATACTGTTCCATACACATCTGTGACAATTATTAGCTTATGTTCTCCTGAGAAAAAAATGGATAAAACGATGAACTGAGGGTGCAATTCTCATAATTTTAGAAAACTAAGGGTCTATTCAAAGCGGTAGGGATGCAAGATGGTACAACTCTGCAGGTCCTCGAAAATGCAATGGGCCTATATTCCAATGTTTTTGGGAAAACAATGGGTCTACGTTGCAGCAGTTTTGTGCATACGAAGAGCCTGTATTCAAATGCATTTTTTAATACAATTGACTTGTATACCAACAGCTTTGGAATATAAACGACCCGCATTGCAAGGTCATGAGAATTGCACAGAATCTTAGAAATACTTCAAAGATGTTAGAGCCAGACCCCCAGAGCTTCATAAATACAAAGTTCCAAGTCTCCAAATTTCAAGGTTCCAATTCGGGGAGAGTACGATTTCCGTGGCCCCTCGTTTTGAGGTTATATTTGTGTTCATGGGGTTATTTCAAGAAGAAAATGTATATATAACATGGTGTCAAATTGGCCTGATTTAGCCAGTAAAGTAGATTTCCTGCTTTTTATAAATTTGCAAATATCTCGGTAACTATGCGAAAAATGGCAAAATATCAAGAGACCATTTTTGTAAAAAATGAAATTTTATTCGCATAATCTTTGCATTGTAGCTGTCATTCAGAATTCGAACTAGTAATGGAAAAATCATGTGAATAGAATGAGTTGTGGTTAGGTCGTGGAGGGGTGCGGAGCAAAACGAGGGTCCACGGAAATCGTACTCGTGCCTCCAATTCAAAGAACTCACCACCACCCAGAAACAATCTCCGCAGCAAGAATTAACCCTAGTCCCGTCCAAGAACATCCCACCTTCGACCCCGGACCAAGAGGCCAAAAAGGACAACTGGCCTACCACTCTTTCAATCGAAGAATCAGCACGTCCCGCCTGTTCCTCCGATAAATCCCAGTTGATACGGGAGCGTAGAGCGAATCCCGCACGCGTCTGCTTCATTCACAGTGGCAGGCCGGGGCTGGAGTCGATGGCAGGCAGTTCGATTATCCCCTCGTCGAGTCGACGTGAGCGTACTGGCGGCCGTCGTTATCACGCATGCCCGCGCGGTGTGCGCCGCTGGTAGAGTGCCGGGCACAGTGTCGGCTCCCGTAGAAACGGCAGATATTTTGACAGTACGCCGCCCTGCAACCTCCGGTTTATGCCTGCACGTCGCGACCCTTTCCTCGGTGTCACTTCGCCTTTCGTTTCCTGGATCTTTCACTGACAAACAAAGAAACGGTTCGCGCAACCAGCTCGACAATAGCCACCATCTAAAACCGGGTCAGTCGATAGACGACGAGGACGACGGCGACGACGACAGAACAGTCCTCGCGGTGCATCATGGTGTTAGTGCGATAGTGCTTTCCTCCGGGCAGCCAAAGGTTAGCTGTGGGGTTCCAGGGTGGGGGTAGGGTCTCGTCCAGTAAATTTGGAAGACCTCCGAGACGGATGTAAAGGTGTCACGCGACGACTACAACTCGGGGGTGTGTTTTCAGGTCGCGTTGATCTTTCCAAGCCCGGGCACATCGATCGTCCGCGAATAAAAGCCGGCCAACCGGTAACCGTCGGTGCTCTGTGGATCCTCAGTGAAGTGCCACCCTATTTCCCCAGTGTTTCAATGTCTCAAAAAATTTCTCGACCGTCATGTATCCCTATATATATAGTGATTCTCTCGTCCTCTCCGCATAATGGATACCTCGTCCGGTTGTTCTCCGCATAGTGATCGCGAGGTCGCGAACCACGGGAAGCTTGGGAACGATCCCGCAGGGACCCGGCCCCGGCGATGAACATTCGCGAGGGATGTTATTAAACGGAGCACGCGAGAATTATCGTTTTAACGTGGAGTCTGTGGTTCCGAGCTGTCCGAGCGCTCTACCTCGAAACAAAGCAGAGAGAAGAGGCAAACGACGAAGTAGAGACGAAGAAGAGGTAAAAATCACCCGGAAGGCCTTGGGAAGAAGGCGAATATCCGAGCGACTTCTCGGGCCCAAGCTATTCTCTCATTCTCTCTCCCTCTCTCTCTCTCTCTCTCGTGCATCCCGAGTGGGCGGATGCCGCTGTCCATACCAAGGACACGTATCCTCGGGCGCGAGGCCGGAGAACAATGAGGATTTCAGCGTGGAGGCTCGCGAGGATGCCGTGTCGGGAATGCAAAGTCCATAGCGTCTCGTGTCGGTCGTGTTCCTCGTCCTCGGGTCCGTCCTGCTGCTCGTCGTCTTGGTCGTTCTCGTTGAGACGCGTCAACGAAACTTAGCCCGGTCTCTCCATCTCCCTCCCCCTCTCACTCTTTCTCTCTCTCTCTCTCTCTCTCTCTCTCTCTCTCTCTCTCTCTCTCTCTCTCTCTCTCTCTCTCATACACTAGCTATTTTTCTCGCTCCTCCTTGCTTCGGCTCTCTTTCTCTTCGGGTCTCTTTCTCTTTCTCTTCGGGCCCGTTTCTCTGGGAGAAGCGAGGACCGTGCACACCGTGGGAATAAATCGACCGGCCGGGTGACACGAGAGAGAAGCTAGAGAACAGGAGGAAAGGAGCCGCGGAGCGAAGCCAACGGCGAGCCAACCTCACGATAAAAGAGAGGCTAACGAGCCGAACAGGATGAGTCACTTCGACTGGAAGCTGCTGCGCCGGAAGAAGGTACATACATACCTTGTCTTCGGACGCGAACACACTTTCCGTGTGCTCCTATTCCGAACTCCTGACCCCTCGCATGCCCCGTCACCGTTACTCGACTTATCGACCCGTGAAAAATACGCCGCGGGGGTGGATATCGCCACGCAGAGACCCGCCGGGCCTCGAAATGGATCACGGGACCGCGAGAGACAGGGGACGTCGCGCAAACCCCGACGTCCATTTGTCAACGGAACCGAGAGTACGTCCGTGGGCACACGAGACATGTCAACGGACCTCTCTCACCTCGCGCCCTCCGGTGTCAGCGCCGGTCAGATAACTGGCGATGCGCAATTCCTGCGATTTCCGGTCAAGGTTTTTGCGAAGCACTCCACGACGAGATCGTGGGCTAGCGCTTTTTCGTGCAGCTTTTTTGCTGTTAGAGCTGGGGACAATGTTTCGAGTGCAACCTGTGACGCAATACGTGTATTATTCTAGATGATTGTATTTGCGTGTTAGACAAGGATTTTGGAATTGTTGCCAGACGAACGAAGCGTTCAATTGTATCTTGAGGTTGCAGATGCAGTTTGGTTAAGCGTTTTTGTACTTTTGGAGCCGTTTTATGTGTCAGGTTCTATCGAATTGCATTTATTTTATTGAGGAGGCATTTTGAAGGAATTTCTAATAGAAAGGATCGTCGAATTGAGTTTTAAACATTTTTTTAATTGTTGTCGAGGTGATTCGTTGCTAGAAGGCGATGGATTAGGTTGCTGATCTTTTTACTGTTTCATGTTCAATTTTATTCTAATGAATCCATAGTTTTGCTGATTTGTTCCTCTCAAGTTGACAGTCCTAGAAAAGACTAAGTCTGTGATGACTAGACTGCGGAACTTTCTGGAAAATAAAAATATTATATATCGATTGTCAGATAGCGTTTTTTAATTTCACTATTGTTTGTACCAATCTAAATTCGATCTATCCATTTAGTTTTTAAATGCAGCAAATTCGCTGCCTAATGAAGACCTAAACTCAATTCACCTTCGTTTGAGCAATTATTTCGAACAAAGGCTCCAGTGTCCTGATGATTAGTGGCGCCACTTAAAATCGCTGTACCATTATTCAAAATATAGTGGTTATATTACTAAATTTGCTTGTATTTAACAAATTGGTAAACATTTCAGTATTGTATGAGGTATCATATAAATTTCATATTCACAAAATGAATTAAAATCATATGGAATGGAAATATTTTATGTCAGAAGAAATGTTTGATTTATTAGTGAAAATTATTCCGAGTGCAAAAGGTTAATTCTTTAAATTTGATTTAGTATGGGCCCCGTACCATAGACAGAGATCAAAGTACAACAGAAAATTAATCCTACAATTTTGAAAGATTTAAATATACAATTTTTGATGTCCAAAAGATTCGGTATGAAAGTGTACAGAAGCATGTGTATACAGATCGTATGTAAATTGTAACGATGTAAAGTGAAGGTTCGCAGAGTGTAGGGGAGAGTGTGCGCAAGCTTAGGTTGATGGTCGAGCTATTAGATCAAAATGGAGGCCCTCCCATGATCCCCGGACGCTTCCTTTTCCATTTTCTGAACATTCTACGTCGGATGCAGGTCTCCCGTCGGAACTAGGGCACCGGGACTTAATCGGTTTTCTAGAAAGTAGCCTCCGCCATTACATCGCGAGGCGATTGCTTCGTTCCTCGTCGAATCGCGGAAGCCGATGGAAGCGTTTTGCTACGGCAGCTTTCGAATTGAGTCGGGTTGTTACTCGTTTTTCGACCATGCTCTCGCAATTTGTTCGAGTATTGACGCTGCTTTCGACCAGTTATTATTACTACTCCCACACATCCGCGTACGCATTACTTCACTTGGAATGGTAATTCCGGTTGCTACTGGATGTTGAGAACCGAAACATCAACATTAGTACCAAATAATTGTTTTTAAACTCTCTTCTTTGCAGTTTCTTGACATAACGATGCACTTCTGGTGCGTTGTTCTGCAATTTTTTTTTCAATGAATAGAGTGTACTCGCAAACAAATATTGGGTTCTTCGGAAAGTAATTTCGTTTTTTCAAGGGAAAATGAAGACGATGTTTCACTATTTATTTATTTATTCGGTGATGTTGTGGCAATTTTGTTCTATGATGTTGTGCCATCTTTCTAGTAACTTGGAGATCCCATGTTCGTAGAATTCCTGTTTTTATTAGCAAATAATGGAGTTGTATTATTTTTGACGCCTTCATTTAAAATGATAGTTACACCGCTTAAAAAGTGTTGGAAAGATCGAAATAAATGGTAATACGACGGTACACCCTCTCTGTAAACAGGATACATATTTTTCCCTGCTCGCATTGCGTTTTTACCATACCCGTAACAAAAGAGCAAAATGTGACGGATATGCTCACTTTGATTTTGCATATTTGATGCGATGACAAAAGATTATAAAGTTCTATAAGGCACGAAATGACGTCCAAAATGTCAGTTCTGAAAATATACAATGCTTTTGCGACTTAGAATAATGTTAAGTAATAATAAATGGAAGCAATACCATCTCTACACGAAAAACGAAATTACTTTCCGAACAACCCAATACAATTTCTTTCCTTATTAATTTTCATCGTTTCAATCAATTTTATATTATTACAGTCGATTCTCATACTTCGAAGCAATTTTGCGTCACAGTTTATAACAGTCATCTGTCCGAACATGTCACGAATGCATATCACTTTCTCAACACCATGTACGACATCGTATCGCGTGTGCTTTCTCCGTCATCGACGATAATACTCGACGCTCTCGTACATCGTTGAAAAACCAGGATCCCGGACGAGCCTCGGTTAATTAATAACCGAATTACCACGCAGCCGAGGGACACGACAAGCTCCTCGTTTTCATGCTTTCGACATAAATGTAATATGGCCTGTCTCTCGCGGCTTGTTCCCGCGTCCGTTCCCATTCCCTTCGTTCGCTTCTGGTTTCTGGATCCGCGACGGTGGCCCGACATCCTGTAAAATGTATAACAAACTCATTTCCAATTAATGGTCCCTCGAAACGTGGGTAACTGAGGTAATATACACTGATCCACGGGGATCGTGAGCCGTTCTGCGATCCGATGGGTGGCTGCGAACGTGTTCCTTGTGCTGAAGATGAAAGTCGTTGCGACAGAATCACTGTTCGTGAGGTAATCGTTCTCCGGATGCGAATTTTAATGGGAATCGGAGCTAATGTTGTTCCTTTTCATTCAGTTCGGTTGCAAATTCGTCTCAATGTAATTCTATAGAAAATCATTTCTTCAATTGTGGAAGAGCTATTTTTTGTTGGAACGGTTCTGTGGAGCTCGAAATTAAAAATGGAGGGTTTCATGATTGATTTAATACATTAATTGAATGTTGACTTAATAAATTCATATAATGTTAATTTAATACATTGATTTAATATTAATTTAATACACTGATTAAACACATTCATTGAATGTTGACTTAATACATTGATATAATGTTAATTGAATACATTGATTTAATATGAATTTAACACTAGAACTAGCGGGGGTGTCTGAGTGACTTGTTACTGATTTCTTCTTCCACGGTTATTGAAATCATAAGAATGTTTCGATGCAAAATTTTTCAATGTACGTTTCTATTGAAGCACATATTAACATAAAAATTTCACGAAATATGAATAAATGTAATCTTGTTGTTATTATAAAGCAATGTATATTAATGTGATTTAGTGCTCGGTAGTTCTAGTGTTAATACATTGATTTAATATTAAACGCAGCACCACTGGTAAAATGACTGATTTTATATATTATGATATAATACATTGATCTAACATTGATTCGATATTACTTCTTGTTTGAAAAGTTCTTGCCACGTCATGTAGTAAACCAATTGTTCGAATTTCTCAAGAAAGTCCAAGTCGTTTGGTCGAATATTAAAAAAGTTATCGTCTTTTTAAATGTGTCCGAATATTAATGGGAGTGACCGTATAAACGCTACAGTATACAAATAATATTCCCCAGAATTCAGTTAACTTTGTGCTTAATGCTATGCCGCAGGTTTCCGTGCAAAATAAAAATCGTCTACATCAATAGCAAAAGGCAGGCGCCATTTAGGAGCGTATTTCATTCCTCAACAATTCTAACGAGGTCGAATGTAATCCATGCTTTTCAATTTCTATCCGAAATGCATAAAATCTCCGACTTAGCAATAACGTGGCGTAACACACAGCTTGTTTATCCAGGCAAAAGTGGCGCGCAATAATTTCCACTGGCGAAAAGCCGGAGCATCGAGAGCGCTATCATCGTTACCCCGAGTTAGAGCAGTATACTTCGAACACAAGTGGCGAACACGAGCACGCTCCGCGGCAAGCTCCGCCAGTAAGGAAGCAGAGTGTTGAAGTTACGAGGTTACCGGTCGTAATTATACCAATCATTCCGCTTTCTCAAATTTGCCGGGATCCGGTCGGCGAGCACTCGATTCCTCCGGATAAAAGACGATTATTACCGGTCGGCTCGGGCATTGTGTCCCGGGTCTGTGGAATCGGTGCGCGGGTGCGGTTCAAAAACACCTCGTCTCTCGATGAACCGATTCACCCGTCCTGTCGGTAATTCAGCGTCCACGGACGTTTATGCTCGCGGCGTCGGGCAGGTTTATCGCGGCTGAAAAACGTATGGGAAAAGTTCTACCCGGTTTCACGGTATACAACCCGTGTGTGGTAGCCCCGGCGTGCCTCTAATTATCGCTCCGCTATAACGTACAACGTATTATGAAACCGCTCTATAAATATATCGTCGGAACAGCCCTATTAGCGGCATAATGCGAACTTTCCTGCATAAATTATCGCGCCGCTCGCGGAACGGAGAAAGCCACTTACAGCTTAATTCATTTTACCGTTTCTAATTACCGTGGCTACCTCGCCAACCCCTTCTACGCTGAAAAGCTCTACCGGGCAACCTGTACGATACACGATCGCGCAACTGCCCGTCGATCCTCTAATTAGCGACAGGTACCATACACTTTGAACCAGGGGCATACGTTTCGGAAAACTGCTCGACACGTAATTGTGCCATCCCCTTTGTTACTGGACGCCCAACGGGACTACCGAACGTGGCCTAATAGCACACTTGAGAGGCCTTTCCGAGCAAACAACCCCATTTTCTGGTGCTAAAAATCGTTGTATCTTGATTAAATTGGGACACTTTTAGTGGGATCATAGAGGACGATTTTTGTGACCATTTTAATTTTTTTATTATTCTTCACGGAGGTTGTGTTTTGTATTTTTTTATGCGAGGCGGTGGGCCTAACTTTGATCGTATTGATATTGTCGTCGTTTGTAGAAATACAGAAAAATTATTCAGGGAAATGTTGATGTACTTTCAGAGAAGAATTTGATTGCGATGGCGACGGTCGTCTCAAGGTCGTCTGAAGGTCATGTCTTTTCAAACATTTCTAATAGTAATAAATTTATTAGGAACTTACTGTGTGTACTTGTCTTGTTATGTAGCATGAGAGAGGTGACATTGGAACGTCTACTTGCACATGTATTTTAACTTGACCTTAGCGTGACTGGACTCCAGGATGAGTCTCATGAGTAAATACCAAATTTTTTGGTTTGAGATATTGAAGTATAATAATTCCAAAAGTGAACAAAATTCTCTCATGTTCAGAATTCAAGTGTCTCCTAATACGAAATATCGAAACGACAACAAAATAGCAAACAATGAAATATTTCCGGCGAAAGTCGATTCTGCAAATAATGTATGCGAATAGCTTTCATATGGAACGTGAGAAAGAAAACTCGGAACATTCCTCGCAATGTTTACCAGTTTTGCAACAGTGAAGCTGACTCTGTGTCAACGTCTAGATCCTCGTTGGCGGATCGAAAAATCGTTTGAACGTGGTTCCGTCAACGCGTTAGCATAAATCGGCACGTTTCCGGTGAAACAGTGTGCGCAGAGTATGGTTATTACATAAAACCGTTGTGTTCGGAGGTGTAGGTTGTTCGATGGTATCGGCACCGTGGTTTCTCGCAATGGACAGCCTTTGAAAAGTAAAGGAAAAAACGGTTTCGGTATTCAAACCGTGAGTCGTGCTGGGAAAATCGAGCACCGGTCAAATGGAACCGGCCCGCGCTTTTACGTGGAACCTGAGAAATGTGTAGCCAAGCTCGTTGACGGGTTTACGTGGCCTCTCTATGATACTCCATCACAATGCTATACGCGTTTGCCGGCGGATCTGTTGAACGTTTCGCGCTCGGTATTTGATTATCTTGATTTCAAAGTTACGAGACAAACGCCTGCGTTTGTTATTCTGGGAAGTACCGCCACTCCGCGGAGTTATGTTCTTTTATTCTGGATGTCTTTGTTGCGACAACAATCTTTAAAATGTTGTATAGCCATTGCAGAGTTTGCGGTGTTAGGTTCGTTCAACTTATTTATATCGTATTGTGGAATTAGAAATTTCTGCTTAGAATTCTTTGGAATATTTATGTTCTAAACTTTGGATGATTTTTATGGATTTTATTTTATGATGCAGTGTGCTTTGAAAGTTCACTGCATCAAGTGGAAACATAAATTGTCTGGAGACATAGAAATATGGTCTTTTAAAGGTAATTTTAAATCTACAAAATTTCTCCTATTTTTACTTAACAATTGTATACTGGTTAAAAATTCGTAAGAATACATTAGCAGATAATTCATTAGTAGCTGATCGCCTATCTCAAGGGGAAGCATAGCTCTAGAACACGTTCAAATCTAAGTATTTTCAAAAATATTCTAATCTCGTAAGGTCTTTATAGATGCTTCGTCACAATTTACTATAATTTCATTCACACTAAAATTCTTGTAAACGTCATCCTCAATTTTCAACAATTAGGAACTATTTCTGCATTACCAATAAGCAGAGGGTCGGTTTTAGGTGACTCAAAAAAATTGAATGTAAAAGAGAAATTTCAAACTAACAAGTTTCTATAAATTCTCCATAATGAAGCTCTTCTTAACTGACAGTGCATCTTCTCGTGGTCTTCATTTTAAATATGTTTTATGTCACATAAAAATTGAATCTCCTAAAGGGGAACATGAGAAATGGTGAATTGGGATTAAGTAACAAGATTAATAATAAAAATGGTAGAGAGCAATTCTTTTTGTTCTTTTTCTTCTGTTCGGTCTCTCTATTCTTTCTGTCAAGTGGAACAGAGGCTTCAGGCGTTCTAAACGCGCTATACGACGTACTAGCGATGCAAGCAAGATTTTCCGCCTGTTACTTCCGTTTGGCGTGAAACGTCACGTATTCCTTTGTGAAAACGAGGAATCGATCGCGTTCCGTGTGCTCTCCACATCAGCAGACGTCGAATTGTCGCCTGAGTGAATAGGAGCTCCAGTTTGCTAGGGTTGGGGGTAGTCGTACTATACCTATAGGGCTGGAAAGTTAACACTTTAACTGGCGAAAGTTGGTTGGCCGAATGTTCCACGATTGTGCATACCTAAAGCCAGCTCACAAATATTCTATCAAATATCACTTCCAAAATAAATGATTAAATCACTACTGGGATCAAGATTAAAATTGGTCTTTTATTAACAAATTCTGCACTATCCATTACGTAATAGATTTTTAAACACTGTGACATACTCGCCGATTCTTCAACCGTGAAATAATCGCTGGTTTTTTTGTTTTCTTTTGAATAATACTTTCAGTAGAAATTAATCAATCGTGTTACTTGGGATCAATTATTTCATCAACATTGAAATTTCTATTGAAATATTAATTAAAGAGTATCCAGATGTATATTATAGACTTAAAAAAAGTTATAAAAAGAACGCTGATTTTGAATCTTCATTTTAGTAGTGCTTCCAAAATAAATTGACACATCGTACTACTGAGGAGGGTGGATTATTTGGTACGAGATTAAAATTGCTACTGCCATTGCAAAATTGATTAAAGAATCACAAGCTGTGCATTATAGACTTCCAAAAACTACAAAATAAACGTTGATTTTTAATCTTTATTTTAGTATTGAGCGAAAAAAATTTTTAGAATGCATATCTGGGGGTGAGTTATTAGGTTCAAGATTGAAATTACTACTGCCATTAAAAAATTGAATAAAAAATCCCAAACTGCATGGCGTAGACTTTCAAAACATTTAAAATGAAGTTTGACTTTTACCCTTCAATTTAGTAACGTGTTTATATAAAAATTATTAGAATGTATACTTGGGGGTGAAATATTAGATTCAAGATTGATATTGCTACCGCCATTCAAAAAATTGAGTAAAAAATCCCAAACTGCATACTATAGACTTCCAAAACATTTAAAATGAAGGTTGACTTTTACTCTTCATTTCAGTAACGTTTTTAAATAAAAATTATTAGAGTCCGTTCCTGGGGGGGAATTATTGGTAAACGGTGCCCGTCGAAGAGTTCATTAAGAACGGCACAATTATGAATCGCAAGCACTCAAAAACTAGTGAAACGACCGTTGGCAGGTAGCGTGCGCGTGCAGAACGAATGCTATAGCGCCTCGAGTTTGTTAGCGCCGGGGGTTGCTATGCTATAGGTATCGTTTGCGAGTCAAAGTAGGCCAACAGAGAACCGTGCATCGGTCGGCAACGCGAGGGTAGCTTCGGTCGATGCAGTTTCGAATCAATAATCGCGTCTGCAGTTGGCTATTTAAGTTTCGTCGGGGATACACTTGCTCCAAGAATAGCGAGCCTGCCGACACACGGGCTTCGCGATATCTATTCCGTCAATATTTGCTTGCACAACATCGATATGTTTGTTAACGCGTCGTCTGGACGGGCCGTTGCGTCGATACGTCTCTATTCATAGCGACCGGCTGCTGGTTCACCGAATAAATATTCCGCAAATAAACTATAAACTGCCCCGGGTATAAACTATAAACTTGGCCGGGTTGTTGGCCGCCAGTCGATCCGAAACAGTGTGTGACCGGAATATTTGTTAATTGATCATTTGCTCGGCGGCTTCGATGATCGAGCGCCATGCTTGCGTGGGTGAGGAGGCTTTTCGCTCGGAGCAGAAGATTTATTTCCAGGGTAAGATCTTTGCCTTGGTTCCATACTAATTGATAATTTTATGATTAGAAATCTGCATAACATATACTTTGCCACAGATTTCATGTCAACACATTAATTTCAAAGATAAATTAGTTTTATGTTACTACTATAAAAGGAAACTCTCTGACAAAGTATAAATAGCAAAATATATGTTGCGCGGAACTCTACTCTTTCGTAAATTAATGTTTATACATTTGAATCTGCATAACAAATTGTGGCCTACCATTGAAGGCTTTAATTAGCATTATATCACGGAATATACAATATTTATTATCAAAAGAATATAAGAAAGTCTGCTTGAAGTATTATTTTAAATAGTAGTCCATTTGATTTTAAATAGCGCTAGCAATTTTCAAAATTAATGATCTCGTTTTTGGGGACAGTGTTTAACAATTTATTTATTAACGAAATTTTATTTTGTGAGTCCTCAAATATGAGTTACTTGTCAATTACAATTTGCTGTAAAAGAGAATTTACTAGAATTTGCGCAGATGTTGAGGATATTTTCCAAGTGATTAAATTCAACAATCATCATCATTAAAAATGAGTTACTCTGGCGAGACTTCGCAGATTTCTCCGTGCCACTGATCTTTCACATTGCCCCTTCAATCCTGGAATATAAAATTCCGGATCTGTCACCAGAAATTCGTCTCTGAATGGAGTTATTAAACGTCGTGTTTGAATTTTTAACTAAGAATCCCAAGCTCGTCTCCACAGGATAATAGAATGGAACGCCGACTGAAATTCAATTTTTCAACGTCACTGTTCGCTAATGGGACAGATCCCACGCCATTTCTCAGCCGATTTGCTATTTAAATAAACTGGTCTCCGGCGAGGTGAAGTTCAACGGTGGTACACCGTCTGAATGAACGAAAGAGGCTTTCTCTACTGGTTTTCAGGATAGACAAATTGATGGATAGAAGATTATGCATGCGAGGCCGAGGGAAACCAAATACTCGGGCGACAGTCAGAAGAAACGGCTGGCAGTCCCCTGCTTATGCTATCTGTTTTCGCAGACGTGTGCGTTTGTCACAAAAATTCTGTTGACGATATCATTAGAGACAAAATGATTCTTCTCAAAGCAATTTATGCATCTTTGTCTAAAAAGCCACCGAATTATGAAAAAATTAATTCTGTTCTCTACATAGCAAATGATCAAAAAGGAAGAAAATTATTCAAGCAATTTACAACAACCTAAGAATTATCAAAGAATTAATTGTGTTCTTTGTATAGTAAAAAATCAAGAGAGATGAAAATCATTTCAGCAATTAATTGAATTTCTATTTGTCTGAAATGTCACCAAATTATAGAAGATTTAATTTTGTTCTTTGTGTGGTAAGTAATCAAGGGAAAAGGAAATAATTTAGACAATTTATATACCTTTATTTGCTTGAAAATCCAATTGTGAATTGTGAAAGAATTAATTTTGTTTTCTTTGTACTGAATAATAAAAAGAGAAGAAGATTAAAAACTGTCACCAACATGAATTTGTGCAGCTTTATTCGCTGAAAGAATTTTTATACCTCTCCCGCACGTTGTTGAAGGATTTAACGAACAGTGTACTCGAATTTTTCTGTTGTGATGAAGTGTTTTGTATAAAACAGTACGGATTCTTCATTGTTCCAGTAAACACAGAAAAATTACTTCTACCCCTCTCTCGACAGCGCAATTTATTTCCACGAAGCACTCTGTATGTTTTAATTACGAAAACTAATTGGGAAAGGTCGCGTTTGAAAATTTAACTACATGTGAAATTGCTTTGCTTTCGAACGAACGAAGGAGGCTACTATTATCGCATTCTGAATTCAACGCGAAACTCGACGAACGTATTAATATTAATGCTTGCACTTGTTTCCGTGAAGCAATTATTTTATAATAGACGAGGTTTTACCGATGGGCTGTTCTGCATTTAACAATTTTATATTGACACACCTGATTCAATATTCCTGCTGGAATCTTCTTTAGCATATGTATAGCTAGCTTCAAAATTGGGTGTGGCCCAGATTCTCGGACAAGAAGGCTGCTTTAAACTGAATCGATACTTGCATTCTGACTCGTTGCAGTTGCAGGTTGCAGTTTTTAGACCTAGACTGTAAGAAAAAGTTGACTGGAAAGAAAGAATTTCTTGTAAAGTTGGTATAATAAATTAAATATTGTATCGAAATGTGTAACATAAATGTACAGAATTCAATTGTTTAAAAAACGTAAGCATCAAACAACATTAATTTAAATTTGTCTTTAAATATTTTATCTATATTCTTGTTGAGGAATAGCAAAATTTCTGAAGACTTTCACTTTTTTGAACAATTATAGATTAATTTACATTTAAATCATAAAAATATGTAATTAAAACATGAAGCATGACGAGCACAATATTATTGAATGACATAAAAAATGTTTGAATATTAAATTTGGCCGATCTCGTAGACTAGTCTTAATAAAATTTAGATTACTAACTCTTGTACACTATTCAAGAGTTAACATTTTGTAGTCTTTGAATCAAAGGTTTGAATCAAACGTGGAACCCATCAGCATCCTAAGGAAGAATGAAAAATATTGTCTCTCACCAATTTCTTTTTATTAGGATTGTAGTAGAAATATTTCTAAAAATAAAAGAACCTTCAGTAATTTATATACATATGTTATTCCTAATAAAAACAGCTGTACAAATATCTACCAACTAACAGTACCATCTATGAACTTTGTAATTATGCAGTTCAGTAACAACCAGAAAAATTGCGCGACATGTACATACCAATGATGCGAACAAGTTAAAACAAATCTAAATAAAATCGATGCAGAATATGTCGAGTGTACAAAATCGACAGTGACTAACAACAATCCTGTTCCCCATAAAAACCGAACTAACAGAAGACCAATACATCCTCTATACACACGAAAAATCGGAGACCCGCAAAACCATGTGAAGAGCGTCGGAAGGGGCCCAGGGAAAAAGCAAGACAAACTGTTGGTATCATGGCAAAAGGGCCATCCTTCAGTCGGCAGGAAGTCGTTCGATTTCCGGGAATCCTTCGCGGGATAGACCTATCGGGAGGATGCTCCTGACAAGTGATATATCTCGGCTGATTTTCTACCTGCGTTGTCGACGATAAAGTATCTTATAATAAAGCACGGTATAGCTCCCTCGGCCTCGTCGGCGATGCGTCTACCATCGCAAAAGGATCGAGGGCACTGCCTCTCAACCCTTCTCACCCCTCTACGGCTTGCGTCTATCCAGGGTGGGGCTGAAATCGATTTTAACCTCCCCCTCTGGTTGCAGCCTCTCAGCCCAGTGGAAGTCGCTTCGGGATCTCCAACCCCCGAGTAGCAAAAAGCTTTTTCTCCCTTAAAGCGCCGCCGCTTTGTGCTGCTCTTCCAACCCCGCAAACCCCTGCCAAACCCCTTGTCATCACTATACTACGGCCGTCTCTCCCGTTCTCTCTATTTTCTCTCAACCCCGGACACCACCAACCATCCAGCCTCACCTTGCCCTTGGCCCCGCGTTTCGATGGGGAATAACCCGTTCTCGTTTATAAAGACAGCTCCTGCTGACAGATATCCCGGAAACTGGCCATCACTGTATTAATCGCGGTGAATGCGTGGGTTTTTCAATGTCATCTTGGCTGCAGACGGTGGTGGCTTTAGGGGATGCTAAATCAGTGGTGGAACGGTGATGCTAAAGACTTGTTCGTTTCTGGATTTGGAAGCTAGTTTTATATGTTGTCGGCAATGGAAAAAGTCGGTTCGTTTATCTTGTTGCTTAGTTGGAGGGTTTGAGTAATGCTCAAGGTCAGTTCAAGGTCGAATGTTAGACACGTTTAAATCAATCTCCTACAAGATAAATATAGAGAGAGAGTATATGATCTTCAGTTAAAAATTAAACAATGATCATAAATAATTGTCCTTTGTGGATTCACTGAGATGACAGTAATGTTTTTCATTGTTCCCGGCCATCGTTGACGAGAAAACTTGATTTAGAGAAGCATTAATTTCAAGAATCTCTTTGCTTATAGATTTGATGTTTAGGTGAATATATTGTCAATAATGTTTGTCAGTAAGGTTTCTCTATTTATATTGGAAAATTGAGAGATTTTATTAATTCTCAAGGTCACCTCAATGTCGAAAGTCTGATCCGTTTGATTCAATTCGAACGAACCAATTTGCTATGAAATAGAATTAAGAGAGCGTATGAATGATCGATAAAAAGTGATCTCCAGTGTTACTGAAAACACGTGTGTTTTGCTCCGCCCTGAACCTTCATTGGGTCTAGGAAGGTTGCTTTAAGGGATGCTTAACGAGTGGAAAAGAATCGCGGTCAAAGATACTTGAATTAAAGACCATGGTGCCAAACATGGTCTAGTTTAGGTCAAGTGCATTTTTTACTAAAATTCTGTATCTATTGATGTTCTACATTTCTCTACTATTTTTCTACATTGCTATTTATCCCAAGCTAGAATGAAACAATTTTTAAAATCTGCACATACCAAGTTCTTCAATCTTGACAATTCTAATCTGTGCACTTCATCGTTCCTGGAATGTGCAGCGAAATCCAGCAGGAAAATTGTTTTATGCAGCCCCGCGGCAGGAAAATCAAGGGTATTCAGGTGTGTTCGAGTTCATCAGGTGTAGCGAGGTGAATCTAGTCGGAGAACGAAGGGAGGGGCGTACAGGGAAATTTGGCGAGTGTCCAGAGCTAGCCTCCAATGAGGTTTCCATTATAACTCGCCGCGGATGAAGCGAAATTTCATTTACGAACCACGTACCGGTCGTCCTGCACGTTACGGTAGTAACGAGTGTACGTGATCACCATAATACACGAGATCGGATGAATCGTGGCTACACGCCTGATTTATTTCCCCAGTAAAATCCGCCGTGGAAGACGCTTGAATTATTGGGATCTTTGGGAGCGGGGATGGAAATTCCAATCGAACGGTTTGCATAATCCAAAATTTCAATACACCACTCGTATTCTTAATTTTAATAAAATCCTTCATCTGAAGTATCCCGGACTTTTCAACTTTAAACATCGTCGTAATTATTTACAATTTTCTTCTCACTTCCAGAAAACAGGCTCTGTAAAATAATATATAACTCACGTAATTTTTATTATCTCTGCATTTAAAAAATCACACGTACACTTCAAGTAACACTAAATACTGCTGCAAAATCACGATGCAAAAGATTCAACAGTTTTTCTGAAAAAAATTCTTAGATCATCAGAAAGTGGACCTAAGTAATCGTAGCAACAGTCAACTCAAATTTTTCACGTGCTCTATACAAAAATATGTAACTCTGGTTATTTTTATTATTTTTACGTGAAAAAAATTTCACATATACTTAAAATACCAAGGAATGCATATGCAAAATCCTAATGCAAAAGGTTGAACAATTCTCCCGAAAAAATTCTTTAAATTTTGTGCAGGAACGTCCTCGATAACCGGAATATCCCCTTAAAAGAAACACTCCTCATCACCGCAAAATATCCATTCGTTCCCTGGCGACAAAGGCGCCTTCATTCGAAAAACCATCTGCAGAAAATTCGGAAACCGCGGTTCGGTTCGTAAGAACGTCGAAAGTTCGCGAGATTTTTAGTTTGCTTGGGTGGGCCCGTTTCTTTCTGGAGTTTCTTTTCGATCCGAAAAGTTTCTCTCTTCTTTGGCCGTGAAACCTGCACAGGACACAAGTGTACCCGCGTTGATCCGTGTCTACCGGCCGATCCTTGGCCACTCGCTTTTGCCGGTGCCGCTTGATTATATCTCAATAACCTTATTTCACGAGGATCGGCCACGAAGACGTGAATGTTCCTCCGGGTGAAATTTAAGCTCGAATTTCACGAGACTTCACGCTCGAGTTGCCCGAATCGGTTCCGAGGAGCCTCGATGTGCGGTCGATTGTCGAGAAATTAAAATCGAGCCGCGCATAATCATTGACACGGTGTTATGCCAAAGTGAGAGGGAGAGAGAGGGAGACAGTGAGAGAGATGGAGAGTTGGAGGATCGGCCGATTGCTGGAAACCGATCGAGACTTGTCGCCCGTTAATTCGTCCGTTTCGATCGCGAGCTGAGATAACGATCCCGTTACGTTCCTCGGTAATTCTTGTTAATTAACCGGCGGTTGTTGGTCGATTTATTTCACACGTTCCTGCGAGCATTTGTCTGCGCTTCACGAGCTCTTGATGAGCTGTATTTTACACTTTGCGGAAAGATAATTATTTTATCCGTGGTTATTTTATCGGCGTGTTTGCTTCGCTGTTGTTTTCAACTGCTTTCACTTCGTTGTTGGGCTTTGGCAGAATTCCTGTGTTACTAATATTGTTTACCTTGTTAAACGAAGTGGCATTATACTAGTCCACATTGTCAATTTTGTGTTAACACTACCACGATCGGTAAAGTGACCGGTTTCAAATTTTTTACTTTATTACTCTTGAAATTACAAAGATGCTTCCATTGGAAATTGTTAAATAAATTTTTTCATTCAAGCACATATTTTTATAAAAATTGTGATGAATTGAAATGAATTCAGTCTTGTAATTTTTATAAAATAATAACGTATTCCTCTTTGGGCTCGGTAGGGTTAGTGTTAATACAGTCGGAGTGCTGTATTGAGGGTTAGTTGACGATTAAGTGTTTAATTATTTCTGTATCTTGCAGATCAGTATAGAAAATAAAACTAGTTTCCATCATGTTAATATACAAGAACGAAACGTGAATTTATTCCTCTCTTTAATAGTTTTAATATGTAATGCGCCGATATTCTTAAATTCTTTTAACCTTCCTCCCATTGAATTTATAAAATCGTCAAATAGTGATTTATAGAATCTGCAGAATGTGCAAATTAACAATTGATTCGGACAGGAACACAGTAGTTTCTGTTTACAGTTACTTTCAACAATGAGCAAACAACAGTAAACACTTTTTTACAATTCCAAGACGAAAGTACGATAGAGAGGCTGGAGGACCAGACAAATGGGCAAAGTGACTCGATGATTGAACGTTGAAAAATATTAAACACGATGATCCAGCAGGTACATCGTCAAAGTCAGAGTTCAGCCTCCGCTTTCTATGGTACCCAATCGATTCCTGCTCGATTCCGGTTTAATAACAAACCCGACAGAATGTAAACACCAAGTAAACGTCGAATGGTAGCCCGTACGCGTGGTCGTTAATCAGAATTAAGTTTCTACGCGAGCGAACGATGTTCTTGCTGTGTCACGCAGCCTCGCAGTGATCTCGCTGCGTCTTCAGCGTGTTTGATTAGTATCCTGAACGAGGAGAAACCTTTGAGCATGATTCTTTTGGGCAGGAAGCAATTTATTCTAAGAAGGCATTGCGATCGTTCACTACTTCATTTTCGCTATTAAAGATTGCCGAAAAAAATAATAAAATGTATGCACATTTTATGGTTACAATATCTTTTTAAATGCATGTGTGAAGAATAATCGATGGAAAACAATTTTCTCTTATGTCAGTGTGTTTAAAATTAAGTATAAAAATAAAATTTGCATAAAAATTCACAGACTAGTTATGAGATTACGATTAAGTGACATAATAAGGAATGCCGGTGCATCAAACTCTAAATTTAATTACTCGATTTCTGGAAATCGAATTAAATGAATAATAGTTTCATTAGGAACAATAAAAAATACTAATGCGTCCACAAGAAGTACTATAAACAATATATTTTAAAAGATTGAAAAATAAAACTGCAAATATTCACATCCACAAAGAAGATCCGCTGTTAAAGTATTAACTTGATTTAAAATTATTTCGAATCATTGATCAGGAGGGGCTTCTCAAGAAAAATACAAAATGCGTTCGAAAATGTAATAAATAAATCTATGCATGGTTCTAAGCATCATCAACATTATATAGCCGCATAATAGTTCCGGTGTCCAAAAAATAACTTTATTTTTAACATTCTGGGATCATTGACCAGGAAACTGAAGTCTGATTCAATTTTTGGGACTTGTTAAGAAAAATGCAGATTTGCAAAGGAGTTTGAGAATGGTCCGGTTGGTCTCGGTTGAGAGCAGACGAGGAAGTTTCTTCATATATCGTGGCCAGGCTTGGGTGATTTACGAACAAGTCGTTCGCGACGCTCCTCACCGTTTCCTAACGCGATCCATTCCGCTTGGATAGCCCCCGGCCGACAGATAGAGTACCGATGTATAAATTACGCGTGGACCAATTAACATTGTCGCCGGACGAGTGTGGACCCGGCTTCGGGAACCGGACCCGGCTGGCTGGCTGCCACCTAAGCACGGGGGTGGACGAGGAAGATTAATTGAGACCTTTTCCCCTCGGCTATCTTAAGGAAAGCGTACCTCTCCCAAGAACCCGTTCGAGTCCGCGGCGAGGAATTAATTCCGCAAGCGCGAATCCTCGTAATTGTCGCGCGATTCCCTCTCGAACACCTTGGGCGACCCTTGGAATGGGAAATAAAATAGTTGACATTCTATTAAAGCTAGTAGATAATATATAGTTTGAGCGGGACAGTATTTTAGGCAACACGACAAATTTTGATTGGTGGAAAAATATTTTAGAGCAAGGAATATTTAGTTTACCCCCTCAGTAGCAAGGCTTCTTTTCAAATTCCTCAGGACCCCTTTGGAGTCAGAAACAAAATAGTTGATATTCTACTAAAGCTAGTAGATAATATGTAGTTTGATCGGGACAGTATTTTAGGCAACAAGACAAATTTTGATTGGTGGAAAAATATTTTAAAGAGCAAGAAAAATTTAGTTTACTCCTTCAGTGCAAGGCTTATTTTCAAATTCCTTAGGACCCCTTGGAATCGGAAATAAAATAGTTTACATTTTACTAAAGCTAGTAGATAATATATAGTTTGATCGGGACAGTATTTTAGGCAACAAGACAAATTTTGATTGGTGGAAAAATATTTTAAAGATCAAGAAAAATTTAATTTATCTCCTCAGTGCAAGAGCTGTTGTCAAACTCCTCAGCATTTTTTGGAAACAGAAACAAAATAATTGATCTAGTTACTACTAAAGGTAGTAGATAATATAGAGTTGGAGTGAGACAATATTTTAGGTAGCTAGACAAATTTTAATAAATAAATATACATTATTTTGAACATTATTTTATACATATTGTATGTATGTTGTATGTTGTTTTTATCGCAGTATTTTACCCAACCAGCCTTACTCGTAGAATACAACCAGGGAGGATCGCTCGTAATTATTTCCTTCTTAACGAGACAACAGGGACCGTAATTTACAGTAGGAATTGGAAATTTTCAATATATGGTAATCTGCGAGAGCGCAACGATTTTAAATAGCCAGCGCGCCGGACGAGACAGAGCCTCTTCACTCAACGCTTGTTCAAGGTTCGGCCTGGTAATCTGGCGCATTATCTAGTTCCAATGGCCGATTAAATTCACCGTTATGGCCGAGTCCTGTTAATCAGCGAGAAGTTTCGTCGTAAACCACGGTTTGTTGTCGTCCAGGCGGAAATTGCTATATTTATGCGGTGAGACCCTCGTCGATAGAGAATACTAAAATTGTCCAAAAATATTGTGCAAAACATGAACGTTTCTAAAATTTGCTTTGTGAAACTCTGCCTTCAATTTCTCAAACAATATTTTGAAAACACATTCAAGACATTTATTTTTAATTATTTCTACAATTCATTTTCTGTGATCTTCATCGATTGATTTGTGCAATTTTCAATTTCTCGAACAATATTTTGAAAACACATTCAAGACATTTATTTTTAATTATTTCTACAATTCATTTTCTGTGATCTTCATCGATTGATTTGTGCAATTTTCAATTTCTCGAACAATATTTTGAAAACACATTCAAGTAATGTATTTTTAATTATTTCTACAATTCATTTTCTGTGATCTTCATCGATTGATTTGTGCAATTTTCAGCTCGACATCGTTTCACTGTGCCAACGTTCTAATTCTTTTTGCAAACAAAATGATCTAACCTTCCCACTCAAGATCCAACCCAATTCTCCTTCTCAATCACAATAATTTTCTCTGAAACTGTTTCTCTATGCCTCTACACATAATGCAATAATTGGGGTTAGCTATCTTAGGCCCAAATCTCTGCTAATGATATAGAAATCTCGGCACTTCTAATCAATTCTATGGAGATTCAATTAGACGGGAACATCGTTGACTATGATAACATTAAGAACAGCTCATTTTCGTCAATATGAGTGCACTCACAATTCCGGAAAATGGCGATGATCGTCGCCAAGTAACAGTTGTAAAGACGCTCTAGCTACAACGCGCAGCATTGTCGCTTCACCGGCTTGCTATTACACGATATTTCATTGTCTCGTTGAATATTGTTGCGCAATTATCCTCGTGCACCCTTTTAGCGCTCGTGGTTGCACAACGCACGGTGCGCCCATTTATAAATGCCTCATCGGCGATCGGTAACTTCTCGTTACCGCTACCACCGGTGCCGGTCTACCAGAGCTGGTTGTTTCTTAACCCTTCAGTGGTTTATTTAATTTTCAAAGCGTGCACCTGTGTGCTCAATTATTTTTAACTGACAACGAACGCACTCCACAAAATCACAGCAAGTGCACTTGCTACACCATTTTTAAAAAATCGAAATAAATTTCAATGAAATGACAAATCTCACTATTTTATTTTCTAGTATATTATTATTAAACACATTTGTAACAAAATCGGGCCGGTACAATTTGAAATAGTACAAGGATTAAAACATTATTATGTATTATACTTTACTTATATAGTTACTATTATATATTATATTTTATACTATTATATATTATTCCCAACTTATTAAGATCATTCAACAGAGAAAGTATCTTCTATATGGCTCCTGTGTTGTACAATTGATGAAGAAAATTTTTATTTTGCACAAAGAACGGCAGAATATTTATTACTATCCCGAAATATATTAAAATTGTTAATATGTTGGATTTGCCCACATTTTACTTTAAGCAAGAGAAGTGAATTTTTTTTCTGTGATCAGTATACTCGCCACAGAAAAAAAAATTTCCAGCTATTCATAACGAATATACTCGATACGAACATCGGGAGGGTTAATGGGTTCTCGTGCGCATCTCTCACCCACGCTTCCGGCGCAACGGTGATTTAGCGTCGCGGAATCGTGCGACGCACAACACCGCGACGCAACTCGTCGATTTCACGTGTCCAGCAGCACCTTGTCTCGCCCGGAAAGAAGATATCGCGTGAATGATCATGCGCAGCCGATCGTTACTCTTCCCTGTTACGACTCTGACGATTTAATCGGAGTTTTCGGGACGGGCAGGGCGCCGATCCTCCGAGACAGTGAGCAACGATGCGATGCTACATTTTTACGTCGTGTTTCTCGATGACCTGCTTCACTTCCTGTTGCAAGCCCAGTATTTCATTCCTTTTCACATCAATAATATACAGACTAAAAATCAACATATAGTACATTTGAAGAAATGTGAATTTTTCATATTGAAGAATTCCATAGACATTTTATTAATGATTCATTTTTCCATTTAGTCTTATAGAAGCTAAAATTGTACAGATTCTTAAAACTATCGATGGTTTTGTCATTGTCCAGAAAGGGTTAAATATTGCAGATTAAATGCGTTCACTGAATTGTCAAATATTTAAAAATAAACAGTCTCATTGACTCGTAGCCAATGATGCATATGCTATTCAAAAATCTCACGGATTCTTAAAACTCACGTTGTATGAGTGCATGGTTAGAACGAAATCTAAGTATACGTTGAATTGAATTGTCAAATATTTAAAAATAAAGAGTCCCATTGACTCCTTCTAGTCAATGATCCATATGCTATTAAAAAATCTCACAAATTCTTAAAACTCACGATGTATGAGTGCATGTTTAGAACAAAATACAAGTATACGTGAAGGGACATTTTATTTGTGCGGTACCTAAATTTAGAATGTTGAGTTTAATGCGTGGCTAACGCGTGAACAGTGGATCATGCAAATTCCGACTTTCCAGTGATTTTACGTAACCTAGACGAACAGGGAACTTTCTTTTATCAGTGAAGGTATCCCAGAGATTTAGAGTCCTGCGTAAATTGATTATGGTTTTATTGGCTCGTGTCCAGACCTCGTAAAATAAATTTCGCGGCGATACCCGCGCATGTACCGCGAGTAAACAGAGAATTACAGCCACGCGCGCGAGCAGATATTTCTCAGACAATAGAAATTGAATTCGACACGCGGCTTGACCAGGACCGCGATAAACAAGTCTAGTTATCCGATGAGATATCTCCTCGGAGATCCTCTTTCCTCGCGCGGCGCGATGTTTTTCCCACAGTATCTATCCGTTGTGTAAACGGTGCCAAAGTTAAATGAAAACCTCTTGAAAAAAAGGCGGGAAAAATCGCTGGTACAAGCACGGGCCGGAGCGACGTCGTTCGAACAATAAATCTACGAGTTCCAGGGAGATAGAGAGAAAGGGTACTCCGCGTGTGCTGCGTTCCATCAATTTGCTTCTCACAATAAGCTGCCAGAGTCGTTTAATATTCAGCGGGTGTAATTTTTTCGGTGTGCAAAGCCCGGGAGAAAAGGCGATCAAGTGGAAGAGGATGACGAACAGGTAGCAAAAGAGGACTTGGTGTGTGTATTTGTGTTTCTGCAGGAGAACTTTCCCTCTTGATGGCGCGGCTCTCGCGAGACGAGAGGGAGACACGCGCTTTGAATGAGCTGCCCGCTTCGAAAGATTAGCTCCTCGGCTGGCTCCCACGCCTAGTCTCGCTATCGCATCATCGCCGAGATTCAATCTCCGACTGCTTCCAGACTTCTCGAACGATAAAACCTAGGCCGGGTTTCCACTGTCGATCCGCGGAATGCCCGACGCAAACACACGCGGGCTCTCCGCGAGACAGACTTATTGAGGAAGAGATATTCGGTCGCCATTTCCGCGTTTACATCGAATAAACGCGTGCGCGCCAAGATGATTTCGTATTGACTAAATTGTCTACGCAGGCCCACCAACACGAAGTTCCGAATGGACGCGAATGGGTAAAGACTACGAGGGAGCGGCCAGTCAAGAACAAGGATAACACGACCAGACGTCTAAATAATGAAGCGATTTGTCCAAGATAGTGACTCAACACCTGACGTCAGCGCACACGGTAACCCCATATTCCGGTGCACCGTGAAACATGCAGAGATCGTAGCTCGTCCCACTCGCCCATCCGAAGTGTTAACAATCCATCTGCGAAGTTCGCCCGCAGCTTGATAGCCGTGCAAGAAACGTTAAGTAACGACCCGGCCGATACCGTTCCTGGTGCATAAAGAGGACAGTGAACCAGAGACGGGATCGGGTCGTTCTCGAGCGTCATTTAGAAAATAACAGTGTTTCATCCTAAAGATCCTATTTACGACGGAGTCGAGGAGCGAGAAGAAGAAGAAGAAGAAGAACGTAGAGACACGGGGACAGAGAAGAGGACGCTTGGACGGGAATGATGGGTGGCCGAATCTTCTGTGCGCTGCTCGGAAGAGGGGCTGTTTCAGGTTGTCGATAGCCGTCGTCCGGGGGCCCGAGTGACGCTAATCCTCGCGTGTGAAGAGGACAGTGAACCACGAGAAGAGCAGAGGAGAGTTGTTGCCCGGCTCCGTAACTCAGACCGCCGTGACTCACGTTGTTGAGCGTTTCGCCTGAGATCAGAGCATCGTTGTATTTCAGAATCCAGGAAACCAGGAAGTCGCCGGGCATTAGGAAATCGGAGATATTACGCGAGGAAGTTGTATTCACGGTGATCTTATGGGCACGGCCGCCGCGGGAAGTTGCCCGCCGAACCCTGAGCGTAAAATATCATCGTTATGCACCGCCTCGAGGTTAATATTAGCCGCGGCGCCGCCGTCCGCGATATTTACTATAAGCCCCATTGTTTTATGCGGCGCTGAACCACGGCCGACAGCCGCTGATACAGTTGTACGCCGCACCTCCGCAACGCTGCCTACTCCGCAATGCCTCTCTTGCGAAATCGAATCGAATCACCGTTCTCGACAACACCCGTTTCCGTCCTCTAGGCCGAGATTTTTCCAATCGTTGTGCCTGTCGATTCTTGCATTGGCGACCGTGCTCGGCTGGCGGTAACAAGGCGGCTTTCATTAGCTACGATGGATCTGCGAACGCAAATCCGATGAGTTGCATCGAAGCGGTTGCGATACGCTTTTGGTCCTTGTTAGCGTGTGTTTCATGTCATTACATCTTGACTTTCACGCTCTAACTATCTTCATTCATTCATTTCGGTTCTAATACAGTCGGGGGCAAAATTAAGTGGACACCCTTTGAAAACTAATAACTTTTTTAAAATTGGACCAAACGACTTGAATTTTTCTTTTTATTTGTTAAATGAATTAGTTTACTAGATAACGCGTGAAGAAAATTATTTGTGCAATTTTTAGACATAGTTATTAGTTTTAAAGGGTGTCCACTTAATTTCGCCGCCGACTGTTTATTTATGCGAAGCGAAACTTACTGACCCGCCGCCGTGTAATTAAAATAAATATTTTTCTAAGAGAAGTTTGTATACTTCGGAGAAACTTAGAATTTCTTCTTCAACCAGTAACTCTTTGACGTTTCATCTTTGTTTTCCTTAAACGGTTCTATAGACTTCATAGACACTCAAAGATTTCTTCACAGAAACTCAATTTTACAATCTTTTACCCTTTGCACTGGAATGGCAACTCCAAAATGAAATACCACTAAAAATTGCAATGCTATTATCCGAAACAGTATGCATACCACCGATATCGTTTTGTATTGAATAATTTGCTGAAAATGCAAGCAGGGTCGACTTCATGTGCAAGCAGTGACACGGAACATGTCTCTGTCACGTATTTTCACATTTGGGTGGGATTGTGCACAACCGCGATTCAGTAATGAACGTATCAGACCACTAATACCGATGTCAACAGGTCGATACGGATCAATTCACCCCGTAAGCCAGTTAGGTGGGAGCTGACCTCCAATCTGCAATCAATGAGCGATTGAAGCGTCATTGACCCAGTTCCCCATCCGAAGTCGTCCGAACCCAAATGCAACCCAGTTTCGATCTAACCGAGTTTCCACCCTATCCGTACTGTTTTCACCCTAATCCAGTTTTAGAATCAGTTAAGACCTTGTACGCACAACTGGTCATCCCCTAACGTATTTAAACTTTTTGTTCTAGGTGATACCGGCGGAGCGTCGGGTGCCGGAGAAAGAGGATACCTGGACTCTAGCTCCGGAATCGAGCGACCCTTGCACTTACTATGAAGATCCTTCCGAGGCGAAGCACAAAGGCTCCCAGGATGAGGCTCCTAAGATCTCTGACGTTTCAGAGACCTTCAGCGAAGCTCCAGAAACTGGTACCCTGCCTAGAAACCAGGAATCTCGAAAAAGCAAGACGAAGAAAGTGAAAAGCTACCTTAGAAAGTGCAAGGGTGCGTTGTCGAAGGGTGACGAAGCCTCCTCGGACAAAAAGCGACAGGAACAGTGCACTTCCTGGTATCTCGAAGAGTCTCAATCACCAGAGGACGTAGATCTTCGTGAAAAACAGCGGGATGTTTCGACGGACAGGATCGCCGAGGCTGAAGATGCTCTGGCAGTCGAAGAGGACAATGCTACCTTGCCAACGAATCCTCCGAAAGATG
The DNA here is from genome assembly GCA_913789915.3 of Sphecodes monilicornis. NCBI lineage: Eukaryota > Metazoa > Arthropoda > Insecta > Hymenoptera > Halictidae > Sphecodes > Sphecodes monilicornis. The sequence goes on along the minus strand of OU565285.1, from coordinate 9,984,986 downwards.
ATGTCGAGACTCCTGACGAAGCTCTAGCTAGGCTCTTGGATGAGGATCGTAAGATTGATCTGAGAAGTAGTCGATCATCTCTCTACGAAGATGCTCGGGATTCTATAAACGAGCAGGCTATAGTTGTTGATAGCAGTTCCAGAAAGGTAGCTAAAGAGAGGAACGAGGCGGTGTCTCTGGAGACGTTGACTACGGAGGACACGAATCTGAACAAATGCGATTCAAGCGATACTTTGATAGCGGAGGCGGGAGAAGTATGCGCAGCGTATCAACCGGCTGATGGAGAACAGGACGATGAGGATGAGGGCAACGAGGAGACGCTGCAGGCGATGTCTCTGCTTGGGGTGAGTGAACACTTTCGTTTGGAATTGGTTGGGGCGCTTTTTGCTGGTGGGTTGCGATGCTTTTACAGTTGTTAGTTTGTTGGTAAACTGACCCACATCTAACCCGGACGTTTTTTGGTACACTTGTTGGTTTAGTGGGAAGCTCTCTTTGTACCTGAAGGAACTGAGTTGGGATAGTGATAGGGTACATTAGGTACGTTAGGTGCTTCATAGAGTACATTGATTATACTTGTTTGATTAAAACAATCACTCTGTGCTTTCCACGTTTTTTTGTTAACATTGTCGATTACCTTGTATTGTAGCTATACCTCTTTTTGAGGTGGGTCTCATTAGGTACACTAAGTAGACTTGCCAGTGAGTGTTTATGCAGACTGATCATTATGCTTTTGATATGAAAAAGATCACGCGATGTTTTCGACCATTTCTGTACTGTAGATTGACCTCTTTTTGAGGTTGGTATGACTAGGTACGCTGGGTACACTTGCCATTAGGTATTTGGAAGAGAATTATGTTTGGAACGCAATAATGGTAAGTTTAAAATAAATCGCCGCCTATGGATGTTCAAGAACTCTAGTTTGCAGGAATTGGGTCATGTTTGAACGATTCGATGTATTTTTATTGCCTTTGAATTGCAATAATAGTAAGTATAAAGTAGATTTACTCCTGTAGATGACTAAGAATCCAGTTTGCAAGCGTTTGATCATGTTTGCATGATCCTAGATGCTCTCGTTGCCTTTGTATCCCAATAACAAGTGTAAATATCTAAAAACGTAGTTTGCAAGCGTTTGATCATGTTTGAGTGATCCTATATGCTCTCGTTGCCTTAGGATCCCAATAATAACAAGTGTAAATATCTAAGAACATAGTTTGCAAGCGTTTGATCATGTTTGAATGATCCTAGATGCTCTCGTTGCCTTTGTATCCCAATAACAAGTGTAAATATCTAAGAACGTAGTTTGCAAGCGTTTGATCATGTTTGTGTGATCCTAGATGCTCTCGTTGCCTTAGGATCCCAATAATACCAAGTGTAAATATCTAAGAACGTAGTTTGCAAGCGTTTGATCATGTTTGAGTGATCCTATATGCTCTCGTTGCCTTAGGATCCCAATAATAACAAGTGTAAATACCTAAGAACGTAGTTTGCAAGCGTTTGATCATGTTTGAGTGATCTTAGATGCTCTCTTTGCCTTTGGATCTCAATAATAACAAGTGTAAATATCTAAGAACATAGTTTGCAAGCGTTTGATCATGTTTGAGTGATCCTAGATGCTCTCGTTGCCTTTGAAGCTCAATAACAACAAGTATAAAGTAAGTTTGCGCTTGTAAGTGTCCGAGAACTCCAGTCCTCCGGACGTTTGACCATGTTTGATCAAGGTATCGTCAGCCGTATCCACCCACCCAGTATCGCAACAATAACAAACCAGAAGCAATGCCCACCGGTCGCACCACGCAAACGTGCAAGAACCTCATCGTGCCACTCACATCGTACCACGCTCGGCCACATCCGAAGGTGGCGACGATCTCCGAGTCTCCGTTTGTTTACCGGCGGCGAGCAAACAGGGGAATTACTCATAACGCGAGATTTTCCGTGATACCGTGGTCCCGATAACATCGATCTCTCGGTTGGCGGCCACTCCGTGGCACTGCTATTGAATCTAACGGTACCAACAGCAGCGAGTGGCAGCGTATATAAAAGGAGCGTGCAGTGGCCATTTGAATACAAACCACAAACGGTTTACCGCGGACTCGCGGAGCCGGCGGAGAGCAGTAAAGCAAATTGCAAGCGCATGCACACTATCGCACACACGGCCGTGTGTTGTACACGCTCGCGAAACGCGGTGGCTGGGGCCCAGAAACCACCGCGCCGTGGCTCCCTGCTTAGTAATTTATGCTGGCGGTCTTAATGCACTTGTACCGGTGATTAAAACGTAATTTCCCCGGATGGGAAGAAACATACCGCAGCGCAGCAGCAGCCGCAGCGGCGTCGGCGGCTGGTTTTTGTGTCGATCCTTCCCGCATTTATGATTTACGACGCCCAGTTTTCCCTGCTGAGGCTGATTTACACGCGTTGTTGTCGCGTCCCGAGGGACATACCTACCTTGCGAGTATTTATCGCTCAAAGCCGACTGCCGTGTGCCGGAATCCCCTGGGATTATTGAAATTCGGCGGCCGATTGGGTGGTCCCGAGAAACTTGTTCGGGCCACGTTCGAATTACACGGACCTTCGAACGACGCGACGTTTCCACCGACTACGTTTACCCGCTACTCAGGACCAATGACTTTTAACGACCGGAACGCTGACCGACTTACGCCCGCTCCAAATTGTCTCGTTTCGTTGCCCACTTGCCGCCGCAGTAAACATTTTTGTCGATTTTTGATGGATTTAATTGCGATCGTTTTGCGCCAATAGTGGACAATCTTGTTTGAGTATTTTCCAATGACCTCGATACTTTCTTCTTCGATCTTCGCACATTATCTACCCGCAATTACTACACGATTTTATAAAATCTATGGTCCATAGTCGAGAATCATTTAATAGACCCTCCAACAGCAATAGCAACTACAATCGTACACAAACATGTCAACCGCGTCTAAGTAATCGAAGAACTTTGTTTGCTTTACAATTTGAAAGAAGATTTTTAACCTTCCTTCAAGAGGTCAAGTGGGCAAGAGGTCAAGAGATCAAGAATTTTCACAGATTTTTAACCGATTTAATTCTTAATAATTTAAACATTCTACATATATACTGAACGCTTTCCTGGGGCATTTGTAGGGGGTGCAAGAATTTTTTGTGGATTTTCAATAGACGCCGTTGTGACTATTTCGTGGGTATAGAGGACGATCTTATTTAAGTCTTCTATGTTCTTATTAATTCTTCGCTAGGAGAGTAAGAAAATTTATATTGTTTGTGCCGTCATTCTAAAGTTCTTTGTGAACTCGTGTACCGTTATGAATTCCATCAACTTATGTGTTGCACAATCACTTGTAAAATCTGCAGTCTATTGATTCATCTTCTTACTATATTAGTCCATTAATCAATCGAAAAATTCGGGAAAAATCCGAGGTTCAATTTCGCCGGCGATCGTCAAAGTAATGAAACGTCACATAAATACGATATCGGACTACGCCCAAACTTTCCCCGTCGGCTTTTCTATTTTTCTTCTCTCTCTCTCTCTCTCTCTTTCTCTGTGTGGAAGCTAGTGTCGATGATTTCTCGGTAGCAGAGCGGCGAGGGATCTCCCCGATCTATAAATCTCTCGCTCGCGATTAAGCTCGCCGTCCGCACACGACAGTCACGAGCGTCGTTATTCACAGTTATTTTAAAGGTAATTTTCAATCCGCGCCGTGTAATAATTAAGTAGGATTCCGTACCGCGCAGAACACTTGTTTAGCCGCGGGGTTTACAACTGTTCTCTCGATGTGATTGAAAGGTGGCTGCGCCTTCGAATGCATCGGGAGGTTAACGCCGTAACTTGTTCCGGCTGTATACAGGGTGGGCCCTGACAATGATCGCCCGGAATAGTTCAATTAACTTTTATCGTTGCGCAAACCGTGGCCGTGTTCTGATAACAAATTGCCCCGGCCGCGTTTACGGCCATGTTTCTCTCAATAAACAACCGAAGACTTCACCCGCGGTCGTTTCATCCGAATCTTCTTCTGGATGATGTTACGGGACGTTTTACGAGATGTCATATTCCGTGTAGATATTATTGCGTAGTGATGGCTATTGAGTCGGTGTTGCTTCCTTTTGTTAATTATTAGAAATGATTTTCATCGTTGCGCAAATGGGCCCCGTGTTCTGGGAACAATTTTCTCGGGAAACGTTTATAGCCGTGGTATTCTAGAGAAAGGTACATTTTATTCGAAACTATATTTTTCCAATAAATCGACGATTTTCCTAAATCCGTCAGCGAGAAGTACTATTCTGAATCATTGCTGGATGCTGAAATTAATCATACCTAATCTTCCAGATGTAATTTCAAAATCTGTTGAAAACGAGACAAAAATATCAACAAACAAAGAAGTTATAACAATTTCAAACCAACCAGTGTCACGATCGACAACACCATAAAATCAACGTTTCCCTAAATCCTGCCGCAGATTGCATAATTCGGAATCATTGCTGGATGCTGAAATTAATCATACCCAATCTCCCAGATGTAATATCAATTTCTGTCAAAAAACGAGACACAAACATGAACAAGCAAAAAAGTTATAACAATTGCAAACCAATCAGTGCCACGATCCATAATTATAAAAATCAACGTTTCCCTAAATCCGTCCGAAGATTGTATAATTCAGAATCATTGCTGGATGCTGAAATTAATCATACCCAATCTCCTAGATGTAATATCAGTTTCTGCCAAAAAACGAGACACAAACATGAACAAGCAAAAAAGTTATAACAATTTCAAACCAACCAGTGCTACGATTCACAATACCAAAAAATCAACGTTTCCCTAAATCCATCCGAAGATTGTATAATTCAGAATCATTGCTGGATGCTGAAATTAATCATACCCAATCTCCCAGATGTAATATCAATTTCTGTCAAAAAACGAGACACAAACATGAACAAGCAAAAAAGTTATAACAATTTCAAACCAACCAGTGCTACGATTCACAATACCAAAAAATCAACGTTTCCCTAAATCCGACCGCAGATTTTGGAGTTTCGAAGGCGGTGTCGCAGCAGAACGACCACCATCAAGAGGAGATAACTTGGATCGTTAGGACCACCCTGTACATCGCGTTATTCGGCGGACATGGGCGTCGCACGTACGGAAAAGCCCGGCGATGTCGTTTGTCACTAGCCCCGCGGTAACTCGCGTACAATCCTCGATGTGTGTGTGTGCGTGTGTGCACGCGGGTCTCTCGAATCCCACGAGTCATGTTCCCTCGCGAACTGTCATCGATAAGGCATGATCGATAAACGAGACAAATTCACGGCAATCTCACCCGCGTTACGCCCACGCGAATTTCAACGGGAGACAACGATCGAAAGGAACACGGGACGACCTCGCGTGTCCTGGCACCACGCGGTCCTTATAAATTCACCGATAACGCTCTCGCAGAAAGACTTTTTCCCATGTTGTATCGGGGCTGGGGCCCGCGGAGAGCTAACCCCGCCCCTGTAAATGAGCTGTTGTTTTTGAAAGTGGTATAACTCCATTTCTTCATACATTGAGATATTTAAGGGTTTGCGTGTCAAGCCGTTAGCTATTATCTGCTGTGAAGACTTTAAGGGCAGAGCACACTGAATTGGTAATAATTAATAATTAATGCGATTAGAAAGTTGGTTCTATTATCATTCTTACGAATCGACTTTTCCCACTTGCAACAAAAACATTCCTGCGATAATTGTACACTGTTCACTGCGTGATTAAAAATACTTATAAAAAGAGGATATCTATATCTGACTACAAGTGCCATGAAATCATTTTTTCCAAAATTGGACTTATAACACTTTTGAAAACAACGGCTCCAATTTCACCGTGAAATAAGAGACTTGTCGAAGTCCGCGGAATCGCTCGGATTTGTGTTTATAATATAATTTGGTTCGACAAACGCTGCGACGCAAGACACGCTCGGACACTCCTTTCTTTTCCTCGCGGCAAGAACTAGACTGCGAAATTTATGCGTTCATTGTGGACGCTATTGAATAAAAACAATGGTGCTCGCCACTCCAATAATATTTGATAACTCGCTCTTTTGTCTTGCCGGGCTTTCAGGCATTAGTCGCGGCGAATACATGAATTCCTGATGCCAGACGCAATTCATGCAAATTGCTGTCTTCTTGCCGAAACGCAGCGCCAAGTCTCGATTGGTCAAACGTAATGTGAGAAAGAATCCTATTCTGTTGTTGGTACTAATTTGTTTCGTTCGGAGATCCTCAGAAATGATTTGTAACAGCAAAGAAATATATTGTATCAATTATATTAGGTTAGTACAAAATTAATTGTAAAAATATTTAACATGTTACTTATCGGAAGCCTATAACCACGATTATTGATACTCAATGACTTTGTCATATTAAAGAAGATCGTAAAAGTATTCTTTGAAAAAATAATCCTTAAAGAAATGATTAGACTATGTCCCTGATCTGTTGGATTATGATAAAAATACTCGTTGCTGTATAATAATGTTTTAAAAATATTCATATTATTAAATTCGTCTGTATTCTATAAATGGCTAAAAATTCAACTGATGTACGAGAAAACAGGTTTAATTTCAGGTGCACAATGTAAAACATACATAGAATAAAAATGTTCATAGGGTGAACGAAATATCTAGATTTTGGATTTAAAATTGCCTCGAGTGCAAAGGGTTAACAAGAAAGAGTAGCTAAATTTCAACTTAGTGCCTTTATTTAATCATCGTGTACTTCCTCCAGTATTATTAACCAGTATTATTAATATTAAGTGTTCATAAATAATGCCACGAGTCTAATTGAATTTGTGAATTGATGGTCAAAGAAAGTAAGATTTTCTAGGCTTTTGGCAAGTTGAACTTTGCCCGCGAAAGTGTAAATTCGCAGAAAGATCGCCAACGCGTTATAGGTTCTGGTTATGGAAACAGAAATTGTGGGGAAACGATATTTTGTCACTGTCATTCCATACATTGGGTTTGTGTGTTCCTGGTACACGATCGCCAGAAAGAGTAGTACTAGTACTCGGAACAGAATCCCAGTGCCTATCCCAAGCTTTCCAACGACAATTTCTTTCGGGATTCGAGTTCAGTATGTCTCCATCGCGGCTAGGCAGAGAGAATCCGGCAAAAGCCGTTCGAGGCAGCGTCGATACACGACGCCTGTAAACTCCGGTGTGCCTCGGTGACTCCCGAGAGCGACCGTACAACCGACTCTGGTCCAGATAGATCACGTCCGATATAATTAATGAGCACGACCTGCAATTCCCATACACACCTCTGGGCTCCGCGGGTCCGCCTTAACAAGTACCTCGGCGAACCCAGTCTAACCTGGGCCAACCCTTACTCGTGCCGGCTACATCAACTATTTTCCTAACAGAGAAACCGTTTCTAGATATTCTAGCTCGTTTATCGAAATTTCATCTGTGTAAGTGAAAATTTATCCCTTTCACTACAACTTAATTTACGGTTACAGTGATTAGCATTTCTTTGTCGTTCATTATTTTTTTAGGACAAGAAGTCTATGTATTCTTCAGTGGTTATACAGGGTGTTCGCTCTATCACTAGTCAGCATTTTTCTTGTAAATAGTAAATATTAGAAAATAATGAAAGAGGAAAAAGTAGTATTGTTTTTTATGCGCAGCACAATGGCGTATGTAATTTTTTTGTGTTTACACTATTTTGTTAGATATGAAGGTGATCTTCAATTTTTTAAATGGAATGCTGTATATTTTTTGATGTCACATGAAAGCGTGTGACTAGACGAATTCATCCGTATACTGCACAGTGACCTTCAACGTCATGCGAGGTCAGAAATGGAAGCAACATTTTGAATATTTCATACCAATGTGTTTACAAGTATTCCTTATTCATACGAATCAGATGATGTTGTCATTCACTATCGGAGTGTTTACTTCTAATTTCATCTATGATGAGACAATTTCAGAAAAAAATTGGCAGCCACAAAAAATGTATTTAATAAAGCTGAAATGTGCATTCATGCACAAGGAAGTCATATTAAACATTCACTGTAGCCTCACCAATAAAGAATACTTGTAAACACATTGGTATGAAATATTCAAAATGTTTCTTCCATTCCTGACCTTGCATTACCTTGAAGGTCACTGTGCAGTATACGGATGAATTCGTCTAGACACACGCTTACATATGATATAAAAAAATATACAGCATCCCATTTAAAAAATTGAAGGTCACGTTCATATCTAACAAAATAGTATAAACGCAAAAACATTGTGTCGCGCATATAAAATGGTACTACTTTTTCCTCTTTCAGTTTTTTCTAATATTTACTATTTACAAGAAAAACGCTGGCTAATGATAGCGCGAACACCCCGTATAGTGACAACGACAATGTAGAATTTTATTTACGTTCATAGGAAATTAATAACTTACGCATTTAATAGAATTACAGAATTATTTTGTCCAAAGCTGTAAATGAATTTCGTCATCAAACATCATCTGAACTTCTCAACTTTTATTTCATTGGGTAAATCGTTTTAATTTTGCGGATATTTTTAGGCTGCTGAGTTGACAATGAAAGTGTTAAATACGAAAGATGGTTTCACAATATGTGAATAAAAAATTGTCCAGCATTTGCTCGTGGTGTTAAAGAGTAAAAATGATCTAAGACTGAACCTCGAAGTACAATTTCTCTAAACAATGAATGGACTATTTCAACGATTACTTCTAAGATCCTGTTTATACCAATGACACGAACGGGAATGGTTCAAACCAGAATGGTCTCGCTTTCGATTCAAGTATTCAAACCCCATCTCGAGAAACTCGCCAGCGAAAGTGTTAGGCACCGAATCTCCCAGCGTCACCCCTCAGACAACGGACAACTGAATAATCCTCGAGACAACGAAGAGCCGTTCCGGCAAACTAGAAAATCGAATATTTCCCGTGGCAAGGTATCTCTACGTGGCGGGTACGACGGTTTACGGGACAGCGCGTAAATATCCGCGGTAAGGAAAAGTCGCGGAAGTGGCGAAGTTCGTTCCACTTGTCTTCGGGTGGACAATGTGCCGCGGGAAGTGTGTGCCACGAGGTGAGTGCAACGGGCTGCACAGGTCTGCTGCACGCTGCATACTCTCTCAAAGACAGCGCACCACTTTGTAGCACCGGTCCAAGGCGCCTGACCGCGCCTGTCAGCTGATTGCTCTTGATGGACTGCGTATTTCTGCCAACATGCAAATCTAGATTTCTCTATTTTATTCACCTTGTTCTGTATATTCTTCCTGTTCTATAAAAAAATTGAAAAGCGAGCAAAAAACCACTGTGACCTGGATGTTCATTCTTTGGTTCGAGGATCAGATAAATTATCCATTTAACGATCTACCACAATTTGTTTCATTGCTTTTCTTCAGTGATCAAATGTTTTATTAAATGCATTGTGTCGGCTTCATAAAATCATCAAATAATGTAACAAACGAAGTTTCTGAACATTATGCTCACACTGTGGATTTTACGCATTCATGACAAAAATGAGTAGGTGTAATTGAAAGCAGTAAAAAGATTAGATGAATTCAAAAATACTGTTATATTATTCTCAACCAATTCAATATAGTAAGGAAGGAAATAAATTTCTATTTCACTCCAGTTTGTTTCCATTCAGATGAAAGATTTTTATTTTGCATAAAGATCCACTGTCTAATAAAATTACAGTGAGGACTGTTACATGAAAGATGATGTCTAAGCTTTTCTTGGTACTGTACAATTAATAAAAATCCTATTAAACCTCAAACGACCAGAAGCGTCCATGCGTGGGGTCCAGGTTGCAGTCAGTGTCGCCAGATCGCTGAAATCGAGGGGAATACAATTTACCACCTCTCTGATAACCAGAGTAATATGTGACACGTTGCGCGGCACGTCACGTGACCAGTCTACGGTCGTAGTGGGGGACGTTGGAGTGTGCGCAGGAGTGGAATGGGATAGTGGGAGGGGAAAAGGAGGAGAGAAAAATGAACCCAGTTCTGGGTTGATCTGGCAACACTGGTTCCAGTGTAGATGTGAAATATGGAACATGGTTTAATCATTTTACGCTCGGAGTAGTCCCAAGAATCAATATTATGTATAGAATGAATAAAGTGGAATAATAAATTAGTTTTGGTAAAAATGTTGTAACCAAAAAATGTATTATATCGTTTGGGGGTAATAAGTTTGCGGTAGATAAAGTGTTACCAGCGTAAGATGAAACGTGCATTACGTTTTCTTGTTTCAAGTCACAAGTATTCTTCTTTTGCGTTTGTTTTGGAACTTGAAAAATGGCGGATCGTGGAATCGACAAATCGGGAAAATTTCACACGTGTTTCGGGGGGGGGGATGGCGTAAATCCGAGTAGCGGATCGTTGCTGAAATGCTACCCGGTGATCAGTCGTGAAAGCTGGCCGAGGGAAAATGATCGTGGCGACCCGCGTGGCTGGGTACATACTGCGACGACGGTATAGACGACTACTCGGGTTCTCTCTATCCTCTTCTGCGTTCGATCCGCGCCGCGGCACGCATACCTGCGAGCCCGTTAGCTCTCCCGCGTCGGATTATAGATTAAGCCGCGCCTCCGCGCGGAAAACGATAAGCGGAATATGGCGCGGGATTTATTGTAATTGACGGTAATGATGGTTTTACGCCGCAGCTTCCACCACCACCACCACCACCATTAAACCGGCCGCCTCTCTTCCGATCGGTGCGTGCTCTGTCTCTAGAAGCGCTAGCACCCTGCGACAAAATCATTCAATCGTTTCATTCTTCATACTATCGAGTCAACTATCATATAAGCGGATTGTGATCGGTAGATTGTAGATTTCATGTATTTATGGTAAAAATTACTAGGTGAAACTTAGAATAGAGAAAGCATTAGATGAATTTAGCGTTAGATACACGTTATTTTCTGACAATTGAAATTATTGAGAGAAGGATTAAATATTTTTGTACATTTCTATTATTGTCATTGATGCAGACAATTTTTATGTACGCCTCCGTTCTACAAGACAATTTTTATATTGCACAAATATCCGCAGTCTAGTAATCACCATGCAAATATTTTTAAATAATGGAAAGATAAATGCAGAGTGAAAAGATTTAAGATATTTAAAAGTCACTTCCTTTTCTTTCTGATTAATACATTGTACATACAACAATATTATACATTGAACGTGTACATACAAGTAGAATTGATTAATTCTTCAAAATTAAAATGAAAAGATAAATGGAGAGTGCGAAGATTTAAGACATTTGAAAGTCACTTCCCTTTCTCTGTGATTAATATATTGTACATACAAAAATATTATACAATGAACGTGTACATACAAGCCAGATTGATTAACTCTCCAAAAATAAAATGAAAAATAATGAAATGATAAATGCAGAGTGCAAAGATTTAAAAGATAGAACATTTCCCTCGTATTTTGACTGATCAATACATTTTTAACAATATTATACAATGAGCATATAGAAATAAGTGAAATGAATTAATTCACAACTTGAAAGGTGGGTAAAACATGGCATAAATTGGGCGTGTCGTTATTTTATCGCGAGGTGTACAACCGCGAAAGTGCGCGCACTTGCACACGTGCTCTCCCCGGAGCCGGCTCGTTGCATCTCCTCGTTCACCTAAGCGAGGAGGGCAGAGAAGAAGCAACGAGAGGAGAGGAGAGGAGAGAGAGAGTGAGAGAGAGAAATAGAGAGAGAGAGAGAGAGAGACGTAGGAAACACGATGCTACGGTGATCGCGGAGCACGCGCGAATCTCGGATAGGTTTCCCATCCCGGCTCGTAAATTTCTTGCCGGTCGCGTTCCATCCTTTGATAGAATATAAATCGTAGCATTACGTAAATGCGTTTCGGACGCATGTACCACCGACGACCGAGCAGAATTTACCGGTCGTGTAATGATTACTCAATTACACTTATACTCGTCGCGTCGATTTCGTTTCTGTCCACTGAAACCCACGACCTTCTGTTCCTTCGAGAGTTTTTCTGTTTCACTGTGGAGGAGGATTCGCAATTATAAGAAGGAGAAAGAGAGAGAGAGAGAGAGAGAGAGAGAGAGAGAGAGAGAGAGAGAGAGAGAGAGAGAGAGAGAGAGAGAGAGAGAGTGAGGGAGGAGAGGGAGTCGTGACCGATGACCCGCGATATGGTACGGGAAGATGTGGTCGCGTGATACTTGGTAAAAGCGACCGGACCCCGGGTCTAGAGACATATTAGACGCGTGGGACTTCGGGTAAACAATCTTGGACGAGAGGACTCGAGGGTATCGTTGAGCCTAGATACTTGGGATCGCTGCGTACGATGCTGAGAGCCGCGGTTGTTCCATCGAAGCTCAGAGACTTGGAGGATAGATTGAAAGTTGGCGTCGTAATTCTTTTTCTTAAGGGATACACTATTGTTTGATTACGACTGTGTCATTACGCTTAATCAGGTGGCAATCTTCAAACCGTGCATTGGATCTAAGATTATGTGTTTGCGATTGTTTCTAATGATGCTGCATTCTCTTGCATTGACGCTTTTCATTCAGCTCTTTTTTATTCTTCTTCAATTCTGTTCAATCATTTTGTACTGGTTTGACCTTTCTTTTAGTCTTCAACCTAGGTAGCAAACAATCATTATTATTAAACAACCTCGACTTATAAAATGAGACAGTTCTCCTAGAATTCTGAGTTCATGTTTGTTTTTTCATAAACAATAAGAAAAATTGATTTGTTACCGGATTGCAATTGCTGCTAGAATCCTATTATTTTTCTAGAGGATTGCGAGTGGTTCTAGAATTATTTTGAGGTTCCAGTGGATTGAGAATAGTTCTAGAATCCTATCGATTTGCTCGACGATCGAGGATAGTTGTGGAATTCTATCAATTTGCTAGAGGATTGAGGCTGCTTGTGCTGGAGTACTATTGATTTGTAGATAGTGGAGGATGCTGCTTGAACTCTATTGATTTGCTACCGGATTCCAGATGCTCATAGAATTATATTGATTTGCTAGAGGATGGAGGAAAATCTTATTGATTTACTGCAGGATTGGAGATGTTGCTAGAATTATATTGATTTACTAGAGTATTGCGAATTCTGCTAGAATCCAATTGATTTACTAGAGGATTGAGAATGCTGCTAGAATGCTATCGATTTGATATAGGATGGAGGATGCTCCTTGAACCCTATTAATTTGCTACCTGATTGCAGATGCTCAGAGAAATTATATTGATTTTCTCGAGGATTGTAGATGTTGCTAAAATCCTTTTGATTTACTGCGGGATTGGGCATGTTGCTAGAATGATTTACTAGAATATTGCGAATTCTGCTAGAATCCCATTGATTTACTAGAGGACTGAGAATGCTGCTAGAATGCTATCGATTTGATATAGGATGGAGGATGCTCCTTGAACCCTATTAATTTGCTACCGGATTGCAGATGCTCATAGAATTATATTGATTTTCTAGAGGATTGAGGATGCTGCTAAAATCCTATTGTTTTACTGCGGGATTGGGGATATTGCTAGAATTATATTGATTTACTAGAATATTTCGAATTCTGCTAGAATACTATTGATTCACTATACCTTTGAGGATGCTGCTAGAATCCTATCGATTTGATATAGGATGGAGGATGCTCCTTGAATCCTATTAATTTGCTACTTGATTGCAGATTCTCATAGAATTATATTGATTTTCTAGATGATTGTAGATGCTGCTAAAATTCTGTTGATTTATTGCGGGATTGGGGATGTTGCTAGAATGATTTACTAGAATTTTGTGAATTCTGCTAGAATCATATTAATTTACTAGAGGATTGAGGATTGAACCCTATTAATTTGCTATCGGATTGCAGGTACTCATAGAATTATATTGATTTTGTAGAGGATTGAGGATGCTGCTAAAATCCTATTGATTTACTACCCGATTGGGGGTGTTGCTAAAATTATATTGATTTACTAGAATATTGCGAATTTTGCTAGAATACTATTGATTCATAGGATGATACTGCTAGAATCCTATCGATTTTTTATACGATGGAGTATGCCCCATGAACCCTATTGATTTTCTACCGGATTGCAGACGCTCATAGAATTATATTAATTTTCTGGAGGATTGCTGATGCTGCTAAAATCCTATTGATTTACTAGAGGTTTGAGGATACTGCTAGAATCCTATCGATTTGCGAGGGAATTTGGGATGTTGCCAGAATATACTGATTTGTTAGAGCATCGAGGATGTTGCTGCACTTCCAGAGATCTCCAGGTCTGTCAGTAATTACCGACAACCATTGACATACCTCCACGATGATTTACCTCCGTGTTTGTTGCTATTGATTGGCCATTGAGAGACGCAAAAACTTCCCTATCGATCCCCTCAATCAATCCAGCCTTGTATCCGCGTCCGATCAATGTACAATCGATCTACTTACTCCGAAATTGTTTCCACGATATCAGTTAACTCCGTTTCAGCCAGTCCATATGTACCCGACCTGGAAACGTATATCTGCGGCGTTCCGATATCATCAGCATATCCCGTCGTTACGATACCGGAGTCGTACGGTTCCCAACGAATCCGATGTTATCTGTACATCGTGTCGTGTCTGCCGACTCGGAAGTCACGGCGACAGCCTAATATATTTCAATCAGCCTTCTATTTCCAATCACGCGACAGTTACACGGATTGAATGGACCCCGAGAGAGAATAAAAGTATTCGGAGGAAATTCAGACCCTCGATTCATTTAGCATGTACGTCTCTATTTTTTTTACTCCTTCGTGGAAGAAGAAAGAGAGAGAAAGATGGTGAAATGCGGTTCTCTGCTGTACCCTATTAGACCTAATAGGAAGTGTGTTCGCAATTTGCATGATTCGGCCCGGGACAGGTACCTTTCTAGTTTCTTTATTAGCATCGGCTAGCCGGGGCTGTTTAAATATGGAAGATATTGAATAAGCCGGTTACGTGCCGGAGTTCTCGAGTGTCGGATAAACGATCGTTTCTTCATTGAACCGTGGCGGGTCTGCTCTCCTGATCGCGAGCCGACAATCGAATCTTGCGATCCATAAGAGAAAGAGAGAGACAATCAGGCCAGGATTATTCCGCGTGACTTCCGATCGGAATATAGTTTACCGGGCCATTCTTTTCTCCGACCGACGACTTTCGCCGTGACGAACGGGCCCCGGCAATTTCTTCACGCGATGATCAACGGGCCCCGGCCCCCGGCAACGCGATAATAAGGTGTCAACGTTCACGGACCTCCGTCCCGTGTCAGACCGTTTCCGGGTTATGCTCGTGCGAACCCAAACAACCGAACCCGATAATCATCGTCCCGATCCCAGCCTCGACAAAGACCCCGAGAACGGATCGAGGTTACTCTGCCCGGCTACACCCTGATTCATAGTAAACATTGATTCGTTCTGATCGAGAGATTGTACTTTTTGGGGCACTTGTAGGGTGCGAAATTTTCTAAAATATTGGGTCGTCCATGAGCGAGTAAAAAGATGCCAGTACACCATTCATTTAAGCACTCGTTGTAAAGGGGAAGCTTCAGTCTTCAAATCTACATTGGTTTCAGTCACGAGACAAATTTTTCAATGTTTTCACAAACATTTTAATTTATAGCATTTTGTACCAAAAAGTGTCTTCAGTTTTCCAGTCGCTGTGTCATGCAAAAATATCATCGACGAAAATCAATGATACATATCCAAAGTACAGGCTCCAAGCTTTAAATTGAGCCTAAATTTATTATTGTACTATTTTTTTTAACGAATTTATCACAGTGCAAATATCGATCGTTTCTCAAGACTGCGAAATATCGCGTTCAAATACTTTCTGCACCCACTGTAGATGAAGAATGTACATGCGATAAGAAACAGTACTCCAAAGAACATCAAACACGAGTCATCTTCGACTCATCTGCTCTTACAATGTAAAGATCTCGGCGTTGCGCGAGGGCTTGAAACTCGATCCCTCTCGCAGGAAAAGGCTAATAACAATAACAACCCGGTTCGATATAATCGTGCAACAAGTAGCCCATTATCTGGTTGTAATTATCGACGAGTTATCGGTATCTCGTCGCAGGATCATCTGCAACAGATTTTTGGCGAGACTCGCGCGCGCGGACGCGCAGCTCGTAGATCCTCGGGCCCGTCGAAAAGCGGCTCGTCATTAATATTCGCCTGAGTTCGGCGTAGCAACACCCGATACCCACCACTTCGTACGTATAAGATTACAATCCTCTCGCTACGGTACCTGACTACCGTTAAATATATGTTTTACAGCGTGTTCGAGGCCTGTCGGTCCCGGCGAAGTATAGCTTGGGCCCCGATTCAGAAGGATCGAGTGCGTTACGTTCCTCGTTTCCCCTACACCCCCCTCTCTATATATCTCTCTATCCCTCTATGTATTTATCTATCTATCTATCCCTCTATATATCTATCTATCTCTCTGTCTCTCTATCTCTTTATCACTCTATTGCTCTATTACTCTATTACTCTATCGATCTATTACTCTATTACTCTATTACTTTATTACTCTGTTACTCTATTAGTCATTAGTGTATTATTGTATTGATCTATCACTCTACTCATCTATTGCTCTATTTGTCCAACTTTCTATTGCTCTACTACTCCACTCATCTATCTCTCTATTCCTCTATTGCACTATTGTCCTATTGCCCTATTGATTTACCTCTCTACCCCTCTGCTGCTCTATTGATCTATCTCTCTACCCCTCTATTGCTCTATTAATGTATCGTCCATGTCTCTATTCCTCTATTGCTCTATTCGTCCATGTCTGTATTCCTCTATTGATCTAGTCGTCCATGTCTCTATTCCTCTATTGCTCTATTCGTCCATGTCTCTATTCCTCTATTACTCTACTCACTTATCTCTCTATTCCTCTGCTGCTCTATTGCTCTATTGATCTATCTCTCTTCCCTCTATTGCTCAATTACTTTATTACTCTCTTGATCTATCTTTCTACCCCTCAACTTGCTCTATTGGTCCAACTCTCTATTGCTCTATTACTCTACTGATCTATCTCTCTATTCCTGTATTGCTCTATTGCCCTATTGATCTATCTCTCCGTCCCTCTATTCGTCTATATCTATGTGTCCCTCTATTGTTCGATTCGTGTATCTCTCTATCTCTTTATCTCTCCATCTCTCTATCTCTCTCATTCTGGTTTTCTCTCCCGTCGTCCCGATAGGCCTAAGCTCGAGATCGGCCTTCAAGGTCGCCGAGTTTCCCGAGATTCAATGCCAGCCCACGCGAACCGCCGGCTAATAAGCAATTAAATTTCGCGGTTTACCGAGCACGCCGCGCCGCGCCACACCGGCTCAAGAGCGATACGCACTCTGCGGTTTACCACCAGTCTACCGATCGATTTCTTTTCGCCTACGACCGCCTCGTTCATGGCAATTAGCGACCGGACATACCTCGACACGTTCTCCTTCGATTTTTCCACGTGACTCCCCGCCTTCTCAAAATGGGCCACGATCGCGAACAGCTGGGCCACATAGTCTACAAGAAATATCTTCAGAAATATATTTTAAAGAATTTATAATTAAAGCTACATATGGACATGAGCAACAACAATTTTATAATTACGAAGAAAGTTCGCCGTCCGAGTGTTAACCCATCATTTGCGAAAGTGATTGTTTCATCCTAATTTACAGATTTCGGATAAAATTAGAATCCTATTTTATTGTAATATACATATTATCGTATTCAAATATTCGAATTCTGATTTATGAATTCCTCTTCAGGCTCAGTATTTTTTGTTCAATTTTATTTTTTCGGTTGTCATTAAAAGAGCTAATTCCTGTCTCCTGCAGTGAATGCCTAAAATTCTTATCTTACATTATGACCCATAATTACTGACTACACCAGTATCTCGCCTGACCCCGAATGATTGGCAGCCATCAGGAAAGACCTGACTAACTGCCCCCGAGACCTGGCAATCAAGATTCACCAAAAGTGGTCTGTCAACGTCCCCAATGACACGGTCCCGGTTATCGAGCTGTAAATACGTCTTTTACGATTTTTTGAAGCGGGTCAGAGGCTGACAGAGGCCTCGGCCGAAGATCCTTCATGGTTAAAATTTTTGTGAAACTCATCCCGATCGGTCGAGTGTTGACTCAAGTGATAAGAATCGTCGAAATCGCAATAACCCCGGGAGAAAGCATCCGCGGGCACGTCTGCTTTCACAAAACCGCGGAGAGGTTTAAGTGGCTACTTTTTCCGACTGCTCGGATCACTTTGGACCCTCCACCGAAATTATTTTGCGGTTTGTTGTGCAACTTTCGATATTGGGGAACTCGGGCCTCCATGAGGACCAATTTTAATTTGGGTCTGGCAGCATTGCGAAACGTGTAATTATGATCACTGTGAACAAAATCGATTCGAGAAAAGCAGAGACATAAATGTTGCTTCCAGTTTTAAGTGTAAGTGTGTTCTTCGATTTTTATGCATTCATAGACTCGTTTCATTGATCCTTTGTTTATGAAAAATTTATTGGGAGATGTTAGAGTATCAGTGTTTGGATTCTGATTGATTAGAACTCGAGATTTTCGATCATTTCCCCAAAAATTTTGTTCACGTTCCAACTATTGTATTCTTATAAAAATGGCTGAAGTAACCCACGCTATTTAAAATTATTATTATTATTTTAGCGTAACTTGACTTGACCAGTGACCGAAATAAATCAAATTGCATAATTTTGGATTTAATTCATTTATGACAAAATTGGGTAGGTGAAATTTAAAATAGGTGGAAAATTAAAAGAATTTAAAGGTGGCAGCATCCTGTTTTCAATTGATTAAAATTGAGTAATAAAACGTTTCGATCAAGAAATATTATTATAATCTACACTTTCATTATACATAATTTTAGAGCACAAGTTTCCCCTTCGTGGTTCACTAACAAAAGTCTTATTAGACCAAGTCCTCATCATTTTGAAGGAGTCGGTCCACTGTGAACTAATCTAAAGTCTCCGAAATCGAGCAAAGGCACCCTGCTAGATGAGAGCCGTTCAGACGTGTTCGTCGAGAGAAAGTGATTGGCCAGAATGAAAGAGAAAGAGAGAGAGGAAGAGAGGCTCTAGCTCTCCTGGCTAACACAGACGCCCAGCCTCCGGAGACGACGTTCTTTCGTGATGCTCGTGATACGACGATATCTTCTTGCCGTTGCAATGGCCGATGCACATGAGCCGTGCCGCGCGTGTCACCGACGAGCGGGTCACGTTTCCGGTAATTAATGGCTCACGTCATCGGCCGTGGCTCAACCACCGGTTACATCTGTCGATCGTTTGCTGCATCCGGACGTTCGATGGACGATCCGAGGGACGGTTTTATTCAGAACCGACTGCTATTAGCTGACCCTAGACTCCTCTAGACTCCCGATCGACTTTCGAAGAGATTTCTGAAGGAAACACTTGAGTCACTCGCGGTAAACCCACTTTTAAAAAGACGATAACTTTTTTAATGTTGGACTCGACGACTTGGATTTTTTTCTTATGAGAAGTTAGAACAATTTGTTTCCTACACGATGTGAAACGAAAAATTTTGAAGAATTGCCATTAGTCGGAATTGCAGAGAAAATATTGAAAGTTGTATTTTACAACTTTTTTATGTGGTCCTATATTGGAAATTTGAAAATACTTTTCGTAGATCTGTATCAGTAGTCATACTTAGTCTGATAATCTCACCAAAATCGGTCAACGTTGAATTGAGCTACAAACGTTCAAAGTTGCCTTGCAATCAGCGCAAACAATTTTTATTTCGCATATAAATCTGCAGTCTATTGATGAGATTTAATTGTTTTCTAATTATGAAATGGAAAAAGAAGGGGGAAGCGTTTCGTCCTAGACTCGTTAGAGGACTCGTCAGTAACGCTATCTAGCGGACCCGTGCCTTAGACGCGGGATGTCGTAAGGTCAGCTTAGGACGGTATGTATAAAAACAGAGTTAAATTTAGGTAATACCGGGATAGGTGTTGTCGTACTGTCCATCTGTTGGCCACCATAGGATGTAGCCAGTGATGCCAGAAACAACCACAACTGGTTGTTTTTTCCTCTCCTCCTTTTCCCACTCGACTACCATGAGAACACTCCAACGTCCCCCACTAAGACCGTAGACTGGTCACGTGACGGGCCGCGCAACGTGTTACATATTACTCTGGTCATCAGAGAGGTGATCAAATGTATTCCCCTCGATTTAACCGATCTGGCAACACAGGATGTAGCCGCCACAAAACAGTTTTCCGAATTGTATTTGACACATATTTCTCTATTGGCAATCCTCGATGTTAAACCTTATGTCTAGACTGCGGATTTTTATACAAAATAAAACTTGTGTGCTCAATCTGCAAGATCCAGTAGTCAAACCAATGTTTCTTTTATCTTTAAACGATTTTATTGACCTGAAACTAATACATTCGTGTTTAGAAATTCTTTTAATATTTTTACTGTTTTAAATTAAAACTACGCAGTCTAATGTTAGACGCGAGGCATACAAATATGCGTTTAAACAATAAATTACAACATTACTGAATATCGTAAAAAATTTTGATTATCGGCATGAGAGATAAAATAGTGAGAAAAGCCTCTAAAACTGGGGATGAAGATAATTGTTTTGGAATATTTTTACTGGAGCCAAAACAGTGTCCTATTGTCTACTTATAACTTGATACTATACTATATTATACTATAAATATAGATTTAGTTGAAATTTATTTGGAAGAACCACTTTTTGCTACTCCATTTGACACATATTTTGTATTAGCAATCTTCGATGTTAAACGAGCGAAAACATCCCCTAAAATTAGGGATGAGGAGAAGTTTCGTTGCACATTCCTGATGGAACCAAGACAGTGTCGTATAATGCTACTCTTTGCGAATAAAATTGCAGCAATTGTTTCCTACATATTCTAATGCAATAATTGTCAATTGAGATGTAATTTGTCAATTGAAATAGGAAATATTTTTGGATTTGCATAGTATGATTTTGGATAGTAGTAGTGTACATTAGGGTGCATGTAGAAGAAAGCGACGCGTCAAAGGAGCCGCGCACACTTTCTTACGTCTTGATCACTTCCGAAGCGAGCAGGATGCGCTTTCGAGTCGCGTTTGTCACGGTTTCAAGACTGTAACCGACGTGCACGAATTATTTAATCCGCATGAATTTCACGCCGGATTGCCGAGGCCGTGGCAAACCGATTTGCCGGCGATTGAACCACTGGTTCGATGAAATTTTACGGCAATTCCTCGCTCTATTCAGCATTTTGTCGTCTGTCTATCGCCCGGTAAGCGTGATTGACGAGACAGCTAATCCTACACTCTTGCAGACTCCTGTGCTCTTCTTATTAAGCTTTACTCTTCTTTTTTCTCTCAAACTGATACCTCGTTAACCCTTTACACTCGAGTGGAGACTCTAAGGCGGTAAACAAATTGTTATAGTATGATTTGAAACAATTTTCATATTTTATGTCTGCATCCAAGAAGTTGCTAAACCGTTGCAAGTACGAATAATAATAATAATAAACTTGCATAGAAGGAAGTAAATCATATACAATAGAAATATTCTAGATCAGATGAAATGTATTGGGTACGGGGTTAAAATAACTTCGAGTGCAATTAACTCCATATCTCGGAAAACCAACAGTGCAATCTTCTTCAGAACTTTTTATGCGAATTTATCAGGATGTCTATTCAATCCGGGGAAAAGAAATCGTTTTCTCTTGAAGTACATCTTGAAAATATTTAAAATCGTGACAAAGGGTGAAGAATACACGTGCTCTTTTTATTAATGTCTACTCCTCCTTTTTCTGAAACTGGCACTTTGTTAATTCGATATCTCGAAAACTGACCATCCAATTTGCATCAGAATTTGCAAATATCATCTGCAGAAATTCTATTCTTTTTTGAATTTAGATTTCTATTCAACACGGAAAAAGAAATCATTTTCTGTGAAAATACACTTTGAGGTAGGGTTTTAGAATCAGGACAAAGGGTGAAGCAGAAAAACATTGAGGCACCGTGATGCAACGTCTCTGGGACAATTACGTTGGGGCTAAACTCGGTTGCATCTAGCGTGCATTCGTGATCGATCGTCATGATTCATCCTTGTTCGGGTAACGAAACGAATATGGGTTACATACATAGAGGCTTACGGTCGTGCCGTGGAAATAGAATCACGCAACGCTTGTCCTAAATCCCGGGCATGTCGTTCTTCACTGTGGAACACACGAAAGCCTGGTGGGTAAGGCAATGAGCGGCGTTGCTCGGCCATTAATCGACCGTATCCTTTAATCCTTCAAACGTGTACAACCGTAACCGCTCGTGGCGGACGAAACAACGCCGCCTCGAGGCCTTCCCTTTGTTCCACCCTGACTTCCGAAGCCCTCGACTTTACGTTCTTGTTAATTTCGTTACGAAACAGGCTTACATCGCGCTTCGATCCCCACTCGCCACAGCGAATTACATATATCGACTCTGAACTGTGCACGAGCATCGGTCCAACAGGATAATCGATACGTACCCCGCTGTTGACATCAGATACGTTTCCCGAACTAATTAACAACTCGCTGACGAGCCACGAGATTCGGGGGAATCGTAACTCTCTTTCATTTAGAACGGATGCTCAACCACGATCGATAATGCACTTTTGGGAATTTTCTGAGAGAAACACAGTGGACATACCAGATTCAAAATTTGTGGCTTGATTTATTAATCTTTAGAGAATGTAAAAGAATTTTTTTTACGCAAAAATAACCATCGTGTCCAAAATTATTCAGGACTGCAGTCGCATGTCTCTTTAATATTGAAAAGAATCTTGAATGTTCTACGACGATCGATAATGTATATTGGGGAATTTCTTGAGAGAAATCAATGGACATATCGGGTTAAAAATTTGTCGCTTTATTTATCAATCTTTATAGAATGTAAAAGTATTTTTTTTATGCAAAAATAGCTATTGTATACAAAATTATTCTAGACTGAATTCGTATGTCAGTTTAATTTTTGAAAAAGATCTTGAATGTTCAACGACGATCGATAATACATCTCTGGGAATTTTTTTGATGGAAAAGTAAAGGACATATCGGGTTCAAAATTTATAGGTTAAATTTTCAATCTTTGGAGAGTGTGAGACAATTTATTTATGTGGAGACAATGATTATGTGCAAAGTTCTGAAAGACGGAAAAGATAGGTGTCTTTAATTTTGGAATGATAAGCCAGGATGTTATAGTAGGTTTTTGACGTTACTAGGGTGCTAGATGTGCCAGTAAACTACAAGGGGAAGAAGTCACCGGATGTTCGACGGAAGTTTTATGAGTACGGTGGCTCGTCTTGAGAGTGAAAGTGTCCCGCAGCTTGGGGGACTCGAGGGTAAAAGAAACGAGGGGATGAAGAGCAATATGTACTGTGTAAACGGCTCGTTGAGTCTCCTGTGTGCTCTGGACTAATTAAGTGGTGTAATTGAGTGGAATAGGAGACAATGAAAAGCAAAATTTCGGCTTTTCAATTTGCATCGCTATCAACAATCGTGAAAAGGGGAGGAATATTTCATCCATCTCAACAGTCTTTACAGAAACTTTGCCAGACAAGTGTAATTGCAACAGCAAGTAGAATGAGTCTGCCAAAAACAGTCATACCGTTCTACGTACAAAAACCTCGACTCATTAACAAAATCAAAATTTTTATAAAATTCACTACGCCTTCATAATTCGAATTTTATAAAGTGAAACTATTCTTGCAGATATATTCAAGATCATTTATTATCTATTACATTAGAAACAGTCTCTCAAAAATTTATAATTGCGTACCGAATAAAAGGAATAAAAATTAGACATGAATACAAAAATGTAGACGAAAATTCATTTAAATATTAAAGCAGCTACAAATATAATTTTCATACATCAGCAACACCAAATTGAATATAATTTTCAACAGCACTCTCAACAAAATTTATAATGAAACCAGAGGCTGTATGAAAATAATTGATACGATTTTAGTGCAAAATGGATGCTCAGCGTTTGTTAATAGGCTTAGTTAGGCTAAGGAGCGGGAAGAACGTCGACGAACAAGCAGTCGACAGGGATCGGGATCATTAAACATCCCGCAAGAAGGGGGATAATCGTTAGGAGAGAGCCCACGCGTTCGCGGAACCCTTTTTGCAAAGTATGCGCCGTGATGCACCGTGATGCGCTTGGTCTACGCTCGTTGCTCGATATTTATTCCCGGCCGTAGTTGCATAGCGTGTTACCATCGCGCACGAGCTGATTATCCGTCTGCCTTCCGAGCAACGACTATCAACTGCTGCGACTCGAATCGGTTGGCCTCGCCCTGATACACACTTGCCAGGCGTGCGATTAAACCGCATGTAATCAGTCGTGATGGAACGCTTGAACGAGCGAAATCGTGTGCTGAGAAATTTCGATGCATTCCGAGAACGCTGTTGGCGTTGTAACCGCGATTAGAGTTGCTCGCAGATTGGAGGAAATTGTGGAAGACAGCCTGACTAAGCTGCAGTTGATGATACGACACGATACGAGACGATATTTCCACCAAAAGTTCAAGACACTGAATATAGCAAGCTGTATTAACACTAGATTTACGGGGCCCGTCAAAATGACGGATTCAAACATTTTTAATTTACGATTATTGAAAGTGTAAGGAGGCATTCGTGAGGGATTATTAAATAGATTTATATTTTTGAATACATATTACAATAAAAATCGCTGAAGATCTAAGTAAATACAATTTTATTATTTTTATAAAACGATGTAAAATAATCAATTTTAGTGCTCCGTAAACCTAGTGTTAAAAGCGAACTCTTTTTATGTGAACGTCAAACCACATAGACTGAACGAAAATTCGTAGTTAGTGGTGGAACACAGGTGGACTCCTATTCTCTGAACCACGTGATTATGTGAACCAACTTGTCTCCCGGCAGGGTCATTTAAATAGAGTTCCTTAAGCAGTGTTACGGTATTAACACATTATGTACCGGCGATTATTCGATAATTTTTGGAAGTCTATGGAAGTCCCATGTCTTAGGTTTTTTTAATAGATCCTTCAACTGCAACAGGAAATTCAATCATGAATCAGCAACTCACTCTTTATAACGTAATCCAATCATTTTGTTTGAGATTATTGCGTAAAAGAAGATTTTTAAGCTCCCATTTGGCACAACACAATTGTTGAAAACCCTATTAATAGGCTTCCGGTAGATAAAATGTTAAGAATGAGAATTTTGCATTAAAACGTGTATGTGTTAAGGCTTGCTAATTTAAACTAGCTATGAGTTAAAGATTTAAAATACAACCTTCAAACATCCATCCAGTGATTCCAGATTGGTTAAATCAAGGGGAATATAGTTTACCACCTCTCTGATGACCAGAGTAATATGTGACACGTTGCGCGGCACGTCACGTGACCAGTCTACGGTCTTAGTGGGGAACGTTAGAGTGTGCTGAAGTAGTAGAATGGGATAGTGGAAGGGGAAAAGGAGGAGAGGAAAAAACAACCAGTTCTGGTTGTTTTTGGCATCACTGCATCCATCCACTTTTTTGAGGCCACCCCCTAACTAGAAGAACTAGGTCTAAAAGATAGAAACTCGATTAATAAAGACTCCGTATCAAAAGAACTTGTTATTAAACTGGTCCAAGTTGCAAATCAAGTTGGGAAAATAAATCTATCTAGAAAGCAACACCTAAAAATTCATCGCCTCTTTTAGACCGTCTCTTAACCAATGATTAGCAATATTCCGTAAAAATATGAATGATAGGGGTGGCTGGGCTAACCTAGATAGATCTAGAAGGTAGAAGCTAGTGCAAAGAGGGCTCCAGGTCAGCGGAACAGTCTCGGAATCGAATCGGAGTTAGTAGATCCCCTGCCATCATCATCTGGACTCAGATGACCTTTAATTGCGCTGCCAGATAGCGATCGCGAGTCGAAAGAGCGCGATCTATCGTTTGATTTCGCACCTGAAAAACGGGCCTGTTCGCACCGGGGGGGTGTCCCGCGGTGGTTGCCGGGCCTTCTGCGCCCGATTGAGCCGTCCAGGTGGACGTCCCGACACACCGGGACGTCTGAACGGTCTTTAATGAAGAAAGACATCCGGTGTCGTGGTGGCTGACGGAGTACAAGCGTTGCTAACGCGCCGTTGATCCTCCTCCTTCTCCTCCTCTTCTTCTTCCCTTTCGTCCGGCTGG
The DNA here is from genome assembly GCA_913789915.3 of Sphecodes monilicornis. Taxonomy (NCBI): domain Eukaryota; kingdom Metazoa; phylum Arthropoda; class Insecta; order Hymenoptera; family Halictidae; genus Sphecodes; species Sphecodes monilicornis. The sequence goes on along the minus strand of OU565285.1, from coordinate 9,958,799 downwards.
TTCGCGGGACTTTCCAGAGACCGGCTCGGCCTTCTTTGCCAAAGAAACCGGTGAAGCGCTATCAACCGGTGCTTTCTACACGAACGATACCAGCAAAAAGAGCCCCGCGTGTCTTATTACACTCGCGAAAAACACCGTGTTGACGAAAACGACTCTCGGGACCGAATCCCCCGCGATTCAAACAACTTTTTCAATCAACGCCGCCTGGACTCATTAACGGAGAGTTCCGGCTTCGTTGATGGCGCCGAGGAGATTGCTTGTCGCCTGAAATTTGTTTAAGCTCGACGTGTGCTGGGATGCTGCCAGAATGAAATGTTCAAGGGGAAGTTAGCCCTTGAGAACGGAATTTCTGTTCTATCCGGTCGAGCAAGTCGATTTCTTTATTAGCAATCTTGCCGATTCATTGAGTAGTTTAATGCAAACATGGTGTTCAAGTCAATTTACTCCTTTCAGTCTTCGTTTTCGCACGGAGTGAAACAGTGCTCGATTTTCTTTCTCTCTACCCAAAAAGTCTACTTTTTCGGTTTCTAATAGGTCTCTTTTTCGATTTTCTTTCGTGTTCATTTACTTTTTACTGTAACACGATACTTTCTATCCGGGCAGTTTTTAATTTCTTTAATTTATCATGTCCAGTGGTCGACCTCCTTGATTTACTCTCAATTCTTGAGAAATACGTGTAAGTGATACGAACGTGCTGATGCTGATCTGACGTCGCTCAGGAATTATGCTCAATGCTGGATTATACAATATGCAAACTAAGCACGTGCTTAGGGTATCAGGAGATGGGGAGCACCAAAGAAATTTTCTGAATTTTACATGTATTACATAGTAACAATATTGCTAAAAGAAAAACTCTAACTTTTGATTAATTCGCTTTTTAGTGAAATTATCGGCAATGCCTTAGAAATCGTCCACCCTACAATGCGTTGAAACGATCCTGTATACGAGATTCTCAAAATCTTGTTAGCGGTTAGGACCTCAAAAGGTCTTAATCCGGCACTGATTGTGCTAATTCACAGACGACGAATTCAAATCTGCTCATCACCTAATTGGTTAGATCATAATCCCGTAGGTGGGTACTGTTCAAGAGTCTCTGAGTCCCAAAGAACGGTGTCTCCCAGAGCCACGATCCCAGCAACATCATCGTGCCCGAGGACCAGCCTATCCTAGGTCTGAGCAGAGTCGCTATTGATCCTGGGTTCAGCAAGCAGCCATTAAAGGCACGGTAACCCTTCGTCGCGGAGATAAATACACGGCGGCCCACTTTCGAACGGGTAACGCGGCGTCTTTCGATCGTCCCGGGGGCTTCAATCATAACGGCGTAACCGGCTCCATAAATTTGTTCTGAAAAGATAGTGGCGCTCACGGTTACACGTAACACGACGACGACGAAGAGAACGACGAAGAGAACGACGACGACGACGACGATCGTGGAGCCCCATCGCGACAAGAGACGGCTCTCTCGGGGCCCGGTCGGGAGACACAACCACGTGGAAAATGTCATCCTCGTGGCGGAAGAGCAGGCCCGACGTGTGCCGCGAGCGTGGGATGTGGGTCACAGGGCTCGGTCCGGGTGTGATCGCCTCTTCAAGACAGAGAAGAAGAGCCGCGGGGATGCGGTGACGTTCACAGGGACCTGGGGCCCCGTGGACACGGGCCCCGACCCCGTCATGCGACACCGAAGACCCCCTCGACACTGTAATCACCGGCCATTACCTAATACTAATACTAGCGATGGCATGAAGTCCCTTGCGAGTTCAGTCTCCTGTGATTGAAGATTCGAAGATTTCTTGACTTGACATCGCAAACTCTCTTTACAGTTAGGACTTTCGGGAAAAAGCTGGAGCCTGTTAGAATTCTTTTACCCAGGCTAGATTTAGCAGAAACCAAAAGATATATTGATGCTATGCTACTGGGCATCATTGTGCTTTTGGAATTGTTTTCCCAATCTCAGCTTCATCAGGTACCAAAAAGCACATTGGCACTGTCATGTTGAGTATAAGGGTCATTTGGAAATTGTTTTCCCAATGCTAGCTTTATCATGGACCAGAATGCACACTGATACTATGATACAGAGTATGAGGGTCCTTTTGCTGTTGTTTTCCCAATGTTAGCTTCATCATGGACCAGAAGACACACTGATACTATGTTACAGGGTACGAGGGTCCTTTTTGTATTGTTTTCCCAACGTTAGTTTTATCATGGACCAGAAGGCACACTGATAATATGATGCAGGGTATGAGGGTCCTTTTGGTATTGTTTTTCCAACGTTAGCTTTATCATGGACCAGAAGGCACACTGATACTATGATACAGAGAATGAGACCCATTTTGGTATTGTTTTCTGAAAGTTAGCTTTATCATAGACCAGAAGACACACTGATACTATGATAAAGGGTATGAGGGTCCTTTTGGTATTGTTTTCTCAATGTCAGCTTTATCATGGACCAGAAGACATACTGGATACTATGATACAAGGTATGAGGGTAATTTTGGTATCGTTTCCCAATGTTAGCTTTATCATGGACCAGTAGGCACACTGATACTATGATAAAGGGTATGAGGGTTCTTTTGGTATTGTTTTCCCAATGTTAGCTTCACCAGGATCCAGAAGACACTTCGAAATAGACACTGCTACCTATAGAACTAATAAAGTGGAGAACTAATGAAGACAATTGTGTTGTACAAGCAAATGGTCAAGGGAAAATTCGGTTGCCTCGAAAAATGGCAATCTGCGGTCTGCTGTTAATGATCATTAGACTATGGATCTTCATGCAAATTCCAACTTTCATGAATCATTTTCCAAAATCCAGAGTGAGGAAAAAGTTCAATTTAGCAACTAGTAATACTTGCTGATGATTGATTGATGACTTGCAAGTTTTCTTGTATTTCAAAAGTGTGCAATATAAAGATCCGCAGTCTAGTGATCATTTTCGATCGTCTTCAAAGAGAGCCTTTGAGCCTTTGATGCTGCCTGTTTTCGGTGCGGCAAATAGAAAAATTGGATTTTCTCACGCCAGGCCGGTTTCTCCGATGGAAACCGAGGAAGCCGCTGGTATAATATTCATGCATTCAGGGCTGATTATATTTGCAAAACACTCTCGAGCACGCGACTATCGAGGAACCATCAAGCTGTTTGAACTATCCTCCTTTCTTGTCCGCGTTAGAATCTATTAGGCAAGATCACTAAACTGCCCCTCTCTCTCTCTCTCTCTCTCTCTCTCTCTCTCTCTCTCTCTCTCTCTCTCTCTCTCTCTCTCTCTTGTATGTATACTTTCACAGTGAAGACACCACCATTAAACATAAAGTTTCATGGCCAATCTGTACCGCTCGGTCCCTGAGAACACTGAAAGATTCCCAGGATTCTGTCGCGCTAGAAATTTTTCCAGCGATGAAAAATCACCGGGGCAGAGAAGGGCACCGTCAGGTGAAGTGTCCCGAGGATCAATATTTGTCGTCTTGTCTAACGCTGACGCGGACGCTGTCGAGAGTATCGGTCGACGTCGCTCGGGTAATTTAACTCTCGAGCTCTCTCTCCCGGAGAAAACTTCATTGCTGGTCGTGCTGGACGAAGACGTAATTTTTCATCGATGGTGTCGCTGAGAATGAACCCTTACTTCTGACGATTTTATAACAGGCACGGCTAGAACCATCTGTATTTTGTAACCTTCTTCTTTGATATCAGAGTTGATCTTCCTGTTAGAGCTAGTGTAAGTAGCTGAGAGCTAGGATTGGTTGATAGAATGTTAGAATATAGAACGTTTATAATCGTTAGTCAAAATGAAGACATGTTGAGTCACAATATTGATTGGACCTAATAGAGATGGGATCTAATAGATGTGGGACACTATAGAGGTGGGACACTATAGAGACCGGATCCAATAGAAATGGGACCCAACAGAGATGGAATTCAGTAGGAATAGTAAGTTGTACATATGGAGCCTGGTAGATATGGGACTCGTAGAAATGGGACCCGATAGATATATAGCACAATAAAGATGGGACCCAATGAGATGATACTCCATACATATGGGACCCAGTAGAAATAGGACACGATAGATATATAGCACAATAAAGATGGGACCGCATGAGATGATACTCCATAGATATGGGACCTAGTAGAAAGGGGACCCGATAGATATGTAACACAATAAAGATGGGACCGCATGAGATGATACACCATAGATATGGGACCCAGTAGGAATGGGACCCGATAGATATATAGCACAATAAAGATGGGACCCAATGAGATGATACACCATAGATATGGGACCCAGTAGGAATGGGACCCGATAGATATATAGCACAATAAAGATGGGACCCAATCAGATAATACACCATAGATATGGGACCCAGTAGAAATGGGACCTGACAGATACGGAGCACAATAAAGATGGGACCCAATGAGATGATACTCCATAGACATGGGACCCAGTAGAAATGGGACCTGACAGATACGGAGCACAATAAAGATGGGACCCAATGAGATGATACTCCATAGATATGGGGCTCAATAGAAATGATACACTGTAGATATGGGACCTAATAGATGTGGGAACCGATAGAGATGGGACCTCATAGAGATCGGACCCGATAGATACAGAACACAATAGAGATGGGACCTGTTAGATAGAGAACACTGTAGAGATGATACTAAATAGTGATGCGACCCGATAGAGATGGGACTCTATGCGGACGCTATTCTAATTTCTGAAAAAAGTCTCGAAAATATTTTTTATCGCCGGTTCATCAAAAAACCTGCTTTAATCCTTAATCCACGACATCGGTGGCCCCTTTCCGGCCAAGGAGCGACGTCCGGGTAGTTCTTTGGAGGTCTCTCGAAGTGAACATATCATCGACGACTCCCGCCAAGTTCTCGGTGACGATACGGCGGCTTACTGCGCAAGCGACGGCAGAAGCGTAAAGCGAAACGCTAAGCCGCGGACCGGTCGTGCACGTCGTAAGCTTATCTGCTTCCAGGCTATAGGGAGCATTAACGTCGCGAGCGGCGATCAAGTCTCGGTACCTGTCGACGGAACACAGCACACTTCCCATCCAGCACCGACGCACGCTTCCGTGAGCAAACACCGTGCTGACAGCAGCTTCCTAGCCTCCGAACTTTCATTTTCATTTTTAACGGCGCTAAGATGATGAATCCGCCGCTGCGGAAACTATTCAACCAGGCAGTCCCATCCGTATCAAGGATACACGTCAGCTGGAGATTATAATAATGTTGCAAAATAACTCTTAGACTCTTAATTCTCTCGCTTCTTTCTCTTGATCTACATATTAATTATGCGTCTTTGTTAGCTACAATTTCTTTTGTATCTACAGTAGTCATAAATTGATTTTATAGAGGCAGTGATATTAGTAAAATTTGTAAAGATACAACCTCCAGACGAGCTCGAATTTCCCTCCTGAAATGTATCAACTTCTTCCTCAAACATCTTTCTGTATCGTCAACACTTTGAATGCAACGTTTTACAAAACTTGAAAATCAGTTTCACTACAATCTATTAAGCAAAGCAAATTTTATTAAGATCTACAAGCTACGAAAATGTCACTATTACTGTATTATTATATAAGTTGTTTTGATTTTGTGTGATTTTCATGGGCATTGGCGTGACACTCACCTTATTAACTGTAACACTTAAATGAAGGGTAGCTAAGTTATGGGCGCTCGCCCTGAATAACAAATCCAAAACTCAGTGTTCAATGACAATATTCAAAAATTTAAGTGAACACAAATATTATTGACTATGATGCCACTAAAAAAGTCTCACTTCCTTTAAAGCACGAGTATCCATGAATTTAAAAATGGAAGATGCAGTGCACTTAATATATTCGTTGTTTCAAACCAACATGAATAACCGAGGATTAATCAGATTAGTGTATGGTTTCGATTCGAGGATCTATTTCAAGCTGGTAGTTGCTCATTGGTTCAAATAAGAAAATGTAACCAGTGTACCGTTCGACAGTGGTAGCAAGTCTAAGGTCGAAGCCGGTACGATAGCGAGCTACAAGTCCCCCCCGATTTGCATGAAGTTAGCCAGTCGCGGTACGGTCTCGCTAACAGACGAAGCATCGTTTCCGCCCACGCGAGCTTAGGGTGTGCGCTCGCGGTGGCTGATATACCCGCCAGGATATCGTTGCAAAAGGCACCGCACGCCGGTTTCTGCTCCTAAACGCTCCGCGCGAGTGACAGAACGCGCTTACTGTGCTGTCCGACGCGGCGACACGCACAATAAGGCCCCCTGACCGCAAGCATTACGATCTTTATCACTCTAATCTACGGTCCGATGCTCGCCGACTCTACACTCCCAGCCAAAATGATGGCTTGTAGTTTATGTCCCTCGATCTTCGATAATTATCCATATTCTAACAGGAAATAATAAGTTGATTCATGGAAATTAGTAATTTTTCATTTTCTTGTGGAATTCAACAACGTAACTCTTTCATTTAACCCTTCAGGGACGACATTCGTGCATTGTACTAATTCTGGAGACTATGTAATTAAAAAATAGACTGTGAATGTGATGCATTTATGTCAGCAATGTCATTTAAGTCGATAAAGACATTGGAGAACATTAGAAATGCTGTTGTATTATTTTCAGCCTATTAAACATATTAAAAAAATGAAGATAACTTTCTATTCACTCCAGTTTATCTCATTTCAGGTAAAAAATTATTATATTGCATAAAAATCCGCCGTGTAATGATAAAGTTTGATATCTATTAAATAGTTGTTTGTATCGATGTGTTAAAATCTTTTAGCGTCTACTGGTGTAAATTGTATCTGTTCATGGTTGTCATAATGTAAATGCATATCTGCAGTCTATTTATAAAAATCTTTGTGTCACGACAGTGACATTAGCAAATAGCAATTTGACAATTTATGTATATTAAATTGAACTTGAACGGTTCTGATTATTGAACAATTTTATTCAGACGCAATTTTTTGTTATTTTTTGAAAACTTTCTGGAAATTGAAGATGGCGATTGAAGATATTAGAACGCGTGCAATCTTTTGGCAGGGAGTGTAGCTCGCGAGTGTCCTGTCCCGTGTCTCGCGGATCGGATTCCGCGGCCACGCTCTCGCGTTTACGTTTATTAAAGGTTCCGTTATAGTTACCGAGCCACTTCCGGCTGCCCTCGGACAGGGACGGCCCGAGGATATCGTAGCCGACGCCTGTTACACCGACCAGCTCGATAAATCTTCGACAAATTTGCGGCTTGTTGCGCCGCTCGTTACTCTATAGCCTCTATAGCCTCTATGGTGTTTTTCGAGACTGGTTCCGCTTTGATCAGTCACCTGGAAGATGTGGTTCGAGTAGATCACGGAAGTTCACAGGGCACCATAAAAAGGGGGTAGATTTTGTGTTCTTTTTTGAGGATGCGGAAGTTGACGCATGTTGAGGAAAATACACCCCTGATAGCACAGAAACGGTGTATACTGAATTTTCAAGTATTGTCATTGTTTTGATAGAAATAAAATTGTCATTACAAGACTTGATTTTATGTGAGTGTAATTTCAAATAGTAAAATCGTCAGTAGAATTTAAAGACGCTATTATGTTATTTTCCATCTATTAGACACACTGAGAAAGAAATTAAATTTTAATTTCGCCCCAGTTTGTTGCAATTCTGTTTGCAGTCTATTCATTATTGTGGAATTTTGTTAAACAGTTAGGTGGTATTGGCAACGATTGGCTTCAATAATGTAGTTGATCAGCAATTTTTTAAATATTTTTAATGACACCTTACCTACGTCCATGTTTTAGATCAGGGAGTTCCAACGTATTGCCCTCCAACAACTGCAAGGTCCCCACCATCGAGCCTCTTCCCACTACTACGTACAGCCGTAGAATTAGTGAGTGCTGCGCGCGCCGCGTGGCTCTGGTGGTGGGAGCTTCCCACTACTGTACATTATAACGATGAAGTCTGAGAGTGGGGGAAGCTCCTAAGCGCGGAAGGTGCCTCAAATAGCTCCGGAGCTACTGGTTGGAACTGCCTGTTTTAGATCAATGACTGAACCTTTGATAGAAATAAAATTGAAATTACTCATTCCCCATTAATATACGGAATGAGTAGCTTGATGACGACTTTGAATTGGTGGTTTAAAATTAAGTGGACCACAATTTTTTTAATTGCAAGATTGGTAGGAGGGTAAAAGAAAGCTTCCTATATGTTTACTAAACACGCAACAAGAAATGTTTAAATGTCGACTAAAATTGAATTTGGTTGAAAGAAATTTAAATTTTGAAGAGATAGAATTACGAGTGTGGTAAAAGGTTATGTGACATGCAACAGTGTTAGACTGTTACTCCGACCATGTTGAGGACACACTGCCTCCTTCTATCGCACAGTTAATTCGCGTGGGTGGCGTGCGAACTTCTCTCGGCGTATTGGACGCGCGTCGCTTATCGTTCTTCTGTTTCGTTGATACCAGTTGGAGAATTGTGTTATCGGGATGCTGACACCCGAGATAATTCCGCCTTTCTACTCGCAGCAAGAGAGCTCGTTCGCAAGAGCCGAATGCAACTCGCTGCAAGCTGGTCGGATGCGCTTTGCGAATCCTGCTCTGTAAACATCACTGAACCGATTATCTACTCCAGCTTCTGGAAGACAGTTCTAGACTCTAATCAGTAGAATTATTATTTTTTTACAGTAGTACAATTTTATATTATTTTGTGGTACCCCTTATTTTATATCGCAATGTTTTATTTTCGTACAAACAAAATACAATAAAGTGTTGCTTAAACATTGCCACTCCGTGTGTGAAAAATGTGTAAGCAAAACAACGAATCGCAAGGAATATTAATACAGTTTATCGATTATGAAAATTGTGGTAATTTATGTACAGCTTGCAAGATTATTCAAAAGTCTCCATAAGTATAACTACATTAAAAACATGAAGTTATTACATTCGGAAAGGTATCAATCGAACCAGTAAATTGAACAACGAGGTTAATAAATTGACGTCTGTGATAAAAAATCAATATTAACAGTAAGAACAAAATAACAATACGAAATCAAAATAAATGTGACAAATAAAAAATAACAAAATAAGAGAATTTTTTAGGACTCGCTTCATCTAAATCCTCCAGCACAAAATTCAAAATAAAAATTACAATTTAATATCTAAAACGAAGCTAATATTTTCATTAAAAATCGCTGTGAAAGCAACCCACTGAACTCGAAAAAACAGTTCATTTCACATCAGGGGAATGAGATTCCACTGAAAGGAGCAGTCGTGCATCTTGCATGGAGTAATTAAGCGAGACCACCGGCGCGAGCAACGTCTCGTACGAGCAAAGAAGACACTATTATTAATCAACATGCTCGAGAGGAACCGCGACACGAGGACAAGCGGAACCGTGATAAATCGCGTCCGGACGTTGGAGACCGGCGTCTAAAGCGAGAATGGAAACGTCACAGGGGCCGTTTAATGGCTGCGATATCCCCGAGGATCGGGGCGGTGCCGCTAATCGCCGCGACTAATTATTTTCACGTTTCATATTTCAGACGGTCGTACCCTATCGTTCCTCGGAATTTCATCGCGATACCCTGCCGAGGATAGATGGCGATAGTTCCTCTTAGGAACGCGGGCATTCTGTTGGAGAATGTTGACGTTGTTAACATTGTTGAGCTTGTTGAGGTTGTTGACGTTGTTGAGATTGTTGAGGTTGTTGAGGTTGTTGAGGTTGTTGAGGTTGTTGAGGTTGTCGAGGTTGTTGAGGTTGTTGAGGTTGTCGAGGTTGTTGTGGTTGTTGTGGTTGTTGAGGTTGTTGACGTTGTTGGCGTTGTTGACGTCGTTAACGTTGTTAGCGTTGCCAGTTTCCAGGCGATGTGTTGTGATAAGGGTGATAAGGACGAGCTTCCGTTTCACGAAGCGACGGTCGAATTTGGCGAGAGAAAAATTTGTGTACTTCAGGAAAGCAGCTTGATTGAATTCATTTAGACTTCGTAAGATTAAATATTACTGTACCTGCTTGAATAAATATATTGGTTGAACTTCGTTTTGGAGAACTCTTTTTTTTTCAAGTTTTTATAATGCAATCCTATAGATTTCGACGAGAAAACACCGAAACGAAAATCTTATTGTGAGGAATTCTTATTGTGAGAAAGTTGAAAATTTTTATTTCTTGAATTTTTGTTACACGATGGTTGAATTGAGCGGAAAGCCAACGCGTATACTGAAGCTAACTGTAGTAGCTTTCAAAAATTTGTACGTGTCTAGAATTGCTTATTTTATTTAGAATAGTCTAGAATTCATTTTATGTCGTTTTGAGACAATTAAAATAAAAATCCAGTACTTGCCGTGCCAATGGCAGTAACAATGTATGCAGTCAGCAAGATTTTTATTACTGTACTAGCTTGAATAAATATATTTGTTGAATCTTTGGAACCCCCCTCGCAAGCCCCAAAGTTGCTGCATTTAGAAATGTTTAATTATCTAGAATTATCTAGAACTCATTTCTTACCATGTTGAGACTATTACAATAAAAATCCAATAATTGCCATTCCAATGGCAGTAACAATGTTTGCAGTTAATAAGGATGCTGAGTTCAATTAGCAGCAAAATTCAGATTCTTATGAAACTCGTCATTACCGAAAAGGTTAAGTGAAGAAGTAACTATTTAGAAAGCCAAATTTCCTAGCATCGTAGCTTTTGTTTTATTGGCAAACGTGCCAGGAATTGATTTACGAGTCTCTTAATTTTGAATGACGTGCCAGGAATTGATTTACGATTCTCTTAATTTTGAATGAACATGACGGAATCTCTACGGTTACTCAACCAACCAAGTAGAGAATTCGCGGAAGCTTCGGATTGACAGCTTCGAAAAATCTGAATAGAGAAAACCGAAGAAATACGATGAAAGTTCTCAGATAAAATTAGCGGTTTGGAGCCGCCGCGGTTGGACGTCTTCACATTTACCGACTAGGAAATCGTTAACTTTGGAGAATACAGCTATCGTTTGGCCTTCGCGCTTTCGTTCTGCCAATTTCAGCAATCTTGTCGCATCTTGAGCGAACCTTCTGTAGTTTTGGACTACACGAATAGAAATCTCATTGAAAAACATTGGTTTTTTGATTTATGGTCCGGTGCCGATGCTTTTCAGTGATTTTATACCTGTGGGTGTGGCTACTTTCGCATTACAAATTGTTAATTATGATAGACACGAGAAGTACTGCAAAATATACACCTCGATAATTTAATATTTTATTAAATTATTGGAAATATATTTCTGCTGACCTTCAGGCTTCCGTAAATGGTGAATACTAAATTTTATTCTAAAAGAAGAACTATTCTACTCGAATAGTCTATAATTTAATTATTTGCTGCAAATTGTGTTTGTGGATTTTTAATAGGTTCTACGATTTTTCTGTCATTTCTGAGCTATTTATGTTTTGAAATACATTCTTCTATTTTCTTGCTGCTATTTTCAGTTGAGACGTTTCGGGACAGTTAAAAAAGTAAAGATGATGAACATAAATATTTTTTTAAGTCATTGGAAGAAAAATAACTCCATAAAGGGTACTTGTAAATTTAAAGTGTTGCTAGATCCGTAGCAACATTTTACTAGTCCCTGAACTAAATATTTTAAAATACCATTGTCTTCGATATTTTCTAATTTGTCTGCGGAACATTATCGCAAATATCAAGCAACACGCCATTAATTTCAGTATCAGTCAATGTATTTTTTCATTGAGGATCATTAGATCACAGTTCGATCACCCCGATTGCGCAACACAATAAAACACTCCGCGGTAGCACTCCTACCGCGGGCAAGAAAACAATAAGGAACGTTAAGCAATTAACCGAAGAGAACTAATTGAATCAGAAGTAACGTTACGCGGTGATTACGTTCTCGCGGACCGTTTTAACGAAAGAGCCGATCCCCGGCATTGCGATACTGAAACCGCGATTCCTTTTAAATTATAATCCCCGTTGGATCGTCGTTGCAATTACGGGTGCAATTAATAGCCGTGTCATCGTTACTATCGCAGCACTGCTCGGACGTCACGTTCCGTAATCCTAACTTCAGTTAGGATCCGAGTTTCGATGCGGCGATCACAGCTATTGTCGTAACTGTCCCGGCAGGATATTACTGTGTCGGTGAGTTGATAGGGTTTTGCGGTGGAGTCTGGTTAATCTGGCCTGAAAACTAAATCGTTCGTTACAAAATAATCAACAGTTCCCATCGAAACTGAACTGAAGCTCTCCGTCAAAAAAAAGAAACATCTAGGTCATTAAATATGTGCATTAACCTGTAAGTGGACTCTGGAAATGAATTTAAAAATGCAATGACTAAATTTAATCATATTTAATGTTCAACTGTATCGAAATGGAAAATAGAAAGATAGTGAAATAGTATAATATCTGAATCCATATATAGTTATTCAATTATATCTAATATTCAACTCTGTCGAAATGTTGGATAGAAACGGAGTGAAATAGTAGAATATCTGAATCCATATATAATTATTAAATTATATCTGATATTCAACTCTGTCGAAATGTGGGACAGAAACGGAGTGAAATAGTAAACTATCTAAATCCACAAATAGTTATATTATTAATTGTTACACATGAAATACTTATTGGTATAAATTTAAGTTCACTCAACAGTGAAATAAATACATCAAATTACATGTTCAGCGGGTCCCATCGAGGCGACGTCGCCATCTTGCTTTCAGCACACTAAAACTCCTCCTAAAACAAGCAGAGTTTAATCTTAATTAATTCCGGCATACACAAACCCAAGAGCAAGTAAAATTTATAAACTAGCAAGGTCGATTGAATTACTTAAAAATACAAACAATGCAGAAGAAAAAGGCAAGTGGTTGGTGAATTAAGAAAATGGAAGAACCCCCTTTTGGAGGATGCAGATTTTAATCTCATCCGATTTCTACATCCGCAGACCCAAGAGCAAGCAAAATTCGATAGAATTATCGATATATTTCTTGCTGCTCTACAAAACCACAAAACAGAGAAATAAATTCCTGTTTGGTTCACGTGTCTTGCAATTAATGCAAACGATTTTTATTTTCCATTAAGATCCACAGTCTACTCATTATGAACATTCACTTTAGATTTTTACGTAGCTGGTTCGAGTAAATTCTACAATTACCCAACAAATACACCGATGTAGGAGAAGTTGGCAAAATAGATTCCGCAATTGCTTAAAAACACAAAGCCGAGAAAATACGATAAAAGTCGGCGAGAATGCAGCAGACTAAGAAAATGGAAGAGAGTCTCGAGGAAACGGGTCGAGAAAGCTATGGTTGGACTGCCGAGTCGAAGGGTTAATACGACACTCGACGGTTTCCCGTAGCCGCGTCTCGAATGTTTATAAAGGGCAGCGACCTGCTTCTGCAGCGTTCAGGAACGGCGTCAAATCGCCGGGCAAATATTTGCGGTATCGTCGTGGCCGGGTGTACATAGTCGGCGCAGGGTTAATAAAAGCAGCCGGTGGGTGCCAACGGGAGAGAATGAACAGCAAGTCGAGTAGTAACCCATCGGACGAAGAAGGAAGAAGAGGGAGGAGCAACAGGGGAGGAAAAAGGCAGAAGAGGAGGCGGGACAGAACGAGCGCGTCTCGGTCGAACCACTCGAGAGGTGGTTGCTCCTGTGCCCGATCGGTATGAACATCGAGATATCCGAGTTTCCACCTACGAGTCGCCGGAAGGGACGTTTCCGAGATCCAGACCAGCTTGGGATTTCGTTCGTCGGCGCGATTCCGTTTGAACCAGCCGAGATCTCCAGGGCGGCGGCTGTGGCTTTGGCTGCAGCGGCGGCTATCCTTTCTTATCCTTTCTTTTGCGCAAGCCGCGCGCTAAAGCCAAGCACCGCGAGCGATTCCTCGTGATCGTCGTGGTAACCAACAGGGCCCCGGTGAAAGTCTCCTCTTCTGCTTTCTTCGGCTTTGCTGATCCCTACGTACTTCTAACTCTCGCTCCATGTTTTTCGCTTGTAGGCTTGTACGCTTGTAGTTTGCAGCGTCCTTTTCTAACTATTCTTGTAGCGCATCGTGCGACCTCGAGATTTTTCTCTCACACTTGCTTTTGGCTCCTTTAGATTTTGAAGATATTTTGCATTCATTGTCAGACTAGATCTTCTTCTTTATACACTTATCTACTTATATTTGCCTCGCTTTCTCTATTTTTTTCACTTCCAAAGGTACTCTTGTACATTTCTAGCCCTTGTTCTTTCGATCACCTACTCTTTACAGCCGTCCTTCTTGCTCTTTATTAATTTCCTTCACTATCGAAAATGATCTTCAACATTTCTAGCTGTTGTTCTTCCGATCAATCGTTCCTCTTGATGTATATTAATTTCTTTCACTGCAAAAAGTTCTTTTTTGTCTTTCTAGCTGTTATTCTTCGCATGAAACGATCTTTGCATCCGCTTGTCTTGCCCTACATCAATGTCTTTCACTTCCAAAAATTCTCTCGTGTCTTTCTAGGAATTGTTCTTCCCATCTTCCACTCCTCGCATCAATCTTCCTTGCACCACATCAATTTCTTTCACTTCCAAAAATTCTTTTATCCTGTCAAGCCCCTGTTGCCTCAATGATCTTCCCCCCTGAGGGATCCCCCTGATTCCCTTGATCCCTCAGTCTTTGCACCCCTCCTCCCCTTCCTCGCTTTCTTTCACTTTTAAGAGAACGCTTGTCTCTCTCGAGCAGTTGCTCTTTCCACATCTGTCTCTTTATATCGTGTCTCGCCCCTTTCTAACTTTCTAGCTTCTCTCTCTATCGTCGTCGGTACCTTCGTCCCGAAGCGAGGCGAACAACAACCTCGGGCGGTCGCATGCATCTTGCTCGCGGAAAATCGCGGTTTCGCGGAGGAAATCCGACTCCTTCCGACCGGTGTACTCGTTCATCACCCGGCGACTTTGTTACCGGAGGGACGCGGAGGCCATTGCACAACGCGATGTTCCGCTGCTAGCTGATTTACGGGCTGAGCGGTCGCGTTTCCTAGCCGCGCGAGCAACGTGCCGAGCGGGTTCACGCAAGGGTCGCTTATGAACTCTGCCCTCCCTCCAATGATCAAGCTTTCGAACCACTGATCTCCGAAGTCGATCTTAAAGTCGATCAATGATAAGCACTCGGTAATCCGAATTGTTCTGTGTCAATTTCGAGACAATTCTTACTCGTTCATTAATCTGCTATGAGGTCGTTGCCACTTATTTTCTAAAATAGATATCTTTGAAATTGTAAAATAGCATTTATATCTTCAGTTTAATTAAGTATTATTTTCTAAAAAACTAATTATTGCGCAACTCACATTTATCTAGCTTAACTACTAAGCTACTCGCCGAACCTACACCAACAAGACTGAAATGCTACAAATCTGTAGTTCCACCATGATATATATCTATTTTCTATCTCCTGGTAATAAATCGCAAAAGTAAAAGTTAAGGAGAATATGGATTGGAACGCTTTCTCTATGAAATTAATATTGTAGATAATAAAAAGCTAAACTGTTTCGTATAAATCTTGATAATTACAATAGCATGCAATAAATTGTGTAACACTGGGGTACCACAAATGGTGCTACCAAATATCAAAACACAAAATTCCGGGAAACTGATCACCTAAAAATGAAGAATATGAAAATTGTGTACATTGATCAACTAAACATGAGGTACATAAACTTTCAGCAATTAGGCAGCAAAACTCGAGGAGTAAGAATTCCAGAAAATTTCATAGATTGATCAACTAAAAATAAAGAACAAAATCTTTCAGCAATTAGGCTGCAAAAATCGAGGAGTAAAAATTCCAGAAAATTTCATAGATTGATCAACTAAAAATAAAAACAAATCCATTCGGGAAATAATCAGCTAAAAGTGAAGAATAAAATTTGTAGAAATTTGTAAGCTGAGAAGAACAAGCTAAACTTTGTGTAACTAAAACAGAAGAGTAAAACTTCCCAGAAATCAGTCAGCAGAAACTAACAAACGCAATATCCCGAAATTAATTAAAACCGAAGAATAAAATTAAAAAAAAATTGTAAGAAATAAAGAGTAGAGTTTTCTAGGATTAATCAGCTAAAGCGAGGAGCAAAACATGAGAAAAAGTTAATCAACAGGGAATGTCGTTCACCGTCTCTATTCCCAGCGCAATTAAAGTAACTACTCCAGGACTCGTTTACAAATGGAGCCAGGCAAGGTAGGAAAATGATGGAAGCGATTTAATTCCGACAAACGAGTTACACGCGACCATTTCCCTGGCAGTCGGACACGTTACACGTTACAGGTTACACCGCCGGACAATGACGCTCCGATTTTCTTGCGTTACGTCGGCCAGCAAATTGCGCCGATTAGCCGGCGACTTACAAGCACCCGATTCCGGTTACGTAACGGAAATCCCAGACTTCAGAAGTGTCGTTAACTCGGGGAAAATTGCGTTACAAGGCTTTTGCGTAACGTTTACATCTCGGTCTGATCGAAAATTGCACGCTAAGAGCGAACGACAGCGCGACGCTATAATAAAATGTTACGATAATGGCGACGGAAGTCCGTCGTTATTTAATTTGTCGAATCCGTGATCTGCCACTCTGCTGTACATTCGATGGTTACCATATATGGTTGAGAAAGTATTCTCGATCATGCGGAGACTGCGAGGAAAGAGGTATAGTAATTGATGCGCTATTAAAAACGTTTGGGTCAATGAAGTTAGGAGTTACTAGTTTAATAACAAAATTAATTGTTCAGGTTTTTCGACACGTCGGATTGGAGACTTCAACGCATGGTCCAGGAATTTTTCAAATGCGTTTCAAATTGCAGTTAATTGTAGAATGTGGAGTTTGGAGTTGCTAGTTTAATGGGAAAATTAATTATTCAGGTTTTTCGAATGGGTACAGTGTTAGGGATTTTTGAATTAGAGTGACATGCGAGTCATTGGACAAGTCAGATTGGAGACTTCAACGCATGGTCGAAGAATTTTGCAAACGCGTTTCAATTTGCAGTTAATTGCAAAACGTGGTGTTAGGACTTGTTAGTTTAATGGGAAAATTAATTGTTCAAGTTTTTCGAATCGGTATAGTGTTAGAGGTTTTTGAATTAGAGTGGCACGCGATTTATTCAACGCGTCGGATTGGAGACTTCAACGCATGGTCCAGGAATTTTTTAAATGCGTTTCAATTTGCAGTTAATCGTAGAATGTGGAGTTAGAAGTTGCTAGATTAATGGGAAAATTAATTGTTCAGGTTTTTCGATTGGGTATAGTGTTAGGTGTTTTTGAATTAGAGTGGCACGTGATTTATTCGACGCGTCGGATTGGAGACTTCAACGCATGGGCGCTGTCAACGTTGATATGAAATGCTGTTTCTACGTTTTTTGGATAAATTATCTTACAGGAATTTTTGTATACATATACAATAGGTATCTCTACGGCTGCTTCAGTGTCTATGTATATACATACGCGTTGCTTGAAACACAAAAATTCTCGCTCCCATCGAATTTACAACAAAACATCTACAACAGACTATGATCTATGAACTATTCTGTGTTACATTAACTTCGACAAATTGCGGCGATAAATACAGGAAACTCCGATATAAAAGTACACAAATTTGCATAAACTCACCGCGATAAGGGGAGCTATAATTACGAAGGAAGAATTATATTTTAAATTAAAAGACACTTGTTCCCGTACGTTCGGAATAATATCCCGCATTAACCGGCGTCTTATGCTCCATATAATCTAATATTCATATAACCGTTCCACACGGGCACGACCACAGCGACGTTAATGATCTCTCAATTAATAACCGGCGGTCACTTAACAGGCAATTGAATCGCCACACACGCACATCGATGCGAACAAGTAAAAAGGACAGTACAGAAATCAAGCCGATCAAACGAGCTAGATATTTTCTGCACCCCGTGATACTAAATGAAACGAAACGAAACCCATGATTGAGAGTTTCCTCGTCGATCATCGACGCGGCGGTGTTTAAGATCGACTCGATGCGGCATTAGGCGAGCGCCGATAGCCGCGCGGAACGAAACAAATAGGGGAAAGTCCAATATAACGTCGAACGCGGGAACGGGTAATAATGGAAACGCGACAGATCGTACGAGACGCCATATTTATCGACTGATATCGTTCAACTCTCTCTCCTGCTCGGTGAAAAATCGCGTGCCGCGCGAGAGAGCCCGCTGAGAAAACGTTCAACGAACGACAAGTGTAATCACAGTAATTCGAGCAATGCGTTCGATGATCGTGCGTTCGCGACGCCGATTCGACTTTTCACGCCGTTGGCAAGGAAACCGACTACGAAAATTCTTCTCTTTTTTTAATGAGATCATTTAAGATCACATCAACTACTACTGGCTGCATGCAATCACATGTTGCATTAGTAGACTGCGGATTTTATACATTTATAGTAAAAATTCAGCAGGTGCAATTTAAAACAGTAGAAAGGTTGAAATGTTTTAAACATGCTATCTGTGAAGAATGGATCTATTGTTTCCAACCTGTTAAAATGATTAAAGTAAGAATTAAATGTATGTCTGTCTCCAGTCTTTTGCGATTGACCCAGAGAATTCTTAACACTTTGCCGTCCGCACGTCTCGTAAAAATTTCTTCGCTTGACGCCGGCCGTTCTTGAGGTTATCGGGTGATTATAAATTTTCAAGTTTTACTAATGTCATCGTTAGCTCTCATGAGTCTTCAATCCTGCCCCCTATTTGCATGAAATTTGGAAGATATATTTCTATATTTCTTTATTTACGTTTTCTTTGGTAATAACTTAGTATTTCTCTTTTAAATGATATGCAGCAAAACAATCTTTACGATGTAACGCAACTCCACAAGACTTGCACATTAAATTTGTTGTCCTTCTTTTTTTGTTTTTAGAACATACATGGCAGTTTCTTCGTTTTCGTTTGTTAGTTTCGGAAATGAGTATTAGCTGGCGTTGTTTTAGCTGACCGGAAAGTCTGTCGATCGAATCATGATGGGAGGCACGCGATGTAGTAGCGACCTCCGAGTTTTGCTCAGGAACAGGTACATGATCTTTTATCCACGATTCAGACACTTTCAATAAAAAATCATGAAATCGGAGACTCTTGCGTTCTGTATTGAAATGTTGATATGTCCTGAATGCAGTAAATAATGCGCAATTAACACTATGCCGTCCAGTACACCACTGCGGTGTCGTCGGCCGTTGAGCAATACTTTGTGCGCGACACCAGTGTGGTGTCGCCGGACGGCAAACTGTTAATTTGCATGAAGTTCCGCAGTCTGTACATTAGTAGTTTAACGTTAGTTTGTATTTAATTAGTATACTGCAGATTTTATGCATTCATGACAGAGTTAATAGATGCCTGAAATTTTTCCTGTTTAATGTAGAAATTTTATATTTTTCCCATCTCGCCTATGAAGAACAATTTAACGAGAAGAATGTAATAGAGTCTGTAAACATTATATGTTACGCACTGTGACTTTAAACAGAAAAGTATATAAAATTAATTTGACTATATATTCACTATATACAGGGTGGTCCACGCAACTTGCACACCTCTATAACTTCTAAAGTATGCGTTGCGCGAAAAATTTTTGTATATAGAAGTTGCATGATCTGAAGGTGCACACTACGTACTGTATTTATCTTTTTATAGGTAGAAGCGTTTCGGAGATTTTAAGGTCGACTTTCTTTTTTTCAATGGAATACTATATTTTTTATACCAAAATATGGAAGAATGTCGAATTCTGAGTAAAAATGTATTGACCTTCATTAGCCCTAAACCTAATAACTAACGAGTAACGATAAACATTGTCACGTAAATATCTCGCTGTCGTGCGGAAATCTGTGGCAAGGTTGAATTTCTAACTTGATATTACGCGAGGAGAATCTTCAGGAAATAAAGTGAAATTACTCGTTAGTTATTAGTGTAGCGAATGACTTCCAGTGTGGACGCGCATTGAGATAGACTGGCGGAGAGTGGGGAAACCGAGAGATGGAGTGTGTGTTGAATGCCCGGTAACGTGCATCGTAAGCGTGCAACTATGAAAATCAGTTTTTGTACTTTATATTATAATAAATAGATTTAATCGGTAACGGTGCATTGGTTCCTTCGTATCTCTACCACGTGGCTTTATCCACTGTACACCGTGATCTTCCAACAATTATGTTTAGGACGAATGAAGGTCAATACTTTTCTCTCCGAATTCGACATTCTGCCTTATTTCGGTATAAACAATATAGTATTCTATTTAAAAAACAAAGTCGAACTTCACATCTCCGAAACGCTTCCACCTATAAAAAGAATAAATACACTACATAATGTTCCCCTTCAGATCGTGCAACTTCTGAGTACAAAAGTTTTCCGTGCAATGCATAGTTTAGAAGTTATAGAGGTGTGCAAGTTGCGTGGACCACCCTGTATATTCACAATTTCAATAATTCTAAAAGAAGAAATTAGAATGCAGTCATTTTGACTGGTCTGGTATTTCTAGTGTTAAGTGTACATGGCCTTAGAAGTCTTAATTCGGCACTGAACGAAGCGCGGTTCGGGTCGAACGGCGGGTTGGCAATCATTTGGCTTAAATCAGCCCGGTTTGAGGCTGTCGGCTGACAAAATGGGATCTGTTAACTCCCGGGCGGGGCACGATTACCTTCCCTTTCGTGGCCGGTCGTTTACTGCCGCGGTTCAGAGCAACAGAGCGAGCAGAGTGCAGCGCTGTGCAGCGTTCTGAAGCGCAGTACAGAGTGCAGAACGCTGCGCCGCGGCGTTTGTAATAGTGGCCTCGTCGCTCCTAGCGCCAGCCGGAGTCACAAAGGGTATGGGAGCGACACACCCACCGGATGCATTTTATATACACCTCTGCCACTCCGTAGGTAACCCGCTCGCGAGGTGACGTCACCGTCCTATATACAGGGTGCCGCAACCGTGACCCGTCGCCGCGACCCGCTCGCAGACTCGCCGATTCTTTGCCCGAGCGGGAAAGTCTCTTAGGCGCTTGCTTGCTTGCTTACTCGCTCGCCAACTTGCTTATTCGCTTGCTCTCTATGCTATATAGCTCGCGCCGGATTCTTGATACCACCACCGATAACAACCACCGGCATTCCAGCAGCGCAGCGTCACGCTATTTGTCGGCAAGCTTTTCTTCGCAACCTTCACCGACACCCTTTTTTTCCCTCCCCTACCTCCGAGTCCTATTCAACGCGCAGCCTTACATGTAGCCAATCAACTCGAGAAATGTTGTAATTAGACCCGCCAGAGAGACCGGGCTCCATTCGGTTCCACGATCTCGGTTGACAGTGCATTCAATGAACTTTATCGGTTGCATTGCAGTTTCTGACTGTTTTCTGAAAGATCGTGCTATAGCCCTTTGTGTTAGACTTTATTAAAGTACGTAGTGGAATACTACAATACTGTGTGTACAATGTTAAAGATAGGTGTAATTGAGTATATATAAATTTATGACTAAAGCACACTTTATTTTTTAGTTGTACTTAATGAACTGTGACGACGTGTTAGGTTCGATGGTTCCTTTGCGACTGACTTCGGTTCTCGCTTTTTCCTTACGTCAAGGGTCGCTTATACTTAAGAACTGTAAACCGCCCCTTAAATCTATAGTTATGGAAGTGACAATCGTTGCACACCAACACTATGCTTTGGAATCAGTCTTTTGATTTTGTCTTCATTACCCTGCTGTATTATTGAGATTTCTTGGCCTCATCATGGGAAGCGAAAGAAATTTGAAAATTTGCACAATACACTAGAATACACTAGAATATATTGGAATATACTAGAAAATACAGAAATATACTAGAATATTATAGAATACTCTGGAACATACCATGATATACTAGAATACACTAGAATATACTAGAATATACTGAAATATACAAGAATATACATGAATATACTAGAATATATTGTAATATACTAGAAAATACTGAAATATACTAGAATATACTAGAATACTCTGGAACATACTAGAATATACTAGAATATACAAGAATATACTGGAATATACTAGAATAGACTAGAATATACTAGAATATACTAGAATAGACAAGATTGTACTGGAATATACTCGAATATACTAGAATATACATGAATATACAAGAATAGACAAGATTGTACTGGAATATACTCGAATATACTAGAATATACAAGAATATAAAAGAATATACTGGAATATACTGGAATATACTGGAATATACTTGAATATACTAGAATATACTAGAATATACTAGAGTACACTTGAATATACTAGAATACACTAGAGCACACTTGAATATACTAGAATACACTAGAATATACTGGAATATACTAGAAAATAATGAAATATACTAGAATATGCTAGAACACTCTGGAACATACTAGAATATACTAGAATACACTAGAATACACTAGTATACACTAGAATAGACTAGTATACACTAGAATACTCTAGAATACACTAGAATACACTAGAATATACTGGAATATACTAGAATATACTAGAATATACTAGAATATACTATAATACACTAGAATACACTAGATACACTAGATTATGTGATCACCTTTAAATATTATGTAGTTGATAACAACGTTAACCGATTTCAATGAAATTTTTGCCTTGCACATAATTGGCATGGGTCTCCGAAAGACGTTGATTAAAATTCCGTTACGGGCTCAGATAAGAAAGTTAAAGAATCTGAATTTTACTTTTTTCTTCACAATTCTAGGCAATAGCAATTTTTTCAAAAATTTTATATTAGTCATTATTTAGTAAACTAATAATTCTACCTTGTTAAAGAAAGTCATGTCGTTTGATCCGATGTTGAAAATGTCATTAGTTCTTAAAGGGTGTCCACTTAATATTGTCCCCGACTGTGTATTACTAGAGACCGGACCTTTATGCAAAATAAAACTTTTCTACCTGAAGTGCAACAAACTGGCGTGAAATAAAAGTTTATTTTCTTTCTTAATATATTTAAGTGGTTAAGACGATATAATAGTACTTCTACATTCTTCCAATATTTTTGCCGTTTTAGATTACACTTACACATTTTTTTTATCAATGCATACAATCCGCGTTCTATATATATTACTAAGGAAATTGATTGCATTATTTTCCATGAACGCAGTTTTCTAATTTTATTAATACCAACAGAACGACGCCTGTCATTTCGACCACGGTAGGCCCAGCATTAAAATCCTGATCGTTTCTCGGTGAACGCAATCTGCTTGCAAAGTTAGTCACGCGTTCCGCAAGGCAGCAACAGCAACTAACAGATTTTTCCAGAGCCTGTTGACCCGCAGGCCCGAACTTACAATGTTCCGCACAGATTCGAGCACCGTCCGTGGACCGGAACTGATTAATTGCAATCGAGCAATTAAATCCGGACAGATCGAAGATTGATACATCGAGCGGCGCGGATATGATAATAGTCGAAATAGGTTGTTCTTTCCGATTGGTTTTATTAATTCGTCCTGGGAAATTGGCCTCGTCAATCTCGATCCTCGACCTCGGACCGGCCAGCGGACAACGCTATTAATTTGAAACACTGTCAGAAATGATTATCCGAGTGGTTTATTATCCGGGCCGTGGGGTAATATACGTTTCGAACAATTGCGAAACGAATGCGCGATACACGCGGAGTTCTAATGCGTTTTAGATGTTATTGGCAGGGGCGTGTTGTGTACTCGGTCTCTGGACAGTTACAAGTCCTTAATTATCGTTGATTAGCGTCCGTTCACTGAATATTTTATTCAACTGCAACAAAGTTTCAATCGCTATCAGACGAATGTGAAATTGTGCAATCGTCTAGCCGTTTCACTTAGCCTGCGATTTTTCAGGTGATTCATTTTATATATTATTAATAGACTGCGGACTTTTCTGAAAAATAAAAATTGTCTGAATTAGTTTCAACCAACAGGGGCTACATAAACGTTCATTTGTTATCTTAACTCCTTGTCGTATTTTAACAAGTCAGACTCGTGACGAAGATTTTAAATAAAGTCTAACAAAGATGAAAGTTATTTCTTTTCTTTTCAGACGAAATAAAATTTTACTTTTGTGTAATCAATAGTTAAGCATTGAAGTAAATATAGTCATGCAAAGAAATAAATTTTCTTTCCTCTTCCGTGACATTTTTGGAGATGAAGACGTTATAATTATTGTAGCCGTAAAGAAAATGGCATGACAAGGGGTTAACGACTTAAGTTGGAAATAATACAACAGTGTTTTTCAATTCTTCAAACGGTTTTACTTTTTTGCACTGGATCTATTTCGCTAGAATTTGTTGCAATTCAGTTGTTCTGCACAAAGATCCGCTATCTACCGGTAAGTCAGAATCTTTTAAAAATCATAAGTCAAAATAAATTTCTATTTCATTACAGTTGGTTGCAATTCAGTTATTCTGCACAAAGATCAGCTGTCTACTGATAAGTCAAGATCCTCTCGTGGGATATTGAATTACCATTTCACAGAAGAAAATAATTAAATGAAAGTGATCGAAATAATTTGATCCCCGGAGCTTTGTTTCCTGGTGGGACGCAGTTAGTACCGTTTAGAGTGGTCCGTCTTGTCCCGCATGTTCGCGCACGTCAGGTTATTAATCTCGAATGAAGGTAAGCACATGAACGTCTCTCGAACGCGAATAAATATTAGGAAACGTAACCTTTGGTCCCTTCAAACTTTCTCCGCGGGGGACACCGGATCATTTATCTCCCGTGCTGGTGGCATGATGCGTCCGCGAATTTTTCGCGCAGCTTACCGACGCGAGGCGACGCGACGGGGCCGTCGTCTCTTCGCGTGTGGCAGCGTGGAACCGCGGCGGAATTAACGGCGCCCATTGGTGGCCGTTTCTAGCATGAAATATCGGCTGGTTGTCGCCGATATCTGCCGTTGTAATCTGAGTGGAAACAAATCTGTGGAATGCACCGCAGCGCTGGATTGAGTCGTCGTTGCACGACTCTTGCAACGATTGCGCCTCTCGTCTCGGCGCGCCGCGGCGTTCCAGCGTCGCCTTCCCTTCGCGTCCGAACGAGAGCCGAGCATTGTTCAGCCATCGACGGAGGACTGAGGCCGTGGAACCGAAATAACGAATCAATTTTAGTTACAAATATCACGGTGACATATTAAGCTATTCGCTGCCCAACGCCGCGGCCGCGTTCTCCTCCGACGACTCGGTCGATCACTGTCTCTGCGAATAGTCAATTGAAGGGGTTATTGTGTTTTAGGAATTTTTTCAGAAAAACCTTTTGCATTTGGAGTTTGCACACATATTTTTATGAATAGTTGGTGTATATGAGTGATTTTTTCAAGGAAAAATAATCAAAATTATATGAGTTATACATATTTTTATGGGGCAAGTCTTGAAAAACATGGGTCGACGGATGATATGATTCCGATCCTTCTTATGATGATCTGGGATTTTTTTCAGAAAAATTATTGCACCTTTTCAATTAAGCTTTTGCACATATATTTATGGATATTTGGTGTAGGAATGTGATTTTTTTCAAGGAAAAATAATCAAAGTTACATGAGTTATATATATTTTTATGAGACAGATCTTGAAAAACATGGGTTTACGCGATGGTTGATATGATTCCGATACTTCTTATGATGATCAGGGATTTTTTTCAGAAAAATTATTGCACCTTTTCAATTAAGCTTTTGCACACATATTTATGGATATTTGGTGTAGGAATGTGATTTTTTTCAAGGAAAAATAATCAAAGTTACATGAGTTATATATATTTTTATGAGGCAGATCTTGAAAAACATGGGTTTACGCGATGGTTGATATGATTCCGATCCTTCTTATGATGATCTGGGATTTTTTTCAGAAAAATTATTGCACCTTTTCAATTAAGCTTCTCACACATATCTATGGATATTTGGTGTATAAGTGTGATTTTTTTCAAGCAAAAATAATCAAAATTATATTAGTTATACATATTTCTATAGAGCAGGTCTTGAAATACATGTGTCGATGGTTGATATGATTTCGGTCCTTCTTCTGATGATCTGGGATTTGTTTTCAGAAAAACTATTGAATTTTTAAAATTAGGATTTTTCACATGTATTCATGGATATTTGGTGTACATGATTTAGAATCCTTTCTATTTTTAATCGTTTATCTGACTAAGCCCAATCTCAGGTTGATAATCATTGACCTGCGATGCATGCAGGGTAGCTAACCCAGACCCAGATCAGATTAGATAAGATTTGTCGTCGCATGAGGGGCTAGCAGGATTCGCTGCCCCCCTGCGAGGTTGTAGATTATCGACTGTATCCAAGAGGACATGTTGAATGTCGTGAACTATCAAGCAGCGCTACCAGGTTGTTTCACAACTTTATTACGCCTCTGTCACATGGAGAAATCACTCTTCAGTCGTTAAGAAGACGTTTCCATTTAGAGCAATAAATTTTGGACAATTTATACGATAAAAACTGATCAGATTATTCTAGATCAATTTCAAATCATTTTTGAATTCTTCGTATACATTTGATCATATTTCAAGTACAATTTCAAGACAACACTATATAATTTGCATACAATCAACTCTATTACTATTCTTAGAATTATATGAATATCATAGTTTCATTTATTCTCTGCAGAAATGTCTGAAAAATGTAATAAATTTTTTTCTAGTCTTCGATCTTTATAAAACTATTTACTTTTGCGTTATGTAGTATACCAATTGTTCTAATTTCTTTAAAAATTCTAAGTTGTATGGCCCGCTATTAAAAGAGTTTTCGTACTTTTAAGTATCCGAATATTACTGAGAGTGACTGTATTTGGACTGTTAGTAGCATCATTCCATATATGTTCGATATAAAATGCAGGCTGTCTCAGAAAGGGTGTAAGAACTTTTAAGGGACGATTCTGTAGGGGGTGAATTTAAACAACTGTTTCCTTAACAAGAAAGTGGATTGCGAGTTACTAACGAAAAGCAACGACTGGCCCGAAAATGAATACAGCACATATCTGGATCAGTGGATTAGCTCACGGAACATGCACTCTAAGTTCCGAATAAATGGATAAATATAAAAACGAAAGAACAGAGGAAACTAGACCATAGAAAACGCGCAAATAAATTAAATAAAAGTATAGGACTCTAGAGAATCAGAAGACAAAAATTCTCAGCGAACAACCAGTATCCCCATGTCTCTTGCTCTTTCCAAATCGCCCTTCAATCAAACGCAGCATAGTAACACAAAAACCTATGTCACAAGACAAAGCTCAAGGCAGTACATCGTCATCGTCTCAGCCGGGGTCCACCGGCAAAACAATTTACAAAGTTTATCGAGAGCCTATGCTGTCCGTGGCACGAGTAACCGGGGGTTTCCACGTGCGGAGATTGATTAATGCGCGTTTCCATGCTGTCTCCTCGTTCTTCGCTCCTTCGCTCGGTGTGCGCACCCGTCTCGCTCGAGAAACTCTCTCTTCATGGTCTCCGCGGACTCGGTGGTCCGTTGCATTATCCCCGGCGACCTAAACAACAAGGTATTGATGGATATCACGGGGCCGCTTCTGGTGTATTGTGCAACCGGCCCAACTCTTGCCAACTCCGCTTCCGATGGCTTTTCTCGATCCGCGATTTAATTAACGATCGATCCTTCCACTCGAACTCGATTTTTCGATAATTACAACGCATCGAACGATCGAGGCTTTAACGAGTCCCGGGAGAAAATATTGGCGAAAGTGGTACCGTAGTACACTGAAATTGTTCGGACTTCAGACCTGTTAGGGTTCCATTAGGTCTAACGAAGTTGGCGACTATCGATCTTAGATAAGAATTCGATGGATCACTATTCTCCTTATAGCTGAGGTGACGATCTATCCACGGCGTCGATCGGCGACGTTTAGGATAGTACAGTATTTCATCGATAATCGTCGCCGCCACGTGTCCGGCCGGCGACAATTAACGTTCAGATAATACTATTATTTGACTTGTGCCGAACGTAGAAAAGGACAGCGCAGATCGAGAGGCCTCGGTCGCCGAGAAGTGTAACATAATACGGGTCGAGTATGTCGGTATGAAAACAACACCTAACCCAGTAACAAAACTTTATTTTTTATTATTTTTTTATGGAACTTTCATCAACATATTTATGGAATTTTTCAAATGAGAATGATACCAAATAAGATATAATTCCGATGGTATTTATTTGAGTAATGGACGATGAAAGTTTCGGAAAATTATTGTAAATATGATCCAAATCGTATTTGGTATTATTTTAATCAGAAAAATGCCACAAATACATTGGAGAAAGTCTCATAAAAGAATAACGGGATACACCCCGCGGAAGGAGGGATTGTTTTGCGACAATTATCGTTCAGAATTTCACGACAATTAACAATATGAAATACTGTATATAGAACACATTCCGAATGATAGAAGTAATTTAAAATTTTATAAAAGCTGGTCGAATTTTGTGGGAACTTGCACTGTGCTTTCTGGAAAATTTTTTGATTTAATGTCTTGTCTCATTATTTGCGAATTTTATGCATTTGTGATCAAAGTAAGTAGATTAAATTTTCAATATTAAAATGATCAAAAAGATTTGATTACATCAATATATTATTTTCAGACTATTACAATTATTAAAAGAAGGAAGATAGTGCTATTTTAATAATGTCTGTTACAATCAGTTTACCAATTATGGACATTTCTTTACATTTTTAAAAATTAGCACACACGTAAGAGAATGGTCTTCTTCAAGTACATAAAGAATAAAATTTCTGACCACCCATGATAATTTAATTTGAATATATTTCTTTAAATAACAATAGGCAGATCTAATTGGATTCCATGTTAGGTTCTCAAGAAAATAGATAAATACTTCATGGAAAATGTTACCCAATTCTGGTGACTAGACTGCGAATTTCATAAATTGACAACAAAAATGAGTAACTGAAATTTAAAACAGTGAAAAGTTCATAAAAGTCTAAGTGTACTGATAGATTATTTTCAACTTATTAAAATGATTGAAGAAAGACAGAAATTTATATTTGGTTTCTGTTTCTTGGAATGGATAAAGAATATTTTCATTTTGCATAAAAATCCGCAGCCGAGCGATGGCATTCTGAAGATTTGTTCCAGCGTGCAGGAGGCTTAAGGCTCACGCCCTAAATGAATCTAGGCTACTTAAACGCGACCAGTTGTTTTCCCATGGCAAATAAAGCGGCAGCAGTCAGTTTCATCCGAAACTACTACTCGTCGAGTCTCTTGACAGATGATCCCAGCAGAGAGAGAACGTTTGATTACCCTTTGGTGGCGGAAAGTTCAAGTGAAGATTGTTTGAGAAGCCTGAAGAGAAGACGAAGGCGTGGCGCTACCTCCCGCAGCGTTCCTATCTTGAAGTATTTACTCTGGAAAGAATATTTTCTTTCCGCCTTGATACACCGGCTATTTACTATACCAAGATCCCGACTCCAGAGCCAATATTCTTAATTCATGCAGAGAAATAAACCCCTTGAATTGTATGAACTCGGAGCAATGAATTTACTCAATTATTTCGCAAAAACGCATATCTGCCAGCTTCACGATTATAAAGTTGGGAAAGTAAAGTTTGGAAGTCTACTCTTAATCTTTATATTATTAGAAGAATTGTGCGTCTTCGAAAATTTGATTCAGCTTTTATTATCACGTACACTGGAATTAATATATTTAATGATTCTAACGAGTCAGACTCCTGATGAAGATTTTAAGCGAAGTCTAACGAACTTGAATGTAATGGCTTTTTTCGGACGAAATAAAAATTGATTCTTTTGTAATCAATGTTTAACCATTGAAATAAATGCGATCGTGCAAAGAATACATTTTTTCTTGCCTCTTATGTTGCATTTTTTGTGATAGAAACGTTCTGATCACTGTAGTCGCAAAGAAAATGGCATAGCAAGTGGTTAATAAAATTTGTTTAATAAAAAACATAAAAATAACTGAGCCGTGAATAGAGACGTTAATATTGCTGAGCTATTTATCAGTTGAATAACAAGACCCGGGTCCATTTAAACCCAGTATTTTAAATGCATCACCTAGTTGTTAATTTATTGTTAATTTTCGTGCCATAATATCAATAGATCTAGATCAAATTCCATTAAAACTATATTTTCAACTGTCTAAATGGAATCAAATATTACCATTAGTGCAATCATCAAAATTATCCGTCTTTGTTAATAGAAATCAGTCGAGATTAAAAGAATAAGTTATGAAGAAAAATACTTGCGTAAAACAAACGATGTTTAGAGCTTAGGAACCTTCCTGAACTTAGCAATCGCAAATTTAAAAACCAGATGCAAGGACTGTAATTTCACTGTTGAGTTTTCTATAATGCTTCAGCCATTTAAATAAAATTAACACTAGAACTACCAAGTCCTGAATAACAGGATTGAATTTATTTATGTACCACGTATCAAGAACTTGAATAAAGATACTCAAGTTTCTCAAGAAAATATTTGTAAAAGAAAAAATCTAAAATCCGTAATGTTAAAGCTCGGTAGTTCTAGCGTTGCAGTTGAAAAAATTGGTTGTGGAAGAAAAATGTTTAGAGGAAACGAACGATGTTCAAAGCGGCCATTTTGGCGAACCGAAAGCGCAAGTGACAGGCCGCGAATTCGCCGCAAGCCCCGTTGAATAGAGGCCACGGGTAAGAAGGTGTCAGACACGCCATGGAGAGTGATAACCCGTCAGTTATATAAATGTATTAAATTATATTCTATTGCGCAGACACGCATCGCGGAGAATGGGCCTGGACGTCTGGCTGATTGGTTAGGGAGATCGTGTAACAAATGTTTTCACGATCTGTATTATTCCCGTCCCGGTAAAAATGTATTCCTCTGGTTCTGGCTCTCTGCTGTCCCTTCCATCCCATTCGTCCTCGGCGTCGCCGTTTCATTGTTTCCATTATGATCGGCCATAGATTCCCATGGCGCGGCGCAGCGAACTTTTCGAGCGACGACGATCGCGTTACGGCGAAGACAAATCTGCCGAGATTACATTAGACGCGTTGCGAAACGCTGCCGCAAGCCGTTAAATAAATGCGAGCTCGGTGAGATATCGTTGGGAAGACCGTTTTGCATCGATAAAATGCGGCTTCGGAACCCGCTGCCGTTGTGTCGATAACTATTCCCCTCGATAGCGGACAGTGGGTCGTCGACGATTTCTCTCGACGCTATCGACCACAATTTTTAGAAATCGCATTTGTTATTTAACAATGATCGCGATCTCGTATTTTGTTCGAAGGATTCCTTTGTTGAGGATTCATTTTTAACTTGATTTGGATTTATTTAGCACTTTTCGCATTTTTTAATTGCTATCAATTTTATTTTAGCAATAGAGAATCTATTTTAGGATTCACTTATAAATTTAGGATTCACTTGACTTCAATTCCTTTTATTGGCCTATTCATTTATTTAAAAGCACATACAAGTATTTTTCAACAGTACACTCGGACTGTCTCGACAGTGGAGTGCAAATGCAGTTGAAAGGGTTAAACTTGTACTTTTCACTATCTTCAGTCATAGCAAATTGTTATGGGGTCAATATCCTTTGTATAGTAACAACAATTAAAATACCGTAACGTTAGTTTGCAATAGAAATAATTTCAGTTTCTATTTTTCTAATTTATGTCGATGCAGAGTTTTCTAATTCACATTCTTGATTACTGTTAAATCTGTAATTTTAGTGAGCATCGATTCGTGTATACAACGATTATATCGATAATTTTATAAATCTTGGTATCCCCTTGGGATCATGTAGGGGCTCCCAGAATACCTTGGTGGTCATGGAAAGAACTTGAGGACCTTTAAGGACCTGGGTGGTCCTCTGGGACTACTGTGGAGTCCTTCGAGGGTGTCACTGGTCCCTTGGAATCGGTGGTGGGTCCTTCGAGAACGTGGGTGGCCCTCGGTGGCCAATAGAGGGTTCTCAAAGGGTTTGGGTGGTCATCCAAAACCAGTGACGAGTCCTGCAAGGGTGTTATTGTTCTCCTGTAGGGTTTGATGACCTTCTAAACCCATTGATGGTGTCCATTAGGATTTTATGGTCTTCTAGGAACATACGAAATACTCTCTAGCATTTGGTGATCCTCTAGAATCATTAAAAATCTCCTCTGGGATCTAATGGTCCTGTAAAGACATTGGAGATCCCCTTTAGGGTCTGGTAATCCTCTAAAATCGTCAGAGCCCCTTCTCCAAGGTTTAATGTTCCTCTAAAATCATTGAAAAATTTGCCTAAGTTTTGGTGAGCCTCTGAAATTGTTGATCGTTTCCTCTTCGGTCTGATGTCTTCTAAGGACATTAGAAATCCTAATTAGGGTTTGGTGATCCTCTAAAATTCTCAGGCGTATCCTCTAGGATGTAATGGATCTTTAAAGCCATTGAAAAATTTAACTATGTTTTGGTAAGCCTCTGATTTTTGTTAAAAATGTCTTCTTTCGTCTGATGTCTTCTAAGGACATTGGAGATCCTAGTTAGAGTTTGGTGATCCTCTAAAATTCTCAGACGTCTTCTCTAGGATTTAATGGTTCTTTAAAGCCACTGAAAAATTTGACTAGGTTTTGGTAAGCCTCTGAACTTGTTGAAAATGTCCTATTTGGTCTGATGTCTTCTAAAGACATTGAAGATCCTGTTTAAGGTTTGGTGATCCTCTAAAATTCTCAGACGTCTCCTCTAGGATTTAATAGTTCTTTAAAGCGATTGAAAAATTTGTCTCGGTTTTAGTAAGTCTTTAAAATCATTCATGGTTTCCTCTATAGTCTGATGGTCTTCTAAAGACTTTGGAGATCCTGTTTCGACCTTTCTACTCTTTCAAATTGCACCCACCCATTTCTCCATAAGTGCATAAAAATGTGTACATATGACAGAACGTAAACGCACCGTCCTAACTTCATACCATAGCACATTGTCAACGATTCAGATTAGTGTCCACATTTTTAACTCTTTGCACTCTAAGCAATAGTAATTCCAAAATCAAGACATTTCTTTCAACCTGGAACATTTTCATTCTACGTAATGTTTCTTACATTATGCACACGAAATTGAACCTATCTTCTCATACAAGATTTGAAATTTTAGGAATTTATAGAATACAGACGAATTTAATAATATAAAAACTGTTTTGCATAATGGTATGGTAATTTTTAATTTAATAAGCGAATTATAGCTTGCGATTGAACAAAAGTCGCGAAAACCCAGATCGCAGTACCTCCAGCAATGAATTTTGTCCGAAATTGTGGTGCTACACCATTTGCTCTTTTATCTTATGTTCTCATGCTGCCCGTCGATCCCGCGAAACCGTTCATCGCCCGGCGTATCCTCGGATTCATCCGAGTCCGACGAAATTCGCCCGTACGAAATGCAAATTGGTGGGCGTGAAGGGGACCGCGGCTCGCATAACGGGTCGCGATTAAACAAAGCGGCCGGTTAAACAAAGAGGCTAATCAAGGCCCACCCTATGGTACTTCCCCCCGCTCAATTTCAATTCCGCAGGCGGAACGCTTTGCTGTCAGCGAGCAACGAACAACGCGAAAGGCAGGGTTGCGCGCTGCCACACGCTGACGTCCCAATTCTCCTCGCGTTCTTTCTATGCCGAGGGATTCGGCTTTGTAGTGCCGACAGTTTCAACTTATTTTTTTTATATTTTCTCCCCTCACCACTCTCCTCTCTCCACCATCCCCCTTCGACCAGGGTTTAATGAATGTATTCGCTGCAGGGATTTGCCTGAACCTCGGAGAAAGACGCTCCACCTACACTCGACGCATTGTTCCCGAAAAATGTTCAATCGAAGTTCGTCAAATAAAATTCCCTCCCCAAGACACCTTTGTGTCTTGACTTCAAAGTCTTGTCACATTCTTTCCGCCTGGGGTCGAGCTGAGCCTGTTACATGAGAGCCATACAAATTCTTTGGGGTCCAGATAAAATAACTTTCGAGATGGGAATTGAATTTTTTCAGAAATAAATTCGACATTGTTTCGCATTTTGCTGTATTGTCAAATAATGTAAAGAATAGGTCATCTTTAGGAATTTATTGCAAAAGAACTAAACGAGTTAGAGCTACAGGGCCTTTTGCAGTGTATTCAGGCGTGGTTCGATATTATACAGAAATTTTTTTATTGAATAATTTTGTTTGGTTATAACGATACAGCGGATTGTATGCATTTATGACAAAAATTAGTAGATCAAAAGCAGGAAGTACATTTGAAGAAGTATCAAATGTTTAATTTTGAGCTCACTAATGTTATTTAAAAAAGAAATTGATGTCTACGTAGATTTTACATCTTATATTTAATACAGACGAAAATCCGCGGTCTATCTATCAATAATGCGATGGATTTATAAAATCCATTAGGAAAATTAGTGTCTTCAGTTTCACGCACGTGGACATCGTACGGTTATGGGAATAACGGGACCACTCGAGGGCTCGTCAGCGCCAATATTTGGTCAGCTCGAAATTTATGGGGAAAGGGTGAGCCGCTGGTGCATAAAAGGCTCGTTAGCTTAGGGTGAACATCCCCCAGAGGGATTGTGGGGGATAAAAGCCAGCAAGGAACCAAATAGGAGTAGGAATCACGGACCACGCATAAATCCAGTCCCGGTTCCTGTGCCGGTGGCTTCGATCGCTCACCTCGTGAGCACGCGTTGTTTATTAATGCGTTTGCTAGTATGGACGGCCCTACCCTGATCTACCATCGCGTATTCATGGCTCGGTGAGCTAACGCTAACGCCGAGTGATTTATCCCGCGGAAACACCGGCCGCTAGACAGTCTGCCGACTTTCCTGTACCGAACCCGCGATTCCTAAGAGGCTGCGCTATAGTGACATTTAGGTGGCGTTTACAGAGCATACGCTGACACGTTCTTGGGAAATTGATCAGCAATTGGCTGATTGTGTGGGTGGCTGGGTCGCTGATTAACTGGGAGTGAGAACGTGAAGCTCCTGCTAATACTCTCGGGAGAGTTCCATTGTTAGAGATTATTAGAAGAATTCCTTTTAACCCTTACGTTTAGACTAGGACTGTTACTTTCCTTCGAAGGTCGAAGATTTCGAAGCTTCGAAGTTTCGAATATCAAAGCTTCGATTTCAGAAACTTCGAAGGTGATGAAAATCGAAGTTTCGTTTCCAGTTAACGGATAAAAGAAATAAATTTTCATAATTTGTTTCTATATTCACTATCTGAATTATTTCAATCATTTATTGTTAAGATAATATATTTATAATTTGAATTATCCTTTCGATAGCACATTGTTAAAATAATTGTTTAAATAAATACATTTTATAATTTGTTTCTATATTCATTATTTGAATTGTTATTTCAACTATTTATTGTTAAAATAATTGATTAAATAAATAAATTTTTACAATTTGTTTCTATATTCATTATTTGAATTATTTCAATAATTTATTGTTCAAATAATTGTTTAGACAATGTACACGTATTTACATAATTAATATAGGAACACATTTCTATAGAGTATACAGATTTATAATCTACAGAAATTTTTATAATCTATTGAAATGTGTTTCAACATACATTATGTAAATACGTGTACATTGTCTAAACAATTATTTGAACAATAAATTATTGAAATAATTCAAATAATGAATATAGTGATTTGCATGAAGATTCGCAGTCTACTTATGTCAATAACCAACATTTTCTAGGATATTCAATTCTGTTGCAGTTTTTTATTTCAATGCATATTTTTATGGCTGAAATATTAATTAATCTATGCTTTTATCCATTTTTATTGAATTTCTGTTTCGAACAATCGACTTTGATCATTTTGATTTTGTGTAGAATTACGAAACATGTGTACACCAGCGGAACTATGTCCCCACCATGTCGACACAGCATGGGACAACATGCTGCCCCCTAGCCCGAAAATTATTGATAGTCGAGGGTCGCGAGACAATGGCAGATTTATGCTACTTGTTTACGAGAACGTAACAGCAGGCCGGCCCGGTGTAAATGGGACATTACAAATTGTAACCGCGATCGAGCCGCGCGTCGACTCGCTAACCGTGGCCATTAATTCAATTATGTCTCCTTCTTTGCTACCCCATTGTATAATAGTTATTGTTAGATTCGCTGGGAATGGCCGGGGCCGGAATTGCTGCCCCTTATTCCCTCTAGCCTGCTCTCGATGTATCGATACGTACGCACACACACGCCGTTGGTCAAGATAAAAGTGTGAGAGGCGGGATAGTTAACCTGTTAAACGGCCGGCGTGTATTTTTTTTCTTTTTGTTGTTGCTTAGAGCGGTGATCGAAAGTAGATGCGATGCAGATAAACGAAAACGATCTGGCGCACCTTGTTTGACATTTAATGCTGGTACATGTTGGAGTTCCTGCTATTACTGGACTCTGGAAAAAATGATTAAGAGACAAATGCTGAGTGTGCTTCGGTGAAGTTCGGTTTCCAGTTAATTCGTGTGGACGATGCTACGAGAAATTATTTGGGGAGATTACGATTTCCGTGAGCCCTTGTTTAGAGGTTAAATTTGTGTTCCTGGGGTCATTTTAAGAAAAAACTGTATGCCACAGGTATCGAATGGGCCTGGTTTAGCCGGTGAAGTAGATTTCCTGTTTATTAGAAATCTGCAAATACCTCGGTAACTATGCGAAATATGGCAAAATATCGAGAGACCTTTTGTAGAAAATTAAATTTCCAACAATTTATGTCTTGATGGCGCAATTGGGTTGGAGTAATTTATATTTCAACATTCATAGTTTTATTCACACAGTACAATACAATAAACACATATAAATGATAAGTAGCATTACTGATACATATTACGAATATAGCAAGAACACGTGTGCCGAACAACGAACGTTACACACGCGGCAGAGAACGACAGCGACGCGCCACGGCGGGCCCCAACATTACTCGCGGCGGGAATTATAACCTAATTACAATCCCCCACTTTATAATTCGTTCGCGGATACTAATCCTAATCTCTTAGTGGCTTTTGAATGTAAATTTCTACCTAAAGCCTTTGTCAGTATGTCTGCTTTGTTATCGGAAGATGCAACGTACTTTAAACATACAATATCATTATTAATAACCTGTCTCACGTAATGGTACGCGACATCAATATGTTTGGTTTTTGACCGCTCTATCCGATTATTCGCAAAATCAATTGCTGCTCTATTATCGCACCATATAGTATAAGGCGTCTTGATCTATTTTTCCAGCCTTCGAAATGCTCGCCATTTTTACACGTGTCTATGAATTTTCTCGAACTCTAACCTCAACACGATACCTGGGCCCATAACCTTGATGGCGCAATTGGGTTGGAGTAATTTATATTTCAACATTCATAGTTTTATTCACACAGTACAATACAATAAACACATATAAATGATAAGTAGTATTACTGATACATATTACGAATATAGCAAGAACACGTGTGCCGAACAACGAACGTTACACACGCGGCAGAGAACGACAGCGACGCGCCACGGCGGGCCCCAACATTACTCGCGGCGGGAATTACAACCTAATTACATGTCTTACGACATTTTTTTATCAGCTGCGCAGTTTCCGAGTATATTTAAATTTCAACAACCTAATAGTTCCAATTAGATCAGATAAAAAATGTACTTCGCGAAAGTAAAAGTTCTAGTTTGACTGCAATGTTCATTGGCCAGAGAAAATCGTTAAAATAATTATAGTAAATGGACACTTGGGTACCACATTACAAACGTAAGAGTTAAATAAATTTACTCGTGGTGATTCGTCTGAAATGAGAAGAAAAAAATATAAAAATACCGTAAAGATGCTCTGAAGGATACTTTTCAGAAAATTGTCAAGCCAATTATGGACCATTAATTGCAATGCATTACGTGCGAATTGCATTCAATTTTTGTTGCTTATTCGCATATTAAAATGAATGGAAGATCACGACGAAGGAACAGAAGCAAAACTAATGTTGCTCGGCTAGAATCTGGGTATATTCGAAGTATTCTGAATACCAAAGTGGACAAGTGGCGTGCGTTGTGTTGGAGCGGCGCACCCGCGATGTGGGTGCATTATACCGGGTTGCATCGTTACGCCGGACTGCATAAACATTGCATTTTAGCGAGGGCACGGACGTGAGGAGTAACCATTATACACAAGCATGATCGCCCACGTGCTTCCGCCCTCGACGGGCATCCGCAAGATCCGAATCAAGATCGCGCTATCAGAGGAAGTATCGCCGAAATTATGCTATCAGCCATACTCACTGTAATTTTTTAAATCCACGAAAATCAGTCTTCAACGTTTCATTAGTCCGTAGTACTTCACAATTGAGACTGAAAAATTTGTTTATTCAAGGAAACCAATGTCCTCTGTCATCGACAATCATGTGAACAATTCGAAAATGTTCCTATAATTTTTTAAACTTGAGTCTTACCCAAAATGTTGTTCATTCATCACTCGTCCATCAATATAAACCTGTTCGTCCCTTACGGCAATGTCTGAATTTTTCTAACAACAAAATCAATATCCACTATTATCTACAAGCATGTAAAAAATTCAAAGATATTCCTGCTACATTTAAAAATTGAGTCTATCTCAGAAACTTGTTCATTTATTGCTTCTTGATATGTTCAATCCTGTTCGTTTCTTCCTGATCATCTCTCATCAGAATTCCATTTCTAACAAGAAAATCGGGGTCCACTATCATCGACAAACACGTAAAAATCCACAATATTCCCTAGAAAAACAATGTCCTCTGTCATCGATAATCATGTGAACAATTCGAAAATGTTCCTATAATTTTTTAAACTTGAGTCTTACCCAAAATGTTGTTCATTCATCACTCATTCATCAAGATAAACCTGTTCGTCTCTTGCGGCAATGTCTGAATTTTTCTAACGAGAAAATCAATGTCCACCATCATCTACAATCTACAAGCATGTAAAAAATTCAAAGATATTCCTGTTACATTTTAATATTGAGTCTATCTCAGAAACTTGTTCATTTATTGATTTTTGGTATGTTCAATCCTGTTCGTCTCTTCCGATGATCTCTCATCAGAATCTCATTTCTAATAAGAAAATCGGGGTCCACTATCGTCGACAAACACGTAAAAAATCCACAATATTCCCTAGAAAACATCCAATAAAAATGATCGACTAAACCAACAACAATGTTTCTCAACAACAGAATTGTTACAATCATTGTCCTTCTGCCGTACAAAAAGAAAATGGTCAAGAACATTCAAATACAAAATCCACCAAATTTTGCACTGGAAGCAAACCGGTTTAAGAGCTTCTCTGATAAAGCTGTCAGTGACGGATCCAATAAAGTTCGCAGACCTAGTCCAGGATCTTCTCAAAGCAGAAAAGATCCCAGAGAGGAGGTCGCAGGATGCTGCCGGAATTAATGTTCTTCCCTAAAACCGTGTGCAGGTCGTTGGTAGTCGTCCCGGGCGCTGCCATAAAATTCAATTTATTCCCCCTTGTTTGTTCTCACCGTTGGGGGAGATCGGCGTCGATAACAGATTCTCCTGGCGTAGGCCATGATTCCATAACAATATGGAAGAAGTTGGGACCGTTACTTCGAGCCTGTCCTCTCGAGTCGAGCGCTTCCCGTTTCCGGAACCGTAGGCTCTCGCGCGTTACCAGCTTCTGAGAATGCGGAAAACCCCCATGGGCATTACGTAATTCAGGAATGCCGTTTGGCAACAAGCTAAATCTACTAACAATGCATACGTTGCGCCCGGTTCCGTTGCGTTAACTTTTGAACTTTCCTTATAAATAATATTCTAACAGAAGAGCAACTTGTGTTTGGCTGAACCGGAAGACGATTTTAACCGCCTTGCTGATACAACCCCTACTTAATTATTAATGAATTATGTACCGCCTATTAATAATAGTCGTAATTTTCTTATTAGCTGTATTCCGTGTAGAATAAAAGTAGTATGGTTACAAGTGATTTTAGTAGACACTACAAGATATATTAAGCAATACTGAAGTCTTAGCTAATCAGATCTTATAAGAATTAATTCGAGGTGAATCTACATGAAATCATGAGTCAAAAAGATGGAATATAAATTTTTCATAGGAGGCTTTGTTTCTAATATATTCGACTTCGAAAGTTTAATATGCAGGAGTCAGTATTCGCTCGAGTAAGTAGAAACAGCCAGCCATGAACAGACACGTTCGACTATTGAGTGGCACGTGCGCTGTATGAATTGTTAAATTCATTTATCTGTAAAACAGTACATTGTACAATAACATTTTATTACAAATTTCCGACCTAATTTCCCACGTAGAATTATAATAAGATTATGAAACATTTTTACCTGCACTCGAATATGAATTATGGTCCATTCGAAGACCTACATAGGTGCAAAAACGAGCTAACTCCAAATATTGAAAATTGTTTAATTATAATGTCGAAATCATTAACAAATGTAACTGTACTAATGAATAAAAATTTCCGAGTTTTTTAAACCAGAGCTTTCTATTGAATTTGCATTCCAATTTCTCGAGCAGAGGATTGAATATTATAGAACAATGTTGTACTTGTCCCAGTTGAAATTGCTTCATAATTTTTTATTCTTGATAAATCGATAATGGAAGAATTGCACACGTTTCATCAGGATCGTGATAAGCTAACGTCACTCTCGAGATAATCACTCAAGCATCGGTACAATCGCGAGGAGATAAGAGCACCATATCGCGTTACTCCCGGCAAGCACTTGCTCCTGCGAGGATGTAGGAGTATATCATGATAAATCCCAACAATACTCGAGTATCTTGTTTTACGTTACCCGTTGATAGTCGATCATTCTCAGCGAACATCCATCGAGTTGGTGAAAGTGAACTAAAATTCTACCGGACACCCACAATCGACCATTATTTCACCCGCGGTTTCTATGCTTTTTCAATTTCTGAACTGCACATTGACTTGTCCGACGACTTACATAAACTTACAAACAAATTGCGATCATTACGAGTATAATTATATAATACTTTTATTCGGTCTTATTGGTAGCGAACAGGTCGGTGATGTTAAATGAGCATCGTATGTCCATTGCATAATAAATGCGTTTAGATTTATATAAACCTACGCTTGCTACCGACAAGTTAACTCACTTGTATAAATCATAACAACATTCGCAATGTGAGCATTTATTAATAACGCAAACAAATCCTTCAAAATTGAAAGATTTAAATGTACTGACATGAAATAAAATTTAATGTCTCTGACAAATAGTTTGAAAATATTAAAAATTGGAAAATTGATAGGAACTGAATCAAATTTTATTGAGGCTAATATTCCTCAGCCAACATCTTTCATTTTGGAGCAAAAATTGCATGAAATAAAAATTCTATTACACTGTACATGCATGATAAATAGAATACGGATGTTTATGCAATTTACAATTTTTGTAGACGAATTTTAAGAAAGTGCAATGAAATGAAATCTTATTTTCAGTGGTAGTAGCTTTTGCAGGATTGAAATAAATAATAATCCTTTTAAATTCTTTCGAATTTTATATCCTACGATTGAAAATTTTCAGAAGTCATAAATGCATGACGAACCGCAGTCTAATGATAAGATATTGTAGAAATGATTAGATTTAATGCTCTGCGATTTTTGGAGCATTATCAAATGGGGTTCTTAAATAATTACAGAATCTGTGGTGCTTCCCACGCACCATAAAAATGCTGTGTGATTTTTGGAGCATTATCAAATGGGGTTCTTAAATAATTACAGAATCTGCAGAATCACCCACGCACCATAAAAATTGTACAAGGGACAAGGGCTCCCAGCATATTTAATCGCTGATGAAAGGGTTCCTGTGTTACAGGGTCGCGGAGACGTCGCCTCGTTGGTCCGGAACTTGCTTGGCCCGATTTATGGCGATGGTGTTATCAATCTACTGATACGACAGGCCCGGGACATCCTGGTCTGCGCTTATCACGGCAACTTGGAGAACTTCCTCAGGACTTATCTCTCACCGGCCGCTTTGCTGATCGCGGAAGTGAAGACCATCGCCTCCGAAACGGTGAGTCTTCCTGTTCTCCTTTCGATACACTTATTTACAGATGTATAATACACCCTGCATACCATCAAGATCAATACCAAAAAATCTACGAAATTTTTGTGGACAATTTTCATTCAATTTCTAAAACGATTCATTCGCAAAAATGATATCCAATTAAAGCATTAACTCTGATGCATCGGTTTAAGAGTCATTTTGACTTATGATTTAAATATTATCAATTCATTTATATACAGAATTATTTGAATGAACAGGGTGAGTCGTGCAAGATGGAACACCAATATAAAAATAAAATGTAAAAATAAAATATAAAATATAAGAAATGGCATGAAATTTTACTCTGTAGTAAGTATCATGATTAGACTGTGGATGTTTATGCAATTATCAATCTTAAGAAAGCGGAATCAAATAAAATCCTTGTAGATTAGAAATAAATAAAATCGTACTAAATTCTATTTTAGATTCCAGCATTATATGAACATTCTCAGAAGCCATAAATGCATCCGCAGTCTAATAATGATATATTTTGATTAATCAAGTGGTCTTTGACTTCGAGCCATTTAAATGTTAATTATCTCGCAAGATTGAATTTATTCGTACACTATAAAACATCCACAATAGATTTCGTTTTCAGCTAGAGATTGCAAGTAGAAGAAAAATTGCATGATCCTTCAATATACATAAACTAAATCAATTTTACCAATTTTAAAGACTGTCCTCAATAAGAATTATGTTCACTATTTTGTTACACAAAAACAGAATATACGACCGCAATTTTCTGCATGAAAAAAAGAGTGGAATGTGTTCTTTAACCTTAACTATGAAAATTGAGGTTTAAAATGGTTGCAGACCCGTTCTACAGGATCTAATATTTTTGTGTAATTACATTTTCCATCTTCGTCGAGATTTATACGCACAAAGATGCACCGTCGAGTAATTATCTGAGATGATCACCGTATTCTAATTATAATACGGTTGTATCGGAGAGTACGTCTTTTTCCCCGGTTATGTCTGTATGACAGCTCTCGGATGCACGTGAAAACTGGTCACGGTGGAAGTGTCCGCGAGGCAGAAAATGTGAAAGAGAGGAGAGAATGTCGTTCGTCGGACGGATTGTTCCGCGAAGCGATTAAAGTAATCAGTCGCGTGCTCACGTCCAAGTATGGCCGGATACCTTTGATCCAGTTCGCGGACAGTTGCGAAATCTGAGTTATCGCCGCTCGTCACGATGACACGGCCTTCTATTTATATAATGCCTGACCGATTTAATCGCCGATGAAAGCAACCGATCGAAGCACCGGGAAGCGGACGTTCGTTGCTCCCTGCGCCGCGCCGTGCCGTCTTCCGGGGATGCTGCTGCAGCTTTTCCACCTAACTTACCTTTCCACTTGACCTGACACTACATAGAATTTATGCAATTTATCATTCTCTCAGTTGATCTTCTAACCACTAATTTGAGAGAAAAATTTATTCCATTGATTTGAAGATTCGTTCTGAGAAAATTGAACTTAGGCTGGACCGTTATATCTTAATAATATAAATGCTTTCTCAAACTTCCGGGGATGTGCTGCTGCTTTTCCACATAACTTGCCTTTCCACTTAACCTGACACTACATTGCGTAGTAAATCGCATAATTCGTCTATTACTAGAATTTATGCAATTTATCATTCTCTCAGTTGATCTTCTAACCACTAATTTGTGAGAAAAATCTATTTCATTGATTAAAAGATTCGTGCGAATAAATTCGTCATCACTGGACTGCGGATTTTATGCATTTACGACAAAAGTGAGTAGATGAAATTCATATCAATGTAAATATGCTAAGAATTTAAACATATTGTTGCACCCTCTCTGACTTATCAAAATGATTCAACAAAAGAAATAAATCTATACGCAGCTCCAGTAAAACTTCGCAGTCTAATCCTCACATTAAGGTGTATTCTACAAATCATTTTACAATATGGCTTTCCTAAATTAAACGAGAAGTCAACGAGGAATCAGAGCTAGCGCACAAACTTTCCAACATTAGCATGAACGCGCAAAGAGCCCGAGTACAAAATCCAGACTAGGTTCATAAAATATTCGATTAGGCTCCATTATATTTGCTCGAACGACTGAAAGTCCGTCACAGTAAAAGCTCGCACCTCGACAGAACACTCGCAATGGCAGTGAGCGGCATTAACACCGGAGAATTCAATTAGGCCTCGGCAAG
This sequence comes from Sphecodes monilicornis, assembly GCA_913789915.3. NCBI lineage: Eukaryota > Metazoa > Arthropoda > Insecta > Hymenoptera > Halictidae > Sphecodes > Sphecodes monilicornis. The sequence goes on along the minus strand of OU565285.1, from coordinate 9,914,612 downwards.
AATGCGCGAACAGAAAGAGAGAGAGAAGTAGAGAGGAGTGGGGGGGGAGGTGGATTGCAACCCTTCTCTCTCGTGATTGCCGCTAATAACCCCTGTAGTTGCGGGTGACCATCTCCCGTGCTGCAGAACGACATGGGGGTGACGAAGCACGTGCCCTCTCGAGGGTTAATTTATTTAAGTCGAGGGCTCAGCCAGCGGCACAAGGTGTCTCGAGAGGGCGTTCCGAGCTAACGTCTCAAATTTGACTGTACTCAACGATTCGTGAACCTTAATTAAAGCTCGCGATGAATGGGGCCGGTTCGGGAGCCTGAAAATCGCCGGCGCATGGACAGTGGAGGGTTGATCAGGCGATTGGCAGGCTTAAGTTCCACCAAGGACTTGGAGCCTTTGGGGAATTTGGCAGTTAGAGCTCTGATGCAGCGATGGATGGTGAGCGGATTGCCAGATTATATCTTTAGTTGCAAGGAAAAACACCGTATGTCACAATTTCAAAAAATTTGAGTTTATGTATTAATTGAGCTTTCCACTATAGGATTTACGTATTTACCAAAAACAATTTCATGGAAACTAATTCGAAAGGCTAAAAAAAATAATGCAATTTAACCGATGTCCTATGTTAAAACATTAGTGAAAACATCACAATCAAAACTTTAAACGGCAATATCTCGAAAGTGAAAGTATGTGACATGACATTTCTTCATGAAAGTTCTTCCTGACAACCACAGATATATCCTCGTGGATTTCATTGAAGATTTTAATAAAATGTTGGGCGTGGTTGTTTGGGTATTATGGTCGACAGCGGACGATTTTTAATAATCTAGTAAGGTTCTTGTATAATTATTAGATTATTATTATTAGATTGCTGATTTTATGCATTTATGGCAACAACAAGTTTGTGCAATTTAAAACAGTGAAAACAATACAAGAATTGAGGGACATCAATACAATGTTTTCAAGCTATTAGGTTTGAAGAACTTAGAAGATTGTAAACGAAGAGAATATGTGGTTATTAGTTCTTGACACCAACAATTTTTATTTTGCATAAAGACCCGCAGTCTACTTTTATTGCGAAGAAACATCAACCCATAAAAGATCCTGTATGGAATCCTCGTCACAAGTTGTTCCAATAGAAGATTTTGCAGCAAATAGTTAGTCAAATTCTTTTTATAAAATACACTGTATCCCAGCATCCCGGCGATGATGTCTCTTAAGAAAATCATTTTGAAAGGGATAAAAGGCACAAGGCAAGAGCACACGCGGCGATCGGCACCGCGCGGCTCCTTCGAGCACACGTGACCGCCATTAAAAACACCTTGAACGTTCCCGGTAACGAGCAATTTGACTCAAGTATCCGGGGGCCGCGGTTAATTCCTATGTTTAAGAGCCGGTTGCGGCACGACAATGACCATTAACCCGGCGCGAACTAGGCGAGCCGAATGAACTCGTTAGCGGGTATCGTGTTTCCATAATTCCGGCCGATACGGGCAATTTTCATGGCACTGGCCACCGTCGACCGTTCACGGCTGTTTCTTCTACACATATTCTACGTTTGTTAATTCCTGGCGCTTTTTCACCGAGTTTGTTGATAGAGCAACCGCTCAAGTATACCTCGAATACATTATTAAGTCTCCGGTGCACGGACTGGGTCTGTGGGATTCATTAATTGAATACTGTTTCAATTTTCTTTAAACAATCCTGAAATTCCTCCATGATTTCTTGCGTGACTAGAAGCAATCTTTTTGAAATATACAGCAACTATGTTGGTTTGCTTTGAATAATTTATTAACCAGTAAGTACACGGACTGTATACTGTTTCAATTTTCATTAAATTATCTTGACTTTCCTCGATGAATTCTTGCTTGACTAGAAGCAATTGCTTTGAAATACAGAGCAACTACGTAAGCTTGCCTAGAATACTTTATTGACTGTATATCATCCATATCTGGGTGACGGAATTAGTTATACAGAATGGAAAATTAATTTTTCCGTTGGTAGATTGAGTGTACTAAATTTGCTCACGATCTGAGGAATAAAAGAGATATAAAACAGTAATTGATACGACAAAACTAAGTTTTTCAATTTTTGTTTTGTTAGATAAATTGTTTTGATTTTGTGTAATTTTTGTGATTGTCAAGTGGGCGATCAACGTGTTAAATCATTTTGAAATTCCTTAATGAACTCTTGCTTTAATAGAAGCAATTTCTTTTTTGCAATACAGCAATAATGGCATTATAAAGAACTGAATGCATTAACTCTTTCACGAGGCAGACTCGACATTAAATTTTGCACCCCTTCTTCTACTAACTTATAGTGCATTTATCAACAATTCCATAGTATGTAATAAATAGACTGCGGATCTCCATGCAAAATAAAAATGTTCTGAGTCAATTAGAAATTACTGGAACCAAGGAAAGATTTGATTCTACTATTAACCCTCTCCGTGTTCTTTCCAATATATATTCGACATTACATAAATGGGTAAAACTGTACTTTGGAGGACCAATTTCTTAAAACTTTTTTTTATGCAGTCCTATAGATTTCGACGAGAAGACATCGAAAATGGAAGCCTTATTGCCAGCAGTTCACTGGTTTAGAAGTTATACGCGTGTAAAGTTGAGCACTTTAAACTAACCCCAAGCCAACTTGGACTATACCGCTCAGTGCTACTTAGCCGATGCGCTGAACTCCCACCATCTATCCAGCGCATGCGCTCAACAGTCCTACCTCTACCACCCAACGAATATCCAATATGGCGACGCTCTAACTTGTGAACTCTGGTAACCAAAACTTGAATTTCGTGTACTAAAACTTACACGTCTATCATTTTCTCGTAAAAATGTGTAGCATCACATACAGAAAACTTCAAAATTTTTGGTCCTCTAAAGTATAGTTCAGCCCATGAATGCATTTCTTGAAGGCCTATAGTTTACAATAAAATTTGAATTTCGTTTATGACTCGCACTTTCATTGTTCAGGAGACCTCTGCACTTATTCGAGGTTACCATTCAATTAAAATACTTTTCAGCTGTTCTGCATAAGCTAACTATTGGTTAGGTATGTATTACGAGAATGAATGTGACAACCCTTTCAATAAATGTTAGTTTATGTAATTGACACAACACAAGGAATACACGTTGTTCAAATGTGAATAATACTTGCACGTGACACAATGTGACTCTACTTTATGAAAAAAGAACTGTTCGCGGACTGTGACCCGCTCGGTAGGTTAGCACTTTCCTTAGGCCTTTCAATGCTGAAATAAAAATTGCAACGTGCAATAAAACGCAGCTGAAAAAGACCTTCCTCTGTTCGCAGCACTCGCGCATTTCGGCGTACACTCCAACACTAACAAATCTACATATAAAATTGAATCGTACAATGTTGAAGCAAGTTCTGAAACAAAATACCAAAAACGTATCAGATCGCAAAGGGTTAAGGGAATGGTATCGTAAACTTTGATTAAGTTAAATTCATGCGGTCTCAACACCGTACCAACATCCGTACAATAGAATTTACCGACGATACGCTGTCGATAAATTGTCGGGCAATAAAGAAAACGATGCGCTCTCGGCCACACGACAATTTGGCAGATATGGGGCAGCGATGTCCACCGGTGGAAAGCGGAGCGAGCCTCTTCCCTCTCTCTCTTTCTCTCTCATTTCTCTCTCTCTCGTTCTCTCGCCGTGTATTCCGTCGCTCGTTAGCGCAGAATTTCTGAAAGTAGGTAGGCAGAGAACCGGCGCGTTCTACCTAATATAGGCGAGCGTAATCGAGCGGATCGCCGTCGTCGTCGTTGTCGTCGGTCGACGAACGCGTCAGGCCCCGACGAGAAAGATCCGGCACTGTCGATCTGGAAATTTGTCCCCTGTCCCGGGTGAGCAGTTCGGGGACGTTTCGGGATCTCCTTCTTTGGGAACACCACTTTGTTCGCGTCAACCGGCTAATAGAATTCAACCCGGCAAAAGTATTCCTACGGGCGCAGCGTTCGAGACAAGAGATGGGAACCGTTTTGCCGCCCCGGGAAACTGGTTTTGCCAGCAACGGAATTATAATAGAAACGATCCTTGCAACTTGCTATATTGAAGCCACAGTAATGGGACCTACTGGACAGTCAGGATTTTTGACCAAATTTTTGAGAATGTGAAATCTCCAGACTTTGGTAAGGTAAAGGCATTTTTATTGATGAGGTTTTTGTGGTGGTCATTTGGTATTGTGTCAAGAGATTATGGCTATTTAATGGATGCCAAAGAATACTCTGCTGATTCCTATTTTAAAAAATTCTATAAAGAATTGCGTTTCCACTTTCTATTTTTATTCCACTTCTATACTTCTTTTTATTACTTTTCTTCCATCCTATACCAATAGAATTTTGAACAATTCTCTTCTCCCTTATATTTTTAATGAATTCTGAACAATTCTCTTCCGTTATATTTGTAAAGAATTCTGAAGAGTTTCCACTTTCTATTTTTAAAGAATTCTGAAGAGTATCCTGTTTATATTTTTAAAGAATTCTGAAGAGTATCCTGTTTATATTTTTAAAGAATACTAAAGACTTCTGTTTCGTTCTTGCTGCCTACAAAGAATGGTCTTATTTTCTTACTGCATTCAAGAAAAATCTCAAAGCTCGGAGAACTAAAAATGCCCACGTTCGCACCAGTAGAAACCACAGCCATTAATTTCGATTCGTAATTAATATATGTGTGGGATTAGGACCCCCCCCCCCAGACCACAAATACCGTAGGAAATTAGGAAGAAGGGAGGAGGGTTCCGTGGGTATGTGTAAGAGTTGATCAGCTACAACTGCGAGGGTCCCGGGTTCGATTCCCGGCGCGGAATTCCTCATTTTTCCTAAGATCCTACACTTGGGGGCTCGTCCGGGATGGGGGGAGCACCGATCACCGCACAATGGCGACGATAACGGAGGAAGACGAAAACAAAGCGAGCGTAGCGAAGAGGTCGCACGTAAGCGAAGCAAGAAAAAAGTGCGAATTGCGAAAGTACGAGACGAGTACGAGAAGTTGTGTTGATGGCGCTGAGGCCAAACATACACAAAAAGACGAGATGACGCTGTAATGAACATTCGAGGGCGAATGTCATTGCAGAATGGTCGAGTGTGGGATTAGGACCCCCCAGACCACAAATACCGTAGGAAATTAGGAAGAAGTGGGGAGGGTTCCCTGGGTGAGCGCGTTAGTCGATTGGCTACCAACACGAGGGCCCGGGTTCGATTCCCGGCGCGGTGCCTTCCTTTTTCCTGAGATCCTACATATGGGTACTGCTGGAAGTGGGTGTTAATAAATGCACACTAGTACATGTGAAATAAAATAATACTTACGGAACGAAATCTTTATTTCGACTGACTCTGAGAGAAAGAACGTCAGAACCAGTGCAGCCAGATCCACCCAATACTGGGTGGATTTTCCTCTCCTCCTCTTCCCCTTCTACTATCCCATTCCACTACTATGAGCACACTCCAACGTCCCCCACTAAGACCGTAGACTGGTCACGTGACGTACCGGGCAACGTATTACATCAAGGCTGGGCACGGTTGAGGCTCCTCAAACGCTTGCTTCCCCCACCAACCTCTTTTTCATACAGCGCGCACTGATATCTCGTGTTTTCGTTGCCCCACCGTACGGCGCTTGCTGGAAGGGAATAGTTAGCGCTACAGTGGGGACGGTTTTGCCTCGATTGAGCCAAAATTGCCCAGTTCTGTGTTACATATTACTCTGGTCATTAGAGAGGTGGTAAACTGTATTCCGCTCGATTTAACCGATCTGGCAACATTGGTTAGAATCCATAAAGGAAACCAGAGTTCCCTCGTATCTCTAGACTGTTTAGGTTAGGTCCCCACAGTCCGGCTCTTAAAATAAAGTATTAAACAGGATACTTCGAAATCTTTGTTTATCAACGATTCTGCGGTGATACATTTTTTTACAACGAACGATAAGTTCATTGTACTGGTAACTTATTGATAACCCAACATGTACGCTGCGCCGGAGAGGTCTGCTCCCCCCATTTCAGTATTTATAAAATACACCCATGAAACCGGGAATCCCAGTTTGAAGAACGTGCAGCTCGATTAGGTTGACATGGGGCAGGGTCCCCGGCGCAGCAGAATTATCTCGGCGTTAAGTACGAGCAGCCCTGCGAGAGATAGTCTGTCGAATGCGTGCCAAGACTGACTTACCTAACGGACAAGTAATTCGATAGAGCTCGCGCTACGCCCAGGTTGGGATCCAATTAAATCCGGTGTGTGTGGCTGCTGCGAACTCGTGTCGCGCGATTCGTGTCTCGCGATTTCCAACACGGCCCAATGTTTACACCGATCCGGTGGTTTACGGGGCATCCGTAATCGGCCTGTATCAACATAACCGATAACAAGACTGCTCTCTCGCCAGTAATACTAATAATTTTGCGGCAACCGATCGACCGCCCCACCGTACACACCAGGATTCGATGATTTACGAAACGAGCTCTCCTCTCGAAATTGCTAGACGCCCCGAGGGGACGTCAATTCTCTTTTGTCTCTTCAGTCGCTGTTCGTGATCTCCGTTGCGACGTTTCTCTCGTTTCTCGAAATTATTTCGAGCTCGACAAAATCCGACGGAATATTATTCTCGGGACTTTCTACTCGGGAGTATATTAGCCGTTGCGCATGAAAATTACTGTTCCAATCGCTCCGCAGATTCTAGCTTGTTGTATTCATGTCCCGGATTCGCTGCGGTTTTTCTTTTTAGCTGCTTCGTTAAATTTTAATGTTCCGCGTGTTCTGCTCATTTTCGACTTGGTGCGAAGTTGATCTGTGTTAATGCGGGTTGGTCTCATGTTTTTTGAATTAGTTCGTGCATTTATTCATTATTTAAAAACAGTGATGACATCTGCTGATGTCACTTTGGGATCGTCCGTTTTAAGCAATGGCGGATTAGGACCACAAGAGCCCTGACGCTCTTAAAATGGGATCCTCACATTTCTAACAGTTTTCTGAAGAACAGATGGAGAGTGATATATACATCTGTTGTATAGAATATACAACAATTTAATGTAATTATATAGAAAAGATCTGCGTACTTCGATTTTGATGAAATTTTAATATATTATAGATTTCGACATTTTGAACAACTTTTTCCTTTTCCAATATAGGGGGATTGCTTTTAGTTTTCTAGATATTTGCAAAAAACTATCGGTAATGTTAATTCCATAGCGAAAACCTTCTTCTTAGAAGCACTGGGTGTGTGTGAAACACTGGGTGCGTGTGAAACACTGGGTGGGTGTGTGGTATTGTCGCTTCTCATCTCCAAAACGTGTTTACAAACAAAAAATAAACAGATGCGGCCCGAAAATACAGGAAACGTCTTTAAAAATAGAAAGCTCAGCCTATCTATAGATGATCAGAGTTATCTACAGGAGTTAATTCTGCTTGTTTCTTCTGTTATTCCATTTCCTGGATTTTCGGGCCGCATGTGTTTATTTTTTGTTTGTAACCGCGTTGTGCAGATGAGAAGCGACAATACCACACACAGCCACCCAGTGTTTCTAAAAAGAAGGTTTTCGTTATGAAATTAACATTACCGATAGTATTTTGCAAATATCTCGAAAACTAAAAGCGACCCCCCGATATTGGAAGTGGAAAAAGTTGTTCAGAATGTGTTGCTCCATAACATTAAAATTTCATCAAAATCGAAGTGCGCAGACCTTTTCTATATAATTACCCAATTTAATATTACATAACCATGTACTAACTAAAGACGCGACAGGTTTGTTATACGAATGACGACAGCGGAAACGAAAAGCGGCCCTCACTTAAATTATTAAAAATGAATGCAATATCAGTTCAGTAAATCCTTCCACAGATTTACAAAAATGGCTTTTGTAATAACGACTGTATCTATAAGAAACTTGATCTCATCCCCACATTGCCAACAGTATACCCCGAAACCAATTCACAAAAATCACTTACCTCCATCCAATACCCAAAAAATCGCTCTGTAACGATTTCCGGAGCACCCTGCGAAGGTAGAAAAGCTCCCTAAGACACCCAGGATCTAACAAAGGATCACGTCAGTCGGTAGTCCAGGTTACAAACAGAGACACAAGTAGAAACAAAGCCGGGGCAGATCAGGAAGAAAGACACGGAGCAAGGTAGACCACGGTAGAGTAAGCTAGAGCAAGGTAGACTCAAGGCGCACGTAGCTCCCTGATCGAGAGGCCTGCCAGGTGGCCAGGAACCACGGACAGACATCCACGTAGCCGGTCCTCAGGGTGTGTATAGGTTGGACGGTGTGGAACGGGACTGGCGAGGCACCGCCGCCAAAGAATGGTAGTAGGTGTACCTAAGATAGTAGCGGCGGGAGAGAGAGCATGACCATCGAAGACACCGGTAACGGTGCCTCGTCCGAACTGATTGACAATGATTGAAGGCTGCGCCGGGTTTCGACTACGGGACTGCACGGCCAGGTTCCGGCGGGTTCCTGTAAACCACTGATATATATTTCTGCCGTTGCTATCCGACCATCTTCCTTTGCTTAGGGGACTTTAGAACCTGAAGCATAACTGCTTTCGACGACACGGACTGGTCCCGCATCAGGATTCACCTCTTTGGGATCAATATGATTTTTAGATTCTGATTAACTTGGGGAGCTCAATTTTAATATTTCTGGCCCACCGTGTGTTGTGGTTTGATGTACTTAACAATTTTTTAAACTAGACATGATTCTCAAAATAACTCCATGATACGTCCTTTCAAGGACTTCTTCCATTTTCGCCTTACAATTTAATTGTAATTCATTAACCCCTTGTCCTACCCGCTAACTCCCGATTGCTCGGGCCATAATAAACAACAAGGTCGGTCGCGCGTTGAGCCATTTATCTGTTTAGCCGTGTGCTCGAATATTTCGGCGCAACGAAAGGAATTGTGAAATAGTAAACACGGTTGGATACAACTAATACTTTCAAGATGTCTGAGAAGTAATTATGATCAATTCATCGGTGAGCAAACATGATTTATAATTTGAAAGTGGATAATGTATCGGTAAAAATTTGTAAATTAATGCTTAATTCAAATTAATAATGTTCTGAGAAAAATCGTAGAAAATTAGTAATCTCCGTGTTAGTGTTGTTTACGTTTGTCACGAATGAAGTACCACGAGCCAGGCTCGTGTTGTTTACGTTTGGTCCGAACGAAGTACAACGAGCCAGGCTCGTGTTGTTTACGTTTGGTCCGAACGAAGTACCACGAGTCATGCTCGTCCTTATTGTTTTTGGCCCAAATTTCTTACCACGAGTCTCACTCGCTGTTGTAGGACAAGGGGTTAAGGACGATCTAGTACCTGGATTAGTAAATAGGTGAGGTTTTATCTGAGGTAGGTTAAGTATAAGATTTAAGATCGATTCAAGTGCTTCGTATCATCACCTTTATATGGTCCATTAAGAAAATGCACTGGGGTGCACGATTAAAGGAGACCTTTTTCATCGAAGATTGTCTGGGCCGATGGTGTTCAAAGTACTACAACTTCGTCAAAAAAAATTGTACGACAATCATTCTAGGCTTATTTTAAATCTCGAAGTCTCTATTTTATACACCTTTTATTAGCTTTTTTTCAAAGCCGCATCCATATCATGTGTAATGATAAAAAGCGAAGCTACCTTCTGCTATCGAACATTCTTCAGTGGCGGCAGACATTCAATTCAATCTTGAATAGAGCAACAACAAAAAATCTTACATCAAATTTCCAAACACTATTTTAATGGAGAGACTTTAATCATTAACGTCCCATTCATTTTACTCGTGAAAAAAGCTTTTTAACACTAGGTTTACGGGATCCGTCAAAATGATATTTTTATTATTTACCGGACCCGATATTTTTAATTTACGATTAACGAGATTGAAAAGACGCATCCATGAGGAATTATTCAATACATTTATATTTTTGGGGTACATGTTATAAAAAGGATGTCTAAAAATTTAGATATAAACATTTTTGTTATTTTTACACAATAATGTAAAATAGTCACTTTTAGTGCTCCGTAAGCCTAGTGTTAATGTCGTTAGAGCCACTTGAATTTGCACAATGTTGTCAAAAGAAAAAATGATCTTTGTTCTTCTGTTGTGTCGCACGATAAATAAGGTTTTCGGAGAACAAAGTAAGCTAACAAAGATTGCATTAGGTGGATTGAATCCATTTATGCGTCCCAACGAACCTGTTGAAGTACCAGAACAGTTCAGAGTGTACCGCCTCGAGCAGAAAACGGGAAAATCGACGACGGCGGCCCACGCTCCCCATATCGGCCGGTTTCTCGATCATCTCGATCCCGTCTCACGTTGTCATACTCGTTCCTATAATTTTCGACTGATTAAATTAACTCGATCTTTCCTCGATATATCGCGATAACTTGCTCCCTAGGAGAAACAGATCGGCTTTATGACCGAGTTCCGTGACGATGCGATTCTGTGTACTCTGTACGTCCGAGCGCGTGGGCGACATTCATTTAGAATATTGGGATTCTGCGAAGGAGAGAAAGAGAAAACTCTCGATCGGTCAACCCAATCGTTCGGAAGACGAAGGATACCGTCGGCGAATCTAGGTTGAAGACTAGATACCGTAGCCTTCGGAGGGGAAAAAAAACGGGAGCACTTATGGGGATACGTGGCCAGAGATAGGAGCATTGATTGGGATTGCAGAGTCGCCTGGGTTAGTAGATCCACGCCGATGTCCTGGATCTACCGGTGTGCACTCCTCCATCCAGGGAAAAACCAACTTTCACTGGCGTTTTTTCGCGCTCCTCATCTTCGGTAATCGGCTGACTCTTCCTTCAGCATCCTGAGGACTACCTAATCCCAAGTTAAAATCTCCAAAATGAAAAGCTTCTCAAAGTGTTCGACTCTAGATCGCAGGATTCGATCTGCAAAAATTGTGTAACTTTGTGAAAAGGTTACATTAATTTATTCGTAAGATGCGACTGTTTTCTAATCGACCTATAGGACTGTCTTAAGGGATGGACTTATTCCTTCAAAAAAATGTAGAGTCTTCTTTTATTTCTTTGTATTGTTACTTGAAAATAATTTAAAAGCAATGCTTCTTAAACTACTCTCTTAGGAACCGTCAAGGTCGAGCCTCTGAAACATGAAAATGTATTATTAAATTATCGTGAATACACTGCGAATATTGATACAAAATAAAAATCATTAACTGCAGAACACAGGACCCACATAGATATTCTTTTTTTGTCTCTGACAATTTTAAAAAGTTGATAATCGTATATTGATATCCTCAAATTCTTTTAATTCTTTGACTGTATTAAAATTCCCCTACTCATTATTGTCATAAATGAATAAATATCCGCAATCTAGTCATGAAAGGTTGTAGATCTAGAACAGGGATGGGCACGGTAGGGGCCCCTCAAACGCCTGCTTCTCCCACCAACCTCTGTTTCATGCGCGAGGCCTGCGCACTCTACGCGACGGGCGAAGCACTTCCTTCCTCTATGGCAGTGATGGGCAATTTCGATCAACCGTTCACACCGTAGCGCCCTCTGTCCTCTTCCATCAAGCGCGGTACAATGGGGCAACGAAGACACGAGACATCAGCGTACGCAACGAATGTGTACGCTGCATGAAAGAGAGGTTGGTGGGAGACCGTGCCCACTACTGCTCCATGGTAACGGCGGATGCTGGTGGGGGACAGTGGGCGCTATGGTGGGGACGGTTTTGTCTCAATTGAGATAAAAATGCCCATCCCTGATCTAGAAGATCGGATTTGTTCTTGCACAATAATATAAATCGATGTGAGGGGTAAAAATCATTATTCTAAACAAAATGAAGTGTTCTTATAACTCAAATTAAATCACAGCACCAAAAAGAAAATTGTCTGCTAACACAACAATGTTCTAAGGTAACATGTAATTAATTAGTACCAAAGAAATGTGTCTAGCGTCTATAAAAATTGATGGCATACAATGAGATACGAGTTAATATAACTCAAATTAAATCACAGCACCAAAAAGAGAATTGTTTTCTGACACAACAATGTTCTATGGTAACAAGCAATTAATTTGAACCAGAGAAATGTGTCTAGCGTCTACCAAAAAGATGACACAGAATGATTCAGAGGGTCAGACAGAACAATTCGAGAAAACTGAGCAGAGGTCACTCGTTGTTCGTCATCGTCCCTGTGTATCGAGCGGAATGGAACACTTGTCGCGACTCGTTCGAGACATCTAGCCGCGTAGTCGGAACAAAGCAGCGCACCAGGAGCTCTTACAGGTAACGCGGTTTCATTATCATACAAGGTCGACACAGGAGGAATCTCGCGGAGAGAAATCCTTTTGACGCGAAGCATTTGTCTTGACGAAGGCGCGCAAGGCTGTTCGATTTTACAACCTCGTTGAACAGGGTAGGCACGCATAAGCTCACGCATGGATTGCTAGTATGCTCTCGCGTGCAAGATGCCTTGAATTTTCATTTTTGTTACTCGTTGTTTTGCCGCGCGGTGGATCGTCTGGGACCTCTGCTAACGCGGTTGGGATCGTTATCTTTATATGATGCTGAGGAAATGTGGGGGCTGAGATGCGTACCATTGCAATGTGAAGATTGTATGAATGTCTTCAGTCTAATTTATGCTTTTCATAATTTGAACATGGTGTAAAGATTGTATAAAAATGTCCTTAATCTGCTTCCTGCTTTTCGTGATCTTCACGTTGTATCAAAAATGTCCAAAAATATCCTCCATCTAATTTACACTCTCTATAATTTGAACATGGTGTAAAAATTGTATAAAAATGTCCTTAATCTACATCATGATCCTCGCGATCTTAACGTTGTATTAAAAATGTGCAAAAATGTCCTCCATCTAATTTACACTTTCCATAATTTGGACATGGTGTAAAGATTGTATAAAAATGTCCTTAATCTACATCATGATCCTCGTGATCTTAACGTTGTATAAAAAATGTGCAAAAATGTCTTCTCATTTATGCTCTCCACTATCTAAACATTTGATGAACATTCTATAAAAATGTCCTGGATACAATTCATGCTCTTCATGATCTTAACATATTATGCAGATCATCAGACAACATGCATCAAATTCAATTGCACTTGACTTCAATGGGATTGAAATGACAAAATCAATGACAAAACATTTTTGCATGAAACATTTACCAGCACGTTCGTAACAATTTTCTGATTGAAATGAGCTCAAACATGACGTACTTCGAAGCATATTTGCTGGTTCAGTTGACGATTATAGTAGAACCTCGATTATCCGAACCGGTATCTAGAATCTCTATTAACCAGTTCAATAAATAATTCAATCTAAAACGATGTATACAGAGCATAATTTCTTTTACAAATGATAGAAGATATAATCTAGCACTTCAGCTAGGTAATTGTTAAATTGTCTGAAGTGTTCCATAGATTGGTTCGGATAATCGAGGTTCTACAATATCGTGAATTAATTGAGTAAACGTGAACCAAATGGTATCGTGTTTGATATCATTTTAATCAGAAAAATGTCACGAATGTGATGGCAACAATTTCATGCAAAACGAATTAAACACAGAAGTTCTATCATCGAATTTTTACTGTTTCACTGATACAATTGTGTACATGGTTGATGTTTTATTCTCCATCATTTGTATGTTTTAGCAACAAGAGATTAAGGAATAGCGTCTATATACGAAACACGTGACATTTTCAATTGTTCATCTGTCTCTGTAAATGTCTTCTTACCTTCACATGAAAGAATGTCTTTGTGAAACTCAGAATAGCAGACACTGGGATTCAGTTCGAACATTTCCATGGAGCATTGATCGAACTAGAAAAGCGTCCTCAGGGTTCAGGCCACGCAACACTCGAATGAAAACGACGACACGTCGGTCGGTGCATAGTGCATGATATATCGGTATCGAGAAGACAGTATCCGCGTGCGGCTACCAGCTACTTAACCCGCGACCAATCGGTTACGTACCCGGCTGGTTGCATTACCTACCTACCTACTTGTTTAATGGCCTGCCAGCTACCAAACGGGAATCGACCTCCATGCGAGGGACAATGAGACTAGGCATCTTCGCTTTCGAAGTGGCTACCGTTTCTTGTTTACCCGTTCCCTTGCAGTATCGAGACCCTTCTCAGAGGCCTGTGGCTAAGTCTTTATTTGCTGAAGAAACTCTACCACGGCTACCTTCCCGCTACACAACGCTGTCACTTAAAATGCAGAAATTGTTGCTGCGTTCTCGGAAGTAGCAAACGGGCTGCCACTCGGGCTACCATTCCGTGATATTTGATCGCTTGTTACCTTGATTCGATCTGGATACAGAGATCGCTACTACCAATCGGAGCAAAATGGTTCGGTTCGGTGCGCTTCACGATTTTTTTAGAATTAACCATCGAGCTTTCCTCATTTTTGTATTCATAAGTGCGTTCGGGCAGCTCAAATATCTTTCTTCATTTCTTAGAAATTTGAAGATTATAGTCAATCAGTTTTAACGTCGCTGATGAAAGTGGCTACTATCATCATAGTCAATTAATTGTAACTTCTGTTATTCTAGCTTCGGATTAATCACAGTTAAATGTGTCTACAATGAGTCGCAAGTAAATCGTTAGAATTAGAAAATAATTATACTTGCAAACGAACACGTTCATGTTAAAACCTTATAAATTAATTTACGATTTATGTGGTGACGTACGACATTCTCGCAAGGGAAACAGCTCCTTATAATAACTCCAGGAAAGACTCTATCAAGAAACTCGATCAATTTTGGGACACGCTGTATAACAACATCATTCGATTCCTGTAATATCTTTATAGTTTTATATTTGATAGTTTTATATTTTATATTTGTCACAAATGTACAAAATCTATGGTCTACTTACGAGATCTTCAATAGCCACACAATAAAAATAATTCTGTTCATTCTCCACAAACCAGAAAAATAGCACCTGTCTATAAATCACAGAATTTTTCCAGTGCTTCTCCGCGCATTCCCTTAATTAAACGCGACGATCAAACTTTTCCCCAGCGCCGAAAGTTCGAAGCGATCGCGACGGGTGACGTGAATCGCGGTAAAGAGACGGAGCACAGAACCTATTAATTAAAGCGAGTTCGGGTGAACAAAGGAACTCCGTGGAACTCCGTTTCCTTTGTGGACGGAGCCTGCAGCCTCTCGGATGATTTATTAAGAAAGAAGCCGCAGCCTCACGGCTCTGAAGCAAGAAAGCCGGCATAGTCAGTGAGACAGTCAGCCAGTCAAGCCAGCACTTTTTCCGCCGGGGCTGAAAGTGTTTTTCATGGGTTTTCTTTTCGGCGAGGAACCCGCTATCACGGCGCAGCATCGCTTGCGCGTATCACAGGCGGCTCATTGTTCGCGGAAGATTCAATCTCTACGAGCAACCTTTCTCTGCTCTCCCGCATCCGCGACAGAGACCGAGAGCCAGCTTCAAGATAAATGAAGCAAGTGGTATTTTCCCGAACGCGACTTTTATGTAATCCAGGGAGGAAAGTCAGGAAATTTCCTGCGCCGGATGTTCTCGCTTTATATGGTGTTTCTGAGGAAAACGGAAGGGAAACGATGGGATAGGTGGATGAAATAAGACCCGAGAGAGTCAATAAGTATGCTACACGCCGATCCCCTAACTTTTCGTTCCGAGAGTGAGACTTTAGCAGAAGTCCTGTCTGTAAAGATCTAGGACACTTGAATCTTTTCTGAAAATTGGTGATGTTTGAACCGGATATAACTTAGTGAAAAAATATCATAGAAAATTCTGTCTAGGCTCGTTGTAAAGTTTATTCCTTTTACTTTCAGAGTATTTGTTTGAATTTTTTCTACGATGTTTGTGCATCAAGTAATGAAGGGAAAAGGAACACATGTGTCTGCCGTCGAAAATTTGGACAATCTCACGAATTGTAAAATTCAAGTAACTCTATAAAGATGAAAATATTTTTTTCCTGCACGAGAACACCATAGGTTCGAAGATTGAAGCTTCCTCTTTAAAATGACTCCTCAAAAATTGCTGTACGATTTTTTTTAGGCGCTCCATGAATTTTTATTGCGATCATCCCATGTATTTCTATTAGAATCACCTGAAAGGTACTGTGGTTGGCAGAGTTAGGATATCATCTTTTTGTTAATGTATGATTATTTATGACGCTTTTGTTTATTTATCCGTGGCAGTTTCTACCGGAACTGCTATTCTGATTTCGCATTAAGCGTGTTGCTAGAAAATCAGATGTACTTTTAGGGCAGCCTAATAATAGTTGGGGAGCTGGAAGCTTTGCCAACATGAAACGCTTAACTACGCATGCGTTCCTCTCGATTGTAGATCGTGATAAGATACGCCAACGCTGCTTGTCATCGTAACCACGAGCCAAAGACGAAGACAACGTTCTTTTCCATGTCTTGCTCGGCTTCCTCTTCAGCTTTGTGATTCACTCTCCGCTTCTGCTTGCTTCCTTCCCTCTGTTTCCGCTCGGGAATGGTGCTTCTTTTGCTTAAGTATCTTGATGGGATCGAAATAGGTTCTGCATTAATTTTAACCTTCGTCCTTTAACCCTAAAATTAGATTTTGTAAGATTTTTAGTGTAATATGTATTCTGATTGTGAAATTGATTGAATCATTTCCCATGGAAATGACTTTATAATTATAGTAATTGCAAAATAAAAAGTAGTAGGTTCAGGAATAAAATCTGAATCTGTCAACTATGTTGTCTACATTTTTTCTCTGAATTGAATGTTACTGAACTATGAATGACCTATTTTGTCTAAATTATTTTCTCTGAATTGTGTGTTCGTACGAAGGAACTATGTTGTCTAACATTTTTCCCCGAATTGAATGTTACTACGAATGAATTATGTCGTCTAAATTTTCTTCCCTGAATCGACTGTCACTATGAATGAACTATGTTGTCTAAATTTTTTCTCTGCATTGAATGTTACTGTAAATGAACTATGAATGGCCTATTTTGTCTAAATTATTTTCTCTGAATTGTGTGTTCGTACGAAGGAACTATGTTGTCTAACATTTTTCCCCGAATTGAATGTTACTACGAATGAATTATGTCGTCTAAATTTTCTTCCCTAAATTGACTGTCACTATGAATAAACTGTGAATGAATGAATTATTTCGTCTAAATTTTTTTCTCTGAATTGAATCTTATTATAAATGAACTATGTCCTCTAAATTTTCTTCTGTGAATTGACTGTCACTATGAATGAACTATGAATGAATGAATTATTTCGACTAAATTTTTTTTTCTGAATTGAATCTTATAATAAATGAACTTTGTCCTCTAAATTTTCTTCCCTGAATTGACTGTCACTATAAATGAACTATGAATGAACTATGTTGACTAATTTTTTTATTCTGAATCGAATGTTACTATGATTGAATTATGAATGAATTATCTCGTCTAAATTTTTTTCTCTGAATTGAATTTTATTATGAATGAACTATGTTGCCCAATTTTCTTCACTGAATTGAATGTTGCTATGAATGAACGATGTTGTCTAATTTTGTCTGCGAATTGATTGTTCAGTTGAGATTTAAAAAAGTGCAACAATTACCTTGACTATAGGGTTAACCGAATCGCGCAGAAGTTAAAGCGCATGAGATATGTTTGGCGGCTCATTAGAATTGTCGAGTACTTGCTAGAACGCAATATGCTAGGAGTGCACTCTTAGCAGGACATGTAGCAGCATTACTCTTGAGTGGACGGAGATTTGACAGTTGGTCCCGGTGTCCTACTCTTTGGCCGTTTGTTCTCCATTAGTTGTGCAAATTTCATGCTCGAGAGTGTACCTAGAGTGGACGTAGACGTAAAAGCTGCCTATTGAGGGTTAGTCTGCTGTAGCAGAGTTATTGAAAGTTGCTTTCACGTTGTACTACACTGAATCTGCATAGATTTGCAAAATTTTGATCATCCAACATCTCTAGGTAGTTGAAATAAAATTAGAATTATCATTTTATCGTTACAATAATGTAAAAGCTTTGAGTCTCAAGTGAAGTTAGGTCTAGCAATTTTCGTGAGTGAATATGGGATGAAAGGCTCATGCCTCAAGGCTAATTGTAATACAAGTTTAAATTAATTCCTCCTACTGATTTCTCGAAATTTAATTAAACGTTCCGATGTTCTGCATTCTTACTCTTAATATTACTTTCTACACAAGTTGATTAAAATGTCTAGAATGATTGAAAATTGCTGAAAAACTCAGTTAAACCAAGCAACAACTCTCTTTTCCAAGGAAGCGCAAGCCAATCATGATTTACCGACGAAGCGACGCGAAAGTTCTAATAAAAACGGTTGCACGCGCGAATGCAATCTTGTTTGTAGCTCACTTGGTAGAGTTGTGTATCCGCCTCATTCTCTTCGGATAAAAGTCCGTCGCTAAATGATCCTTCAGAGAGTCATTGATATCTATCACGACCGGGAATGATTAATTTACTAACCACCCAGTTGCAAGTGAATCAATTTTTCTTTACAACCATTTGCACTGGAGGATTTCCTTGGATCACTTTCCTGCAACTGGAATACATTGATTCGAAGAGTAAAGAATTATTGAACGAGCTCATTCGTTGGAAATAATCTCTGTGACTACTCTCTAATTGACATCTATCTCTACAAGTCGAGTGCAAAAGGTTAATGTTTCAATTGAGCATAATCTTTTAATTGAGCAGTCGATTTCCAGCCGAGTGTGTTAAATGATTCGAAAATAAATTAGATAGCAATCTAATAGATATAACAAGCCAAACGGCACTGTATTGAAGTTAATTACATCCTCTGCATTGCAGGAATAATTTATTTCACTGACCGAAAGGTTTTCAAAAATCTGATAAATGCTCCCTGGCATAAACATTGCAAAATTTGTTATAAAATTTGATTTATACAGATTCGATGAAACAAGAATTGTAGAGCTTGTCAGTGCAACAATTACCAGGAATGTTAGCAATCGCAAAGGTTTCATATTTCTCTTCATCACAATTTTTACATTAATTAATGCACTACAAGTTCAGCTTGTTAAACGAATTGAATGTAAACTAGATAGACATAGCAAGTAGATGCAGTGGGAACGGGAACAGAAATAATTTATTTCACGTCCTGAAAGGTGTTTAAAAACCTCATTAATGCTGTGCAACGTAAACGTTTCGATATCCCCGAACGCGTCATAAACACAAATCCCGCTGATTGCCAGTGGTGCTAAGACCAACAGGACATTGGACAGCAAATTGCAGTTGCGTGTTCGGCTGATGGTTTTTCAACGGCAGCGTAACGAACAGCCTATTTAGCACATAGAAAATAAGTTCAGCCTTGAGGGACGCCGAGAGGGTGGCTGGCCTTAGCCGAGCAAGAAAGTGCCGCGAAGAAACCCGGTGAATCAAACTGCTTGCATTTCACGAAGATTGGAAGGAAGATTGCGCGAGTTTCTTGCGGACAGGGAGGACGGAGAGGCGACGGGACGGTTTCCGTGATGCTCGCCCAGGTAGTTAATAAATTAGTCCCATAACGTGGAGGCCTTCGCAAAAACTTACGCTGCTTCATAAGCCTCGTATATGGTTCGCACAGAGCTACTCCGGCCTCTCCTGTTAGCCACTAACTCGCGGGGGAGAGCAGCGTTTGCTGCCTTAAAGAACCAGCACGCAAGCTATCTGTAACAGCGGTCCTCTTAAAGGAGATACAATTTAATTGGAGCTCGGTTTCCTCAGCCTTTCACCTAACAGACCATCCGACTCTGCCACGCTCGTGTTCCGGTCGTCCAGGTTTCTCGACGCGCTTCGATCGCGAATTATGGCTAACAATAAAGCGGTACGATGGAAACTACAATGGACTGTTACAATGGAAACGTTCAGGATGATTGATCTGGTTGGATTCGGCCGGTTAATCTTTCTTATAAACGATTCACAGTTCGCATAAGCGTGAAAGATTCACTACATCTTCTGAATTTTTTAATGTTTGTTTCGAAAGAACTCGATTAATGCTCAAATATTCATGTTTGAAATGAATTTTTCTTAATTATTAGGATCTTCTTACAGTGTCCTTAATAGCGTTAAATTATCGCGATTGTTTAAAGGTTTAGATGTATTATTTCATCAATTTTATTGTATTGAGTTTGGAGTCACTAATATTCCACAGAAATTATTTCTACAATGCAATGAAATATTTTCCACGGTGGCTACGTAACTCGAAATAGGACATTTTTAAGGGCATCATAGTCGTTGATGGCTACATCTACTTTAAGCTACTGAATATTGTTTAACCGTTTGAGTCCCAGGGGGTATTGAAAAAACACTGTCGAAGAATCCCAAACAGCGCAACCGCGCTTTCTCTAAATGACTACGAAAAGACATAAGCAGCGCGATAGCGCCCTTTACCTATTGTAAAATGTACTATTTACATTAAAAGGAGCTGTGTGATGTACTTGCGTCAGTAAATCTGAGTGCGCGACTTCGACAATCGGCAACGCACCGTCAGTTATCCACAATGCTCAAAATGTGCTGGGTTTTCTCGACATAAAATCTCAATAGCGCGATCGGGCTGCTTGGGACACAAACGGTTAATGACGTTGATTGTTTCTCTACTTATACACAGCGTTCAATCTAGGATTACTACCTTTTTATCATTGCGTTGATTGTAATAAAAGAATGGTCCCTAAGGACGTTGTAAACCGGAGAGAAACAGTTAAACTATGGGACGAAGGTCATCTCAAGGTCGTGTCTTCAAGTGTCTCAAATTTAGTCACGATTAAAAACTAAATAAATTTCTTCGAGCTTATAAAACCTAACCAATAGAGACCAGCTTACCATACAGCAAACTGCCACTAGCAATTTCCTAAATCTCAAACTATCACACTGACACCATCAATCCCCAAAGATCAACATTCCCAATAACGCCTAAACGATTCTACTTATCCTCTCAGTTCGAAATAGAACTTCTCTCAGATAATCACAATTAAACCCAATAGCCTCGAGCAGGTGTGCAGTACCAACAACATTTCTCTAGTAGAATAGATCCTTTGTGCGAGTACTTCATCGATCTAAATTCAAGTCAGCCCGAAGAATAACCAACGAGGCAGGCTCTATCGATCTCCATCCGGCCGGCTCGCGGTGATTTCAGTCTATTGTCTTCGAAATGTATGGCATTAATGCCGTACAATTTGCACGCATTAGCGAACCGAAAGGGCCTGTAGATAGAGTGGTAGTAACATATAACGTTGCTTTTCCTGGTCCTGGAGTTACGCGTGATAACGTCAACGGAATAGAGAAAGCGGTGTTCGTAAATTCAGCTGTGTGTACAGTAGCTCGAGAAAGCAATCTGTTTTAACCGCGTACGTTTTCCGTTTTGTCTAATCTATTTCTACCGATGAAAATCCTCGCTCGCCGCTTTCACGGATATACAGCAGCATCCTCTTGCGCGAACAGGGAGCCCTGCAGGCTCCTCGCGGCGACGTTGACTTCTTCTTCTTCTTGCTGTCTCGTCGTTAACATGTTGCTCGGGCCCGTGTAACTTGTTTCTGGTCGCCGTGCACACCCCTGATCATTATTGCGTGGCTGTGCGCGCGCGAGTGAGAACGCGAGCATGGTCGTCGTCTGTTTTTGAAACGCAGTCGCGCGCTGAGTTACCGGAACATTCACGTCAAATCACCGCTGCCTTAAATGGCCAATATATAATGCGATTGATGTTGGAAATTGACGGGCCGGTGGCAAGAAACCTAACCACCTACGTATTACCAGCAAATCGAGAACCGCGTTATTGCAAGGCGAATTGGGAACTTTCATGCGTGTGAATTTTTTGGGAGTCACGTTCCTGCATGCTCGAGGATTATCGTGCGAGTTCCCGATCATGTGAAAGCACTTGTCGAGAGACATTTGTTAAAAGACCATGGAAAGATTGATTGGCTGTAAGTGTACCGCTGCTTGGACAAACGACTAGTTCCAGATTTGTTTTTAATGTCGTTATAGACTCGTTTCGGTGGGAAATTATTGAATAAATTTCGGTTTTTAAGCTACGTTATGTTTAGATTGTGGATTTTACACACTTACGATCAATGTGAGTAGATAGAAAAGAAATCAGTGAAAATATATACTAAGAATTTGAAAATGCTGCTGTATTATTTTACGCTTGTTAAAATAGTTATGCAAAACAATAAATGTATACGTAACTCAGGTATTTAGCAATGAATACGGACAATTTTTATTTTGCATGAAAATCCACACTCTAGTTGTAATACAAATTTACGATACCGAATCGAGCCTGAATAAATTGCAAACAGTTTATGTTATATATGTCCTCCTGTAATTAATTCTTAAAATTGATTTATTATTGTGTGAATTTTTAGGGAATCCTGGCATCCGTACATATTCGAGTATTGTGACATACTTTTAACGATGAAATAATAAAAATTATCTGCATTAATAAAATTATTATCTGCAAAATAAAAATTGTCTGCATTATTTTCAAGCCACAAGAGTGACACACACATTTCTTTCTTTCTTTTAATAATAGTAAGAAGCTGGAAATAATGCAGGAAACTATTTAAATTTTTTAAGTGATTTCACTGTTCTCTGTTTTATCAATTCATTTCTGCTGTAAATACAGAAAGTCCGCAATCTAATGATGACTGTTTGAAATAGGCCATTTAAAAAATACTTTACAAAAAATATATGAATAATAAATAGTATACAACATCCTTAGTTCGAAAAGTATCTTCAATATCAAATAAAGAAGAGGTCACCACGGAAGTAGTTAAGAAAATCAGTATGATCAACGTCTTTCAATTTGATAAAATTAAGAATGTGTAATTTAATGCAAGTTTGCTGTACATCCAATAACAATTCTTTGCCGCAATAATTACTGTACTAGATCGATGCGTTCCCACAAAACTAAAGTATTGTGACATTCTTTAAACGATGACTAGATGTAAAATATAAATTGTCTGCATTATTTTCAAGCCACAAGAGTGACACACACACATTTCGTTCCTTCTTTTAACAATAGTAAGAAGCTGGAAATAATGCAGGAAACTATTTAAATTTTTTAAGTGATTTCACTGTTCTCTGTTTTATCAAATCATTTCTGCTATAAATACAGAAAGTCCGCAATCTAATGATGACTGTTTGAAATAGGCCATTTAAAAAATATATGAATAATAAATAGTAAACTACATCAGTAGTTCGAAAAGTATCTTCACCATCAAATAAAGAAGAGGTCACCGCGAAAGAAGTTAAGAAAATCAGTATGATCACCGTCTCTCAATTTGATTATATTAAAAATGTGCAATTTAATGGAAGTTTGCTGTACATCCAACAACAATTTTTTGCCGCAATAATTACTGTGCTGGGTCAATGCGTTCCCGCAAAAGTAATGCGACCACTCTAGCATCTATCGGAAGTAACAAGCCCAGGAACGAGTATGCTCGCGTTCCCTTATCAGCGACGTGCCAGCTGGTGCAACGTTGCAGCGATAGTTGCAGCGGAATATACTACACCAGCCACTTTCCACGGTCGCGTCGCTTCGTATATTAATTGAATGATCGCACCCACGGCTATTCATTATGCACGCGTTAATCCGACCATGCTGGATCGAGCTACGGTGCTTTTCATATCCTCTCGATCCCTCCCTAGCGTCTCACCGCTCTTACGGAAGCCTATTGGCGTTCTCTAATAAATAGATCAGCTCGTGAAACGGAATCATTCATTCGCTTCGGTACTGCTGCGATTAGACTAGCACTAAGCTTTGATACGTCGATAGTGACTGAGCAAGCAGCGATTTATGTTCAGGCGTTAAATTAGACGAATTTGCTATGCATAATGTCAGAAGAATAGGTAAATGATCCGTTTTAAGGGTTTTTTGTAGAGATAAGGTAATTGTTCAAAGCCAAAAAATAATTCTGAAAATGCGTAAAACTTGTTCACTTGTTTTCTGGTCATTACAAGGCATAATTGTTATATAGTTTCAACAAATTAACCTATTTTTTAACCAAAATGTACAATACTTTTTTAACCCATTTTAATTTGAAGTCTGTTCTGTTCGAATTTTATGAAACTTTTCACTCAAGTTTCTAACCTATTTCGTTCATAGAATCGATCAGTATTATTAATAATAATTTTTAATTACCTGATAGTTCTTCCAGTTCTAGTTTCACGAATTTTCTTTCTCTTACAATTGACTTAGATAATTTATTTGCTCTACTTATATGGCACGGTTGATCTAAATGAAATGAAAGAGTGCACATACGTTGATGAAAACGGTAGAATTTCACTTAAAAAATTCAGGAAAAATTTTGAATGGCATTAAAATGTACGGTTTCCTTTATGAGAGTGTTAAAATACACTAGTTTACGAAGCGTTAGTGAATTTTATTTTCGTCGACCGGTCTTCGCACGGTGAAACACGAAGATCAGGGGCCGGAGCATCTTCAGCGGTTAGATGCCTTTTTTAGCGGCTCATTATGCGGCGGCGCAACACCGAAGGAATCACGGGGCTACCATTATCATTATGCCTGCCCGCGGATAACGTAATTGAATCTCTAACTGCGTCTTGGTAGCGTCGCTACTTATTACCGCGGCGCTCGTTAATCCGCGCCGAGGGAAGCCGATAAGGCGAGAGAGGCACAGGTGCAGCTCTCGCGGCTCGATGATAATGGATCGACGTATAGTGGATCGCGCGCAGATACGCGAGGGGGCCTCGATCCTTCAGGGAAATTAAATAATTACCGACAGTAATCGATCTGTCGGCTCGATCCGCCCGATATTGATGACAGCCAAACGAAAACAGAGAGAACTGTTGCGCTCGCGGTGAAAGCGTTCTCGGTAGTTCCAATCTTGTGATCGATTGTCAAGGAGATTGAGTAGCGCTGATGTATCTCGATCATTCGCGTATATGTACAGGATGAGCCATTCAACTGTGCCACCTAAATTTACTCGTAAACTATTTGTTGTATCAACAAAATGTACATACGAAAGTTGTTTGGTATCGAACGGAGCATAGAATGTGACAATTAGTTTTTTAACCCCTTGTCCTACAACAGCGAGTGAGACTCGTGGTAAGAAATTTGGGCCAAAAACAATAAGGACGAGCATGACTCGTGGTACTTCGTTCGGACCAAACGTAAACAACACGAGCCTGGCTCGTTGTACTTCGTTCGGACCAAACGTAAACAACACGAGCCTGGCTCGTTGTACTTCGTTCGGACCAAACGTAAACAACACGAGCCTGGTTCGTTGTATTTCGTTCGGACCAAACGTGAACAACGCGAGCCTGGCTCGCAGCTCAAAGATTACTAATTTTCTACGAGTTTTCTCAAAACATTATTAATTTAAATTAAGTATTAATTTACAAGTTGTTACTGATACATTATCCACTTTCAAATTATAAATCATTTTTGTTCACCGATGAATTGATCATAATTACTTCCCAGACATCCTAAAAGTATTAGTTGTGCCCAAACGTGTTTATTATTTCACAATTCCTTTCGTTGCGCCGAAATATACATGTCATAAGACGCATACATTTTTCGCAAGTTCGAGCACACGGCTAAACAGCTATATAGTTCGACGCGTGACCGACCTTCTTGTTTATTATGGCCCGAGCAATCGGGAGTTAGCGGGTAGGACAAGGGGTTACTAGTCCAGTCTTTTTTAGAGACATGAAGGTCACCATGAATTTTTGGGTCATGATGTGCAATACTTGACCTCGTGATTCGAAAGATCAATAAACGATGAGTAAAAATTTATAAGGGTATATCGGGTGAAACTGTAGTAGTTACTGAGATGTTCTCTTCGGAAGAAACTCAAGGGGAACCACCGCAGGGTGATTCTGGGAACTGGAACAGGTTACTGCACTTTTTAAAGTAAAAATAATGTTAGGGTACAAAATTGTTTGGTTTAAAGAGATCAATATTGTAGCAGACAAAAAAATATTTTCAAGTTTATTTTTTTCGAGATATCAAAGTGATCGAAGATTTTGTCAAATGGGACTGCATATTTTCGTCATGGTAGCATAATAGCTGAGGTTAAAACGAATCCGACGACCTGTACTACTATGACCTTCGTGTGACCTTGAATTACAAACAATTCACAAAAGTTGGGCAACCGATACAAATTCTGTTATTTTGCACTATTGATGAAAGTAAACAGTGTATAATTTATTTTGTATGTATTTTTCTCATACTTATGCTTAGAATTTCTAAAGAGGAAGGTTCAAAGAATATTTTAGCATACTGTTTTTTAAGTAATTCATTCAAAGAAAAATTGCAGAAATAAAAACCTGAGAAATGTATCAATTTGCCCGGGTCTTCTCTACGAATTTCATTGCACGCATCTCACTTGAATCGCAATAACAAGCGACGTGCGCATTGTTCCAACAATTTTCTTATCGATAACAGGTCCCGGAGCTCCATGTACAGTTCTCATTGCCACCAAACAATCGTTTTCACGGTCCAGGAAACTTACACGATCGAATTAATGTTCCCCAAGCGTTCGACGGACTTTTCACGGGGCGGAGACAACGATTTGTAGTCGGGGATTTTTGCGGAGACGGCTGGTCGTTTCGCGAAGATAGCTACGCGCCGATTAGACTGGTCTCTATCACAGGAACGGGAAAACTTGCGACCTCGTAAGCTTTCCGCGATAGTATCGCGCTGGTTACAGCCGGGCGTGGGCGTATGAAAATGTTGAAGTCGCCGGAGAAAGTGTATCGTACGCGTGCGACGCTGGCAAGCTCGCGCGAGTGCTCGTGCGATTTTCACGGAAGAAATTTTGCACGTGGCAAGATCGCATCGTGATTGGAATAATTATGTTTTCCCGGGTCTCGCGCCGCGTTATCTGAGCCCTGTTCAAACAGGAATTTTTCTTAATCATTATTATTACGTGGATCTCCCCGGTGTTCGATCGGTTTTGAAGTAATCGATGTTAACGTTCTATGCTGCTTTATAATTTGTTCCGTAACGTTTTTCAGATGTGTCAGACTTGATCATATTTCTTGATAATCATGTCCTTGGTTTAGTCAATGTAAAATTAATTAATTAATCGTTAATAAAAGCATGGGTAGTTTAAAAAATAATCAATTGAGGTCATTGTAAAATCGTAAAGAATTTAATGCTTCAATTAATCTGAGATTAACTAAAATAAGGATTCATTGTGGTCATACATTACTTGATAATATTTTCAGTGGTTTGAAAAAAATTAGAATTGTTTGTTCTAAAACGATGACTAGCTTAGGTTTGAAGAAATGGTCATGTAAACGAAATATTGTCATTGCAGGGTACTTGGCGATTAAATGAAACAAGTACAACAGCTAAATAGCGAATAACAGCTAAATCTTTTTGGAACTATCTGAGAGAATTAGATTTATTAATTCATTTAATTAATTCATTCAATTTAATTCATTTGCGATGAAGTGGAATAGAGGCTAAATTTTTTTGAAACTGTATGAGTGAATTAATAATAGATTTTAGTTGTTTATGATGGATGGGTCTGTTGGATATTCATCAATCGAAATAAAATGGAAAGGTGCCGGGTCGTTAATGTTCCTTTTCTCTGTCAGTTTCAGAGAAACTAGTTGTATGATCGAACGCGTGTGCCATTCGTGTTTATAGGCACGCTTGAACGCGCCTCCTTGATGAAAGGGTAACGCGCGCGCGCCATTCTGCTTATAAAAACCTACAATAAATCTCGCCACCATGCGTGGTAGAATAATTACGAGAGGACAGCGGGAAGTATTCATTTGCTTTTCACTTGGCTCGTGGTGCCGGTGTCAATGAATTTTGTTTTGTTAATATACTCTAGTACAGAGTGGGAACGCGCAGTACTTTCTTCATCTTTAAAAATTATGAAAAAGTTGCATTCCAAATTTTTTACTCATTTTCTGAAACACTAGGTAAATTTATAAATTATTTTTTAATTATACTACTAATGCAGAGTCGTCTTGTATTTTTTAAATAAATTATTAACGTACAAAAATTATTATTCGAGTCATTTCACGGTGGTAAGAATTACAATTTTCTGAAACACTGTAGATATATTTATAAATTATTTTTCAATCATACTGCAAATTTAGAATTTTTTGTATTTTTTAAATAAATATTTAACGTTCAACGATTATTATTCAAGTCATTTCACGGTGGTAATAATTGAAATTTTCTGAAATACTGTACATAAACTTCTAAATTTATTTTTAAATTATACTGCTAATTTAGATTATTCTTGTATTTTTTAAATAAATATTTAACGTTGAACAATTATTATTCGAACCATTTCACGAGGGTAAGAATTGAAATTAATTTTAAGAAAAATATTCAGGATGGATTGTTTCTGTAGATTAATTAAAAACAGGCGTACGGATTATTTATGCAATGGCTTATGAATAAAATTTTAATATTATTTTTAGAGTAACGTGTTTAGCCCCTCAGCGTAGGGTAAAAGGATTGGCAAGGGGTGAGTTCTGCATAAAGTAGTGTGCAGTCGAATAGTTCGGCTCGCGAACGCTAGATGGCGACTGGCTTCGTGGAGTTTCTCGCTCGACAAAGTGTGCCGCAAACGTTACATCTACCAGCAGCCGAGAAGCAGTAGTTAGCTTTGCGCAGAGGCGATATCGTAACCAATGAGGTTCTACTGAGGTGCGATTATTGCTAGTTGAAAACTTTTACCAATACCCCGCCATGATGATGTGAAATACCATCAGCTTACGGCAATTTTTGCTAACCCCTACGGGGGTTGTATACCATAACAAAATTAATTTTTCAGGCTGATTTTTAAATCAGACTTTTCGAACTCTGGATGTAGGTTAATTCTACTTTAACTAATAGTTATTAACTACTTTATCGAAGAGTTTCGGAACTTCGAATTCGTATTTAAAATTTTGAATGTTGTTCATTCGCGGATAGTGTTTGAAATTAGTTAGAATTTTCTGAATTTGTGGTTACGAATTTAGTCATGAAAATACTTGGGAGTTTTAAATCCGTATTTAAAAATTTGAATCCTGTTACTTTGAACTTTGAACAACGTTTCGAATTATTTCAAATATTGAACTTTTATTCAAATAGTAGAGCTATGAATAAACTATTAAAGTTTCCAATTTTGTTATTTGAATAATTCTAAGTATCTGGACATGTTTTTCAATTTTTGCACAATCATTGACAAATATTATATACTTTATTCATTTCTCTTGGATCTTTCCATGTTTCTAACATCGATTCCAACTTGCACTCTAGCAATGTACGTTCAATTGAGGATGTCTATTTTTTGTCAGACATCAATGTAACAGTTCCGATCACATACGTTCTTTCCTTTCATTCACGATATACCCACACCTGTCTTTACACCAGCCCATTGAAGTCGGTGCAACGAGAACCGCTTTATGGCATTCAATTCATGAAACTTTTATGAAAGAGAGGCGAACTCGTATGACGAGAACCGATCACGAGCAACGCCCTGTAATTCTTGGCAATTCTCAGGCTTCTGCTGGTGCGTATTGTTACACGATAATTAGATGAATGAATGCAGACCTGTTCCACAATACACCGCCATCTATGTATATCTATTGTCTTCATCCACAATTTTGCAGGTCCAAACTCCTCAACACCCAAAGACAATTAATTCCACAAATCTGCCATAAGTTCAAAATTATAGAAATACTCTATAAGTGAAAGGTACACAATATATTCAATTTTTAAAATTCCAAGAAATATAAAATTATGTTCCTAGACAATAGTCCATGAATATCCACAGCGCATCAAGTCCACACGCCCCAACACCAAAAGACAATTAATTTCTCAAATCTGTCATAAGTACAAAAATACAGAAATACTCTATAAGTGTAAGGCACGCAAAAATTTTCGATTTATAAAATTCCAAGAAATATAAAATTATGTTCCTTGACAATAGTCCTTGAATATCCACAGCGCATCAAGTCCAAACTCCCCAACACCAAAAGATAATTAATTTCTCAAATCTGCCATAAGTTCAAAATTACAGAAATACCCTATAAGTGCAAGGTACACAATATTTTCGATTTATAAAATTTCAAGAAATCTAAAATTATGTTCCTCGACAATAGACCTTGAATATGATGTAAAGGTAGTGTGCCTTCTGTGATGTTCACTTTTCAGAATCCCCAAAAGCGTCTAGAGCCACCCACAACGCGTAAATCAAACGCACTATGCGTGTCACCGACCACCTGCCTCATGCGATTGTCCCCCAGGTTTATTTTCATTTCATTGTCCTCCACTCGTTTAATCCGGCTCATTGGTTCCCGATTTCACCGCGCATTTCCCGCGGTAAATTTCTTATCGATTTCACTTTATTCGGAGCATCGATTCACGCCTTTTGCGCGGACCTTTTAAAGACGATCTGCATGAAACAATACATTGAACAACGCAGAAAATGCACAAACATTGTTGTGTGTACTCAGCTGCTATAACATTAATCCTAGAACAACTCGAATTTTATCTTCGATTTTTAAGATTGCGTTTATTGAATACATTTATTTCTTTTGGACATATCTGTATTTCGACAGAAATTGTTAAACAAACTATTACACTCTTATCATTTTCATAATGTAACATAAATCATAACATATTTTTAGATGTCCAAAAATTTATTTTTAGTTTAGTGTTAACACTAGAACTTCCGAGCCCGTCAAAATGACAGATTTCATATTTTTCCTTTTACAATTCTTGAAATTATAGAAATTCTTTTAGTATACTTCCTTATTTTATGTTACCATAAAAATCCTGTGAAATCTCAATAAATTGCAATCCTATAATTATTATTAGACTACGGACATTGATGCAAAATCTAAATGTTCTATCGCAATTGCAAGAAACCGGCGCCAACTAGAAATTTCACACCTTCTTTAATTATTTCAATAACCCAGAAGTAACTCATCGATATTATTAAATTATTTTAATTTTACTCCTCTTTCAAACTGTACACACTCACTTATGCTATAAATGCAGAAAAACCGCAGTCTAATTATTATTTTCAAGGAATATACATCAGTCTCGTTTAAGGCACGGTAGTTCTAGTGTTAAACTAGACCGTGTCCGAACTGTTCGAACAATGGGCCCAATTTTAAAATTTAAACTAGACTGAACTCTCTGAACCTATTGAATATAGACTATTCAAATTTCACAGCTTCGAATGTTATTTTCAATTCTATGCGTGGAATAATTAACATATACGCACAATGCACGCGCGGAGTAGGTCCGAGGCAGTTTCGGGTCCATCGACCGCGTGATTTCCGGTGTCGGCAATTTAGGTGAATAGCGGCGCGACCGGCGTTTAGGCGCGCGCGTTTAGGCTAGCGTTCGAAATTCCATTGAGGACGGACGACACGCAGCGATTAACCTATTTACCTATTGATCGACGAGGTCTTCCGGCAACCTTGTTTCGACGTGGATCGATGTGTACCCGCCGGTCGTTACGCGCAATTACCGCCGAGGATGTTATCTCTGTCCTGCAACGGAGCTGCAGCTGTTGAGCTATCCTCGTGGTTATGCAATGTCGTTCACTGGGGAGCGTCCTGCAACCATTGACGCCTTCGATGCCGCCGCAGGATCCCTGCACACGCAATACCAACTTGAATACAGTCGCGCGCCCCTTCAAATCACGAATGTCGCCCATGTATGGGGGACGGAATTATTTATCCAAATTTCAAATAGATTTTTTACTTTAATATATTTATTGTACCAAATTGTATGATTGTATGAAAATCTTCATTCAATTACTCATTTTCTGGGGTTTGAATTAAATGAACAACTGTCACATTAGAAATAAAAGAAAGCCTAAGGTGCTAACAAGGAGTATCTCCAAAAACGTATTAAACAGAATTGATAAATAAAGCAGTAAAAATCCTAAACATCATCGATTATTACAGACGTAGGAATGGTCTGCTGTCCGAGGGTTAATCTCACCATAAAAATAGAAAAGGTAAAAGACTCATTACAAAAATTACTTTAATAGCCTTCCCACGTCTCGCCCTTGACTGAAATGCTTCTCCTTTCTCAGTCTACCAGCGATTAGGGATGTGCGAGTACACGATTTATTCGAGTATTCGAATTTCGAGTCGAATAATGATCGGTCTGTCGAGCAGAGTCGAGCGTTTGAATTTTCCGAGCTACTTGAAATCGACGAACTGCTTGAAAAGAATGCGAGCTACTTGAAAAAATCAACCGGCTCGATTATTCGAGCCCTCGTGAAACTTCGACTCGTAAAAATTCAAATATGTTTCTTCATGAAAACATGAAAATAAAACAGAAACATTAAATTAGCGTTATATTTTTCTTCCTTATAGTTAGAATAGTATTTGATAATAAATAAATGAATGTTCGAGTAACTCGAGCAATGCGAATTTTTCGAGTGACTCGAAAGTTAATGATCTGTTCTAATATATTCGAGTAATTCGAAAAATTTCGAGCTCTAAATTCATTTCCGAGTAAATCGAAGTTTCACGAGGCCTCGAATATTCGAACCGGTTGATTTTTTCAAGTACCTCGCATTCTTTTCAAGCAGTTCGTCGATTTCAAGTACCTCGGAAAATTCAGCTTAGCTCGTAAATTACGGGTACTCGCGCACCCCTAGTAGCGATAGGAGAAACGGTGCACCATGGTAGTCGTATGATAAATTCGGTACACAATAACGTTCTCACGAGGTTTTGCGAATAATCCGCGAAGACGATCATGTGCCCGCAAACTTCCGATGAATCCTCCGCCGATCCATCGAACGCGTAATTACCGATCGCGTGTGAGTAACGAGCGTCCTCGTTGTTCCAACGCGTCGGTAATGTTTAACCGAAAGCATTACATCATTATGGAAATAAAACGGCGAGTGCCGTTCCATGCGAGCATCGCGGAATCATTCGAAAACGCTTCGTTAGATCCTCGGTCCTGGTTCCACCCGCGATCTCGACGTCTACCGATCTCGTTCGCATGGTTTATTAGCATCTTATAATTGATTTCGTCGATACAGTCGGTCATGGGCACGCGATAACTTGCCGCGATGATTGTCTGCTTCGTTGGACGAGCAATCATCCTCAATTGTCCTGTCACGAAGGTTAAGTGATTTTCCCCGGTTTCTTACGATTCGATTTCCGCGAGTAACATAACAGAGCACGTTTGTCTTATTTCTGTCGTGATACGTTTGTAGACTATGTTTCTGAAACTCATTTCAGTCATTTTTGCTCGACTTTAATCGTGTTTGGTACCTTATATCGTGTTTGGTGTCACTAACTATCTTAATCAGAAAAATGTCAAATGAATAATAAAAAACAAAAAAGATTTATGGTCATATTAGTATTTTCTCACCGATATAGTTTCATTCGTAAATATGTTACATTTTTCGACCGAATTTTACGGCTGTTCGAGGGGTATACCTCGCAGTAGTGTGGATAACTTTATTGCACTCATTGTGTACATCCTTGTAGCCTTTATCGCAATAGCACTGTACATATATATATTCATCTGTAATGGTTCTTCTACTGCTGCGCGGGACAATATTATGTATTTACATATTCGTATAATAATTATGGCAATCTGTAGGACCGATGGTTGTGACAGAATGACTAACCCCTTGCCGTACCATATTCTTTGCGGTTACAGTGATTTGAATGTGCTTATCCCCAAAAAATGTCAGTATATTACTTTACTTTTGAGTCATCTTCTTAGACTACAGATTTTATGCACACATCACAAAATTGAGTAGATTCAACGCAAAATAGTAAAAGTATTTAAGGAATTTAAACATACTTTTGTATTATTTTTAACTGATTAAAAATATTCAGAACAGAAAAATCTATTTTGTATAAAAATCCGCAGTCTAGTCGCTCTACTAGATGAATTTGATTTACTAAAAGGTGAATTCGATCTGTGGAATGTAGAATTTCATTTGCAAAAGGGTGAATAAGTTCTGAAAGAGGGTTAATTTGAAGTGCGAAAAGCTGAATAAAACCTACAAAAGGATTAATGTCGAGTGCAAAATGTGTACGAAGAATTTGCCCAACCCCGTTTCGCCAATCGATCTCTCCAGGCCGCCTCGCGCGAAACTATGCAATCGTTCGCATTCCACCGGAAGTTCGTTGAACTCGCTGCCGGATAGGGATGGTTTCAGCCGCCCGGGACGAAGGTTAGAGCAACGGTCACACCCGATCGACGAATCGGCACGCGAACCACCCTCTAACACGGCAACCATCGATGCCTCGACTCGGTTCGAAAGTCGTTAGTCCGGAAAGACAGCGCCGAAGACCTGCATCCTGTTCCGTACTTTTAATCGCGTAATTTCCACGGCAACTTCGCTCCATTCCATTTCCGGCCTTTTACGGGGGAGCTCGCTTATCACTAGTTTCCACGTGGCCTGAGAACTTACCGCGCAATTAAAAGTCTGCCGTCGTCGATCAACCCCCTCCTACACCCCCTGCAACCCCCTTCTGTCGCCACATGGAAAGGCGGCGCGAACCGACGCCACGAACTTCGCGAAAGTTCGCGATGATGCACTTTGCCGGGTTTCGCGGGGGCGGAGCCGGAATTTGCACGCGTGCATATAACGGGTGCAGCTTTATTCGCGATCCAACAAAATATTTCCGAATTTCGAGTATGTATTTTCAACCCCTATTAAAATTATGCTTTATATTTACTCTATCTCTATATACATACTACTACAATTTCCACTTTGTTCTTGATGTTTTGCTTGAATTATTTTGTATCTGATTGTTTGTATCCAACAATGATGTTTCGTTAAAAATGATATTCTTTCTGAACAACCTTGAATTCACACGTGTAATAATTTTTATTTTGTTCTTATTGTTTTGCTTGAATTATTACAATTAGTACCACATAATTAAGGGTGTATTCTAGTTTTCGAGGCTACTTTTTCACAAGTTTTTACGAATTTTTTTCAAACAAACTATTTAACGTTTCGTGTTGGGATTTTACACAGATATTCATTGATGTTTGAACTACATGGGTAATTTTTAAAAGTAAAAGTAATCAAAATTACATCAGTTACAAATTTTTTATAGGTTATGTTTTGGAAAGCATGAATCGACGGTTGCCAAGATTTTATCTTTTTTTACTGATCCAGAACGAGAAGTTTAAACTGTTTATTAATCAGTACGAATGTAGTTACAGCCCGAATAAAAAGAAATAAATAATCTTGGTTATATTTACAAAATGTCGTAATTGATTTTGAAAATACTTTCCTGCTATCAGCACGATCAAGAAATAAGAAAAGATTGACAGATTTTGAATTTTTTTCAGTTCGTGCGATATCGAGGTGCGTGACTAAGATTCTGTTAAAATTTCAAGTACATTGGTCAAATAGAACTTGAGATATCGTGGGAACTAAAAAAGATCAAAATCTGTCAATCTTTTCTTATTCCTTGATCGTGCTGATAGCAGAAAAATATTTTAAAATTCAATCACTTTAGTAAGTGTAACTAAGATTCTTTATTTCTTCTGTTTCGGGCTGTTACTACGTTCATAATGATTAATAAGCAATTTAAACTTCTCGTTCTGGATCAGTAAAAAAAAAGAAATCATGGCAACCGTTGATTCATGCTTTCCAAAACATACCCTATAAAAAATTTGTAACTGGTGTAATTTTAATTACTTTTACTTTTTAAAAATTACCCATACAGTTCAAACACCAATGAATATCTGTGTAAAGTCCCAACACGAAACGTTAAATAGTTTGTTTGAAAATAATTCGTAAAAACTAGAGATATCGTGGGAACCGTTTCGGAAAAAGTGGTTTCCGAAAAAAAGTTTTTAAAAATTCAACTATCTATATCTCGCAACGAGAGTTACATTTTTCAAACGCCTATTACTACGTTGATCTTAAGGATTCAAGCAAATTCTTCTTCACGCATACTCTGCAATACTTTAATTAAAAGAAAATGCAAAAAGGAAGAAAAATCGATTTTTTGGAATTAAAAAACCAGAATACCCCTCTTAATTGGGATTTTTATAGTGACGCCAATTTTCGCACCACCCTGTACACGATGCTCCGCGAATTGTTGCGAGCAGTGTCGAGAGAAGGAACTCGTTTCGCGATCCCGATGCCAGCGCCGCGATTACCAGCCGTGATTTTTATCATGGCGCGTGTGCGTCGGCAATATTATCCGGGCTCGGTGTATTTTTCACGGAGAAGTTCGTGGCTCGGTGTTCCGGTTGCACGTGAACAATTCTGGGAAACGTTGATGAATCTTTTGGGACGGTCGTCGTCGGGCCAGCTAGCAGGGTTGAGTTTTAATTGAACGCAACGAGTAAAGCTGTTCTTTATTCCGGGCGCAGCAACATTATACTCGCGAAGAATCCGGTCTCGGTACATATATTGTACGGTTAATGATGCTGGGTTAATATACATTACCTTGGCCGCTTGATAAGATCGTGTTTTTTTTCTTTTCGAAACGGGAAGGTCATTGGCATTTTTCCAGAGAATTATGCGAACAAGTGAATCGCTTTCAGGTGTTTCTTTTTACGTCATTAGATCAATTAGTGTTCATTGTTGCTAGACTGTGGGTTTTACGCATTCACGATAAAACGGCTAGGAGAAACACGAACAGTAAATTGTTACATTGTTTATCAAGCTATGAAATCTTTTAAGGAAGAAAAGAAATTTCCATTTTACTTGGATATTAAGGTAGAATCATATTCGAACCAGTTAACGATTGAAACATCTCTAAGACCATTATGAAAATTTTTAACTTAAATAAATCTACCATGGATTTGAAGACGTCCTCTTTTCAACGACTCGAAAAAATTTTACGTACGACTTTTTTTCAATATTTTTTAAAAATAAAAAATAAGGCTCAAGTTCGGTACATTATATTACTGTAGTGTGGGTGGTACACTTTTCCTTTAAAATTAAATAAATTGTCTAAAAAAAATCGTACATAACATTTCTGTAGTTGTCGTAAAGGGGAAGTTCTAATCTTCAAATCCGTGGCGGATACATACACGAAGAAAATTTTCCAATGTTTCCAGAGACGTTTCAATTTATAGCATTTTCGAGAGAAATCGTCTCTTTGGTTCTCCATCCATCATGCGAATTTATCCTTCCCGATTATCATGTAAAAATTAAAAAAAAAAACTGAATGATGGAATACGAAACTAGAAGCATCAAGCTTTGAAATGAGCCCTCGTTTTATTACTCTACGATTTTTTGC
Source organism: Sphecodes monilicornis (assembly GCA_913789915.3). Taxonomy (NCBI): domain Eukaryota; kingdom Metazoa; phylum Arthropoda; class Insecta; order Hymenoptera; family Halictidae; genus Sphecodes; species Sphecodes monilicornis. Next base: position 9,877,465 of record OU565285.1, on the reverse strand, counting down.
CACCAAACTGCAATAGTTTGAACATGTCAAAACAATTTTCTCTTCTTTGTAGATCTTTTAAAATTTACTGATAAAAATAAACTGTGGTTTGAATAATTTTCTAAGAAATCAGAATCGATCAATGAGAAAACTTACTTCCAACAACCATCAGTTACGTTCGCAGTCTCATTGTTTTCGTTTCCATGGTCCCGTAAGGCTCACGAAAACAGGAAAAACGATCCCAGTATCGGCATCGTTTCTCCATTCGCCTCGAATTCACGGTTAATCGTGGTCTGACCCGCAGGTGACTCAATTACCAGATACACGAGCCACCGGCGGATATCGAGGACTCTCTCTTTCTCACGTTACGTATCGCCACCTGGCTGGCTAGGCGATTCCCGGTTCATAAATCGAGCTGCATCAAAATGAAATTTTCCACGGTGCTGCTGGAAAAACCTGGAGACACGAGAATATCGAGGCACGAGAACCTTTCGGCTTGTACTCGTTAATTGGATCGCCAGGAGCGACTCAAACCAACCACAACAAGTCTAGCAATGCAACCATTCACAAGCACTCAAATAATTTCGAATGAATTCGAATAAGCATGATCCACGTACAATAAATACGATGATTGTCTAGAATATATTAGATGTATTAGATTAGTGCAAAAGTTCGTGCCCGATTCCAGTATTATTTCACCACTAGGTTTACGAGTAACAGAAAATGACTATTTTACATTGATTTATAAAAGTAACAAAACCATATCTATTTTATATGTTTAGCCAATCCTATTATAATACATACTCAAAGAACTAAATTTGTTGAATTTCTCATGGTTGCATCTGTACAAACTCAATATTTGTAAATTAAAAATATTCGAACTCGTCATTTTGACGGGTCATGGTTGCATCTTTACAATCTCAATAATTGTAAATTAAAAATATTAGAACTCGTCATTTCGACTGGTCATGGTTGCATCTTTACAATCCCAATAATTGTAAATTAAAAATATTAGAACTCGTCATTTTGACGGGTCATGGTTGCATCTTTACACTCTCAATCATTGTAAATTAAAAATATTAGAACTCGTCATTTTGACGCGTCATGGTTGCATCTTTACTATCTCGATAATTGTAAATTAAAAATATAAGAACCCGTCATTTTGACGGGTCCCGTGAACCTAGCGTTAACACGAAATCGGGATCTAACTTTTTCCACCGACTCAAATACAAATGTAGTAAGTGCACAAATTAATTCGTGACTCTCACAATTAATTAATTTTTTAAAATTAAACTAGTCACCATTTTTGCACGTTGTTATAGCGTATGAAAGATCATGAGGCTTGTTGTTAAAATAAATTTAATACACAATATTACTTGAATTTTTCGTGAACATTAGGAGAACAAGTTTCTTGCGTATGTAGAAAATATTGAAGAAAACGGCGTTATGTCGGCCTAGCGAAGAACACAGCGAAGCCTGCTGTCAGTATGAAATGTCTGTTCGCCAGCGGGGACGCCGGCAGCCACGGAAGATCAGGGCAATTTCGCGTCTCTTAAGTCGGTTTCCGATGGAACACAGGCGGATCCACGGTGAGCGCATTTAAAGAGGTCCGCGGCAGGCTATTTGTCTTCGTTTTGCGGCGTTCATGCACTGATAGCAACGCCATTAATCATACTGCCGGTCGTACGGGGCCCAGGGCCCCTGCAGACCCGATATCCATTATTGCCGCGGCGGCGAGACACTGACGCCCGATGGATTAATTGCGTATCACGTCGTCACGCCGATTAGAATATCTAAGGTTCTGGCTGTGGCCCGCGGGACAACTGGAACCCCGTCTGCGCGCGTGCATGTTCCCTCAATTATAAATTAAATTCGCCATGGGATCTCGCTCCGCCCCTTGAGAACACAACGTTTCACTTCCAACCAACAAACGATATCGGAAAGTGGTGGTGATTATGGTGGGGGTTGGTTGGAAGAAAGGGAAAGCACCCCTTTTGTTGATCATTGATGTGGTATTTGGATCTGTGACGTTTTGCAGAAAATTCTATCTGATACAGTGAATGACGTCACGTTCCGAGAATTGTTCCATCAAGGTGGGACCGCGATAGGATCCCCACCCTCGGCACCAATCACGACGTCACTGTGTACGTCGTCAGCACAGATTCGTTATTCCCTCACTGTTATAATATGTATGCGTGATGATTATTAGACTGGCTGATTTTTATGTAGAATGAAGGTTTTCTGCATCAACTGCCAAAAGTTAGTGTTGACAACAGCGCTCTTTCTTCTTTAGTAATTTTAATAAATTGATAATAATATGACAGTATAATTTATCTGAGGATGTTTAACTGCTCAGTATTGTCATAATAAAATTTCCGAACCCTTATTTAAAATTGCTATACTACTGTTCAAAACAATTTTTACATTACGGCCGTCGCTTCATGTTTCCATCTACACAGTTGGTAAACATTTAACTGTTGTAAGTACGAGTAACCGTAATATACGTGGTATCTAGGGGTGTGCGGGTACCCGAAATTTCGGGATATATATATATATATATATATATATATATATATAGCATAATGCTGTTTTATGATTTTTTAGTTCAATGTTTATTTTCAATGGCAGGTTCAGAATGATTTTTGTATTTTTAGTGTAATCGGTCATCAAACTTCGCGAGGAAAAAAATATTTTAGAATACCTTATGTGCAAGAATATACGTAAAGGACGTTTCTGTTTTTAGTAAACACTGTTCTTACAAGACTCTTCGTCCGCACACTGTTCGTATAAGAGCACTGTTTCGTAAACAGTGTTTACTTCAAATCGAAATATTATTAAAAACGATGATTGGACGTCGTAATACCCACAAAGTCAGAGTTATTTATTGCTGATTTGACCGCAGACTTGTCCCAACTTCAACTTCGATTACCCGAATTTTGCAAACTTTCGGGGTCCCGACCCGAACCGACCCGACTACCTTCTCGGGTACCCAAAATCGCGGGTACCCGAAGTTTATAAACTTTCTTGATCCCGACCCAATCCCGAACAAATTTCCCGACCCGACCCGAACCCAAAATTTCGAGTACTCGCACACCCCTAGTGGTATCCATAAAAGGAAATAAATCGTGTAGTATGGAAATATTCTAAGTCAGAAGATATGTTTTCATATTCGTGTTAAAACAGTTTCCAATGCAGAGGGTCAATGCTCCGCAGTCAAATATTGTAATTATCCAGCGACAAACGTGACAGTTTCAGGAAACTTTCGGTCAATATCTGAAAGGATTGTGATTGTAACCGCGGCAGATGCGCCCGGGGCCCGGTGATACTTTGTGCTAGGTTGTACCTCGCCTGACCTACCGGTGCCCGGCACGAACATGGAAAAATATGTAAATATCGGGACTCATCCATTATCCAACACGGAGAGAGAAACTGGAGAAAGAAGGGAACGGCTCGTGTGTACGCGTTCGCTCGTGCACGTGACTCGGGACCGGAAGGTACAACGACCCGCACCCGCACCCGCAACCGCGCGCGAAACCTTCCCGTCGCTGTTTTAGCAACGGCATGCGTATCGATTCCCGTGGAAATCGTGTCTGTATGTGTGTGTCTGCGTGCGCGCGCCCCTGTAGTTTTCCTTTCTCTCTTTCCATCCCTTTTTTTTCACTTTCCTTCTTTTAATCAGACCCCTTCGCTCACAGTTGTTTAAAGCATCGAGCTCGTAAATAGTACCGATACCAGACCCCCTTTGTTGTTGTTTCGACTGCTGCACCGATCGCGAGGGAATTCTCGATGATTCTTTTACTCGCTGTATTCGAGTTATCGGATCGATGGCTTCGGGCATGCTAATTGCGAGAGTGGTGCCGCGATAAGCAGCTACTTTTGCGGTGATTTGTTGACCGCGATTGCCGCTTCTGAATGATATGCGAATGTCGAAATTGTGTGCTTTTAGCGATTCGCGTGCGGGGTATCTTTTATATATGTTTTAGTGTGACCTTCGGTGGAATTTTTGTTCTGAGGAGGAAAGAGTATGTGACGAGGATTTTTATTGGTCTGTTGTTTGGAATTGTTGGTAGTGAGAGTGGTAATGAAATATTGAAATTTTGTTTCTAGTTCCTCGTAGAGTAACAATCTTAGAAAATGTTAATAGTCGATTTTTTCCAAGCCAATTGTTGAATTTGATGATATTTTCGAAACGATACTGGATTTATTTTCATAGCAAAATTAATCTATCTTTAAATGCGATTCTCCCATATTTGATTTGAGCCGTCAAACGTTTTAAAATTCTTACGGGAATACATATTAGAATCGACTCGAAGAAATCGCTTAAATTTGAATGGAGTTAATTTTTACTGAATTGACGGTGGAGATTTGTCAATTTTTTAATACTATTTCATAATTTTTTCTAATCCTAAATGCACTTATCATAAAGTACTACCTTTCACCTTTAATTTAAGCACTCAAGTGTTAAAACATTCCTATGAAAATAAATTCTAAAATTGACTCGAATAATCCCCTTAACATCGAGTTAATTTTACCAGAGCTGACGGTCGAGATTTTCCAATATTTCGACATGCTTTCGCATTTCTTTTCAAATTCTAATTCCCCTATCACAAAGTGCAATCCTTCACCTATAATTTAAGCCCCCGAACGTTCAAAATTCCTACTGGAATAAATTTTAAAATTGACGCAACGAAACCCCTTGAATTAAAATCCAGTTAATTTTTACTAAACTGACTGTGGGAAATTGTCAATTTTTTAAATACTATTTCACAAATCTTTCTAATCCTGAGTCCGTTATCGTAAGTTACTATCTTTTACCTACATTTCGAGCCGTCAAAAGTCCAAAAATTTCAACTGGATTTCATTTTGAAATGGTCCCTAAGAGGATAAATTACCGCATAAATAAGAATTCGTATAAATCTAGGCTACACGAGGGTTAATCATAGTCCAAGCAACGTGTGTTGGCAATAATATGCAAAGAACCTAGAATCGCCAGAAACATTAAAGGCACTAGAAGTAATGGTAAAAATTCGTGAACTTTCTGGCCGATCGATCTTACAGAGGATTTTCTCGAAGCAGTTCTTGTGAGAATATCGTAGCCGGTGCATACATGTAGGATACCTCAGGGCGGTTTCCAAGTGGAATTACAGGGGAGTATCGAGACGAGTGAGTGGTGACTATACTATTGGTTCTTGTTTAGTGAACCGCGCGTTCATCCGTGTCTTTGGAAAGTGCGAGGATAAACAGTTATACAATGGACGCGGCGTAATGCGAGTGCCGTCGGTGCCCTTTTCTGTTGTGCAACTGTTTTACATAAGTCCGGAAAACGGTTAATCGCAAAATACCTCGGGGATCACCCTAACTTCGTTTATTCGATTACCCCTTTCAGAATGCAATCTTCTGCAGACTTTCGATTCTTTCGCCTGAGAACTGACTAGCGGAAGAAGAGAAGATACACCTTAAAATAAATACAATATTAGTTTGTTAAACATGTATTAATTTTTTCAGAATAATACAGCTTCATTCAATGCTTCAATATTCTAGACACTCTATTCTAAACCTCAATTTTGGCATTTTTTTACACCATAAAATAAATCCAATATTGGATTATTAAATATTCTCTGGTTTCTTCAGAATAGTACAGTTTGATTCAGGGCTTCAATATTTCAATATTTCAAACACTTTATTCTCAACCTTCAGTTTTATGTACAATTTATTACACCTTAAAATAAATGCAGTATTGGGTTGTTAAACATTTACTATTTTCTTCAGAATAATTTATTACACCTTAAAATAAATGCGGTATTAGCTTGTTAAACATTTACTATTTTCTTCAGAATAATTTATTACAATTTATTACACCTTAAAATAAATGCGGTATTGAGTTGTTAAACATTCACTATTTTCTTCAGAATAATTTATTACAATTTATTACATATTAAAATAAATGCAGTATTGGGTTGTTAAACATTTACTATTTTCTTCAGAATAATTTATTACAATTTATTACACCTTAAAATAAATGCGGTATTGGGTTGTTAATCATTTACTATTTTCTTCAGAATAATATAGTTTAATACAAGGCTTCAATATTGTCGTAATTTAAAGCTGCAATATTTTAATAATTCAGAATTTCAATATCGCGAAAGCTCTTTCATCGATCTCAACTTTTACAATTTATTACATCTTAAAATAAATGTTATTTTCTTCAGAATAACACAACGTGATTAAAGGGTTCAATAAGCTTCATTCTCAGCTTCAACATTTATAAATCGCAACACCTTGAAATAAATGTGATTTTTTAGTTCGTTAATCATTGACTCGTTCCCACGGAATAATATAACATAATTTCATAATTTAATAAGCTTCGTTCTCAACCTCAATAAATCGATACACCCTGAAATAAACGTGATTTTTAATTTTTCAATGATTGGCTCGTTTCCTCAGACTAACACAATTCAATTCAACGCTCCTATAAGTTCCAATCTCAATAGCAACTTTCGCAATTTCTTACATCTTAAAGTAAATGTGATACTTTATTATTTCGTTAAATATTGTCTCGTCACCTCGGAATAATAGCGTTTAATTTCATCTCAGCAGATTCCCGAGTTCTCTAGCTTCTCAGTTTGGATAAGGTCTGTCTCCCAAGAGAGAAGGGTGGCAATCCACCGAATAATGGAGAGCCCAACGTCCTCCATTATCCGGTGGTTGTTGGTTCAGAGAATTTCGAAAGCCTTCTGGTATCTGCCATCTCGCGGAAACGCCGGATGCCGGGAGGGGTGACGGTTTTGGGTAATAGTTCGCGTAGGGTAGAGAGTGCTCGAAGTTCCGGCTGCAGGGTGAATGGCGGTTGTTACCCCCGTTGCTGTAGCAGACGGTGATTTTTCATCCTGACGCCTCCGCTCTCTGGCTAATGCGAAAATCCTTCACCCTCCCCCTACTTTCCTCCTCCCTGCACCGCGGTATCATTGAAACTCTCTGTCTGCTGACCTTTCAACCTTGAAGCTTCGTTAGCACCAGCTGTTCATTAAAATGTCGCTGGACGTTGTTTACGACCGGTGAATGGGGGGGGGGGGGGGGTCGGCGGCAGCGTAAGCGATCATTTTCTTTCTTTGCTGTGTTAAGTATTGTAATATTTCAGTGCGATGCTCGCTTCGGTTTTTATTATGTTCGGTGGACAGCCATTGTTTTGTCCTTGGTCCTCTAAAAGGGTAGAGTGTACGTTGCCTTTTATGTACTCTTTTGTAATATTATTAGTTATTCTGTTTTATTTGCTTACAATGCAAAAGGCGATAGAGATCTTTTTAATCTGCATACGGTGGTTGAGATTGACATTGTCAATTAACGTTAACCTTACCGAGCACAAAATGTGACTGGTTGTTTTATAAAAATTACAAGTATGAATGTATTATATTTAAATTTTTCACAATAACAATATGTGCTTGAACGAAGAAATTTATTGTATTTACTTAATTTTGTCTAATGGTGCAACCTTGTAATTTCAATAATTATAAAATAAAACATATAAAATCGGTCATTTGGCCGGTCGTGGTACGGTTAGTGTTAAATTGGTTGACGGTCATATCAGTGAAGGTAACATCATGTAGCTAATACATTTCAAAGGTCTGATGAACCGAATTTAATCCTGGCTCCTCCATTAAAAAATGCGTGTCAACAAACATATCAAATTTAAAAATGTGATGCGAAGGAACAACTTTACAGAAATGGATACTATTGATATATGGGATAGCAGAAGGTTCGAACTAAATATCCCGATCGATAAAATAAACATCACCTTAGCTGAATATCGCAACAAACATTCATGAATGAAATGTAGTCGCGACTGTTTCATTCAAAAAAACGATTCGACCAAAAGGGACTTCCAAAATTTAAAAATGTGACACAAACATAGGACCTCATAGAAATCAATATTATTAATCTATGTCATAGTAGAAGGTTCACATGATCAAGCCCAATCATTCAAACAAATATCACACTACGAGTAACTTCGAAAAAAAATTTTAAATAAAATCGTTCTGTTCCGTGACTTGGTGTTGCATTAATCCTTATGTTCTTGGATGATCACGAATAAATTTACATTTGAAGCATAAAAATATGGATTGAAACTATAAAGTGCAACGTCATTGAACGTCGCGGAAAATATTGGATAGAGTTAGAGAAAAAATTGCATGAATCTTAACGTATTCACAAAATTAAAAGATGCGACACAGATAGCTTCACAGAAATCAATACCACCAGAACGTGGGGTAGCAACAAGTACCATCCAGAGCCTATGTTATAGACGACTGATCACCAAATTAGAGGACCCCACCATTTGTACATATACAGAAAAAATCCCGTAGCTTTTCGAATGCAGCATGCAGACGTCCAGGGTGACAGTGCTCGGCGATCAGGGGCTCGTACACACGGGTGAGCCGGGTCTGCATCAAGCCGTCGGAAAAGTAGTATGTTTGGTGGGGATGCGGTGTATCTGGTGGGGAGGAAGGGAGCCCAGGCAGGGTTCTGAGCGCGTCGGCGGCGCTTAAGCGTCCGTCGCGGGGGCATTGCCGTCGTGGCCGCAGTTACGATCCGATCGAGCGTCTCGCAGCGCGTTGTGTGCGACTCCTCCGCAGGACACTCGCTGCGAACCAATCGGCCAGACACGTGTTCGTCCCATTCTACATTCCATTCAACGCATACAGTGATCGAAACACCATCGCACAAAACCGTGATAAAATGGTAGCTTGAACCATCCTCGCAACACTTGGCCGGAGGACTTTATATTCCTTGACGTGTCAGTGTGTTGAGCACCAACAATTGCATCACAGAATTCTCAAGGATTGTTCTGATGGTAGCTTGACAATCTTTGTGTATATCCAGTTGGAGGACATAACTCATTGCAGGATCAGTGTGTTGAGTACAAAGCGTGTTCGTCTCAAAAATTTTTCTAAGAGTCTTGGTGTTCTGATGGTAGCTTGACAATACTTGTGTACGGCTGGTCAGAGGACATAACTCATTGCAGGATCAGTGCGTTGAGTACAAAGCGTGTTCGTCTCAAAAATTTTTCTAAGAGTCTTGGTGTTCTGATGGTAGCTTGACAATACTTGTGTACGGCTGGTCAGAGGACATAACTCATTGCAGGATCAGTGTGTTGAGTACAAAGCGTGTTCGTCTCAAAAATTTTTCTAAGAGTCTTGGTGTTCTGATGGTAGCTTGACAATACTTGTGTACGGTTGGTCAGAGGACATAACTCCTTGGAGGATCAGTGTGTTGAGTACCGAGCGTGGTACTCTCAGAAAGTTCTGTAGGAGTCTTGGTGTTCTGATGGTAGCTTGACAATACTTGTGTGCGGTTGGTCAGAGGACATAACTCCTTGGAGGATCAGTGTGTTGAGTACCGAGCGTGGTACTCTCAGAAAATTCTGTAGGAGTCTTGGTGTTGTGATGGTAGCTTGACAATACTTGTGTACGGTGGGTCAGAGGACATAACTCCTTGAAGGATCAGTGTGTTGAGTGCCAACAGTTTCTTGAAAGGAAGCTCGGTGTTTTGATGATACCTTAACCAGTTTCATATGCACCTGGTCAGAGGACACAATTCCTAGGAAGATTGAGTACCAATCGTGTTCGTCTCAGAGGATTGTCTAAAAGGATTCTGGATGTTCTGATGCTAGCTTGACCACTTTCATATAAACCTTGTTGAAGGACACTACTCCTTGGAGGATCAGTGTGTTGGGTATCGACAGCCTTGTTAACGGATTCTCAATAATGAGTCTCGATGTGCTGGTGGTAGCTTGACCTGGTCAGTCGACATATATGTTTTTGGAGGATCATCGTGTTGGGTCCCCACAAATTCTTCGAAGGATTCCCGAGAAGAAGTCTCAGTTTTCTGATGGTAGTTTGACCTGGTAGAAGAACATACATCTTTTTAGAGGATCGTCGTGAAGGGTCCCAACAAATTCGTCGAAGTATCCTCGATGTTTTGACGCATCCTTGGAGAAAGTGCAGTGTTTCGCGAACACTCTTGACTCGGTTTTCGGCGTGCATCTCGTGGCCCATTCAGCCGACCGCCGGTGAATGAAGCACCCAGGGGCCAGTGGCTCGCCGTAGGTCAGTTTCTCGAAGGAGGTCGTACATCGCGGTCCAGCCCTCCCCTCCCGCTCGTCTTTCGCCTGGCCCCAACACAGCCCCGGAACATGTCCCCCGGGTCCAACTCGGTCCTGGACCCAGCTCCTCTTTGTTCCACTCGACGCGGATCCCGTCTTCGGAGATGACAAGATCCCGAGGTTGCTCTTGGTATCTGGAAGATTCGTTGCTCGTAGCGTTCTACAGAGTACCGTAACATTCTGTCAAGATACTTTGACGGATTTTATCGTACGAGTGCCTTCGATTCCTTCGAGTGTCATTTTTATTGAGTCGACTCTAAGTAAACGTGATCGTCGTGAACTTGTCAGTGACCGGAACGAGTCGTGACCACAGTGATTCGTTAGTATTTGTATTCGTTGCCGGACGTGGTGCACAGGACTTTGTGTGGACAGTGTGTGGTGCTGGACCCTGCGAATCGGCCGGAGACTCTTTCGGATTAATCGACGCAGCTGTCCTTTGAGGTCAGTGATCCTCCGAGCTGTTATACTTTGGGGTGTTTGGAGACTTAGATTGGTGGTGGGTTGTTTTAAGAGTGTGGGGAATTGTGATCCTCTGTGTTGATGTATTAAATCATCCTGAAGTCAATGAGCTTAGTCTCAGCGTTGAGAAAAAGACTGTGTTGCTCCAATTTTTCCGATTTGATCATGTGGAGATCGTGGCATTTTTTAGAAGCGTGTAAGATTTTGTGGATCATGTCTATGACCTTGTTCTTAGAGTTGGGAAGGGATTTTCACTCCAATTTTTGCGATTTGATCATGCGGAGATCCCTCTGTAATGTTTGCAAAAAATTGTTCAGATAAACTGTATACATATATGTATTTACAGTAAATAAAAAATTGTTTCGATTCGTTAGACCAGCTGCGATCTCTTCAGAGTTAGAACGAGGGCAGTGAGTTTGCATTAGGTTCCACAGTCTATTCGTAGTACGTTCACTTTATGAGACAGTTTTCTGCATGACGATTACTTTCTTTCGACTACGTTTTGTTGCCTGACGATTCATTTTCGAACCGTGATTTATCGATCGAAAGTATTCGCGTGACGTTTATGGCTACTGACACTCGAGTGATTAATGAACAATTTTGATAATCCTCGTTTTATGCTTACAAACGAAGTCTCCTATGTGACGTATAATTCTCTCCTAACTGAAGTTCCAAATTGACAAGTCTGCAGAATAGAATTGTTACCTCCAAAATTTCGACACTGTTGCTGTATTAATCGCAAAATCGAATTTGTATCAAATTGACTATTATCTATAGGCTGTCATATTATGAAAAATAAGGTAATAAAGCCAAATAGACATTTTGTTCTTACTTTATTAATTTGAACAAGCTGATAATAATAAATTGGCATTCTTAAAGTATTTTAACCATTCTTCTGTTTTAAATTCCACTTACTCACTTTTTCTATGCATCAAATCCTAATTATGTATCTCTGAATTTGTATCTGATCTGATTATTAATAATCTCTGAAATTTCTATCGAATTGATTATTATTGATCTCTGAATGTGTATCGAGCCGATTACTATTAATCTCTGAAATTTGTGTCGAATTGATTATCATCGATTTGTGAATCTGTATCGAAATGGCAATTATTGATCATTGAATTGTCATCGATCATAGTACAGTTATGAAACTGTAATGCAACGGAATGTACAGTGTATATAACTCCGGGTACACGAGTTATGACAATATCGTAGCGCACGACGATAGAGGAAGCTAGCATAACCGTGAGGTGATAATCGTCGTAGAACAGAGAATATACGGCGAATGTGACAGAATTCCGAATTCGAGGTCATGCAGTTTTAGCGGTGCAAAACGTGAGAATATGGCGGAGCGTTGTCACGAACAGGGACACAGGACCCTTTCCGTTATGCGGTGTTGGTTGTTTCTGTGGCGACGTTAGAATACAAATCGATATTTAGAGTGACATAAAGGTGAATGTTGCACTACTCGAGTTGCTCTCTTATCTCTTTCCTAATCGGATGGTAATGGCAAACACAACGAAGCGTCTTTCCCAGAATTTATGGGTCTCTTCCCTCTTTAGTTGAATCACAAATTCCTGCTGGGTAAAGAATTCTCTATCAATTAATCTTCACAGTTGATTTTATTTCTGCAAATGAGACTCGTTCTTTTATCGTAAAGAACTCGGTACTAGTCTCTGCATTCTATTATATTTTTGTGACACATTGTTGTATCGAATACTAATTGCAATTAAATCTTCGTGATTGGAATTCATTCTTGTATCAGACTACTACTCACGCTTAAGCTTTCCATTTCCTCAAATTTTTGTGATAGAAATGCAATCTCATATCAATTATTACTTAGAATATTAATCTATTTAATTCTTTAAATTTTTGTGATAGCAATGAATGTGTTTGTATTGAATACTATTGACTTTATTAATCGTGAAATGAATTTGAAAATTGGGGACAGCAGGATACCAGAGAATTTCTCAAATAACAATCATATAAAAATTGTTGGACGTAACTTTACGTGATTGCAAGACTGCGGATTTTTATGCAAAATAAAAATTTTTCGGATTAATTATAAGATACAGGAACTACATAAATTTAATTCTCTTTCCAATCAATTGAAATCCTTAAATGTTTTTACAGTTTTGTATTCTGTCTAGTCATTATTGCCATAAATGCATAAAATCCGCAGTGTAGAGATTACTATGATACCCTTTGTTAAAAACATCGACTCAAGATCGCAATAAAATTTACTACGTTTATAATGTCAATTTTATGTAATTATATCATACTCCAAAGTTCAAAAATTCAAAGACTCAATATTTGACTAAACTTTAACAAACTATTTTTATTCTGCGCCATTCTCGATTAAAACGCCAAGCTGTCAGAACAAATTACACTCGAATGCCTCGACATTAATGCAATCAACTCATAATTTCACCAGAATAGCAAATGATTCCAAATATCCATTCAGTACACAATCTTATAGTAACCGTGAGTCGACAAGAACCACAACGTTGCTGGCTGCCACGCGTAAATGACTCCATGATTCGACTTAATATAGGAATTAAATCATTTAGCGTATAAAACAGTGGAAGGCTGAAGGAACAATCAATCTGGCAACTATTAACTTTCCTGTGTCCCTTTCGATTGATAAATTACGTCAATTTTGTCTAAAAAATTCTCTGACTGCTGGTGTTCGACAATCAACTCTTTCCTTTAATTCTCGTCACTTTCCACGTGTCTTGTTCTGTTATTACCTTTTTATGTCTCTCACCGAGAAAGTTATTCATCTCCTTCATTCTTTTCTCTTTCTTCTGTCTAACTGCTGACTCATATGCTCGCGTATTTATTTCACTCAACTAGTCCTCTTGCAAGGATTGCAAAATAATTTACAAATATTGAACAAAAATTTTTTAAAACATAACTATAATATCTGACAACAACCAATATCAAATTTCCACCAACCAACTATCAATTTCACCTGCCACATACTAATACTGCATATTCGTTACCGAATGTCGACTAGATAAATTGCAAGATAGACAACATGGATAGCAAAAATTTTATAGAAACATTGAACAACCTTTTTTTAAAAAATCAGCACCACATTGGATATCTACTAACTTCCATTTCCACCGCTTAACTATCAATTTTTCTCATTCCTTCCACATACTAATTCTACAAATGTCGACGAGATCTCTCATAAAGAGTGCAAAATTCTGTACGAACATTATGAAAATATTTTCTAAAAAATAAGTACCACATTTAGCAATACTAACTTCAATTTCCACCGCTCGACTATCAATTTTGTCACTCCCGCCACATACTAATTCTATAAATGCGTTACCGAATGCCGACGAGATCTCTCATAAAGAGTGCAAAATTCTGCACAAACATTAAGAAAATATTTTCTAAAAACTCAGCACCACATTTAGCAACTAGTAACTTCAATTTCCACCTCTCGACTATCAATTTTGTCACTCCCACCACATACTAATTCTATAAATGCGTTACCGAATGTCGACGAGATCTCTCATAAAGAGTGCAAAATTTGGTACAAACATTAAGAAAATATCTAAAAAATAAGAACCATATTTAGCAATACTAACTTCAATTTCCACCGCTCAACTATCAGTTCTGTCACTCCCTCCACATACTAATTCTATAAATGCGTTACCGAATACCGACGAGATCTCTCATAAAGAGTGCAAAATTCTGCACAAACATTAAGAAAATATTTTCTAAAAACTCAGCACCATATTTAGCAACTAGTAACTTCAATTTCCACCTCTCGACTATCAATTTTGTCACTCCCACCACATACTAATTCTATAAATGCGTTACCGAATGTCGACGAGATCTCTCATGAAGAGTGCAAAATTTGGTACAAGCATTAAGAAAATATTATCTAAAAAATAAGAACCATATTTAGCAACTTCCAACTTCAATTTCCCCCACTCCTTCTCCATCCTTCTACCACAAAAGCGTTTCCAGCCGACGACAAGAGCGGCAGTCGATACGATAACCCAGAAACGCGGGACGACAGACGTTTATCGTCGATGCCCGTGTCGACGACGTCGTTCGTCGGGGTGACGGGTACGAAACCAGCGGCAATAAAACTCGTCCTAGCCCCTCTTCTCCCGGAGTGGTATTAAATATCATCAGGAAACGGCGTCGCGCTACCATAAATCGTTTGCACGCTACAGCAACGAGCTCCCGGCCCGTAAATCGGCCTTGCGACACGTTTATTTCCAACCAGCATTAATTAAAACGATCCCGCGGCCTCTCCTCAACCCTCTCGATTCCTCCCGCAGCCTTTTCCGCAATCGCTTCCGCGCGGAATCGTTGGTACGCGAAATAATTAAGCAACGCGTACCGCCTGGGGAAGGGCGGAACAGCTTATGCGTGTGTTCCGCTACTCGTCCGAATCTGATTTCCATTCAGGGCGTTGACGGTGCCGGGTCTGGATCGCAAGATCGAGATCGAGGCTCGAAACAAGTTTGACAGGTCGGCTCCTGTGCCACCACCTCGGAACCGTTTTTTAGCGGAGACACGCGCCGCGAAAAACTGTGTCGCGAGGCATGAATGGTCGCGCGATCGCCTTTCGGATCTTTCTCCAAGGCTCTTTCGAGCGTTTCAACCCCTTCTACTCGGTTCAGCATGATGGCGAGACATTCCTGAATTGATAGAGGAAATTTCAGTTGACGTATTTATGCGTGTTGAGAACCGACAGGTGTTTGATTGCCTGCGAAACTATGTTGCTCGTGTTGAGCGAATTTATTTTGTACGTTAAATTGACGACATTATTTGGATCATTTGATTCGGTAGTTCGTGGATTTTGTTGGCTCTTGGGTGATGGTATCTAGGTCTATTTTGACCCACGGTTTGAATGGCCTAATCTGGATTCGGCCGATTCTTCGCGACGAACCTCTTGCACTATAGTAATGTCGTGTCAGACTCGTGACGAAGCTTTGCGAACAGAATCTATCAAATATGTGTGTCACTCTATTTAACCGAAATTTTAAAACTTCTATTTTATTGTTGTCGATACTATATCTTTTGAGCCTTAAACCTTTTGGATCCTTTAGCTTTTTGATTCCCAATTTATTGAATACCCAATCTATGGATCACCAATCTATTAGATTCCCAAACTATTAGATATTACCACTGTGCTTACAAGCATTGATTATTTCTGTTTATGATTCTACTTTGTACGTACGTCTGACTCGAAATTTTAAAACTTCTATTTTATTGTTGTCGATATTATATCTTGTGAGTTTTGAACCTTTTGGATCCTTTAGCTTTAGGATTCCCAATTTATTTATTACCCAATCTATGAATCACCAATCTATTAGATTCCCAAACTATTGGATATTATCACTATACTTACAAACATTGATTATTTCTCTTCCTTTGTGATTCTATGTTGTACGTACGCCTGTCTCGAAGAGAGTCATTCTTTAATTTTGTCACCCTCACCCCAATTTTCAATTGTTAACACAAAACCCCTGCGTAAATCAATTACGCCCCACTCGTCTGTCAAGCAGCCCTCGTAATTCCAGCTCAAGTACCCGGTGCAACAAGCGTCCAAACAAATTGGCCTCGTTATTCGCGATACCCACAAATCGCGAAACGTGCCGCATGTACTCCGCAGCGCAAGAACGAGAAGACAGAGAGAGAGAGAGAGAGAGAGAATGAAAGGCAGAGAGGGGATGGAGGGTGAATGCGAAATAGGCAAGCCGATATTTTCCTAGGTAATTTACGCGGAATGAAGGGAACGTGCAATAAACGTTCGCGCCGTCGATGCTCCGATAATCCTTTTATGGTCTGGCATCGGATCGAAGCGTGCCGTACGATAGAGCAATAAATCGCATCAACGATACTTAACCGATCGCACGAAACGAACGTCGACGTCCCGTCGAGAAAGTAATCCGCGGCGGTTTCTGCGTTCGTACACTGTTATGTGTTAAAACACACATCGCTCCCCCCCCCCTGTCTCTCACACACTCTCTATCCCTCTCTTTCTGTTTGATGTGTCCGTGTGTATGTTTTCACCGGACGGATTATACTCGAAGCAAACCGTACGATGGGAAAAGACGGTGGACAAGGAAAAAACGATCCCCGAGCAAACGAACACGAACCGTTTAGCACGATCGGCGCCGGTAGAACACGGACCCGTCCGAAAATCGTCTTGTGTTCCGACGCGAGCAGTTTCGAAACGCTGAAAACGCAGCTATCAAGGCCTCGGAACAACGTTAGCCCATTCCGTGAACCTTGTACGCGGACGATATACACGCCCATCGAACGATACCATAACGATAGAGAGAGAGAAACCCGGAGACCTAAGGGGGCCTCAAATCCACGATCGCCGGAGCGTGAGATCGAACGTCGAGTCCCCACGATCGAGACGCGATTAACCAACCGATCGAGACCGTTTTTCTCACGGCCCGGAGTTTATTGGTCGCCATTGGCGAATCCGTTTTTGCCGATCGAAATCCACGGCCAGGATAATTCCGTAGCTTCCGTTTTTCGCGGATCCCCAGGAGGATATACCGATTAATCTACGGTCATGATCGGCCTAGATCGTAATCGTTACATCACTGTGTTCCTATTCTCTAAACTTTTAAATCCTTACATTTTAGGACTCCCATACTATTGTATTGCTAATCTTTTGGGTTGTCCAACGAATGGATTCACAATTTTACGATTCAATCGAATTTTGATTCACCAGATTTTTGCATTGGATAATTAGACTATTGGATCCTTAATCTATTGGATTCTCAATCTGTTCGATCCTAAATGTTTATGATCCCCAAATTATTTGGATTCCCAATGTACTTGATGCCCAATCTATTGGATTCATAATTTATAAGATCTTACTTGTACTGGATCTCTAATCGACTGGTTCCCTAATCTACTGGATCACCATTCTATCGGATCCCTAAAGTATTGTCTACTGAAACTACTGGACTAGTAGTCGTTTAAATTGTCGAACTATTGAATTCCCAAACTATTGAATTCCCAAATTATTGGATTCCCAAACTATTGGATTCCCAGACTATTGGATTCCAAAACTATTGGATTCCAAAATTATTCGATTCCCAAACTATTGGATTCCTAAACTATTGGATTCCAAAACTATTGGATTCCAAAATTATTCGATTCCCAAACCATTGGATTCGTAAACTATTGGATTCCAAAATTATTCGATTCCCAAACTATTGGATTCCTAAACTATTGGATTCCAAAACTGTCGGATTCCCAAACTATTGGATTCCCAAACTATTGAATTCCCAAACTATTGGATTCCCAAACTATTGAATTCCCAAACTATTGGATTCCAAAACTATTGGATTCCCAAACTATTGGATTAACAAACTAATGGATTCCCAGACTATAGGATTCCCAAATTATTACATCCCCAAACTATTCTGTGTCCAATCTGTTGCATCCTGAAACTATTCTGTCTCTAATCTTTTGGATTCTCTAACTATCGGACCCCAATCTTAGGATCCTTTTGGATCCCCTACCAAGCGAATCCCGGCATCCATAGATCCCGGAGCTTCCGTTCTTCGCGACCCCGAACGAAGTTCCGCGAATTAATCAACGGTCACGATTGTCCTAGATCGTGAACCATGTTGACTTCGATTTCAATCGGGCTGAAGTCGCAAAGTCGTGTTTGACTTCTGTAAACTGAATCTGGAGATCGTTAGGTCGTGTACCAGTACCAGAAAATGCTGCTTGCTGCTGAATATTTCAAGAAAAATCGACGGAGACTTCTAGAAACATTTTTAATCAGTAAGAAAGTGAAATAAACCAAACTTGACAGCCTTCAAAAAGATTGACCAAATCGATTAGCTTTGTAGCTGTTACCCGAGAATCCCGTCTTGAAGAATTAATCCTGGACTCTCGCGGCAGGGTCTGAATGACGCGGGAGCGATACAGTAGCTCCAGAAAGAGGACAAATAGTTAAGCAGACGTTCTTTCCCGGTTTTATCGAGTTATTTCATGGGGGAATCGGTCAGCGAAGCGTTGCGGCTCGCGAACAGGGGGCTCGACTCCCTGCGTACTCATTCATTTACTCGTTTTCTCTCCCTCGAGCATGCTCCGCTCGATGTTTCTCCTGTTTTTCACCGAGACACACGGTATCTGATGCGCGACAACCTAAAAGGCAAGGGACTTGAGTCGCTCGTCGTCTGTTTAGCCGAGTTTCTCGTTTTCGCGTACTCTCTCGCCTCTCTCTCTGTTGACAGAGAGAGAGAGAGAGAGAGAGAGAGAGAGAGAGAGAAAGAGAGAGAAAGAAAGAGAGCGAGAGACTTATTAAATACGAATCCGCGGCTCGTAATTATTTCAGTTGTCTCTCCTCTCGAAAACTTACATCGCTCTCTCTCTCTCTCTCTCTCTCTCTCTCTCTCTCTCTCTCTGTCTGTCTCTTTCTATCTGTCTATCTATCTTCGGTAGGGGAACACGCAAATGCGTTGTAGCGCTGCCACACGATCTCATTAGCGCGTTCCTGTTCCTTTCCAGGAAACACGCTTTGTTCGACCGTGTGTCTTCTCTCGCCTCTCTAACATTTTTGCTTTTCGTTCTACCTCTCCGGTCTTCCCTCCCTTCATGATCGTTCCTAACTTAACCTTTCTCGCTGTTTTCCCGATCCAATTACCATTCGCAATTTATCGCCGACGTTTTATTGCCGTCCATAATTTAATGAGCAGATGGTAGTCGCTTGTAATTCAGGCCAGGAGATTGCAAAGGACGTATTAAACGCGAAACAAATTTTAGTACGTTCGCGAATTAGAATACGCTGGATGAGTGTGTGTTGGTAAAACGGAATGTGTCGGAACCGACGATTAAACTACACGCATTTTTAATAGTCGCTATTTGCGGTAACAAGTGCTGACTGTGGACTTTAGTCATTTATATTGAGACATATTCTCTAAAAGTTTTCTCCAATACACTTGTGCATCTGTTCATCAATGTTCCCGTTTATTAATATGGATGTTCATCAATGTTTCTGTTCATCAATGTTTCTGTTCATCAATGTTCCTGTTCATTAATATACCTGTTCATCAATGTTCATGTTCATCAATCTGCCAGTTCATAAAACTACTCTTGCGTCTATTATTCAATATAATTGTTCTTCAATCTACTTGTATGTCTGTTCAATAATGTGCCTATTCATTAATGCGGCCATTCATCAATGCGCCTGTTCATTAATGCGCCTGTTCATCGATGTGTCTGTTCATCAATGCGCCTGTTCATCAATGTGCCAGTTAGTCAATGTACTTTTATCTTGAATCTACTTGTGTATATTTTCATCGATGTATTTGTTCATTAATGTGCCCGTTCATCGGTGCTGCATCGTATCTGTTAATCAGTGCACCTCTTCTTAAATATGTAACACCTGTTCCTCAATCTACTCATATATCTTTTCACCAATGTACATATTCCTTCATTAATGTACCTGTTCACCAATGTACTTCCTCTTCAATGCACCTGTTGTTTAACCCACTTGTGTATCTCTTCATCAACGAACCAGTTCATTAATGTAGCAGTCCATCATTGTATCTCTCTTTCAATGTACCTGTTCTTCAATTTATTTGTGTATTTGTTCATTAATGAAACTGCTCTATGGACCTGTTCATTAATGCACTTGTTCTTCAATATACCCATTCGTCAACGGTCCTGTCGCGTACAGTCCCCATTGTAAAATACTTGATTACCTCTTGAACACTCCTTGAACTAGGCACTCCAATCAAGGAGCACGATAAACACGAACCTGTCCAATCGTACCAAGTGAACCAACCGTACCAAGTGTGCCAAAAATTGGCAATAAATTTGTTGAAACAGTTAAACGGCTCACCTTGTCGCTGAACCCTCTGAACGAGAACAATCGAAGAATCGATACCGGTTCACGATTTAGGCGATATCCAGCTGTAGCCAAGTGGAAAAATGCGGTAAATATGCGCGGGAGAACGCAAAGAGCTGGTGGATACGTCGTTATCCTGAATCGTACGATCGTCGGATAAACGCTTGTTAGGTATCGCTGCCGGTGCTCAGGAAAAGTCTTTAATAGCTCGCGCCGGGGATACCGATCCGATGGCGGTCTTTGGGAATGAATAGAAACGAGGTGGCCGCGAGCAAGCGTCCGGCTCGCGAGCGAATTCTTCGTCGACGCCTTGACGAATTGCGGAGCGAGCTCTGAAAACTCCGCTCGACCGCAACCGGGGCTGCTGCTATTACTGTTGCTGTTGCTCCATTGCTATTGCTACCGCTCAGTGTCGATTTCATCGAGAAAGCGGCTTTCGTTTCGCGAGGACTTTCGCGGGACTGATTCGAATTACGGCTGACCAGAGATTTGCATGAAGGGTAGCATTGCGCAAGATTCCGTTTAGGAACTGTGTGTCCAGCTGGCGAAAAGTATTCGGTGTCTTGAAAAATGTACCTGGGAATTACTGAAAATGAGAGATTGACGTTCGACACAATTTTTCGGTTCGGGAAGGTACGAATCTTCCGGACTGTGGATTGCTTAATATCTTTGGATCTCCAAACTATTGGATCCTCATATCATTGATTCCCAAGTCTATTGGGATCCCAAACTTCTATCCATTGGATCTCTAATCTGTTGGCTCCTTCAGCTATTGGATCCTCAAATTATAGGACCCCAAAGCTCAATGATCTTCGAACCATTAGATTCACAAACTACTGTATCTCCAACCAATTAGGTTCCCAAGCTATTAGAACCCCAATCTTCTGGAGCCTGAAATTATTAGATCCCCAAACTGCAAACCCAACCAATGGGATCCCCAAACTGCAAACCCAACCAATGGGATCCTTCAACTGCAAACCCAACCAATGAAATCCCCAAACTGCAAACCCAACCAATTGGATCCCCAAACTACAAACCCAACCAATTCTATCCCCAAACTGAAAACCCAACCAATGGGATCCCCAAACTGCAAAGCCAACAGGTTGGATCCACAAACTGAAAACAAAAACCAATTTGATCCTCAAACTGCAAACCCAACCAATTGGATCCCCAAATGCATATCCAACCAATTTGATCCCCAAACTGCAAACCCAACCGATTGGATCCCCAAACTGCAAACCCAACCAATTGGATCCCTAAACTGCAAACCCAACCAATTGGATCCCTAAACTGCAAACCCAACCAATGAAATCCCCAAACTGCAAACCCAACCAATTGGATCCCCAAACTACAAACCCAACCAATTCTATCCCCAAACTACAAACCCAACCAATTCTATCCCCAAACTGCAAACCCAACCAATTCTATCCCCGAACTACAAACCCAACCAATTCTATCCCCAAACTGCAAACCCAACCAATGGGATCCCCAAACTGCAAAGCCAACAGGTTGGATCCACAAACTGAAAACAAAAACCAATTGGATCCTCAAACTGCAAACCCAACCAATTGGATCCCCAAAATGCATATCCAACCAATTTGATCCCCAAACTGCAAACCCAACCGATTGGATCCCCAAACTGCAAACCCAACCAATTGAATCCCCAAATTGCAAATCCAACCAAATGAATCCCCAAACTGCAAATCCAACCAATTGGATCTCAAAGCTAATATATCCCCAAGCTATTTGAAACTCAAACTATTGAATCCCCAATCTCCTTGAGCCTCAGGCTATATTATTTCTAATCTCCTAGCGCCTCGAACGATTGGATCTCTAATCGTTTGTTTCCTTAAACCATTGGGTCTTCAATATTTCGGTTCCTCAACTTATTCTATACCCAAACTGTTAGGATTCTCAAACTATTATATCCTCATATTATTGGATCCTGGAACAATGGTATCCTCAAACGACCAATTTCCCAAACTCTCATACAATCAAACCTTCAATTCCCGAATCTCCCAAGTCTCCCAAATCAACAAACTATCAGTCTCCAAAACCACAAGACCATCAGACACGTCTGTATTCCCAGTCTAATCCACTAAAGTTCCCGATGCACCCATCAAGCCTCGAATCCCACCTCATCGACTGACGCAGCGCGCGGCCGCGTTGTCGGTGCATTGGCCGACGGGGCCCAGGCAATATCAATGATATGAATTATCTAACTGCGTGGGCGTAGCAGTGCAGCCTTTACCAACAGAGCAGCACCGACTGTCACGGTCTCCCTACGAGCCGGTCCGTGGCTTACAACTGCGCGGCACCTCGCTCTCTGCTAGCCGCGCTAATAAAGACGGCCGTGTTGGCTCTGGTGCTCGGTATTAGGACGATAATACTCGACGAGAACCGCTCGGCCGGCTGCATACACGCATTCCGAGCTGCCCACGGCCTCTCGGCAGGTAGCACGAGGTGGTTATGGCCACGGGGTAGGCTGCTACGAAACACCAGGTGGGATCGGAGGGGTACCAGGAGGGAGGGGGATACGAAGAGGCGCGAGGGGAGCTGGAAACAGGGTGCGGGGGCAGTTGCGCGTTGCGTACAGAAGGGTGGACAAGGGGAAGGAGGCGGTTAATGGCGCATAATCGAGCCGATACGTGGGCGATGTTACTCGCCGGCTCGCGAAACTGCCGATTTCGAAAAGGTAGATCGTGAACGGGCCGCATTCCCTCCTGGTTGGCTGGCTCGCCGACTCGCCGGCTGGTTAGCCGACATGTTCCCAGAATGGGGAGCCGCTTCATATATCATAATTGCTGCCAGGTGCACCAAGCGTCCGGAATACCGAGCCGTCTGATCGGACACGATGGACCTCGAGAACTTTGCCGTGAACAGAATGCCTACTCTTCGCACTCGAAACACTGTCAAACGAATTTTTACCGGTTTCCACGATCCTTTTTTACATACGAATACCTCGGTTGCGATATTCGTAGATTTTCACTTGGCGCGAACTAACAATAAGTTTGAAGCTGGACAAAATTATCTGAGAAATTTGCACTTCAATCTTGGTCAATGTTCTCGAATTTTTTGTGCTCTCGTTGTGGAAGTTGCACGGATGTCTTTTGTGAGAAAAGGTTCTACAGACACTTGCACACAGAATGACACATAATTTTGAAAATGTCCAGGCATCGCGGACTACAGATTTGTAGTAGATTTAGAATCTTGAAGATAGCTAGAATTTTCTGTGTTTATGCGGGAAATAGGTGGGTGTAATTTCAAAGAATGGCAAGTCTAAATGAATTTAGTAGGATCTGCATATTTGTTACAATTTAATGCAACTGCTAAAATGAGAAATAAACTGATACTTGGTTCCTACTTCTTGCAATTGATGCAAACAATTTCCATTTTGTGTAAAGATCCGCAATCTACTTACAGTGGCTCACGAAAGTATTAGAACGCCATTTAAATTAGAATAATTTGTTTAAAATTGCACCACTCAACTTGACATTTTCTTTCGCAATTAGAAGCATTGATTTACTAAATGACGTTCGAGAATGATTTTGAAAAAATTGCAATAGGTAGACATTACATAAAAAAATAACAATGGCACTTTTTAAAACCTTTTTATTCCAGCTCGTAATGAAAATTTAAAATATGCGTCTTGTGGACCTATTTTAGTAATAGACATGCTGAAAATTTCGTCGAAATCGATTAATGTATACACGAGCTACAAGCTGTTCAAACTGATCAAAATCGCAGTTTTTCACGACGTTTGTTCAGATTTTGCTAAAAATCCACAAATTCTTACATATTTCGATGCGTGTCGTTTTTTTCTGCATCAACCGATTTCGATGAAATTTTCGACATGTGCATAACTAACATAGATCTATGAAATTTATATTTAAGATTTTTATTGCGAGCTGAAATAAAAAAGTTTTAAAAAGTGCCATTTTTATGTTTTCATGTAATTCCTACCAACTTCAATTTTATCAGAAGTTGTTTCGCATTCCACTTAGTAAATCAATGCTTGTAGTTGCCAAAGCAAAAGTCAAATTATTTAGTTCAATTTTGGAAAAGTTATTCCAATTTAAAGTGCGTTCGAATACTTTCGTGAACCATCGTATGTCTCTCATATTTTAGATATGTAGTAGATTTGGGATGCTGAAGCTAGCTTATGTCTCTCAGGTATAGAATTTGAAAACTCAGGATCTCAAAGCTAGCAATGTTTTTCAGATTTTAACACTAGATTTACGGGGCCCGTCAAAATGACGGATTCAAAAATTTTTAATTTATGATTATTAAGAGTGTAAGAAGGCATTCGTGAGGAATTATTAAATAGATTTATTTTTTTGTGTACATATTACAATAAAAATCGCTGAAGATCCAAGTAAATACAATTTTATTATTTTTATAAAGCAATGTAGAATAATCAATTTTAGTGCTCCGTAAACCTAGTGTTAAATTTGTTGTTCACTTGGGATCTTGAAGCTAGCTTATTTCTCTTAAGTTTTAGATTTGTAGTGGATATGAGATCTTGAAGCAAGTTTACGTCTCCTAGGCTTCAGATTTGTGATTTTGAGGGTAAAGAATGGCTAGAGTAGTTGCGCAGTACGGTAGCAGGAAGCGCGGAGAGAAATTTCGCCGATTAAACGATTTAAGTCGCGTTCTCTCGCAACGTTTCATCCTATCGACGGATCGTCGAACACGCGGCAGAAGACCAGGCATCGGTTCGATTCTTTTCTCTCTCTTTATTTTTTTTGTTATTTCTCCGGTTTTACACCGAGCACAGAGCGAACTCGCGGACGATCGTCCGTGACGATTGTCCCGTGATTTATTGCACGGTGCACGGCGCATCTATGCACGCGAATAGTTGTTGCAGTTCACGTGTATTCCCTGCCACGTATCTGCCTCTGCAGAAGCGTGGCTGCATTTGCCAATGATCCGGAGAAGGGACTGTGAATTCGCGAGCTTTCTCCCGTTTGCTGCAACCTACGCTGCTCAAATTCCAAGTTCACTTGCCTAATCCATCGAACTCTTTTCTTCGGTCTGCTGTGTTCGTGCGCTGCAATAATTTATGTACCTTCGGAGAACCTTAAAACGTTTATAGAGTCATAGAACATTGACTTTATTATCTAGCATTTAATTCGGTGTTCCTTTATCTTTTAATCGTAAAATAACATTATTTAGAAAAGAAAAATAAAATTTAATCCTGCTCTTATTAAAATCCATTATCGTATTATTTGTTTTATTCGTTTGGAACCGTGCTTCGAGAAAAACTGTAGTGCAGTACTCACATCCTTTAAAATTAAAAAATAATGCTGTGATTTTTCAGTACTCGATGATTTCTTATCCGTCTATTATGATGAAATTATATTTTAATCTGAAATATTTGACAACCAGTATGAAATCGATAAAAATAAATCAGGTTCAATTTTTTCATCCATTTTACATAAACTGAGATACAATTTCGAATTTTACAAGACGGAAGACAAATTCTACAACCATTTACATACATATGGAACAAATTTAACAATTTTATCTTGCTCTAGAACGGATCGTTAAAATGTAATTAACCCCTTGCACTATGATTTATTTTACGGTTACAGTGATTAGAACTTGATTGTCGTCCATCATTTCTTAGAACAAAAAGAAAATCTAAATTTATTATATGCTTGTATATTTCCGAATGGCTATATATCGACAGCAACAAAATAAAATTTTATTTCGCTTCAAAGGAAATTAATAATTTACATATTTAGTAGATGTTGTTCGAAATTCTTATCACGAGTCTGACTCGTTATTATAGTGCAAGGGGCTAACGAAATGGTATTGTAATAAAAATTACATTTTGACTGACAATATGTGCCACTATGCGATCCACAAAATTTGTACATTGATTTTGTGCCACAATTTCCAACTTTACATGATAAATAGCAATTTCAAAATCGTTAAGAAAGTCTGTGGAATAAAATCAACAATTGTCTTCATGCTCTAAACTGTATCGTTAATATTAAACCTGAAGATACCATTGAAATTGTGGTGAACTGGCTTCGAAAAGCTCTGGTTTCCGCGACACGGGTCTCATTGCCACACGAATTTGTTTTCCCTTTCACTGGCAAATTTTTCGCAATACTTCGTGACGTCGTACTCGTTGATATTTGCCTTCGTTGCGTTGTCGCGGCCTTTGTATTTACTACGTCGACGAGAGAGACCACCGTGGTCGCGTGTTCGATACGCCGTCGAGCACGTTCCACGCCATTGTTTGCCTTTCGCAATGGCGGCCGTTTCCGGTTTCGGTAATCTCTCATTACTGGCATAACACGATTGCCTGGTAATTGGTCGCACGGAGATCGAACTAGCGCAAACAGACGGCTCTCGCGGTTATTATCAAGGGTACTACGAACCAAGTCACTGTAGAATTATCCTTTCTCCTTTTTGAATCCACGTCTTCTTTCCTGGTAGCTCCGGATTCTGCCTTCTGGAGAAAGTGGAATCAATTTTTCACATGTTCCTGCCACTTTGCCAATTTTTCGCGTAATCCAGAGTGCAATCACAGCTGCAGGATCGTCCAGTTTGCATAATTTCGATCCTTTAAGACCACTGATCACGCAGGTGTTGCTCTACGGCTTCTCTGTTTCAGGTTTCTGGAATTTTCTAGGTTTCTGAGGCTCTCGAACTGTAAAATTGACTTGATTTCATTTTGTTACTCGTTACATTCATTCCTGATACTTTAAGATCACTGGTCACGCAGATGTTATTCTAGAGCATCTCCGTCTTCAGGTTCCTGGAATTTTCTAGGCTTCCAATGATTTAGAAGTATCAAATTTTCTGGATTAAAGTTCTTAATCATTCCTTTCATTTTAAAATTGTTTGCACTATTGAAAGTGCAACCACAGCTGTGGGATCATTTAGTTGGGATTGTGGCGGCTACCTCCTATGCTCGCCAACAGATGGACAAGTGCGACAACACCTTTCCCGCTACTACCTGAATCTTCCTTTGTTTGTATATATACCGTCCTAAACCGTCCATACGATATCCCTTTGTCTAAGGCACTGGTCCGCTAGATAGCCTTACTGGACGAGTCCTCTAGCGGGCCTAGGACGGACGAAACGCTTCCTTCTCCTTTTTCCATCTTTTCATAATTGGATCATAGGATAATTCTGATCCTCTAAAACCACTGATCACGCAAATGTTGCCCTAGAGTTTCTTTGCCTTCAGGTGTCTGGAATTTTCTAGTCCTCCAATGAATTAAAGATATCAAATTTTCTGGAATAAATTTTTGACTTGTTCCTTTCGTTTTTAAATTTTTTACAGAATTGAAAGTGCAATAGTCTATGTAGCGGATTCATTAAGTTTGTGTAATTCTGATTCTCTGTGTCACATCAATTTAACTCTAGAGCATCTCTTTTTCTAAGTTTCCTCAATTTTCTGGTCCTCTAGACCTTTCAAATCTTCTGGATTCAATTTTTCACTCCTTCCGCCTGGTTTAGCAATTTTTCGCACAGTAGAAAATGTTATCTATGCTGTAGGCTCATCGTATTTGCATGATTTCATCTTCTGAGACTACTGATTTCCTAGATCTACCTCTCCAATTTATAAGTGACTAGTTGTTTAGAATTTTATTAGTTCCTGAGAATATATTGCTGTCAAATTTTCAGTTATCTTTATTGTCTAAATCTTCCCCAATTTCTGATGATACCTAGTCTTGGTAGCTCACGAATCTCTAATTCCTAAGCCATGAATTTATAACAGTACTTCTCATGATCCTGACAGTAAGATCCTTAATCTGTGACACTGTCAAATCTCCAGCTTTCTCGAACCACCTTTCTTGAACCTGATTCCTTTGAATTTCTAATTCTCCCTAATCTGTGATGCTGTGTAATTTATAATTCTCTGTGATCTCTCGTGAGCGTTTATACTCGGAGGCTCCAAAATATCTTAAAATTGCTGCCAACGTAGTCTCTAATTATCCTTATTATTCTAGACCGTGGATTTTACATTTTCGTAACAAAAATAAATAGACTAAATACAGAATAATTTCAAATTACAGCAATATATGAGAAAAATCTATTTAAATCTGTCAGTTGTAATTCAGTCAGAAAATTGTGATTTTGAATAAAAATATACAATTTAAATCTGTCGACTCGTGAGCATGTCGACTCTGTAACATTAACTGACACAATTTTAATTTCACCTTTGCCTTAAGGAATTTCTATAATCAATGAAATTAATTCTCGGACTGTATTTGTCACAATGCAGCATCCAATTGACGCAGACCAAGAATTTGCATACATACGCAAACCTAATCTCAATTCCCACAGCAATTACAGCTCGTTTCCATGTAGCACGGTATCGCAGTTATCAAATTAAATTGCCCGTCCCCGATCTAAATTGAATTCTTTGTAGGTGTTCGCGATGCAGAAATTACTCCTGCGTCGAGATAATTCATATCTCTTAATTAGAGGCGATCGTCCGACGATCTCCGTAGTATTCTTAGATATGAATGGAACGTGTGCTCGGATTTTACTTTTTAGGCTCGAGTGTGCGAAGAATGCGGTACGGTAACGACGCGTTAACAAGCTGTTAGTCGTCCGCACGTTTAATTTGCTCTTCGACAGTTGCCAGCGAGTTTCCATGAAAAAAAAACGTGTCTCGGAGTCGCAAAGATTTGCGATGGAGAGTCGATGAAATGGGCGAGGCTGTTTTCTATCATCGTACGGCAACGCCATAACCGTGACACACGGTGGCAATCAGTCGGCGAGCTTCTATTTCGCATAGCGTTATTATCGTGCATCGTGTTCCAGGTTGTATGCGTGGGCTGCATCTCCGTGGATGCATAGAGATGCAGCGTGCACCGCGTAAACCACCATCGGATCTGCATTAGACGCCCCGAGCTGCTCGGCGTAGATGCGCAAGCCCGTTCTGCACGTGAGGCGATTTCTTTTTCGGGTAAAGGAAACAAAAGTGCGGGGATACCGGGAAAACTATGCGATCACTGTAATCCTCGGAACGAGGATTCGATACTTCCCGATCTGATCGCGAGGGGAACCGTTAGATACGGTTACTGGAAGCACACCGAGAAAATTTGAGAGTGTGTTTTAGGTCATCGAAGCGGAAAATCGCTTCCCGATTGTAAAAATTAAAAGTGACATATTTGTGGAGGTTAATGATTGAGTAGGTAAGGTTGCAAATTTTGATTGCTGTCGCTGTTTCTTCTCGTCCTCCATGCTTAGAGAGTACATACTGTGTACTGAATAATTTTATTTATAATAAATTCAATGAAAATTTGTATTATTTTAGTATCATGGCAAAAATGGACTTTCTTGGACGATGCAACAGCTCCAGCAGCTTTGAGAATATTTTTAAACATGACTAATGCAAAGATCATTAACAATAAAATATAGTAATGTACTTCGATCTTCGTTTAAGAAGCCAAGAATTTTTTTTATTGAAAATCGAGGGATTAAACGGTTCAAAAAAATAATTTCTAACGTCGAACCAAAACAGACTTCCTGGAGAACCTCAGCAGGTTTAAGAATTTTCGTAAATTTAACAAATGGAAGGATTATTATAACAAAAATATTAGCATATTCTACAACCTTAATTTACAAAGAGTGGTATATTTTTTAATGAAAGAGTGAGGTATTAAATGATTAAAAAAAATAATTTCCGAAAGAATTTGAGTTATTCTAGTATCAAAGCAAAAAGTGACTTTCTCGAGAACCTGGTTGCCATCAAGAATTTTTTCTGTACGCAATAATTGAAAGAACAATAAAAAAATGCAGAAACATACATCAACTTTCATTTGAACATAGAAGAATTTTGTTTTTCCAAAAATTGAGGAATTGAGTTCTCCAAAAAATATTTGAATACACATTTTTCAAATGTTGAACAAGGATCCACAAGAGGGAGACTCATTTCAGGCACGATCGTAAAGTTTCTGCAATTATTCAGCTATGCAAACTGAACAATTGACTGAAATAATGTTGAAAGGACGTCTGGCAGATCCGTCCACATTTTCGATTCCCATTCACGTTCAAGCAGCCACGCCTCCGCTTTAAGAAACGAGTCGCGAGGAAACAGCCGTCGTAGAAACAGCGCGCGGTGTCTCGGAAAAGAATAATCCGCGACGAAGCAGGCATTTGACCCCGGTTATGCTCGGTTCGCATGACAGGTTGCGCGCCTGCAATCCTCGGCTTGTCTTTTCGCTCCTCCTCGATTCTCGCCCGGTTCGTTATTTCCGAGCCGTTCCTTCGTGGAAAACCAGTCCGGCACGTTCGAAACGATCGCAATCTGTTTTGTGTGCAACTTTGTTGCGCTTCTCGCTTCGTCTATGTCCGCGTCGCGTGTCAACCCTCGTTCCTACGGGAAACGAATCTACAACCATCGAAATTCGATCTGTGAGCTTCGGTAGCCGTATTCGATTTCGTCATGGAGAATTGAAATGTCCAGGAATTTCTTTATTAAAAATGAATTCCATTGAAATTCAGGAATTCCAGGAAAACTCCATTAGACCCAATTCGTGTTATAAATACATTATATTATTGTGACTTTTATTATCGTGCTTTGTGTCGCTGAAATATTTTAGCTAAATATTGCCATGTATATATTTTATCATGGAAGAAGTTCTTTGTATTTTTTGAAATTTGATTTACAAAGACGTAATTGCTGATATTGTATTCGAACTAAAATTCGTTTTATTACTTTTCTACCAAATTTAATTTTGTTAGCTTCATTGGGTAAAATAAAATAGGCCATACGAGATCTGTCGACAAAAAATAAAATGAATAACTGAATCTTTTTTTATGTACATTATTACATAGAAACGTGTATGTGCATCATATACGGATTCTTTCACACTAATATGAACATGATTCGCAAACTTCATTCAATAAAAATGATGACTACCCTGCGGACATTTGTTCGATAAAAATGCGCTTCATCTCCCCACGATTTTAATGACTTTAATAAACGTTTCTACATTCAATCATAAAAATCGGGTACAATACTAAATGTAGACTGTGAATTATAACTAGCATGTGGATCTTTATGACAAACAAAAATTGTCTATTGCCACACGCATTGGTTCAATAAAAATGTGCTTCATCTCCCCACGGTTTTAATGACCTTAATAAACGTTTCTGCATTCAATTATAAAAATTGTGTAGAATATTAAATCTAGACTGCGAATTATAACTAGCATGTCGATCCTTATGATAAATAAAAATTGTCTATATCAATTGCCACACGCATTGGTTCAATAAAAATGTGCTTCATCTCCCCACGATTTTAATGACCTTAATAAACGTTTCTGCATTCAATCATAAAAATCGTGTAGAATATTATATCTAGTCTGCACATTATAACTAGCATGTGGATCTTTATGATAAATAAAAATTGTCTATATCAATTGCCACACGCATTGGTTCAATAAAAATGTGCTTCATCTCCCCACGATTTTTACGACCTTAATAAACGTTTCTACATTCAATCATAAAAATCGTATAGAATATTAAATCTAGACAGCGAATTATAACTAGCATGTGGATCTTTATGACAAATAAAAATTGTCTGCACCAATTGCAACACACAGTGGCTCAATAAATATATACTTCTTCCTGAAACGATTTTAATAAAGCGAGTTTAGTGATACGACCTTAAGTATACAACAGTTGTAAATTCTTCTAGCAATTTAACTTTATGAACATGTAGCTACACATTCCCGTTCGAAATTCATAAAATCCACAGTGCAATTATGAACATTTGCAAATCCGGTCACACTATCGCGACAATAATTTCGAAAATGTATGTTGAGCACTGCAAAAAATCGAACCAAAAATACCAGAGTCGAAACTCCTCGATTTCCGGGGGATCTCGTTCTCCAGGAGTCGATTGCGATAACGAATCGACGGGAACCGATCCGGTTTCCTTTCCGAGATAATTGCAGGCGTCGACGTCGCCTTTTTGCGTGGCAGTTCTCGATGGTTTCGTGGAATCCTCAACGCCCAGGGAAATCTCTGGCTCGTCGATGCGATACGCGAGGCGGAAAGCGAAAAAACACGGGAGCAGACGTAATGTTATTTGCGGGAATAACAACGGTGGTTCACCCGATCGCAGACGTGGCCCGACAAGCTTGATATATCGCGTGGGCGTTGGCCACCCTCTCGCCCCGTTTCAATTCGACCCTGTCTGCGAGCCACGCCGACGAATAATCGCGAGCCGTCTGGGTGTCGCGAACGAAATTCGTTGAACTGCAATTTTTCGCGTTCCATTACCGCGATTAGACGCGTTTCTTCTGTTACCACACGACTTGGCACTGCCACTCGGATTAGTCAAGGTCAGTACTGTCCTGGACCATTGCCAGGATCATGGCATTTTTCCCGAATGTTGACCTGTGAGCCTTGGCGAAGAGAGTATTCATACTGGACAACGTAAATCAAGGAATTTAATTGTGAAGGTATTACAAAGGTTCGGAATAAGCATTTTTATATTTTTGTGGCACCACATCGTGACATGGTGACGATGAGAAATTTTATTTTATATTTTTATAGTGCTGCAAATTAAAATTACATTGGGTGAAGTTTTATTGAAGATTATACTTGATACGTTTTCTAGTGTTTTTGTTACTCATAAATGTGTCAAAAAGTGATCCAATGATAAAAGTATTCATTTTTATAGATTAACACTAAAGAATGGGTAACGATATTTAGTTTTTTATTCGTTTTTAAATTGATGCATTCTTTGTACATTTTAAAAAATGTTGAAATTACATTGCAAGAAGTTTTATTGAAGATTGTAGTTGATACGTTTTCTAGAGCCTTTGTTACGCATAAATGTGTTAAAAAGTGATCCAATGATAAAAGTATTCATTTTTATAGATTAGCACTAAAGAATAGGTAACAATATTTAGCTTCTTATTCGTTTCTAAATTAATATATTTTTCGTACATTTTAAAAAATGTTGAAATTACATTGCAAGAAGTTTTATTGAAGATTGTACTTGATACGTTTTCTAGTGCCTTTGTTACTCATAAATGTGTTAAAAAGTGATCCAATGATAAAGGTATTCATTTTTATAGATTAGCACTAAAGAATGGGTAACAATATTTAGCTTTTCATTCGTTTTTAAATTGATGTATTCTTTGTACATTTTAAAAAATGTTGAACACTGTGAATAATTATATGAACATACAATAACTAATGTTCTTGTTACCTCATTCATAATTTATTTCTTTCAATAATTCCATTCTTTTATTCTTTTCTTTTCATTTCTTTTAAAATCATTTTGATAAACCAATCTTCATATTGGTCACAATCGGACGAAAAAGATTTTTGACATTGTTTCTAATTTATTTTGTACATAAAAGAAAATAATCGTGTATGTTCATTTTATCCATTCACCCACGCAGCACAAACAGAGTGTATCAAATGTATTATTGATTCGAGTTTTCCTTTCTTTTCGTGCTCTCCCCATCGTATCTATCGTCTGCACAAGCATGATTAATAGCTGTCTTCAGCCTCGATTACGTTTTATTGCCATCGCAGCGACGTTACATCAAACCGAATCCGAACGAGGTCGCGATCGTTCAGATCAACTTTTCCTCGTTTTTGCTCGCACATGTTTCGTTACGATTACAATTCGACGAAAGATCGGCCATCTCTATATTACCGAAAGTGACTCGGTGTTCCCGTAAATGTTCAGACAAAACCATCTCCGCTTTCACCTCGATCGACGAACACCCTTTCTGGCTGTTATCTGACCGCACGTCGATCTTCACCCACGTTTCCAGAGTCGTTTATCGATTTACGGTGGAGTAACTATGCTTGGGTCTCTCGTGACCCCTGGCTTTTCCTCTGGAATGATCATTACTTCCCCCGACGAATCAAATACAATTTTATTTTGAAGAAATTCTGTCGTGATTTAAAGCTGCGTTTAGAAACATTAATTATCATAGTATGGAGTTTATGCATTCGTTGCAACCTCGATTTTTAAAGCTGTGTATAATGAAATAATTAATACAACTAAAATGAGATTTTTACTCGACTTCAGTACTCGTACATTTATATCCAAATACTTCTGTTTGCATGAAAAATTTGCAGTCTGATATCATTATAGATTAACATAATATATTTAAATACATACTGAATAAATTAATTCAAAGCTAGATGTGCTTTAAAAGACACGAACCCTTAAAAAACTATCACCCTTAAAAAAAATTAATCGAATAAAAATCGGGATTCTAAAATTGAAAAATTCTGAATGAAATAGTCAGCAGAAAAATTTATATGACAATGAAATTATCTCAGAAATTGTGATTGTCTCTCACCTAACACGTTGAATGCCAATCCAGCAACTTTAGAAATTCCATATAATCGAAGCAATTTATTTAATGAAATAAAAATTGAAAATGTTAAATGTATGACACTGAGTAATCCGTCAACCTTCTTGCATTTCCTAGATACTAATAAAATTTGGTGCAATGAATATATTAATGTAAACATTTATTTTGGAAGCTATATAAATAATTCCGTCAGCCATATATGGCTGACATGGCAGCCAACGTGTTAAAGTTTGAAGACACGTCGAAATGAAATAATTACCATAAAAATATAAATTTGTCTGACAATGCGAATCTGATGGCGTGTATTGTTGTTAAAAGGGAATTTTTATGGCCATAGCCATCAGTCAAGGTTTTTTTCGATTTCTTTTGCCTCGCGCAGAGCAAAGACGATTCCCGACAATGGTTGCCTTTGTTTCCAAGCTAGTTATTAATTGTACTCGGTCGCGACGAGACGTTTAACGTCACGATCGGCGCCTGGTCGCGTTCGATTCGGACGTGGATCGATGCGTTCCTCTCTTTCTCTATCTCTCGGCTCGTTGGAAGCTGACTTGGATTGCGCAACAGACATTTTTCCTCGCTTCTGCGAGTTCTTCTGCGGGTTAGGTTTGTGTCGAGCAGGAAGTCGCAACAGTTAATCGTTCCTCGGGAGCTGTAAGGGTGCGCACGCGTGCTTACATAAAAAAAGTTTGCATTAATATTCCCTAAACGCGAAGGTACTCAAACTTACTCCAGTGGCTTTCTTGGAACCTGGTCTTACACTTTCTTCGATACTCAAATCAATTTTATTTGCAAAATCGCCAGGATATGCAAAATTTACATTTATATCGTCGTAGTTTCTTTTATGATTTTTAGAGGTTTGGCTTTAAACGCTGTTCTTGAAAGTTTCTCGACACAGAAATCAATTTTAATAGCGAAATCTCCAAGAAATGAAAAACTTGAATTTATGTTGTCGTAGCTTCTTTAACGATTTTTAGAGACTTGGATTTAGAAGCTGTTCCTAAATGTTTCTCGATACTGAAATCAATTTGAGTAGCAAAATCTCCAGGAAATGCAAAACTTGCATTTATGTTGTTGTGCTAGCTTTTTTTTCACGATTTTTAGAGGCTCGGATTTAGACGCTGTTCCTAAATGTTTTGCAACACTGAAATCAATTTGAATATCAAAATCTCCAGGAAGTGCAAAACTTGCTGTTATGTTGTTGTCCTAGTTTCTTTCACAATTTTTAGAGACTTGGTTTTAGACGCTGTTCTTCAATGTCTCTCGATACTGAAATCAATTTCATTAACAGAAATCTCCAGGAGAAATTTTCAGGAGAAATTAAAAATTTGCTTTCTTACCATTCTAGTTTCTTTTGAATTTTTCTCAAATGCTTGATGGTAAGGTTTAGCGTCAGAATTGCATTTTTGGCGAACTTGAGATAAGTTGTCCTATGAATGACGTTAATTTCCTTTCTGCAAAAATTTCACCAAAGAAACAAAAAATACCAACAATCGTACGTAACATTTTATTTTGTTCTTGACATTCACATAAATTCACATAAGATCCACAGCGTATTCAGTCTAAGATATTACGCACTTATGAATAATATAAAAATGCTACGAATTGAGTCAGACTTTCTTCAAATTCGGTGGTGTAAAAATTCACATGAAACTACAATAATCTCTATAATGATGCGCAGAATAATACATTGAATATCCCACACGACAGGAGGAAGACAATAAACGCAAACGAGAGGCGGAAAAATTGAAAACGGAAAAGAAGATCGAGTAACATGGTTTAAACGAGGCTGTACGTTGTCGAGCGAAATAGGAACGAGAGCGAGGGAAGTAACTCTTCTGAATAGACCCGTCCCGTGGTTCTGTCGCCTCGGAACCACTTTCTTCCGCAGCGTCGCGGAATATATAGTATTCGTAACGCTCTCTCGGCCGAAGAAAGAAGAAAAGTCGTCTGGAACGATAATCGTTAGTCACGCCGCCGCCTCGTCCCGTGCTCGAGCGAAATACGTAACAAAACTTTCGCGGGCAGGACAAAGCTCGCGCACATCCAATACTGCACACCTACTCGGTGTCCTATGCTTTTCCATTCGTACCAATTTTATTCATATCGATTCACTTTACTTTTTATTCAGCTCATTGCAATCGAATTTCCATTCCGTGACTACTGCATATTCTGTTCTTTTAAATTTTCATTACAATTCACTGTAATCTTTACTCCAATTCCCTCTAATTGTTATTCCAGTTTACTTTAATTTCTATTCTGATTTGCTGTAATTTTTATTCCATTTCTCTATTATTTTTATTCCAGTTTACTTTAATTTCTATTCTAATTTGCTCTAATTTTTATTCCATTTCCCTATTATTTTTATTCCAGTATACTTTAATTTCTATTATAATTTGCTCTAATTTCTATTCTAATTTGCACTAATTTTTTTACAATTTACTCTAATTTTTATTCAGTCCATAGCACTCGAATTTTCACTTTTGAGACTATTGCGTATTCCGTTCTTTCCCATTTTCATTCCAATTCACTACAATTTTTATTCAATCCTTAACACTTGAATTTTCACTCTAAGTTAACGATCTGGCTGAACTTAATAAATGTGAGCAATGAATGAAAACGAAGAAGGCTAAATGACCATATTGTCTGATTTTAAAGCCTGTAGTTAACTTCCTTCTGTTCAAATAATTTTCTTGAATCTTCCACAGTCTTCCAAAAATTGCAATTCTATAAGATTCACTTAAAATCATTCATATTTTACTTGCAGCATTGATTGCATTTTTGGGGGATGTTCTTTTTTTGGTGAATCGTTCGTAGCAAACGTTTGCGATTGAAAGGGGACACCCTGTGTGTAAAACGGGTCAACGGTCGTCGCGTCGGTTTAAATCGACGCAGAAACGGTCGCATAGACCCGGACTCACTCGGCCGGTCGTCGAAGATTTCGCAAGCGGATCAGGCGTTTGCTCGACACCGACACCGAGACACGGCGTTCTTAGGTATGCGATAGCGTGGCACACTCGGCATTTGCATGTCACGTTGTTCAGCCCGCTAAAGCGCAGGTAAAAGCGGGAAGGCTCCCACCCTGGGGCTGATCCGAGGGATTAGTCCAACGATCGACGCTGGATCGGCACCGGTTGCTCTGATCGATGGAAATCGTGAACGGCGCCCGATGCAATCGACACACTCGGGAAATTATCGAGTCATAGAGCAAACCGACGGAAACGGTTCTACGGATTCGGTGTTTACGAGCGACACTTGTTGCCGCGCCGATTTTCACCGACTAGTTCCTGTCTTGCCGGTTGCATACGCTTAAACCGCTTTTCTGCAACCCTTGCATGCGATGCAGGAGATCGTACGGTGCAGTGCAGCGATTTATTCAGAGATGTTTCCGTAAAGTTCGTCAAATTTACCCTGAGTGATTCAATCAATTACAGTCGCTTGTATAAATTTGTTAAAATTTTAAATAAATTATTATGGTTCCTTGTATAACACGAATCGCAGAATTTATTTTTAAATGAATTATTGTAGCCATTTGTATTAGTTAACGAATTTAAACGAATTATTATTGCTCCTTGTGTAACATGAATACCAGAATTTATTTTTTAATTCATTATTTTAGACACTTGTATAAGTTGATGATTTTAAATGAATTATTATGGTCTCTCGTATAACATACATCGCAGAATTTATTTTAAAATTGACTCGTTCATTTTCTACAGACAAATTGCTTGAGACAGCTTCGGTCCTTAATCATTGATTTTAAAAAGGACTGTTGAATAAATTAATTTCTTTTCACGATTAAATTCTTAAAATTATTATTTAGAATTTTATTTCATAACGTTGTCGTTTTTCGCGTTCATCAAATGTGTCCAAAATGCCTGTGTCATAAGCTAGAATCCCCATAAGCCACTTACCACGCGTTGAGGTCTCCAGACTCGTCGCGAAAGTGGAATCGGTTTGCGTTGATCAGACACTCTACCTTCGATGTATTCACAACCAGACAACACAGGCACAAATAACGTAACTCTTTAAAATGACCTACCATCCTACATGAACATTATACAGCAACATTTAAAAAAAAACACATTAACATATCACACAACATAACCTTACTTTTCTGTCCCGAAAAAGACAGAACATTTCGATAGACTTTTCTCCTTCGTTCAATAAATTTTCTTCTGAATATTACACACTGATGAACGATCATATAATGAACAAATCTATGTTTAAACTGAATGATGAATTATATGTTTAAAATAATACCAAGCCGGTAGGAGCAACGGCAAACGCGATTTCCAATTTCTGCCTTGTCCCGGACAAATTGAAAATCCCTGTCCATAAACGAGATTAAAAAAAAAAAACACGGGACGGGTTACGATAAAACCATCATCCATCGCGTCGGAATTCGCATCGACTTTTCGCGGAAAAATACACCGCGAGAGAAATGGAGAGTTGGCCAGTCGGTCGACCGGTTGCAGCATTTTTCCGCTAGTTCCCGTCGAACGTTTGGGATAATTGATTCGCGTCTGTCGGTGACATTTTCAACGGTTTTTCGTTTGGCAGCCGAGACCAATCGGAAATGCAAGGAGAATGGAGGGGAGGGGAGGCAAGAGCGAGTGCATCGAGCAAGCATTTGCATTCTGCCCGGCATTAAACTCGGTTTCATAATCGTCACACTGCTGCCGGCGCGGTGCGAGTATTTGTATCGGGAATCGGTCTGTGTATTTATGGTTGACACTCTCATTCACTCGATTACGTAACTGCGACGTCGCAGGTACGAATTCCTGCGACGAAAAATTCACTGACCTGTGATTTGCCGTTGTCGTTCGCATTCCGAGCCATTTTCTATTGATTCATGAACGGATAGTGTAACTGAGAAATGCAGATTTTTACTGTGTCGATATTTACTGGTCTTTTGTTGACTTTATGACGATTATTGTTAGACTGCGAATTTTATTATCACAAAAATGCCAACGAGCAATCTAAAGCAGTAAGTTTCAGCTTAATATTCGACTAAATTATTCAAATTATTTCAATCCCGAGAATTTAACAAAAAAGTTGATGTTTATCCGCAGCTACGGGTTTCGTTAACCCTTTTAGTGCCGCACAACGGTATATTGTTATTAGCTTCGTTTGCGAAAAGTAATTCATCTATTCTAATTTACAGATTTATAATAATAATAAAATCTTATTTTATTTTAATATACACACTACCATATTAGAATCTTATTCTAGTATTAGAATCGATATCTTATTCTCATTTATGAATTCCTTCAATTCCTATCATTTATGTAAATCAGTAATTTTCGTTCTACCATAATTTTTCGGTCGGCACTAAAAGGATAAATGCATCAGAAACCATTTCATCTATAAATATACTGTTACTCAAATAATTGATCACATACAATTTATATCAGTATAACTTTTTTACGTATCGACCAAACGACATCAGTTTCTCTGTACAGCTAGAAGGATTAGTTTAGTAATTGACGTCTAACAATATACGTGATGAAAAAATGCATTTGGTAGGAATTGTGAAAAAAAATAATAAAAGTGATTATTACAACATTTTTATCTGGGCCAATATCGAAAATTTAAAAAATGTGTTTTGTAAATTCATATACGTTATATGCATGCTGCAAATTTCATCGAAATTGGTTTATTGGTTTACGAGTTATAAACAATCAAACGTAGTAAAAATTGCAATTTTTCACGATTTTCGGCCTATAACTGCCATTTTCACCACATTTGATTGTTTATAACTCTTTAACCAATAAACCAATTTCGATGAAATTTGCAGCATGCATATAACGTATATCAATCTACAAAACATTTTCTAAATTTTCGATATTGGCCCAGATAAAAAAGTTGTAATAATCACTTTTATTATTTTTTTTCCCAATTCCGACCAAATGCAATTTTTCAACACGTTTATTGTTAGACGTCAATTACTAAACTAATCCATCTGGGGTTACAGAGAAACTGAAGTCGTTTGGTCCATTCATAAAATAGTTATACTGATAAAAATTGCATGTGATCAATTATTTGAGTAATTGTATATTTCAGACAAATGTCTCCTCTTTTCAAAGCATCACGAATAAAATAATCCTGAACAACAATATGTTTCGTCGATGGATGCATTAACAGATTTTCCGCCAACTCTTAAAACAATATTAAGAACACAAACATTTTCCACCTAAAACAAATGCATTAACTTCAGGCACAACGTAACTATTCCGTATGAAATGCATTTCAGTAGCTCTAGCATCGCGTGGGTGCAACATTAGCGAAAACCGGGCCACAGTAATTAAGACAATAGCGCGCATGTAGGATGCAAGCAACGTCGAACTCGTTGAACGCTTCTGACATTCTCAGGACACCTGTACGCCGAACGTAGAGACAAGAGAAAAGAGCGAGTCGTTCCATCATCGCGTTAGAACTCGTAAAACGTAAGGGAGCACGTGTTCCCGTTGCTCGGTTAGGCCATTATTTTTTTCGTTCGACGGGGGAACGTTGTTGCCAATCGTGTAGACACAGGTGGGCCGGTCCCGGTAATGCGCCCGATGCGCCCGATGCACTTTGCGCCGCGTGTACACTTCCACGTCGGTGTCAGCGCTGGCTCCTGCAAATGTTAACCGGTATCGAGCGCGGCGGACCGGCTCGTTAACGATATTCCCCTTCTCGAATTAACCGCACGTAACCGCGCGATAAAACGCGGCCCACGTTGCAAAACGGCGCGAAAACGCCGGTGCAATTTGTCCCTGTAAACCAACTGTTTTATGCACTCGTTAATAATGCATCCCGCACTCCGCCAGCCGCCGTCATTTTAATTCAGTTAGAACCAAATCTGTTAGGTTTAACGTTCTCTACTTTCACGCTCGGATCGTTCTTCTCAAATTTTCTTTTATCTGTACATTTTTGGCATCGACAGGATTTTTTGGTTCGAGGATTTCATTTT
Organism: Sphecodes monilicornis; assembly: GCA_913789915.3. Classification (NCBI taxonomy): domain Eukaryota; kingdom Metazoa; phylum Arthropoda; class Insecta; order Hymenoptera; family Halictidae; genus Sphecodes; species Sphecodes monilicornis. The sequence goes on along the minus strand of OU565285.1, from coordinate 9,835,718 downwards.
GGTGGTTAGGTCTCTTTTATTGTTGGACACCGGAGAAGCGCCTAATTTTGTCCGTGTGATTTTTTTTTATTGAGAAATAAGGGTAGGCGACTATCTACCCTCTGCACTTGAAAATCAAACATTTCTTCCGACCTAGAATATTTTTATTCTATATGTATTTTTTTCATTTTATGTATATTTACACACATTAATAATCATGACCTTTACTTTTTTCTTAGCAATTGTGCATGCTGCTAATAATCCCATGTGGGGTTTTATAGCTTAATAAAAAAAAGACCAATATCAATTTTTTTAAAAAGATATTTATACTTTAGCTAGTATACTAATCCTTTTAATAACTAAAAAATAGAACCAAAGCCGCCTGGTCCAATTTTAAAAAAGTTATTCGTTTTTAAATGGTGTACGAATACTTTTTACTCGTACAATACTTAAATGTTTAGTAATTTATTAAATATGAAAAAATTTAAAAAGTATAAAATACGATATTTTGAATCATGAAGTAGCAATTTTTGAATGGCGTCTCAGAGTCTCCACTCGAGTGCCGAGGGTTATAAATGAGGAAAGTTGTGTTTTGAGGTTGTAAAGCAACTTGTGTTGACGAGGCTAATATGTTTTAAACAATTTTCGTATACATTTACTGTACGAAAGGAAACGTAACATTCCAAGTAGAAATTTGGTCTCTGAATGTTTAAGAAAAATATAAAAAATCAAAAGAATGCAACAAATGGTTGGACAGATCGAAGATTCAGTTTACTTAAGATCCAGTCGACCTCGAACGCAGCACGAAAGTCATCTCACGGGCGTCGGTCCCAGAAGATAGGATCGTAAAATGGTACAATGGGTCGGGGCCCGTTAGCGCCGAATCAATTCCCAGCTTCTCATCGCCTCGCCTAATAACCATCGTTCAGGGCTAATGTGCGCGTCTCCATTAAATTATCTCGAGCTCAACCTTGGTAATTAACTTCCGCGTCTGGGCCGTACGGTTTTCTCGATCGTTTTCCACGCGAATCTCAAAGCGCTAGAGGCCTCAAAGAAATATTTCGAATGCGTACACTTAAACTGTGAATCTTTCTGCAAAGTCAAAAAATGTGTACATTTCTTCCAATCACTTATTCCATATCATTTTTAACGACTGCATCATCACAATTTCAATAATCGTGCAATACAATACCAGCTATTTGACTGTGACAAATAGACTGCGGATTTTTACGCAAACCAAACATTTTCTACGTCATATTAGAGAAGATGTTATTGGCGCAAGGTTCGATCTTTTTGAAATTCAACAACAAATTTGCAATTTAATTAATACCCAACGTTTCGATCAAGGCGTGGATCATTATCAAGGGAACATTGCGTTTGCTTTGCACTATTTTTAATAAAGCCGGAAAAAAGAAGTGCCCATGGCTCATGGCTCAGTTACGTTTGGCCACGATGACACAATCACGTTGCCAACGCAACTCTTACTCAGTTATATTTAAAAATAATTCTTTTTTCCGGCTGTATTAAAAATTGTGCACAGCAAACGCAATATTCCCTTGATAATGATCCACACCTGGATCGAAACGTTGGGTATTAATTAAATTGCAAATTTGTTGTTGAATTTCAAAAAGATCGAACCTTGCGCCAATAACATCTTCTCTAACATAATTAAAAATTCGATCGATAGAAATCACAATTATTTTCTACGTCAGTTGTAAAGAGGAGGTTGTTGGGTTATCAATAAGTTACCAGCACAATGAACTTATTGTTCGTTGTAAAAAATTAATCAATGATCTCAGAATTGTTGCTAAACAAAGATTTCGAAGTATCCCATTTGATACTTTGTTTCGAGAGCCAGACTGTGGGGGCCTAACCTAAACAGTCTGGAGATACGAGGGAACCCTGGTTTCCTTTATGGGTTCCAACCAGTGATGCCAGATCGGTTAAATCGAGGGGAATACAGTTTACCACCTCTCTGATGACCAGAGTAATATGTAACACAGAGCTGGGCAATTTTGCCTCGGTTGAGGCAAAACCGTCCCCACCGTAGTGCTAACTATTCCCTTCCAGCAAGCGCCGTACGGTGGGGCAACGAATACACGAGATATCAGTGAACGCGACGAACGCGCGCGCTGTATGAAAAAGAGGTTGGTGGGGGAAGCAAGCGTTTGAGGAGCCTCAACCGTGCCCAGCCCTGATATAACACGTTGCGCGGTACGTCACGTGACCAGTCTACGGTCTTAGTGGGGGACGTTGGAGTGTGCTCATGGTAGTGGAATGGGAGAGTGGAAGGGGAAATGAGGACAGGAAAATCCACCCAGTTTTGGGTGTTTCTGGCATTACTGATTCCAACGTTCCTCTTCTCAGGGTCAGTCGAAATAAAGATTTCCTTCGGTAAAGAGCTTCCTCCCGCGCCATAAAATAAAGATTTATTTTATTTTACATGTACCAGTGTGCATTTATTAACACCCATTTTCAATAGAGGTATTAAACAAAAATGTACTTTTTCTCATAATAAATTTAATAAATTTAAGGGTTGCTCTTATCGAAATAAAATGTTCTGCAAGCGAAAGAGTGGTGCGAAAGAGGCTGCAGCTCTCGAACCGAGCCAGTGATGCATGTAACTGTACGAGGTATACGGAATATGATACAGTCCCTCTGTGTTCCTCTTTATAAGGCCGCGGAGCGGCTCGGGAATCGCGCGTAGGGCCTACTTTATGTACTTCTCGGGTACCTAGCGGGATTATGTAGTGACCTATGTACCTCGTGTGTTTCTGCGTCTCCTCGGGGCCCGATCCTCTCCGATCCTCCCCGATCCCCGTATTCGCGAGAGCCGCGTGGACGGCTTCGTATTGCAAACTGGACTATTGCACGCGATGCATCCGACCGCTTCTAGAACAATGCACCGCCGCGATGCACTCCCAACGAGCAGGCCGCGGATCGGGAATGCAGCGCGTGCGACTGCGTTTCCGTTTAATCGCGTCGGATTTAACACCGCGCACACGGATTCATATAATTCAGCGTTTCTTCAGGGCGGCCTCTCGTGTAACGGCAGCGAAAACAAATAATTTTTAACAATTTTTTTCATATTAATTATTAGACTTATAGGACTAGACTTTTTGGAGATGTAAATAGCTATTCTTGATCTACAAGAAAATATTTTTGTTATATATATAAAATATATTATAAATGAGTTTTGGAGATGTAAATAGATACTCTTGATCTACAAGAAAATATTTTTATAATATATATAAAATATATTATAAATTTATGAAAACATAATTTATATAATCTTACCATATCCTTATATCCTTCTATCTTTTCAATGCTGTAGTTGTGATATAAATTTATTGTCGTAAATGCATTAAATCGGCAGCCTAATTAACATTTATGCATTTAAAAATTTCTTTCCGACTAAAAACTTCTTCTCGGCAACCATAAATTGAAAATAAGAACACCATCTCTTACTCTATACGTTTTTTATTGTATTTCAACCATGTGCACTCGAATTACTTCTTCCAGACACGCATGAAGATTATCACAATCATGTATTACTTTGTTAAATTGTCAGAAAAGGACACGTCTTGTGGAATGACTTAATAAATTCGAACGTTGGCTGTACGTATTTACGAAACGGAGTTTGGTTATTGAAATTTACTGGGATTCGTAAAATACACACTGAACTCGACGCCATCCCCAATAACCGGGAACGTTCAAGAGTGTCGTTAAATGTCGTGAACGAGCCAACCTTCCACCGGGGAATTAAAATTGTGCGTCGCTACGCGTTGGAGTTAATTAATGAATCGTTCGGGAAATTGATCGGCGACTATGCGGCTGGTAATTACGCTTCTCCTGGAAACCGGCGAGACGCTTAATGGACCAGAAATTATTGCCCGCTGCGAGTGTAGTCGACAGAAAACGCGCTGCCAACGGATTCGAACGAATTCAGTAATTTCAGTTTGTTTAGGATGAACAAATTTCAAACCGATAGTAGCAATCTTTAACAAATTTTCTTTAGATTGGCTCGAGTGGTGTTGGAGGTAAAAATTTCATGTGAAATACGGAAAACAAATCAACAAATCACGGATTTTCTGCATTTCCCTGCAAGTTTGACCTTGAATGACCTTGAGACATAGATAATTGAACTCATCTTGAAACGCACTGTTTGATGGTCGTAAAAAAACATATTATGCCATTTAAAAAAAGAAAGTTGACCTTCACCTCACCTTGGAGTGTCCACCGAGAAAAATAAAAGTTCCACCACATGATGCCTCCCTCGGTACTGAACAACTTTCATCTGAAACATTTTTGAATATAATTAATATTATTGGAGATATTCGTCAGTAACGCTTTATAATTTACATCTTGTATAGTGCAACATCATAGTCCTCAATAAAAATCATGATCGTGTTCATTGCATTTCTTCAAGCGCGTAACAGGTCTCGAACAGTATCCTGACACAATGAAAGACTAAATTAAAAGAACCACACTGCACAAAATATGAAAATATTAGTACCTCATCAACAAAACTAATAAAAATCTATTATACGACAAAATAGTTATTATTAAAAATGGAAATCGCATCCATTACCACTCTATGAGCTCATAGATGTATTCAAACGATATCCTCACACAATAAATGACCAAATTACAAGAACCACACTGTAAAACAAATCTAAAACCACCAATACTCGTCAGAAGATTAATAACAACAACATAGCCTCCAATAAAAATTAGAATGGTGCCCATTGCCTCTGTACAAATTCACAACAGTTCTCAAACACTCTCCTGACACAATGAAAGACCAAATTACAACAATTACACTGTCAAAAATCTAAAATCCTCAGCACCTCGTCAAAAGCTATCAAGAATTGACATTACCCAGTTCTCAATTAAAAAATTCATTGTTTTAACGGAAAACTAATAATTCTAATAGTTTGATCACCTGAGTAAAATACTTGCGAGCTCCTTCATCCCATCGCTAGCAGTCACGGCTCACCAGAACAGCGTTCACGGTAAACAATAATCGCGAAAAGTGGCGCGCAATCGTCGAAAGCGAAATGGAGAACAGCTCTCGTCGAGACGTTTTTGAGGATCATCGAGCTGGTAATTCATAGGAGCGCGGTAGGATGTCGGAACACATCGGTTTATGTGTTCCACCAACTAGCGAGCAAGCCAAGCTCCCCTGCGATCGATTTATCGCGCAACAGGCGGGACAACGAGTCCACCAAACGCGAAATCGAACGTTTTTCCATCGAACAAGAGACGAAAGAGAAAAAGAGAGGGAGAACTGAACTATCGACGCTGGCATACGTTCCACCCACCTTTTCTTCGCGAATTCCTGTTATTAATTCCTACCGTGTCACACGGTGATCGAGGACTTTACAAGGGTCTTGTTCCACCCGCGAATTCCTATTGTTGCGGCAGCGATTGATCACCGGTTACGCTCAGCTTGCGCTTTATTGTCGTTTCCAGCGGCTGTTAGTCGATTGCTTTTGTTGGCACCACGGTTCCCGGATTCAACTGGAATGTTAATTGCTTCGCGCGTTCAATAAATATGTGCCAACTTTCTCACGTGGTATAAACTATATTAATAATATAGATTTAATCACACGAACGGCAAACAACTTTCCTTCTTTCTTCTATTGCTTCTGACTCATTCGAAGAAAGTTTATGGCGCTATTGTAGTGAGCAGCGGATTTTATGCACTTATATGAAAAATGGGTAGATATAATTTAAAATAGTGCAAAGGTTAAGAGAATTTCAGAACATCAATTGTGTTCAACTTGTTGGATTTATGGAATGGTTGATAATATGGAAACATGAACTTATTTGTGTAATTTCTTTCGATCGAAATGAATTATACTGATAAATCTGATTTTGGCGCAAGGTTCGATCCTATTGAAAATCAGCAAATTTGCATTGAAATGTTGAGAGAATAATCTAACTGCAAATTTGCTGATTTTAAATAGGATCGAACCTTGCGCCGAAATCAGATTTATCAATATGAACTAATTGTCTCGTGTCTCTTAAAATTGATGCACAACATTTTTATTTCCGATGAAGATCCGCAGGCTAGTAATGATTAGTGGATTCTATGCAATTGAAAAATGGGTTGTGAAAATATCATGCAATTTTCAGAATACTATTATATTGTTGGTAACTTGTTGAAGTTATTCAGAGAAGAAATAAATGTCTATGCAGCTTCCTTTTCTTGCAATCGGTGCAAACAATTTTAATTTTGCATAGAGATCCTCAGTCTAGTAATGAGTGACATTCCCAGTCAAGTATCTTGGATATGTTCTTTGTTAATCATTAAATTTTGGACAAAAAACATGTAACTGTATCATCGACTACAGTCAATGTATGCTCCACCATACGAGATATTCCTTTCCAAAATATTTTAAAAATCTTCCCTTTTACTAACTAATAATTCTGACATCTGAGGACGATGATGTTAATGAAGCAGTTTAAAAAATACTTGGAAAAATTCTTCTTTATCACTGACACAAACATTACCCCTTTGCACTCGAAGCAATATTCATTCCAAAATCAAGATATTTCTTTCAACCTAGAATATTTGTGTTCTACGTATCTTTTCTGCATTGTGTGTCTGAAAGTATATCTGCTTTCCCATACAACCGTTGCATTTTTAGCAATTTATAAAAGAGAGACGAATTTAGTAATAAAAAAAACTGTTTTGAATAATGGTATGTCAATTTTTACTGGTGACTAAGAATCACCATTCGAGTGCAAAGAGTTAAACTACGAAAGCTGCTCTTCACATGATCCATTGTCGATTTAACTCAAATCGGTAGAAACACCCCACGCGATCAGCCAATCACCGTAGAACAATTTCCCACCGTTTGGGTTGCGCAATCGGTTTCTGTGCCGGGTCTCGCAGATTTTTCCATCGAATTCGAAGCACGCGGCGCGCACAGATACCCGATAACCTTTAATCTGGCCGTCGAATGAATCAGAGTCGCATTATCGCCTGGCCCCTCGTCCACTGTCTAAGTAACCATTACACGATCGATACACAACCGGCAACGGTCCAGGCTCCGCTTATTCAACCGGTCGATTGTCCATCGAGCGTACGACAGATAATGGCGCTCGTGAATGAAAGGATTGACGAGCGCAAGCAGGTTCACCGTCGTGTAGACCTGCAATTTTTTCACTCTCTCTATCTCTCTCTCACTCTCTTTATAGTGTACTCTTTCTCTTTACTCCGTGGACACTGATTATTTGTAGGGTAGACACGATCGTCAAGAACGGAGCCAATCAGCCGAATAATTGCGCGCACATGTTTCCCGTGTTACGTTTCTTTTTCTACCTTTTCTTTCGCTCCTGGAAACCCGCGCACTGCGCGCTGTTTATCTCGGAAACTGTTGAAGCTACACGAGAGATTTTCTTCTGGAAATTAACCTTTGTACATCGCCGATTTTATAGCGGAGTTCCGTATTTTTTGGTGCGAGGTTTGTGGTTGTGCACAGGGTTGTTGCTCGAATCCTGTTGATTCCAACACTGAACCTACCACGGTTAAATCAACGGCTTTCTATTTCACTATTATTGTGATTATAAGAACGCTGTGCTGAATTGATATTTTTATTTCAGCACATTTCATTATGGAAACCGGACAAACTTTACGTAAATTCAATCTTCCCACTTGTATGTGTTTTCTAATTGATACGTTTAGCGTTAAAGAAATTTTCTTGTGCATCTAAATTCGTCGATTAAAAACAGACAATTGAAAAAGACGTTTATCATAGTGCAACCTCTAATTCTCGAGATATTTAAAAAAAAAGTATGGTTTTTCACACTCGAATTTAAGGGCTGTTTTCACTCCCTACGGATCATTACAGATCAGAAAAGATACCTGTAAAATATTTTTCAAGACTAATTGCAAGATACAGTGGCTGCATAGATGTTAATTCTTTTTTCTAAGAATTCTGATGGAATGAGAGTAATACTATAGTACAGGTAGTCCTCATACAACACGGCATCCTATAACACGGTTTCGCTCTAACACGATAATAAAATTGCGAAAACCTTTGTACAACACTATACTTCTGCAGCACTGGATAACATGATTTTTGTTTAACGTATTTAAGAACTAAATTACCTTAAAATAATGGCGGGGAGTAATAATGAACTATAGTGCCTCTACATGAAAATATATAAATAAATTATTATTGACTCATTTATGAAAAGTGTTTAGCGTCTTGGACAGTGTCGAAGCTAATGTACAATCTGTAAAAAGAACGAACACCCTGTACATTGTCTCGTTCTCTCTCCATTCTCTGCGGCTCTGGTGTGTTTGCGAGATTGCGTGTCGGACGAATAAGCGGAATAAGAGATAGAGGCAATATAGCGGCGGAATGGAATTGCAGGGCGGCGGTGGAGAGACAGAATGCTTGTTATGCATTGTGTTCGGGGGGCCTCCGGTTCTCTTTTCTCTTTTCTCTTTTCTCTTCGACACCGCATCGAGGGAACAGCCGAACGGCCGCGACCGATGGCTTATTAGTTTCGTATGAACAATGTGTGTCACAATTTATTCGGAATCGGTGGCGTAGCATCGCGCGGATTGCAACGGGGGTTGGATTGTTTGTTACACACGGTCTGTGTACGGGAGAATATCGTCGTGGATGTACACAATGCACAGGAGAAACGGATTAGTCGACGATCGTCGTTCGAGAGCTGGTTATTTTGTTTGGCGACTCGGGATATTGTGTGTTCCGTGTCAGCGGGATTCGGTGATGATGGCGCGGTGCACCGAGATCATGCGATGATATCGAAATTTTTATTCTTTGTTGCCAGGAGAGGTAAACTAGATTTTCGACCAAATTTGAGACCTAAGAATGTAATTCATGCTTTTTTTAATTGGATAATTTAAATTGGATTTTAAGATTATTTTATTTCATTTCTTAGCTTTGTTTAAAGGCCAATTAAAATTTAATCCATTCTATAAGATTATTCCACTTCATTTCCTATTGGAAATGAGTGTTAATAAATGCACACTGGTACATGTGAAATAAAATAATTCTTTATTTTACGGCGCGGGAGGAACCTCTTTATCGAACGAAATCTTTATTTCGACTGACCCTGAGAAGAGGAATGTTGGAACCAGTGATGCCAGAAACACCCAAAACTGGGTGGATTTTCCTCTCCTCCTTTCCCCTTCCACTATCCCATTCCACTACCATGAGCACACTCCAACGTGCCCTACTAAGACCGTAGACTGGTCATGTGATGTGCCGCGCAACGTGCTATACATTACTCAGAGAGGTGATAAACTGTATTCCCCTCGATTTAACCGATCTGGCATCACTGGTTGGAACCCATAAAAGAAACCAGGGCCTCCTCGTATATCCAGACTGTTTAGGTCAGGGATGGGCACGGTAGGTCTCAAACGCCTGCTTCTCCCACCAACCTCGCATGCGCGAGGCCTGCGCACTGTTCACAACGGGCGAAGAACTTCCTTCCTCTATGGTAACGGCGGATGCTGGTGGGGGACAGTGGGCGCTATGGTGGGGACGGTTTTGTCTCAATTGAGACAAAAATGCCCATCCCTGGTTTATCAAACGGGATACATAGAAATCTTTGTTTAGCAACGATTCTGCTGAGATTATTGATTCATTTTAGACAACGAACAATAAGTTCATTGTGCTGGTGACTTATTGATAACCCAACATTTCTCAGCATATTTTAAAGGCCAATAAAAAGTTAATCTACTCTTTCAGATTATTTTATTTCATTTATTAGATTTCTTCAAAGGCCAATCGAAATCTAATCTACTATTTAAGATTATTATATTTAATTTATTAGCTTTCTTTAAAAGGCAATGAAAAAGTTAGTTTGATATAATTGAAGTTATTTGTAGACTGCGGATGTTGTGAATTTATTACAATAATGAGTAGATCTAATTCAAATAGTGAATAGATTAAAACAGTATTATTTTTAACATATAAAAATAATTATTGAGGAAAATCAATTTTTACTTAGCTCCTATAGATTGCAAACGATTAATACTTTATTGTGTTTAAAAATCCGCAGTTTAGTTATTCGATTCCTTTTTTGCTTGAAAAGATTCTCATTCTTCCCCTTTTAGAATTGATTTAAATTTAAATAAGTTTTTCAAAAAATCATCTTAGAAAAGCTACTTTAAGACTGTCTTTTGATTAGCATCTATAAAATGTTAATGAAAGAAATTGAATCTATAAAAGTTGAAGGATTGACAGCCCACAATGAATTGGCTACAATTAGTAGCTGCATCCAGAACCACACAAGTCGCAGGAAGACAAATATTTTCCGTTTTGATAGAACATTAATTACGAATGATTATCGGACGAACTGAAAATTCGATCAACGATCTTGCTACCGCGATCGCGTCCAGGAGCAGCGTTTCCCTGCGATAAATCATCGCGGCACGCCGTCGACGATCATAATTTACCTGGTGAATAATAAACAGCGTCGAGCGCAGCGATTCGCTCGCGAATTTGCATCTCGGTCCCCGTTAAGCTCACCCACGCGAGTGGGTATACAGGGTGTTCGTTAACAGGTGAGAGAAAATTCAAAGCACGAATTCTCATGATCTATAACACAAAAATCAAGACTACAAAAATTGCTGTTTTAGTTTCTATTCTAAAATATTTGCAATCAAATCCTAATACTCCAATAATCCACAGTTACACATTAATATTTTTATAACCACGCCCGATATTATGTCGTAAATCTATTATATATTTTCTATTTTCTTAAAAATTACAATCTACTCCATTAATTAAAATTTTAGACATAACCTGTATCTTCTTATCATTTCAAAATTTGTCAAGCTTCTACCTAAACCTGCGAGGGTTCATGTTGCTTCCAATGAACAAAACTTGTATGTGTACCTAATATATAAATTATACAAATTTAACATATAAATCTGTCTTCCGCTCTTTCTCATCTAACTAACCAACAGCGAGCATTGATCAATGAGACTGCAGACTTTACCCATTTAAGACCAAAATGTGTACACCAAATGCAAACTAGGAAGACTCTTTAAAGAATTTAAAAATACAGTTTGATTGTTTCGCACTATATAAAATTATTACAAAAAGGAATAAATGTCTATGTATTTATCGTAGCTCGTAATTAATATAGACAATTTTTATTTCGCGTAAAAATCTTCAGTTCTTTCATCCAGTAGATCTTTAATGGTTAACAGCTCAGAAACGAACCTGAAGTCGCAATTTTTGTTTTCGCAATTTTTTTCGTACGTTGTCCTGCAGGATTATGGTTGAAAGTATTTGTCAACCATTGTGGAACACCCTGTACATCGGAAGACGCGCGAAACGATGGCTCATTAACGCGGCTCTCGCCGACAGAAGCCGGCGTTTCCGCGGCCGTGCGCTCTCCGCGCGAGCACGCTCGGCTCCGCTCCGTCCTATCGTCAATCTGCGAAAGGTCAACGCTTGGTCTGGAACGCGGGTTCATGTAACACGATCCCCGGTAGCCGGGGTAACTAAAATCTCTTTTCTGTCCTTTCGGAAACGGGTGCTTCGTGACGCGATTCGTGCCCGAAAACCAGCCATTCCCCGGTCGTGTCCGCGATCTTATCCGCCCACGTAATATTACGTCCGAGAACGGCGACGACGAGACCCTCCGGAAGACACGCGGGCCACTCTGCGTCTCTTGAATACGGAATAGGACGATGATGTAGCGCGGTCTTCTTATTAACGTCATAGCTAAATAATGGCAACAAGAGACAAAGACGACTTCTGGCTTTGTTGGCAACCGAGACCTGTTAATTTGGCAAATGGTAAAGGTAAAGGCGTTTATTATGAGTGATGCCAAATTGATACTGATTGCGTTTTATACAGAAATTATACATTTTTGAGAACTACTGAAATTGTATCGAATCTAGTGCGTATTTGAATTTAATCGATTCTGTCAATTTTTATGGAAACACGCTGCGCTTTTTGCGAATTTTTATCTCGAAAACTGTCTCTCCGAACAAGTTGAATTTTTTTGTATATTAATCTAGAAGGTTCGACCTGTCATACTACTATTTTTCAAACCCTAACATCAAAGTTTAAAAGCACTGATATTACATTGAATCTGTTTCTCTCATCCTCTCAATCTAATCAATTTTGTCTAATTTCGCGATCGTATACTACGCTCAAAAATTCTTTCTCACAAACACTCTGCCCAGTTGCGATGAATCCTGTTCTATATCAATCCTGAAGCCTTATCCTACCATTCCTAAAAATATGTCAACCAGGAAGTAATCCGTAATCCGTCGACCGTAGCTAAAACCAACTTCGGATTCATCAACCGATTCATCGCGACTGTCAACCGCATCTTAAGGACTCGTTTAGAATTGATCGCAGCGATATCAAACTCGAAGACTCCCACGAGCTAACAAAGAGTATAGTTTGCTCGCAACCGTTCAGGAATACAAACAACACGCTGGAATCCGCCCGGAAAAAAGGCGTAGTCGGCGAACGCGTCTAGAATGCGACTCGCGAGGGCGGTTTTGCACACGCGGATAAGCCGTTCGTCGAGGTTTGTTATCGCGGACGAATTCATTAGCCGTAATTATTATGTAATCGGCGTCGGCGAGTCGCGGGGCTTGGGAACCGCCGGTGGCAGTCGGGTACTACGGGTCCGAATCGATTTTCAATAAATCAACGGGCCCATCGGCAGCACACACCGCGGCCGCTTAGTATGCGCATATTAAGCGAGCGGGTGCACCGTGAGCCTCCGACGTCTGTTTATCCTCTTCGGGCCCCTACGCACACGCCCGTTATCGGCTGTTTATTCCTCTCCAGGCCCCAACGGGCCCGCACGCGTTTCCCAATTAGATCTAACGTCGTTCCGAAACGATTTCGAACCGACACACGCGATCCCAGCCACGCGAGTACGCTCCGACCGTGCGTGATGGAACCTGCTTCGTTAGGGACACGCGTTTAGGGCCTTTCTATTTATGTCTAATCATTGGGAAGTGGACGTTCCCGACTATATTATACTGTCGGTGATCATTGGGATCATTTTGGTCATCGTTCGTTACCGTTTTTAATCATTTTTTAATGCTATTTTGCATTTGAAGATAGTTTAACCTTTAAATTTTATTTTATCATCTACTATGCACATTATGAAGAAATCTGAAAAAAATCTTACTACTCAATTGTTTTTAAACTGTCATCTCTTAAAGTTCTATGAATAACTATGCATTTTCAGTTTTTGTGATCATGCTTGCCTATTCCGAAAAATCTGAAAGAAGCACTCAATAATAATTATAATAAGGTGTAACTACCAAAATAATATAAACATGGTTATTTGATAACTTTAATATATGATCAGAAATTTTTGTTAAACTGTACTTTGGAGGACCAATTTTTTTAACTTTTTTTTATGCAGTCATATAGATTTCGACGAGAAAACACCGAAAATGAAAGACATTGCCAGGAGTTCACTGGTTCAGATGTTATACGCGTGTAAAGTTGAGCACATTTATCTAACCCCTAACCCACTTGGACTATACCGCTCAGTGCTACTTAGCCAATGCGCTGAACACCCACCATCTATCCAGCGCATACGCTCAAAAGTCCTACCTCTACCACCCAACGAATATTCAATATGGCGACGCTCTAACCTGCCAAAAACTCTTAAAATTGCTCATGTTTACACGTGTATAACTTTTCAACGAGTGAACTTCGGTAATCAAAACTTGAATTTCGCGTATTAAAACATACACGTCTATCATTTTCTCGTCAAAATGTGTAACATCACATACAGAAAACTTGAAACTTTTTGGTCCTCTAAAGTACAGTTCAGCCGAAATTTTAAGTTCCTGGAATTTTTAAAAAGTCGATTTTTCAGACATTCATGTATGCTGTTAGTTATACGGTTAACAGGTTGAGGGTTAAGTAACATTATGCATACTATGAAAGTAGTATTCAATTGTTCAAACTAAAATATAAAACGAAAATGAATGTAAATCACCTGAGAATATTTTGTGAAACTGTTTCGGAGGAATTTGTAGGTACGCACGGCGAAGTAATGTACGACGGTCTAACAAAACTTCAGCACACCGGACGCAGTGTAGTTATGTCTTTGGTTTCGAAGAGCATAATTCCGTCGGGACGTTTTATTACCGGTTAAGGCGATAAAATAATTCGGTTAAACCGATAAAATAATTCGATTCTCGGGTTTTCTCGTGGAAACGCATTTACGAGCGGCGATGAAGAGCGTCTGTTGCGCGCGTCGAGCACGTTTTAAAATAGGTGAAGTGCGGCTCATCGTGAAAAGAGCGACGAGACTGCGCTGCTAGCACTTCGTTATCTCTCCAGTGCTATTGACCTTATATCGAAAGCACTCTCCGGCCACGGTTCAACGTATTTAACGAGCTCGCATACCATCAAGGATCCGTGTCGAAATGGTCGTTCCACCGCGAGTGGAATACTTATTGCTGCCATTCCCGGGACGACATCATCGATCCACGGGTAAATCGAAGTTGTTCGTTTGTTCGACACGATCTACGATCCCCGGTGATTCTGCACTACTCTCCTTGAAATTTGCTGAGCAAAAAGCCGGAGCTTCAAGTACACCTTTCATTCGAAGATCGATAAAACGACCAAAAGAAAAATTTTTCGGCAATTGTTGCAAAGAGGAAGCTTAAAATTCTTCAAATACATGGTAGATGCAATCATGAGAAAATTTTTTTTGACGTCTTTAGAGGCTTTTCAATCCGTAACATTTTTAAGAAGAATCGTATCTCGTACTTGATGAATGCAACTCAATTATGTTTCATTTTTGTTCCATGAGATGGGCAACAAAAATCGTGCATCAAGTTTTAAGCTCTTGTTGTAAAGAGGAAGCTTCAATCTCAAAATCCATGGTAGATTTAATCTCGAGAAAATTTTTTTAACGTTTCTAGATACATTTGACTGTGTAGCATTTTTATGAAGAATCGTATCTCGTGCTCGATGAGTGCAATTGAACATTGTTTCCTTTATATTTCATCAGGTAGTCAAAAGAAGTCATACCTCAAGTTTGATCCTCTTGTTGCACAAAGGAATCTTCAATCTTCATGGTTGTATACAATCGTGAACAAATTTTTTTGACGTTTTTAGACAAGTTTGAATTCATACGATTTTCAAGAAAAATCGTGTCTTCATTTTACCACTTAACATTTGGATTCGTGCTGCTTCTACACCATCTGAAAAATTCTCAAAAGAAAATGTATGATGAAGTATGAAAGCAGATGCTCCAAGCTTCAAAACGAATGCAAGTTTGTTGTAATATAATGCTTCTTTACGAAATGATGACAGTTTGAATGCTTCCTGGGACCGGTGAAAGTTCAAAAACGTGCGGTTACAGATCGTTCTCTACTTTCGTCTATTTCCAAAGTGAAAGATATCGTGAAAGGGTTTAGTGGTTCGCGGAATGGCGTTGTTATCGCGTGCTGTACCCAAACAGGAGGGTCTGCCAGCTATTTCGAACGCGATTCGCGAACGCGTGACGATTCGGGGCGGGCGCGTGTGTTCCTCGAATAAACGGAGCCCAC